>CP136054.1:116746899-118116066 GCA_032464435.1 Aegilops umbellulata | reverse complement strand
TATTGGTGCTGTCCTATGGTGCTCTCCGTGTCGCGCAAGCGTGAGGGATCCCCGCTGTAGGGTTTGCAATATGTTCATGATTTGCTTATGGTGGGTGGCGTGAGTGATAGAAGCATAGACCCGAGTAAGTAGGTTGTTTCCGTATGGGATAAAGGGGACTTGATACTTTAATGCTATGGTTGGGTTTTACCTTAATGATCTTTAGTAGTTGCGGATGCTTGCTAGAGTTCCAATCATAAGTGCATATGATCCAAGTAGAGAAAGTATGTTAGGTTATGCCTCTCCCTCAAATAAAATTGCAATAATGATTACTGGTCTAGTTATCGATTGCCTAGGGACAAATAACTTTCTCTTAACAAAAAGCTCTCTACTAAAACTAATTTAGTTGTGTCTTCATCTAAACACCCCCTAGCTTCTATTTACGCTCTCTTTATATTCTTGCAAACCTATCCAACAACACCTACAAAGTACTTCTAGTTTCATACTTGTTCTAGGTAAAGCGAACGTCAAGTGTGCGTAGAGTTGTATCGGTGGTCGATAGAACTCGAGGGAATATTTATTCTACCTTTAGCTCCTCATTGGGTTCGACACTCTTGCTTATCGAAAACTGTTGCGATCCCCTATACTTGTGGGTTATCAGAGGCTGGATGAACAGGAGCCCGTGGAGGCTGGAGGAGGTTGATAGTGGAGATGAACAGTATCCCGTGGAGTCTCGTTTTGCAGTACGCCACACCCCCCCCGATGAATTGGACCCCCGTTTCGACTGTAGGAGGTCCGTTTCGTCCGTTTTGCGGTACGCCACACCCCTCCCGATCAACAGGACCCCCGTTTCGACCGTAGGAGGTCCGTTTTCTTCGTTTTGCGGTACGCCACACCCTTCCCGATCAACAGGACCCCCGTTTCGACCGTAGGAGGTCCGTTTCCTCTGTTTTGCGGTACGCCACACTCCTCCCGATCAACAGGACCCCCGTTTCGACCGTAGGAGGTCCGTTTCCTCCGCTTTGCGGTACGCCACACCCCTCCCCCAGAACATGACGCATTCCGTTGCCTCCCCATTAACACGACGACGGCGCTGTTTCTCCGTTCCGACCCAGCCATGTACACGAGCCCTCGCCGTACGTATGCGCGAGTAGGCGTTCGAGACCCTGCCCGTATGTACGTACGTGGTCGTATTTTCTTTCTTGCACCCTGGCCACTGTACGTACGTGTACATGCTACATGCGCGCCTCTACTACGACATGTACGCGCCTCTACTACGACACGTGCGCACTTCTACATCGACCAATATATATGTATGTACACGTTCGCGACCAGAATGACAACGCTACGTACGCTTCGACCAGGTGGGTCCCGACTGTCAGGCACTTCCTTGCCTGCAAAGATGTAGCTGGTGGGTCCCAGCAGTCACGGGGGCGAATCGTTTTGGTTTTTTCTCGGACGCACTTCCTTGCCTGCGAAGATGTAGCTGGTGGGTCCCAGTAGTCAAGGGGGCGAATCGTTTTTTTGCCCGGACGCACTTCCTTGCGTGCGAAGCTGTAGCTGGTGGGTCCCAACAGTCAGGGGGAAAACATTTTTTCCGCGAAATACGGTGGCCCGTCTGGTGGGTCCCTGTTGTCAGGTGGAGGAATCATTATTTTCCGCGTAATAAGGAGGCACTTCCTTGTTGCCGCCATGGACCCAGCTGTCAGCCTCTCCACGTACAGTCCACGTCCGATGGAAGTTGTTCCTTGACCACATTGACCACGCCGCGCCGAGAGCACCAGGGCAGTGGACGACGGCGAGGCCTAGGAAGGGGACGACGCGGAGCCGGTGAAGACGCGTTAGTGGATGCCCACGCAGAGAGGAGTATGAGGGTTCACTCGTTCGGCTGCGGTGTGAGGCTGCCGTCGCCGCAGGGCCTGGCCAGCGGTGGGAATAGTAGGGGCGGTGAGGCCTCCGCGGCAGCACAGCCGGCCACGGGAGGCAGGAACAGGTGGTAGGACCGGCCCTGCTTTGGGCGGCTGGAGCAAGAAGACCAGAGGTTGAAGAAGCACTACGGCCGTTGGATGGACATCGTACAGTCACTGGAGCTAGAATCGTTCATATTGACTAAGTTGACAAAGCCCTCCGTCCCCGTCAACTTAGTAGGCCCACAAGTCAGCCTCCCACCAAGGTGGGTCCCAGCTAGCAGGGGGAGTATTCATTTTTTGTGCGTAATAAGGAGGCACTTCCGGTGGGTCCGAGCTGATAGGTGGGGGAACGTTTTTTTCGCAAAATACGGTGGCTCGTCCGGTGGGTCCCAGCAGTCAGGGGGGAAACATTTTTTTCGGAAAATAAGGTGGCCCGTCCGGTGGGTCCCCGCTGTCAGGTGGAGGAATAATTATTTTGTGCGTATTAAGGAGGCACTTCCTTGCGGCCGCCGTGGACCCAGCTGTCAGCCTCTCCACTACAGTACTCTTTCGATGGAAGTCGGTCGTTGACCACGCCGCGCCGAGAGCACTAGGGCGGTGGACGACGGTGAGGCCTAGGAAGGGGACGACGTGGAGCCGGGGAAGACGCAGCAGTGGAAGCCCGCGCGGAGAGGAGTATGAGGTCGGCTGCGGTGTGAGGCTGCCGTCGCTGCAGAATAACAGGGGGTGTGGGTGAGTGGAGGGATGGCCTGGCCAGCGGTGGGAGTAGTATGGGGGCGGTGAGGCCTCCGCGGCAGCATAGCCGGCCACGGGAGGCAGGAGCAGGCGGCACGAACGACGCTGCTTTGGGCGGCTGGACCAAGAAGACCAGAGGTTGAAGAAGCACTACGGCTGTTGGATGGACATCGTACGGTCACTGAAGCTAGAATCACTTATATTGACTAAGTTGACAAAGCCCTTGGTATGCTCCAATTTAGTAGGCCCACAGGTCAACCTCCGAAACGGTGCGCCCCAGATGTCAGGGGGAGGAATCATTTTTTGGGCGGCTGAAGCTAAGAATATCCGAGATTGAAGAACAAGAATGACATCCGTTGGATAGACATCCAACGACCACTTCTGCTAGAACCATGTGTTGACTATAATAAGTTGACAAAGCCTTGCATACACGTCAACTTATTTTTTTAGGGGACGCGTCACTTAGTAGGCCGACAAGTGTGTGGCAGAGAACTTATAGCCCATTTGCCTTTTGTAAGAATGTACAACCCATTTTGAATTCTAATGGAATTTACAACAACCCATTTATAGTTTGTTAAAAGTACAACCCATTTTCTAGCTAGGACAACGATTAATAATTTCAACCAACCATTGAAGACAAAATTCAATAAAATTTCCCACATTTTGATGGGATCCGAAATATTTTTATCCCGAAATTTCTAGTCAGATTAAATATAAATTTGTATTATGTAAAAATCCATCGAAACATTGCGCGCGCAATAATGAAAATTTAAGATTTTCAAAATCCATAAATAATATCTTATAAACTAATTTCGTGTTTGGTGCATTTTTTATAGTTACTGCCCAGATTTTATAATTACATCCCATTTATTATTTTTTAAAGCCCATTTTCCTATTAAGCCTAATGCATCCCTCCTAGGAAAGATTTTCAGCCCAGCGGGGTGGAGAATAACAAGTTGACCTTGCCTGAGTATTCCTCAAAAAGACGTATAGCTGGGCTAGCCATTTTCATCTTGAAAAAATTAGTATCTGGGCTGGATATCTGGCCTGGGCTAGACGGGCCACACCCCGCCCAGTTAATACCCTACTCTCCTCTGAACAACAACGAAATCATCGCCAAGAAAAACTATGCAGTGCTCACGCCTCAAAAACACAAATACTGCTCAAGCTGCTTGGTCCCAGCTGTCGGTCGCAACTTATGCAATTCTCTCGTTTATATTGACTACATAGGTTGACAATGGTGTGGGACCGTGATGTCAGGAAACCAAGAGAAAGCAAAAAAAAAATAGTTGTACATAATAAGGGGGCACTTGCGTACGTACGGCTATGGCCCTAGTGGGTCCCTAGTGTCATCCAGTCAAAATAAAGTCATCTTCTAAATCCTCATGTTCGTTGACGATGTTAACAATGCTCGGCGCCATGGCGAGCGCAACGAATCGAAGGACAATGGAGAGGGCCTCGCGGGCCCTACGGATGGTCTGATACAGCGCCCGCTGCTCATTCAGGAAGCAAGGATCATCAGACACCTATGAGCACCTTCGAGAAACTGAGACGACATGAAACGGTAAGGCCGCGCTTGGGAGCTCTGGTTTATTTCAAACCTGTATTAACATACAAGTTTAATTTACCCGTCATCGGAAACAACGCATAAAATACAGGCGTAATGAAACCGAGGGCCCGAGGTCTGTAAGTAAAACCGGCGGGTTACACATGTAATTTGAGAGACCAGTGTATATTTTACGAGCACTGCTATATGGACGACTGTCGGTGTCAAAACCGGCGGATCTCAGGTAGGGGGTCCCGAACTGTGCGTCTAGGCGGATGGTAACAGGAGACAAGGGACACGATGTTTTTACCCAGGTTTGGGCCCTCTCGATGGAGGTAAAACCCTACTCCTGCTTGATTAATATTGATGATATGGGTAGTACAAGAGTAGATCTACCACGAGATCAGAGAGGCTAAACCCTAGAAGCTAGCCTATGGTATGATTGTTGTTCGTCCTATGGACTAAAACCCTCCGGTTTATATAGACACCGGAGAGGGTTAGGGTTACACATAGTCGGTTACAACGGAAGGAGATCTACATATCCGTATCGCCAAGCTTGCCTTCCATGCCAAGGAAAGTCCCATGCGGACACGGGACGAAGTCTTCAATCTTGTATCTTCATAGTCCAGGAGTCCGGCCAAAGGTCATAGTCCGGCTACCCGGACACCCCCTAATCCAGGACTCCCTCAGTAGCCCCTAAACCAGGCTTCAATGACGACAAGTCCGGCGCGCAAATTGTCTTCAGCATTGCAAGGCAGGTTCCTCCTCCGAATACTTCGTAGAAGATTTTGAACACAAGGATAGTGTCCGGCTCTGCAACATAAGTTCCACATATGGCCATAGAGAGAATAATATTTACACAAATCTAATCTGCTGACGTATTCCATAGCGCGACATCACACCACGGCCAAGCCTTTATTCGAATCGTTTTGTTGTCCCACCTCAGCGTGTTTAGCGAGGCGGTTTCCTTGGCACGTCTTGTCAAATCAGAGATCGTGCCCCCTTATTCCGGGATTCTCATTAATACGGGCGTGGGTAACCCAACCGCGCCATTGATTACGGCGCTTGGGAGATAAGCGAGTTTTACCAGGCTGGTGGGGGCACGCAGTTTCGTCCGCCCATATAAGGGGATAAGAATCCACCCTTTCACCTACGCCTTCTTCCTCCTTTGCTCATCCATTTTCGCATACTCAAGCTCCAGCGCTCAAGTTCGCACTCCCCACCTCAACCTTCTCCAGCCATGTCCGGAGCGGGAGGCAAGTGGATGGTCTCCTCTTCACGGAGGGACACGTCAAAAAGCTGAGGAAGGCCGGGTACTTGTCTGACGACATCGCGCACTGGCTTCCCGAAGAGGGGCAGCTCCTCCCCACCCCAAGGCCCCATGAGAGGGTGGGGTTCCTCACCCATTTCCTCCATGGACTAGGTTCTCCTCTCCACCCATTTGTCCCCGGTCTCATGTTCTACTACGGCCTAGATTTCCATGATCTGGCCCCAAACTTTATCCTCAACATCTCGGTGTTCATCGTCGTGTGCGAGGCCTTCCTCTGCATCCAGCCCCACTTCGGCTTATGGCTGAAGACCTTCAATGTCAAGCCGAAGGTAGTGGGCGGCCGCCAAGCGGAGTGCGGAGGCGCCATGGTGGGCAAGATGCCCAACATCCTATGGGCCGAGGGCTCCTTCGTGGAGACCATAAAGGGGTGGCAATCGGGATGGTTCTACATCACCGAGCCGCGCGACCCAGCATGGGTCGCAGCCTCCGAGTTCCGATCCGGAATCCCCACGCGGCTCACCTCCTGGAAAGAGAAGGGCCTGCCGTGGGGCCAAAAAGGAGAGCTGACCGAACTCCAAACATGCATCCAAACCCTGGTGAACAAGAAGCTCAAGCTTGTCAATGTAGTCCAGGTCATGCTCATCCGCCGGATACTCCCGTGCCAACAACGGGCTTTCAGCTTGTGGGAGTTCAATCCGGCCCAGCACCGAACCCTGAGCAAGCTCTTCGACACAACGTACGAAGATGCCTGGAAGGTGCTATTCAAGAGTGCCGAAGCTCCCGCATCCGCTACAGAGGATCGTGGTTTTAGCGCGCAGCGTCAAGCCAGCGCGGTAAGCTATTTTTACGTCTTACAGGATATTTATCTTTCATAGTTTGACTCTATGCGGGATCTAAGCTCCCTTACCTTTGACAGGATTGGCAGGAGACGTCCGGACAAATCAACTGTCCAGCTCCTTTTCCCGAAGACCCAGTGGACGCTCGCTTGACGGGGCTGCTGGTTCCGGGCCCTTATGTGGTGCCGGAGAAGAAGGCCAAGAAGAAGGCCACGGGAACTCGAAAGAGTTCCCGACGTCTGGTGGTGTCGGATTCGTTGTCCGACGACTCCGAGGCGGACTCCTCCCGTGAAGACAACGAGGAGGAAGAAGAGGCCTCTCCCCCTCTAGCGGGGGGAGGAAAGAAAAGGAAGGCCGCCCCAACTGGGGAGGCCTGAGAGTCCAAGAAGGGGAAAACCCTTCCTCCATACTACTCCACCAACGCCGACGATGGCGAAGAGGAGTGGCCGCACAGGGCCAAGCCCCTGGCAAGATCGTAAGTGTTCGGATACCAGAATGACTCATGGAGTTCCTTTATTGCATAGCTTTTCCTGACGCCGAATATAATTATGCAGTCCGCCCAAAGACGGGCTCGACGCGTCATCGAGCGGTTCCTTGGATTCGTCGGATGTGAACAATACTTCACTTCCGGCCGCCTCCTCCCCTCACCCTACGAATAACGCCGAGGTGTTGTCCCAGGAGGCTCCAGGCCAGGAGGAGGTGGTCCTGGAGGCGCCGCAAGGCGACCTTCTGGACTCCAGGCGCCCAGGGAACAAAACCCCCAAGGGCTCCAAGTCCGGCCCTGGGCCGGACACCGCTCCGGAACCTTCAAAGGTTCCGGAGTCCGGCAGGCGGCCCCCTAAGAAGAAGGGCAAGCCTACGACGCCGGTGACCTCCGCCCAACCAGAGGCACCGGATAACTTGCTGGAGGTGCTTAACGGCGCCTCCATCGACGAGGAGCACCGCACTATTATGAGTGCGGTGATTCAGAAGGTTTAGTCCGCTAAGAGCGGGCTGACCGAAGCCTGTGCCAGCCTGTTGACAGGCTTTGAGGCATGTAAAAAATATGTAGAAATATTACCGCATAGACAGTAGCCCCTGATGCTCTGTTTTGCGTTCGGAAAGAAAAGCCGAATAGAGGATCTAATAGCATTCGCAGGAGTCTAACAAAAGTAAGTCAATATGCGTATGCAGGCTTCGCTGCTGGCATCCGCCGCACTGACTGCGGAGGTGGACACGCTGAAGCAGAACCTCGAGCGGTCCGAGCAAGAGCTCGGCCTTGCCAAGAAGCAGCTCGAGGACAAAGAAGGTAAGAGATACCTTATTTTAATATATAAAAGGTGCAATTGCAAGAAAATGACAGGATTAATGTGGCTATTGTAGGGGCCACAACTGAGGTGGCAACCCTTAAGCAAGCGCTGTCGGAGGCCGAAGAGAAGGCGGCCATGGAGCGTACCGAGCGGGAGAAGCAGGAGGCGCGGGTTGGCAAGGTGCAGCAAGAGCTCCAGGCTCTCATGAAAAAACATGAGAGTTTGGAGCTTGACTCGAAGACGCGAGAGTCCGAGCTCGCGGCGGCCATTGAAAATGCCAAGTCTGCCAAGGATGAAGCCCAGAAGGCCCTCCAAGAAGTTGAAGCGATGAAGAAGATAGCGGTGGGTAAGGCTTTCTTTATGCAAAGCAAGCATGTGAAAGTGAATTACTTGTTACTTACCAGAATCTGGAGCTCTCCAGGAGCATTCGCAGATTTGCCCCGCAGCGTGTCCGATGCCGCCGCCTTCTATCGAGCCGAGGAGGGCAGCTTGATGGAGAAGGTGTTCTGGTCTCAGTACGCTAAGGCCGGACACCCGGTGCCTTTGAGCGACCAGTTGAAGCAACTGGTCGAGCTCCACAAGGTGGACGAACAGGCCCTGAAGGGCTTTATAGTTCGGCTGTGGCCTGGAGAGGCCCTGCCTGGGAGCTACTTCGGGCTGGTGAGGCGGCTAGTGGACGCCTGTCCGAGGCTTGAGGTCGTCAAGCGCTCTGTCTGCATCGAGGGTGCCCGTAGGTCCCTTGCCCGTGCTAATGTGAACTGGGACAAATTGGATGCCGTGAAGCTTGTGAAGGACGGGCTGCCGCAGGGCAAGGAGCATCGCCACCCCGAGATGTATTACGAGGGTGTCTTGAAGGGTGCCCGCCTTGTGGCGGATGAATGCTCGAAAGATATAATATTTGAGTGAAACTTTGTTCGTTTTATCCTGTGCGCTGAAAACTTGTTCATATGCGCTATGCAACGCTTGTTTAATTTAAAATATTACCTTCTGTGCGGCCGTTTATTACATTTGAGAGATGGCGAGTCGTCGGCTTCTGCCCCCATGCCACGAGTGCTGGGGTGTTCGGGATAAACCTGAGCACTCTTTTTCCCATTCTTGGGTCCTTCGAGGGAGGTGCTCAGCACAACGAACAAGGCAATCGGATTATAATGCGTTATCACTCTCACTTAGCCATAGAATTCTATAAGTTCAAATTTTGGCGAAGCCCCTAGTATTCGGAAGACCGAGTTCGGGGCGCTATACACGCCTAGGCCGGACAAAGTCGGCTCCGTGGCCTGCTTACTCTCCGAGGGCGGTGGCGAGGAGGTCGTAGTGCGAGTCGGCAGCCTTGCCCTCGACCGCCGCCAGGTCGACGGCTGGGAGGTCGTGCAGCCGCGACGCATGCGCATGCTCGCTGAGGTACACGACGTAGGACCGCTTCTCGCCGGCGGAAGCGGCGGGGGCGGGCTGGACGAGGAGTAGCGCGCAGAGGAGGAAGCAGGCGGCAACGCCGAAGGAAGCCATGGGTCTCATGCTGTTGGCCCTCCTCAACACTTGTGGGGGGGAAACCCTTCTGTCCACTATTGCTCGGCGGCCGGGGCTCCTCCTCGTCATCGCTATGCAGCCCCTTGTCTCTGTTTTCGGCATGTAACTTGCCTGCCTGCTTGAACACCCAACAATCCTTGTTGGTCTGATTGGCTGGTTTTTCAGGGGTGCCATGTATCTGGCACGAGCGATCGAGTATTCGGTCCAAACTGGACGGACAGGAGTATTTCTCTTGAATGGCTTTTTCCGCTGACCGGGTTTAGAGCCTTTGAATCCGGCATTAACTGCCGTATCCTCGGCACTATCGCCGTTAATGCGGCGCTTGTGCTTGTTGCGACGCGACCTGCCATTGCTGTCCTTGGTATCCGAATTACCAGGGCTCTTGGTCATGTTATTACTACGAGCTAGCCAGCTGTCTTCTCCCGCGCAAAAGCGGGTCATGAGTGTCGTGAGGGCTGCCATAGATTTCGGCTTTTCCTGTCCTAGGTGCCGGGCAAGCCACTCGTCACGGATGTTATGTTTGAAGGCTGCTAGGGCCTCTGCGTCCGGACAGTCGATGATTTGATTTTTCTTGGTTAGGAACCGTGTCCAGAATTGTCTGGCCGATTCCTCTGGCTGCTGAATTATGTGGCTTAGGTCATCGGCGTCTGGTGGTCGCACATAGGTGCCCTGGTAATTGTCGAGGAATGCGGCTTCCAGGTCCTCCCAACAACCAATTGATTCTGCTGGCAAGCTGTTAAGCCAATGCCGAGCTGGTCCTTTAAGCTTGAGTGGGAGGTATTTGATGGCGTGTAGATCATCGCCACGGGCCATGTGGATATGAAGAAGATAATCCTTGATCCATACCGCGGGATCTGTTGTGCCATCGTATGATTCGATGTTTACGGGTTTGAAACCCTCTGGGATTTGATGATCCATTACTTCGTCTGTGAAGCATAGTGGGTGTGCGGCGCCTTTGTACCGGGCTATATCACGACGTAGCTCAAATGAGCTTTGTCTGCTGTGTTTGGCCCGGCTGGATTTGCTGTATCCGGCGTGACGGTTATCGTCTCGAGTCGCGGGGCACCCACGCGATCCGTAGATCGATCTTGTTTGCCTTGCCTTGTCCTCCAACATATCACACAGGTCTAGCGCGTTTCCCCATGCCTTGGTATTTTTTGAGCGACGCCGGGGTGCGGCTTGAGCGGAGGGCCGTGAGGCCTCTCTGTCGCGGCCACGAGGTGGCCGATCGGCCGTTTCATGCGCTGGTGATGTAGGTTTAGGTGCTTCCTCCTCTAATCGCGGTAGCAGCCTGCGCTTTGGGTAGCTCTTGGAGGGGCGTTCGAGTTCATACTCTTCGGCCGCAAGAACTTCAGTCCATCTGTCTGCTAGCAAATCTTGATCAGCTCTAAGATGTTGCTGTTTTTTCTTAAGGCTGCTTGTCGTGGCCATAAGCCTGCGCTTAAAGCGCTCTTGTTCGGCGGGATCCTCAGGAACGACAAATTCGTCATTGCCGAGGCTTGCCTCGTCTTCGGAGGGAGGCATATAACTATCATCCTCCTCCTCTCTGTCTGCCGCCCTCTCAGGAGGGCTGGCTTCTCCATCCTCCTGTGCCGAGTCTTGTTGGAGGGAGTTGTCTTCGGCACTATCCGGGGTGTTATTGTCTCTGGTGCCGGTTTCAGCGTTTTTGCTTTGGCGGGACTTAGAGCGGCGCCACTGACGCCGACGCTTTGGTTACTTCTTGGAGGGGTCATCCCCCGTTGTTTCGTCGCCATTGCCTTCTTTGGGTGTATCCACCATATATATGTCATATGACGAGGTGGCTTTCCAGTGCCCTATAGGCGCTGGTTCCTGTTCGTCTCCTACATCGTCGTCCATACCGTCGATGTCTTCGGAGTCGAAGTCTAGCATGTCGGTTAAATCATCGACAGTGGCTACGAAGTGGGTGGTGGGTGGGCATCGAATTTCTTCGTCATCCGCATCCCAATCCTGTTGGCCATAATCCGGCCAGGACTCTCCTGACAAAGAGAGAGACCTTAGTGAATTTAGAATATCGCCGAAGGGCGAGTGCTGAAAGATATCCGCGGCAGTGAATTCCATGATCGGCGCCCAATCGGATTCGATTGGCAAGGGTGCGGAGGGCTTGGAGTCCGGAGAGGAGTCCGACACCTTGGAGTCACGGGCTTCGCAGAGGGTAAGGCTGGTGTTCGGCTCGATCGCCGTAGAGATTGCAGCCCCGAGGCGGTGTCCAGCCACTCATCCTCGATTGGTGCAGTCGGCACCGAGCTAAGGGTCGGAGCGGACACGGGTGCGGCCTCCAGGGCACTGTCCGGCGGCAGAGCCAGATCATGCCCTTCGTGACAGTGCGGCGCGCCCGGTTATGGCTCGAATCCGTCGAAGATCAAGTCTCCGCGGATATCAGCCGTGTAGTTCAAACTTCCAAATCTGACCTGATGGCCAGGGGCGTAGCTTTCGATCTGCTCTAGATGGCCAAGCGAATTGGCCCGCAGTGCAAAGCCGCCGAATACGAAGATCTGTCCGGGGAGAAAAGTATCGCCCTGGACCGCATCGCCGTTGATGATCGGAGGAGCCATCTAGCCTAACAGTGACGACACAGAGGAACTCCCAATGAAAGCACCAATGTCGGTGTCAAAACTGGCGGATCTCGGGTAGGGGGTCCCGAACTGTGCTTCTAGGCGGATGGTAACAGGAGACAAGGGACATGATGTTTTTACCCAGGTTCGGGCCCTCTCGATGGAGGTAAAACCCTACTCCTGCTTGATTAATATTGATGATATGGGTAGTACAAGAGTAGATCTACCACGAGATCAGAGAGGCTAAACCCTAGAAGCTAGCCTATGGTATGATTGTTGTTCGTCCTATGGTCTAAAACCCTCCGGTTTATATAGACACCGGAGAGGGTTAGGGTTACACAGAGTCGGTTACAATGGAAGGAGATCTACATATCCGTATCGCCAAGCTTGCCTTCCACGCCAAGGAAAGTACCATCCGGACACGGGACGAAGTCTTCAATCTTGTATCTTCATAGTCCAGGAGTCCGGCCAAAGGGCATAGTCCGGCTACCCGGACACCCCCTAATCCAAGACTCCCTCAACGACATTACCAGACGATACATGCACGACATGCGTATCATGCCATCCATGGGCAAGGCTGAAACAACAGCTAACAACTTGATTAACAATCGTCTGAGTGTTGTTCAGCGTTTTTATCGTGTGTGAAGTACTTCCAATATTTTACTAGTCGAAATCGACCAACCAAGCGCGTTCGCCCGAGACCATATGCTTTAATTTACAAGCGTCAGTTTTACAAGCGGTTTTGGTTGGAAAACGACGATCCAATCACGGCCTAATATCATGAGTTGGTCGAAAGATCATATGGTTTCACGTCTAACCTACCCGACTTGTCGTATAGGCTATGAATGAAACATCAGACGATGAACTTCTTAAGCACGGAAACAACAGAAGAGGATGATCTTCTTAACAAGCAAATCACTGGCATTAGATCAACATGCCAAACAATATGAAGCATTATTCTCAGGAGGCACGGTGAACAGCTCGTGATGCCGCATGCCACAACATTCCAAGCTCAACTTTGCAATCAAACACAAGGCCTGGCATTACATAGACAATATTCAGAACAAACTCTTAACACAGGAATATCTCAGCAGAGTAACTATTTACTTCTAAACTGAACACATGAGTAGGAAAAAACACTTGATGCTACTCACAGCAAGGGCGTCCCACTCAAAAATATCAAATGCATGTCTTCTGGCTAACATCAATGAGCAAATTTTCACAAGGTTTTCCAATTCCAATATATTAAACTAACGTCTTCTTGCTAACATCAATGATTAAACTTTGACAAGCTTTTCCCATTCAAAATATCTAATGCCTATGATCGTGGAGTTCCACCAAAATTAAGCAAAGTCACCGGTGTGACATTCAAGTTGAACTGCACAAAACACTTTTAAAACATAAGTGTTTCGAGTAGCGAAGCAAAATGTCGCAATAGCAACAAGTTGAATCGATACCCCTATTTTAACAGAGGCAAAAAAGGAAACAATTACTTGTCGATAAAGGAGGATGAAACAAATGGTGACAGAAAGAAGCATCTAACTTATCTTGGATGGAAAACAAAGTAGGACAGTAGCATTTCTAAAATGGTTGCATTGGTTCATATTAACAGAGACATTATCTTGAAACAACATTCTTTAAAAATGTAATTTACTTTTAACAGTGGCATTGCTTCAATTTTCTAGCGGCATTCTTAGATTAACAACAGCAAAATAGCTGTATGGGACATGCCAGCACCATGTGCGTCCACACGTATAAATGGGTGATGCAGAGTATGTAGCCAAGCAGCATATATGCGCTGGTCCCATATTTGTTCTCTTTGAACCTTCTTCCTATGTGAGGGCAGCAAATCTAGTCATGCACAAACTACCCTACCCCCCAGTTTCTTTCCCTTTTCAACAAAGAGATCGGTTCCTTACAGATGTGTGTACTGGGTTACCCCCTTTTTCCATTTTCGACCTACAAAGCGGCTGGATAGCCAGTCTATACTACTTTCCGCCCCTCCTTTCCTCATTGAACCACGTCCTAGATTCTTGCTCCAGCCCACCGCACCCTTCTTTTCTCTTTGAACCAAGACCTAGATTCGACTACAGATCAAAAAAGATCCACATGCAGCTAGAGCAACGACGGTTTCAAAGAAACTTATACCTTAGGGTTGTCGGGATGTGGCAAGGCGTGCGGCGGGAGGCCGGATCTGCCCACACTACGTACGGCAGCGAGGAAGAAGGGGTCGGTGGCCCTTCACACAGGCGCTGGGTGAAAGAGAATAGCGCAGCCGACAGTGGATTGCCTCCCTCGCCGAAGGCGATAGAGTGAATGCTACACCTCCTCCCCTTCCCGGTGTGACGGGATACGGACGCCTCCTTCACCAGTTGTGAGGGGGGAGAGAGAGACAAGAGGCCAACGTAGTCTTGTTTAGATCTGGTGAAGAGAGGGTGAGAGACTGTGAATATAGCAAACCCTAGCAAATGAACCCTGAGCCTCCAGCGTGTAACATATATGTAGTGCGGCGAGCGTGTGAAGAGTGCAAACCCTAGCGAACAAGCGTTGAGGATCCCGCTTATATATATACTACTGTAGTACGGACTGAGCTCCGGTGCCTTCACTGCACCTGCTTTTGGCTGTATGACAGGTGAGCCAGCCACATTTTGGGCCCACCTGTCATAAATCCAAAGGCAGGTGCACAAAGTTAATGTAGCTGCGTCCATATAGTACTCTCGTGTATACGACTAATATATAGTGGATTGGTTTTCTTATTCTCTCCATAACAATCGTTTTAAATTGTGTAAGTACGAAACAAGACTCTTTATTTAATGTATAGTGAAGAAAACTAGTACTACTTCCGATGAACTAACAATCCACGCCCACGCGTCCTGGTCGCACTTCCTGTCCTTCACGTGTGGTACACTACCCTCCCTTAAGTGAACAACCACAGATGCGCCAAATTATCAGAAACATGTGAGAGTGTGTACAAATAAAGAATTTTAATTTCAATTATCCGAAAGGTTTGAGAGTATTAAAAAGTTTGACTTCAGTCAAATCTAATATGCGGAGTAAATAAAAATGGAGGGCTACTACGTCCATCCGGGTTTTTAGTCCACACCATTTTTTAAATCAAAGTTAATAGCTGGACAAATAAAATTACAGGGGAGCTGGAGACAAAGTTGTGAGAAGTCTTAGAAATCAATACAAAACCTATGCTCTTAGTACCAACGTCGATCCTTCTTCGAGGAAACATTTGGTTCAAAGCCAATTGTGTGATAAAATTGCACCAACGTGAAAGACGACTGCGTCTCCAACGCAACCAAGGTGAACTGACGAAGGTTATCATCTTTGTGCATAACAAGCAAAGAGCACTGATGGAAGACAGCTTGTTTTCCATTGAAAATCGATCAGCTTCACCAGCCGACGGAACCATGAGGTGCAACCATGAGCATCGATAGGTCATCGTGGTGATGCATCGTCCATTTGGCATCAAGTTTGGGTGAGGCACCTATGAAGTTCGACAAATCCTCACTGTGGTCTGTTTCTTCTCAGTAATCAAGCTCGAGGAAGGAAGAACCACGTGGCAGAGGACAGTGAGGTGGAACAACAATGGCCATCCAATTTTGTGCAGTTACACTAAAATTGAGGAAGACATGCCCAGTTATGGAGACACGCATCACTGTTTCCAAAAATATAAAAAAGGGTTAGCAACAACATCTCAATTGTCAATAAGAATTAATGAAAAATACACCAACAAACAGAAGCATCATAATTTTCTTGATGGGAACTAAACCAGGATACCCGAAAAAAAAACATTTCTTCATTTAACCAGTGATAGTACTACCACCATATGGACAATGACCGCACAACCACCATGTACTTTTTGTCGAAACAACATGTATACCTCCACCGAGGCATAAATCAGGACAACTTTTCGAGTGGCATTTCCTCTGTAATAGTACAAGTATGTGATGTTGGACCAGCCGACAAATCCTAGCTACTATGCATGGGGAGCTGGGGAGTAGTCGCATAGAAGAAAACCCGCACGCAGCGACCTGGGGAGCTGGATCAGTACAAGAAGTTATACCTCAAGTGGGCGAGATGTCGTTTAGGCGGGCGGGCGGGAACTGCCAACACGACGGCAGCGAACAAGGGTGTGGAGGATCTTCGTCCGCGCTAGCGCCGGCTCCAAGAGGACGGTGCGCATCGGCTTCCTCCATCGCCGCCGCCGACAATGTCAACGCTGCACCTCCTCACCTCCCGCAGCGGATGGGATTCAGACGGATCTGTGACCACCGGTGAGGAGAGAGATAGAGTGGACACTGTCATCTTGTTTTGATATGGAGAGGGTGAGAGAGCGAGACGCAAGAAACTATATCAAACAAGAGGCTATAATGGAGTAAAAAAATCTCTCCATAGCAATGGTTTTAAATAGAATACGTGCGTTCCCGGAAAAAAGAAACGAAAACTGGCGGACAATTTTTTAAGGGTCTGTCTAGGACACATCTAGATGTGACATAGTTATGTCACATCTAAGTTGATGTCCTCTCTGTTAGTGGTCTCTTTTTTCCTAGTTTTTTTTGTTTCTTGTTGCTACATTATATACTTGTGGGAGCTTAGATGTGATATCTTTAAATAACATCTAGATGTGGATTAGACAAACCGATTTTCTAACATACCAAGAAAGAAAACTTGATCAAAAACACGCCCCCGCTTCTAGGTCGCGAGAGTCGTCGCGCACACACACATAGACATAGACATGCATATCCGTGTTTACGTAAAATTCCATTTCCATCTCCATCTCCAATCATATTTGTCCAACTGGCACATTATTTACGTTGTTAGTTATATACGCCGCAATATTAACATACAACATCTCTTGTTTGCGCACGCCCGAACCGCTGCCACGGCCGGTCCTGACCAACCCAAACACTCTTCATCACCCACGCGTGCTTCCCGCCCGAAACGGTCAGTGCCGCATTCATGCCCGGCCAGAGTGGACGTGACCTCTCACTGGCGCTGGCATTGAAGCGGCACGCCATCCGAGAGAGCATCGCCCGAGCCGCTTCCGGGTGCATGCGGCTGCTCCGCGTTCAAAGGTCGCAATAGCCGGCTACAACATGCAAGTAAAAAGTTCTTGGGAGTCCGTGCTACAGCTAGCTCCCCCAACTCGTCAATCTCTTCCAGTAGTGCTAGTACTCCATGGCGCGATCCATCGACAAGCAGGTGGGAAAGTTATAGTATACTCGGTTTGCGGTGAGTGGCATGCCGAGCGACCGTGTGGGGTCAAGCCGTGGAGGAGGGTGAGACACGAACACGACAGCCGTGATTTAAACATTGGTTTTGCTCGATGGCGCGATCCAACGAAACGAAACGTTGGTTTCTCTCCGTTTCCATTTTTTCTCCGGAAAAACGGAAACTTTCCACTCCATTTTCATTCCTATTCCAAGGTTGCCCCGTTACAACATTCCATCAAATACAAAGGAAAACTAACACGCATGCTGATGCATCTCAATGATTCACAGATCATAGCCAATATTTACTTCACAACTAAAGAAAAAAGTTGTCTAAAAAAACTAAAGAAAAAAGTTGTGAGAGCGTGTACAATAGAAAAACTACTAATGGGGTCACTACGACTTAAACCCTAAACATGATTTAATTTCCTGGCCAGGTAGAACATGTCGAAGGAAAGACGGCTGGCACCCTCGGACCATGCGATGCCTTTGTGCAGTTCCACTAAAATCGACCTGAGCATCCCTGATGGCAAAGATATTGAAGAAGTGTGATTAGAATAATAGTACTGGCACTAGTTCATGAGACATAAACTCATCACAAGTAGAAGTCGGTAGAAGTAGAGAAAGATCGACATGGAGATGGAGCTATGGAAGTGGAGCAAGCCGGCTCCAAAAGGAAGATGGACTACCTAGGACGTCGGGCTGTAGCTAGAAGGGCGGTTGGGACTCGACATCGTCCCATACCGCGGTGACCCCCGATTGGGATGCACCGACTGTGGGTTTTCTCCCTCGCCGACGTCGGCCGCGTCTACGCAGAACATTGTTCCCTTCCCCCAGCTGCGGGATCAGGCCCGTCGTTCTATGCTTGTGAAGAGAGCAACCTAAGAAAGAAGGCTTGTAGCTTAGGCTCCTGCTAGTGTATATATAGTGGTTTTCTTTTTCTCTCCATATCAACCATTTTATATTGCGTACGTGTCATTCAAGAGTGAAATAATGGTTGCTTCTTCCGACTAACTTACTCTGTGATTTGACTGCTCCTTAGTGGCCCCTACACGTACTCCCCCTACGTGTATGCAACAGTCACACGTACACATGGACGCAAAAACACGCGTGACACCCTAATGCATGCATGTCCGAGCACACGACGGAACACACACGGTCACGCTCAAGTGCTCAACCTACACGTGCATGCACACACAAACTCAATCAGGGTGAGCTAGTGACCGTATAAACACCGGAAAATATATATATTGAGCGCAATGAGCGTATTCTGAAGTCTACTGACCGTATTTTTACAAATATACAGTGACAGACAGTGTATTTATCTCGTTTGAAATTAAGCCATATTAACCGGAGAGGAGGCAATATGGACTAGCATTACTTTGTTGTGTCCCGTCAACTTGCCGAACGAGGAGAAGGTTGTAGGACGGGAGAAGCTTGTGCGCGGTGGCTCACAGGACAAGGAGAAACTTTTGACTAATGCAAGCTCTCCCTCGCTCAGGCGGTGGACGTGCAACAGTTAATTCGGTGTCAGATTGCCAGAAGCATACACTATACTACTAGTGCCATTATTGTTCGACTTCCCGAATAGGCGAACAGCCAAGCGCAAAGTTTACTAGTACTACTACTATAGTCTATAAAGGTACGTACTATACTAGTACTAGGAACCGGATGGAGGAGCGTCTGCACTCTTATTATAATTTTAAAATGTGATAAAGCAATCTTCAACACATTTGGTTCTCTTCGAGGGTTCTCGCATGTGATAATGGAAGTTGATTGCATGGAACACTCACCACAATTCTCGCTTAATTCTGGCTCATATCCTGTTACAAATAGTAGCGCTCGGTAATATTTCCTCTTTTTTTGTTATTCAGCATGTAAACAGGTCAGCAGACCTTGCGGCGCATCTTCGTGCGAACCGTGCTTGCTGCACTTTGAATGTGGCCGAGAGCTGGCTTGATGAAACACCTCGCTTCCTACTTCTTTTTTTGCGGGGTACCTCGCTTCCTAGTGACCAGTGTCTTGGCTGATCGTCCTAAGAATGCTTATATATGAATAAAGCTCTCTCATTTACCCGCAAAAAAGATTAAGCCATATTAATCGGAAAGAAGGGAGTATGGACTAGCACTACTTTTTGGTGTGTCCCGTCAACTCGAAGAACGAGGAGAAGCTTGCAGGACAAGGTGAAGCTCGCTTTCGCCTTTTGACTAATGTAACCTACCCTCGATGGACATGCATCAGTCCATTCGGTGTCAGATTATCAGAGGCATACACTGTAGTACCCAACATGCGGAGTACCATCATTGTTCGACTTCACGAAGAGGCGAAGAGCCAAGCGCAATAGTACGAGTAGTACTACTACTAGAACCGCATGGTGGAGCGTCTGTACTCTTATTTTTTATCTCTGATAAAGTACACGTTTATTCCGGAGAAGGGCGGAAAACGGCAGCCCAACATGTAATGAATGATATCGATCAACCAACCATGCTCGAATATATCTTGGCCTCCGTGCGAGCCCGTCTGTGTGCTCTCGCTCCTCGTCTCTCTCAAGGAACGGTGGGTTGGCTCTTTGCCGTCAATTGAGATCGTTTTGCTCACACTCCTGTCCCACGTGTCAGTGATATGCCAAGAGGAGGTGCGTTGACCGACTGGCCATATGCGTACTTGGTTTTGCACCTTCATACTACTCCTCCCTCCGTCACAGTTTACAGGGCGCGCTTCATTATGATGCATTTCTCTCAATGCATTTCCACCACCAGAGAGACTTTAGACGTGTTTGGTTTAATGCTCAATTAATTAGGGCGTGGTAACTGCAATCAAGTCCACAATTTTCTCTCCATGTACTGTACTACTACGGAGTGGAGTAAGTGTATGCATGTGTGTACCCGGGGTGGAAGCACTGCATCCATGTGTGTACGCATTATTCCCTCTAGTAATAGACGCCGTGCTATAACTACCAATGCTATTTTTCAGGCCGATCGCTAGTCGCCTTGGTCCCACAGATTTTATTTCTTTTTTCTGAAGTGAGTTGTATAAACAGTGACAGATGGAGTAGTATGAGCGGATTCAAAGAAGAGCGTATTGATGGTTGCTTCTTCAGAGCAACTTATAGTGGGAAAGGTGGGGCTTATGATTTGACTGCTCATTACTCACTATTAATGCAGCGCAACGACCGGGCTGAGTCTCCCATGCGGTTGTGCACTACCCCCTCGGTTCTTAAATATACTCCGGAGTATTTGTCTTTCTAGAGATTTTAACGAATGACTACTCAAATATTTGCCTTTTTAGAGATTTCAAATGGACTGGCACATACGGATGTATATAGACATATTTTAGAGTGTAGATTCACTCATTTTGCTTCGTATGTAGTCATTTGTTGAAATCTCTAGAAAGACGAATAGAATATTTAGGAACGGAGGGAGTACACATACGAAGCAAAATGAGTGAATCTACACTCTAAAATATGCCCGTTTGAAATTTGTAAAAAGACAAATATTTAGGAACGAAGGAGTATAATTTTGTGCATGGCACATGGACCCGGATGATGAAGAGGCTTCTGGCAATGCTATCAAGCTTCCATCATTTGTTTACATAATTGACGTACTGTACAAATGATTTTCCAGCGACATGAAATTGTACAGTGGTGTGT
The DNA here is from genome assembly GCA_032464435.1 of Aegilops umbellulata. Taxonomy (NCBI): domain Eukaryota; kingdom Viridiplantae; phylum Streptophyta; class Magnoliopsida; order Poales; family Poaceae; genus Aegilops; species Aegilops umbellulata. The sequence continues at coordinate 118,095,536 of CP136054.1, read as the reverse complement.
GCTTTCAGCTTTTGTTTCGCGTGTCTTGCCATCGATGCTCTTTCGGAAACAATAAAAACTAACTTCCTTGCTAATGCATGTCAATTATTATCAGATCAGAGCTAATAATTACATCACAACTGAAGACAGAGTTGTGCGAAGGTGTTAAATTAAAATTGATCCATGCTTTCATTGGCAGCAACGTCCCCCCAGCTCTGTCTAAATCAACAAGGCATGTTGGGAAAAAAAGTAGCTGTCTGGAGCATGCAACATTCCGATCATTTTGTGCAGTTCCACTAAAATAGAGCTGAGCGTCCCTGTTCCAAAGATATTAAGTGTGATTACGATAATAGAGGACTGCTGATGAAATAATAAACACACAGATAGAAGCCGGTCACCTTTGCAGTCTCTCTTAAGACTAACTAGTTGGAGAAGATTAGGGTCAGAGTTGGATGAGGAGGATAGAGCAAAACCAATCTCCCTTTGTGCAGTCGCACTGAAATGTAGAGACGTTGCCCGTGTGACATTTTAGTACAACAGCATAAAACACTCTTAAGAAAAAAGTGATTTGTGTAGTTCACCAAAAGGTCACAATAGCAACGAGGTTAAATGGATAGCCCTGTTTGCAAAAAAGAGGTAGAAAGGAAACAATTACTGGCCAATAACAGTTGATGACACATGCGACGACAAAAAAGAAGCATATTCCTTGTCCTAAGGGAAGATAACAACACAGTTGTGTTTGTCTAAAACAGTGTGAAGACGAGAATGCAATAGGGAAAGTACGCCGGACGAGCTACGTTTTGGGCAAAGAACTATGGAAGATCCACATGCAGCGACATGGGAAGACGGGCAGTGGAGCAAGGCCGGAGGGGATACCTGGAGGTCGTCGGGATGTAACTAGATGAGCGGCGGCGGGCGGAATCTGCGAGCAGGTGGTGTAGGCCCTGCCGCGTCGGAGCTTGGTCAGAGAGAACGACGTGTACCGCAGATCGGGACGTGCTGCCTCAGCACCGTCGAACAGAGAAACGATGAACTTCCTCCCTTTCTCCCGGCGGACGGGATGCGGCTGGATCAGTGACCAATGGTGAGAGAGAGAGGCCACCGCACTCCCTTTCCCCCGGCGGACGGGATGCGTGTGACACCCCAAATTTTTGACCTTGTTTTATTAATTAAAATTTTGCCAGGAAATTAAAACTTTTATTTTCTGGACTCCCTTTTGAGTTTAAACCATTTCCTCCCTTGTTATTATGGAGTTTTTCCCCAAAAAGAAAACCTTTCAAATATGTTATTGGACTTGTTTACCCTCTCAAGAAAACTTTTCTTTTGTCAATGGAATTAATTATATAATTAGTTTCCTAAACCTTTATTTCTTGAAAATGGTTTTTCCATGGTTTTATGGCCATTTTTGAACTACAACCACTTGATAAATTTATTTAATATTTTCACCATAATTTGGAGATGTCATGTGATGTTTTTAAATCACTTTTATGCAAAAATATATTTCATTCACTTAATATTTTGAGCTCTACACCAAGTTTTCAAAACTGGTCCAGATGGCAGTTTTGCACTACAACCCCTTTAGATATTCCATTCCAGCCTCCACCAAAATTGTGGGATGTTAGTAGTAGCATATGATTCGGTTTTATGCAAAAACCCAGTGTTGCTCTTTGAAAAATTTGAGTGAATCGACCTCATGTTCATTCTGGTCCAACTTGATGGTTTGTAGTGCAACCTTTTTTTAACTTGCTCCTTTACCCATGATCCTTTTTCCTACCCATAGACCACCCTACAAAACCCTTATGTCCAGGAGGATGGGCTCATTGGAAAATTTTTGGACCATGAAACTATGCCTTTTTGTTTCTATCCAGAATTGGTTTTACTATAAAACTGCATTAGCAAGTTTCTAGTTTTGCGAAACTAACCTCACCACTCTCTTAATCGTCTAAAGAGACCCCAATCTGGAAGATTTGGCCACTCCAAGAAATGCCTAGGTGCCTGTGGCATTTTGTCGAACACCTTGAGTGCATGGACAAATTTGGCATGAGTTTTTGGTTTGCATTGTGAGCTTGAACCACTGACCCAGCACGCTTGTCCACTGTTCTCCTTGCAAACCCTAGCCTAGGTTTGCTAATTTCCAGCCTCACCCAAGCGTTGTGGCATGCTTTGGCATTTCGTCGAGCAGCTAGCGTGCGTGCTCTGGGCACGCCCAGAGCACACGTTTTGCACGCGCGCGCACCGAGCCGCCGCGTCGCACTGCCGTCGCCTCACGCTCGTTCTGGCCCTTCCCCGCTCGCAGCCAGCACCCCCGCCCCTTCCCCTCGCCGCAGAGCCGCCCCTGGCACCCTAGAGGGTCGCCGTCAGGTCAGTCATGGCCGCAAGCGGCCGTCCACGGCAGCCTCTGCCGTGGACGGCGCCGCCCGAGCCACCAGCGCCCGCCAGCTGCTCCCTTGAACAGCTCAAGCTCATCTGCAACCTTGTCCGCAAGCCCTCGTCGTCGCCACGTCGCCTGCAGCAACAGAACGGCGGTTGCCGACTAGCTTATCCACGGCCGCCGCGAACCGACCTCGTTGCGCTATAAAAGGAGGCCCCCGAGCTCCTCCGAGCACTCAGGCAACCTCAGGCCACTCCCACAGCACACCCGCAGCCCGCAATCAACGGGGGAAAGCCGTCTTCCCCGTCTCCGGCCGGTTCGGTCGCCGCCATGCCCCAACTCTGTTCGTTGCAGCCAGGGCCTCCCCCGCCCTTCCAACACCTCCATTCGAATCCCCGTGACCCCATGGAGCTGCCCAACACCCCAATCCATCTCGGGAACCACCATAGCCCCGGCCCCCAAATCCACCCGAGGCCGCCGTCCGCCGCGAGGCTCGTCGCCGGTGACTCCCTCCATCCCCGTCACTCCCTCGACCACCGGGAGAACCACCCCAGTCTTGCGGATCCATCCCCACCCTCGAGTGCCTGCGAGGAGCCGCCAAACGCTGGCGACGATCGCCAGAGCCCCCGCCTCTATTCGGCCAGAGGAAGAAGAGGGAAGGGGGACTGGTCAAACCTGACCAGTGGGCCCCCTGGACCCACTGTCAGTGACCCACCCCGCCGCCACGCGTGTTAAGTGAAAGCACAAACTTGCCCAGTACGTATCCCCTACTTAGAAAGTGTATTCTGTCTGAAACGTTTTCTTTTCTATTGTTATTTTAAAAACAGATTTTGACCAGGACTTCGACTGGCTATAACTCTTTAAATATAACTCCAAATGAATTTATTCTTTTTCCTACGTCTCTCAAATACTGTCTAGTTTATTTTCAGATTTATTTGAAAAAATTTCAAACAACTTTTTTGTGCTGTTTTGAAATTGTGTGTTAATTCAAATTTATTGAAAATAGGATTTTGGAGAGAGGAAGAAAACTTTCAAAAGTTTTGGAGAGCACCCCCACCTCTCCTCACCTTGAAGGCAAGCATTCTGAACCCTAGCATAATATTTTGTGGGTTGTTTGATACGGTTGTAATACCACCTCGACGTGAAGCATTAATTATTTTTATAACGGTATGATCATACGCATTGAGTGTATAATGAAAATTGTTGCTGTTGGAAATAGATATGCTTGTGATATAAATCACCCTCATATGCCTCTCATGCCTACCGGGAAGGGTCCGGGAAAGTCTCTGTCTTGGGTAGACACGAGCTTGTCCCTCGTCGAGACGGTTATGACCGGTGGGGCAGAAGGGAGGTATGATGAGTGGTGGTTGTGTCTGATGGATGTGAAATATTATTCTTGAGCTAATCATGCAGGAAATACTTAAGCCTCCTGAGTCGGCCATAGATCGAGTCTTGTTCCAGTAACACCCATACTTGTTGCATGCTGCCACTTGTCCCTGCCATAGGTAGGGTATGGTTCAGTAAGTTGTCAACCCCTGTCTGAGCACACACCGTACAGAAAGGCATGGTGGAAGATACCAGCTGCATCCGGTAGGCATGCCGCCTGGTCTGGGAGCATGGGTGTTTCCGGTTGGGACCGAGAGGGGGGCACCCCTTAGAGCACGCGATAGAAATTTGATCCCATGCTACGCGAGGTTGTAGCCTCCCCACTTAGAGTTTTGCTTAACAAGTGTCATGGGTCAGACACAAGTAAAAGCTGGTGTGTGCAAGTCAGGCGTGTTTTCGACAAAAAGACCGTAGACGGAATTAGTTCCGATGGACTAAAGAAATCCGTTACTCATGGGTAAGGAGTACACCCTCTGCAGAGATATTAAACCTATTCGAATAGCCGTGTCCATGGTTAAGGACTACAGTCTGGGATGGGTCAAGTGTCGGTCTTAGTGTCGGTCTTCAGAGGAGAAACTACTAAACCAGAATATTGATTATGACTTGTGATGTATTATGGTTATGATTATTATCATTGTGGACTAACCGTTTGCATTGTTTGAAATAATAAATATCCCTGGGACGGTACTACCTCCTCGATATTCACTGTCATTATGTTTATATATAAGCCCTTTATGTGGCGTCGCTCAGACGCCCGACTGCGGCATGTTTGTTATTTCATTTACTTATAAGCCCTTTATGTGGCGTTGCTTAGACGCCCGACTGCGGCATGTTTGTTATTTCATTTACTTATAAGCCCTTTATGTGGTGTCGCACAGACGCCCGACTGTGGCATGTCCGTTATTTCATTTATTTATAAGCCCTTTCTGTGGTGTCGCTCAGATGCCCGACTGAGGCATGCTTGATATTTTTTTATCCTTTCGAGGCGTCGCTTCAGACACCCGATCGGTGCTTTATATTTTTACATCCTCATTGTTTACTCATGATTTATTTAAATGATCTACTTGCGTGCATCATGAACCTTATTTAATAACTGACGAAGTGATCATAGAATATTTTAAGGCATGATTATCAGTGGCTATATTATACCTGTGTTCTTAATGTTTGCGAGTACATTCAAAGTACTCACTGGCTTGTCCCTGGCTATTGTCTTGGCCAGATTTCTTGCATGGAGAGGAGCGTTGCAATGACAGCCCCGGAACCTACGCAATGGAGATAGCAGCCTCGCAAAGATAGGAGTTATCCTGGTCAGTTGTTCCTGTGGGAAATGGAGTCCCATAAACACTGATGATCCGCAAACCGCTTCCGCCATCAACCACTAGAAACTAATTGTTGTACTCATAGGCCAGAATGGTCTTGTACTACATATTATGTACTTTGCTTGGAATTTTTGTAGCAAGTTGGTGCCTCATCAGCTAACAGTAATCCTGGGGCTGATGAGCACAAGGGCCATTTTTTGGGAAATTATATCCCGAAAATCCGGTCCTGACAATGCGGCCGGATCAGTGAGCAACGGTGAGAGAGAGAGAGGCCATCGCAGCCTTGTGTGAGATACTCTGAAGAGCGACAAACCAGGCAGGCAGGCTCCATTGTATATAGTGAGCAGACTACCTTTTTCTCCATAAAAATTGTTTTATATTCTATGTACGTGTGAGGGAGTCCTGGATTAGGGGGTGTTCGGGTAGCCGGACTATACCTTCGCCGGACTCCAGGACTATGAAGATACAAGATTGAAGACTTCGTCCCGTGTCCGGATGGGACTTTCCTTGGCGTGGAAGGCAAGCTAGGCGGTGCGAATGCTCAAGATCTCCTGCCATTGTAACCGACTCTATGTAACCCTAAGCCTATCCGGTGTCTATATAAACCGGAGGGTTGTAGTCCGTAGGACAGAATCATCATCATACACAATCATACCATAGGCTAGCTTCTAGGGTTTAGCCTCCTTGATCTCGTGGTAGATCTACTCTTGTACTACCCATATCATCAATATTAATCAAGCAGGAGTAGGGTTTTACCTCCATCGAGAGGGCCCGAACCTGGGTAAACTTCGTGTTCCTTGTCTCCTGTTACCATCCGACCTTGACGCACAGTTTGGGACCCCCTACCCGAGATCCGCCGGTTTTGACACCGACATTGGTGCTTTCATTGAGAGTTCCTCTGTGTCGTCGCCTTTAGGCCCGATGGCTCCTCTGTGTCCCTTGTCTCCTGTTACCATCCGACCTTGACGCACAGTTCGGGACCCCCTACCCGAGATCCGCCGGTTTTGACACCGACATTGGTGCTTTCATTGAGAGTTCCTCTATGCCGTCGCGATCAGGAAGGATGCCTCCTCCCGTCTTTAAAGACGGCGCCATTACTAAGGGAGCCTTGGCTGTCGGCCAAACCCTCCGGCTAGGTGGTTTTCTCACGATCGCCTGTTCGGCCGTTGCGCCGACGGTGACCTCTCGGGTCATCGAAAGGAACCTTCACGTCTGCTCAGAACTCGCCGAGCAGTTGGATCCGATGGAGCTCCCTTCCATAAACGAGCTCTTGGATCGCATCGCCGCATTGGGGGTCGCTACAAATTACGACCAGGTTGGGCTTAAACCCGATCTAAGAGAAATTAACTCTCCCCAAGTCACCCACCACGTTGCCGTGGTAGAGGCGCAGTGCGGCGACCCTTCATCTATTCTAAGGACTAGTTACGTCCAAATCTCCGAACCCTCCAGGCCGGATACCCGGGGAGGGGAGGATACAATCCAAGACCTGAGCTTAGAATCAGGCAACGGGCTAGACTCATCGGACAACATCCAAGACTCCGGACTTCAGAGTTCGGAAGCTCTTCGGCCTCCGAATCGTAAATTGGGTGAGTTTGAGATCCCTTCCCCCTCCCTCGTATCGATCAAATTATCGATGCCACTGCAGGACATGATTCGTTGTGTTTCCTCGACGCATACTCCGGTTATCATCAAATCAAGATGGCAGAATCAGACCAAGCCGCGACAGCATTCATCACACCATACGGACCATTCTGCTTCAACACAATGCCCTTTGGGCTAAAAAACGCCGGCGCAACATATCAGCGCATGATCCAAACATGTCTGGCAAACCAGATCGGCAAAACAGTGAAGGCATACGTGGATGATGTGGTCGTCAAATCAAAACATGTCGAATCTCTAGTAGATGACTTGAGGCTTACATTCGATAACCTCCGAAAATACGACATCAAGCTCAAACCGGAAAAATGCGTTTTCGGCGTTCCAGCCAGAAAGCTCTTGGGCTTCATTGTATCCGGTAGAGGAATCGAAGCAAATCCAGCCAACATCTGAGCTTTGTCACAATTGGATGTCCCAAAAGACCTCAAACAAATACAAAAATTAACCGGATGCGTGGCGGCTCTAAGCTGCTTCATCTCCCGCCTGGGAGAAAAGGCACTGCCCCTTTACTGCCTCCTACGGCGCACCGAACACTTCGAGTGGACGGATGCCGCCACGGTCGGACTCGATGAAATAAAATCCATATTGGCAACAAACCCAGTCCTGGCCGCGCCAAACACCGGCGAGCCAATGCTATTGTACATCGCGGCAACCCATCAAGTTGTCAGCGCAGTGCTCGTCGTCGAGCGGGAAACGGACGGACACAAATTTCCCCTTCAAAGGCCAGCCTACTACGTGTCCACTGTCCTCACTCCATGCAAATCACGGTACCCACACTATCAGAAAATTGCATACGCAGTATTCATGGCATCCCGGAAGCTACGACACTACTTTCAAGAGTGTTCGATTACAGTAGCCTCGGAAGTACCACTCAATGACATTATCAATAATCGCGATGCAACGGGCCGGATCGCAAAATGGGCCATTGAGATCCTCCCGTTCGACATAACCTATAAGCCACAGCGAGCTATAAAATCGCAAGTATTGGCCAACTTCGTCGCAGAATGGACGGAGGCCGAACTCCCTAAAGAGTATGGCACATACTCAAACTGGATCATGCATTTCGACGGCTCCAAAATGTTGGCCGGACTGGGGGCTGGCGTCATTTTGACGTCCCCCACAGGAGACACAATCCAATATGTACTCCAAATTATGTACACGGACTCCAACAATGCAGCCGAATATGAGGCCCTCCTACATGGTCTCCGGATGGCAGTATCCATGGGCATTCAATGCCTAGAGGTACGCGGGGATTCGAACCTCGTGATCTCCCAAATAAATGGCGACTTCGACGCCAAGGATCAAAAAATGGCAGCTTACCGCAATGCCGTCCTAAAAATGTCAGCTCGGTTCGAAGGGCTGGAGTTTCACCATATAGCCCGCGAAAATAATCAAGCAGCGGACGTCCTCGCACGCATCGGAGCAAAACGGGATGCAGTCCCCCGCAACATCTTTTTGGAAAGATTGTTCAAGCCATCCGTAACATGGGAGGGGGAACGCGCAATTAACAGCCCGGACGCAGCCGAACCACTCGACGCCGAACAACTTGACATAATTGGAGGTCCTGCCAACGAAATTACACCTTCAGCCCATGTAATAATGGCGGTTATCGCCCCATGGACAGAACCATTCCTAGCCTACCTTACTAGGCAGGAACTCCGAGAGGACCAAAATGAGGCCCGCTGCATAGTGCGGCGATCTAAAGCCTACAAAGTCCACGAGGGGGAGCTTTATAAGAAAAGCACTACCGGAGTCCTTCAAAGGTGCATCTCCGAAGAGGAAGGGCGGAATCTTCTGGCCGAAATTCATGCCGGACTCGGTGGTCATCACGCTGCTGCTCGGTCCCATGTTAGCAAGGCTTTCCGCACAGGCTTCTATTGGCCGACGGCCCGGGCAGACGCTCAGGACCTAGTCCAACGATGCGTTGGTTGCCAACTTTTTGCCAACCAAAGCCATATGCTACCCACCGCACTCCAAACTATACCCATCACCTGGCCCTTTGCGGTCTGGGGGCTTGACATGGTCGGACCCCTTAAAGGTGGAACCCATAAGAAAAAATACTTACTGGTCATGGTGGATAAGTTCACCAAATGGATAGAAGCCAAGCCTGTCCAAACGGCTGAATCCGGATCCGTGATAGACTTCATATCCGGGGTTGTACACCGTTACGGCGTCCCCCACAGCATCATAACCGATAATGGTACAAATTTTATAGCCGACGAGGTAAAACTGTGGTGCAAAAACATGGGCATCAAGCTCGATTATGCTTCAGTCTATCACACACAAACCAATGGCCAGGTTGAACATGCAAACGGTCTTATCATGAGCGGCATCAAACCCAGACTAGTGCGGTCCCTCAAGGAATCTAACACGCACTGGGTAGAGGACCTCGACTCCGTACTCTGGGGGCTGCGGACCACGCCAGATCGCACCACCGGATACACACCATTCTTTATGGTGTACGGCGCAGAGGCAGTTCTGCCCTGCGACATAATTCATGACTCACCTACAGTGCGCATGTACGAAGAAAGAGAAGCCGAGCTCGATCGGCAGGACAGCCTGGACGCCTTGGAGGAGGAGCGTGACGTGGCGAAAGCCCGTTCCACATTTTATCAACAACAGGCCCGAAGATACCAAAGCAGAGAAGTACGGGCCAAAAATTACAATGTTGGCGAACTAGTTCTACGCCTGCCGGATAAGAAAAAGGACGAACTCAAGCCCAAATGGGAAGGTCCATTTATAATCGACCAAGTCCTGACTGGTGGAGCGTACCGCCTGCGAGATGCGTCGGATAACCGGCTCGAGCCGAACCCGTGGAACGCCACACGTCTCCGAAGATTCTATGCCTAGCGCCGGACTCCATGTTCGTCTCCTTCCCCTGTCCATTTTTTCACATTTTTCTGTCTTATATTTCTCTCCTTCCCCTCTTTTTCCTTTATAGCCCTTAAAAGGCTCACTACATGACGCGCACTCGCGCTCATTTAACCTGGGGGCTTCTTTAATAGAAGCTTATTTATACAGGCTTCATGCCCCACACATGTGTCAAACTTCCACATGTACCTTTTTTCACCATTATATGCATCGATATGACTTAAGTTTTGGCCAAGCTGGGTTGCCTGGCTCCTGTGCTTACCCCTACGTTCCCGATTGTTCGGCTAGGCGGTAAAGGGAGCACCTCTGCGATTGTTACTGCCGGGTCAGCCGGATGTGTACCTCAGACTGGGTGAAGCCGAAAGCTAGCGTTCTTAAGGGAATATTCGGTCGGTGAAATAAAAGATGATCTTTTTATTAATTTTTATGCGCCCCCAGATGCTTTTTCTGCGTTTTTTTACGCAGTCTGGACATGCACTTTAGGGCATGCCTCCCCAGCAAAAGGAACCCTTAACGGAACTATTCTCTCTGGAAGATGTTTCTTACTAACCATGTAATATAACATAACTAGTTGGGCACTTGTCTGATAAAGCACTAATGACCCTTACGGCTGGTCTCCACGCATACCACGGTTCTTGTATAACCGCTATGGTATTCGGACACACTCCGGACCGTCAGGTCCCGAGGTTGAAGCGAAAAGGTCGGCAACGACAAACGATCTACAATCCGGCTAGAAGGCATTACATATGTCAATTCAAAAGTACACAGTCATTTCGACTGATTGTATTCCTCCTCTATACCATCTAACAGGCTGTCTAATTTACAGTCCTGTTGGGAATACTTTGCGGCCAATTCTACTTGGTCGTACACTAAGCTTACAGGGATCTCCTTCCCGTCAGGCCCCACCGGTCCGACCTCGGCCATATGGTTTGGGTCAGACTTCGTAAAACGGGTCTTCACCATAGCCCAGGCCTCTCTAGCGCCTTGTCGGCAGGCCAATACCTTCCACAACCGGAAGCACCGCTGAGCTCCCTTTAGCTTCTCCGCAAGCTCTCCAAGGCCCTCGGGCATGGAGTGGGCAGGCCATAAGGCTTGGGCAACGCCTTGCATTGCCTGCCGAATTCGCTCGTGCAGTTGCAGGAGTCCGGGAAGAAGGTCACCCGTAGAACCGGGCATCTCCTCTGCAGGACGACCTGTGAGCATACATACAGACAATACTCTGTTATTCGACTTCCTCGCCAAACTCATTTTTCAAAGTTCGTTCAAGCACTTACTAAACATGACGCGTCGAAGCCGCTGATTCTCCTTCGTGGAGTCCGACAGCTAGCCACGAACGTCTTTAAGTTCAACATCCAGCTTGGTGTTGGCATCCTGGAGATCATTCTTCTCTCGCCTCACCTTTGTCAACGTACTCTCACCGGCCTCTAACCGGTGCAAGAGTTGTTGCTTCTCCGGATCAAGTCCGGTGCCATCTGCAACATCAATGGTCAGATTTGCACCCAAACCGCACAATACTAATCTTTAGAAGTGTATCTTACCTGAGGGGGTCCCTTTAGGCTCCCCTGCTGCGGCTAGTGCGGCCTCTAGTTGGGCCTTGCACTTTTCCAGCTCCTGGGACAACACGGTGTTCTTTTCGATAAGAACCTGCATGTTATATGATCCTTAAATCAGTTACTTTAACTGCTTCAAGTCTCGGGGCTACTGGTATATATATATATATATTTAACCAAAATTTTCTTACCTATATGTCTTTCACATACTGCTCCGTGGCTCTGGCTAAACCATCTTGAGCGGCACGGAGGTACGCATCTCCCGAATTAAAGGCATCAAAAGCCTCTTGGGAGAAACAAGCGTCGCGTAAAATTGTCCGACGACGCCTGTGGTTCATGGCACTCTCCACTTCAGAATTTGTGGCAGACAGCCTGTCCGCATCCTCTGTCGGAGGAGCGCTCGGTGCACACTTGTGCTCGCCTCCGTTTCCTGGCCGGTTACTGGAACCTGGCTGGTGGAAGCGTGATTGGCATCCACTCCGGATATAGTCCGGCGAGGTCTCTTCGTCCTGAAGAAGGCACGAACGTTAATATGCCCTGGCGGAATAATGCCGCGGAAACGGAGAATGCATTACCTTTGCGCCGGCATCTCGGTCCGGACTGCATCTCTTTTTTCCCCATGGGGCCCTGCGGCCCCTCGTGGGCTAGCCGCCGCAGGTTCAGCTTCCCGCCTCGGAAATCTCCCCTATGAAATGTGGTTGTTGTTAGAAACGCCGGAATACGGGAAAATGGAACCCCCTTCAAGGGAATAAAGACTCCGGTTTCTGTCACTTGGGAGGCCGGGATTAACCCGGGGTAATCAGCCACAATAGCGACCAAGGTGTTGTCCTTGCTTAGCTGATGAAACACCCTATCGATAAGCTCCACTGATATGTCCAGATCCTCTTCAGAGTTCGGATCGAGGGACCGTTCTAGGTTCCCGGGTTGTGGAGGGCGGCTGCTTATATCTTTCACTTCCTGTCGCGGTTCCTGCATTGAAGTCGACAGACTAAGTATCTGACCATGGAAGTATAAAATAAATGGGCAGGCGCAGTTGTTCGCTTACCCAACTTGGAGGTTCATACATAGTGAATCCAGCCCGCGGTTTAACGCGGAGGAATTCCTCCTTCTCTCCCTTGTACAAAGAGGACAGAACCTTTATTAGGGCGGTAGCCGAGTCCGGCCCTTTACGGCCATAACGCGTGGCGTCATCCTCCCCATTGAAATCCCACATAGGGCAGCCTCTGTATTGAAGCGGCTGCACCCCTCGCGTAATGCATGCGGCCATGACTCCGATCATGGTTAGTCCGGAATGAGCCAACAGTCTTATCCAGCCCATCAGGTAAAGGACGTCCCTGTCGCTTTCTCTCTGAGAGCTCCGTGGGTGCCAGCTCAAGCGTTTCTTCAAGGGAGCACTGTTGAACTCAGGGAGACCGGCCCGGATAGGGTCCGGCAGTGGGACGTCGTCTATGTAAAACCATTCCGAAGGCCAGTCCTCGGACGCCGTCTTCGGGGTTCCGGATAGGTATCCGGTCCCGGCGATGCGCCATACTTCGGCTCCGCCCACTTGGTATATAGACCCCTCTTTTGAACGGGGCACCAGGCAGAATATCTTATTCCACAGCGCGAAATGAGCCTCGACGCCTAAAAATAGCTCGCAAAGGGCAACGAAGCCCGCAATGTGTAACACGGAGCCGGTCGTGAGATGATGCAGCTGGAGGCCGTAGAACTCTAGAAGCCCGCGGAGAAATGGATGGATTGGAAATCCCAGTCCCCTTATCAGATAGGGAACAAGGCACGCCCGTTCTCCTTTAGAAGGATTGGGGGTGTTCTCCGCTTGTTTTCCGCCACGGTAGGTGGCGAGACCGGCTCGGACCGGGACCATGTATGCCTGAGGGAGAAATCCCTTGGCCTGAAGCGACACTAACTCGCTATGCGAAATGGTGCAACTCTCCCAATCCCCGGGCTTAGGACCAGAGGGGCGAGGGGAGGAGCTGCGACGGCTGGCCATGTTGGAATGGACCTTAGCTAGGAAAGCTCCGATGATAACTCGCGGAGAGGAGAAGATGCGGTTCGGATCTAAATCCCCATCTCGTTAAATAGGCAGCTCGTTTATATGGCTAGGGGTGTGGATGTAAGAACGCCCCAGGCTTTTCGCATTCGTTCAACACGTGGAAGACATCCATTATTGGGCGCAGAAGCCGAGGAGCGCTACAAAAATCGGGCATTATTCATACAGGAACACAGAATTCGGTAAAGAACCCGCCTTGCAATGCCGAAGACAATTTGCGCGCCGGACTCGTCGTCATTGAAGCCTGGTTCGGGGGCTACTGAGGGAGTCCTGGATTAGGGGGTGTTCGGGTAGCCGGACTATACCTTCGCCGGACTCCAGGACTATGAAGATACAAGATTGAAGACTTCGTCCCGTGTCCGGATGGGACTTTCCTTGGCGTGGAAGGCAAGCTAGGCGGTGCGGATGCTCAAGATCTCCTGCCATTGTAACCGACTCTGTGTAACCCTAACCCTATCCGGTGTCTATATAAACTAGAGGGTTGTAGTCCGTAGGACAGAATCATCATCATACACAATCATACCATAGGCTAGCTTCTAGGGTTTAGCCTCCTTGATCTCGTGGTAGATCTACTCTTGTACTACCCATATCATCAATATTAATCAAGCAGGAGTAGGGTTTTACCTCCATCGAGAGGGCCCGAACCTGGGTAAACTTTGTGTCCCTTGTCTCCTGTTACCATCCGACCTTGACGCACAGTTCGGGACCCCCTACCCGAGATCCACTGGTTTTGACACAGACATTGGTGCTTTCATTGAGAGTTCCTCTGTGTCGTTGCCTTTAGGCCCGATGGCTCCTCTGTGTCCCTTGTCTCCTGTTACCATCCGACCATGACGCACAGTTCGGGACCCCCTACCCGAGATCCGCCGGTTTTGACACCGACAACGTGCCATTGAGAGCTATAACTTTATTTAAAAATAACGCGGCAATGCGTCAAGTCGAACTTTGTTTTGTGCACGCGTGGTGCACGACCTCCCTAGGTAAACAACCGCTACAGGCGTTCAAATTAGCACGTGGGCTGCCATTTCGTAAGGAAATGAGCTCCACCATGTACCCGCGCGGGTGTGGCTGGGCACGAAGCGTGAGTACATGCACGGTGCACGTATTCTCTTCTTGTATACGTACACCACCTACGTGGGGTTGTGTGAGAGAGATACAAACCTAGAGAGATATAGTGTGTGGGTTCTTGAGAGTGTTTTGGGGGGGGGTCAATCAAAAAATGTAACATATGCAATGTGTGTGAAACAGAGTCCTGGATATAACATATATATAGAGGGGGCGATCCACGAGAAGGGAGTGGAGGTATCATCGGCTTGAGGTGTCCACAGAATCGAAGAGAGGGATGATGTGTGTGTGTGTGCGCGCGCGCGATTGATAAAGAGTGCATCGAATTTGTGTGTGCCCACGTCAAAGATATAGAGTGGCTGGCCTACTGGAACGTGAGATGGGACATGTGCAGTTTGTCTCTGTGGCATGGATACCTACCTACAACACTCGACTATTGGTGTGTGGTGGGGGAAGAGGGAGGCCCAATTAACTACAGAGGTACAATGGCTGGTATATGTGTGGAGGAGGAGAGAGGCCTACCTCATGTATTAAGGAGATCGATCTGTCTCATGTATTAAGGGAGATCGATCGGCATCCATGCATATGTGCAGGAGTGGAATAAGGTTGGGAGAGAGACAGAGCTAGAGTGCTGGAGGGGGTGGTAGTGGAGTTGCTTCTAACAATTGGTGGGATAGGCTTGCTAGACAAACGGAGGGCACGCCCGCAATATCAATAAGAGAGGAGATGGCTGCTTGTTGTCTGTGCACGTGCGTGTGAGAGACGAGTCAGGAGGCATGCACGAATGATGAGGGGGGGCGATGTGGCTGTGGTAAGCGGACGTAACTACATAGGAAGATCAATCGCCCTTTGTTAGAGAAAGGAGAGACATAACTTGTGAGGTACCTCGATCGATGGGGGATAGTTAAAGTCGATCTAGGTATATGTTGGGAGATCGATTGGTATACATGCATGTGTGTGTTAGAAGCAAATGAGGCACGAGGAGAAGGATAGAGAGAGAGGGATGCATGTAGGAGGTGGTACGAGAGGCATACTATATCGAGGGGGCAGGAGTGTGCGAGTACGAGAACGATGAAAAGGGTGGTGGGAGTGTTGGGGGTTGGGTGCGACATATGCCAAGGGATGGCTTATCATGGTGGGGGCGAGTAGAACATCGCTGGTGCCTGGAAGCGGGATAAGGCGTAGACATGCACGCCGGCGAATCTTACCCAACTTCAGGGCTCTCCGAGGAGATAACACCCCTACTGCTGCTCTGCGGGGTCTCCGCATGATCACTATGGCAAAGTGTGTACAAGGTTGCTCATTGAGCTGTTTCCTGGAGGTAGGAGAAGGCAAGGCTAGCTCTCTCCTTCCTATGTTCTCTGGTCTAGTGCTAATGGAATCGAACCCTTTGCATGGGTGCCCCGGGGGGTTTATATAGGCCTACCACCCGGGGGTACAATGGTAATCCGGCTGGGCGCGGGTCCCAGCCGTCTGTCTCTCAGGCCGCCGTCTTCTCCGCCGACTATTGGGGCCCGCTGTCGGTGTCAAAACCGGCGGATCACGGGTAGGGGGTCCCGAACTGTGCGTCTAGGCGGATGGTAACAGGAGACAAGGGACACGAAGTTTTACCCAGGTTTGGGCCCTCTCGATGGAGGTAAAACCCTACGTCCTGCTTGATTAATATTGATGATATGGGTAGTACAAGAGTAGATCTACCACGAGATCAAGGAGGCTAAACCCTAGAAGCTAGCCTATGGTATGATTGTTGTATGTTGGAGTTGTCCCCTACGGACTAAAACCCTCCGGTTTATATAGAAACCAGATAGGGTTAGGGTTACACAAAGTCGGTTACAATGGTAGGAGATCTGAATATCCGCATCGCCAAGCTTTCCTTCCACGCCAAGGAAAGTCCCCTCCGGACACAGGACAAAGTTTTCAATCTTGTATCTTCATAGTCCTGGAGTCCGGCTGAAGGTATAGTCCGGCCATCCGGACACCCCCTAATCCCGGACTCCCTCAGTAGCCCCCGAACCAGGCTTCAATGACGACGGGTCGGGCGCGCAGATTGTCTTCGGCATTGCAAGGCAGGTTCTTCTCCAAATTCTGTGTACCTGTTGAATAATGTCCGGTTTTCGTAATGTAGCGCTCCTTGGCTTCTTCGCCCAATAATGGCGACCTTCCACGTGTCGAATGAATACAAAAGTCTGGGTGTTTTTACAATCACACCCCTGGCCGCGTAAATGAGCCGCCTATTTAAAGAGATGGGGATTTAGATCCAAACCACACCTTCTCCCTCTCGCGAGTAATCATCAGAGCGCATCTAGCAAAGGTCCATTCCAACATGGCCAACCATCGCAACTCCTCCTCTCGCCCTTCCAGCCCTAGGCTTGGAGACTGGGAGAGGTGCTCCATCCCGCATAGCGAGCTAGTGTCGCTTCAGACCAAGGGATTCCTCCCTCCGGCCTATATGGTTCCGGTTCGAGCTGGACTCGCCACCTATAATGGCGGAGAGCAAGCGGAGAGCACTCCCAATCTCTCCAAAGGAGAGCGGGTTTGCCTCGTCACTTATCTAATAAGAGGACTTGGATTTCCAATTCATCCGTTTCTTCGGGGGCTTCTGAAGTTCTACGGCCTCCAGCTGCACAATCTCACGCCCGCCTCTATACTGCATATCGCGGGCTTCGTTGCCCTTTGCGAGCTGTTCTTGGGAGTTGAGGCCCATTTCGCGCTGTGGAAGAGGCTATTCTACCTGGTGCCTCGTTCTTAGGAGGGGTCCATATATCAAGTGGGCGGAGCCGAAGTGTGGCGCATCGCCGGGACCGGATATCTATCTGGAACCCCAAAGAAGGCGTCCGAGGACTGGCCTTCGGAATGGTTTTATATAGATGATGTCCCGCTGCCGGATCCTATCCGCGTTGGTCTCCCCGAATTCAACAGTGTTCCCTTAAAGAAACGCTTAAGCTGGCGTCCACGGAGCTCTCGGAGAGAAAGTGACAGGGACGTCCTTTACCTGATGGACCGGATAAGACTATTGGCTCATTCCGGACTAACCATGATTAGAGTCATGGTTGCATGCATTATGCGGGGGGGGGGGGGTGCAGCCACTGCAGTATAGAGGCCACCCCATGTGGGATTTTAACGGGGAAGATGACGCCACCCGTTGCGGTCGTAAGGGGCCGAACTCGGCTGCCGCTCTGATAAAGATCTTGTCCTCTTTGTACAAGGGAGAAGAGGAGGAATTCCTCCGCGTCAACCCCCAGGGTGGATTTACTATGTACAACCCTCCGAGTTGGGTAAGCAGACAATTTTGCTCTACCATCCGTTTCATACTCCCATGATCAAATATGTAGTCTAATGACTTCAATGCAGGAACTTCGTCAGGAAGTAAAGGATATAAGCAGCCGTCCTCCACAGCCCGAGGATCCAGAACGGTCCCTTGATCCGGACTCCGAAGAGGACCCGGATATAGCTGTGGAGCTGATTGACGGGGTATTTCATCAGCTGAGCAAGGATGATACCTTGGTGTCCATTACGGCCAATTACCCAGGGTTAATCCCGACCTCTCAGGTAACAGAGACCGGAGTCTCGTCACTTTGGGAAGGAATCCATCCTCACGCGTGTCAGTTTCCCTGACAACAACCGTGTTTTGCAGGGCAGGTTTTCGAGGCGGGAGACCGAGCCT
Organism: Aegilops umbellulata; assembly: GCA_032464435.1. NCBI lineage: Eukaryota > Viridiplantae > Streptophyta > Magnoliopsida > Poales > Poaceae > Aegilops > Aegilops umbellulata. Next base: position 118,077,625 of record CP136054.1, on the reverse strand, counting down.
GCGGCGGCTAGCCAACGAGGGGCCGCAGGACCCCGTGGGGTAAAAAGGAATGTAGTCCGGACTGAGACGCTGATGCAAAGGTAAAGCGTACCATCTTTTTCCCAGGTTTTATTCCTTCAGGGCGTATTAATGCTCATGCTCTCTTCAGGACGAAGAGACCTCGCCGGCTATATCCGGGGAGGTTGCCAATCATGCCTCCACCAGCCAGGCTCCAAAGCCTGGCCCGGAAGCGGAGGTGAACACAAGGCGCGCACCGGACGCTCCTCCGACAGAGGATGCGGACAAGCTGTCTGCCACCAATTCCGAGGTGGAGAGTACCATGAACCACAGGCGTCGCCGAACGGTTCGTCGCGACGCTTGTTTCTCCCAAGAGGCATTGGATGCCTTCAACTCGGGAGATGCGTACCTCCGTGCCTCTCAAAATGGTTTAATCAGAGCCACGGAACAATATGTAAAAGACATACGGGTAAGAAAATTCTTGGTATATATATATATATAGAGAGAGAGAGAGAGAGAGAAAGAGAGAGAGAGAGAAAGAGAGCAGCACTATTCTGATCATGGGATCAGAATAGTTATTTGGATCACAGCTCCCTATATAGGCGCTGACGGTGATGTTCCTGAGATTCAGAAAAAAAAGGCAGACCCCATCCACTTCTTCCCCACCCACGTCCACCGCCCCGCGCCCAAAACCGGCCACCGCGCCGCCCCCGCCCCGGAACCAGCCGCCGCGCCGCCCCAGCCCCTGGATCCGCCCGCCGCACCGCCTCCTCCACCGGATCCGGCCTCCACGACGCCTCCTCCCCCGGATCTAGTCCCACCACCACCTATTGCCAGCACATGCCACCGCCACGCCGGATCCCGCCGCCTGGCCGCCCGCTGGGCCGCCCTCCACCGCCGTCCGTCAGGCCGCGGAGCACCCTCCCCGCAACCCCTACGTCGCCGCTCCCCACTACCCCTAGCCCTCGGTGTGCCGCCCACCGCTACCCCTTGCTCTCTGCGCCGCCGCCCTGGTACTACCTCCGGCGACGCCGCCGCCCCAACCTCTGGCGCTGCTGCCGCCCCAACATCCAGCGCCATCTCTCCCACGCCCCAAACTTCCTCCCCCTGGATCCACAGCGGCGGCGGACTCCCTCGGATCCACGGCGGCGGCGGTGGACAACCTCCCCTGGATCCACCGCCGCGACGCCCTCCCTCCCAAGCTCTGCTGGCAAACCACCAGCCATCAACCTCCCACGAGCACCTCCTTTCCTTTGCTCCAACCGGGCCACCACTGTTGCACCACCCGCCCAGACACCGTAGTTCCTCCTCCATGAATACATCGTGGATGGCCACCTACTCAACGACGGCGCCAACCTAACTCTGACCATGGCGACGGCCGACAGACGCCAATGTTGCAAGTATTGCTGCTACATCTCTTCCCTGACCTCTCTCCCTCCCTCTCCCTGACCTCTCTTTCTTCACAAATATCTTCTCTACTGGAGGATTTGAACTTCTCCAAATTTGCACTAAAAGTAACTAACAGATTGTTTCTGTATTTTGCTTATGAAAGAATTGACTTGATGTCTGAACTGCAGGCCTGTCTTCTTTGACCGGAAGACGCTCTAGTTTAGCAAGCATCAACAACGCAAAAAGAGAGAGGAAGAAAAATGGATGTCAGGCTCATCTCTAGAGTGTTTGCAATCCTTTTCATGCTAGGTGTTTATGTAAATGAACCAGCATGCTCATGCATGCCTATGGAAGTTGAAAGGAAACAAATGTTCCAGGATCACTATCAGCATATATTTTCTAAATGTCAACCTGGAGAAAACGTGATGGCCGTTTGTGTATATGTCTCAAACAAAAAACTGTGTTTTTTGTAACATTTTACCCTGTCTTGTTGCATCCTCTCTCATTGGTTATAGGAGAAGTTCATATACAGCAACAACAGCAAAGTTCATGTCAGAAAGATTGAAGTCTATCTATATGGAAGTAGATAATTGTTGTGTGTATGCAGGCGAGCACAAAAAAACTTGTAGCTGATAAATTTTCCTTTTGTTTAACTGCAGCAATCTTTCTTGATGCCTGCACTTTTTGAAGTGATTAAATGATGCTTGTTTATGGTTCATGTTGGTGCTTGATGTTGGAAATATATTACAGTGCGCGGATGTGATGTTGAATTTGAAATAACCGAGCAGTCCGATGAGTATAAAAAACTTGTATTTTCCTCTTCCTCAAGAAATAACGGAGAAGTTCATATTAAAATTTAATATGAAGTATAAAAAAACCTTGAAGTTCAAATTTAGAAAATGCGGTGGATCAGCGTTCGTTTGAATTTTTTCCATTTAAATAAAAAACTAAAATTATTTCTGAAAAACAAAAAAATAAGAAGGTCAAACTACAACAACATAGAAGTACAAGGTTTAAAAATAAAAAAACAGAGAAGTCCAAATTAAAAAGAGGAACATTTCAAAAGAATTTATGAAAAAAAATCCTCGTTATAAAAAACTAGAAGTTCAAATTAGAATAAAAGGAACAAGTAAAAAAGTTTTAAAAAATCCCGTTTCTTAAAAAACTAGAAGTTCAAATTTAAGTAACGGAGCAGGAAAGTTGTGTGTTTTCAACAGCTTATTCATGTGCAGCAGAAGTTCAAGTCAAACTAATGGGGTGATTCAGCGCTTATTCTTGAGAAAGTGGAGAAAATTATACATGCTCTGTAGGTCAAAAGTTTGGCTTTAATTTATGTTTTGCGAAGGTCAAAATGTTGTGTTCGAGAAGGTCAAGTGTGTTATCTCAGCAAGTTCAAAATAAATTTAAACATGCAAGGTAAAACATGCAAGAAAACAAAAAGGAGAAGTTCAATTTCTAAAGATGACGCGGTTTAACGTGTAAACCAATGTTGAAAGAAAATGAGAAGTTCAATTTCTAAAGATGAAGCGGCTCGACGTGCAACCCAATGTTGAAACAAAATAAAAAGAAAGGATAAGTTCAATTTCTAAAGATGACGTGGTTCGACGTGCTAAACAATGTTGAAAGAAAATAAAAAGAAAATGAGAAGTTCAATTTCTAAAGATGACGCGGTTTGATGTGCAAACCAATGCAAAAACACACACACAAAAATGTTGTTTTGGTGTCTTAAAATATTTTAATTCATAAAAAATGATTAAGAAATAAAACCAAGAAGGCCATATTAAAAAGATGGAGAAGTTCGATGATTATATAAAACTCAGATTTTCCTCGTTATTAAAAATACGTCAGAGTGAAAACAGCAAGAAGTTCAACGTGAAAACAGCACGAAGTTCAATTACTACACTGAATGAATTTCGGATGAAAAACTTTTAAAACCGCCATGAGTATGAAAAAATGATCAACACGGGAAAGTTGCGTGTCTACAGTAGCTTTCCATCGGTATATCACTTGCTCAATTCCGGTGAGTGGATGGAGAGCTACGAACAATGGATGGAGAGCTACGGGCAAAAAAAGCACGTGAAAAACATAGTGAAGTTCAAGGTTTCATACCGAGAAGTTCAGGTACTTCACGCGATGCATTTTTCACGAATCTGTTTTGTGATAAAGGCAGAACGAATGATCTCGCCATTTTCCAAATTACTTGAAAACGACAGGGAATCACAGAAAACCATCAACATGAAAAAGTTTCTCATTTTCTATAGCTTTTCAACAGTATATTATTTGCCCCAATCCGATATAGTTTGTAGAAAATACGACGAAAATACATTTTTAGCCATTTTCAAATTTTACATAAAACCGTAAGGAATTGGGAGAAACAATATATACCAAAAAGTTTCGCATTTCCTCAAGCTTTCCAACATCATATCATTTGTTGCATTCGGACGTAGGGTTAAAAAAAATATCGAAAATACGAACTTTGTGAAACTTGTACCTTTTTCTAAATCACTTTTAAACCGTCCAAAATTAGAAAACACTTTCTACATGAAAAAGCAGCGCATTTTCATAAGCTTTCCGACGCCATATCATGTGCATCAATTGGTTTAGCCCCTTAGAAATGACATCGAAAATACAAACTCGGCTGTTCGGTTTGTGAAATTTTACGATTTTCTAATCTACTCTTTAACCGTAGGGAATTAGAGAAAACTTTCAACATGTGGAAGGAGCGGTTTTGCAGCAGCTTTCCAAAGCCATATTACTTGCCTCATTCTGATAAACGGTTTAGAAATGCGATCAAAATTATGATTCACGTTTTTTGTGTGAAGAAAAAATGGTGTTCAAAACTGCTCTTAAACCGCTTACATTTTGCTAAAAATTTAACTTGGGTCATGATACTCGTGTCCGTAGCTTTCCAACGGTATATAGCAAGCCCTATTTGGGCAATGTTGTGGGAAGTTCAACCTAGCACAGGGGGAAGTTCAGGTCGAACAACTCAGGCAGTAAAATCGCAAAAAACGCGAGTTCTTCATGACCCGAGTGCAAAATCCGCCTATGAGCGAGATTCCTATCTAAAACAAGTATTTAGTTGCTAAAAATTGTTTGAAGATTAAACTTACATCACATGGAACACGACTAACCAGAAAAACTCACGGTAGAAGGCACGGTTGCGAAGATAGTCCGAAGGTCGGGTTCGTACAGAGAGAAGTTCAGGCGCGCGTACAAACAAAAATACGTCACAGAAGTTCAACGTGAAAACAACATGAAGTTCAACTACTACGTTGAATGAATTTGAGATGAAAAACTTTTAAAATCGTTGCGAGTATGAAAAAATGATCAACACGGGAAAGTTGCGTGTTAACAGCAGCTTTCCATCGGTATATCACTTGCTCAATTCTGGTATAAAAGACGGGAAGAGGCATCCTTCCTGATTGCGACAGCATAGAGGAACTCTCAATGAAAGCACCAATGTCGGTGTCAAAACCGGCGGATCTTGGGTAGGGGGTCCCGAACTGTGCGTCTAGGAGGATGGTAACAGGAGACAAGGGACACGAAGTTTTACCCAGGTTCGGGCCCTCTCGATGGAGGTAAAACCCTACGTCCTGCTTGATTAATATTGATGATATTGGTAGTACAAGAGTAGATCTACCATGAGATCAAGGAGGCTAAACCCTGGAAGCTAGCCTATGGTATGATTGTTGTATGTTGGAGTTGTCCCCTACGGACTAAAACCCTCCGGTTTATATAGACACCGGATAGGGTTAGGGTTACACAAAGTCGGTTACAATGGTAGGAGATCTGAATATCCGCATCGCCAAGCTTGCCTTCCACGCCAAGGAAAGTCCCCTCCGGACACGGGACGAAGTCTTCAATCTTGTATCTTCATAGTCCTGTAGTCCGACTGAAGGTATAGTCCGGCCATCCGGACACCCCCTAATCCCGGACTCCCTCACCCGCCGACTGGCCCGGTACGGAGCCGACAGGCCTTGTCCGCCGCAGGCGGATCTTGCCGGCTGCAGATTACTATAGCCGTGCTTCTAATGACGCTGGCTTGGTCATGGGGTCATGGCAACAGGGCTGCCGCCTGACGGGCGATCACTGTTGCCACTCCCCGTCTTGTCTGGTTATTGGCATGCGGGGCCCGTGGGAGGGGCCGGCCGACTCTTGGAGGCCGACTCCCACGGGGTCCGTCTTGTGGCGCTCTCGCCGTCTTCTGTCCCCCCGCTGACCGGCGGGGCTCGCTGTCTCTGGGTCGTACAGGCAGGCCGACGTGGGCACAGGGCTCCGCCACTAGGGCTGATGTCAGGGCTGGCATGGCAACAGTGCCGCGCCGGACGGAGATCTCCATTGGTACGGCGCACTGTGGCCATGCCTGCCCTTGGTAATCGGGGTGGGGGCGGGCCATACTGCGGCCGTTCCCCGTCCCGTTCCTTCTTACGAAGACAGAGGGTGGTTGGAGTCGCGGGCCGACTCCCCATAGCCGGCTTCTTCAGAAGCCACCAGTTAGGAGTCGGCTCATATTGTAGTTGTCCCTGGGGCTCGGCCGTGAGTGGGTAGACGGTAGCGCCGCTGCCGACTCCCAGAGGCGGCCCTCCGCCCTGGGGTTCCTGAGGGTCGTAGCCTGCCCCGATGTCTTGAAAGGTTCCGGGCTTCGGGTTAGCCTACCCGTGGCCCATTACTCTGACAGTAGACCCCGAAGCTGGTGAGGCGCTGAGGGAGACATGTCGAGGAGCCTCAACAGTTTCTTCCTTCCGGTGGTTGGATCTGGGCTTCGCCCGCCGTCTTCCTTCAAGCCGACTATCGGGAGCCGGACTCACTGAAGGCCGTCTCGTCTCTTGAAGAGTTTGAAAGTCGAAGCGGGATCTAGACGGCGTGCCTGATAAGCTTCCAGGTTGCCGCCCGTTGCGGACCCGCCGAGTGGCGCCATGTGGCCGGGCCAGTCTGCCCGCCCACGCGCGCGACGGGATAGGCCTGCAGGCGGGGCCCGCCACTACCGCGCCTCGGCCTTCGAACGGATCTGTTGTGGCCATGCGGACGGTTGGGATTCCTGCGCAGTAAGTGCACGCAGTAACTTCGTGCGATAAGTCATGGGGGTCGTGGGGTCCTGAGCGCAGTTAATCCCACGACGCCCCATCGGCTTCTCAGCCTACGAGCCTATAAGTAGGCAGAGGGAGCTGGGAGGCGAAGCACGCGCGCTCATTCTCCCTTACTCCCCTCTGCTTCCTCTTGCTTCTTCTTTCCTTTGCCGCCGCCGCGCCGAACCTCATCACGCCCGCAGCGATGAGCTCTTCTTCTGGTGCCGCGCCTGCCGCCGTGCGCTCCGGCGTGTGGGACGGCTCCGAGGTCGACGACGACCAAATTGAGTTCCTTCGCAAGACACGTCGCCTCCCCAGCAAGGACCTAGTGCGGGCCCGCGCCGCGCCGGTGAGGGAGGTATCGCCGGCGCCGGAGGAGGGCGAGCGGGTCATATTCCGCTCGGACCCCATGTGCGGCCTAGGGCTACCGGCGAGCGGTTTCTTCCGCTCCTTCTTGGAGTTCCACGGGCTCCAGCCGCACCACCTCACACCAAACATGGTGGTGCTGCTGGCCGCCTTCACCACCCTGTGCGAAGGCTTCCTCGGCGTTCTCCCCACCATCGAGCTGTGGGGGGAATTCTTCCAGTCCAAGCTCGTCACGCACGTCGCCGTCGTGCCAGCCCAGTGCGGTGCCTTCATCGCGATGCGGAGGTCGGTGGCCGACAACCCGTTTCCCACCATTTCGCTGATCAAATCGGTGAAGATGTGGCAGCGATCTTATTTTTACATGAAGAACGTCACCCCGTAAGGCGACTGGGTCAACCTACCGCCTTACGAAGCCGGTGCGCCGGCTGGAAGGCTCCCCAGCTGGTCCCACCGGGCCAAGACACTGACTCATGCCGGTGCCGCCGCCGCCGCGCGACTCTGAGTGCTGACGCAGTCGGAGGGTCTGACTGGGGCCGACTTGCTGGCCGCCTTCGTGGCACGCCGAGTCCTCCCACTCCAAGGCCGGCCTCATATGATATGTCAGATGAGTGGCCACCGGGACCCAAGTCAGATGTGCTCCAAGGACATGCCCCACTCGGAGGTGGCGGACACGAGGAACTACATCGCGAACTGCGGCCTCTCGGAGTATTGGCAGTTCGGCAAGGAGCCGTACTCGCGCGCCAACCCCCCGCTAGTTGTAAGTCGTTTCTCTTCTTATTCTGCTTTCTTTCTTCAGCCGAGTCCACCTTCTAACTTTTTTAGTACTCGAAACAGAACCCTCTCGTTCAGCCTTCGGCCGGCACCGCGGGGCCGGCCCGCCAGTTCATCCTCGACCGAGCGGAGAGCGATGTCGTCGACCCCGACTTGGGGACGGCGGCGATGGAGGCCGACGCCGAAGGAGGAGGCGGAGGAGGAGGAGGAGGCCTCAGGCCTTCGGCCACCTTTGCCGACTGGCCTGATGACAACTTTGAGGGAGAAGTCGCCCCGCGCCACCAACCAAAGGCCGGCCACCCCGGCGCGAGTTCGTCCGCCGCCTTCGATGGTCTAGGCGGCGCGAGGAAGTGCCGGGACGGGCCGAGTTCTCTTGGCGGCCGGTCGAAGAAGTTCAAGGGGGCGGCCATCGAGACCAAGCGGGAAGAGGCGGTCACAAGGGCCAATCGCTTCCGCAAGGAAGTGAAGAAACCGCCGCTGGTCTCCGCGTAAGTGCCGCCGCCCTTCGTCTTGTTTTCTATTGGTTGATTTTGTCTAAGTCTTTTTCATGCTTCCCCTGTTCCAGGTCTCCCCTCACCCTTGAGAGGGTCACCGCCGCCTCCATCATGGGGTCGGCAGAGACGTTCGCCACCACTCGGCGGATTGACCCCGCCGCCGACCTCCCGGAGGCGACGGAGCAGAACACGCAGGAGAAGCGTGACGAGGAAGAAGCCACCGGCCAGGAGAAGGCGGAGGCCGGGAAGGCGGCCGCCTCTGCCCAGAAGAAGCTGGACGATGCCGAAGACGCCGTTGCGGCAAAGCGGTGGGCTGAGGAAGCCGCGCGCCGCCAGTCGGTGTTGTTCGTCATCCCGCTGAACTCAGCGCGGCCGCCTCCGGAATTCACGGAGCAGACTGGGGAAGCCGGCGGCGAGAACCCCATCATGGAGAGGTAAGGCGGCGAGGCCTCCATGTCGGACACGGTCGTGCCGCCGCCGCCGCCTCCGCCGCCGTCTGGGAGCGTGTGAGGCGAACAGCTGGCGGACCCGCTGGTGCCGCCGACTAAAGACGAGGCCGTGGTGAAGCTACTCCTTCAAGTCGCCTCGCCAACGCGCCGCCGCCTTGAGAAGGCGATTTCAGCGCCACGCCCCTTGGAGACCGGCGCCGCCAGCTCGGCCATCCCAGACGTCGAGGCAACGAGCGTCGCGCCCGTTGGGTGGGTGCGAGGAGGCGGCACAGGCCCGCTGAACCAGGCGCTTCTGGACGTCCAGGCGAAGCTGCGGGCTGAGGGCGACGCCATCCAGAACTGCACCAAGGCGCATCTGGCGTCGCGAGCAGCCATCCGGGTATGTTTTCTTCTGACTTTGTTTTACTTGCTTTTCTCTGTGGGGGCGCGCCAGCGCACCCACTGGGTGTAGTCCCCGAGTTCCGGGCCGGCTACTGATCAAGCGGCTCGGAACTCCATTGGCGAGTTCTAAGTACTTACTCTTGTTTGAAATACTTATCACACGATTATCACAACCTCCGAGTCACCGCCTTCAACCGCAATGTTGAGGAACTGGGCAAGCGGACTGCCGACTTGTCGGAGAGTCGGAGTGAGTCCTCCTTCTTCGCGGGGGCGCGCTGGCGCACCCGCGGGCTGTAGTCCCCGAGATTCGGGCTGACTGCTGAGCAGTCGGGCCGGATCTTCCTGGTGACCTTCTTTGTTGATGGCTTAGCGTCTTCTTCTTTTTTTCTTCAGAGGCCAATGTCGTTCTTCAGCAGCAGCTGGGCGAAGCCAACACCACCTTGCGTGCCAAGGGGGAGGAGTGTGGCAAGCTCGTCGCAAAGCGCGACCTGCTGGCTACGCAGCCGGCGGAGCAGAGGGAGCTGCTTAAGAAGGCGGAGGAGTAGGCGGAGAAGAAAGAGACTGCGCTCCTGGCCGAGTTTGAAAGCGAGCGCTCCTCCTGGACCGACAAGGAGGCAATGCTGACCTCCGGCTTCCATGAGATTGAGGATATCGTCGACGGTGAGTTTCTTTACTCTCTTTCTTTGAGCCGTCGACTGCAGGTCGGGCTGACTCCTGATTTTTTGACTCGCTTCTTTCTCGTCTTTGGTAGACTTCTTCCTTGGCCACACGCAAGCTGCCACTCAATCCATCGAGGCTGATCGCGAGGCGCGGAGGGCAAATGGCGAGGAGATTGCCGCCAATGCCCCCCAGACCCTTGATGAGCAGCTTCTGAGCATCGAGGCTCGTCTGCGGCCGGCCCATCGGATGCTGCGCCGGCTTCAACGTGTCGGCGCCCAAGCGATTGCTGCCTTGTGGCCAGACATGCCGGTTCTGCGCACTCCCAGTCGGACTGCCGACTGGCTGGAGGTCGCAGCTGGCCGTCTTGAAGCTTGGAAGGGCTCCTCGGCCCGGGCTGGAGCGCACCAGGCCTTGGAATTCGTCTAGGCATGGTATCCGGGGCTGGACCTGGACCGGCTGGCCACGCTCCGGGCAGAGGCCCAGCCGGAGCTGGCAGCCGCGGAAGACGCCCTCGTCAAGTGCGCCGCGGTGATCGCCGAGTACGCCGATACCAGCGTCTTCATTCCTGAGCGGGCTAAAGACGGCGAGGAGGCACCGCAGGAGTGGTTTGGGATGAACCTGGACTACGACGAGGACTCGACGGAGGTGGTCGGCTCTAGCGTCGAGGAGGAAGGCGAGGCGGAGGACGGAGGCGAGACGGAGGTGCCAGGAGGCGGAGCGGGCGGCCAGCCTCAGCTCGACCGCGCCTCCAGCAACGAGCCGCCCAACCGAGCCGGCTGCCGCTGGAGGTGATCAAGCCGAGACTGCCCAGCCGGCCGCCCCAACGTCTGACACTGCCATCTCCTCCGAGCCTCCGAACCCGTCTGCTGCTTCCTAGGCTGCTGCCTTGTCTTTATTTTATCTGTTTTAGTAGTCTTTGAAGAACTTGTCAATTCGCACAATTCCACCCGCGGGGTGTATTTTGAACTTCTGTTCGAAGATTCGGCCAAGCGCCTATGTTATGTAAATATTTATCCGAGTTCTATCATTTCTTGCTCATTGCTCTCTTGGCTTTTTCCTTTGCCGTCTTTGCCAGTCGGATAGCCGCTCTGCGGACTGCCGCTGGATCAAGTGCTCGGCTACTTTGGGAAGGCAAGTACTTGGCCGTTCTAGAGTTTCTTAGCAAGTTGAATAGAATGCGGCGAGCCGACTACTCGGGAGTCGGCTTTGCAAAGAGCGGCTGCAAAGCCGGCTTTAAGCTATGTTTATGCTTTGAGCCCTTAGCCATTTTTCATGTGGGCGCCCATTCTTCCTTGCTCCTGCCCACCAGACAATCGCTCTACGAGCTGCGGCTTCTGACAGGAGACAACTTAGGCACCACACACTACTTGTCCGACTGCAGGAAGCATTTCATAGCGCAAGACGGCTAGTCCCCGGGCCGACTAGTCGGACCCGGTGCCAAGCGGCATAAAAAAAGAGTGGCATACTCGAAGGCATGATTCTTATCATACAGATAACAAAAAAGGCAGTCCCCGAGCTCGTCTCAGGGGGCCCGAAGTCTTAGTACTTTAATACAAAGGGTAGCGTGGTACATACTGCATCAACTGTAAAATCTTCGGAGAAGATTTGCATTCCATGGCCGTTCCGTCTCTTTACCGGAGTCGTCCCTCTTGCGTGTTCGGGGCTTCTGAGTGTCGATCAGATAGTAGGAGTCATTGCCTAGTACTTTGCTGATGATGAAGGGGCCTTCCCAAGGCACCGACAACTTGTGCTGGCCGGCTATCCGCTGGATCAGTCGGAGCACAAGGTCGCCTTCTTGGAAAGATCTCGGCCTGACCTTCCTGTTGTAGTATCGGCGCAGGGTCTGCTGGTAGATGTTGGACTGGCTGAGTGCCAACAGCCGGCCCTCTTCCAGCAGATCGACGCCGTCTTGACGTGCTTCTTCTACTTCCTCCTCGGTGTACATGGTGACTCGCTAGGAGTCGAACTCTATGTCCGTTGGGATGACGGCTTCAGCACCATAGACGAGGAAGAAGGGCGTGAAGCCGGTCGACTTGTTTGGAGTTGTGCGCAGACTCCAAAGGACGACTGGCAACTCGTCAAGCCAACAGCCGGCCGAACGCTCCAGTGGTTCGACCAGTCGAGGCTTGATGCCAAACAGGATGAGGCCATTTGCCCGCTCCACCTGGCCGTTTGACTGCGGATGGGCAACGGATGCTAAGTCCAATCGGATGCCCTATGTCGGGCAGAAACGGGCCAAGGCGCCTTTGGCAAAATTTGTGTCGTTGTCGGTGATGATGTTGTGCGGTATGCCGTACCGAATTGTGATGTCGGAGATGAAAGTCACGGCAGTCGGGCCATTCAACTTGTTGATGGGCTTTGCTTCTATCCACTTGGTGAACTTGTCCACCGCGACAAGTAGGTGAGTTAGTCCTCCTCGCGCCGTCTTGAATGGTCCCACCATGTCCAGGCCCCAAACTGCAAAGGGCCAGGCGATGGGAATGGTCTTGAGTGCAGAAGCCTGCTGATGCGGCTTGGAACGGAACTTCTGGCACCCCTTGCATTTCTGGACCAAATCCTTGGCTTCTTCTAGGGCAGTCGACCAAAAGAAACCGTGTCGAAAGGCTTTGGCGACGAGTGCTCTAGAGGCCGCATGGTGGCCGCACTCACCTTGATGGATGTCTCTGAGAATTGCTTGGCCTTGCTCTGGCTCGACGCAACACTGGTAGACACCAGTGACGTTGCGCCTGACCAGCTCTCTGTTTACTATGGTGTAGGCTGCCGCTCGGCGTTGTACTTGCCGAGCCAAGATTTCATCGGTTGGCAGCTCTTTGCTCACTAGGAACTTGAGGATGGGCTGTGCCCATGAGGGTGCTGCTATTTCTTTGACTGCCAAAACTGCGACTTGGACGAGGGCGGCTGGGCTGGGAGGCGGCGGGCTGGAGTCCGCGGCCGCTTGCCGGATTGATGAAGTCCCCAGGCCGACTGATGCAGTCCCCGGGCCGAGCTCTGGAGTCTTCGATCTGGTCGCCGCAGTCCCCGGGCCTGGTTCTGAAGTCCCCGGGCCGGCTTCGACTGCGGCGTTTTTGGAGCCATCTGCAAGAGTTCTTGTGCCATCTGCTGGGGCTCTTGAGTCGGATCCAACTTCTTCGGGGGGAGCCGGCACAAAGATGGAGTCTGACTCCGGTGAAGGCTTAACAGACGACTTGAGGAGGCGCTGAAGGGCGACACCGGATGGTATTGCCTGGCGCGTGGAGCCGATTCACGCCAGGGTATCTGCTTGGTCGTTGTCATTTCTTGGCACGTGAAGGAACTCGCATCCCTCGAAATATCCACTGAGTTGCTACACGAGGAAGTGGTAGCTTGCCATGTTTGCATCCTTGGCATCCCAGTCGCCAGATGACTACTGGACCACCAAGTCGGAGTCGCCATAGCACAGGATCCGGCAAATGCCAAGTTCTTTGGCAAGCCGGAGCCCGTGAATCAGCGCCTCTTCGGCGACGTTGTTGGAGGCTGCGAAATGGATCTGCAATGCATACTTGAGCTTGTCGCCTTTGGGAGAAGTGAGGACAACACCGGCTCCCAAGCTGGTGAGCATCTTGGAGCCATCAAAATGCATCCGCCAATGGGTGGAGTCGGGCGCTGGCGGCCGGTACTGGGTCTCGGCCCAGTCGACAAGGAAGTCGGCCAGCGCTTGCGACTTGATGGCGGTGCGGGGCTGGTAGTAGATTGTGTAGGGGCACAGCTCTATAGCTCATTTGGCAATCGCCCGGAGGCATCTCGGCTTCCGATGATCTCGGCTAGTGGGGTTGTGCAAACCACAGTGATTGGATGCTCTTGAAAGTAAGGCTTCAGCTTTTTGGCGGCAAAGTGTACGCCATAGCACATCTTCTGGTAGTGGGGGTAGTTCTGCTTGGAGGTCGACAGTACTTCACTTAGGTAATATACCGGTCTCTGGACAGGTAATGCCTTGCCTTCCTCCTTGCGTTCAACTACGATGACTGTGCTGACTACCCGGCTGGTGGCGGCGATGTACAGGAGCATGGGCTCTTTAGGAGTCGGAGCCACCAGCACAGGGGGAGTAGACAACATCTTCTTCAGCTGGAGAAAAGCTTCGTCCGCCTTGTGGTTCCACTCAAAAAAGTGGTCTTCTTCATGAGTTGGTATAGGGGGAGAGCTTTCTCGCCCAGCCGACTGATGAATTGGCTGACGGACACCAAGTAGCCAGTGAACTTTTGCACATCCAGCAGTCGGCTGGGTACCTCCATCCTTTCGATGACTTTGATCTTCACAAGGTTGCACTCTATGCCACGTTTAGAGACCAGGAAGCCAAGGAGTTGGCCGGCTGGTACTCCGAAGACGCACTTCTCAGGGTTGAGCTTGATTTGGAATCGACGCAAGTTCTCAAAGGTCTCCTTGAGGTCTTCCAGCAGTGTTCCGCGCTTTTCCGTCTTCACCACCACATCATCCACGTAGACGTGGGCGTTTCTACCGAGTTGCTTGAGGAGGCATTTCTGCATGCAACGCTGAAAGGTGGCGCCGGCATTCCTCAAGCCGAACGTCATGGTCAGGTAGTAGAAGGCTCCAAAAGGCGTGATGAAGGCAGTCTTCAGTCTGTCTGCCGGGTTCAGCTTGATCTGGTGATATCCTGAATATGCATCTAAGAAGCTCAACAGCTCGCATCCGGCTGTGGAGTCTACCACCTGATCAATCCTTGGCAGGGCAAATGGGTCCTTCGGGCATGCTTTGTTGAGGCTTGTGTAGTCGATACACATCCGCCACTGCTTATTCTTCTTCAGCACCAGGACCGGGCTTGCTAGCCATTCTGGGAAAAACACTTCCATAATAAAGCCGGCTGCAAGGAGTCGGGCTATCTCTTCTCCAACAACTCTTCTCTTCTCTTCTGACAGGTGGCACAAGGGCTGCCTGACGGGCTTCACATCAGATCGGACATGTAACTTGTGCTCGGCAAATTCCGTCGGTACACCTGGCATGTCTTTGGGGGACCATGCGAAGATGTCCTGATTCTCACGGAGGAAATCGATGAGCTCGCCTTCCTATTTGCTGTCAAGGTTTGCACCTATGACAACGTACCTCTCTGGGTGCTCTGGGTCCAAGGGTATCTTTTTTGTCTCTTTGGCCGGCTTGAACGAACCTTCAGCTTCCGACTCCTTGGGGTTAGGCGACATCTCCGACCGCTTTTCTGCCATCGCCACAACCCGATCAAGGAGCCGCTTCTCGGCCGCGATCACCAGGGACTCGGCTAGCCGACTACTTTCAGCCGCACATGCGGATGACCTTCTGTAGTCGCCGGCTATGGTCAGAATCCCCTTGGAACTCGGCATCTTCATCTTGAGGTAGGCGTAGTGGGGGACCGCCATGAACTTGGCCAAGGCAGGTCGGCCAAGTAGCGCATGGTACGGGCTCTCAAGGTCCACCACTTCAAACCAGACTGACTCTCGGCAAAAATGATCCTTGTCACCGAACAGGACATCTATCAGAATCTTGCCGATTGGTGAGCAGGAAAGGCCGGGGACAATGCCGTGGAACACAGTCCGGCTGTTCTGAAGCTGTCTTCGCTTGATTCCTAACTTCTCCATTGTGTCCTTGTACAGGATGTTGATGCTGCTGCCTCCGTCTATCAGCACTCGCGAGAAACGAGCGCCTCTTTTATCTGTGGCAAAGGTGGCATCCAAGACCAGGGCGTAGGAGCTCGGATTCGGCATCACCTCTGGGTGATTAGATCTGCTCCAACTGATAGGCTTCTCGGACTAGTGCATGAACTCTGGAGCATCTGATGCTACTGCATTCACCTCTTGCTGCTGCAGCCGCTTGGTGCGTCGATCGTCAGCCACACTGGTGAACACCACGTAGGCTTCGTGCTCTTCTGGGTACTCATCTTGTACTGCGCTGACTGGCCTAATAGCCGGCTGTTGGGGTGGAGGTGGAGGCAGTTGCTGTCGGATTTCGGGTTCCGGCAGACCCTTGAGGTTCAAACTCTAGGGTGCGCGCGGAGATTATGCCCTCTACCTCTCCGTCTCCCAAAGAACTAACTACAGAAGGAACCACACAAGAGACACAGGGTTTATACTAGTTCGGTGATGGGTGGATTGCCTCTTGGGCTGATGATGATGAATAATACAAGGAAGAACAGCCTCGCGAGGGTCTGTTCTTGGCGAGGGGGGTGAACTGCTAGGAGGAGTTCAGCCGCCCTTCTCTCTCTCTCTCTCTCTCTCTCTCTCTCTCTTTCTCTCTCTCTCTCTCTCTTGCCCTCTGCTTGCTCGGATTCTAGGTACCCCCTTTCTTGGGGGTGGCTAGTCCTATTTATAGGCAAAGGCCCTGGGCCTCTTCCCAAATATTGAGCGGGAAGGGCGCCAACAATTAGCTAATTCGAAGGGGAACATCCAGTACACTTATCCTGACCAAAGTTGGTCCTTGCCTGCCAAAGGCCCTGTGTGACGCCGTTCTGGGCTCCACGATGACCTCCTTCCCATCGTTGGACTGGTCCTGGTCTCGTTGCACCGAAATGGATGCCTTTGCTTGATCCTCTCGCCTGCGCTTGCCTCCTTTGCACCAAAGAGGAAAGGGAGGACACCGCGCGGGCTGGCGCCCGCCTGGCGCCCTTGGTCGTCATGGCTTGCGTCATGGGCACCTCGTGAGGTACCCTCCTTGATCTCTCCGCCTCCTCGTGAGCCAGCCTGATGAGGCCGTGCCTGAGGAAGTGTCGTGTCGTCCGCCCCGCGAGGCTTGGCCCCTCGCGAGGCTCTTGGGTCTTGTGTTGATGAAGATGGGCCGTGCTGGGCTCCCTTTGAGCCATGCCGCAGGCCGCAGGCAGGCAAGTCTGGGGACCCCCATTCCCAGAACGCCGACAGTAGCCCCCGGGCCCAAGGCGCGCATGGACTTGGCCATGCCGAGGAGCGAAAGGGCAAGGGCGAAGCGCAGCGACCCTAACAGCCTGCGGCCTTGGGCGCCGCGTGGCGGTTGATTGGACGTGGGTGTCTCCGCTTCCCCACGACGCCTTGGCAACTGCGTGACTTGACTAGTCCCTGCATGCATAGATACGGGTCATTATTACCTACGATCGTGGTGCTCGGCGGTTGGTCTTCTCCGGCTATAAGTACGGGGCCGCGTGAGGTCCGCCAGTCCGCCCCTTACTGCTTCTCTTCTTCTTCTCCTTGGGCACTCGCCGCTCTCATGGCTCCGAAGAGGTTCTCAGCCGCAGAGAAGGGAAAGGCCTGCCGGGCAGGGCCCGACTCCCCCCTGCCAAGCACAGCCGGGGTCGTCCCCGCAAGCATCCCGCGGTCTCCATTGCGGCTTCCCGTGGCCACAGGGGTGGTTCCCCGCATGGTGGTGAGCGCTTGGCTGCCAAGGAGAGGCAGGCCGTGACTGCGCGGCCTCCCAAGCCGCGCTTTCGCTCGGCGGAGGTGCTGCCGGAGTTCGTCGTGTGGTCGGCGGACCCGACCAACACCTGGCTCCAGCTCCCCCGCTTCTTCATCGGCGAGCTGCCGGCCAGCGCCCGGTGCGGCTTCTGGCTCCAGGCTGATGGTTGTTGCAGCAGGGCCTCCTGGGTTTCGCTTGAGGTCTCCCCTTCTGGAAACGGGGCCCTGACTCGTGGCTGGCAAACGTTTGCCCGCGCGCGTGGCCTGAGTCAGCGGTGCACCCTGCACTTCAAGTTCGACGGCGATGCCACCCTCTATGTGAGGGTGTTTGGGGAAGATGGTCGCCGCGCTGGATGCTGCCCCGAGGGCGACGACCTCGGCCAGGGGCCCCGCCCCGACGACGATGGAGGAGACAGCGCCCGCGCGGATGGCGGCGCTCGATGCTCCCCAAGCTTCACCAACTCTTCTTCAGGCGACTCCTCCAGCGGTGGCCGCAGCCAGCCCCCACGCCGTCGCGCCTGCTTGGGGGGCGGCGATTCGTCCGCTCGTCACCGCGCCCCGGTGAAGCGCGAGAGGGAGTCCGCCTGAGCCCTGGAGGCATCCCGGGTCGCCTTGGCTGGCCGGAGCGAAGCTAGCCGCGCCGGGCTCGTCCTTTCTTTTCCTTTTTTTTCCTGCGTAAAAGAGAACGGCTGCATGGAGCCCCGTGGGGGCGTGTTGGAGGTTATTGCTGTTAAAAACTACCTTGATTTAGCTTTCGCGCTTTTTAGCTGTATGTCTGCACGTAAATAGTTCCCAGCCCCAGCCGTGGGGGGCGACCGACCCAGGCCCTGTGTGTGTGTCGCGGTGCCTGAGGGGCACGGACTGGAGGGGTGCTCCCGTAATGGACCCGGTCGTGAAACCTTAGAACGAGTAGAACAGGAACCCTCGCAAGGGCGTTTGGCAGCCCCACTTTTGAGACTTTTTGCAAGAGGAATCAAAACGGGGGAGTGAAAATCAACAAAATATAAACCAATGACGGCAATAATTTCAATAAAACTTCAACTGCAAACAAAGTGAACCAACTGCGGAAAGCAAATGAAAAAGCCGCGTCCGGCACCTAATCTAGTCTTCGACGTCTTCTCACCAACGCGGAGCTAAGTGCTGCCAATGGGCGTGGGAGGGAGCCCCAGGGCCTAAGGCCGGCGCTCCTGAGACTCCGGGGCGTGTACAGCCCCACTCATTATTACGTGAGAGTGTCACGGGTGGCGAGCTTCACAGGCATTGGCCTTCTTCACAGGCTCCGGGCCTTTCTTCTTGGGGGTAATGAGCTTCACAGGCACTTGCCTTCTTCACAGGCTCTGGGCCTTTCTTCTTGGGGGTAATGAGCTTCACAGGCACTTGCCTTCTTCACAGGCTCTGGGCCTTTCTTCTTGGGGGTAATGAGCTTCACAGGCACTTGCCTTCTTCACAGGCTTTGGGCCTTTTCCAAAAAGGGTTGATCTTCACAGGCGTTTGCCTTCTTCACAGGCTCAGGGCCTTTTCCGAAAAGGGTTAATCTTCACAGGCGTTCGCCTTCTTCACAGGCTCCGGGCCTTTTCCAAAAAGGGTTAATCTTCACAGGTGTTTGCCTTCTTCACAGGCTTAGGGCCTTTTCCAAAAAGGGTTAATCTTCACAGGCGTTTGCCTTCTTCACAGGCTCAGGGCCTTTTCCAAAAAGGGTTAATCTTCATAGGCGTTTGCCTTCTTCACAGGCTCAGGGCCTTTTCCAAAAAGGGTTAATCTTCATAGGCGTTCGCCTTCTTCACAGGCTCCGGGCCTTTTAGGGGTAGAACCTCCGGAGGTGTTGGATGTTCCACGCGTTCTGGATCGGCTCCCCTTCCTGAGTCTCCAAGCGCACGGAGCCTGGCCTGGAAACATGAACAACCTTGAACGGGCCCTCCCACATGGGAGAGAGCTTGTGTAGCCCTTCCCTGGAGAGAACCCGTCTAAGCACGAGATCTCCTACCTCGAGGGTCCTGGGGCGGATGCTGCGGCAGTGATATCATCGCAGCGCCTGCTGGTACCTTGCCGCTCGCAGCGCGGCTTCTCGGCGGCGTTCCTCCCCCAGCACGAGGTCCATCCCCCACATGGCGTCCTGTTGCTCCTCATCGAACGCTAGGACCCGCGCGGAGCGATGTCTGACCTCGTGAGGGAGGACTGCTTCGGCTCCGTAGACTAGGAATAACGGGGTCTCCCCGGTTGGCTTGGTCGCGGTCGTGCGGATGGACCACAACACGGACTGGAGCTCATCGTACCAATCTCTGCCGCAGGCCTCCAGCTTCTTCTTGAATATCCTTGTCTTGAGGCCCTTCAGGACCTCCGCGTTGGCTCGTTCGGCCTGGCTGTTGCTTCGTGGGTGCGCCACCGAAGCGTAGCATATCTGCGTTCCAAGGTTAGCACAGTATGTTTTGAAGAGGTTACTGGTGAACTACGAACCGTTGTCTGTGATGATGCGGTTCGGCACCCCGAACCGGCTCACGATGCCCCTGATGAACCTGACCGCGGAACCCGCGGTGATGGTGCGGACAGCCTCCACTTCTGCCCACTTGGTGAATTTGTCAATGGCGACGTAGAGGTAGCGGTAGCCCCCTGGCGCCCGAGGGAACGGGCCCAGAATGTCCAGCCCCAAACTGCAAATGGCCATGAAAGGGGTATAGTCTGCAAGCCTCCCGCCGGCTGGTGGATCTGTTTGGCGTGAAATTGGCAGGCCTCACAAGCCTTCACCAGCTCGACAGTGTCGTTGAGTGCGGTGGGCCAATAGAACCCGCTGCGTAATGCTTTGCCGACGAGGGTTCGTGATGACGAGTGATGCCCACAGTCCCCGCCGTGTATGTCCTCCAACAGTTCCTTACCTTGCTCCCTGGAAATGCAGCGCAGGGATATGTCGTTCGGCCGCTTCCGGTAGATCTCTCCGTCCCTGATGCAGTATGCCGTGGCTTGCCGCGCCACACGCTCCGCTTCTTCCTCCTGCTTCGGCAGGGCCCCTTGTGCTAAATAAATCCGGAGTTCCGTGATCCAGCATTCCGCCTGAGGTTCCATAGTCAGGAACAGGCATGCCCCTAAGGCAGGGCCGCAGGCCGGGGCTCCTAACGCAGGTGGCTGGGGGACTTCCTCCCGAGGCTGAGCAGTGTTTGACAACGACGGCTGGGCTGAGGGCTTGAAGAGTCGTTCTTCAAAGACGCCAGGCTCCTGAGGCAACCGCCTGGACGCCCGTCTGGCGATGTCATCGGCTTCCTGATTGGTGCCACGGGGCACATGCCTCAATTCCAACCCCCAGAACTGCTTCTCCATCCGGCGGACCTCCGCTAGATAGGCCTCCATGTGCTCATCCCTTGGCTCGTACACCTTGTTGGAGAAGTTGACAAGGAGCTGCGAATCGCCCTTGACGGTGAGGCGCTTCACCCCCAGAGCTGCTGCGGCCTTCAACCCCGCTATCAGACCCTCATATTCCGCTATGTTGTTGGAGACCTTTTCTCCTTGCTGGAAACAGAGCTGTACTGCGTAGTAGAGCTTGTCCTGAGTGGGCGATATCAGCACCGCACCTGCCCCAGCGCCGTGCCTGGAGAACGCCCCATCGAAGTACACGACCCAGCCTTCCGGTGCCTCACTCCCTGGGGAGAGGGACCGATCCTCGTTGTTCTCGAGGCCTGGTGCCTCCGTCCATTCTGCCATGAAATCCACTAACGCTGCTCCTTTGATGACCCTGGTCGTGCTAAACTTGAGCTGGAACGCCTGCAGTTCTATGTTCCACTCAGCGACCCGTCCGGCTGAGTTAGGGCTCCTGCGCACCCTCTCCAAGGGGTATGACGAGACGGCCTTGATGGGATGCCCTTGGAAGTAGTGACGCAGCTTGCGCGAGGCCACCAGTAGTGCGAGGAGGAGCTTCTGAGGCATGGGGTACCGTGCCCTCGCGTCCCGCAACACCGTGCTGACAAAGTGGACTGGGTGCTCAACAAGGCCGAGAGCATCGGTGTTCGCGGCGCCCTCCGGAGGCAAGGGCGCTTCGCGAGGTGATGTGGCCTCGGGAGGTCGTCCGTCCAGGTGAGTGGCCTCTCCTGCTTCCGGTGCACTCTTCGACGGCTGATCTTCCTCAGCCGTAGTTACGTCTCTCGTGGGCCTTCCTTGTTCCTGCCTTGCCTTGTCTCGGGCTGCTGATGTGGCTTTAATTTGACGCTCTTCCCTAACCGCCACCAGGGCTGCGCTAGCAGAGTAGGGAGTGGCAGCGAGGTAGAGCAGCAGGGGCTCTCGAGGACGCGGAGCCACCATGACTGGGGGACTGGTTAGGTACCTCTTGAGATCTTGAAACGCCTTATCTGCCTCTTCAGTCCATTCAAAAGGCCCCTTCTTCTTCATCAGCTGGAAGAAAGGCAGTGCTCGCTCCCCCAGTTTGGAGATGAAGCGCCCTAGCGCGGTCACGTGCCCGGTGAGCTTCTGCATTTCTTTGAGGGTTTTTGGCGGGCTCATGTCCTCGACCGCCTTGACCTTCTCCGGGTTAGCCTCGATGCCCCGACGGGACACGAGAAAGCCCAAGGGCTTGCCTGAGGGGACTCCGAACACACACTTCTCTGGGTTGAGCCGCAGGTTCACTGCGTCGAGGCTCGCGAAGGTCTCCTCCAGGTCTTGTATCAGGGTCTTAGCCTCCCGAGATTTCACCACAATGTCGTCAACGTAAGCTTCGACATTCTTCCCGAGCTGCGGGCCCAGGGTGATGTGCATCAGCCGCTGAAAGGTCGCCCCGGCATTACGCAGCCCAAATGGCATGCATGTATAGCAGTACACCCCGCATGGGGTTAAGAAGGCGGTCTTCTCGACGTCTTCTACCGCCATCTTGATCTGGTGATACCCAGAGAAGGCGTCCAGGAAGCAGAGCAGGTCGCACTCCGCGGTGGAATCGACGATCTGATCGATGCGGGGGAGCGGGAACGGATCTTGCGGGCATGCCTTGTTGAGGTTGGTGAAGTCGACACACATGCGTTCCTTTCCCCCCTTCTTGGGCACAATGACAGGATTGGCCAACCAATCCGGGTATCGGACCTCGCGAATGACCCCAGCGGCCTCTAACTTGCGGGTTTCTTGGACGATGAAGGCATGCTTCTCTGCGGACTGCCGCCTGGTTTTCTGCTTCACAGGGCGCACGTTCGGGCACACGTTGAGGTGATGCTCGATGATGCTCTGGGGGATCCCTACCAACTGATCAGGCTCCCAAGCGAATACCTTCTTGTTTGCGCGCAGGAACCTGATCAGAGCTTCCTCCTGCTCGGGCTCGAGGTTGGCGCCTATGGTGAAAGTGGCACTGGAGGACCCGTCTTCGTCGACAGGTATCTGCTTGGTTTCTACCTTGTCTTGGGTGAACAACTGCTTCTTCTTGGCTGGCGCAGCCCCCTTGGGCTCGGGGGTCCCCGCATCGGCGGGCTGTGCCGAGGCTGCCGTCTTGAAGGCGACCTTGAGTACCCGCAGGGCGTCCTCGGTGTCCCCGTGCACGGTGAGGACACCGTTGCTCCCGGGCATCTTCATGATGTTATACGCCGGGTGCGTGGCGGCCATGAACTGGGCCAGCGCTGGGTAGCCGAGGATGGCGTTGTAAGGAAGGCCGATGGGGGCGATGTCGAAGTCGACCATTTCCGTGCGGAAGTTGTCGTAGGTGCCAAAGGTTACTGGGAGCCGAATCTGTCCCAAGGAGCTGGATGACCCGCCCCCAACGCCCAATAAAGACCGACTGGGTTGCAGCCGCTCCAGGGGTACGCAGAGGAGATTGAAGGTCTCAACCGAAAGCACACTGAGGCCGGCACCGCCGTCGACGAGGGTTCTGGTGATAGCCACCTGGCAGATGGTGGGGGTGCACAACATGGGGAGCGCGCCCGAGCCAGCCAAGTTGGCGGGGTGGTCCTCCGAGCTGAAGGCCAGACCAACCTCGCGCGCCACCTGGTCCGTGGGTGCCCCCTGCCATGCAGAAACGGCGCCAACCCGGCGGACAAACGGCTTGACGTGGCGACTCATGGGCGGCGCCTGCGAGCCGCCCAGGAGGGTCGCGACGACCGGGGGTGTTGATGTAGCGGTGCGGTCACCTTGTCGCACGGGCAGATGCTGGGATGACGCTTGATGCTCGTTCCCCGCCGGGCCAGTGGCGACATTGGTGGCGGGCGACGGGGAACAACGAGGACGCCCACCGACGGGGGTCGCCTAGGCGACGCCGGCTCGACGGGCGTCGGACATGGACGCGACGGTCGGAGGAGAACGAAGCGGTGGAAGGCAAATTCCGGCGCACCCCTACCTGGCGCGCCAAATGTCGTATTTCGGGTTCCGGCAGACCCTTGAGGTTCGAACTCTGGGGTGCGCGCGGAGATTATGCCCTCTACCTCTCCGTCTCGCAAAGATCTAACTACAGAAGGAACCACACAAGAGACACAGGGTTTATACTAGTTCCGGCAACCATTGTGGTGTAATACCCTACTCTAGTTTGTGGTGGGTGGATTGCCTCTTGGGCTGATGATGATGAATAATACAAGGAAGAACAGCCTCGCGAGGGTCTGTTCTTGGCGAGGGGGATTAACTGCTAGGAGGAGTTCAGCCGCCCTTCTCTCTCTCTCTCTCTCTCTCTCTCTCTCTCTCTCTCTCTCTCTCTCTCTCTCTTGCCCTCTACTTGCTCGGATTCTAGGTACCCCCTTTCCTGGGGGTGGCTAGTCCTATTTATAGACAAAGGCCCTGGGCCTCTTCCCAAATATTGAGCGGGAAGGGCGCCAACAATTGGCTAATTGGAAGGGGAACATCCAGTACACTTATCCTGACCAAAGTTGGTCCTTGCCTGCCAAAGGCCCTGTGTGACGCCATTCTGGGCTCCACGATGACCTCCTTCCCACCGTTGGACTGGTCCTGGTCTCGTTGCACCGAAATGGATGCCTTTGCTTGATCCTCTCGCCTGCGCTTGCCTCCTTTGCACCAAAGAGGAAAGGGAGGACACCGCGCGGGCTGGCGCCTGCCTGGCGCCCTTGGTCCTCATGGCTTGCGTCATGGGCACCTTGTGAGGTACCTGCCTTGATCTCTCCGTCTCCTCGTGAGCCAGCCTGATGAGGCCGCGCCTGAGGAAGTGACGTGTCGTCCGCCCCGCGAGGCTTGGCCCCTCGCGAGGGTCTTGGGTCTTGTGTTGATGAAGATGGGTCGTGCTGGGCTTCCTTTGAGCCACGCCGCAGGCCGCAGGCAGGCAAGTCTGGGGACCCCCATTCCCAGAACGCCGACAGCTGCCCAGCAGGCGGGGGAGGCAGGAGGCCATCTCCCTTGGTGATCCTAGTGAGCCAGTGGCACTTCCGGGTGGTGTGGTTTGACGGCTTCGCGCCACTGTGGAACTTGCAAGGACCATCTAGAGTCTGCTTGTAAGAGAACGCCGGCAACCAGTTGGACTTGCCGCCTTTCTGTCGCTTGGGCAGAGGCTGCCCCTCCGGCTGCTGGTCTTCGACCGTCGCAACCTGCCGACTGCTGGAAGCCGGCTATGGGGCCTTGCGCTTGTGGTCGTTCTGCTGTTGTCGCCGACTGGCGTCTCCAGCCAGAGTTCTAGGAGCCTGAGGGGCCACTTTGCCAGTCGCACTAACTTGAATCTCCGCCTTCATGGAGGAGTCGGCTGTGGCATACTTGTCTGCTATGATCAGCAGCTCGTCAAGGGTTTCTGGCTCGTCGCAGAGGAGCTTGTGCTTGAGGAGGGTGCCTTCTCTGCACCCGGCAGTGAAGTACTCAATAGCCTACACCTCGTGCACACCCTCGCAGGAGTTCCGAAGCTCGGCCCAATGCGTGAGGTAGTCGCGAGTTGACTCGTTGGGGCCCTGCACGCAC
Source organism: Aegilops umbellulata (assembly GCA_032464435.1). Classification (NCBI taxonomy): domain Eukaryota; kingdom Viridiplantae; phylum Streptophyta; class Magnoliopsida; order Poales; family Poaceae; genus Aegilops; species Aegilops umbellulata. The sequence goes on along the minus strand of CP136054.1, from coordinate 118,052,852 downwards.
AAGGAGAGCTGACGAGGCTTGGCAGGTCGCTTGTACATGCTCGTGAAATTGCGGACGAAGGCTTCGGTGAAGTCGACCCAGCTGTTGATGCTGCGGGGCTTCAGGCTGTTCAACCATGTCCGGGTCGTGCCCTGGAGCATGAGCGGAACATATTTCACGGCAACACGCTTGTTGCCGTTCGCTGTGTTGACGGTTGTTGAGTGGTCAACCAGCCAGTCTTACGGCATCACGGAGCCGGTGTATTTGGGCGTATCTTAGGGGAGCGTGAACCCTTTGGGAAAGGGCTCATCTCGGCTGCGGGGTCCAAAACAGGGCGGGCCCAACTCGTCTTCTTCTTCCAGCGCCAGGGATCGGTGAAGTCGGTCGATCCGGTGGCGGGCGTCGTTTTCTCCGACTCCCTCTCGGCGGCCAAGGCGGTCGCCGAGAGTCGGATGGTCAACAGGTAGCGGGGAGACTCGCCTTTCCTCGCAAGGAGGAGGAGGCGGGCAGTCGTCCCATCGTTCCACTGCTCTTGGGCAGCCGTCTTGGTCGTGCTCGATGGTGATGCGAGTCCGACTGTGGCTGACAGCCGGATCCTTGTCCTTTCTTTCGCGGACACCGCCAGTCGGCGTCCGAGACGTCGCGCCTTGATCCCGGCGGGGAGGCAGGTCGTCGTTTTGCCGTTGCGGCACCTCTGTGCTGCAGCCGGCTTCGTTCTGCGCGGCAGCCGTGTCGAGGAGTCGCTGGACTCGCTCCGTCATCAGGCGGCGCTCCTCACCCTCGAAGTTGTCCAGCTCATCCGCCGCCGCCTGGGCGGCCCAGATGTTCTCCGCGGGCGTGGTGTACACGGGGCGATTGGCCCCGAACAGGTTGGCGATGCCCACGCCGCGCTGCCAAACCGCGCCCAGGCGGCTAGGCCCCGTCGGGGCTGGCGAGCCGCCCACAGCGCGATCCATCTCTCGTTGGTAGGCCTCTGACAAGCGTCTCATGCTTGCCAGCTTCTTCGCGCCCTCGACGAGCTGAAGGCGGCGTGCCTCCAGCGTCTCGGCGTCAGCGTCTTCTGGAATGGGCGCGGTTAGGTCTTGTAGCGCCGCGTCGAGCGGGTCATGAGCTCCTCCGCCGGAATGCTCGCCATGATCGATGACGAGCACCTCTGTGACGGTGCTCCCGCCGCTCTCCACGCGAGGGAGCGGTTCATCGTAGACCACCACGTTGGTGGGAAACGCGTCGAGCGACGCAATGTCGGAGTCGACCAGCATCGGGTCGGTGGAGCCTACGGACTCCAAGCCCACAGCGGGCTTGCCGGCGACGTGGATTTGATCGAGGAGGCCCGCGAGGAGGCTCTCGGGGCCGCCCGTGCCTGCGTCGGATGCAGGCTCGTTGGAGAGGCGAACCTCGCCGACAAGTTCGGCGAGGCAGCTGGCTGCGCAGGCGATCTCAGCGGTGTGCAGCGCGTCGGCGCAAACTCCATCTGGCGTGCCGGGCTGGCTGCGCTCGCCAGGGAGGAAGAGGGTTCCCGTCCAGAGCAGGTCTCTGGACGATGGTGCACCTCGCCCCATGGTGGGCGCCAAATGTCGGGGGTTGGGTGCGACATATGCCAAGGGATGGCTTATCATGGTCGGGGCGAGTAGAACATCGCCGGTGCCTGGAAGCAAGATAAGGCGTAGACATGCACGCCGGCGAATCTTACCCAGCTTCAGGGCTCTCCGAGGAGATAACACCCCTACTGCTGCTCTGCGGGGTCTCCGCATGATCACTATGGCAAAGTGTGTACAAGGTTGCTCCTTGAGCTGTTTCCTAGAGGTAGGAGAAGGCAAGGCTAGGTCTCTCCTTCCTATGTTCTCTGGTCTAGTGCTAATGGAATCGAACCCTTTGCATGGGTGCCCCGTGGGGTTTATATAGGCCTACCCCCCGGGGGTACAATGGTAATCCGGCTGGGCGCGGGTCCCAGCCGTGTGTCTCTTAGGCCGCCGTCTTCTCCGCCGACTACTGGGGCCCACCGACTGGCCCGGTACGGAGTCGACAGGCCTTGTCCGCCACGGGCGGGTCTTGCCGGCTGCGGATTACTGTAGCCGTGCTTCTAATGACGCTGGCTTGGTCATGGGGTCATGGCAACAGTGCCGCCGCCTGACGGGCGATCACTGTTGCCACTCCCCGTCTTGTCTGGTTAATGGCATGCGGGGCCCGTGGGAGGGGTCGGCCGACTCTTGGAGGCCGACTCCCACGGGGTCCGTCTTGTGGCGCTCTCGCCGTCTTCTGTCCCCCCACTGACCGGTGGGGCCCGCCATCTCTGGGCCGTACAGGCAGGCCGACATGGGCACAGGGCTCCGCCACTAGGGCTGATGTCAGGGCTGGCATGGCAACAGTGCCGCGCCGGACGGAGATCTCCATTGGTACGGCGCACTGTGGCCATGCCTGCCCTTGGTAATCGGGGTGGGGGCGGGCCATACTGCGGCCGTTCCCCATCCCGTTCCTTCTTACGAAGGCAGAGGGTGGTTGGAGTCACGGGCCGACTCCCCATAGCCAGCTTCTCTGGAAGCCGCCAGTTAGGAGTCGGCTCATCTTGTAGTCGTCCCTGGGACTCGGCCGTGAGTGGGTAGTCGGCAGCGCCGCTGCCGACTCCCAGAGGCGGCCCTCCGCCCTGGGGTTCCTGAGGGGCGTAGCCTACCCCGATGTCTTGAAAGGTTCTGGGCTTCGGGTTATCCTACCTGTGGCCCATTACTCCGACAGGGAGTGAGGCATGGACGGTGACAAGAGAAGAGGGGAAGCTTGTGTTTATGCTAGGCACACCTGGCTAGAGAGGCATATCGATCGATGTGTGCTGTAAAGAAGGAGTTGGGGGGACTACACACACCGTGGGTGAACGACCTAAAGTGAAAAGACGAATTTGCGCGATGGAGCTAGAGAATGCTGAGGGAGGGTGAGAGGGATGCGGGCGTTTGCATGCACAAGAGAAAGTTAGCGCTAGCTACAAAGGTAAGAGGGTTGTGTCGGTGTAAAAGACGAATAAAGATCATATATACTTCATTATAAAAAGCAAATTTGGATATTTGAAGAATTTATCATAGTGTTTCAAACCGACGCATGTGTGAATATATATAGCGGTGATACACATGGTTTGGTTATGAACATGTTATACTACATTTAATATATTTTATCTCTACTCTTATAAAAAACGGAGTTGTTGATGATGGTGTGCCTGCCATCCTGCATTATAGGTTGTCCGATTTATATCTGGTGGATAGCAAGGAAACTATGATGGTTGAAGTTGGCAACAATCATGATTGCAGATTTTTATTAAAATAGAGAAACAAATTCAAATTTAGTTCGAATTGCAGCGGTAGTATAGACATTTGGAATGCACTAAAATGTTGGTATGAGTAGGTTACATGCATTATACATCAAGCGAAAAAATTTAATCGGACATAACATGGATTCATACTCCCTCCTTCCATCTATATAGGGTGTAATGAGATTTTTAAGACCGCCTTTGACTATTGACAAGATTAATAGTACATGACATGCACAATGTGAAAATTATATCATTGAAAGAACCTTTCACAGACGAATTTAATGGTGTGCTTTGTGTAAGTTGCATGTCATATATCATTGCTCTAATATTTGGTCAAAGTTAGCATCGAAAAACGCATTGGGCCCTATATAGATGGAAGGAGGGAGTAGCTTTGAATAGCATTTGTATAGTAAAATGGGGCAAGACTCTCTCTTTGTGTGGTGTGAATAGTTTTATTTTTTCATTTTCTTTTTGGTTGAGGGAAGTGCGAATTGATTTGGTACGTGCGAGTACAATATTACTACACGTTAGGCTTGTCCCTAAAATTCAACCCGCGTCTTGTTATATCCCGAAAATTCAGATATCGTGCTCCCAAAACTGGCGCCTTCACAACCCGCGCCTTGCTATCCCGAAATTACAACGCGCACGAAAACTCCCTCCAGCTGCCAAATCCCGACACGTGAAATCCCCCTTCTAACCCTGAGCCGGAAGGGCCGCTAGTTCAAACTGGTGGGGGTACTTTTGTAACACACCCTACATTTTGGACAAGCGCGTCCCTAAGTCATGCTTCACCCCCTCCCATCGCCCCCTTTTCGCCATTCGAAATCCCAGGCCGCCATAACCTCTCCACTCCAGCCGCGAAACCCCACCCTCCTCCATCCGCCACGTCACCGCTGCCCAGCCGGAGCCTCTTCCCCTACGATGTCGTCCACCGCAACAGCTCGACGTCCCTCGTCCACCTCCCCGGATGAGGATCCGTCGTCCATCTCGCCGTCCCGCCGGTTCAGCTGCCCCCTCCTCCACCTCCAAGGAGCTGCTCCGACGATCGCCTCATTTATCGCGGCTGCTCCTTCCCCACAGCGCCGCCTTAACCTGCTCCACTAGAACCGCAGCATCCTCACCGACTCCTCGGACGAAGCCGAGGCCTACTCGGCGCCACCAAAGAGGTTGTACACTCATCACATCGCACCTTCTCCTTAACTCGACCTCCCGGCACCGACGGTGCTCCATCCCGCACCCCCATGGAGCGGCTACCTTGAAGCCGGCGCCACGGGTGACATCTCCACGACGGGTCTCCCCCAGTGCGAGGCCCCTTCGGTGGCGGCGTCCATACCAACCGGGTCTGCTGCTGCTACTCCGGCTCTCGCTCGCTCGCGCTGCTGCTGCTGCTCCGGCTCTTGCTCGATCGCTCGCTCGCCCAGCTGCTGCTGCTACTCTCTCCCTCGCTCGTGCTACTGCTCTGCTTCGATTAAGCCACACTTCATTCGACTGAATCGACTTTTGGGTCAGTCGATTTTCAGGGGTTGGGGGGCTCGCCGGAGTTAAGGAAGAACCACCCGCGGCGGGGATGGGGGCTAGCTGGAGAGGTACCCCACTATCTATCTTAGGGTTCAGGGTGGGGGCGGGGGGCCTAGAACGCTGGCCGGGGCGGCGGTGGCGAGTTGTTTCGGGGCGGCGAGGCGGCGCTGGGGCCGGTGGTGGCTGGCGGCTCAAGGGGGTGCAGGTTGAAGATGAACTGCATGCCCTCCCTAAACTACATGTCAAGTGCCTCTCTGCTACCATTGCATTCAGTTTCGACAGTAGCATTCAGATTCCACAGTAAATTTCAGTTTCGACAGTTAAGTTCAGAGTCAATAGTTTTTACCTCATCTGTTGTAGTCAGGTGGTTTTTGGTGATGTTAATTTTACATCCATTTTACATCATCTATTGGAGATGCTATTAGAATCCCACTTGAGATTGACGATGTTTGTCTTGTGCTGCTTCAGCCTTGACGTCTTACGGCTCACCGGAGCTGCTCCAATGACAGAACGATCCATCACAACAAAGCAGTGCCCTGGACGCCGTCTACAGATTCCTCAGATCTTCTTCCACACCTCCGACAGCCACCTCTACCTCAACTGCTTCAGCGACCAACCCAATGATGCTGAGGTCGACACGGCTACGGCAAAGAGGTTGTACACTTGTTGCATCACTTATTACTATACATTCACGTCGATCCATTAGGGCTGTTTTGGTTCAACGGAAAAACATCGATCCACTGGTTGTTACCATCACTCTAAATTTCTGCATGCTCTCCTTACATAATCTCACCATATTTTTTTCGTATGCATGTCAGATATTGTACACAGTCATGCTGAACATGTAGAGAAAAAGAGAAGAGTTTTGTGCGGCAATACAATGTCATGCATACATCGCTCCATGGTGGGTTCAATGGCAAACCCTCTCCACCCCTCTTCAGATTGTAATCCAGAGGAATATATCTATTCTGAGGCGGATCCAAACGCCGCTGACCACTCCTATTTACCCCCAAGGTGTTTGCTCTACCTTGGCATGATGATGTTAGTCATATCATGCATATGTTGCCTTGCAGTGCCTACTTTTGACATCATATATGTCATCTGCTTAGTTTAGACATGTTCTGTAATGCCACCTGTTTAGTTTCTATATCATATATGGAATTATGCAGTCTCATGTCTTTTAGCCAGCCATAATATATGTGAAATGTGCAATGCCATCCTGTTTAACCAGGCATCATATATTTGAATGATATCTTGCCCAACCTTTTCTTCATTACATTTCCATTTGTCGACAATGTTTGTACATTAAACTACTCTTCCTGTGAATCAGCCATTTGGGTGGGAGATGGAAAAATCTGGAGTGAAAACAAGGCGTTCAGAGCAGACAGTGCTACCTATCGAAGCAGATCTCTTGTTGGGTCCCTATAGCTCCTCAGAGATGGATTCAGAGACAGATGACCAGTCCTATTCCCCTACTGAGGTGTATGCTCTAACTTGGCATGGTTATACTGCTCATATCATGCATACGGTGTCTTGCATTGCATAGTTTAGACATCATATACACAATTTTCAACACCATGTTCTTAGTTCAGACATCATATCGAATGCCCTCTATTTAGCATATAAATCACATATGTGAATTAAATGATGAGATCCTGATTACTTAGATAACATGTAGGTGAATTATGTCATGCGATCCTGTTTAGTTATTCATCATATCTTTGAATTATGTTATGCTATGCTATCCAGTTTAGATAGACATCATATATGTGAAATTATGTCATGCTATCTGTTTTAGTTAAACAATATACATGTCAACTATTTCATGCCCTCTTTTTTCCACACTATCTATTGCATCTGTCTCTCATACAATATTTGTACATTCAACTATGGTTCCTGTTTATCAGCCATTTGAATTGGAGCGGGTGATGCCAGTTGATACGTCCATTTTGCATCATGCTTTTATATCGATATTTATCGCATTATGGGCTGTTATTTCACGTTATGTCACAATACTTATGGCTATTCTCTCTTATTTTACAAGGTTTACATGAAGAGGCAGAATGCCGGCAGCTGGAATTCTGGGCTGGAAATGGAGCAAATATCAGAGACCTATTCTGCGCAACTCCAAAAGTCATGAAACTCCATGGAATATCTTAAAATAAATAAAGAAAAATCGTCGCCAAAGATGAAGGCCAGGGGGCCCACACCCTGCTCACGAGGGTGGGGGTGCGCCCCCTACCTCGTGGGCCCCCGGTGGCTCTCCGACGCCCATCTTCTCCTATATGAAGTCTTTCGTCGAGAAGAAAACTAGAAGCAATCTTTCGGGACGAGACTCCGCCGCCACGAGGCGGAACCTTGACGGAACCAATCTAGAGCTCCGGCAGAGCTGTTCTGCCGGGGATACTTCCCTCCGGGAGGGGGAAATCATCGCCATTGTCATCACCAACGCTCCTCTCATTGGGAGAGGGCAATCTCCATCAACATCTTCACTAGGCACCATCTCATCTCCAAACCCTAGTTCATCTCTTGTATCCAATTCTTGTCTCCAAGTCCAGGATTGGTGCTAGTAGGTTGCTAGTAGTGTTGATTACTCCTTGTAGTTGATGCTAGTTGGTTTATTTGGTGGAAGATCATATGTTCAGATCCTTTATGCATATTATTACCCCTCTGATTATGAACATGAATATGCTTTGTGAGTAGTTACGTTTGTTCCTGAGGACAAGGGAGAAGTCTTGCTATTAGTAGTCATGTGAATTTGGTATTCGTTCGATATTTTGATGAGATGTATGTTGTCTAGCCTCTGGTGGTGTTATGTGAACGTTGACTACATAACACTTCACCGTTATTTGGGCCTAGAGGAAGGCATTGGGAAGTAATAAGTAGATGATGGGTTGCCAGAGTGACAGAAGCTTAAACCCTAGTTTATGCGTTGCTTCATAAGGGGCTGATTTGGATCCATATGTTTCATGCTATGTTTAGGTTTACCTTAATACTTTTGTTGTAGTTGCGGATGCTTGCAATAGAAGTTAATCATAAGTGGGATGCTTGTTCAAGTAAGAACAGCACCCAAGCACCGGTCCACCCACATATCAAATTATCAAAGTACCGAACGCGAATCATATGAACGTGATGAAAACTAGCTTGACGATATTCCCATGTGTCCTCGGGAGCGCTTTTCCTTATATAATAGTTTGTTCCGGCTTGTCCTTTGCTACAAAAAGGATTGGGCCACCTTGCTGCACTTTATTTACTTTTGTTACTTGTTGCTCGTTACAAATTATCTTGTCACAAAACTATCTGTTACCACTTATTTCAGTACTTGCAGAGAATACCTTGCTGAAAACCGCTTATCATTTCCTTCTGCTCCTCGTTGGGTTCGACACTCTTACTTATCAAAAGGACTACGATAGATCCCCTATACTTGTGGGTCATCGAGATTCTTTTCTGGCTCCGTTGCCGGTGAGTGTAGCGCCTTTGGTAAGGAAAAATTTATATAGTGTGCTGAAATTTACTGTCACTTGTTACTATGGAAAGTAACCCTCTGAGGGGCTTGTTCGAGGTATCTTCACCCCGTCCAGTAGAGAAAAGAGTTGCTCCTAAACCTACTGAACCTATTGAAAATGAAACTCCTTTTGAATTTCCTTCGGGTATGATGGAAAAACTGCTAGCTAATCCTTTTACAGGAGATGGAACAAAGCATCCTCATGAGCACTTAATATATGTGGATGAAGTTTGTGGATTATTTAAGCTCGCAGGTATACCCGATGATGTTGCTAAGAAGAAGGTCTTCCCTTTATCTTTGAAGGGAGAGGCATTGACATGGTATAGGCTATGTGATGATACGAGATCATGGAACTATAAAAGATTGAAATTGGAATATCATCAAAAGTATTACCCTATGCATCTTGTTCATCGTGATCGCAATTATATATAAATTTTTTGGCCTCACGAAGGAGAAAGCATCGCTCAATCTTGGGGAGGATTAAATCAATGTTATATTCATGCCCCAATCATGAGCTCTCAAGAGTGACAATTATTCAAAACTTTTATGCTCGGCTTTCTGGAAAAAATCGCACCATGCTCGATACTTCTTGTGCTGGCTCTTTTATGATGAAGACTATTGGATTTAAATGGGATTTACTGGATAGAATTAAATGCAACTCTGAAGATTGGGATCTCGACGAAGGTAAGGAGTCAGGTATGACACCTAAGTTTGATTGTGTTAAATCTTTTATGGATACCCATATTTTCCGTAAGTTTAGCACTAAATATGGACTTTACTCTGAGATAGTAGCTTCTTTCTGTGAATCTTTTGCTACTTATGTTGATCTCCCCAAGGAGAAGTGGTTTAAATATCATCCTCCCATAGAAGTAAAAGTAGCTGCACCTATTAAAGTTGAAGAAAAGACCGTCGCTTATAATGATCCTATTGTTCCTACTTCTTATGTTGAGAAACCACCTTTCCCTGTTAGAATAAAGGATCATGCTAAAGCTTCAACTGTGGTTTGTAAAAGCAATATTATAACTTATACACCCCCTGAGAAAGTTAAAGTAGAACCCAATATTGCTATTGTTAAAGATCTCTTGTCTGATAATATTGATGGGCATGTTATTCAGTTCAATCGTGAAACTGCTAGAATTGCTAAACCTTGTGCTAAAGATAAACATAGACCTGTGGTAGGCGTGCCTGTTATTTCTGTCAAAATAGGAGATCATTGTTATCATGGCTTATGTGATATGGGTGCTAGTGCTAGTGTTATACCACATACTTTGTACGAAGAAATTAAGCATGAAATTGCACCTGCTGAGTTAGAAGGTATTGATGTCACAATTAAACTTGCCAATAGGGATACTATATCACCAGTGGGAATTGTTAGAGATGTTGAAGTCTTGTGTGGGAAAACTAAATATCCTGCTGATTTTCTTGTTCTCAGTTCTCCACAAGATAGCTTTTGTCCCATTATATTTGGTAGACCGTTCTTGAACACTGTTAATGCTAAAATAGACTGCGAAAAGAATGTTGTTACTATTGGCTTGGATGATATGATTCATGAGTTTAATTTCTCTAAATTCAGTAAACAACACCATGAGGAAGACTTACCTAGTAAGGATGATATTATTGGTCTTGCTCTATTGTCGTACCTCCTAGTGATCCTTTAGAACATTATTTGCTAGACCATGAAAATGATATGTTCATGAATGAAAGAATGGAAATAGATGAAGTATTCTTTAAACAGGAACCTATTCTGAAACACAATTTGCCTGTTGAAATCCTAGGGGATCCTCCTCCACCCAAGGGTGATCCCGTGTTTAAGCTTAAACCGTTGCCTGATAATCTTAAATATGCTTATCTTGATGAAAAGAAGATATATCATGTTATTATTAGTGCTAACCTTTCAGAGCATGAAGAAGAAAGATTATTGGAAAATCTGAAGAAGCATCGTGCCGCTATTGGATATACTCTTGATGATCTTAAGGGCATTAGTCCCACTCTATGTCAACATAAAATAAATTTGGAAGCATATGCCAAACCAGTTCGTGATCCTCAACGACGTCTGAATCCTAAAATGAAAGAAGTGGTAAGAAAAGAAATACTCAAGCTTCTGGAGGCAGGTATAATTTATCCCGTTGCTGATAGTCAATGGGTAAGTCTTGTCCATTGTGTCCCTAAGAAGGGAGGTATTACTGTTGTCCCTAATGATAAAGATGAATTGATCCCGCAAAGAATTATTACAGGTTATAGGAGGGTAATTGATTTCCGTAAATTAAATAAGGCTACTAAGAAAGATCATTACCCCTTACCTTTTATTGATCAAATGCTAGAAATATTATGCAAACATACACATTATTGCTTTCTAGATGGTTATTCTGGTTTCTCTCAAATACCTGTGTCAGCTAAAGATCAATCAAAGACTACTTTTACATGCCCTTTTGGTACTTTTGCTTATAGACGTATGCCTTTAGGTTTATGTAATGCACCTTCTACCTTTCAAAGATGCATGATGGCTATATTCTCTGACTTTTGTGAAAAGATTTGTGAGGTTTTCATGGACGACTTTTCTGTCTATGGATCTTCTTTTGATGATTGCTTGAGCAATCTTGATCGAGTTTTGCAGAGATGTGAAGAAACTAATCTTGTCTTGAATTGGGAAAAGTGTCATTTTATGGTAAATGAGGGTATTGTCTTGGGGCATAAAGTTTCTGAAAGAGGTATTGAAGTTGATAAAGCCAAGGTTGATGCTATTGAAAAGATGCCATGTCCCAAGGACATCAAAGGTATAAGAAGTTTCCTTGGTCGCGCCGAATTTTATAGGAGGTTCATTAAGGACTTCTCAAAAATTTCTCGGCATCTGACTAATTTATTGCAAAAAGATATACCATTTGTCTTTGATGATGATTGTGTAGAAGCATTTGAAATACTTAAGAAAGCATTAGTCTTTGCACCTGTTGTTCAGCCACCTGATTGGAACTTACCCTTTGAAATTATGTGTGATGCTAGTGATTATGTTGTAGGTGCTGTTCTAGGGCAAAGAGTTGATAAGAAATTAAATGTTATCCATTATGCTAGTAAGACTCTAGACAATGCTCAAAGAAATTATGCTACTTCTGAAAAAGAACTTTTAGTAGTTGTATTTGCTTGTGATAAGTTCAGACCCTATATTGCTGATTCTAAAGTAACTATTCACACTGATCATGCTGCTATTAAATATCTTATGGAAAAGAAATATGCTAAGCCTAGACTTATTAGATGGGTTCTCTTGCTACAAGAATTTGATTTGCATATTGTTGATAGAAAAGGAGCTGAGAACCCTGTTGCAGACAACTTATCTAGGTTAGAGAATGTTCTTGATGACCCACTACCTATTAATGATAGCTTTCCTGATGAACAATTGAATGTTATAAGCACTTCTCGTAGTACTCCATGGTATGCTGATTATGCTAATTACATAGTTGCTAAATTCATACCACCTAGCTTCACATACCAACAAAAGAAAAAGTTCTTCTATGATTTGAGACATTACTTTTGGGATGACCCAACTCTTTATAAATAAGGAGTAGATAGTGTTATTAGAAGTTGTGTACCTGAGCATGAACAGGAACAGATCATACGCAAGTTCCACTCCGAAGCTTATGGAGGACACCACGCTGGAGACAGAACTGCACATAAGGTATTGCAATCCAGTTTTTATTGGCCTACTCTCTTCAAGGATGCCCGTAAGTTTGTCTTGTCTTGCGATGAATGCCAAAGAATTGGTAATATTAGTAGACGTCAAGAAATGCCTATGAATTATTCACTTTTTATTGAACCATTTGATGTCTGGGGCTTTGATTATATGGGACCTTTTCCTGCCTCTAATGGATATACACATATTTTAGTTGCTGTTGATTACGTTACTAAGTGGGTAGAAGCTATTCCAACTAGTAGTGTTGATCATAACACTTCTATTAAAATGCTTAAGGAAGTTTTTTTTTCTGAGGTTTGGAGTCGCTAGATATTTAATGACTGATGGTGGTTCACATTTTATTCATGGTGCTTTCTATAAAATGCTTGCTAAGTATGATGTTAATCATAGAATTGCATATCCTTATCATCCTCAGTCTAGTGGTCAAGTAGAATTGAGTAATAGAGAACTCAAATTAATTTTGCAAAAGACTGTCAATAGGTCTAGAAAGAATTGGTCCAAGAAACTTGATGATGCATTATGGGCATATAGAACTGCATATAAGAATCCTATGGGTATGTCTCCGTATAAAATGGTTTATGGAAATGCATGTCACTTACCTCTCGAACTAGAACATAAGGCATATTGGGCTATCAAAGAGCTCAACTACGATTTCAAACTTTCCGGTGAGAAGAGGTTATTTGATATTAGCTCACTTGATGAATGGAGAACCCAAGCTTCTGAAAATGCCAAGTTGTTTAAAGAAAAAATTAAAAGATCGCATGACAAAAGGATACAAAAGCGTGAGTTTAACATAGGTGATTAGGTATTGCTATACAACTCTCGTTTAAGATTTTTTGCAGGAAAACTTCTTTCTAAATGGGAAGGCCCCTACGTTATCGAGGAGGTCTATCGTTCCGGTGCCATAAAAATCAACAACTTCGAAGGCACGAATCCAAAGGTGGTAAACGATCAAAGAATCAAACATTATATCTCAGGTAATCCCATAAATGTTGAAACCAATATTATTAAAACTGTAACCCCGGAGGAATACATAAAAGACACTTTCCAGACTGTTTCAGACTCCGAAAAGGAATAGGTATGTGGTACGGTAAGTAAACCGACTCCAAAACAATTTTTAAGGCAATATTTCTCTGTTTTGGAATATTTAGAAAAATAGAAAAAATAAGTAGCAGTCTGGGAAGGACACGAGGTCCCCACGAGGGTGGTGGGCGCCCCCCCCCCCCTCCTAGGGCGCGCCCCCTACCTCGTGAGCACCTCGTGTGCCTTCCGCACTCCGTTTTCTTGCATGATACATATTTTGGTCGGTAAAAATTCATATATATTATCCCGAAGGTTTTGACTCCCGTATCACGCAAATCTCCTCTGTTTTTGTTTCGAGCTGTTGTTGCTGCAGATTAGAGCAAGATGTCTTCTCAAGAGTCAGTCGGGGAGAGCCGGGTATCTAATCCAGCACCGGAACCAAGGGCAAACAGCGACACTGACCACTTTGGTCCAGCAACGGAGGAAGAGATGGAGGCTGACTTAATGAGAGTAGATGCCATGGAGGATCAAGAAGTCACCTCTCGCCTCCGAGCTGGGTTCACGATGGGGGAACTACAGAGCTCAGCTATTCCAAACTCGTTTATCCCTTCCAATGTTAGATTTCTTTCTTATGAAAATATGAAGAGGAGTGTCACTTGTTCTCCCGCAGCTATGCAACACCCTTGGGTGCAAGGGGGCTTTAGCCGTTACAGGGAAGCTTCGTAAGGAAATAATGGACCTCAAGCAGCAAGTCAATAAGCTCGAGGAGGAGAACCGTATCTTGAGAGGAATCATTGCCAAGAATATCACACCAACAACAAAAAAGGAGATATAATCACATGGGTATGGGCACTCCCCTTGGCAACTGCCAAGCTTGGGGGAGGTGCCCCGGTATCGTATCACAACCACAACTCCTATCTTTACCGTTTTTCTTAGTTCAATCCTTTTAGTAGTATTTTGATCTAGTAGAATAAAGTTGATGGCATGATCTAGTTTTGAGTTTTGCTTTGTGATCTCTCTATGTAATCGAGTTCGTGAGCTATATATAATAAAGATTAGTGTTGAGTCAAGGGCTTGATTAATTTTGCCATGATCTTGAGTGAATAAAAGAAAAGAAGAAAAAGAATAAAAAGAAACAAAAGTTCATATTGATCTTATTGAGAGTAATGACTTCACATAGAAAGAGTATGATGATTAAAAGTTGTTGGGAGTTGGCAGACATAGCTTTGGTCATCGCTACAATTAATAGGAAGTAATAAGGAAAGAGAGGTTTCACATATAGATATATTATCATTGACATCCTTTGTGATTGGGAGCACTCATTAAAATATGACATGCTAAAGAGTTGATGTTGGACAAGGAAGACAACGTGATGAGTTATGTTTTCTTATATCTGAGATAAATTATGTTGTCATGGATCCTCTAACATGTTGAGCTTGCCTTTCCCCGTCATGCTAGCCGAATTCTCAGCACCCAGTAGAGATACTACTTGTGCTTCCAAATACCCTTAAACCAGTTTTGCCATGAGAGTCCACCATATCTACCTATGGATTGAGTAAGATCCTTCAAGTAAGTTGTCATCGGTGCAAAGCAATAAAATTGCTCTAAATATGTATGATTGATTGGTGTGGGAGAAATAAGCTTTATACGATCTTGTGATGTGGAAGTAATAAAAGCGATGGACTGCATAATAAAGGTTCATACCACAAGGGGCAATATAAAGTGACGTTCTTTCGCATTGAGATTTTGTGCATCCAACCATAAAAGTGCATGGCAACCTCTGCTTCCCTCTGCGAAGGGCCTATCTTTTATTAATTTCTTCTACCTTATGCAAGAGTCATGGTGATCTTCACCTTTCCTTTTTCATTTTATCCTTTGGCAAGCACAACATGTAGGAACAAACATGATATATATATATATATATATATATATATATATATATATATATATATATATATATATATATATATATAATTGGATGTAGGGGAGCATGAGTTATTATTGTTGACATTACCCTTGAGGTAAAAGGTTGTGGGGCAAAACTATAAGCCCCTATCTTTCTCTGTGTCCGATTAAAACTCCATAACCACAAGTATTGCGTGAGTGTTAGCAATTATGAAGGACTAGATGATAGTTGAGTATGTGGACTTGCTTTTTAGCTCTGACATAGACTCTTTCCGATGTTATGATAAATTGCAATTGCTTCAATGACAGAGGTTATAGTTTGTTGGTTCTCAATAAGGTTTCTGATTCATACTTTTGCATTGTGAATAGACCGTCACTTGAACATAAGTAATAATATGACAATATCTATATATGTTGCTATTAGGAGAATAATCATGATGCCTTCATGTCCGTATTTTATTTTTATCGACGCCTCTACCTCTAAACATGGGGACATATTTATTGTTATCGGCTTTTCGCTTGAGGACAAGCGAGGTCTAAGATTGGGCGAGTTGATACGTCCATTTTGCATCATGCTTTTATATCGATATTTATTGCATTATGGGCTGTTATTTCATGTTATGTCACAATACTTATGGCTATTCTCTCTTATTTTACAAGGTTTACATGAAGAGGGAGAATGCCGGTAGCTGGAATTCTGGGCTGGAAAAGGAGCAAATATCAGAGACCTATTCTGCGCAACTCCAAAAGTCCTGAAACTCCACGGAATATCTTAAAATAAATAAAGAAAAATCGTCGCCAGAGATGAAGGCCAGGGGGGCCACACCCTGCTCACGAGGGTGGGGGGCGCGCCCCCCTCCTAGGGCGCGCCCCCTACCTCGTGGGCCCCCTGGTGGCTCTCTGACGCCCATCTTCTCCTATATGAAGTCTTTCGTCAAGAAAAAAACAAAAACAATCTTTCGGGACGAGACTCCGTCGGCACGAGGGGGAACCTTGGCGGAACCAATCTAGAGCTCCGGCAGAGCTGTTCTACCGGGGATACTTCCCTCCGGGAGGGGGAAATCATTTCCATCGTCATCACCAACGCTCCTCTCATCGGGAGAGGGCAATCTCCATCAACATCTTCACCAGGCACCATCTCATCTCCAAACCCTAGTTCATCTCTTGTATCCAATTCTTGTCTCCAAGTCCGGGATTGGTGCTAGTAGGTTGCTAGTAGTGTTGATTACTCCTTGTAGTTGATGCTAGTTGGTTTATTTGGTGGAAGATCATATGTTCAGATCCTTTATGCATATTATTACCCCTCTGATTATGAACATGAATATGCTTTGTGAGTAGTTACGTTTTTTCCTGAGGACAAGGGAGAAGTCTTGCTATTAGTAGTCATGTGAATTTGGTATTCGTTCGATATTTTGATGAGATGTATGTTGTCTAGCCTCTAGTGGTGTTATGTGAACATCGACTACATAACACTTCACCGTTATTTGGGCCTAGAGGAAGGCATTGGGAAGTAATAAGTACATGATGGGTTGCTAGAGTGACAGAAGCTTAAACCCTAGTTTATGCGTTGCTTCGTAAGGGGCTGATTTGGATCCATATGTTTCATGCTATGGTTAGGTTTACCTTAGTACTTTTGTTGTAGTTGCGGATGCTTGCAATAGAGGTTAATCATAAGTGGGATGCTTGTTCAAGTAAGAACAGCACCCAAGCACCAGTCCACCCACATATCAAATTATCAAAGTACCGAACGCGGATCATACGAACGTGATGAAAACTAGCTTGACGATATTCCCATGTGTCCTCGGGAGCGCTTTTTCTTATATAAGAGTTTGTTCTGGCTTGTCCTTTGCTACAAAAAGGATTGGGCCACCTTGCTGCACTTTATTTACTTTTGTTACTTGTTGCTCGTTACAAATTATCTTGTCACAAAACTATCGGTTACCACTTATTTCAGTACTTGCAGAGAATACCTTGCTGAAAACTGCTTATCATTTCCTTCTGCTCCTCGTTGGGTTTGACACTCTTACTTATCGAAAGGACTACGATAGATCCCCTATACTTGTGGGTCATCACCAGTATCTAGCGGACTAAAAACATGGTCTTCAAATAAAACAGTGCTACCTCTTGGTGGAGATAGCACCCCGGTTGTACATGCACAAGAACCAGCCCTACCACACATAACCCAAACTCTCGCAGATTGTACCCCTACTGCGATGGACAGAGAACCAGCTTCACCCAATCTAACCCCAACCCCAGCCGATAGTAACCCACTTCCTGTTGACACAGCACCATCTCCATCAAAGAGCTCCCAAACAAGAGCAGTTAGTAAGGCACCTCCAGTGGCCAAAGGGCCAGTACTATCATGGCGAACCCCAACTCCACCAGTTCGTACGCCTATTCCTGTGGAGGAAGCAGAACCAGCTAGTCGTAGTTTAGCATCTATCGCATTTGATGTTGTTAAATCGTATGTGCGTATCTTCCCATCTTAGAAATATTATACTGAAGATGAAGGAAAATGCCAGTTGCAGGTGTTTGTCCAGGAGTTATGTGTAAGTAATGTTATTCATGGCAATTACTTTGCTTCGTCCCATACATCCTACCTCCATGATGGTTATAATACAGCAAATTTTCCCATTTTTCTCTATAGAGAAGGACCGATTTGGAAACTCAGGATGAGGTAACCTATGCTAATACCTCTGCTATCTTCAAGAATGCTTGGTGGCAGTATCGGAATTACCTGAAGAAAACGTACTTCACCAGTAAAGAAACTCATCAAATTCCCTTACGTTCTCATGAGACACATTTACTGGACGATGATTGGGAACGCCTTAATCTGTACTGGTCCCGAACCCAGAATGTGGTAAGGTCTATGAGCTCATTTTCTATTTTTAAGTATTATATTCTTGTGTCTTACTGTACTTTGTTCATGTAGAACAAGTGCCTAAACCTGAAGAACAACTGTTCTAATTTAAGATTCCATTGCTATAATAGTTCAAAAAAGCGTTAGGCGTTAATTGTGCGTTTTGCCACTACCTTGCGCTTTACTGATCAAAGCGCATGCTTATGCGCAGTTATGCACAGATTATGCGTAGTTATGCGCAATGCGTTTTGCCAACACCTAGAGCCTAGGCGCGCTTGAGCGCTCGCTTAGGCGTACCTTTTTTAACTATGATTGCTTTGCTCTTGTATCACTGTAGTTATTCATACAAACTTATTTTTAAATTGAAGGATCCAATCGAAACTCCAATGGCACAGCAGGTATGTTCACGCATGTTTCTTTAACAGGTTTGCTCTTATCAATGGCTCTGTTGATTTCAATTTCAATTGTGTATATAGTTGACTTTCATATCATGCACATTACTAGCATCACAACAGAGCCAATAGTGTTGTTGTACATGTAGACCCGTGGTACCCATCTGAAATCTTGTTGTGCCGTGTAGTTTCCCACGCTTTGTATTCTTTCACTGCTGCTTTGTCTTGAACTGATATGATTTGAACCGTGTCTCTATTTTGATTTGGCAAGACAATGCAGTGACCATAGGACATAGGTATATGTTTGTTTGATTCTTTTATTATGTACTTGTACTTGGCAATAGAAGACTTGGTAGTTTAATCCTGTCCACCTTACTAATGAACTGGTTCACCGAAATGAGTTTCATATACTAGTACATGCTAAACTTGTTATGTGTCTGCTTGTTTCTTCTTTTAGAATGCTGACAAAATATTGGGGAAGAGTGCCTTATTAAGCAATGGTAAAGGAAGTAATGCAGATAAGGTTCAGGATAGTGACACATCCTTGTTGGTCTCCAACAAAGCTGATAAAACAACTAAGGAAAACTATCTTTAAGACAGCGAGACAACCCCAAAGTCCTGTCTTGGTTTAGTGTCCGAGTTACTGGCCACTACCGCTTGCACAAGCTATTCAAACTCACTGTCTGAATCAGTTTGGTTTCTTGAGTCTCAACTACAAGCTGAAAGACATCGATTAGATGTGCTGCTACAAGAAGCGGAAGGACTATGGAAGTCCCTGGAGCATTCAGATGCATACTTTCCGGTGCAACAGCAAGCGTTGGAGGATTTTAGCGCCAAACAGGACAAAGCTAATCAGCTTGCTAAGCTTATTGCCAGCATGGTGGATACCCAGGATAACGTTTCTTGAGCTCTTCTAAAGTTGTTTCAGTTATGCTCTGCTGCCGCGTTTATTTGCACTGGTGGCCAATTTTGACGTCCAGTGTATGTAATGTGCTGCTTTGCTCCCTATATTTGCACTGGCGGTGAACTTTGATGCCCAGTGGATGTAATATGTGTAATAGCAGTAATAGGCTAGCGTTAATTGCTTGCTTACTTATTTCCTTATTGTCTTGTTTAGTTGTTTGCTTGTAGTCACTGCAGTTATTTTTCTGTTTTTTATAGTGGCCACAATAGCCTATTTTTGGTAACTAGGCCAAAATAATCATGGCAACACATGGACTGTTGTAACCATGGGCCTCCTGCAGGCCGTATGATCCATGGGCCTTCGTCCGGCCGTAGGATCCATCGGCCTTCTATACGGGCCTTAGGGTCCATGGGCCTTCTATGGACCGTAGGGTCCATGGGCCTTCTATGGGCCGTAGGGTCCATGGGCCTTCTACGGGCCGTACGATCCATGGGCCTTCTACAGGTCGTACTATCCATGGGCCTCATACGGGCCGTAGGATCCATGGGCCTTCTACGGGGTGTATCATCATTTCGCCAATCATGGGCCGTACTATTCGTGGACCATAATGGGTTGTTAATAGGCCGTATTTGATAACTCTATGAAAACAGCCCAACGGGTTTTTTTAACATGAAAACGGCCCAACGTATTAGCGATCCGCAAACGGGCCGACTGTAACGACGGGCTGAATTTGGCCCACAAGCAGAAAATGGCAGTAACGGGCCGTATGTAAACCGAATGCTGCAAATGAGCCCAAGAATCAATGGGCCCTGAGAAGGCCGAAAGATAACTTGGGCTGGAAATGGCCCATTGGAATAACGGGCCGTTAATGGGTATAAAGTGATACACTGTTCATTACGGGTCAGTTTCACCACAGGTCGTTAATGGGCCAAGAGTTACAAAGGTCCTCATATGGGCCGAAAGAAGTCATGGGCCACACATGGGCCGGAAGTTAAAACGGGATGAATCATATTGGACGGCCCAGATGACGCTACTGGGCCTAATTCGGATAGGGCGTAATGGGCCCTGGGTTAGCGGGATGTAAATGGGCTATATGCGAACAGGCTGTTAACTGGCTTTCCGTGGGCCGGCCCGCCACCTTTTGACCAAGTCAAAGGGGCCGGACTTTTCACAGGAATGGGCCTCTGTTGGGCCATGCCATGTGTCGCCGTATCATAGGCGCCTTAGGTCCAATGAGCGGATGACATCTGTCCCAACGGTGAGCCGACACGTGTTTCCTCCATCCAATGATGATTTTACACGTGGAAAATCCCCATTGGTTGGGGCTGTTAACGGGTTATCGGATCCAAAACCCGACCCGATAGCTTAACGGCGTTCCATTATGGTGGATGCCACATGTCGGTCACCCTTGACGAAAGCACTTCTGTGACGCGCGATTTATCGTCATGGAAGTGGACACTTCCGTGATGACAATTTTGGTAATGTCATGGAACACTTCTACGATAGCACATGTATGACTATCTTGATTCTGTCATAAAATCGTCATGGATGTACATGCATGACAAAAAACGCGACCTACAGTGACAAACATGTATCATCACGGAAGTGTATTTTTTTATGGTGACATCGACCACTATCCAGCATGCATCTAGAGTATTAAGTTCATAAGAACAGAACAACGCATTAGGCAAGATGACATGATGTAGAGGGATAAACCCAAGCAATATGATATAAACCCCATCTTTTTATCCTCGATGGCAACAATACAATACGTGTCGTTTCCCCTACTGTCACTAGAATCGAGCACCACATGATTGAACCCAAAGCTAAGCACTTCTCCCATTGCAAGAAAGATCAATCTAGTAGGCCAAACCAAACTAATAATTCGAAGAGACTTGCAAAGATAACCAATCATACATAAAAGAATTCAGAGAAGATTCAAATATTGTTCATAGATAATCTTGATCATAAACCCACAATTCATCGGATCTCGACAAACACACCGCAAAAAGAGTTACATCGAATAGATCTCCAAGAAGATCGAGGAGAACTTTGTATTCACATCCAAAGAGAGAGAAGAAGCCATCTAGCTAATAACTATGGACCCGAAGGTCTGTGGTAAACTACTCACACATCATCGGAGAGGCTATGGTGTTGATGTACAAGCCCTCTGTGATCGATGCCCCCTCCGACGGAGCGCCAAAAAAGGCCCCAAGATGGGATCTCACGGGTATAGAAGGTTGCGGCGGTGGAAATAGGGTTTCGTGGTGCTCCTGGATGGTTTCGGGGTACGTAGGTATATATATAGGAGGAAGAAGTAGGTCGGTGGAGCCACGAGGGTGGGGGGCACGCCCAAGGGGGCAGGTGATAACCCACAAGTATAGGGGATCAATTGTAGCCTCTTTCGACAAGTAAGAGTGTAGAACCCAACGAGGAGCTAAAGGTATAACAAATATTCCCTCAAGTTCTATCGACCACCGATACAACTCTACGCACACTTGATGTTCGCTTTACCAGAAACAAGTATGAAACTAGAAGTACTTTGTAGGTGTTTTTGGATAGACTTGCAAGAATATAAAGAGAGCGTAAATAAAAAGTAGGGGCTGTTTAGATAAAGACACAACTAAATTATTTTTAGTACAGAGCTTGTTGTCACGAGAAAGTTATTTGTCCCTAGGCAATCGATAACTAGACCGGTAATCATTATTGAAATTTTATTTGAGGGAGAGGCATAAGCTAACATACTTTCTCTACTTGGATCATATGCACTTATGATTGGAACTCTAGCAAGCATCCGCAACTACTAAAGATCATTAAGGTAAAACCCAACCATAGCATTAAAGCATCAAGTCCTCTTTATCCCATACCCAACAACCCCCTTACTCGGGTTTGTGTTTCAGTCACTCACGCAACCCACTATAAGCGAATCATGAACGTATTGCAACACCCTACAGTGAGAATCCCTCAGGCTTGCGCGACATGGAGAGCACCATAGGACAGCACCAATAATAAAACATGCAACTCAAACCAATCATGATCATCAATTAACCCATAGGACAAAACGGATCTACTCAAACATCATAGGATAGCCATACATCATTGGGAAATAATATATAGCGTTGATCACCATGTTTAAGTAGAAATTACGGTAGGTAAGAGAGAGGTTACACCACTGCATAGAGGGGGGAAGAGTTGGTGATGATGGCAGTGAAGTTGTTGGTGAAGATTGCGGTGATGATGATGGCCACGGCAGCGTTCCGGCGCCAACGAAAGAGAAGGGGAGAGGGGGCCCCTTCGTCTTCTTCTTACTTGACCTCCTCCCTAGATGGGAGAAGGGTTTCCCCTCTGGTCCTTGGCCTCCATGGCATGGGAGGGGCGAGAGCCCCTCCAAGATTGGATCTGTCTTTCTGTCTCTCTCTGTTTCTGCGTTCTGTTCTGCTGCCCTTTCACTATTTCGTATATATATGGAGACCCGTACCTCCGATTGGACTGAAATCTTCGCCGTGATTTTTTCAAAAATTAGCTTTCTTGCGGCCGAAGAATGGCATCAACCGCCTTACGGGGGGCCCACGAGGGTCAGGGGCGCGCCCAGTGGGGTGGGGCATGCCCCCCTGCCTCGTGCCTCCCTCGGGCACCGTCTCGCGTGGATTTTCCTTCCCATATTCTCCGAATATTCCAAAAATAATCTCCCTCCGTTTTTATCCCGTTTGTACTCCGTTTGATATGGATATTCTATGAAACAAAAACATGCAACAAACAGGAACTGGCACTGGGCACTGGATCAATATGTTAGTCCCAAAAATAGTATAAAAAGTTGCCAAAAGTATATGGAAGTTGTATAATATTGGCATGGAACAATAAAAAATTATAGATATGACGGAGACGTATCAGCATCCCCAAGCTTAATTCCTGCTCGTCCTCGAGTAGGTAAATGATAAAAAATATAATTTTGGATGTGGAATGCTACCAAGCATAATCTTGATCATGTATCTAATCATGGCATGAATATTAAGACACGAGTGATTCTAAGCAATAGTCTATCATTTGACATAAAAACAATAATACTTCAAGCCTACTAATAAAGCAATCATGTCTTTTCAAAATAACATGGCCAAAGAAAGTTATCCCTACAAAATCATATAGTCTGGCTATGCTCCATCTTCACCACACAAAATATTCACATCGTGCACAACCCCGATGACAAGCCGAGCAATTGGTTCATACTTTTTAACGCGCTTCAGCATTTTCAACCCTCACGCAATACATGAGCGCAAGCCATGGATATAACACTATGGGTGGAATAGAATATGATGATGAGGGTTATATGGAGAAGACAAAAAAGAGAAAGTCTCACATCGACGCGGCTAATCAACGGGCTATGGAGATGCCCATCAATTGATGTCAATGTGAGGAGTAGGGATTTCCATGCAACGGATGCACTAGAGCTATAAGTGTATGAAAGCTCAAACTAGAAACTAAGTGGGTGTGCAGCCAACTTTCTTGCTCATGAAGACCTCGGGCATTTGAGGAAGCCCATCATCGGAATATACAAGCCAAGTTCTATAATGAAAATTCCCACTAGTATATAAAAGTGATAACTCAGGAGACTCTCTATATGAAGAACATGTTGCTACTCTGAAGCACAAGTGTGGTAAAAGGATAGTAACATTGCCCCTTCTCTCTTTTTCTCTCATTTTTTTATTTTCTTTTTATTTTCATTTTTTTTGTTTTTTGGTGGGCTTCTTTGGCCTCTCTTTTTTATTTGGGCTTCTTTGGCCTCTTTTATTTTTTTTGTAAAGTCCGGAGTCTCATCCCTACTTGTGGGGGAATCGTAGTCTCCATCATCCTTTCCTCACTGGGGCAATGCTCTAATAATGATGATCATCACACTTTTATTTACTTCCAACTCAATATTACAACTCGATATCTAGAACAAAGATATGACTCTATATGAATGCCTCCGGCGGTGTACCGGGATGTGCAATGATCTAGCATAGCAATGACATCAAAAAACAAACAAGCCATGAAAACATCAGCTAGCTATCTTACGATCATGCAAAGCAATATGACAATAAATGCTCAAGTCATGTATATGGTGATGATGGAAGTTGCATGGCAATATATCTCGGAATGGCTATGGAAATGCCATGATAGGTAGGTATGGTGGCTGTTTTGAGGAAGATATAATGAGGCTTATGTGTGATAGAGTGTATCGTATCACGGGGTTTGGATGCACCGGCGAAGTTTGCACCAACTCTCGAGGTGAGAAAGGGCAATGCACGGTACCAAAGAGGCTAGCAATGATGGAAGGGTGAGAGTGCGTATAATCCATGGACTCACATTAGTCATAAAGAACTCATATAGTTACTGCAAAATTTTATTAGCCCTCGAAGCAAAGTACTACTATGCATGCCCCTAGGGGGATAGATTGGTAGGAAAATACCATCGCTCGTCCCCGACCGCCACTCATAAGGAAGACAATCAATAAATACCTCATGCTCCGACTTCGTTACATAACGGTTCACCATACGTGCATGCTACGGGAATCACTAACCTCAACACAAGTATTTCTACTAATCCACAACTACCCACTAGCATGACTCTAATATCACCATCTTTATATCGCAAAACTATTGCAAGGAATCAAACATATCATATTCAGTGATTTACAAGTTTTATGTAGGATTTTATGACTAACCATGTGAATGACCAGTTCCTGTCATCTCTCTAAATATATATAAGTGAATAAAGAGAGTTTTAATTCTTTCTACAAAAGATATGACCACGCTCTAACAAATATAAGTGAAGCAAAAGAGCATTCTATAAATGGCTCTTGTCTAAGTGAAGAGAAACAGGCAATCCAAACTTCAAATGATATAGGTGAAGCACATGAAGCATTCTACAAAGCCATACTCAAAAGATATAAGTGAAGTGCAAAGATCATTCTATAAATCAACCAAGGACCATCTCATACTAGCATGGTGCATAAGAAAAATGAAACCTAAATGCAAAAGACGCTCCAAGATTGCACATATCGCATGAACGAAACGAATCCGAAAACATATCGATACTTGTTGAAGAAAGAGGGGATGCCTTCCGGGGCATCCCCAAGCTTAGACGCTTGAGTCTCCTTGAATATTTACTTGGGGTGCCTTGGGAATCCCCAAGCTTGAGACCTTCTCCTCACATCGAGACCTTCTCGATCATCGAACACTTCATCCACACAAAACTTCAACAGAAAACTCAGTAAGATCCGTTAGTATAATAAAGCAAATCACTATTCTAAGTATTGTTGCAAAAAAATTCATATTTTTTGCATTGTGCCTACTGTAATATAGCTTTTCCATGGCTTAATCCACTGATATAAATCAATAGTTTCATCAAAACAAGCAAACTATGCATCAAAAACTGAATCTGTCTAAAACAGAACAGTCTGTAATAATCTGAACATTCACCATACTCCTGATACTTGAAAAATTCTGCAAAAATTAGGAAAAATAAATTTTTTATAGAAATACAGTGCAAAAATAACCAGAACCATTTGATGTTCCAGTAAAAAATGTAAAATCGAGCAGTACAGCCAAAGTTTCTGTCCTACACCGTACGAACCAACAAGCATTGTAAACATCCTAAAGGCAAACCTTGGCACATTATTTTTATAATACAATGGAATTGTACAAGGGGATAATTATTGTTGTTTCTGTAATCAAGATTCACAAAGTTTCCGTGAGCACGAACAAAGTTCAAGGCTAGCTCCCACTTCAACAATGCTCGACTTTCTCACTTTCGCTTTTCTTTTTGAAAAAGTTCTAGGTTACTGTAACATCCCAAATTTTCAATTTGGAATGGTATACATTAGATCATCATTGCATATCATATTTTATTTTCTTTTGGTTTTGATCCAAGAAATACTAAGCAACTCAAGGACCCACGGAGAGAGTTGGGGATTTCGTTATTTTCATATTTGAGTTTTCTGAAATTTTGAGAATAGGATCATTTGATTTTATTTATTTTATCATCAATTATTTCTATTACAAAAATATGAGAGAGGGAATAAAATGACTTTCCCAAAATAAAGAAATATTGAGGATTTAATAATAAAATCAAATAAGATTTTATTTCGGAGTTTTTCGCTATTTTATTTGAATTTAGGAAAAATATGCGTTTTTCAAAATTGCATTTAGGCCCCAAATAAATGTTCACTTTGTCCGACTTGATTTGGGAAGTCGGGGAGAATTTATTTCGGGATTTTTGGAGTCCGTTTAGTATTTTTTATTTTTCTTCTGCGCATAATTATTAAAAAAAAGGCAACCGACCTAACCGGGTCGTGTCCGCCTGGGACTCTGGCCCGGCAGGCTTTATAAGCCGCGCCCGAGGCCCGAGGCCAGCCCAGCCGCACGCCCCCCAAACCCTAGCCCCGCCCGAGCCCCCCCCCCCCCCCCCCCCGCCGCCGCCAGCGCCGCCGCACGCCGCCTGTCGTTGCCGGAGCCTCCGTCCGCCGCCTCGCCGACCCGCCGCCCGAGGTCGCCTTGAAACCCGTGCCGCTGTTTTTTTAAAAAACCGTTCGGTTTTTCCATCGGTTTTTCGTCGTTTTTTTTAGTTTTCGTTTTTTATTTATATCGGTTTTTTTCGGTTTAGGTTAAACAGCAAGCGTTCGCTCGTTCGTTCGTCTTAATGAACGTGTTCATCGTTTAGACCCAGTTAAGGAACGTTCGTTCGTTAATCTGTTCGTCGTTTTTATTTTTCTCGGATTTTCCACGATTATTTTCTTATCGCGATTTCTGATCCGATTTTCGTTTTAGTATAACTTTTTGCTCGTTTATCGGAATCAGGCGATTCAACCGCCTGGAGTTTCGTATCGAAACCCTCTATACGTTTAACCAACTTAAACAAGTTTTTGCTACTGTAAAATTTTATTTAGATCCATATTAGTAGAACAAAGTTGTTTTCTTTCGCTGTTTGACTTTCGTTGCTTCGTTCGATTTGTTTCTTTTTGCAAACCGGAGTTCTTAAGTTGAATTTTCTGGTTAGATCTCTTATTTGAGTTTTACCTGTGCATTAGATGAGTACTTATTCTATGCTTGTTTGTTTGTCTGCGATAGAATACCCGGAGTGCGCCGCCTGTTACTTCGAATCTCTAGGTTTCGCGGATCATCAGCAAGGCAAGTAACACTTTGATCATACCTCTTTTACTATCCAGTTTTATTGCATTAGATCGATCCTCAAACATTGCATGATTAGGATCTAATCAAATT
Organism: Aegilops umbellulata; assembly: GCA_032464435.1. Lineage (NCBI taxonomy): Eukaryota > Viridiplantae > Streptophyta > Magnoliopsida > Poales > Poaceae > Aegilops > Aegilops umbellulata. Next base: position 118,025,537 of record CP136054.1, on the reverse strand, counting down.
GTGGGATGGGAAGTAGTTGAGGTAGTGCCTATTACCTGTTGTATTATCAAACCTTTGGGAGTGTCGGGGCGGACGGGGTCCCCCCGCGAGCACCTATGGGGCCGGAGCCCCTTCCGTTGTCCGGTGAGGGGGGCGGAGGGAGCACAGAGAGCATATCGAGGCGGGCACACGGGCGGTTTACCCAGGTTCGGGCCGCGATGGACGCGTAAAACCCTACTCCTGCTTGGTTGTATTGAACTGGGGAGCTCGGGAGCTTCGAGAGCTAGCTGCACCGAGCGTATGCTGTCTGGATTCCCAGTCTCCGAACCCCCGGAACCCCTGGGTGTCCGAATGAGCCTCCCCGAACCCTTTTTACGTTGCACACGGGCCTCCTTTTATAGCGCAAAGGGGTCACCGACAGGTGTCAACGTAAGAGAAAGGGGTAAAAGCGTAAAAGGGGTGGTAGCTGTAACAGTGCGGGAACGGTGGCGCTACAGTGCGGCACAGTGTTATCATACCTACTTCTGACGGTAGGGGACAAGGGCATTAAATGCCCGTCACGGTCGCCCGGACAGCACCGAGGCGGACCGTTAGGTGCGCCACCGTTCGCCACGATGGCGGCTGCATGCCGCCGCATGCCCCAGGCTGCGCGGTGCCTCGCCACGTGCCCTCGGGGGAAGCCCCGGAGCGACGCGTGGGCGGGCGAGCTGGAGCGCAGTCTTGAGGTGGCAATCTTGCCGCGGCAAGTGGCTTGCCGCGGGGGTCGTCTTCCTGTGCCTGATAGCGTGCCAGCTATCAGGCCTTGCCGGGGCGCTTAGCGCGCCGTGGCGGGCTTCTCTTGTGGTGCCTGGGTTCGGCCTTCCCGACAAGCTCCTCTTGTCGGGGTCTCGATCTTCTGTCTCGTATACTTTGTTCTTGGACGGCATTACATGGGCTCAGTCGTCCCGGCAAGCTCCTCTTGCCGGGGTCTTGTCTTCTTGGCCCGGCAAGCTCCTCTTGCCGGGGGCCTTGTCTTCTTGGCCCGGCAAGCTCCTCTTGCCGGGGGGCTTTGTCTTGAATGCTTGGTCTTCTCTTGGCGCTTCCTGGGCGGGCCTCGCCGCAGGGTGCTACAACTGCCCGTGCACAAGTCTGGGGTACTAAGGTACCCCTACTTTAGTACACCGACAGGAGCCCCCGGGCCTGGGCCACACACGGTGCCGAGCGTCGTTGGGCCTGGCCCTAACAGTGTACGGGCACGCGTGGCCTTGGTCGCGCTGCTCCTTAACTCCGCCTCCGTCGCACCTTCCCCAGGCGGCGCGCGCTTATCGCGGCGTCGTGGGGGCGAAACGTGCGGGGTGAGCGTGACGTGGGTGGCGTGCGCGGGACTGAACCGCGCAGGCGCGCTTCGCGTCGCGCACGACCTCTCTTTTCGGAGAGGCGAAGATGGCGACCGCGTGAGCTAGGCCGCCTGCCCCTTTCTTTTATCTCCTTTCCCTGCCGCTGTTAAATATGCCATGGAAACGGCTGGTTAGAGCAGCAGTAAGGCATTTTGTAATATAATTTTTTATCTTAGGCGATGCATCGCGCTGTTATCTCCTCTACTTGACCGGCGCCTTGTTTGTTTCCGCCCTACGCTTTCGGGGACTTGCCGGCGTAGGCCTCCGCCTTCCCACGGGCGCCGAGTGCGGGACGTCAGCGACCCGCTGGCGGGGCTACCACCGGCAAGAAACCTCGCTGCGGCTGGTTGCCGCTCACTCAGATTGTTGAGCAGGCTCAAGGCAAAGTAAACGGTGCGACTGCGGTCGCAGCACGCTTAGGGTGCCGGGCGAGCTCGAAACAAAGTGAGGACGCTACTCGGGGTGTAGCACACTCAAGTCGTTGAGCGGACTCGAAACGAAATGAGGGCGCAACCAGTCTCGTGCCGGTCCTTCCGCGCTCAGGCCTCTCAACCAAGGCTCGGTCGTTCGAGGGAGATAACTCTTAAAAATTGATGGGGCAATTGCTCGAGCTCCGGCAACTTATCTTTTCTTATCGCTTGCCGCCCGGTAGGGTAAAATCTCCTTGGGCAGCATCCAGCCCACCCTGGGGGTAGGCAAAGGCGCAGGGCCTCACGACCCTCCGGAGCTAGGCGTAGCTATGCTTGGGGATCTGCGCCCCTCTCTGCGCCAAGGATCACATGCAACTGCGGCAAGACTTGGGCAGAGAGGATGGTTGGCGGAACGGGTTCCGGCAACCGCGCTGGCAAGATTCCTCCCACGGTCGGCGTCAACTCGTTCGGCACCCCGGCGGACGAGGCGCGCCGGGGAACGAGGTCGCCTTTCTCGTGACTTCTGGCGCTAACTTCTGCGGCTACGGGAGCGGCGCAGAGTTCGCTGGAGGCGAATCGTTCGCCCAGCGGCCAGAAGGCGGTCCTCCTCAAGGAGCAGCTGCTTCTTGCCCAGTCTCTGCGCGAGTGGATACTCGAGGAGGGCCGCACACGAGCCCGTGGGAAAGAATGCCAAAGCTTGTCGGGAACTCCCGCTTCAACTGGACAGATCCTCGGATCCGCAGGAGCGGACTGTTCCTCAGCAGTCTGCTTGTCGGGAACCCCCGCTTCAACTGGACAGATCCTCGGATCCGCAGGAGCGGACTGTTCCTCAGCAGTCTGCTTGTCGGGAACCCCCGCTTCAACTGGACAGATCCTCGGATCCGCAGGAGCGGACTGTTCCTCAGCAGTCTGCTTGTCGGGAACCCCCGCTTCAACTGGACAGATCCTCGGATCCGCAGGAGCGGACTGTTCCTCAGCAGTCTGCTTGTCGGGAACCCCCGCTTCAACTGGACAGATCCTCGGATCCGCAGGAGCGGACTGTTCCTCAGCAGTCTGCTTGTCGGGAACCCCCGCTTCAACTGGACAGATCCTCGGATCCGCAGGAGCGGACTGTTCCTCAGCAGTCTGCTTGTCGGGAACCCCCGCTTCAACTGGACAGATCCTCGGATCCGCAGGAGCGGACTGTTCCTCAGCAGTCTGCTTGTCGGGAACCCCCGCTTCAACTGGACAGATCCTCGGATCCGCAGGAGCGGACTGTTCCTTGGCAGTCTGCCGATCTGCTTGCCGGAGCAAGGCTTATCGGGGACACCTGCTTCGACTGGACGGATCCTGGGATCCGCAGGAGCGGGCTGTCCCTCGGCGTCCCCCGCGAGCACCTATGGCTCCGGTAGCGGTGGAAGGGACGCGGACGGGCCCGCGACCTCCGAAGCCTTCTTCTTCGGGGCCATGGTGTTGATGGAGCTAGCGAATTCGGAGAAGCTGACGAAGGGCGCGCTCGCGCGAACGCCGGATCTGATCCGCACAACCTCGACGCACCCCCTACCTGGCGCGCCAAAGATGTCGGGGCGGACGGGGTCCCCCCGCGAGCACCTATGGGGCCGGAGCCCCTTCCGTTGTCCGGTGAGGGGGGCGGAGGGAGCACAGAGAGCAGATCGAGGCGGGCACACGGGCGGTTTACCCAGGTTCGGGCCGCGATGGACGCGTAAAACCCTACTCCTGCTTGGTTGTATTGAACTGGGGAGCTCGGGAGCTTCGAGAGCTAGCTGCACCGAGCGTATGGCTGTCTGGATTCCCAGTCTCCGAACCCCCGGAACCCCTGGGTGTCCGAATGAGCCTCCCCGAACCCTTTTTACGTTGCACACGGGCCTCCTTTTATAGCGCAAAGGGGTCACCGACAGGTGTCAACGTAAGAGAAAGGGGTAAAAGCGTAAAAGGGGTGGTAGCTGTAACAGTGCGGGAACGGTGGCGCTACAGTGCGGCACAGTGTTATCATACCTACTTCTGACGGTAGGGGACAAGGGCATTAAATGCCCATCACGGTCGCCCGGACAGCACCGAGGCGGACCGTTAGGTGCGCCACCGTTCGCCACGATGGCGGCTGCATGCCGCCGCATGCCCCAGGCTGCGCGGTGCCTCGCCACGTGCCCTCGGGGGAAGCCCCGGAGCGACGCGTGGGCGGGCGAGCTGGAGCGCAGTCTTGAGGTGGCAATCTTGCCGCGGCAAGTGGCTTGCCGCGGGGGTCGTCTTCCTGTGCCTGATAGCGTGCCAGCTATCAGGCCTTGCCGGGGCGCTTAGCGCGCCGTGGCGGGCTTCTCTTGTGGTGCCTGGGTTCGGCCTTCCCGACAAGCTCCTCTTGTCGGGGTCTCGATCTTCTGTCTCGTATACTTTGTTCTTGGACGGCATTACATGGGCTCAGTCGTCCCGGCAAGCTCCTCTTGCCGGGGTCTTGTCTTCTTGGCCCGGCAAGCTCCTCTTGCCGGGGGCCTTGTCTTCTTGGCCCGGCAAGCTCCTCTTGCCGGGGGGCTTTGTCTTGAATGCTTGGTCTTCTCTTGGCGCTTCCTGGGCGGGCCTCGCCGCAGGGTGCTACAACTGCCCGTGCACAAGTCTGGGGTACTAAGGTACCCCTACTTTAGTACACCGACAGGGAGTTACTTCTACGTTTGCTTATTATGCCATGCTATGCTAGTAGACGTGGATTGGGTGAGTGATATCCATGACAGATGTGAGTTTGTTAATTAATCGTTTATCTAAGGTGGCAACTTAAACACACATCTGGGTGGATTGAGGTACCTGGGTATTCCAGGATTGCCTGTTGTTTTTCTTTATGGACCGCCACCCAGGCTCAAAGGGATCATGAGATAATTCATACTAGAAACTTCCGTGTGCAGACACAAGCCATTATGGGCTCTGGCATAGTTGATTATGTCGGGCGAACTCTTACAGGGTAGACTACCAGATGTAGGGGAAAGTAGGTGTACTGGTCTATCCATCGTAAGGTGCTAGCGCTTCTGAAAGACTATGTCTCGGTCATCCACTTCTCAAACACCATGTAGTGCGAGAAATCCAACGGAGGCGATCGAGTCTTGTGGGGAAAAGTGCGCAAACCTCTCCAGAGTGTACAAACTAATCATGGTTAGCCATGTCCCCGGTTATGGACGTTTTGAGTATCTAGTACTTGGATATCATGGGAATCTCATCATGTTACTTTTAAATTAATATTGTTGGGTTTTTAATGATGATTACTTTAATGGGATTGAGGATGCTGTCAACCATTCTCAATGTTTAACAACCACCATGATAGTTAAATAAATTTATTCCTTTGTAGTAGGGAAAAATTGGCTTTACGCAAAACTGTAACCATAGAGCTTTGCACCAGCCATATATGCATGTAGTATAGGCTTAATCTTTCATTACTCTCTATGTGTTACATTGCCAGCATATTCCATGTGCTGACCCATTTTCGGGCTGCAACGTTTCATGTTGTAGACTTTTCAGACGACGAGTAAGGTGCCTTTTAGGTCGTGGTTCTATACTTAGTGATGCCGTTGGAGTTGATGGACTCGCTTATCTTCCAAGCCTTCAATGTTATTAGATGGCCTTAATCCATATTTATTGTAATAAGTTCTCTTTTGAGACATTCAATGTAATAAGTGTGTGATTGCTACTCTGTTATAAATCATTCAAGTACTGTGTGGTGTCAGCATTACTGATCCAGGGATGACACCTGAGCACAGAGATCAGACTGTTTGAGGTTTGGTCGCTACAGTTACCCTCTTTTTTTATTGTTTTATGCTATATGAAAGCACTCAACAGAAATAAATGACTCTCTAAAACTTCCGGGTTGTCTCGGCATATAGTGCTCAAGTAATGGATCCACCCGGATCCCAAGGAATATCAAAGCCAATTTTAATTAACAATGATTTGTAATTTAGTAGTGAGCACAAAGTAACATATATCATGCAATGACGAAGTCTAACTCTCTTCCTATGCATCGGCATGTCATAAAGGAACAATTCATGCACACAAAGTAAAGGCCAATGCATAGTATAAACGGTTTCTTGCAATTTTATCATGTTGGGAACATAGAGAGGTGGAGATATAGTTCCTCTCTCATAATAATTGAAAGTAGGAGCAGCAAGCACATGCATATTATATCTATCAAAACCATCATGTGTAATAGTAAAAGGCAACCCATCAATATAATCCTTAATAAAAGCAAACTTCTCCAATATAGTGTAGTTTGGAGAATTCAAAAGGATAATAGGACTATCATGCGTGTGTGCAATAGCAACAATTTCATCTTTAACATAAGGAACTATAGCAAGTTCATCTCCATAAGCATCATTCATATTGGCATCACGGCCACAAGCATAGCAAGCATCATCAAAAAAGGGATATTTCAAGAGAATCAACGGGATCATAACAATTATCATAGCAATCATCCTTCGGTAAGCACGAAGGGAAATTAAACAATGTATAAGTTGAAGAGTTACTCTCATTAGAAGGTGGGCACGGGTAGCTAATCCGCTCTTCCTCCTTTTGGTCTTCGCTCTCCTCATCATATTTTTCATCCAATGAGCTCACAGTTTCATCAATTTCTTCTTCCATAGATTCCTGCAAAATATTAGTCTCTTCTTGGATAGCGGAGGATTGCTCAATATATGGTTTAACATAGATATTAGAAGCATAATTATCATAACAATATTCAATTATGGCTAAATTTTCAGATTTGTAAAGAGTAGCATCATATGTTTCAATCAAAGAAGCAATTTCATAAGCACCCTTAAAAGCAACAAATTCTTCAATTTGTTGAACATCATAGTAATTATAAACACCTTTGGCATACGAAGATACGATTCCATTATCAATAAACTCACGTTGGTAGGGAAGGTGTTTCTTAGGGGTTTCAAAACAACAAATCACATCATAAATTTCACATAAATTCCAAGCATAGCTTTGCAAACGATGAATTTGACCCAATAAAACTTTCCCTTTTTCAGATATGCGGTGTCGAACATAACAAGCATGCTCATCTAAATATCTACTCTCAACTAAGATAGTTGGGGTTTCAGCACGAGCACATAGGGATCGAAGATGATCCAAGTAATAAGCTTCAGGAGTACGATAGATTTTAAGTGGTTCTTCAACCATTGGTTCAGTAGGTACAACTAATTTTTTTTTGTATTTTGTGTTTCCTACCCATAACTAAAGATAGAAAACAACTAAGAACAACAAATAAAAATTACTTAGTGATAAATCAAACAAGCAAACACGAGAATATTCACCCCACGCTATTGCTCCCCGGCAACGGCACCAGAAAAAGGTCTTGATAACCCACAAGTATAGGGGATCAATTGTAGCCTCTTTCGATAAGTAAGATTGTCAAACCCAACGAGGATCTAAAGGTAGAACAAGTATTCCCTCAAGTTCTATCTACCACCGATACAACTCTACGCACACTTGACGTTCGCTTTACTAGAAACAAGTATGACTAGAAGTACTTTGTAGGTGTTATTGGATAGGCTTGCAAGAATATAAAAAGAGCGTAAATAAAAAGTAGGAGTTGTTTAGATATAGACACAACTAAATTAGTTTTAGTAGAGAGCTTGTTGTCACGAGAAAGTTATTTGTCCCTAGGCAATCGATAACTAGACCGGTAATCATTATTGCAATTTTATTTGAGGGAGAGGCATAGGCTAACATGCTTTCTCTACTTGGATCATATGCACTTATGATTGGAACTCTAGCAAGAATCCACAACTACTAAAGATCATTAAGGTAAAACCCAACCATAGCATTAAAGCATCAAGTCCTCTTTATCCCATACGCAACAACCCCCTTACTCGGGTTTGTGTTTCAGTCACTCACGCAACCCACTATAAGCGAATCATGAACGTATTGCAACACCCTACAGCGAGAATCCCTCATGCTTGTGCGACATGGAGAGCACCATAGGACAGCACCAATAATAAAACATGCAACTCAAACCAATCACGATCATCAATTAACCCATAGGACAAAACGGAACTACTCAAACATCATAGGATAGCCATACATCATTGGTAAATAATATATAGCATTGAGCACCATGTTTAAGTAGAGGTTACAGCGGGTAAGAGAGAGGTCACACCGCTGCATAGAGGGGGGAAGAGTTGGTGATGATGGCGGTGAAGTTGTTGGTGAAGATTGCGGTGATGATGATGGCCACGGCAGCGTTTCGGTGCCACCGGAAGAGAAGGGGAGAGGGGGGCCCTTCGTCTTCTTCTTCCTTGACCTCCTCCCTCGAAGGGAGAAGGGTTTCCCCTCTGGCCCTTGGCCTCCATGGCATGGGAGGGGTGAGAGCCCCTCCGAGATTGGATTTGTCTCTCTGTCTCTCTCTGTTTCTGCGTTCTGTTCTACTGCCCTTTCACCGTTTCGTATATATATGGAGATCCGTAACTCCGATTGGACTGAAATCCTAACCGTGATTTTTTTCCTAAAAATTATCTTTCTTGCGGCCGAAGAAGGGCATCAACCGCCGTACGAGGGCCCACGAGGGTCAGGGGCGCCCCCTACCTCGTGCCTCCCTTGGGCACCGTCTCGCGTGGATTTTCCTTCCCATATTCTCCGAATATTCCAAAAATAATCTCCATCTGTTTTATCCTGTTTGGACTCCGTTTGATATGGATATTCTGCGAAACAAAAACATGCAACAAACAGGAACTGGCACTGGGCACTAGATCAATATGTTAGTCCAAAAAATAGTATAAAAAGTTGCCAAAAGTATATGGAAGTTGTACAATATTGGCATGGAACAATCGAAAATTATAGATACGACGGAGACGTATCAGCAGGCACACCTCCCTGCCTCGTGGACTCCTCGTTGGTTTCTTGACGTCCACTCCAAGTCCTCTGGATCACTTTTGTTCCAAAAATCACGCTCCCAAAGGTTTCATTCCGTTTGGACTCCCGTTGATATTCCTTTTATGCAGAACACCGAAATAGGCAAAAAAACAGCAATTTGCACTGGGGCTTGGGTTAATAGGTTAGTCCCAAAAATAATATAAAAGTGTATAAATAAGCCCATTAAACATCCAAAATAGAATATATAATAGCATGGAGCAATCAAAAATTATAGATACGTTGGAGATGTATCAAGCATCCCCAAGCTTAATTCATGCTCGTCCTCGAGTAGGTAAATGATAAAAACAGAAGTTTTGATGTGGAATGCTACTTAGCATATTCTTCAATATAATTTTCTTTATTGTGGTATGAATGTTCAGATCTGAAAGATTCAAGATAAAAGTTTAATATTGACATAAAAATAATAATACTTCAAGCATACTAACCAAGCAATTATGTCTTCTCAAAATAAGATAGCCAAAGAAAGCTCATCCCTACAAAATCATATAGTTTGGCCATGCTTCATTTTCGTCACACAAGATCCTCTCATTTTGCACAACCCCGATGACAAGCCAAGCAATTGTTTCATACTTTAGTAATCTCAAACTTTTTTCAACTTTCACGCAATACATGAGTGTGAGCCATGGATATAACACTATGGGTGGAATAGAATATGATGATGGGGGTTGTGTGGAGAAGACAAAAAGGAGAAAGTCTCACATTGACGCGGCTAATCAATGGGCTAGGGAGATGCCCATCAATTGATGTCAATGCAAGGAGTAGGTATTGCCATGCAACGGATGCACTAGAGCTATAAATGAATGAAAGCTCAACAAAAGAAACTAAGTGGGTGTGCATCCAACTTGCTTGCTCATGAATACCTAGGGCATTTGAGGAAGCCCATCGTTGGAATATACAAGCCAAGTTCTATAATGAAACATTCCCACTAGTATATGAAAGTGACAAAACAAGAGACTCTCTATCATAAAGATCATGTGCTACTTTGAAGCACAAGTGTGGAAAAAGGATAGTAGAATTGTCCCTTTTTATTTCTCTTTTTTTGGGCCTTCCTTTTTCTGGCCTTTCTCTTTTTTATATTTTTTTGGGACAATGCTCTATTAATGATGATCATCACACTTCTATTTATTTACAACTCGATACTAGAACAAAGTATGACTCTATATGAATGCCCCCGGCGGTGTACCGGGAAGGGTAATGAATCAAGAGTGACATGTATGAAATAATATGCATGGTGGCTTTGCCACAAATGCGATGTCAACTACATGATCATGCAAGGTAATATGACAATGATGAAGCGTGTCATAATAAACGGAACGGTGGAAAGTTGCATGGCAATATATCTCGGAATGGCTATGGAAATGCCATAATAGGTAGGTATGGTGGCTGTTTTGAGGAAGATATAAGGAGGTTTATGTGTGATAGAGCATATCGTATCACGGGGTTTGGATGCACCGGCGAAGTTTGCACCAACTCTCAAGGTGAGAAAGGGCAATGCACAGTTCCGAAGAGGCTAGCAATGATGGAAGGTTGCAGAGTGCGTATAATCCATGGATTCAACATTAGTCATAAAGAACTCACATACTTATTGCAAAAATCTACAAGTCATAAAAAACCAAGCACTACGTGCATGCTCCTAGGGGGATAGATTGGTAGGGAAATACCATCGCTCGTCCCCGGCCGCCACTCATAAGGATGACAATCAAAGAACACCTCATGTTTCAAATTTTTCACACAACCTTTACCATACGTGCATGCTACGGGACTTGCAAACTTCAACACAAGTATTTCTCAATTTCACAACTACTCAACTAGCACAACTTTAATATCACTATCTCCATATCTCAAAACAACTATCAAGTATCAAACTTCTCTTAGTATTCAATGCACTTTAAAGTTTTTATCTTGGATGCCTATCATATTAGGACTAATTTTATAATCAAAGCAAATTACCATGTTGTTCTAAAGGACTCTCAAAATAATATAAGTGAAGCATGAGAGATCAATAATTTCTATAAAATATAACCACCACCGTGCTCTAAAAGATATAAGTGAAGCACTAGAGCAAAATTGTTTAGCTCAAAAGATATAAGTGAAGCACATAGAGTATTCTAATAAATTCCGAATAATGTGTGCCTCTCTCAAAAGGTGTGTACAGCAAGGATGATTGTGGTGAACTAAAATGCAAAGACTCAAATCATACAAGACGCTCTAAGCAAAACACATATCATGTGGTGAATAAAAATATAGCTCCAAGAAGAAGGGGAAATCTTCAAAGTTTTCATCATCAAAATCCTTGAAGTCTTCATATCACAAGAAGAGTAGCTCTAAGAAGGCTCGGGCATTCATTGGCAAGGAGATGGACTCTAAAGCTGAATCTGAGGAAGATGACAAAGAGGAGGCATCTAAGGAGTCAGAATCTGTTGTGGCAAGCCTAGCCCTCGCTACTGCATTCATCAGCAAGTCCATCTTCAACTATGAGGAGAATGGGTTCCCCAACAAGGCTGACGATGGCGATGATGACTATGCTCCCACCTATTGCTTCATGGCAAAGGGTGCCAAGGTACTCAAATATCCCTCCTATGAATCAAGTGAGGCTGAATCTGATGAAAACCTCAAGCCTAGCTACTCTAAACTTTCTAAGATTGCTATGAAACAACAAAAGGCTTTAAAAAAGGTTCAAAATATGCTAGACAAAAGTGATGATATGTTGGGTGAAGAAATGGATCACACTAAAACTTTGACTGAAAATATTCAGCGACTTCAGTCCAAGTTTGATGATCTTCAAAGTCATCATAACACTCTCTTATCTGATCATGAGAAGCTTTCTTATGAATTCCTTCAAAGAAAGCAAGATCTTGAGAAGCTAAGAATGAGTTATGAAGATCTTCAGAAGGAGCGTGATTCATTATTAGCTCAACAAATCAGTGCTGCTCAGGAAGAATTTATTCCTCCATGTTTGAAGTGCATTGAACATGAATCTGCTAATTCTTCACCTGAAAGTTCAAATGCTTCTACTGCTACAAATTTGCACTTGTCTCTCCTATCACTAATTCCTCATCTGAGGATATTGCTAGTATCACTGACAATGCAGGGCTGAAGGAATTGTATATGACAGGCATGTACAAAAGCCTCAAAGGGCATCAGGCTCTCTATGTGCTTAAAAAGCAGATCCTCAACAGGAACCCTAGGAAAGAGGGTATTGCCTTTGAGAGGAAACTCAAAGCTGATGGAACATACTGGAAGCCTGAGTAGTATCCCAAAACCTCATGGGTTGCTGCAAAGGGACCTCCCGTAGATCCATCTACTCTATCTAGCTTTACATGTGAATCTCCTCATTCTTCTGATGAGTCATTTGACTCCAACTATAAGATGTTCAAAAATTAGAATGGTGAAGTATTTGCTAGATATGTTGGCACTAACTGCAGGAACGGTTCACCAATGAAGAAAATCTGGGTTCCCAAAAGGTGCCTTGAAAGTCTTCAGGTGAATGTCATCATGACACCACCTGTGAAGAATAGGAACCCCAGATCAAATTCTTCATATGGACCAAATTCTTCATATGGATCCAAGTCCTCATACGGACCGAATTCCTCACGTGGATCAAATTCCTCAAAAGGATCAAAGTCCTCATATGAACATCATCGTGCTAATACTTCTGTTTCGCAGGGAAGATCTAAGGGCTATGAATAGGAGCATCATTCTTCTAACCATTATGTTCATAAGTCCTCTAAGAATTTCTCTGCTTATTCATATGCTTACCCTAACTCCTCGTATGTGAAACAAAGTGGACTGGCTTCTATGCCACCGTTCTCTTATGGAGCTCGCAGAATGATGAACTCTTTGCCACCCATTCAGATGTTGGTGCTGAAGAAAAAGAACTAATCTCTTATGCAGGGCTAGGTCTCCAAACGTACTTAAACGTCTGAAGAATTTGTTGCAGACCTGAATATGCTTGAAAGGACGCAAGCTAGTCATGAAGAAATGAACTTTCATTTCTCACGTCCTCATAATGCTTTTATCTTTTCTATTGCTTGATGAAATTGATATGATGAAATTGATGTCATATTCTTCACTGATGAAGTATATGAGTTGTAAGCTGCACTAATTCATCTACAGGATGATCAACCCAAAGCCACTGAGTGGGTCCTCGATAGTGGATGTACAAACCACATGACTGGTGACAAGAATCTATTGATGGATGCTCCCTTATCTCCATCGCATCTGAAGCATATCACCTACGTTGACAAAGGAAAAAGCAAGGTATTAGGTGTAAGTAAGGTTGCGATCTCAAAGGATCGACACATGGACAAATTCATGCTTGCAGAATCCTTAGGATTCAACCTCATGTCAGTCTCAATGCTTTGTGATCGTTATATGGTTTTTATCTTTGGCAAGTATCATTGTGTTGTGATCATGGAAGCTGACCATTCCAAAGTCTTGGAAGGCTTTAGGAGAGGAGATCTGTATATTGTTGATTTTTCCACAGGACCACAACCAGCTATATGTCTACTTGCAAAAGCTTCAGAAGGCTGGCTATGGCATCGATGATTTGGTCATGCTGGCATGAGGAACTTGCACATGCTCGCGAAGAAGAAGCATGTCATTTGCATTGAGAATGTCAAATTCCTCAAGGATCACTTGTGCGGAGCCTGTGAAGCTGGAAAGATGACCAAGGCCAAGCATCCAGCGAAGACAATCATGACTACCACTCGACCATTTTAATTGCTTCACATGGATCTCTTTGGTCCTAACCATTATTCTACATTCACCAATGAAGCATCTCTATATGGCTTTGTTATTGTTGATGATTACTCTCGTTACACATGGGTGCATATCGTCACTTACAAGCGTGAAGTGCAGGACGTCTTCAAACGATTTTCCTCGAGGGCTTCAACCAACTTTGGTGTGAAGATCAAGCACATCAGAAGTGACAATGGAATTGAGTTCAAGAATACTGGTCTTGATGACTATCTTGATAACTTGGTATTACTCATGAGTTATCTGCTCCTTATACTCCTCAGTAGAATGGCATCATGGAGCGCAAGAATAGGACTCTTGTTGAGATGGCTCGCACTATGCTTGATGAATACAAGACACCTCGTCATTTCTGGCTGAGGCAATTAATACTGCGTGCCACATCATCAACAGGGTATATCTTCACAAATTCTTCAAGGAGACCGCATATGAACTCCTCACTGACAAGAAACCCAATGTGAGTTATTTCAAAGTCTTCGGTGCTAAATGTTGGATTAGAGATCCTCATCACAATTTTAAATTTGCACCGAAATCACATGAAGGTTTTATGCTTGGTTACGGAAAGGACTCGCACACCTACAGAATCTTCAACAACGTTCACCACAAGGTTGTTGAAACTGTAGATGTGCGGTTCGATGAAACTAATGGCTCGCAAAGAGAGCACCTACCTCATGTGCTAGATGAATAGTCTCCTGAGGAAACCATCAAGTTCAAGGCTACTGAGGATGTCATTCCCATCAAAGAATCTGCTGAAGAAGTTATTCCAGAACGTAAAGAACATCATGCTGGTGCACCTAAGGAAAATGACTCTAAAGAAAATGATCCAATTCCTCGTCGCCAACCCGCTCATCCTCGAGTTGCAAATGAAGTGCAGATTGAGAAAATCATCGGCGACATCAACGCACCAGGTCCTGTCACATGCTCAAAAGCTTCACATTTGTCTAACTTTTGTGGGCACTTTGCTTTCGTCTCTATCACAGAGAACACTAAGGTAGATGAAGCATTTCTGGAGCCTGAGTGGATTCAAGCTATGCAAGAAGAATTACATCAGTTCGATCTCAACAATGTCTGGGAACTTGTCAAGCGACCAGACCCATGCAAGCACAATATCATCGGCACAAAGTGGACCTACCGCAACAAGTAAGATGAAAATGGCCTTGTGGTGAGGAATAAGGCACGGCTTGTAGCTCAAGGCTACACACAGGTTGAAGGAATTGATTTCGATGAAACTTTTGCGCCTGTTGCTAGACTTGAGGCTATTCACATATTACATGCTTATGCTAACCATCATAATATCATCTTATATCAAATGGATGTGAAAAGTGCATTCCTCAATGGTAAGCTTGAGGAAGAAGTATATGTTGCTCAACCACCAGGTTTTGAAGATCCAAAGCATCCTGACAAAGTCTTCAGACTCAATAAGGCCCTCTATGACCTCAAGCAGGCCCCTTGAGCGTGGTATGATACTTTGAAGGAATTCCTCATGAAGAAAGGCTTCAAACCCGGTTCACTTGACCCAACTCTTTTCACCAAAACCTATGATGATGAATTATTCGTGTGCCAAATATATGTTGATGATATTACCTTTGGCTGTACTGACCAACATTACAGTGATGAATTTGCCTACATGATGAGTGAAGAATATCAAATGTTTATGATGGGAGAATTGAAATTCTTCTTAGGTCTTCAGATACATCAGCAATGCAATGGCATATTCATATCTCTGGAGAAATACCTCAAAGATGTACTGAGGAAATTCGGCATGCAAGATTGCAAAGGCGTCAAAATCCCTATGCCCACAAATGACCATCTATGCAGTGATGAAAATGGTATTGACTTCGATCAAAAGGTATACCGCTCCATGATTGGTTCTTTATTGTATTTATGTGCATCTAGGCCGAATATTATGCTTAGTGTTTGCATGTGTGCCCGCTTTCAAGCTACACCGAAGGAATCACACCATAAGGCCGTGAAGCATATTCTTCGATATCTAGCTCACACTCCAACACTTGGATTATGGTATCCCAAGGGCTCGGCTTTTGATCTCATTGGATATTCAGACTCTGACTATGCTGGTGATCGTGTGGACCGCAAGTCAACATCAGGCACATGTCATTTCCTCGGACGATCCTTGGTATGTTGGTCCTCGAAGAAACAGAACTGCGTGTCATTGTCTACTGCTGAAGCTGAGTACATTGCTGCTGGATGGTGCTGTGCTCAATTGCTATGGATGAAGCAAACCCTCAAGGACTACGGCATCAGTGTGATGAATGTGCCACTCTACTATGAGAATGAGAGTGCCATCAAGATTGCTCATAATCCAGTTCAACACTCGAAGACAAAGCACATTCAGATTCGTCATCATTTTCTTTGTGATCATGTGTTGAAGGGCGACATCTCCATCGAGCACGTGAAGACTGAAGAACAGCTAGCTGATATCTTCACAAAGCCCTTGGATGAGAAGAGATTTAGCAAGTTGCGGTGTGAGCTAAATATCTTAGAATCTTCGAATGTCCTTTGAAAAGGACACACATCCTAACACGTATGCTAAATTGATGACTTACATGTGCAACATACGAAGTAACGTTTCTATTCAATCAATGAAGACTAACACCCTAAGTGTGAAGAAATTAACGAAGAATTTGATTCTCAGAGCCCTACGACAATTGTATGCGGTGTCTGAAATCAGCATTCTTATACGGTGGGTTACGCCACCAACAAAAGTTGAAAAAACTTCAATTGAGTTTTTCTTCAGTTGTGAAATTCCTTAGTTGTTCAATTTCTTCAACTTTGCATTGTATTCACTCTCTCCGTCGTTTTTCTTCATTGGCTATATAAATATATGAGTTTATGTCCTCTACAACATTCACTTATTGCTATTTCTTCAAGTTGCTTTTTCTGCTAAGTGAATGTGATCGGACCCTTCCCCCTCTATGCTAAACTCAACCCAGTCTGTTCACAAATTCTTCATGTGCGTTCTATTTGAAACCCGTTCAAAATCTTCACTGTGTCCTTGAAAGCTGAAGAATTTGCAAACGAAACCTTAAAATATTGTAATCTGAATTTTTGGCTTTTGCCGCTCAAATCGTTCCGCATTCCACGATATGATTATCTATTCACCCACGATCTCCACCTCACAGTACGTGGGTGACACATGTCGCACGAATGATAAAGGTCAGGGGCACGTTCGTCCATTTTCTTCAGGCGAGCGGTTTTTCACCTCGGTTATAAATACCCCTCACCCTCCTCAAACTGTTTTTACTCCGCTCGACCTCACTCCCTCACTCGAGCTCTCAAAACCTAGCACCGCCGCTACTTCCATCATCCTCATTGAGGAAGAGCTTCACTACCTCGACCTCATCGCCGTCGTATTCACGCCGGCCGTGGATTTCTTCACTCCGCTGCCTCTATAGCTATCTTCCTCAGCCAAGTTAGGGCGTGGAAGATCTGAACCAACGAGCTTAAAATCTACTAAGTCTCAGTTCATCATGTTCTTCGTCAATGGTAATTAAAAGTCACTTTTATTGCCCTTGTTGATTCATATGATTTCTACACAATCTTCAAAAGGTGTTTATTCTTCAATCTTCACACTCTAAACACCTCACACAAACATCTGTTCTTGATCTGTTTCCCTAAGCAACATTTTTCTTCAAGATTCCTCAATTGTGGGGATTTCCAATCTATACAACTCTGGAACCTAAGTCAAAGAACGCTTAGTGAAATTCCTTAAGACACATCTAGTCAAATTCCTCAAGCTTGTTCCTTTTTGTAAAACTCTTCTGAGAACGCATATGACCTCTCCAAATTCTTCGCACCTATACTCTGTTCACAGGTACACATGTCCGCTGCTGAATCACTAGGTTCTCATCAACTTAACTCATTTGCAGCGTTCCTCAAAGAAAAGTTGCATACATCTTCAGAGAACTCAATAGTTAAAAATCCTCAACTGAAGAAAATGGCAGATGGCAAGAAACCTCAGAAGGGAGGAAAGAAGTTGGAAGTCAAGAATGCTTTTGAGATTCCTGATGACATCTATGCAGGGTACTGCACTCCTCCACATGAAACAAAGAATGAGCGCAAGGTAGGGGTGGGCATAAAAACCGATGAACCTAACACCGAACCGATGCCGAAACCGAAAAAAACGAATTTTCGGTTTTTATCATTGGTACATGAAAATTCGGTTTTTAGTTCTAATAACCGAATAGAATTCGGTCAGTTCGGTGTTTACCTCGGTTAAACCGAATGAAACCGAAATATACGCCAGACTCCTGGATTACAGCCGAACTACAGCCGCACATACACGTCACGTCACGCACGACTCCGGAATCCCCACGTCCCCGATGCTAAAAAGGCCTCTGACTCATCGATTTTTTTACTAAGTAGGCCTCGTGTCGCCAAGGACCAAGCTAGCAGCCACGAGGCAGCCCACGTGCAAAAGGAGACATGACTTTTCTAGGCCTCCTCGGCTGCATGCAAAGTCCAAAGCCCAAGATATACACGTACCGTTTTTATAGTCTTCTTTATTGACCGCACAGCGCCAGAGAGCAGCACAAGTCTAGTTGATTTAGTTCCACCTCGCTTGGTTAATGGAAGGAGGACAAATAGTTTGGTTATAAAGAAGGTGGGCTGTGCGTGGGACTGGGATAGGACATGCAACCCAGCAAAAGCCGTTCTGTGTAAACCGTGAACCGAACCGAATTCATCGGTTAACCGAAAATTCGGTTTATTGTTTTATGCTACCATTTTCGGTTAGCATTTTAAATAACCAAAATTAGAAATAAACTGATTGGCATTAACCGAATTTTCGGTTTTAACCGAACGCCCAGGCCTAGCGCAAGGTGCGCATTCAGAGGATAGAGAGGAGATGGGCCAGAGAATGGAGGGAGTACAGATATGTAACTCCTAAGTATATGAAGAAATTCGCAGTACACCCTCCATGCCCAAGACCTCCCTTGGCACTAGGCCAAGTTGCTGATCCCTCAAGCATCAGATGAGGTGAGGATTTCCCTAAGGAATGGGCCAAGCGTCAGGCTAAACTGGCCAAAATGGCCAAAGAGGCAGTGAAGAAATTCAATGAAGACTCTGCTGCTGCCTCTGATGAGGCCTCTGCTAGCAAGCCTAAGAAGGCTATGCCCAAGAAGCCCGATCACAAGCCCAGTGCTTCTGCTTCAATGCCCTCACGGCCAAGCTCCCCAGCAATGCCCTCACAGCCCAGTTCTGCAAAGCCCTCACAGCAAATTCCTCATGCTGCACTAGCTCCTTCAAAACCCTCTGCTCCTCTGGCAAAGTCCTCAGCACATGTGCATCTCGCCTCGTGTCAAAGAACCACAGGAAAATCTATTGCCTCAGGAGCCTATGCAAGTTCTTCAGCTCCTCCAAATTCCTCAACAGGTCCACTCTGCTGAAGACCAAGGCCACTGCTGGATGAGGCACTAGACCAAGTCCTCACAAGAAGCAAGTTGCCTTTCAAGTACCATCCGATGAAGACGAAGCTGATGATGAGGAACTTGCCAAAATCATCAGATATAGACAGCAGAGGAACGCTAGAGCCAAAGGAAGTGAAGTTCCTCTCTTACTGGATCCAAAGTTGATCCTTGAGTACATTGACCTCTGGCACAAGGACCCCAACACACCTGTGCCAGACCTGAAGCTGACTCCTGGCCAAAGTCACATGCTGACCACCTTCATTGCCGAAGAAAGATGGAAATTCGAGAAGGCCAAGCAGTTGAAGAAAGCGCAGTACAAAAAGGAGCGCTTGCTGAAGAAGATTGTTGTCAAAATGACAACTGATGAACTTGTTGCTCTGCAATCTGAGATCAAGAATCTCAATGATGAATTTGATCGCTACTATGCTGACTAGCTGGGAGCCAAAGTTAGGTTTGTGAAGTTAACTGAAAAATTCACTTCAAAAGCTGAATCTCCTCTGGCTGAAGCATCTGCTCAGCCGACTGAAGAACATGCCAGCACCGCTGATGAAAATCAGGCTGCTGATGAAACTGCTAGTACCAGGGCTGATGAGTGCATTCCAGCCGCTGATGACATCGCCAGGGCAACCACTAGTGTTGCGCCTGAAGAACATGCCAGGCCAGTTGAGGCATCAACCGTTGTGCCTGAAGAATCTGAACCAACCAGGCAAACTGAAACCGTTGTGCCTGAGGTAAATGAACCAATTTCCTCTGCTCCTTCTGCACCAACACCAAGTCCAGTTCTTCCTTCAGCATCAGAAGTGAAGAAAATCAAAGCTGTGGAGCGAGCAGCAGTGAAGAAGAGGAAAGCATCAGTGAAGAAGAGGCAGGCGTTGAAGAATTAAGTGAAGAAGATGAAGACGTGGACATTGGGAGCACCACACCTGTGATGAATGATGACTTTTGGGAAAGTCAGCACCGCAACTCTCCTTTGTTCACGCCACTGCAACAAATCCCTCAGTCCCCAGTGCACACTAAAGTTATAATGGGCTCTGAAGAACCTCGCACCACTCCGTCCATTCATGAAGAAATTCCAGCCACTAGTGCTGATGAAAATGTTGCTGAAGAAATGAAGACCCAGGCTGCATCTGAAGTTGAAATTAAAATTTCTCAGCCTGTGGTGCCTGAGAATGTGATTCCTAAGGTTGTGATGCCTTTGACTGATACTCCTCAGCCCAAGCCGAAGAATCCCTTCTCTAAGAAGCAAACCTTCAAGGCTAATGACTTCTTCCACGAGCATGTGTTCTTCACAGATTACAACCCATATGACTCTGCTCGTCTTAGAAGGAAGCGTTTCTGGACTGCCAGCCAAGCAAACTTCTATTCTTCACTGCTTTTTGATAAGGACAAAGTCTTCGACCATCAGCATATTCTTCACGTGGACATGGAATCACTGCCTTGCTTCACGCCAGTCCTCAGTGTTCTTCATGATACTGGACTGCTCAACTTTTGCACTGATATATGTAATTGGAATGAAGAACTAATTCTTCAGTTCTATGCAACGCTGCACATCATAGGAAATGCTGAAGATATGAACTCTTGGGTGTTGGATTGGATGACAGAGAATACTCACTTCAAAGCACCAGCCTCTGAATTGCTTCATGCCCTGCCTGTCAGTCCTCCCCTTGAAGGTGCATGTTGTATATATCATGAACCTGAACTTACTGACCACTATATGCAAGTGTTGATGAAGCCGCTGAAGCCCGTTCAAGCCCCAACAACCAAATTCCTCGTGAAGGAATTGATGTATGTGCCACGGATTGTCTACCGCATCTTGACCAAGACTTTGAGTCCAATCAAGGGCCACGACTCTAATGAATAAGAGGTCGTTGGTATCATGAAGAATCTGTTGTTCAACATCATTCATGGCGTGCCTGTCAACTACCATGATTTCTTCATGAGGACTCTGGCCAATGTTGCATTGTCCCCTTTTGAATTGAAGCCTTACTCTCCTTGGATTATGAGATTCCTCAGGTTAAGGTCTAGAATCAATTACAAGGATGACACTCTCAACCATGGCAGCTACTTGCCCCCCATTGAAGTCCTCAAGCGGACATTTTCCTCAGCTAATGAAAAGGGAAAGGCTACTGCTGTTATTGATGAAGGCATTCGTCCATTGGATGGACAGTTCCTCAAAGGTGCATCTTACTCCACCAATGATGACTCTGCCACTCATGACTGTGCCGCAAATGCCTCAAAGCAAAATCCTCAAGGCACAACTCCAAGGGTGATGACTGATCGTGAGCTTCTCCTCGGCCTTCACGAGAAGGTCGATCGAAACCACAAATGGGTTAAGCATCAGTTTGGTTCTATTCTTCACAACATGACTGCTACACATAATGCAGTGAAGAAAAACCATTACTACCTCCATAAAGTCTTTGGTCGCACCTGGGTTGTTCTGCCACATCTTGATGGTGAAGAAGATCTGAAGCAAATGGGTCTCAAGCAGGACTTTGACTGGTCTCAACCACCAGCGAAGAAATTCAAGAAAGTCAAAGTTCCTTCCTTGGTGGCCAGCTCATATTCTTCGTCATGCGACACTGATGAGCATGAAGATTTGGACGACATTGCGGCAGGCCCTACTTCAACAACCGACCCCAACAACGCTGGCGCTCCTCCATCAATATGATATTCTTCAGGGGCGTTAGTCCTCACTTTTCGTCCCTTTTGGTCATTCGATGACAAAGGGGGAGAAATTTGAGTTAGTCTTCAAGGGGGTCTCTATATATGGGCGTTTTTTTGCTAAGTTACAACTCTCATTCTTTTGAAGTTTTTTGTTGGATCGAGTTGTAAACTTAAACCTGGTAGTGGTCTGATACTTTTGCTATGTTCTTATGCATGCTATTTCCTAATGCACGCATGTTGAATTACATCAGTCACCATATTTCATCATGCATTTCAAATTCTTCATATCATATGTTAAATGCGTGTATGAATTACAAGATATAGGGGGAGATCTTCATGATTCTACTCTTCAAATGTGCATTGCTTCAAAAGCAAATTCCTCACTATGCACATCTTCAGGGGGAGTTCTTCTATATCTTGCAATCAAATTACTCAATATTAGTATTTACACTTCATATGCTTATCCCCGTTGAAAACTTAACCTATATTGTCATCAATCACCAAAAGGGGGAGATTGTAAGTGCATCTAGTGACCTTTAGTGATTTTGGTGTATTGAAGACTTATAGGTTAAGGGACTGATGCATTTGTAAGTGTACACCGGTCTATAAGTCTATGAGGAGTTTGATATTTACAGAGAAAGTCGACCCCTAAAAATGAATGTCTTCCACTGAAGGCTTTGGATTTCTGAAGACTTTCCTAAGACTTTAAAAGTGAAGAAATTGGTGTGACCATGAAGACTTGATATTCATACGAGGAACATGAAGTGTGAAGACATTTGTTTTCGTAGTTTCATTTTCTCTTTCTTGAGTCATAGGAAACACCGTACTGTTAAAGGGGGTCAAGGAAAACTAAAGAAAAGTTTCCAAGTGATACTCATCTCAAAATCCTACACCTACCAATCCCTTTGAGTGAAGCCATTGGAAATCTCATACAGTTCAGCCAATTTCTTCAGTGACAGAGACGAAGTTCTTCTGGTCTTTAAGGAATTTGTTCTGACTGAGGAGTTAGGAATTTGCCACTGTGGATTGCCTACAAGTGAGGAACATGATAGCCCTGAGGAATTTGAGCCTCAAATTTCCGACCGTTGTTGTGCTACGCGCCAGCTGTCCCAAAATATCTACCCACCTAACGGTCATATCATTGAAGGGCAGTTATGTCTTATCATGTCGGGCTGCTCTCTGGGCTATAAATACCCCCCCCCCCCCCTACAAACACTAGCTGGTTGGCTGCTCCGAGAGAAACTGACACTTGTCATTGAGAGCATCCCATCCTCCGAGGACTTCGAGCAAAAATCATCAAGTGAGGAAAACCCAAACCCAAACACCTATGAGGGAGTCCTAGATTAGGGGGTGTTCGGATAGCCGGACTATACCTTCAGCCGGACTCCAGGACTATGAAGATACAAGATTGAAGACTTCGTCCCGTGTCCGGAAGGATCTTTTCTTGGTGTGGAAGGCAAGCTTGGCGTGCGGATATTCAAGATCTCCTACCATTGTAACCGACTCTGTGTAACCCTAACCCTATCCGGTGTCTATATAAACCGGAGGGTTGTAGTCCGTAGGACAACGATCATCATACACAATCATACCATAGGCTAGCTTCTAGGGTTTAGCCTCCTAGATCTCGTGGTAGATCCACTCTTGTACTACCCATATCATCAATATTAATCTAGCAAGAGTAGGGTTTTACCTCCACCGAGAGGGCCCAAACCTGGGTAAAATAAAGTGTCCCTTGTCTCCTGTTACCATCCGACCTTGACGCACAGTTCGGGACCCCCTACCCGAGATCCGCCGGTTTTGACACCGACATTGGTGCTTTCATTGAGAGTTCCTCTGTGCCGTCGCGATCAGGAAGGATGCCTTTTCCCGTCTTTAAAGATGGCACCATTACTAAGGGAGCCTTGGCTATCGGCCAAACCCTCCGGCTAGGTGGTTTTCTCATGACCGCCTGTTCGGCTGTTGCGCCGACGGTGAACTCTCGGGTCATCGAAAGCAACCTCCACGTCAGCACGGAACTTGCCGAGCAGCTGGATCCGATGGAGCTCTCTTCCGTAAACGAGCTCTTGGATCGCATCACCGCCCTGGGGGTCGCTACAAATTACGATCAGGTTGGGCTTAAACCCGATCTAAGGGAAATTAACTCTCCCCAAGTCACCCACCACGTTGCTATGGTGGAAACGCGATGCGGCGACCCTTCATCTATCTTAAGGACTAGCCACGTCCGAATTCCTGAACCCTCCATGCCGGATATCCGCGGAGGGGAGGGTACAATCCAAGACCTGAGCCTAAAATCAGGCGAATCGGATAACGTCCAAGACTCCGGATCTCAGAATCCGGAAGTTCTTCGGCTTCCGAACAGCAAAACCGGGCGAAGTCTCAGATTCAACGACGCCCGACCACCCGATCTTAAGCGATCTCTCCCAAATTAGGCAGATGCCCGAAGAAACAGTACATCATTACTGGGCCAGATTCCTCCTACTTATGAACAGGATAAAGGACTGCCGCGAGGAAGACGCGATTTCAATCTTTTGCAGTAACTGCATGGACAAGGGAATACTCAACGCCATAAGTCGTCATAATATTACACGCTTTGCTGACCTGGCGTCCATAGTACAAAAATAATGTGCCATGGAAAGTGCTTGGAAAACCGAAATTGAATTTTGGGATCACCGCAGTAAGGCGCCCGGACTAAACACTAAAAAAATCAAAACCCTCTAGGGGGCATGGAACCGTACTGGAAAGGTGGCTAGATGGACCCTGCAAGATTCATGGTGCAGCGGACGCCACCCCAACCCACAGCCTCAGGGCATGTTGGATACTCCGGCAGGTGGCCAAAATTGGCGAGGACCTCCTAATTCCAGAGGTCGAAGGAAACCAGCCGGGGAATTTCAGTTCCGTTCTCACAGTCTTTGAGACTTTCGCATCGAATAGCATGCGAAAAACAACACTTCGCATCCTCACCGAAGTCTATCAAGTAGCGACAATAAATCCATGGAGTAATACTGCTATCACCTTCAACGCGAGTGACGAACCTAAATTTCGAACAGCCAAAGCACCAGCCGCACTGGTCCTCAGTCCCATAGTGGACAGCTATCGCCTCGCAAAGGTACTCATGGACGGAGGCAGCGGATTGAACCTCATCTACAAGGAAACCCTCCAAAATATGGAAATAGACTGGAACCGCATTGAGCGAAGCAGCACAACTTTTAGAGGAATAATTTCCAGTCAGGAAGCGCGCTGCACCGGAAAGATCACACTAGATGTGGTGTTCGGTACGCCAGATAATTACAGGTCCAAACAGATTACGTTCCAGGTAGCCCCGTTCAAAAGCGGATACCACGCTATACTAGGGCGGGAGGCTTTTACAGTTTTCCAAGCTATACCCCATTACGGGTACATGAAGCTTAAGATGCCTGGGCTAAACGGAATTATCACTCTCGCTAGTGATCCGGACATAGCGCTCCGCGCCGAAAACAAGAAAGCCGCATTGGCCCTCGAGGCACTATCAAAAACCTTAGCGGCCCAAGAACTAACTGTGTTGCGATCCACGGTTAACAGGGACGATGTGATACTCGATAAGAGATCCAAATCCACATCCTTCAAACCAGCGGACGAAATAGTCAAATTCCAGGTCCACCCTACGGACCCCAATAAAACAGCCTCCATCGGGGCACGACTGAACCCTGATGTAGACGCCGCACTGCGAGAGTTCCTACGAGAGAACTGGGATATTTTCGCTTGGCACCCCTAAGATATGCCAGGAATCCCACGCAGGCAGGCAGAACACAGTTTAAATATCCAGCAAGGATTCAAACCTGTCAAACAAACCCTTCGGCGTTTCTCTGAACCAAAGAGACAGGCTATGGGAGAGGAGCTAGCCAAGTTATTGGAGGCCGGATTCATCAGAGATATAAAACACCCGGACTGGCTAGCAAACCTGGTGATGGTACCAAATAAGGACAAATCCTGGCGCCTGTGTGTCGACTTCAAAGACCTCAATAAGGCTTGCCCAAAGGATCCTTTTCCCCTCCCTCGAATAGATCAAATCATCGATGCCACCGCAGGACACGATTCCCTGTGCTTCCTCGACGCATACTCCGATTACCATCAAATCAAGATGGCAGAATCAGACCAAGCCGCAATAGCATTCATCACACCATACGGCCCATTCTGCTTCAACACGATGCCCTTTGGACTAAAAAACGCCGGTGCGACATATCAGCGCATGATTCAAACATGTCTGGCAAACCAGATCGGCAAAACAGTGGAGGCGTATGTAGATGATGTGGTCGTTAAATCAAGACATGTCGAATCTCTAGTAGACGACTTGAGGCTCACATTCGACAACCTTCGAAAATACGACATTAAGCTCAATCCGGAAAAATGCGTTTTCGGCATTCCAGCCGGAAAGCTACTGGGCTTCATTGTATCCAGTAGAGGAATTGAAGCAAATCCAGCTAAAATCCGAGCTTTGTCACAATTGGATGTCCCAAAAGACCTCAAACAAATACAGAAACTCACCGGATGCGTGGCGGCCTTAAGCCGCTTTATCTCCCGCTTGGGAGAAAAGGCATTACCCCTTTACCGCCTCCTTAGGCACACCGAACACTTCGAGTGGACAGAAGCTGCCACGGCCGGACTCGAGGAGATAAAGTCCATCTTGGCAACAAACCCAGTCCTGGCCGCGCCGAACATTGGCGAACCCATGTTATTATACATTGCCGCAACTCATCAAGCTGTTAGCGCAGTACTCGCCGTCGAGCGGGCAACGGACGAACACAAACTCCCCCTTCAAAGGCCGGTTTACTGCGTGTCCACTGTCCTTACACCGTGCAAATCACGGTACCCGCATTACCAAAAGATCGCATACGCGGTGTTCATGGCATCCCGGAAGCTACGTCACTACTTTCAAGAGTGTTCCATAACAGTAGCCTCGGAAGTACCACTCAATGATATCATCAACAACCGCGATGCACCGGGCCGGATAGCCAAATGGGCCATAGAGCTCCTCCCGTTCGACATAACCTACAAACCACGACGAGCAATTAAATCGCAAGTCCTAGCCGACTTCGTCGCCGAATGGACAGAGGCCGAACTCCCTAAAGAGTACGGCACATATTCCAACTGGATCATGCATTTCGACGGATCCAAAATGCTGGCCATACTGGGGGCTGGCATCGTTTTGACGTCCCCTACAGGGGATACAGTCCAATATGTACTCCAAATCATGTACGCGGACTCCAACAATGCAGCCGAGTATGAGGCCCTTCTACATGGTCTCCAGATGGCAGTATCCATGGGTATTCAACGCCTGGAAGTACGCGGGGACTCCAACCTCGAGATATCCCAAATAAATGGTGACTTCGACGCCAAAGACCCAAAAATGGCAGCTTATCGCAATGCCGTCCTAAAAATGTCAGTTCGGTTCGAAGGACTGGAGTTTCACCATATAGCCCGAGAAAATAATCAGGCAGCGGACGTCCTGGCACGTATTGGAGCAAAACGAGATGCAGTCCCCCCCCCCCAACATCTTCTTAGAGAGAATATTCAAGCCATCTGTAGCATGGGAAGGGGAACCCTCGGTCCATAGTCCGAACACAACCACATAGCCCGACGCCGAACAATCTGACATAATCGGAGGCCCTGCCACCGAAATCACACCCTCAGCCCACGTAATAATGGCGGTCATCACCCCATGGATAGAACCATTCCTCGCCTACCTTACTAGGCAGGAACTCCCAGAGGACCAAAACGAGGCACGCTGCATAGTGCGGCGATCTAAAGCCTATAAAGTCCATGAGGGAGAGCTCTATAAGAAAAGTACTACAGGAGTCCTCCAAAGATGTATCTCACAAGAGGAAGGGCGGAGTCTGTTGGCTGAAATTCATGCCGGACTCGGTGGCCACCACACTGCAGCTCGATCCCTTGTAAGCAAGGCTTACCGTACATGCTTTTATTGGCCGACGGCCCGAGCAGACGCCCATGACTTAGTCAAACGATGCGTCAGTTGCCAGCTCTTTGCAAACCAAAGCCATATGCCGCCCAACGCCCTCCGAACTATCCCCATCACTTGGCCTTTTGCGGTATGGGGGCTTGACATGGTAGGACCCCTTAAAGGTGGAACCCACAAGAAAAAATACTTATTGGTCATGGTGGATAAATTCACCAAATGGATAGAAGCCAAGCCTGTTAAGACGGCCGAATCTGGACCTGTGCTAGACTTGATATCTGGGGTCGTACACCGTTACGGTGTCCCCCACAGCATTATCACCAATAACGGCACAAACTTCACCTTTGACAAAGTGAAGTTGTGGTGCAAAAACATGGGCATTAAGCTCGATTATGCTTCTGTCTATCACCCACAAACTAACGGTCAGGTCGAACGTGCAAATGGTCTCATCATGAGCGGTATCAAACCCAGACTAGTATGGTCCCTAAAGGAATCTAATACGCACTGGGTAGAGGAGCTCGACTCCGTACTCTGGGGGCTGCGAACCACGCCGAATTGTACCACCGGATTCACACCATTTTTTATGGTGTATGGCGTTGAGGCAGTTCTGCCCTGCGACATAATTCACGACTCACCTCGAGTGCGCATGTACGAAGAAAGAGAAGCCGAACTTGATCGGCAGGACAACCTGGACGCCCTAGAGGAGGAGCGCGACGTGGCTAAAGCCCATTCCGCATTTTATCAGCAGCAGGCTCGAAGATATCAAAGCAGAGAAGTACGGGCCAAAAATTACAATGTTGGCGAACTAGTTCTACGCCTGCCGGATAAGAAAAAGGACAAACTCAAGCCCAAATGGGAAGGTCCCTTCATAATTGACCAAGTCCTCACTGGTGGAGCGTACCGCCTGCGAGACGCGTCGGACAACCGACTCGAGCCGAACCCATGGAACGCCACACGTCTCCGAAGATTCTATGCCTAGCGCCGAACTCTGAGTTTGTCTCCTTCCTCTGTCCATTTTTACATATATCTTTCTGTTTTTATTTTTGTCTCCTCCCACTCTTTCCTTTTCTAGCCCTTAAAGGCTCATCATATGACGCGCTACCAGCGCTCCTTAAACCTGGGGGCTTCTTTAACAGAAGCTTGTTTATATGGGTTTCACACCCAACGCATGCGTCAGACTTCCCCATGCACCTTTTCTTCACCATTATATGCATCGATATGACTTATGTTTTGGCCAAGCTAGGTTGCCTGGCTCCTGTGCTTACCCCTACGTTCCCGATTGTTCGGCTAGGCGGTAAAGGGAGCACCTCTGCGATTGCTACTGCCGGATAAGCCGGATGTGTACCTCAGACTGGGTGAAGCCGAAAGCTAGCGTTCTTAAGGGAATATTCGGTCGGTGAACTAAAGATGAACCTTTTTTACTTATACATGCCCCCAGATGTTTTCCTGCATTTGCAGTCCGGACGTGCACTTCAGGGCACGCCACCCCAGCGAAAGGAACCCTTAACAGAACTATTCTCTCTGGAAGATGTTTCTTACTAACCATGTAATATAACATAACTAGTTGGGCACTTGTCTGATAAAGCACTAATGACCCCTACGCCTGGTCTCCATGCATACCTCGGTTCTTATATAACCGTTATGGTATTCGGACACACTCCGAACCGTCAGGTCCCGAGGTTGAAGCGAAAAGGTCGGCAACGACAAATGATCTACAATCCGGCTAGAAGGCATTTCACATGTCCATTATAAATTACATAGTCATCCTGACTGATTGTATTCCTCCTCTATACCATCTAACAGGCTGTCTAATTTACAGTCCTGCTGAGAATACTTTGCGGCCAATTCTACCTGGCCATACACTAAGCTCACAGGGATCTCCTTCCCGTCAGGCCCCACCGGTCTGACCTCGGCCATGTGATTGGGGTCAGACTTCGTAAAGCGGGTCTTCACCATGGCCCAGGCCTCCCTAGCGCCTTGTCGGCAGGCTGATATCTTCCACAACCGGAAGCGCCGCCGAGCTCCCTTCATCTTCTCCGCAAGCTCTCCAAGGCCCTCGGGCGTGGGGTGGGCAGGCCATAAGGCTTGGGCAATGCCCCGCATCGCCTGCCGAATTCACTCGTGCAGTTGCAGGAGTTCGGGAAGTAGGTCACCCGTAGAACCGGGCATCTCCTCTGTAGGACGACCTGTGAGCATACCTACAGACAATACTCTGTTATTCGACTTCCTCGCCGAACTCACTTTTCAAAGTTTGTTCAAGCACTTACTAAATATGCCGCGTCGAAGCCGCTGATTCTCCTTCATGGAGTCCGACAGCTGGCCACGAACGTCCTTTAGTTCAACATCCAGCTTGGTGTTGGCATCCTGAAGATCATTCTTCTCTCGCCTCACCCTTGTCAACATACTCTCACCGGCCTTTAATCGGCGTAAGAGTTGTTGCTTCTCCGGATCAAGTCCGGCGCCATCTACAACATGAATTGTCAGATTTGCACCCATGCCGCACAATACTAATCTTTCGAAGTGTATCTTACCTGAGGGGGTCCCTTTGGGCTCCCCTGTTGCGGCTAGTGTGGCCTCTAGTTGGGCCCTGCACTTTTCCAGCTCCTGGGATAGCACGGTGTTCTTCTCTATAAGAACCTGCATGTTATATGATCCTTAAATCAGTTACTTTAACTGTTTCAAGTCTCGGGGGCTACTGGTATATATATATATATATATATATATATATATATATATATATATATATATATATATATATAACCAGAATTTTCTTACCCGTATGTCTCTCACATATTGCTCCGTGGCTTTGGCTAAACCATCTTGAGCGGCACGAAGGTACGCATCTCCCGAATTAAAGGCATTTAAAGCCTCTCGGGAGAAACAAGCGTCGCGTAGAACTGTCTGGCGACGCCTGTGGTTCATGGCACTCTCCACTTCTGAATTTGTGGCAGACAGCCGGTCTACATCCTCTGTTGGAGGAGCGTCCGGTGCGCGCCTGGTGCTCGTCCCTGCTTCCGGACCAGACGTTGGAGCCTGGCTAGTGGAGGCGCGATTGGCGACCTCTCCGGACATAGTCCGGCGAGGCCTCTTCATCCTGGAAACAGCACGAATGTTAATATGCCTTGACAGAATAACACCAGGGATACAGAGGGCGTGTTATACCTTTGTGTCGGAATCTCAGTCCGGACTACATTTCTTTTTGCCCCACGAGGCCCTACGGCCCCTCGTTGGCTAGCCGCTGCAGGTTCGGCCTCCCGCCTTGGAAATCTCCCCTGCAAAATACGGTTGTCGTTTGAAAATGCCAGAATATGTGAGAATGGAATCTCTCTTGAAGGAATAAACACTCCGGTTTCTGTCACCTGGGAGGCCGGGATTAACCCGGGGTAATCGGCCGTGATGGCCACCAAGGTATCGTCCTTGCTTAACTGATGGAACACCCCGTCGATGAGCTCCACCGATATGTTCGGATCCTCTTCGGAGTCTGGATCGAGGGACCGTTCTAGGTCCTCAGGCTGTGGAGGGCGGCTGTTGATATCCTTTACTTCCTGCCGCAGTTCCTGCATTGAAATCGTCAGATTACGTATCTAGTCGTGGGAGCGTTAAACAGACAGGCAAGTGCAATTGTTCACTTACCCAACTTGGAGGTTCGTACATAGTGAATCCGGCCCGCGGGTTGACGCGGAGGAAGTCCTCCTTTTCTCCCTTGTACAAAGATGTTAAAATCTTTACTAGAGCGGCAGCTGTGGCTGGCCCCTTACGACCGTAACGGGTGGCGTCATCTTCCCCGTTGAAATCCCACATGGGGTGGCCTCTATATTGAAGCGGCTGCACCCCCCGCATAATGCATGTGGCCATGACTCCAATCATGGTTAGTCCGGAATGAGCCAACAGTCTTATCCGGCCCATCAGGTAAAGGACGTCTCTATCACTTTCTCTCTGAGAGCTCCGCGGACGCCAGCTCAAGCGTTTCTTCGGTGGAGCACTGTTGAACTCGGGGAGACCGACCCGGATAGGGTCCAACAGCGGGACGTCATCTATGTAAAACCATTCCGAAGGCCAGTCCTCGGACGCCTCTTTTGGGGTTCCGGATGGGTATCCGGTCCCGGCGATGCGCCATACTTCGGCTCCGCCCACTTGATAAATGGACCCCTTTTGAGAATAGGGCACCAAGCAGAATAACCTCTTCCACAGCGCAAAATGAGCCTCGACGCCTAAAAATAGCTCGCAAAGGGCAACGAAGCCCGCAATATGTAGTACGGAGCCGGGCGTGAGATTGTGCAGCTGGAGGCCGTAGAACTCCAGAAGCCCACGAAGGAATGGATGAATTGGAAATCCCAGTCCCCTTAATAAATAAGGGACGAGGCACACCCGCTCTCCTTTAGAAGGATTGGGGGTGCTCTCCGCTTGCTTTCCGCCATTATAGGTGGCGAGTCCGGCTCGGACCGGGACCATATATGCTTGGGGAAGGAATCCCTTGGCCTGCAGCGACACTAACTCGCTGTGTGGGATGGTGCAACTCTCCCAGTCTCCGGGTTTAGGACTGGAGGGGCGAGGGGAGGAGCTGCGACGGCTGGCCATGTTGGAATGGACCTTTGCTGGAGACGCTCTGATGATAACTCGCGGAGAGGAGAAGATGTGGTTTGGATCTAAATCCCCATCCCGTTAAATAGGCGGCTCGTTTATATGACTAAGGGTGTGGATGTAAAAACACCCCAAGCTTTTCGCATTCGTTCAACACGTGGAAGACGACCATTATTGGGCACTGAAGCCGAGGAGCGCTACATTACAAAAATCGGACGTTATTCGTACAGGTACACAGGATTCGGAGGAGGAACCCGCCTTGCAATGCCGAAGACGATTTGCGCGCCGGACTCGTCGTCATTGAAGCCTGGTTCGGGGGCTACTGAGGGAGTCCTGGATTAGGGGGTGTTCGGATAGCCGGACTATACCTTCAGCCGGACTCCAGGACTATGAAGATACAAGATTGAAGACTTCGTCCCGTATCCGGAAGGATCTCTTCTTGGCGTGGAAGGCAAGCTAGGCGTGCGGATATTCAAGATCTCCTACCATTGTAACCGACTCTGTAAAACCCTAACCCTATCCGGTGTCTATATAAACCGGAGGGTTGTAGTCCGTAGGACAACGATCATCATACACAATCATACCATAGGCTAGCTTCTAGGGTTTAGCCTCCTTGATCTCGTGGTAGATCCACTCTTGTACTACCCATATCATCAATATTAATCTAGCAGGAGTAGGGTTTTACCTCCACCGAGAGGGCCCGAACCTGGGTAAAATAAAGTGTCCCTTGTCTCCTGTTACCATCCGACCTTGACGCAAAGTTCGGGACCCCCTACCCGAGATCCGCCGGTTTTGACACCGACAACCTACAAACCCAAGTGATTGAGCATCACTGAATAAATTGTTCATGTGTGGATCCGACGCTTGTTACCTTTGAAGACTATGCATCTTCCAGACGGTTAGGCGTCATGGTCTAGAGCATCCAAGAGGAAATTGTGGATCTCCGAGTGACCGAGTTTGTGCAGGTTTGGAAGTCACCTGAAGACTTACCACGAGTGATTGGGCAAGGTCTGTGTGACCTTAGCTCAAGGAGAATACAGTGAGGACTATGTGTCCGGGACTGTGTGTCCTCAGGTTTAAATACCTAGCCACTCCAACCAGACGTACAACTGTCACAACAGTTGGAACTGGTCTACCAAATCATTGTCTTCACCGAGCTAACTGGTTCTATTTCCTCAACCCTTCCATTTCCTCATTATTGTGTTGTGTGCTTGTTCATATCAGTTTGAAGACTTTGGCTGAAGACTTTCTCAATTTCCTCAGTTCAATTTCTTCAGTCTGTTTGGCTTCATCATGTTTTATCCTGTGCTTACGCTTTCTGTACTCTGTGTCTGTTTTCATTTCATCATGATGTCCATGTTTATGTTATGTCATGTATACATCTGAGAACTTATTCCGCTGCAAGTAGTTCTTCGCTAAGGAATTTCCTCACCCTGAAATTCATCGGTGAAGAATTCATAAAAATCTCCTATTCTCCGCCCTCTAGTAGACTTAGCGCACTTTCAGGAACACTGAGACCGAAAGGTCGAACGTGAATCATATACTAGATATGATCAACATAGTGATGTTCACCATTGAAAACTACTCCATCTCATGTGATGATCGGACATGGTTTAGTTGATTTGGATCACGTGATCATTTAGATGACTAGAGGGATGTCTATATAAGTGGGAGTTCTTAAGTAATATGATTAACCGAACTTAAATTTATCATGAACTTAGTACCTGATAGTTTTTCCATGTCTGTGTTGTTGTAGATCAATGGCCCGTGCTATCGTTCCCTTGAATTTTAATGGGTTCCTAGAGAAAGCTAAGTTGAAAGATGATGGTAGCAACTACACGGACTGGGTTCGTAACTTGAGGATTATCCTCATTGCTGCACAGAAGAATTACGTCCTGGAAGCACCACTAGGTGCAAGACCCGCTGCAGGAGCAACTCCGAGCGTTATGAACGTCTGGCAGAGCAAAGCTGATGACTACTCGATAGTTCAGTGTGCCATGCTTTACGGCTTAGAATCGGGACTTCAATGACGTTTTGAACATCACGGAGCATATGAGATGTTCCAGGAGTTGAAGTTAATATTTCAACTGAATGCCCGAATTGAGAGATATGCAGTCTCCAATAAGTTATATAGCTGCAAGATGGAGGAGAATAGTTGTGTCAGTGAACATATACTCAGAATGTCTGGGTACCACAACCACTTGACTCAACTAGGAGTTAATCTTCCTAATGATAGTGTCATTGACAGAGTTCTTCAATCACTGCCACCAAGCTACAAAAGCTTCGTGATGAACTATAATATGCAAGGGATGGATAAGACAATTCCCGAGCTCTTCGCGATGCTAAAGGCTGTGGAGGTACAAATCAAGAAGGATCACCAAGTGTTGATGGTTAACAAGACCACTAGTTTCAAAAAAAGGGCAAAGCGGAGAAGGGGAATTCAAGAAGAACGGCAAGCAAATTGTTGCTTAAGTGAAGAAGCCCAAGTCTGGACCTAAGCCTGAGACTGAGTGCTTCTATTGCCCCAAGTATTTGGCGGATAAGAAGGATGGCAAAGTGAAAGGTATATTTGATATACATGTTATTGATGTGTACCTTACTAATGCTTGTAGTAGTGTCTGTGTATTTGATACTGGTTTTGTTGCTCATATTTGCAACTCGAAACAGGGGCTATGGATTAGTGATCGCCGTCGGCACGCTACCTCTACATCTACCTTCAGGATTAGTTTTAGACCTGAATAATTGTTATTTGATGCCAGCGTTAAGCATGAACAATATATCTGGATCTTGTTTGATGCGAGACGGTTATTCATTTAAATCAGAGAATAATGGTTGCTCTATTTATATGAGTAATATCTTTTATGGCCATGCACCCTTGATGAGTGGTCTATTTTTGTTGAATCTCGATAGTAGTGATATATCATAGTATTGAAGTCAAAAGATATAAGTTTAATAATGATAGTGCAACTTATTTGTGGACACTGCGTTTAGGTCATATTGGTGTAAAGTGCATGAAGAAACTCCATGCTGATGGAATTTTGGAATCACTTGATTATGAATCACTTGATGCTTGCGAACCATGCCTCATGGGCAAGATGACTAAGACTTCGTTCTTCGGAACAATGGAGCGAGCAACTGACTTGTTGGAAATAATACATACTGATGTATGCGGTTCGATGAGTGTTGAGGCTCGCGGCGGGTATCATTATTTTCTGACCTTCACAGATGATTTGACCATATATGGGTATATCTACTTGATGAAACATAAGTCTGAAACATTTGAAAAGTTCAAAGAATCTCATATTGAAGTAGAAAATCATCATAACAAGAAAATAAAGTTTCTACAATCTGATCGTGGAGGTGAATATTTGAGTTATGAGTTTGGTCTTCATTTGAAACAATGTGGAATAGTTTCGCAACTCACACCACCTGGAACACCACAGCATAATGGTGTGTTCGAACATCGTAACCGTACTTTATTAGATATGGTACGACCTATGATGTCTCTTACTGATTTACCGCTATCATTTTGGGGTTATACTTTAGAGACGGCTGCACTCACGTTAAATAGGGCACCATCTAAATCCGTTGAGACGACACCATATGAACTGTGGTTTGGCAAGAAACCTAAGTTGTCGTTTCTTAAAATTTGGGTTTGTGATGCTTATGTGAAAAAGCTTCAACCTGATAAGCTCGAACCCAAATCGGATAAATGTGTCTTTATAGGATACCCAAAAGAAGCTGTTGGGTACACCTTCTATCATAGATCCGAAGGCAAGATATTCGTTGCTAAGAATGGATCCTTTCTAGAGAAGGAGTTTCTCTCGAAAGAAGTGAGTGGGAGGAAAGTAGAACTTGATGAGGTAATTGTGCCTTCTCCCGAATTGGAAAGTAGTTCATCGAAGAAGTCAGTTCCAGTGATTCCTACACCAAACAGTGTGGAAGCTAATGATAATGATCATGAAACTTCAGATCAAGTTACTACCGAACCTCGTAGGTCAACTAGAGTACGACCCGCACCAGAGTGGTACGATAATCCAGTTCTGGAGGTCATGTTACTTGACCATGACGAACCTACGAACTATGAGGAAGCGATGATGAGCCTAGATTCAGCGAAATGATCTTTGATAGGAACAGATAGAACCCGAGCTCGGCCCCCCGCGTCGCCCTCCCCGAGCGAGGCGACCGGTGCGGCTCCCCTCTCCTCCCCCTCCCCGTGAGTCGCCGCCCCCCTCTCCCTTGCCGCTGCCGCGGCCGGGCATTGTCCGCGCGGTGCCCCACAGTCCAGCGGTGGCGGCCCCCCTTCTTCCCCCGTCGCCGGACCCCGGCTCGGGAGTGCGGTCCTGGCAGCGGAGCCCTTCGGCAGGCGGTGTTCCGGCATGGATCTAGACGGCAGCGGTGCGATGGCGTTGCCCCTTGGCGGCGGTGACGGCCCATGGTGGCGGCGGCCGGCGGCGGTGACGGCCCATGGTGGCGGCGGCCGGCGGCGCCCCGCTGGCCCAGATCTAGGCCCTACGGGCCCAATCTAGGTCGGGGCAGGCGTGCTAGGGGGCTGCGGTGGGTTGTTCTCCGGTGGTTCTGGCGAGCTCCTCGCGACACGAGCGGCGGCTGCTATGTCGCGACTGCTGCAGCATGGCGACGGAGCTTCACGGGCCCGTTCAGGGCTCGGCCGGACATTTGGTCTAGTTTGCCTCTCCTGCTACGCCTGGTCTGCTGCCGCCTAAGCCGGTGGAGGTTGTTCCCTCCCTCGTGGTTGCGGTGCTGCCGGTCCTTGTCTACGGGTGTCTCATTTGGGATCCGGCCGGCCTCGCTTCGTTGGTCGTGGTGAGACGACGGTGGTGTCCTTGTGACTGTGTTGGCGCATGTTGGTGGGCGGCGGGTATGGTGGAGTCGAAGGCTGGTCCTGGGTGGTGGGCGCGAGGGGTCGGGAGAAATCCATCTTGGGTCTTGCCGGCACCGACGCGGTGACGCCTGCGGGCGCCGCCATCCTTCTTGAAGGGCGTCGGGTGACCCTCCCCCCCCCCCACTACCCTTCGTGTACCGGGAGAAATCCTAGGATTCATCCAGGTATCAGCGTTGACATCGTCGCATCCCTTCGTGAAGGTGGTGCTTGGTACACGGCAACTCGGTGGCTTTGGAGCGTGGTGGTTATCTTCGGTGGGCGCAACGGTCGCAGGGTGCCGTAGCTTTCGTTGATCCCGAGTTGTTGGCATTTTTTCTCTTGTATTTTCTCTTGGGCATGCTTGTGCTGTTAGCCCCAGCGTTGATTGGAATGTTGTATCGGGTGGTTGCTATATCTATATAGCGGGGCGAAAGCCTATTTCTTCAGATTCTGTGAAATGGCCTGAGGCCATGAAATCTGAGATCGAATCAATGTATGAGAACAAAGTGTGGACTTTGGTTGACTTGCCCGATGATTGGCAAGCCATAGAGAATGATTGGATCTTCAAGAAGAAGACTGACGCTGATGGTAATGTTACTATCAACAAAGCTCGACTTGTTACGAAACATTTTCGACAAGTTCAAGGAGTTGAGTACGATGAGACCTCACCCGTAGCGATGCTTAAGTCTGTCCAAATCATGTTAGCAATTTCTGCATTTTATGATTATGAAATTTGGCAAATGGATGTCAAAACTACATTCCTTAATGGATATCTTAAAGAAGAGTTGTATATGATGCAACCAGAAGGTTTTGTCGACCCTAAAGGTGCTAACAAAGTGTGCAAGATCCAGTGATCCATTTATGGACTGGTGCAAGCCTCTCGGAGTTGGAATATACGCTTTGATAGTGTGATCAAAGCATATGGTTTTATACAGACTTTTGGAGAAGCCTGTATTTACAAGAAAGTGAGTGGGAGCTCTATAGCATTTCTAATATTATATGTGGATGACATATTGTTTATTGGAAATAATACAGAATTTCTGGATAACATAAAAGGATACTTGAATAAGAATTTTTCAATGAAAGACCTCGGTGAAGCTGCTTATATATTGGGCATCAAGATCTATAGAGATAGATCAAGACGCTTAATTGGATTTTCACAAAGCACATACCTTGATAAAGTTTTGAAGAAGTTCAAAATGGATCAGTCAAGAAAGGGTTCTTGCCTATGTTAAAAGGTGTGAATTTGAGTCACACTCAATGCCCGACCACTGCAGAAGATAAACAGAAAGTGATTCCCTATGCCTCAGCTATAGGTTCTAACATGTATGCAATGATGTGTACCATACCTGATCTGTGCCTTGCTATAAGTTTAGTAGGGAGGTACCAAAGTAATCCAGGAGCGGATCACTAGACAACGGTCAAGAAAATCCTGAAATACCTGAAAAGGACTAAGGATATGTTTCTCGTCTATGGAGGTGACAAAGAGCTCGTCGTAAATGGTTACGTTGATGCAAGCTTTGACACCGATCCGGGTGACTCTAAGTCACAAACCGGATACATGTTTATATTGAATGTGGAGCTGTCAGTTGGTGCAGTTCCAAACAAAGCGTCGTGGCAGGATCTATGTGTGAAGCGGAGTGCATAGTTGCTTCGGAAGCA
Organism: Aegilops umbellulata; assembly: GCA_032464435.1. Lineage (NCBI taxonomy): Eukaryota > Viridiplantae > Streptophyta > Magnoliopsida > Poales > Poaceae > Aegilops > Aegilops umbellulata. The sequence goes on along the minus strand of CP136054.1, from coordinate 117,986,949 downwards.
GCAAATGAAGGAGTCTAGATGAAGGAGTTCATATCCGATCTAGGTGTAATACCTAGTGCATCAGGTCCAATGAAAATCTTTTGTGACAATACTGGAGCAATTGCCTTGGCAAAGGAATCCAGATTTCACAAGAGAACCAAACACATCAAGAGATGCTTCAATTCCATCCGCGATCAAGTCAAGGAGGGAGACATAGAGATTTGCAAAATACATACGGATCTGAATGTTGCAGAACCGTTGACTAAGCCTATTCCACAAGCAAAACATGATCAACACCAAGACTCCATGGGTGTTAGAATCAATACTATGTAATCTAGATTATTGACTCTAGTGCAAGTGGGAGACTGAAGGAAATATGCCCTAGAGGCAATAATAAAGTTGTTATTTATATTTCCTTATATCATGATAAATTTTTATTATTCATGCTAGAATTGTATTAACTGGAAACTTAGTACATGTGTGAATACATAGACAAACAGAGTGTCCCTAGTATGCCTCTACTTGACTAGCTCGTTAATCAAAGATGGTTAAGTTTGCTAGCCATGGACATGTGTTGTCATTTGATGAACGGGATCACATCATTAGGGAATGATATGATGGACAAGACTCACCCGTTAGCTTAGCATTATGATCGGTTAGCTTTATTGCTATTGCTTTATTCATGACTTATACATATTCGTATGACTATGAGATTATGCAACTCCCGAATACCGGAGGAACACTTTGTGTGCTATCAAACATCACAACGTAACTGGGTGATTATAAAGATGCTCTACAGGTGTCTCCGAAGGTGTTTGTTGAGTTGGCATAGATCAAGATTAGGATTTGTCACTCCATGTATTGGAGAGGTATCTCTAGGCCCTCTCGGTAATGCACATCACTATAAGCCATGCAAGCAATGTGACTAATGAGTTAGTTACGGGGTGATGCATTACGGAACGAGTAAAGAGACTTGCCGGTAACGAGATTGAACTAGGTATGATGATACCGACGATCGAATGTCGGGCAAGTAACATACTGATGACAAAGGGAATGACGTATGTTGTTATGCGGTTTGACAGATAAAGATCTTCGTAGAATACGTAGGAGCCAATATGAGCATCCAGGTTCCACTATTGTTTATTGACCGGAGATGTGTCTCTGTCATGTCTACATAGTTCTCGAACCCGTAGGGTCTGCACGCTTAACGTTCGATGACGATTTGTATTATGAGTTATGTGATTTGATGACCGAAGATTGTTCGGAGTCCCGGATGAGATCACGGACATGACGAGGAGTCTCGAATGGTCGAGAGGTAAAGATTGATATCTTGGAAAAGGAAGGGGAGTTCAACTAGAATTGGGAATCCTAGTTGGACTCCCCCTATGGTGCGCCCCTCCTGGCCGTCGGCCTCCTCCTCTCCCTCCTTTATATACGTGGCCAGGGGCACCCCAAAGCACAACAGACAATCTCTTAGCCGTGTGTGGTGCCCCCGTCCACAATTTAACACCTCGGTCATATCGGCGTAGTGCTTAGGCGAAGCCCTGCGCCGGTAACTTCATCATCACCGTCGCCACGTCGTCATGCTGATGAAACTCTCCCTTGTCCTCAGCTGGATCAAGAGCTCGAGGGACGTCATCATTCTGAACGTGTGGTGAACACGGAGGTGCCGTACGTTCGGTGCTTGGATCGGTTGGATCGTGAAGATGTTTGACTACATCAACCGCGTTATTAAATGCTTCCGCTTTCGGTCTATGAGGGTACGTGGACACACTCTCCCCTCTTGTTGCTATGCTTCTCCTAGATAGATCTAGCGTGATCATAGGATTTTTTTTGAATTACTACGTTCCCCAACAAAGAGCATCTCCAATAAATGCTATATATTTGGAGATGTAAAAGTAAATGTTGTATAATTTACTTACATCATCAAAAAGTGTTTTTACATGTCTAAAAATGTCCCAACTACAACAGATGATGTATTTGAAGATGTAAAGTAGTTTAACAGCTACACCATTTCAAACATAGCAAGTCCCTTTGAAGCAAAAAAAAGTTCTAATTAAAACACAATTAAACATAGTTCTAGTTAAAACATAATTAACACATAGTTTAAACTACCGCATCCATCAGACTACTGCTACTCCAACTACTACTAGTAGTTCAAACAACTACTTCAAATACATCGAACATAAAACTACTCATCATCGGTCTTGAACCGCTCCCAGAACTTCTCCTGCTCGGGTCGTCGCACTCCTGGTCCTCCTCCTCCAAGTCACCCCAGTCCTCCGAGTCAAACTCAATGGGGATCAATGTCGAGGGTCCGGCCTCCTCTTCCTTCTTCGTCGCCTTGTTCTTCCGCTCATCCTCACGCTTCCAGAAGAACCCGCGCTCAGCCTAGACATACTCCGTATGTTCCCTCATGAACCTTGACATCGCCGCATCGTCACTATCGGGGGGAACAACATGAATCGCCGGCTTCTTCTTCTCATTCTTCTTCTTCTTCTTCTCCATCGGCTGTATCGCGAAATTCACCGCCATGAGGAGCTCCACATCTACCCGGGTCTCGGTCTCTAGAAAGTTGAGCTCTGTCTTCGGCCAGCTAAAACGCCATGCTGCCATGTCGTATGCATGCATGACCTCCTCGGCGGTCCCGTACTTGTCGAGCCAGTAGTGGCGGCCGTAGTCGGAGAACTTGACTCTGAAAGTTCCCAAACGGCTTTGCCCGCATCTCGAAGTAGCAGAGACGATGATGGGCTTGAATCGGCACTGACGGAGGGCTTGAATCAGTGCAACAGCGCAGTGCTTGAATCGGTCGGCGGTGCGGTGGTGGATGGGCGGCAGAAAAGTGGCCGATTTGGCCGATTTGGAGGCGGGCGACAACGGAGATGCGGTGGACCAAGTGGAGGCGGGGCGGTATGGCGTGGTACAGTGGGCGGGTGGCACGATGGCAGAAGTGCGGCAGGAGGTGTTAGGTGGTCACCTGGTTGGTTGGGAAGAAATGAAGTGGTGGTTGGGTGGCTGGTGCGCGGTTACGGATATACATCACCAGGCAGCTGGTGATGCAAATTTGGATCTTCAAGTGTTGTGTTTTTTTACATCACTTGGAGAGGTGATGAATTTTTTTACATCTACATCATCTGAAGCAGCGTTTTTAGGCCTTCATAATGTAAAAGTTAGTTAGTTTTGCATCTACATCTTCTATTGTAGATGCTATAAGGATAGTCCATGAAGAGATTCGGAGTAGAAGTTTAGTTTGCTATTTGCTCCTAAGGGTGAGATACTATAATTTTTTTCCAGATACTCCAAGGCCGAGGAAACTAATTACTTGTTTAAAAGATGGCATTTTCACTAGTGTCGATTCAAACTGATAGGGAAAAACCTTGGAGTTCCTAACGACCATGGTTAGATCTTGAAATTCAGGGCGTACAGCTTGTCAAAGGCACAACGAGGAGTTCCTCACGCTTCTGCCCAAACGACCCAACATCACGATGCTGCAAGATTTCCGGTCGATCAACTTAATTCATATCTCTACCAAGCTATTCATGAAAGTTCTCTCCCTCCGGCTTGTACTCAAGCTGCAGATGTGGGTTTCGATCAATCAAAGCGCATTCATATCCAGGCATTGCATCCACGACAATTTTCTACTTGTGCAGCAGACCGCGCCCCTTCTGCACAACCTGAAGATGCCTAGGCTCCTTCTCAAGCTTGACATTGCATGCTCCTTTTATTCTGTATCTTGGGAATCCCTTTTGACACCCTATCCCATCTCGGATTTGGCCGCTGCTCGCGCGAATGGATCTCAATTCTGCTCTCCACGGCTTACACTCTTGTGTTCATCAATGGAACTCCATGAGCTGCTATTGGCCATGTCAGTGGCTTTGCCATTGAGACTCCTTCTCACCCATGCTCTTCACCCTCAGTGTGGATGTTCTCAACTCCCTGATCATCCAGGCAGCGGCGCGTGGCGGTCTGCAACACCTAACTACTCGCCACGCTGCTTTCGTCTCGCTCTATGTCGACGATGTGGTGGTGTTCTGCCACCATGACCGCAACAATCTTCTGAACATATACAAGTATAGAACTCGTGACCATTTTTGAAAAACATGAATAATTAGAACTCATGAATATTTTTTAGAATTCATAAATACCTTTTCATATTCGTGAAGAATTTATAACTTTACAAGCATTCTCTAAATCAACAAAAGTTTTTTAGTGAATTGGAAATTCACAAAGAATTACAATTCCTGAATGTTTTCATTATTTTTGAAAAGTGTTTTAGTAGAATGTCCTTTTCTATAGTGTCATGCTGGACTCACGGTTAGATCAGACCTTTACAAACGAGTCCACTTTAAAAAAACTGGAAGCTCTCCTAGGCCTCTATTCCTAGAGAGCTTAGTAATTGTAAGGATTATTGGGTGGTGATTTTTTTGAAGAGGAATATATTAATATCGCGAAGATACCAATTACATCCAGGCTCTGCATCTACAAGATGTCACAAAGACATCCAGGATGCACACATACAGAGGAGAAAATAAAAAGAAAGGTCCCGCCACAGCGATCGACTCCTCTCAACAGCCGCACACCTACCACCACCTAATGCAACACCCAAAAAATATAAAAGGTATCCAAAAGCAACGCCTCCAAGAAGGTAACAGTACACAAGCACCATGTTGCCCGACCCAATATCTTAGGTTTTCACCCTGATAATGTCCGCACTCTCAAAATAATTCCTTCAATAAGGCAATCGTGAGGCACAACTAATGAAGGCCACACATTAGGTTTTCACCCTTAAAGTCGTGACTTGGCACCTCAGAACCTCGTAGGTTGATATGGGAGTGCACGGCCAGAATCTAACCGATCCAGATATCATGAGCAAGATCTCCCGCGGCCGTCCCGGAACGCGTCGATGGCCAGATCAAGGAGGACCGATCATGCATGCCGTTTCCATATGATGTGAGAAGAGCACGGGGACTGCCACCTTAATCATCACAGCAGGTCGGCAACAGCCCCCCATGCCACCCCGATCCAGCCTACCGCCGCCAACAGCACCCCACGCCACCCCGATCCAGCCTACCGCCGCCAGCCTTGGTGCCGCACCAGCATAGTGTCTAGCAGCCAACGCCACCAGGCATCGCTGCGCTTGCCTACAGCCAGCCACGAGACATGGTCGGCCCACGCTACCACAACATGCGCCGCACCGCCCAAGGCACATCGGTCGGAGTAGGCCAGAATGGATCTGGCAGAGCCCCGCCACTACCCTGGACGCACCCCGCCCGTCCCATGTAGCCACCACGTGGCCTCGAGACCGTAGCCCTGCCACTGCAGCGCCTCGCGCGCACCACCGTGGTCGAGCCCCGCATCGCGCTGCCGCGCCCCACGCGAGCCCGACACTCCATCCTGGACTAACTGCAGTGATTATCCTCGTCCGATGGGTCCACATTCATCCCTGAATGTCATCAAGCACTCTCCCCCCCCCCCTATGCACATAGTCTTGTAAGAAAATTTACATTTGGGACCAGCTCCCTGCCAATTCTTTTTCCTACATAACGACAAATCTCAGTTGGTGAAATCTTTGCGCAAGAAATCATCGCCTATGCAACACAAAAAAAATAGTTTAAAAAAGACCAGCATTTTGCAAGTCTGACAGAGACCACTTAAACTCCAAAGATGCCAATCTACATTCTCAAACCAGCCTCGAGCAAAAGAAACAAAACTTTAGAAGATGGGTCCATGCATCTGGCATGCGTGCCTTAGAGTATTGCGCAGTGGATATCACTAGAGTCGCACCCCTCGTTGTTGTAAGCGCATTCATCCAGAATTCACCGATGCTTTTGCATCATCATCGGCATGCCGGAATCAATGAAACCACGAGAAAAAACACATCAACCGAAGCCAAAAAAAGAATATGCCCGACAAATCAAGAACGAACACAACAACAAACTCACGAAGCGGGGATGACATACACTGGTACAGCGAGGTGCTATACAAACGGTTTTTAACCCTTTCCGCCACGGCATTTGGAACCATCGCCAAGTGAGTGTGGGCGATAGGGGGGTCCTTCCCACACGACCCAGAAACCGTCGGGGATATGCCCTCCTGGCACACACGCTCGGCAAAATGAGGTCGTGTGCGATCGGCGAGCGATCAAATACGGTTATACGTACAGTAGTGCTAAAAAAATACAATTATACAGGCGAAATTTTTTCCGGTCATAAGTACATCCCACACAGTCAGTCCCTCCTAAACGTTTCCGTTCGTATATACATCCCACACAGTCGCTCCAAGGAAAACATTTTCTTTCGCAGGTACATCACACACAATTTTCCCCGTTAAATCGTTTGTGATAGCGTTGCCATTGCACATGATATTAACAATTTTATCGTTTGCGTTATTGAATGCATCACACACGGTGCATAGAAGAAGGTGTGTGGCAAAGACTGTCCATCACACACAGTTTTTATGTGGTAAACGTTTGCGCAAGGTGGCCTAACGCAAACAGTTTTGAAGAGAATGTCGTGTGTGATTGTTCATTGATCCAACACGGTTTATTCCTAGAAACTGTGTCCGTTGCCTGAGGTCATCGCCCACAATGTTTTCTGAATAACTGTTTGCAATAGAAAAACCCAATTAGTAGGCTAATTGTCCATTAGCAGGCTAATTGCCCTATTATTAATAATCCATTTATTAATCTAATTGACATTCATATTAAGCACATAATATATTTCATTTCCATATTAAGGAAGTAGGATTTCATAATTGAAATACATCATAGTACAACATGATATAGCTTCAGCACTCAGCTATCCCATTACACAACTACACTAGCACCAAGTTTTACATGCAACATCTAGAACCTTTCAAAATTAGTATCATAAATGATACAAGATGCATCTCATCTGGAAAACTGCTGAAGCGGAAGGAGAATATTGAGCCTTCATTCATGTTGAAGGTCTTTGCAACTTTAGGCCAGTGCCTATGGATGATTGGCCGTCCATCCTTCGTCCTCTTCAGGAACACTTCAATATTGAACCGTGGGTGTTGTATGAAAATGTCGGGGGGAATCGGCTTCCTCGAACACCTATGGGGGCCGAGCCCCTTACTGGTTCGGCGGGGGGCGGAGGTTGCACAAAGAGCGGATCGAGGCGGTGCACACAAGGGATTTTACCCAGCTTCGGGCCGCAAGGATGCGTAAAACCCTACTGCTGCTTTGTGGATTGTATTGTGTTCTTGCTCAGGAGCGCGTGGTGCTACAGTACACACGAGCTGCTGGCGAGACCGAGCGTGGCGATGGGTCTCCTCCCCCTCCCTCCGTGCGCATGGGGCCTCCTTTTATATGCTCAAGGGGTTACCCACAGGTGGCAGCGCAGGTGGGGGCAAAAATGGGAGAATGTTGTAGTGGGTACAGCTGCCTGCACAGTGGTTGTACAGTGCTATCATACCTAACTCTGACGGCGGGGGACAAGGGCATTAAATGCCCGTCCGCGTCGCCCAGACGGTGCAGGGAAGTGGACCGTCAGGAGCGCCACCGTTTGCCACGATGGCTACTCTGTCAGCTTCGCTTCGCCACCGCATGCCCCTGGCTACACAACCTCCCACCACGTGCACCTGGAATGCCCCCAGAGCGACACATTGGTGGGTGAGCTGGAGCGCAGGCACGGGGTGGTAACTTGCCGCAGCAAACGCCTTGCCGCGGTGGATGTCTTGTCGCGCCCGGGAGCTTGTCGCTCACCGGGCCTTGCCGGAGTGCGGGACGCGCCGTGACAAGGTCCTTGTCGTGTCGTGGTTGGCCTTCCCGGCAAGCTCCTCTTGCCGGGGTCTTGTGCTTCGAGCGGTCGTCTCGGCAAGCTCCTCTTGTCGGGGCCTTGCTCTCTTCGGGTGGCCTTCCCGGCAGGCTCCTCCTGCCGGGGCCTTGGCTCAAATACTTTGTTCTTGGATGGCCCAAAAAGGGACCACGGAGAGTCTTGGCGATCGCCTGGCAAGCCTTGCCGCGGGGTGCTACGACTGCCCGTGCACAAGTTCGGGATACTAAGGTACCCCTACTTTAGTACACCGACAGGAACCCCCGGGCCTGGGCCATACACGGTGCTGAGCACTGTTGGGCCAGGCTCAAAACAGTGCACGGGCACGCGCGGCCTGGGTCACGTTGCATCTGCTTCTGCGCCCACCACGTCCTCCCCGAATGGCACGCGTCGAACACGGCATCGTGGGGAGTGGCGTGCGTGACATGGGCGGCGTGCGCGGGGCTGAGCCCCGCAGGCGCGCGTCACGTCGCAGGCGATTTGTTTAGTCGGAAAGGCGAAACGCCCCCCCCCCCTCTCCTCCCCTTATAAGCAGGGAGACAGGGGCAGTCCGCCCACCCGCCAGTTGCGATTCCTCGAAAACCTCCACCACTTCCCAAGAGAAGCAGCGCTCCGCCGCCACCAGTGCTACCGACGCCGTCGACCTCCCTCCCTCTTTCCGCCATGGCCCCGAAGGGCAACAAGGGGAAAGGAAAGGCCGTGAAGTCGGCCGAGGCGCAGCGGCTTGAGGCGCTGTGAAAGGAGCAGGCGACCTTCCCTCCTGAGCTCGACACGTTGGTCCTGAGGGAGGAATACTACCTCTTCTGGTCGACGAGGACGCGAGCGCATCCGCGCACGAGGGTTCTTCCCGCCGCCGCCCAGAAGGAGTATCCGATCGGGTATCCCTTCTTTGCTCTGTTCTTCTATTGCGGGCTCTGCCCGCCCTTCTCTGAATTTTTCTGCGACATCATGAACACCTACGGGTTCCACCTCCTTGATTTCACCCCCAATGCTGTCTTGACCATGGCAATTTTCGCACATCTCTGTGAAAATTTTGTCGGAGTCTTTCCAAACGTAGCTCTCTTCCGCCACTTCTTCACGCCTCGAGTAGAGAGAGGAGAGCCCCTCTCCGGCGGGATCGCCTGGATCTCGAAGCTTGGCAAGAAGGATGCTTATCTGGAGGGAGAGCTCCGCAGCAAATGGGAGGAATGGAGGGCAGACTGGTGCCTGATCGTCGAGGAGAACCCGCAGCCATTCACCGTCGTGCGCCAAACCCCCGTGGTGCGCGGCAGGGATTGGAGTGACGTGGCTCCGGACGACGACAAGCTGCAGATTGCCGTCACCCGAATCCTGCGGCTCAGGCGTGCCGGGCTCACAGTTGGCGCCGTTGGCGCAGATTTCCTCTGCCGCCGCATCGCTCCCCTGCAGGAGAAGGGGAGGCCTGCCTGGGAGTTCCAGAATGCGGCGGACATCATGAGGCTGCGCCCTGGCCTCAACTTCAATTTCACCGTCTTGGAGCTTGACGGGACGCTCAGGGCGCTGTTCAAGCACGACCCCGACCACCCCGAATGGTTCAGGCTGCCGCGAGGCGTCGTCCCGTTGTGCAACAATTCGTCGCTCTGCCGCATCCTTGCAATGATGCCGCTGTGCGACTCGCACGGGATCGACTCCACTTGGCAGGAGCCCGCCGACGATGTCGTGCGGGCGTTCTTCGACGACCTAGTGGAGAGGCCAGTCGACGCCGACGAGCAGAGGGGCCTTACCCGAGACACCACCGACGCGGAGTTGGCGCGCATCGCCTCCAGGATGGAAGAGGCAGCGACAGCCGTGGCCGCGGGCGAGCTTGGCTTTACATTGGAGGAGGCGGACGCAGCGGAGGCGGAAAGCCTTGCCGACCGAGCGGAGTTCGCCGGCGAGGAAGAGCTTGCCGGGCATGGCGCAGGGGCGGACGAGTCCACCGAGGGCACGAGCGGCTTGCCGGAGGCTGACGCCTCTTCCTCCCGACCTTCAGGCAGCTCGTCGCAAGCGGAGCCCCCGGCTCAACCACGGAGGCGTCTCCGCAAGGCCGGAGAGGTGGTACGGCAAGCGAGCCAGCAGCCGCAGCACCACGTGACACGCTCCACTGTTTCAGCAGGAGCGGGGTCTTCGCAGGCCGCTGCTTCTACTCCTGCCACCCCTCGCGCCACGGCGGCGGCCGGGGCAGAGCCGTCTCGGGCTAGCGCCACCACTGCCTCCGCCAAAGCGGCCAAGGGATCCTACTCCTCCGCCTCCTCGCGCCAGAAGCGGGTCAGTCTTCGACTTCTCCGGGCTTAGCTCCGACAAGGAAGAGGGAGAGGAGTAAGATCCCCGCTGTTCTCGTGTTTCTTCAATTCTTGTAGTTGTGTCCCGCATCTCATTTGCTTTCCTCTGAATTTGCCCCTTTTCAGGACTCTGGCTCAGAGGGTGGCAAAGAGAGCCAAGGTCCCGATGGTCATCATTGACGACGAGCCCACCGTGACGGCAGGGGGCGCGCCTAAGATGACCTTATCGGAGCCGCCAACTAGTCCTCAGAGCAGCCCCCAGCGCAGCCCCCAGCGTAAGCATATGACTTGCTTCCTGCCGTTGGATGCGCCCGGGTGCCCTTCGCTTTCCTTGACATCTGGCTGACGATTTGTGTAGGAGCAGAGCAGCCCCACCAAGAGCGTCCGGAGACCGTCCTCGATGAGCCGCCCGCTACAACTACACCGCCAAGGGGGAGTCCCGCGGCAAGGGAGGAGTCTCCGGCGAGGGAGCAGTCTCCGACAAGGGAGCAGTCCCCGGCAAGGGAGCAATCTCCGGCGAGGGACGGCACCGGCGGCCCCTCACCGATGGAGACCGTGACTGCAGACCCTGGCTCAGGTAACCTTCTCGCCTCGAAACTCCCCTGGGGTTCTTCTTCTTTGGATAGTTGCTTGACTTCTCCCCCTCTTTCGGCCTTCAGACCCGCCCGCCACGGACCCGATGGAGACCGAGGTCGTCATCGAGGAGGGCGCGCGCGGCCATACTGATGACGTGGCCGCCACCGGAGAGACGGATGGTGCTGAAGATCCGGCCGGCGAAGAGGCCGCCAAGGCTGCCGCAGCAGCCGCGGGCGAGGGGGCCGGCGATCGTACTGACGGCCCTGAGGCCGCAGGAGCGCCAGGCGCTGCGCCGACCGCCGATCCCGCCTCCGCAGCGGCGTCGGGCCCCGAGGAGCCCCAGCTAGGCGCCTACCTGAAGGCCGGCGGCGATATCTTCATCAAGCTCCCCTGGGAGTCGACTTCCAGGGCGCCGGTCGAGGGGGAGACCTTGGATGGAGAGGTGCTCGACTCCGCCGGGCTGACGCTGGTTGACGCGCCAAGCAGCAGCGGCGGCGAGCCTGAGGAGGAGCGGCTGCTCCGGAAGCTGGTGTCACTCTACCGCGCCCGACAAGCCCAGGTGGAACGCCGGGAAGCGCTTGTCGCGAAGGCGGGAGCGGACATGGAGAAGCGCGCCAGGGAGCTCCGAGAGCTCAACCAGGAGGCCCTCCGATCTTTGGCGGAGGAGCGAAGGCAGCTCGACGAGGCGCGGACGGCCTTCATCCTCGAGAAGGCAGAAGCCGAAGAGCAGCAAAGGCTCGCCGCCGCGGGGCTGGCCGCGCGGGAGGGCAAGCTGGTGCAGCAGAAAGCCGGCCTCGCCAGCCACGAGGAGGAGGTCGCCGCACGCGAGCAAGCGCTTGGCGGAGCCCTCAAGGAAGCGCAGGATGCCGCCGCGGCCGCCGAGGCCGCCAAGGAGGCACTGGAGGTGAAGGTGGCGCAGCTCGACACTGATCTCAAGGCGAGCGGCGAGGAGCTCGCCGCGCTCAAACAGGAGCGCGAGAAGGGCGCCCACACCCTTGGCGAGCTGCAGGGCCGCTTCGTCGAGAAGATCAAGGAGCTCGACGCCGCCAAGGACTCCAACGCCGATCTCGAGGTGAAGTTGGGCACCTTGACCAAGGCACTGGAGAGCGCCAAGGAGCGGGAGACGACCTTGCGGAAGGAGGTCGCGGACAACGAGGCGCTGCTGAAAAGCGCCGCAGTTACCCAGAACAACTTCAGGGCGACGGTGGAGCAGTGGACTGAGGGTCTCGTGGACATCGCCGTCGCCATCGACAAGGAGCTGACGCTGCTGGGGATGGAGGGACACGAGTATCCCTCCGGCGAAAATGTCCCGCCCAGCGCCAAGCTCACTTCGTTCTTCAAAGGCGTGGTGGCGGCCCTTCAGCATCTCCGGAACGCGATCCCAGAGCAGCTGGCCGGCGAGATGCGCGACGCCATCGCCGGAGCCCTCGAGAAGGTGTTGGTGAAGATCGCCTTCCGCAACCCCGGCATCAGGCTCACCAACGTCCTCATATCCCTGCCGGCAGACGCTGACCTCGAGGAGATCAGGGCCCTCGTCACGCCCATCGTGGAGAAGGTGGCCGGGATCAAGAGGATCGAGGGCGACCGCGTGGATTAGGCCGCCTCCCCTTTTCTTTTCTTGTCGCTGCCGGCCAAGTCATGAAAGCGATTCATTAGGGCTGCGACAAGCTTATCTTTGTAATATAACTCTATCTTAGTTAGTGACTGCACTGTTATTTCCTCTACTTGACTCCGTGCTCTGTATGTTTTTGCCCTACGCTTTTGGGGACTTGTCGGCGTAGGCCTCCGCCTTACCGCGGGCTCTGAGTGCGGGACATCAGCAGCCCGCCAGCGGCGCCACTACCGGCAAGAAACCTTGCCGCGGCTAGCTGCAGCTCACTTAAATTGTTGAGCAGGCTCAAAGCAAGGTAAGTGTTGCGACTGTAGTCGCAGCACACTTAAGCTGCCGAGCGAGCTCGAAACAAAGTAAGGATGCCACTCTGGTTGTAGCACACTTAAGTCGTTGAGCGGACTCAAAACGAAGTAAGGGCGCAACTAGCCACGAGCCGGTCCTTCCGCGCACAGGTTTTCCATACAAAGTACGGTCGTTCGAGGAAGATAACCTCAAATTTTTAAAAACTCAATTGCTCAAGCTTTGGCAACTTAGCTTTTCCGTGGCTCACTGCCCGGCAAGGTCGCTTTCCGGCAAGGCGAGACATGGGGCTCGCCGTCGCTTACCGGGGGTCAGTGCTGCACAGAGTGTCAGGTGCATGCAAAGAATAAAGAGCATGAGATCGACAAGGTGCGCGGAGCACATGAACTCAATCTGCGCACAGGGTCTGCGCCTGGCTCTGTACAAAGGATCACATGCAACAGCGACAAGACTTTGTACAGAAGGGTGGTTGCCGTACGGGGTCCGACAACCGCGCCTTACAGGAGAAACTTACGAAGATGCCCAACGTTCCAGGAGTTGCTCACCGGAGCGGTATCTTCGATCTCAAGGCGGACAGCGCCAGGCCTATCGACTCGTTTCACCCGGTAAGGGTCTTCCCACTTTCTCGAAACTTCTGGCACTAACTTCGCGGCTATAAAAGCGGCGCAAAGCTTGCTGGTAGCGAGCAGCTCGCACAGCGGCCTGAAGACGGTCCTCCTCGAGGAGCAGCGCGTCATCTCGACGCAGCTGCTCTCGCTCGAGCTCAGCGTGAGCGAACACTCGAGGTGGCCCGCATGCGAGATCCGTGGGGCTAACTGCCTCCGCTCCATGAAATAGAGCGAAAAGTCGCCTAGTCATACCAGGGCTTACCTGCGCCGAGAGGTGTCGGCGTATGTTCGGACGCCGTGGCACCACAAGCTTGGTGCGTGTTCGGACGCCGTGGCGCCATGAACTGGCTCGACGACGCCCGTTCCGCTGCCGGCGCCGTCCCCACCACCCGTTTGCTCCAAGGGCAGTGGGTTCGACGCGGACGGACCAGCCACCTCCGGAGTCTTCTTCTTCGGTGGCATGTCGACGAAGATGAAGGAGATCTAGTGGTGCAGACGCCGGATCAGGTTCGCACAACTTCGACGCCCCCTACCTGGCGCGCCAAAGATGTCGGGGGGAATCGGCTTCCTCGAACACCTATGGGGACCGAGCCCCTTACTGGTTCGGCGGGGGGCGGAGGTTGCACAAAGAGCGGATTGAGGCGGTGCACACAAGGGATTTTACCCAGCTTCGGGCCGCAAGGATGCGTAAAACCCTACTGCTGCTTTGTGGATTGTATTGTGTTCTTGCTCGGGAGCGCGTGGTGCTACAGTACACACGAGCTGCTGGCGAGACCGAGCGTGGCGATGGGTCTCCTCCCCCTCCCTCCGTGCGCATGGGGCCTCCTTTTATATGCTCAAGGGGTTACCCACAGGTGGCAGCGCAGGTGGGGGCAAAAATGGGAGAATGCTGTAGTGGGTACAGCTACCTGCACAGTGGTTGTACAGTGCTATCATACCTAACTCTGACGGCGGGGGACAAGGGCATTAAATGCCCGTCCGCATCGCCCAGACGGTGCAGGGAAGTGGACCGTCAGGAGCGCCACCGTTTGCCACGATGGCTACTCTGTCAGCTTCGCTTCGCCACCGCATGCCCCTGGCTACACAACCTCCCGCCACGTGCACCTGGAATGCCCCCAGAGCGACACGTTGGTGGGTGAGCTGGAGCGCAGGCACGGGGTGGTAACTTGCCGCGGCAAACGCCTTGCCGCGGTGGATGTCTTGTCGCGCCCGGGAGCTTGTCGCTCACCGGGCCTTGCCGGAGCGCGAGACGCGCCGTGGCAAGGTCCTTGTCGTGCCGTGGTTGGCCTTCCCGGCAAGCTCCTCTTGCCGGGGTCTTGTGCTTCGAGCGGTCGTCCCGGCAAGGTCCTCTTGTCGGGGCCTTGCTCTCTTCGGGTGGCCTTCCCGGCAGGCTCCTCCTGCCGGGGCCTTGGCTCAAATACTTTGTTCTTGGATGGCCCAAAAAGGGACCACGGAGAGTCTTGGCGATCGCCTGGCAAGCCTTGCCGCGGGGTGCTACGACTGCCCGTGCACAAGTTCGGGATACTAAGGTACCCCTACTTTAGTACACCGACAGAAAACCTTCCTCGTCTCCTGACCATAGAGGTGGTTTGAGAGGTAATCATCAGTGAACTACTTTGGAAGGGCCTGAAAACAAGGATGTGCATAAATATCTTCTCTATATTGCAAACGGGGCAAAGGAATAAAAAAGGCAAGGTATAATAGTTAGTACCATCTTGTAGTTAACTAATATCTTCTTCATTGTGCATAAGAAGATCTTGTTGTTGTTTTTTTTTGCTAATTTCTTTATCCTAACAATCTTTCTGAGTTTCGTGACTTGATTGATATTCATGGACAACTCATTTCCCCATATGTAAAAAGGGTCGAACAGTGGGTCAAAACCTCTAACAGTGGGACCTACATGTGCAAGTCCAAATTGCTAAAAACCTAAATATTAGAATGGTTCTTGCAATTGCACAATAATGTGCTATTAGACAACGGACCATGCACGTGCTAACCTCGATTGTAAACCTCAGTGCTTCCCATTGTTTCCCTACAACACATATAAAGTAGTTAGTCATCAGGTTAAGTAAGGGTTCACATTCTATCAATAAAATATGTTGATGAAAAATAAGCACATTGGAGATTCATCAGATTAATTCAAGCCACATGGAAAACCCATTTATCCAAACCAAACATGATTAATAACTAGGAAACATAGAACTTGTATATATTTCTCATGTATTAAGTGCAGCCAAATTCGATTTATTCCTCACATGCACAATAATACAAAATTCTACCCACGACAATTGGACATCACATTGCAAAATCGAACCAAGCAGTTAACTAAACACCACAACAAATGAACCAAACATTAGTTGAGCACCACATTGCACAATATAACATACTCCTAATAGAAGATCAGACAGTTAACCAAACCAAGCATGCTTAACAACTTGGAAATATAGCAATTGTATTTGTTTCTCATGTATTCAGTACAACCAAATTCAATTTATTCCTCAAATGGTATACAATAACAGAATGCACCCACAACAATTGAACATCGCATTGCAGAATTAAACCAAACAGTTAACTAAACACCACAACAAATGAACCAAAGGTTAACTGAGCACCACATTGCCCAATATAACATACTCCGAATAGAAGATCTGACAGTTAACCAAACCAAGCATGTTTAACAACTTGGAAATATAGCAATTGTATTTGTTTCTCATGTATTTAGTACAGCCAAATTCGATTTACTTCTCACATGGTATACAATAACAGAATGCACCTACAACTATTGAACATTGCATTGCAGAATTGAACCAAACTGTTAACTAAACACCAAAACAAATGAACCAAACTTTAACTGAGCACCACATTGCACAATGTATAAACAAACAAAGCATGCTTGACAACTTGGAAATATAGCAATTGTATTCGTTTCTCATGTATTTGTAAAGATAAATTCGATTTGTTTCTCACATGGAAGACAATACAAAATTGCAGCCTGAAGAATTGAACATCACATTTGCAGAATTGAACCAAACAGTTAACTGAAGACGACAACTAATTAACCAAACAGTTAACTGAAGATGACAACTAATTAACCAAACAGTTAATAAGTGAGCACCACACTGCACGACATATAGAACATATACACTAGAGCAACAGATTGCATGGTAAAATTAGATAGCACAATGCACTAGAATTTGTTAAGGAAAGGCAGGAGTAGCACACGCAACGGGCAAACAGAGCATGCTTAACCGGCGTAGCTAGAAAATGGCAAGGTGCTCCTCCAAGATCTGGGGGTCGGCATGAATGGCAGCCATCGCGGCCTCATCCGCGCATGCGCCCGCGATTTGCTTCTCCGCTGCCAAATGCTCCTTGAGATCCTGGCTATACTACGTGCACCATGGCTTAGGGCGGCGCTTATTTGGTGGAGGGTCGGTGATTTGGGTGGAAGGTGTCGCACCAGCGGTCGGGGAATGTGGGATGTGGAAGGAGAAGAGGGATGGGGGTCGAGTGTGGATTACCTGCCTGGATAGACGAGGCCGAGCAGCATGAAGGAGGGTCGCCGGCGAGGAGGCGGCGCTGCAAGCAAGGAGTGCAGGTTTCAACTTGGAAAGGAAGGCGGAAACACGGGAAATGTGGCTTTTGGTGAGGGAGAGGGGCGGGGAGGTAGATATTTCCGTGGAAGCCAAAAATTTGGAATCGCTTCAGCGAAAAAACTGGCGCGCAAAGTGTCATCAGACATGGTCCCTTATTCAGAACTGTGTACGATATGTGAACATCACAAATGATTCAGATAGCTTAACCCATGTGTGATGAGTTTGAACTCAAAATTTTTGGTTCGAGTTTTCCTGGTTACAGTGGTCATCCACGTCATTGCATAATTTGGGTACACAAAGGAGACCACAGCACACCCACACTTCTTAATCGAGGAAGTTCAGCAATTAAGCAGAGCTAGCTGACCTAAACATTACTCTAACAAATTAAAGATCAGCGCTCTTAATTAAACAAAACAAAGAGTACTACGGCTAGTGCTCGTCGATCTCCGCCGCCGCCTCCATGTCCAGCTCACGCCCGGCGGTCTCCTGCATGGCATCCATCGCACCATACTTGGCAAGCATCTCGCCATCCGCGTCCGCCATCTCTTTGGAAAAGGCCGCCACGATCTGGGCGTGGGCGGCCGAGATCTGGGCTTGGACGGGCTCCGTCGTGGCAAGGTATGCGGTGGAGGAACGAACGACTGCTCAAACGCTCTCGGCGATTGCCGACTCTTCGGTCGTGGGTTGTCGACCGTTGTCGGAGAAGATTCGTTCGATTTGTGTGGTGACCGCCACGAGCTGGGCATGGGCGGCCTCGACATGGTCGTGGGTGGCCTCCATCAGGGCTAAGGCCGCCGCTGTGGAATGGACAGCTGTTGTGCCACTCTCGCCAATTGCTATCCCCGAGGCAGATGTTGCTACCGCTACCTGAGAAGCACCAGCGGCTGTTTGGGCTGCCCTGGCCGCCCGGTCGCAGATTGTGGCCACGCTCATGCACCTTCTTAGCACGCGCATGGAGGCTGCGGCCATGCTCTCGCCGGAGTGGGCCGCCGAAGTTACCCTCACGACACGGGTCCACGTCCCATCTTTCACCAGCGATGATTGAACAGTGAAATGATATTTGGGGAGCGAGCTAGTGTGCTTGACACGCCAGCTGTGGACTGTAGCCGACGCACCTTCTCGCAAAAGCTATAGGCGTACTATACACTAATGGTGCTCCAGGATATTTTGTACCACATCTCACACGGTTGGTGATAATAAACTGTGTGGGATCTACTTGATTTTTCATCTTGATTTGAATTAAATGATGGGGTTACAGCGGCAATGGACGGTGTTTGAATTGCTAGAACTTTTATCTGCAGTGAACATGCAACTATATGTGTGTCGTAAAAAATTGCAATTATTCAGGGTTCATTTGGACATTTTATATATTAAATTGGTTTTCTAACCATTTCAGGTGCACAATTCAAAATTAAACTACATGCACATGCTCCGGTGCACCAACATGGGTTGTAAAATCATATATGTGTCCAAGGGTTTATGCTAATGTCCCATGCAAGAAACGAGGATGAATTTCGAACACCACGGCACCGTGGCTCTCAAGCAAACATTGAGGTACCTACTTTTGTGACTCAAGTAAATCCACAACTCGTCTGAAATTCATAAAACTTGGGATACTATCATGGAGTGGCATCACCATGACGTGGTAAATTTTTTGTCCCATTTGGGGCAGGTTTGGGTATAACTTCTCACAAACCAGAGCTTTTCACAACAAGCCTCATGGTTTCGGTAGGGAACGTGCCACCTTTGGGGACGAAACGATATCCGTTGCCTCTTATTGCTTTCAACATTTTTCTAGTGTCAACATAGAACAACAGGAGTGTTGTGTTAAATTACGGAATTTTTCGGGGTTTGTTTGGACATTTTTATACATTAACTGGGTTTTCTAGGCATTTTATGTGCATAATTCAAATTTGAACTACATGCACATGCTCCAATGCATATAAATTGGTTGAAAAATCAAATCTGTGTCCTTGGGTGCATGCTTAGGTCCCATGCAAGAAACGAGAATGAATTTCAAACACCCTGCCACCGTCACTCAGCTGCAAACATTCAGATACCTGGTTTTTAAATTCTAGTAAATCCAAAACTAGTCTGAAATTCATGAAACTTGGCATGCTATCATGGAGCGGCATCAACATGCCGTGGTAAAAATTTGGTCCCATTTGGGGCAGGTTTTGGTATAAGCTTCTCAGAAACCAGAGCTTCTCACAACAAGCCTGATGGTTTCGGTAGGGAACGTGCCCCCTTTGGGGACGAAACGATATTCATTGCCTCTTATTGCTTTCAAATTTTTTCTAGTATCAACATAGAACAACAGGTATGTTGTGCTAAATTATAATATTTTGCGGGGTTCGTTTGGACATTTTTATACATTAACTGGGTTTTCTAGGCATTTTATGTGCATAATTCAAATTTGGACTACATGCACATGCTCTAGTGCATATAAATTGGTTGAAAAATCAAATCTGTGTCCTTGGGTGCATGATTAGGCCCCATGCAAGAAACGGGAATGAATTTCAAACACCCTGCCACCGTCACTCGGCCGCAAACATTGATATACCTGGTTTTTAAATTCTAGTAAATCCAAAATGCGCCTGAAATTCATGAAATTTGGCATGCTATCATGGAGCGGCATCAACATGTCGTGGTACAAATTTTGTCCCATTTGGGGCAGGTTTGGCCATAAGCTTCTCACAAACCAGAGCTTCTCACAACAAGCATGGTGGTTTCGGTAGGGAACATGCCACCTTTTGGGACGAAACGATATCCGTTGCCTCTTATTGCTTTCAAAAATTTTCTAGTGTCAACATAGAAAAACAAGAGTGTTGTGTTAAATTTTGGAATTTTTTGGGGTTCATTTGGACATTTGTATACATTAACTGGGTTTTCTAGGCATTTTATGTGCATAATTCAAATTTGAACTACATGCACATGCTCCAATGCATATAAAATCAAATATGTGTCCTTGGGTGCATGCTTAGGTCCCATGCAAGAAACGGGAATGAATTTCAAACACCCTTCCACTGTCACTCGGCCGCAAACATTGAGATACCTGGTTTTTAAATTCTTGTGAATACAAAACTCGTCTGAAATTCATGAAACTTGGCATGCTATCATGGAGCGGCATCAACATGCCGTGGTCAAAATTTTGTCCCTTTTGGGGCAGGTTTGGGTATAAGCTTCTCACAAACAAGAGCTTCTCACAACAAGCCTAATAGTTTCGGTAGGGAACGTGCCACCTTTGGGGACGAAACGATATACGTTGCCTCTTGTTGCTTTCAAAACTTTCTAGTGTCAACATAGAACAACAGGAGCTTTGTGTTCAGTTTTGGATTTTTTTGGGGTTTGTTTGGACATTTTTATACATTAACTGGGTTTTCTAGGCATTTTGTGTGCATAATTCAAATTTTAACTACATGCACATGCTCCAGTGCATATAAATTGGTTGAAAAATCAAATATGTGTCCTTGGGTGCATGCTTAGGTCCCATGCAAGAAATGGGAATGGATTTCAAACACCAGGGCACTGTTGATTGCCGGCAAAATGTTGAGATACTTTGTTTTATTCTAGTAAATCCATAACTCGTTTGAAATTCATGAAACTTGGCATGCTATCATGGAATGGCACCCGACATGCTGTGGTATTCTTTGTGTCCATTTTGAGAGAAGGTGCACTCAAATAACAACCAACAAAGGCATTTTGAAAAAATAGTTGCCACTTTAATATCTCAAACGTTTGTATAATTCAAATTGTGTGTGTTCTGTTAACCATTCACGTGACGCCACGTGTCTTGGTTTTAATGGCTATAGGAGGTGCCGTGTGGATAGCTGCTTGACTGAATGAGAGGCATGTGAGCGTAGTCCGGTGCGCAAGCTGACTGAGAGGCGTGCAAGCTGTCCTCCAATGCGCAGGCTCAGCGGGAAGCGTGCGAGCTATAGGCTGCGTAGGCTCACTCGGAAGCGAGCCCTTTGACTTTCATGGCCGCCTTCCTTCCTCTCTATTAATGGCGCTCGAGCCGCTGTTTAATACGGGCGGCCTTACTGTTCGCCTCCCATTCCCTTCCCTCCCGCAGACCTCCACCAACGCCATGGCGCAGAATGATCATCTGCCACTAGTCTTCAAGTTTGGTGAAGTCGACTCCGAGATGGACGAGACAGAAAATAAGGAGGAATGGGGCATCATGGACATGGCCCCGAATGAGCTGGCCACGGCGGTTGCTGCCCCCGCTCCCGTCCCAGCTCCTGTCCTCGCGCTCGCGCCAGCGACCATCCCCGTAGCATTGACGGGCTGGTCACCGAGCACTATCGCAGAGCTGGAAGCCACGGGCGTCAGCGAGGTCTTCGCGGACCCGTGCGAGCTCATGTACATGCCAGCGCCAGCGCCCGTGCCCGTGCACGCCCCTCCACCCACTGTGGCTCCAGTCCCCGTGCGTTTGGCTGCACCCGCCGCGCCCGTGCCCGTGTGCGCCCCTCCACCCACCGCGGCGCTGGTCCCCGTGCGTTTGGCTGCACTTGCCGTGCCTGTGCTCGTGCGCGTGCCCCCCTCAGCGGCATGGGACGACGCCGTCGACCGCTACCTCTCAGCGCCGCCAGTTGCCGTCCTGCCGCTCCCGCCCGTCGATCGCGCAACGACATGATGTTTGATTTACGAGTGAAGAACATTATGTGCTGCCTTGAAGACTTCAACAACGACGTCCCAGAGGACGAGAATGACGGCGTGGCACGTCGCCTCCGCCGCCGCCGGAAATAGTTTTTTGGGGGGTTTAATACTATATCTCGAATTCTTGATCATATGAATATAAATTCGTAGTGTGACTGAATGAAAGATATGGTTTGAACGAACTTGCGTTTTTCTCTCTTAATGTACATAATTATCAAACGATTTTCTTTCAAAAAAACGTCAATAGTTTTTAAATATAAAACACTCATCGCAAACGTTTTAGTTAGAACACCCATATGCAAACCGACAGCTTCCCCAGGAAGCCAAGGGAAAATGTGCCGAGCATGATTTCTGCAACGCTTGATCGCAAACGTTTTAGATAGAACACCCGTATGCAAAGTGAGAGCTATGGTCTTCCCCCTTAAGTCAAGGGAAAATTCACAGCGCGGGATTTGTGCATCCCTTCAATGCAAATGGTTGTTTTGGATGACTCGTGTGCAACCACGTACAAACAATTTGGTAAGATTTGCATCTGTCATATTGGGTATGTTGCCATTTGTCAAACTGGAAAGATTGGCATTTGTTGATCTAGTAACATTGTCATTTGTCAATCCTTCTAACACTCTGATTTGTCAAAATATACAACTAAAAATCACTAGCACTATCTAATTTTTGCAACTAAAATTCAGTAATTAAGCATAGATTTCATTCATAGATTAAGCAATCGTTCTTTATACAAACAGTTCAACTCGACAGCTGAACCGGCCAAACATTTCCCCAATTATTGCGGACCATGTACTGAAATAGCTAGTTCAACTATATATACTAGCTAATTTTAAGTATGTTGTACAGTTCAACCACATCTATAGTCAGATGAACTGAACAAAATAGCCCCTAAATACTACTACTGCAGAGGGGCTTTGTACTACTTCCGGCAGCCTCTCCTCTGCCGAGCGTGCTCAGTAAGAGGCAGAGGAGGAGGAGCCTACCGACGAGCTGGAAAACTGCAATACGGTGCCTGTCACTACTGTAGCTTCAGCGACGCTCACCTCGAACGCCCTCTGCTGCTCTAGACGACCCCTCTCGAAGCGGTGGTTCTCCTCATAGATCTCCTGATTCCTCGCCTCTCAGGCAGCGTGTGCCACGACCATGGCGGCGGTAAGGCTCTTTGCGTGCTCGATGAGGCGCTCCTCCTCCTCCCGCAGGAACTCGGTGTAGCGCGCAAGGTCGTTGACGCACGTGCAGGCCTCCACCTTCGCCTCCCGCCTTCGGGCGGCGGTGGCGGAGCAGGTGATGACCCCTGCGGTGGATGGTGGGCTGGCGGCCATGACGGTCGACGATGGGGTGGCGGCCATGACCACCACCTCCCTCCTTTGGGCCATGGTGGCAGAGCGGGTGATGGCCGACAGTGGGGTGGCGGCCACGACGGCCACCTCCCGCCTTCGGGCCGCGGCGGTGGAGCGGGCGATGGCTCTGGCTTTCGAGGATGGTTTGGCGGCAACGGCGGCCGACAACAGCTGCCGACAGGCAGCGGCGACGGAGCGTGTGGTGGGTGTTCCGCGCACACCCAATAGGGACGCCACGCGCACTACACTATTTCGAGGACTACGCCGCTGCCGCGGTGTAGCCTCCCAGCTGGAGCCTCCTCTGATGACGGTGGAGTGTCTGAGCGACGACGACGGACCGGTGCCATTGGCAATTGTGGGTGAAGAAGACGAGATAAGCTACAGGGAGGCAGGGGAAAATGCGACGCAGGACTCGCCGGCCGTGAGGGTTTATATAGCAGGCCGGTAAGCATTGGGATTTTGGGGTATTTCAATGAGTCGGGCGGGAAGCTTGCGCGGGAACCTGCAAGGTTGCGCGGGAATGGGCTCATCGACGATTCATTGGCGCCACTTCGAGCCACCGTTTGGCCAAAAGAACGCCCCCGCGCGCTGCGCAAACTTGCGCTGTAAGCCGACTGCGACAGCGGGGTGACAAGACGTCCGAGAGGAGGACGAAAGGCCAGGTACACATACGGCTAAAACAAAAAAGTTTGCGGTTTAACTACCTACTATACCCCCGTCCTGGTTTATAAGTATGATTTAACTAATAAAATAATACCTGTCGCCAAAGATTATATAGTTGGATTCATATTTGAACATAGTTTTCAATTATATAATTTTTATAACATGCATTAGCATTTTGTTGGTTAAATTTAAGGGCAAAGTATGGCACATGATATAAAGGGGACTATAGACCAAGACGGAGTTAGTAGCACACGGCCATTCTCTACGCAGCGACGCAACTGTCGGTCGGCTTGTAGGCGACCATTTTCTGCGTGTTCAATTGCTCTATGCATGTGGTTGCTTGTGGTTGAGGCGGTCGTGGCGCGCTCTGCTCGCGTCCCGCTGCGCGCGCTCTACTCTCGCGCCCCTCCAGGTGCTCTGCCCTCGTCCCTCCATGCACGCTGCTAGTGTTAGGGGCCGGCGCAGGATCATCACGTTCGTGTGCATGCGGTTGTGCCGGGCGCGGCGCGACGATGCAGTTACCCGCTGCAAAAACTGCCACGCGAACACGCCTAGAATCCAGGCTGCCCGGGGCCCTTTTATTCCTACGGCCCTTTACCTTCATCTCTCGCGTCACACGACATAATAAGCACACCCAAAACGACACATACAGAGAGGACATCCAGCGGTTCAAATGGCGCTCCCAGCGGCTGACGACGGCAACGGCGGGCAGTTCACCACACATCATGTCATGGACACCCACATGAGGGGGAAGGCCCTCTCGGTTGTGTACACGAATGATCCGGTCTCGGTGGAGAGCTCCATCCAAACTATGGAGCAGTTCCTTGCCGAGGACAAGTACCAAGTGGTCGGCTTCGACCTCGAGTACACCAGTGGTCGTGCCAGGCACGATTAGAAGGTTGTCGTCGCCCAGTTGTGCGTGCGACATGACGTCCTCGTCTACCACTACCACCTGGCCACAAGGCCTTGCGAGCGTTTCTCCAGGTTTATCAACAACCCCGACTATAGTTTCGCTACGATGGACACCACCAACGATCTAAAAGCGCTCAAGGTTTCGGGCTTGAAATGCCTGAATCTTGTCAACATCTAGCACCACTACAAGGTCTGGGGCAGCGACAACAACAAATTGAACTCCCTGGTTGACCTCGCCTCGGCCATCATCGACCCCCACTACATGAAGATGAAGAATGAGAGCAAGAAGGACAAGAGCGCCTGGTGTGTGGCATGAGAGACTGGATGAACAACACGTCAAGTACGCGGCCAAGGACACGTACACAAGCTACGAGATGTACAAGCGGATCGTTGACATGAGGAAGTGCCTTCTTCTTGCCCCAGACATCGAGCCACAGAGTAGTGGCAGGAGCGTCACAAGAAGTAGATGACTAGACGATCGTTTCTCCTACTTTAGAATGCATGCAATTGCTTATTGAGGTGTGTGCGAATGATCTGTATAGTCACTTATGTAATTGGATGTCTATTTCAGTTGTTTATATATACATGTTATTCTACTGTAGACAGAGCAAATCACACGGCTTATTAGCAGCAATCGTCTGTGTTATTATTGGTCTTCGCACACATTTCTGATTACGGACCTATTTGTCGCGTATCACACACATCTTGATCAGTTGAACCATTTCCATTGTGTTGCATAATCACACACAATTCATCCTAGTGAACTGTATGTCATATATCGCACACACCTTCATCTGGCTGCCCTTTTTTGTTGTTCTGCATCATCGCAAACAGTTCTTCTGGATTAACTGTTTGCCACTCATCGCACACGCAAATCTAATATGAACCATGTTTGATGTTGCCGCCATCGCAAACGTTTTGCACCTTTTTGACGTTTTTTTACACCACTGTTTGCGATTATTGCATCGCGCACAGTTTCGTCGAAGGGTCTCTGATTCGACTGTCGCATTTGTACCATGGTCCATAAATACACTTGGCTTGCCGAGCGGCCACGAAAGCGCGGATGGCCAGGATTACCAGGATAACATTGTCACTTGTGTCAGGATAACGTCTGTTTCGTCGCTGCGAAGGCAACGCACGCAGGGAGCTCCTATTGTCATCAAGCACTCTTCTCCCCCCCTATGCACACAGTGTTGTAACAAAATTTACATTTTGGACCAGCTCCCTACCAATTCTTTTTCCTGCATGATGACAAATCTCAGTTGGTGAAATCTTTGCGCAAGAAATCATCGCCTATGCAACACAGAAAAAATATTTTCAAATAGACCAGCATTTTGCAAGTTTGCCAGAGACCACTTAAACTCCAAAGATGCTAATCTACAGTCTCAAACCAGCCTCGAGCAAAATAAATAAAACTTTAGAAGATGGGTCCATGCACCCGGCATGCGTGCCTCAGAGTATTGCGCAGTGGATATCACCAGAGCTGCACACCTCGTCGTGGTAAGCATATTCATCCAGAATTCACCAATGCTTTTGCATCATCATCGGCATGCCAGAATCAATGAAACCACGACAAAAAACACGTCAACCGAAGCCAAAAAAGAAGAATATGCCCCACAAATCAAGAACGAACACTGCAACAAACTCACGAAGCGGGGATGACATAGTTACGGACGAATCTGGAGCTCGGCCAGCTGAAGGAATAAAACCACGACCTTCTCAAAGCAGATTATGAACTCGGGGAGTTCAAACTGTAACAACTTAGAAATCAACAAGCAGGCTGCCAGACGGGAGAGAGAGAGAGAGAGAGAGAGAGAGAGAGTTCCCTTGATCCTGATGCAAAATGGAGGTTGGAGCTGGAGATGAGATGTGGAGAAAGGAGGCAGATGGAAGCGACGGATGTGGATGGTCCATAAATACACTTGGCTTGCAGAGCGGCCACGGAAGCGACGGATGGCTAGGATTACCAGGATAACATTGTCACTTGTGTCAGGATAACGTTTGTTTCGTCGTTGCGGAGGCAATGCACGCGGGGAGCTCCTATTGTCATCAAGCACTCTTCTCCCCCCCCCCCCCTATGCACACAGTGTTGTAAGAAAAATACATTTGGGACCAGCTCCCTGCCAATTCTTTTTCCTGCGTGACGACAAATTTGAGTTGTTGAAATCTTTGCGCAAGAAATCATCCCCTATGCAACACAAAAAAAACATTTTCAAAAAGACCAGCATTTTGCAAGTCTGCCAGAGACCACTTAAACTCCAAAGATGCCAATCTACAGTCTCAAACCAGCCTCGAGCAAAAGAAACAAAACTTTAGAAGATGGTTCCATGCATCCGGCATGCATGCCTCAGAGTATTGCACAATGGATATCACCAGAGCCGCACACATTGTTGTGTGCAAGCGCATTCATCCAGAATTCACCGGTACTTTTGCATCATCTCTGCACGCCGGAATCAATCAAACTACGAGAAAAACACATCAACCGAACCAAAAAAGAAGAAGATGTCCGACAAATCAAGAATGAGCATGGGAACAAACTGATGGGGCGGGGATGACATGGTTAGAGACAAATCTGGAGCTCGTTCAGCCAAAGGAAATAAAACCATGACCTTCTCAAAGCAGAATATGAACTCGGGGAGTTCAAGCAACAACAACATAGAAATCAACAAGGAGGCTGACAGACGGGAAATAGAGTTCCCTTCATCCTGATGCGAAATGGAGGTTGGAACTGGAGATGAGATATGGAGAAAGGAGGCAGATGGACCTACGCGGTCACGTGGATGTGGATGGTCCATAAATGCACTTGGCTTGCGGAGCGGCCACGGCAGCGACAGATGGCTAGGATTACAAGGATAACATTGTCACTTGTGTCAGGATAACGTTCGTTTCGTCTCTCGGGAGGCAACGCACGCAGGGAGCTCCTATTGGCAATGGCCCTATAACATGCACCTCTGGCCATTTAGCTCGGCCTCTATCGCTTAAACAAAAATCATCACTCTATCCGAAATCATTAGTTATGGATACCCTTGGTTACTCCTATTTCCTCTGGCGTGACAAGTGACACATTGTATGTGTGACACCTGGGAATTTTGTGTTTTCTCATAGATTTGTTTTTCAAAGCGTTTTATTTTTTAGCCCGTGTGTTTAAATCACAAACCGTTTTCATCATTGTGTTTCTCACGTCGAAATCTATCAACTAGGTCCCATGATAATTGACTAGCAAATATGCCCGTGCGTTGCAACGGGAGAAAGAAATCACACATCATACACACACTCGATGACATCAGCAAATCCATTGAAATTTTTCATGATGACACACAACAGTCAACATGATAAGTGGTGTTGCGCAAAAAAAAAAGGTTGGATGATTTTTTAGTGTACTCAAGGTGTTTCCAAAAATCTTTGTGAGCACAATTTCAAACAATATGAAAATCAACATTAAGCCACTTCTTTACATAAATGGGGTAGGAAACATATATAATAGGCATTTTTAAAATATGCCATAAAAAAGGTATTGATTAAGGTTGCACCTTAAATATAATTTTAGAAATAATTAACATGCAAGATTATAGCATATCTGGAATCGACATATTTTTTCTGGAATCTACATATTTTTTGAGTAATTTTCATATATAACATGTTAGATTTAGAATTTAGGTTTGAAAGATAAGAAGCATTTGAATCTGCCTGAAAAAAAGGAGAAAGGTTAAACCGAGACTTACTGGGCTGAATGCATCCCATCTTCTTAGTGTTCGTAGAGAAAAAGAAGAAAATGCACGGTTGCAAAGGGAGAAAAAAAATCACCCATCATACACACACTCGATGACATCAGCAAATCCATTGAAATTTTTCATGATGCCACACAGCAGACAACATGATAAGTGGTGTTGCGTAAAAAAATGTTGGATGATTTTTTAGTGTACTCAAGGTGTTTCCAAAAATCTTTGTGAGCACAATTTCAAACAATATGAAAATCAAGATTAAGCCACTTCTTTATATAAATGGGGTAGGAAACATATATAATAGGCATTTTTAAAATACCCCATATAAAGAAGGTATTGATTAAGGTTGCACCTTAAATATAATTTTAGAAATAATTAACATGCAAGATAATAGCATATTTGGAATCGGCTTTTTTTCTGGAATCTACATATTTTTCTGGGTGATTTTCATATATAACTTGTTAGATTTAGAACTGAGGTTTGAAAGATAAGAAGCATTTTAATCTGCCTGAAAAAAAAGAGAAAGGTTAAACCGAGATTTACTGACCACTGGGGCGCATGGCCGCTTTTGATTTAATAGAGGACTGCTATGTATATGAACCGAAGACAACGTTTTTTTTTCACTTAGCGGTGGCATTGGGTTGTAATTTTTCTCAACTTTAAAGACAATTCTACAACGTACGGACAGAAGCACTAATGACTTTATTATTAGGTAAAGATTTGAATGAACTTTTTCCCTAAAGAAAAACCGGAAATATATAAAGCCGAAAAAAACAAAAAATAAAAGCACAACTGTACATCACCGTGAAACACAACTATGCTCTCTACTTCATCGCTTTTCACTTTTCGAGAAGCACATATATGCTTCACCTGAAGCACAACTGTGATTTTCATCTTTTCAGGAAGTACAATTGTGTGCCCGCGTGAAGCACAATTATGCTTTTCACTTTTTGGAAAGCGCAGTTGTGTGTCACCATGTTGTACAACTATATTTTTTTACACGGTGTGCTTCACAAGAGAGAGAGTGTGTGCGTGTATTGCAAAAACCTAGAAAAAATTGAGGAAAATTCGAAAACCCACAAGTAGCCCAAAACCCCCCAAAAAACACATGTAGAAAAAGGTGCTATGTGGGTGCAGCCAGCACGCGACACATGACAATAGCTAGGCGCACCACACGGTGTAGCATAACTGACCGTTGTGGGAAGCCTGTGGAGGATACCTGTTGATTAGTTGCTCCGCGCTCTTTGCCCACCTTGTTCAATCCCTATTCGGTGCTAAATGCGCCAGTTGGTATTGTTTCGGCTAGTTAGCACCAGAGTTATGTTTCACTCCTATAGGAATCGCTTACATCGAGGCGACTATTTGGCCGGCCCAAAAATGTAGATGAGCGCGATTATTTTTTGACTTTGGTATTATCTCAGTTTACCACTGTTTTTGTATTGGTTTTCTTCATATTTTATATGTTTTTCTTTGATTTTTCTTTTTTTGGCATTCTTTGTTTCCTTCTTCGGGGTTTTTAATGGTTTTTCAGCACATGTTTAATTTTTTCATTACATTGTATCTATTTTTTATACAGCAGAAAAAAATTTTATACATGATTACCCTTTTTCAAATGTATGTTTTGATGTCTATTTTTTCTAACACGTTGTACATTTTTCTTATACATCTAAAACACTTTTACATGTGTTTAACAATTACCAAATACATGATTAATATATTTTTTCAAATATTTTTTTGAATAATTTTCCAATACGTGTTAAAAAATTTCAAATGCAATTTGATTTTTTTATTGAATGATATGAAACAATTTTTCAAGCTATGCAAAAAAAATTGCATTATACTCCCTCTGTTCCTAAATATAAGACTTTTTAGGGATTCCAATATGGACTACAAATAGAGCAAAATAAATAAATCTACACTTTAAAATATGTCTATATACATCTGTATGTAGTCCATATTGATATCTATAGAAGGCCTTATATTTAGAAATGGATGGAGTATAAACATTATTTTTAAATTTGAAATATAACTTTGAAACGCGTGAACATTGTTGTAAATGTAACGTACATTTTTTAGTATAGTGCGACTTTTTTGTTTTGAACCAGATAACATTCTTTTTACATTCTATAACATTTTTAAATTGTCACATACATTTTTTAAAACTCAAGAGCACATTCGAAATGTGACATATTAACTAAATTATTTTCCCTAATATGTGTATTTAGTTTCTCCCAAAATATTAACAAACGGTAAAATGGAAAACAAATACATACATGATGCCAGCATGAGATCAGCGTGACGAAACACATTGTTACTAGGCCCACCCACTGCCTGCTCGTTGTAGGTGACACGATCTTGTGCCTTGCAGCAAGCAAGACATAAACTTGCCAGCTAGCAAGCACGAGAGCTGGGGAAATATCTGGTACTCCCAGCCCTAGGGTGTTCCAGGTGCTCCAAACTCGGCAACACATTTTAAGATGTTTAAAAAATTCTGAAAAAAAATTCAGCACATTGACACAACATCAATGTGTGTTGTCATAAAAATTCAAATCAAAATTCGAAAACATTGCTCGAGATATAAAAATGACAAAATGGACATCAATGTGATAATGGGCCTAATCTAAAGGCCAACTTGTGCTGTGTCCTATTTACTGTCGAATTTGTCATTTATGTTTCTCAAGCTATATTTTGAATTTTGATTTCAATTTTTTTGACAACATACTTTGATGTTGTGTCAATGTGCTGGATTTTTTTTCAGAATTTTTCAATTATTCAAAAATGTGCTACCGAGTTTTGGAGCACTGGGAGCACAATAGGGGTGGGAGTACTAGATATTTACCCGACGAGAGCTATATCTTGCTTATAGCAAGTGTAGGCATGTAGCTTTCGTCTCACATGAAGGGGTTTCCCCCCTATAGTTTCTAGGCCAACCCATCAGTGTTTTTTTTTCATCTGTTGGTTCTTCTTCGCGCGTTTGATTCAGTTCGATCGTGGCTTCTGATGATCCCTATTTATTCGGCTTTTTCTGGTCTTTTTCAATTTTTTCAATTTTCCTTTCAATTATCTTTATTTCTTTAATGGTTCTTTCATTTTATCATTTTTCTTTGCTATTCATCAGTAATCTTCGTTTATTTCATTATTTTTGTCTTTTCTTTGTCATTTTATGATTTCCTTAGTTTGTTTGTATGTTTCTAAAAATCATTTTTTTCTTTATTTTTCTTTTGTACCTATTTTTCCTTTACTTCTTCATTCTTTTTTTGTGATTTTCTTTCGTTTTCTTTGTTTTCCTTCATTTCTTAACCGGTATTATTTGGTTTTCTTTGTTTCACTTTATTATTTTTGTTTTTCTTGTTTTTCTCACCAATATTCATGGCTTTCGTTGTGCTCTCTTTCTTCGTTATTTAGGTATTTCTTTTATTTTTATTCTTCCTTTTTGGTTTTTTCTTCAACACATGTCTACATTTTTCTTACATATATTTTTTACATATCAAAAAGACTTCATACATGTTTATTTTTTTTCAAATATATGATTATTATTTTTCTTAAATTTTTGTTTCATGACTACATTTTCATATACATTCTACATTTTTGGTATATATAATGAACATTATTAATACATGTTTAGCATCATATGATTAACCTTTTTCATACACAATCAACATTTTTTTAATTTTTGCTTTTATGCTCAATTTTTAATACAGTTTCTACGTTTTCCGTATACATTAAGAACATTTTTCATACACATTTCATATTTTAAAAAGATTACTAACAAATTTTTCTAATATTTGTGTTTTATAGCTACTTTTTTTATATACATAGTACTATTTTGTATGTATTAAGAACTTTTTTTAACATGTTTAATAGTTTAGAAATATATGATTAACATTTTTTGGTACACGATCAACATTTTCTAAAATTTATGTTTTGATGTTCAATTTCTTAAATACACGTTCTATATTTCTCATACAAATTAGGACTATTTTTATACGCATTTAGCATTTTGAAATAGATGATTAACATTTTCCAAAAAAATTGTGTTTGACGACTACTATTTTTCATTGGTATTTGTACATTTTTTAATATATCAGGAAAGATTTTGAATACATTTTTATTTTATTTAAATATATCATCAACATTTTTGTATACATGATCAATATGTTTTTATAGAACTAGCAAAACAATAAAATATTTAACTATATATACACTTAACAGAAGAACAAAAAAAGATAAGCGCTTGTGCCAAGTGGATTTGATCCCGCGCCACATTGATCGAGGTCGACAGCTGCCTGCGACTATGTATGTGTGTGTGTGTGTGTGTGTGTGTGTGTGTGTGTGTGTGTGTGTGTGAGAGAGAGAGAGAGAGAGAGAGAGAGAGAGAGAGAGAGAGAGAGAGAGAGAGATGGAGCAACAAACACTTTGTACACTCATTACCACCCAGCATTGTTTCAACCTCGCCTTAAACGATGTAGATCCTTGGAGATCTTCTCCTTGGCGCCTTATGCGCCCGGAAGATAACTTGGCGCTCACACCCGCCTAAGTAGGCCGAGACCCAAGTACCTCGCACCTTCGCTTCACGTTGACCGCTCGTGATCGTAAGATTTAGTTTGCCTTTTGGAATTGCAACTCTTTTGTTAACTGAAAAAAAATTGATTTCTGTTTTTAAAATTCAAAAAAATGTTCATGGATTAAAGAAAAGTCCACGAGTTAAAAAACAATAAATTTGGAAAAAAATTCACGAAATTGAAATAATTTTATCAACTTGAAGAAATGTTCATGAACTTGAAAATAGTTAACAAAATAGTCAAAAGTTCATCGATCTGAATTTTATTATAAGAATATTGAAAAAATTCACTAATTTATAAAAAGTTCACAAAATTCAAAAAGTGCATCAATTTGAGGAAAAATTTCAAAAAAAAATCATCAATTTGAAAAAAATATCCCTTTGAAAAAACACTGATTTGAAAAAAATATTAACCCATTTGAAAAAAAAGTTTGATGATTTGAAAAAAGTGCATCGTTTTGAAAACAAGTTCACAAATTTCACAAAAAATTCGCAAATTTGAAAGAAGTTGAGGAAAGTGAAAAAAGTTCAGCGATTTGAAAGAAAAATCACAAATTTGAGTGAAAAAAGTTCATGAATTTGAAAAAGCAAAATTCATAAACATTCATGCATTTGAAAAAAGTTCATGGATTTGGAAAAAATTAACGAATACAAGAAAATGTTCATGGATTTAAAAAACAATCAGAAAGTTGAAAACGTTAAAGATTGTTAAAAAAAGTTCACGAATTTAATAAAATGAAGAATAAAAGACAAAAACAAGAAGAAATAACAAAATTATGAATTAAACCGAAGATAAAACAGAGAAGAAAAAAAGACGAAGAAGACGCAACAAGAAGGGAAGAAGAAGTGCCCACATGTAGCAAATGAGCTTTCAGAGTTGGTTATAGCGGGTCGAAGTAAACCAACTGCTCGAGGGTTCGAATCCTACTTCTCACACATATGTTTTGAAGGTTACAAAAAGAAAAGGAAAAAAAGGCCGAGCCCAAAACAGAGAGGGAGGGGGGGGGGGGGGGTCTACGCCTGTTTGTGAAATACACTATAACTTAGCGCGAGAGCTATGTCTTGCATTAAGCGAGACGAGGAAGGTCTCACGTCAAGGGATCACACTATCAAGCTGGACCGTTACGTGCGCACAGGCTTACAAAAAACAACAAAAAGAGGGTGGGGGTGCCAGGGATCAATCTATGGTATCCAGCCTGATGTGCAACGCTCCTAGCCACTCGACTCACATCGGGTTCACGCTAAGATAGTTGGGCGTGTCCTAGTTGAGGCGAAAAGAGCTGGCTTTTCATTGGTTTTCCGGTTATTTTTATTTTTTGTTCGTTTTTCTTTGTTTTTATTAGTTTTGTTTTTTCATTGTCTTCCTAGGGATTTCTTCATATATTTATCGGTTTTCAAGTGATTTTATTTTCTTTAAATTTTCTTCGTCTTAAAGCATGCTTTCCAACTGACGCATAACATAGCCTTCAGCGCCCGTATCAGAATTGGCTACCAATAGGGCCACAGCCCAACAACGCTAGTTGTTCACTCGCTCGGGTCGAAGATTGACAGTTCAACAACGCAAGCTTCTGGCTCGCTCGGGACGCCCCCGTGCGCTCGTTTAGTTTACTATGACCGTTGACTTCTCTAAAAAGAAGTTCACAAAACTAGAAAATGTCAGCGTATTTAAAAAAGAGTTAACAAAACTAGAAAATGTTAGCATATTTAATAGAGTTCACCAATTTTTAAAAGTTAGTGGATTGAAATAAGTTCACAAAAATTCTAAAAAAATCATGAATTTGAAAAAACATGCTAAAACAAAAAACCAGGGGAAAAACAGTCCAGGTTTCAGAAGTTTCACAAAACCGGCCGGAA
Source organism: Aegilops umbellulata (assembly GCA_032464435.1). NCBI lineage: Eukaryota > Viridiplantae > Streptophyta > Magnoliopsida > Poales > Poaceae > Aegilops > Aegilops umbellulata. The sequence continues at coordinate 117,952,486 of CP136054.1, read as the reverse complement.
GCTTCTTGAAGCTTCACAAACCAGCCCAATGTACAAATCGGCCGAAACAGTATTTTGCACTGTTTGGTACTGTACATATGTTGTTCGCCTGGGGCATCACTTCAACCTGGCACCACAACTGGACAAGCCTATAAGTGGCACCTTAAGCGCCAAATATGAATTAGCATGTGTGGCATAGAAAAATTGTCTGATTCCCAAAAAAATTAAAGTCTCGATGGCAAAAACCACCTACCCATTTTTAAAAAGATTAGAGAAGTTTAAGAATATAGAAAATCATGAATTCAAATAACGTTTTGTGAATTCCAAAAATATTCATGAACTTTGGAATTTATTCACAAAAAAGAAAAAAATGCAGTAGTTTGAAAATTATTCTCGAGGTTCAAAATCTTGTTGAAGTAAAAAATATTCAAGAATTTACAAAGTATTTGCCATTTAATTATTATTAATGAATTAAAAGTGTTTGCGCATTTCAACAATGTTCTTGAATTGAAAAAAAAATGTTCACAAGCTTCGAAAATGTTCATAAATAAAAATAGGAAAAGAAAGAAGAAAACAGGGGGAAAGACAAAATAAGGGGGAAATGAAAATTTTAAACAAAAAAAATAGGAATATCAACAAAGAAGAACACAATAAAGGACAAAATATGAAACCTTCTAGAACCTTCCCAAAACTGGGTAAAAATTCCTAAAACCTTGCTAGAGTGCATGTTTTATACAGTTTACTTGCTATTTTTGGCAACAGGTGGAATATAGCTCAGGGGCATAACACGACCATGCTTCCGGAAGTCTAGGCATGAAGAGAAATTGCAGTTTAGGCCCAATGTATAAAAAAGCCGAATACAATGTTTATATCAATAGTTATGGTATGATTTTTTTTAATAATCACATCATGTCAAAAGGAAACAAAATCTATGAGCCCTCTGTACGCAACATTATTGGGCTAGCCCGTTGTGCCTCGCTGTATGGGTTTGCTCTCAAGCTTTACGCAAATGGCCACAAATAGAAAAAGGGAGCTCCTATTTTGTGCACAATGCGCCGGGAGGCCAAGCGCGCGCATACCCGCGTGCCCACTAGGGGCGGCCCATGAGAGGCAGCGGGCGCCCCCTATTTTCTTCTTTCATTTTTTCTTCTGTTTTTGTTTTTCTCTTTTTCAAATAATTTGGGATTTCTAAAAGTTCCAAACTTAAGAAAAAGTGCGAATTTTGAAAAAGTTTGTGGAGCCAAAAAATGTCCCTAAATTTCAATAGTGTTCATGAATTTGAAAATTGTTCATTAATTTGGCACCGAATAAAATTATTTATCAGATTGACAAATTTTGAATTTGATGAACATTTTTTGAACTTGATGAACAAATTCTCTATTCAAGGATATTTTTTGAAAATCAAATGAACTTTTAGAAAAAAGGTTGAACATTTTAAAAAATTATGGTTGAATTTTTTTAATATGATGAATATTTTTTAATTAGATGATTTTTTTTGAACTTGATGAACAAATTCTCAATTCAAGAACACTTTTTTGAAATTGGATGAACCTTTTGAAAAATGGATGAGTATTAATTAAATTTTATGATTTTATTAAATAACGGTCAGCAAATTCTGAATACAATGAACAAATTTTGAATTCATGAACAATTTTAATGCAATCATAAAAAGTTCATGGTTTCAAAAAAATTTCATGAATACGAGATAAAAGAAAAAACAAATAAGCAAAGAGGAAATGAAGAGGAAATAAAAATCACAAAAGAAAAGAAACTAAAATGAAAAATACTAATTAAAGAAGCAAAAAGGAAAGAAAAGGATATTGAAAAAGGATAAAAAAGAAAAAAAGAAAACCAGTTTGGAAAGGTTATAGAACCTTCCCAAAACTGAACATGATCTACCTGGGCTGGTCCACTTATACGCGGCGGGGGGGGGGGGGGGGGGGGGGTTACGCGTCGAATAGGAGCTAGTTGGAAAAAACCGTTCTTCCGATGTTTTTAGTTCTTCTCAGGCCCTCGGTCTGGGCCTACTCTCGGCCCTTGCGGCCTTTTTGAATATGAGATAGAAACCCCTACCTTCTTATATATTTTTTTAATAATGTAAAATACTCATTTGTCTCAAAAAATAATAATATAAAATCTCTTATCCACTTTTTTGACATTCAATACCTCCTTTATTATTTTGCTACAATTGTAGCATCAGAAACAATCAAAGGGATAATAGACCTCGACCTACATCCAACCAAACACTCGGAGTATTTAATTTAACTACTCTAGCTAGTTCGTGGGCTACTCTATTATTCTCCCTAAAGCAATGCTCGTAGATGATATTAGTGAAGTCCAAAGACATGAAGTAATAGTCATAAAAAATGGCGCTAGCAACAGAGGATGAACTCCCTTCCTGAAGTGACGAAATGATCTCCTGACTGTCTGAGTTTACTTCAATCTTGTTGCATCTAGCAGCGCGAGCGAGGTTCAGTCCAAAGCGTACTGCAACTGCTTCGATCGTAAACGCATCGTAGTATATGTCAAGTTTTTCGTTTGCTGCAGCAACAAAGTTACCATTATGGTCCCTGATAACAACTCCGACAGATCCTTCAAGTGAGTCCGGATAGAATCCTGCATCTACAGTCAACTTGACATATCCATTCCTCGGTCTGGCCAACCACCTACTCATATATTTGGTTTCGTAGAACATGTAGTAATGAGGTTTGTAGCTAATGCTCTTACTGATATGTTAATCCGAGCTGTAGTTTGTTGCTCTCCTCCATGAGTTAACTTCCTTCTCTCCCACCACAAGAACCAGCAGCAGATCGTAATCTCTAAACTTTGGGAGTCCAAGCACATGGATATGACTATTAGGTAGGTTAAGAAGAAACTCTAGAATTACTCCCCCAGACCTATTCATCAACAAAGCTTTTGCTATTTCATCATACAACCCAAGTAGATTCCAGACCTCTACAGTGATTGGGCATTCGAATAACAGATGACGGATATTATCCGACCTAAGATTATAAGCTAGACAATGGGCCTTGATCTTGAGATGTGTCGATCCGCGCTAGTATCACCCGACAAGGGATGGCACCATGGATCGCTCTCCAAATAAAATTCTTTACTTTTGTCAGACAATTCAGCCTCCACAGGGAAGTTAGTTTTGATGATGATGAGCTGCTCTTGGGTTGTAAGTGACCGAATTGACCCTCCCAGACTGTGTGATAAGCGGATCTCACCCCGAACCCTCCTATTTTGGTAAAACTCCAAGCTAGAAAATCTGGCATTTCATGTACCGACAGTGGCATTGCTAGTATCATTTGAACATCAACACGGCTGAAAGTTTGTCTGAGAAGAGGTATATCCCACTACCCATACACCAGATCAATAAGTTCAGACACACGGGTCAGGAGATGGTTACCTCTTTGGGAGTTCACCTTTCTGGATGGTGATTGTGGGATCCAACAGTCCTCCCATATCTTATTTTTTTTCTCCATCCCACACCCTCCATATGTGGCCATGCTTCAAAGTATCCACTCCTGCCATTACACTTTGACAAGTATAAGAGGCCTTCTTCTTCAACCCCACATTCATGAGGTCAACATCAGGATAGTATTTTTCTTTGAGAATTTTTGCACAAAGGGATTCAAGAATATCAATGAGCCGCCAAGCTTGTTTTGCTAGAAGTGCAAAGTAAAATAGTGAATATCTCGAAATCCCATGCCTCCTTTGCTCTTCAGAATACACATCTTCCACCAAGAAAACCAGTGCATTCTCTTGTGTGACGCATGATCACGCCACCAAAAATGTGATATCGCATCTGTGATTCTTTGCAAATTTTCTTAGGAATTTTGAAGACCGACATTGCATAAGTTGGATGGCTTGTCCAATAGACTTAATCAACACTTCATTACCTCTACAAGACATGCATGTCTCCTTTCACCTTGTAAGCCTCAGGATCAAACAAGCAATCAAGTAATGGAAACTATAACTCTTGTCCAGCTCCAATGAAGAGGGCGACCTAACACACTTGTCATTGATGGCCTCTGTCATTATATTTAGTGTAGAACAAACCAGATCATTCGTATTTACATCTGTGCTAGGACTGAAATAAATGTTTGATTTGTCCAAACTTACTAGCTGGCCTGAAGCCCCACAATAGGAATCCAAAACAAATTTCAGGCAATTGGCATTTTACACATGAGCTTTCATCAGAATTAGAGAGTCATCAGCAAACAAAACATTTGTGACTGAGGGTGCATCCCGACAAACCTTGACTCCCACTAGATCTCCTGATTGCTCTGCATGGTCTAATAAAGTTGTAAGACCCTCTTCGCAAAGTAGGGATAAATTGGTGATAAAGGATCACCCTGTTGAAGTCTCGAGATGGTTTGATCATATCAGTTTCAACTAAATTATATCTTACTCGGTATTCCACATAAGACACACATAGCATTATCATCTTAACACATTCAGGCATGAATACCAACTTCGGAAAGATTGCTTCCAAGAAAACCCACTCAATCCACTCGTAAGCTTTGTGCATGTCCAGCTTTACCGCACGCCGGCCCTCCTTACCTGCTCTTCTCTGTTTGATAGTATGGCATACGCCATTAGAACAGTATTACTGATTAGCCTCCCTGCGACAAAGGCACTTTGAGTGGGACTAATAATATCTGGGAGCAAAACTTTCAGCCTAGCAGCAATCATCTGATACGTCTCCAATGTATCTATAATTTATGAAGTATTCATGCCATGTTTACAATAGTTTTATATGGTTTTGGTGCACTTTTATATTATTTTTATGGACCAACTTATTAATCTAGTGCCTAGTGCCAGTTCATGTTTTTTTGCAAGTTGTTTGTTTCATAGAAAAACCATACCAAACGAAGTCCAAACGCGGTAAAATTTTACGAAGATTTTTTCTGAAATATATGTGATTTTGGGGACAAAGAATCAACGCAAGACGGTGCCCGAGGACTCCACAAGGCAACACAACACGCCCTACCCCTAGGCACGCCCCCTTTCATTAAGGGCACCTCGTAGGTTGGTTGGAGCCCTTCTTTCGCCACAAGAAAGATAATTTCCAGATAAAAATCCCCTCAAAATTTCAGCCCAATCAGAGTTACAGATCTCTAGGAATATAAGAAATATTGAAGAGCTCCGAAAACAATAGCGAAAAACAGAAGACAACAGAGATATCCAATCTAGGGGAGTGCCTCCTTGATACGTCTCCAACGTATCTATAATTATGAAGTATTCATGCAATATTTACCTAAGTTCTACATGGTTTTGGTGCACTTTTATATGATTTTGATGGAACTAACCTAGTGCCCAGTACCAGTTGTTGTTTTCTGCATATTTTTGGTTTTCCAGAAAATCCATGCCAAACGAAGTCCAAATGCCACGAAACTTTACAGTGATTTTTTTTGGAAAAAAGAGAACCCCGAAGTATTGGAGGAGGACCGGACGAAGTTCACGGGAGCCACGAGCTCAGGGGGTGCCCCTAGGGCCTGTGGGCTGAGCTCGTAGGTCCCTCGGGACTCCCCCTGATGTGAGACTGACGCCAAAAATTCTTATAAATAGGGAAACCCCCCAGAAAGAAACCTAGAACTTCCATGCCGCTGTCGTAAGCCTATGTACCAAAGTGATCCCATCTAGAGTCCTTTTCTGGTACCCTGCAGAGGGGCAAATCATCACCGGAGGCCATCTTCGTCATCCCGATGATCTCCATGACGAGGAGGGAGTAGTTCACCCTTGGGGCTGATGGTATGTCCAATAGCTATCTGTTTGTTCTCTCTCTCTCTCTCTCTTGCGTTCTTGATTTGGAACGATCTTGATGTACCACAAGCTTTGTTAATACAGTTGGATCATATGGTGTTCTTCCCTCTCTATCTTTTTGACATGAATTGAATCTTTCCCTTTGAGGTTTTGTTATGATGGATTCAATACTTTGGATTTGAGCACTTGATGTATGTCTTGCATGTGGATACCCGCGGTGACAATGTGGTATTCTATTGAGTCACTTGATATATGTTTTGGTAGTCAACTTGTGGATTCCCAAGGTGACAATAGGGTAATCTAGGCACATAGTTTTTTGTGTTGGAAACTTTAGGGTACTCTTTGAAGTTCTTTGTGTTGGATTGAATATTATGAATCTGAAATTGTCTGATGCATGCCGAATAGTTAACTCAGGGATACTTGTGGTGACATTGGAGTATGTAGGTGACAATAGAGTTGATTGATGCGTATCATATGGTGTTATTTTAGTACGAACTCTAGGGCTATTTGTGACACTTATAGGGATGGCTCAATAGATTAATCGGAAAGGATAACTTTGAGGTGGTTTATTACCTACAACAATTTCATCTTATGTTCCCCGCTATTGATAAGAACTTTGGAGTGATCCTTTGTCGCACGTTGAGGTATTGTTATATGATTCAATTATATTAGCACTATTGAGAGATTGCACTAGCAAAGTATGAACCCTAGGCCTTGTTTTCAAGCATTGCAATACCATTTGCGCTCACTTTTAGTACTGCTACATTTTTGTTTTTATTATTTCAGATTACAAAAACCTATATCTACTATCCCTATTATACTTGTATCACCATCTCTTCGCCAAACTAGTGCACCTATACAATTTACCGTTGTATTGGGTGTGTAGGGGACACAAGGAATTTCTTGTATTTGATTGCAGGGTTGTTTGAGAGAGACCATCTTCATCCTACACCTCCCATGGATTGATAAATATTAGGTCATCCACTTGAGGGAAATTTGTTGCTATCTTACAAAACTCTGCGCTTGGAGGCCCAACACAGTCTACAAGAAGAAAAGTTGTATAGTAGACACCACTCCTCTCCCCGGAGGGCCAGGGAAGAAGAAGAAGGAGGGTCCCCCTTCCCCCTCTCTACCGGCGGTGCCAACTGATATGTCTCCGTCGTATCTACTTTTCCAAACACTTTTGCCCTTGTTTTGGACTCTAACTTGCATGATTTGAATGGAAGTAACCCAGACTGACGCTGTTTTCAGCAGAATTGCCATGTGTTATTTATGTGCAGAAACAAAAGTTCTCGGAATGACCTGAAACTTCATGGAGATTATTTTTGGAAATAATAAAAATATTAGCGAAAGAATCAAGGCCAGGGGGGCCACACCCTGGGCACGAAGGTGGGGGGCGCGCCCCACCCCCTGGGCGTGCCCCCTGCCTCGTGGCCCCCCTGGAGCTCCACCGACCTCAACTCCAACTCCATATATTCGTGTTCGGGGAGAAAAAAATCAGAGAGAAGGAGTCATCACGTTTTACGATACAGAGCCGCCGCCAAGCCCTAAACTCTCTCGGGAGGGCTGATCTGGAGTCCGTTCGGGGCTCCGGAGAGGGGAATCCGTCGCCGTCGTCATCATCAACCATCCTCCATCACCAATTTCATGATGCTCACCGCCGTGCGTGAGTAATTCCATCGTAGGCTTGCTGGACGGTGATGCGTTGGATGAGATTTATCATGTAATCGAGTTAGTTTTGTCAGGGTTTGATCCCTAGTATCCACTATGTTCTGAGACTAATGTTGCTATGACTTTGCTATGCTTAATGCTTGTCACTAGGGCCTGAGTGCCATGATTTCAGATCTGAACCTATTATGTTTTCATGAATATATGTGAGTTCTTGATCCTATCTTGCAAGTCTATAGTCACCTACTATGTGTTATGATCCGGCAACCCCGAAGTGACAATAATCGGGACCACTCCCGGTGATGACCTTAGTTTGAGGAGTTCATGTATTCACTATGTGTTAATGCTTTGGTCCGGTACTATATTAAAATGAGGCCTTAATATCCCTTAGTTTCCACTAGGACCCCGCTGCCACGGGAGGGTAGGACAAAAGATGTCATGCAAGTTCTTTTCCATAAGCACGTATGATTATATTAGGAATACATGCCTACATTACATTGATGAATTGGAGCTAGTTCTGTGTCACCCTATGTTATGATTGTTACATGATTAACCGCATCCGACATAATTCTCCATCATAAATCCAATACCTACGAGCTTTTCACATATTGTTCTCCGCTTATTTACTTTTCCGTTGCTACTGTTACAATCACTACAAAACCCCAAACATATTACTTTTGCTACCGTTACCGTTACTTCCATATTACTTTGCTACGAAATACTTTGCTGCAGATAATAAGTTATCCATGTGTGGTTGAATTGACAACTCAACTGCTAATACTTGAGAATATTCTTTGGCTCCTCTTGTGTCGAATCAATAAATTTGGGTTGAATACTCTACCCTCGAAAACTGTTGCGATCCCCTATACTTGTGGGTTATCAAGACTATTTTCTGGCGCCATTGCCAGGGAGCATAGCTCTATTCTTTGAGTCACATGGGATTTATATCTGCTGGTCACTATGAAGAACTTGAAAGACGAGAAAACCAAAATTTATCCCTCAACTACGAGGGGAGGTAAGGAACAGCCATCTAGCTCTGCGCTTGATTCACCTTCTGTTTTGAGTAAGCTTGCGACACCTAAACCTGCTTCTGCTATTAATTCTAATATGTCGCATGTTATTGATGATGCCACTTTTGCTATGCATGATACTTATGATGAAACTACTTCTATGCTTGATACTACTGTGCCACTTGGTGAATTTCTTGATGAACAACTTGCTAGGGCTAGAGAGAATGAAATTATTGAAACTGATAATATTGATGGAAGTGATGATGACGGCTCTCCCAATAAATATGAATTGCCTGTTGTGCCTGAGGGCTATGTTATGGATGAAGAAATTACTAGAGACTTTCTTGCTTGCAATGATAGAAGTGATCTTAAGAAATTATTAGCTAAGCTTAAACAAAAAACTCTGGATGCTAGAATGAAATAGTATCCTGCTTATGCTACCTCACCTATCTTTGTTACTGATAAGGATTATGAATTCTCTATTGATCCCGATATAATTATTTTGGTTGAATCTGATCCTTTCTATGGCTATGAATCTGAAATTGTTGTGGCACATCTTACTAAATTAAATGATATAGCCACCCTGTTCACTAATGATGAGAGAACTCGTTACTTTTATATCCTTAAAATATTTCCGTTCTCATTAAAGGGTGATGCTAAGATATGGTTTAATTCTCTTGATCCTGGTTGTGTACGTAGTCCCCAGGATATGATTTATTACTTCTCTGCTAAATATTTCCCCGCTCATAAGAAACAAGCTGCTTTAAGGGAAATATATAATTTTGTGCAAATCGAAGAAGAGAGTCTCCCACAAGCTTGGGGGAGGCTTCTCCAATTACTTAATGCTTTGCCTGATCATCCTCTCAAGAAAAATGAAATACTTGATATCTTTTATAATGGACTAACCGATGCTTCCAGAGACCACCTGGATAGTTATGCTGGTTCTGTTTTCAGGGAAAGAACACCGGATGAAGCTGAAATTCTACTGAATAATATGTTGACCAATGAAAATAATTGGGCACTCCCTGAGCCTATTCCTAAGCCAACTCCGAAGAAGAGGGGTGTTCTATTTCTCAGTCCTGAAGATATGCAAGAGGCAAAGAAATCTATGAAAGAAAAGGGTATAAAGATGAAGATGTTAAGAATTTACCTCCTATTGAAGAAATACATGGTCTTAATTTACCGCCGGTTGAAGAAATATATGATCTTAATTCATCACCTTTTGAAGAAACACATGGTCTTGATAACCCGACATAGGTAGAAAAGGTAAATTCTCTCTATAAATTTGATGAAGGTGATATTCCTCACTATAAGTCTGCTAGACAATGCTTAGAGGAGTTTGATAATTTTATTGTTAAACAAGAAAACTTCAATGCTTATGTTAGTAGACAATTGAAATACAATTTCGATATGCTTGAAAACTTGGGTGATTATATGTCTAGAGTTAAAGGTGAACTTAAACTCATTAGTAAATATGCTTCTATGGTTACCACTCAAGTAGAACAAGTACTTAAAGCTCAAAATGATTTGCTCAATGAATTGAATAGTAAGAATAATGACTATGCTGTTAGAGTGGCTACTAGAACTGGTAAAATGACTCAGGAACCTTTGTATCCTGAAGGTCATCCTAAGAGAATTGAGCAAGATTCTCAGAGAAATAATATACATGCACCTAGTCCTTCTAAAAAGAAGAAAAAGAAAAATGATAGGACCTTGGATGCTTCTAGTGAACCTATTGCTGAACCACCTAAGAATCCAAATGATATTTCTATTTCTGATGTTGAAACACAATCTGGTGATGAACATGAACCTAGTGATAATGTTAATGATGATGTTCATGTTGATGCTCAACCTAGCAATGACAATGATGTAGAAATTGAACATGTTGTTGATCTTGATAACCCACAATCAAAGAACAACGTTATGATAAGAGAGACTTTGTTGCTAGGAAGCACCGTAAAGAAAGGGAGCCATGGGTTCAGAAACCCATGCCTTTTCCTCCCAAACAATCCAAGAAAAAGGATGATGAGGATTTTGAGCGCTTTGCTGAAATGACTAGACCTATCTTCTTGTGTATGCGTTTAAGTGATATGCTCAAAATGAATCCTTATGCTAAGTACATGAAAGATATTGTTAAAAATAAAAGGAAGATACCGGAAGCTGAAATTCCCACCATGCTTGCTAATTATACTTTTAAGGGTGGAATACCAAAGAAACTAGGAGATACAGGAGTACCAACTATACCATGCTCCATTAAAAGAAAATATGTTAGAACTTCTTTATGTGATCTTGGAGCCGGTGTTAGTGTTATGCCTCTCTCTTTATATCATAGACTTGATTTGAATAAGTTGACACCTACTGAAATATCTTTGCAAATGGCTGATAAATCAACTGCTACACCTGTCGGTATTTGTGAGGATGTGCCTGTTGTGGTTGCAAACGTTACTATTTTAACAGACTTTGTTATCCTTGATATTCCTGAGGACGATAGTATGTCTATTATTCTTGGAAGACCCTTTTTGAATACTGCGGGAGCTGTTATTGATTGCAACAAGGGAAATGTCACTTTTAATGTTAATGGAAATGAGCATATGGTACACTTTCCGAGGAAACAACCTCAATTTCATAGTATCAATTCTATTGGAAAAATTCCATTGATTATTTTTGGAGGTTTTGAATTTCCTCTTCCTACTGTCAAAAAGAGATATGATATTCTTATTATTGGGGATGTGCATATCCCCGTTGAGGTAACATAGTGTTATTTGAAGTTTCTCCGGTTCCATGTTATTCGGAATGAGTTTGTTAACAAGACTTGATCAACCTTGTTAGTGGATTCCTTTTGATGAGCATGAGATGGATGAAACTAGAAAGCACAACCTTCTGTACCCTCCTTTTACTTCCTGTTATTTAGTTGAAATAAAGTAAAAATAGTATTTTTTTTGTCTGATTTCTGAATTATCCGTGCAATATAAATACCCCGAAAATAAAAGTTCTCCAAATGCCCTGCCAATTTAATATGATTTTTTCTGAAATATTTGAGAATATTTGGCACTGAGAACACAACAGGGGGAGCAAGCACCTGGGCACGAGGGTCCAGGGCGCGCCCCCCTGCCTCGTGGGCCCATGGTGGCTCCCCTCCACTTATTCCTGCACCCACACACTTCTTCTTCCTCCCAAAAAAATCACCAACCAGCTCAAGCACTAGTTCTAGCTCATTTCGCTGCGATTTTTGATCTCCTTGCTCAAAGCACCTCTCACAAAACTGCTTTGGGGGATTATTCCTTGGTATGTGAATCCTCCATTGGTCCAATTAGTTTTTGTTCTAGTGCTTTATTCATTGCAAATTTGTGCTGCCTAGGTGACCATGTTCTTGAGCTTGCATGTCAAATTTATATGGTTCCAAGTAGTTCTAATGCATGATATAGGCTCTAGGCACTTGTAGGAGTAGTTGCTATCAATTTTGTTGAGTTTGGTTCACTTTTGTTTGAAGTTACTAAAATTTTCAGAAATTTTTTAGAGGAAGAAATATGTGTAGGAAAATGTTCCAAGGTGGTTCTTCAAGGAAGCAAGGACCCAGGCTTGCAATGCACGATGCTGATGATGAACCACCAAGGGACGCTCCAGTGCGGGCTTGTGGATGGCCTTCCGAGGACTTCATGGATCAAGCGGGAATCAAGGAAGAATTTAACGCATATATGCGCAATGCTGATCCCGAGAGCTTCAAGGCAGACAAGTGCCATCAGTACCACTATCTCACTAGTTCCTTTGTGAGGAGGTTTGAATTTTCATCTTCACGCAATTCCGAAACTGTCCCGTTTGATCTTTATGAAAATTCTTATACTATGGACTTAGAGGATTTTACCACTGCTTGCAAACTTCCACAATGGGGTAGTCCTAGTGAACCCCGCAAATCTGAACTTAGAGATTTTCTTACTACTATAACTGTGGGGGAATCTAGAGACATAGCACAAGCTACCATAGGGAGTATCCATTTTCCTGCTATACATTATTTTGCTCTCTTCATAGGTAGGTGCATAAATGGTAAGGATGAAGCATGTCACATGTGTGTCCCTCACTTTAGTATTCTCAGGAGTGATGTGTTAGGAGATAAACATTATAATTTGGAAGCCATTGTTGCACATAGGTTGCATCATAATAGATTTAATGGGGATTTCTTTGGTGAAATTTATGCAACCCATTTAGCTAATTTTCTGTGACGCCCGAATAATCAAGCTACAGTTACCTGTGCTAATGATGTCACGTCACCTCGATTACTGTTGCTAATCTCGCGTTAGTTCGAAAACGATTCAAATTAAAATTCAAAATCAAGTCAAACGGTAAAAGTTTTGAAACATTAAAACTAAAATGTTCATCATGTGGCAAATAATCCCTAACTAGTTTTGGTGGTGGACCAACCTTTTCCAAAGTGTTTAAATGCCCTAAAGTAATTAAAAATTGTGGCTAAAATAATAATTTAATTGCTTTTGAGAATATAAAAATATTAAACTAAATTATTTTGGGTCCAAACTAGGTTTGGCAGTGGCCTATTTTGATGGTACTAATTTAGGTGCTAACTTGTATTAAAAAAAACTAAACTAACAAAAACTAAAATAAAAACAGAAAAGAAAAGAAAAAGAAACAAAGCCCCCCTGCTGGGCGGTGGCCCAGCTGGCCACCAGGCCACAACCGGCACAGCCTCCCCCTACTAATCCCCACCCCGGTCGAACCCTAAACCGCTACCCTCCCACACGTTCCCCACTCCTCTCATCCCCCCGCTGGATCTGGATCGGGGCACGACACCCCGACCCCGTCGTCGATTCCCGTCGCTCAACGCCACCTAGACCTCGCAGGACCGCCGTCCTCCACGCCGCCTCGCCGGACCTCCCTCACCGGCCTGCTCCCACTACGCACGTCATCCCCATCCCCCCACCTCGAACCCCGTTGCCTTAGCCCCCACGCTCCAGCGGTGAGGCTCCCTCCTCTCCTTTTCTCCCACGCGCGCTCGCTCGCACGAGGCCTCGCTCAAGCCTCCAGCGCTTAGCGCTCCGCCGCCCGCACCGCAGCCCCTCCTCGTGCTCGCCCGCTCCTTGTCGCGCACCGCGCTCCGCCCCCTGGCCTCGTCCGTCGCGGCCCCGCGTCACTCCGCCCCCGGGCTTCCCTGCCGCGGTCCCTGCTCGCCGCTCCGGCCACGGCCTCGCCTAGCGCGGCCGCTCGCCGCGACCGCTGTCTGCCTCGTCGCCGCTCCCGCTGTTGCGTGCTTCTGCCCCCCCCCCACGGGTGCTGCCGCCGCCAGTTGTGTTGTTGTTGCTCCACGGCGGCCCCGCACGGCGCTCGCCGCTTGCCCCGCCTCCGCCCGCCGTGGCCCTCGTGCCCCGCTGCGGCTACCCCCGCCGTGGCCACGGCCATGCCCCGCCCCGGGCAGGCTACGGGCGCCCGTCGCCCGTTACGCCCGCGCCCGCTGCCCGTTAAGCCGCACCTGCACCGGTTGGCCCCCAGGGCCAATGACGAATGGGCCCCAGCGCCCTAGAACGATTTTAAATAAAAATAAATAAATAAAAATGAATTGATAAAAATAATTAATTAATTAATTAGTAAATTAATTAAGTTAACTAATCCTATTTAATTAATCTAATTAACTTGTTAGGTTAATTAAACCTTTAATTAGATTAGCTAAATCCTAATAAACCTAAACAGAGTATGACAGGTGGGTCCCACTAGACCCACACATCAGTTTGACCAGTCAACACCCCTGTTGACTGCTGACGTCATGCTGACGTCAGCATGCACTGTTCTGGATAATGCTGGACTAAATAATTAAATAAATCCTAAAAATGATTTAAATCTTTTAAAATTAATATAAAATAAACCGTAGCTTAGATGTAAATACTTTCTACATGAAAGTTGCTCAGAACAACGAGACGAATCCGGATACGAAGCCCGTTCGTCCGCCACACATCCCTAACATAGCGAACACACAACTTTCCCCCTCCGGTTCATCTGTTCGAAAACGCGAAACACTGGGAATACTTTTTTGAATGCCCCCCCTCACCGGTATGACCTCCTAACGCATTAGGGCACACCTAGCACCGCTCATTGTCTTGTCATGCACTGTCATGCTTATGTTTTCATTATATTTATTGTTTCTTCCCCCTCTTCTCTCGCTAGACACCGAGACCGACGCCGCTGCTACCCATTACGACTATAGTGTTGACGACCCCTCCTTCTCAGCCGAGCTTCCAGGCAAGCCCCCCCTTTGATCACCAGATATCACCTATTCTCTCTCTACTGCTTGCATTAGAGTAGTGTAGCATGTTGCTACTTTCGGTTAATCCTATACTGCTGCATAGCCTGTCATTGTTGCTACAATTGTTGATACCTTTACATACTATCCTAATGTTTAGTATAGGATGCTAGTGTTCCATCAGTGGCCCTACACTCTTGTATGTCTGCCATCCTATACTACTGGGCCGTGATCACTTCGGGAGGTGATCACGGGTATATACTATATACTTTATATACATGACACATGTGGTGACAAAAGTTAGGTCTGCTCGTTGAATACCCGCAAGTGATTCTGATGAGGGGGCTGAAGGGACAGGTGGCTCCATCCCGGTAGAGGTGGGCCTGGGTTCCCGACGGCCCCCGACTGTTACTTTGTGGCGGAGCGACAGGGCAGGTTGAGACTACCTAGGAGAGAGGTGGGCCTGGCCCTGGTCGGCGTTCGCGGATACTTAACATGCTTAACGAGATATTGGTCTTTGATCTGAGTCTGGCCACTGGCCTATACCCACTAACCAACTACGCGGGAACAGTCATGGGCACTCGGCGTCGTGGTATCAGCCGAAGCCTTCATGACGTCAATGACTGAGCGGCGCACGCTGGATTGGACTAGAACGCCTGCTAGGCTAGGTCTGCTTCGGGCCGCGTTCGCAACATGCAGGTGAGCAACGGGCGATGGGCCCAGACCCCTGCGCGCATAGGATTTAGACCGGCGTGCTGACCTCTCTATTGTGCCTAGGTGGGGCTGCGACGTGTTGATCTTCCGAGGCCGGGCATGACCCAGGAAAGTGTGTCCGGCCAAATGGGACCGAGCGTGTTGGGTTATGTGGTGCACCCCTGCAGGGAAGTTAATCTATTCGAATAGCCGTGATCTTCGGTAACAGGACGCCTTGGAGTTGTACCTTGACCTTTTGACAACTAGAACCGGATACTTAATAAAACACACCCTTCCAAGTGCCAGATATAACCCGGTGGTCACTCTCACACAGGGCGACGAGGGGAGGATCGCCGGGTAGGTTTATGCTATGCAATGCTACTTGGATGACTTCATTCTACTCTCTTCTACATGCTGCAAGACGGAGGCTGCCAGAAGCGTAGTCTTCGATAGGACTAGCTATCCCCCTCTTATTCTGGCATTCTGAAGTACAGTCCACCGATATTGGCCCTTTAAACAAATACCCATGCATATGTAGTGTATATCCTTGCTTGCGAGTACTTTGGATGAGTACTCACGGTTGCTTTCTCCCTCTTTTCCCCCATTCCATTCTACCTGTTTGTCGCAACCAGATGTTGGAACCCAGGAGCCAGACGCCACCATCGACGACGACTCCTACTGCATCGGAGGTGCCTACTACTACGTGCAGGCCGTTGACGACGATCAAGAGTAGTTTAGGAGGATCCCAGGCAGGAGACCTGCGCCTCTTTCTATCTGTATCTCAGTTTGTGCTAGCCTTCTTAAGGCAAACTTGTTTAACTTATGTCTATACTCAGATATTGTTGCTTCCGCTGACTCGTCTATGATCGAGCACTTGTATTCGAGCCCTCGAGGCCCCTGGCTTGTATTATGATGCTTGTATGACTTATTTTATTTTTAGAGTTGTATTGTGATATCTTCCCGTGAGTCCCTGTTCTTGATCGTACACGTTTGCATGTATGATTAGTGTACGATTGAATCAGGGGCATCACAAGTTGGTATCAGAGCCGACTGCCTATAGGAATCCCCTTTCCACACTCCTTGGCCGAAGTCGAGTCTAGTCGATGAAAACGTTTTTACTAACATGGCTGTGCGGCTCATGTGCCCACGTCGCCATTGGGTGGTATTAGGATCTTTTACTCCTCGATCTTTACTCTGGGACTCTCATCTCTCTTCTATTCGGGTTAAATGATTTTCTAAAATCTAACTTTAGGTTCTCGAAAACACTTCCTCCTGGAGAGATCCTTCATTCCAAATGATGGCCGACTTCACCAAAAGATTCGGAAGATACTCTCTAGTGTTCACTCGAGACCTTGTTCTCATTGCTTTTGCAATTCCCTACAACCGTTATCCCTATGGAGAATTACATGCTCCTGTCGTCTTACTTTCATTCCCAGCTGCTCTTGTTATTACAAGATGCATCAAATTATTCTCCAAACTTTTTAATAATCCTTGAGCTTACTGCCTTGCAGTTCTTTGCCACAAGAATAACCCTGGATAATTCCTTGCACTTATCAAGTATCCGTTCATTCCCAGTTGATTCATGTATTTCACAACAGTCTTTGAAATGCTATTCGGTCTTCCAAAAATCCTCAGCCGCCTATTGCTCTTGAAATTCTTGCTTGCATTATGGTTAATTCCATAAGTCTCATAATCTTATTGACTTCCCTTGACATTATCATTTGGGTCCATTGATTCAATATGTTGTGAATGCTCGCAATCCTCAATCTTGTCCTAGAATTCATCTGGCTCATACGTCATTTTGAACAGGAGCTGGTCCTCGACAATTCAAATTGTCGCCGATTGTGCCCCTAAGTCTATTCAACTTATCCATCCTTGATCAGAGCGTCTGCTTCCGATCCTTCGATTTGGAATCATAATTCCTTTGCATTTAAGCTCTGAATTATTCAGATGATTCCATAACATGCTGCATTTGCATTCTTTCCTCTTCTAGTTGAGTACCGATACTCACATCAGATCCCTTGAGGACCATCGGATCCTTTGTTGTATTTTATCCGACAACGTTCTTCATATTCAATCACTTCGGAAGTTCTTTCCTTGACACATAATGCCATTGGTAAATCCTATTCCTTGATTTGGCCAACCATGCTCTGCTTTCGAGCTGGTGGTATTTACTATTGAAGCTTGTGGTATATGTTTCCACGATGCCCTGATGGGTTGAACCTATGCCTTCCTTACTCTGTGTGAACCTGAAAGATTTCACGGGTCATACTTATCTGGTATTGCACCAGGTAAAACTTTCAACAACTAATGTCATTTTCGAAAAGCGAGAAGTGAATGAAAGGTTATGCACTAAAGAAGTGGGAGTCGACCTTGAACCTTTGTGTTCATGCCCATGGACACGATGTAGATCTTATCATGAAAGCTTCTCTTAAACTAATTACCCCCTTGATATAAGTTCATCTTATATCTCGGATCTGGTCTTCTACAATCATGGTTCCGACCATATTTTCTTCTTGATTCCATTTCTCGGACAAGTTAGAGTACTTGCCTTCTGCAGATTAATATGCCTACCCAACCACTATTTTGATCTGCCTTCTTGTAATACCCCCATGGTATCTCGGGGATATATCTTATGAATTTCTGATGAAGTAGTACCTTCCCTGTCATAGTGACTCCAGGGTTCTGGGTTTTCGTCAACCGAGAACATTGATAAGTGAATCGATTCCGCGCTCCGATACGATAACTCTAAGTAATTTTCATTGCTTATGAGTTTAATAATCTTTGAAGTCATTCTTAGCCTGATTGGCTATATCCTTATTGTGCAATTTTTTTAAATGTTCTACCGGTCCTTCTTCCCGGAGCACAACCTTCGACGATGAGCTAAGCTTACGTTGATTCCCTCGTCTTATCGTCCCACCTCGAACAATAAGCTTGGTTCTGAGTTGGTGTCGTATCCATGGATCCAATAATCTATCCCAGCACCAGTCCTTTTGCTTGATGCAGTCGTTTTTCGATTGCTTCTTCATGGAGCCTCTCAACAAAATTTGTCGTGATCATCATCAACATCTTGACTCCTTCCTAGATATCAATTGAATTCATGATGAGAAATACCATACTTGCCCTAGATGATTTGTTTTATCATCAATCATTTTATTGCCTTCCGTTCAACACAAACTTGTTCGTGTTTTGTGTTGTACCTTGAGTTCCTTGCTATCCAACTTATGTTATGGTCTACTTTGGAGTATTACCATCTTTTATGTCAAAAATGTTGTGAGAATTTCACCACCTCTTAAGAATTCTTGATATAGCAATACTTCTCGCCATCTCGGTTCATATCTTGGTCCCCGTGTTGTCTCTAACCGGGATACGAGCCATTTAACTTTGATATGTAATTTCAAAACTTCTAGCAACCCTATTACTTGAAGATAATGGATGATCAAGGTTGTCAGAATCGTGATTTTGAATCGGATCGGAGCTCCGATGGTAGGATCGCAAATCGTAGAATCTTCACTATCAGGATCGTAGAAACATAGATTCTATGAACTAAAATCGTAGAATCAGAGGGGTTAGTTTGGATCATAAAGTCGTAGAATCGTATAATAGAATCGCGATTCTGACAACCCTGTGGATGATAGCTTGATTCTTAGTCTATTGGTTATTGAATCACCATTCTAACATCGATCGGGCTACTTAGTCCATCCTTCCAGGTGCACGTTTTGATCAATGTTTACTAGTGGATGTTTTTCCTCGAACATACTTCGTTATCTACTTTGATATGTCCAATATTATCTCCTTGTTCACATAACTATGGAAATTCCATCTTTTTGGAAACCTTGATGAATTGTCGCTGATTCCATCAGCCACCTCCTCATCCTCTTGTTGGTTTACTGATGAACTCTTTTTTTCGAAACTCGCTTCCCTAGTTCATTTCCCGAGAATCTTACAATGACATGTCGTCAATTTGTGTTGCACCTTTTCTTCTCGGGCATCCCGAGTCTGAGGTATCCTGACACCAATAAGATCTGAACCTCAGTCAGATATGATGGTTGGAACATATTTCCAAGAGTTATAACATTGGTCTTTATATGACCCGGTAAGGTGATGTCATGCCTAGTACACGTGGCCAGAGGACCTATTGTTATAGTTTCCTTGTTAGCAAGGCTATCCATTCTCCCATGAGGAAATTGTAATACTTATTCTACAAGTTATTCCTGATGAATCCATTGAGTATCCAAAGTCCGACCTTTGCTTGAAGATCATGCCAATGCTATCTCGAAGCATGCCTGTGGTACTCCGATTTTCGACAAGAACATTTGAAACCCAATGCTAAATGTTTTCTTGCTCAATTATCCAAACACCGTTGTATGAGTAATGTCATGAAATTTCTTTCCCCTTACCTAAATGGTTTTCTACTTCTATCATGTCATGGATATCTTGCTCTGTTTGTCCTTGGGAAGGATATACCCCTGAAATAAGTGTTTAAACACATTTTCCTTTCCATTATTTTGTTTAATCTTTCTTATGATCTATATGATCTAAGCAGTAATAATTCACTGCTTATGTAAACACCTTGGTGTACCACTCTGTCAATAAGACCCTGTTACTATTGTTGATGACATTCCGGTAACCACCGATGGACGAGAACTTTGCCTATTGGTCCGCCTCGTTCGACGAGCAGGAAGATGGTTCTCTTCGTCCCTCGCCCTTGGTACCGATGTTGTTGCCGACATAACCGACAGGCTATCCTCTGACATGCCTTGCTTACATGATGATGCAAGATGTCACCGCCCTTCCTACCTTTAACCCACGTGGTGGGCCCATAACCCACAGTCCCACAGGATCAAAACCTGACTCTCCTGTACACCCTATTTCCGAAGTTAATCCTCACGCTTGGCTTCATATGCAATTCACGAGCCACATTCTTAGTGATCTATTCTGGTATCAGACACAATACTTATTCACGTTGCCCTGAAACCCTTTCACCTTCTGTCTAGGCATTGAACGATTGCCTGGCACTTGAAACTTCTTATTGCACCTTCGAACTTAACTCTCGATGTGTTTTATTCGTTCAACTCGAGAGGTACTCATAGGCTCATTCATGGGTTAATCCCAGATTATTACCCTATAGCATTCTGTTGTTGCCGATCTGCCCCGTTACCTATTCGTAAGTACGATGGAACCCCCAAAGAAAGGATGACGACTTCATAATGATGACCCGAAGTAGTGGAATGAAGACGTCAATGTAATGGATCGACCTCTTCGAGAAGAGCAACCAAGGCCGAGCAGATCTGTTAGAATTTCGTAACCAGAACCTTCCCCCTTTACTCCGCCTCTTAAATCTCGGGACGAGATTTCTTGTAGTGGAGGAGAATTGTGCCAGATAATCAAGCTACAGTAACCTCTGCTAATGATGCCACGTCACCCCGATTACTGTTGCTAATCTCGCGTTAGTTCGAAAACGATTCAAATTAAAATTCAAAATCAAGTCAAACGGTAAAAGTTTTGAAACATTAAAACTAAAATGTTCATCATGTGGCAAATAATCCCTAACTAGTTTTGGTGGTGGAACCAACCTTTTCCAAAGTGTTTAAATGGCCTAAACTAATTAACAATTGTGGCTAAAATAATAATTTAATTGCTTTTGAGAATATAAAATATTAAACTAAATTATTTTGGGTCCAAACTAGGTTTGGCAGTGGCCTATTTTGATGGTACTAATTTAGGTGCTAACTTGTATTTTAAAGAAACTAAACTAACAAAAAATAAAATAAAAACAGAAAAGAAAAGAAATAGAAACAAAGCCCCCCCTGCTGGGCGGTGGCCCAGCTGGCCACCAGGCCACAACCGGCCCAGCCTCCCCCTACTAATCCCCACCCCGGTCGAACCCTAAACCGCTACCCTCCCACACGTTCCCCACTCCTCTCATTCCCCCTTGTTGGATCTGGATCGGGGCACGACACCCCGACCCCGTCGTCGATTCCCATCGCTTGACGCCGCCAGAACCTCGCAGGACCGCCGTCACGCCGCCTCGCCGGACCTCCCTCACCGGCCTGCTCCCACTACGCACGTCGTCCCCATCCCCCCACCTCGAACCCAGTTGCCTTAGTCCCCACGCTCCCGCGGTGAGGCTCCCTCCTCTCCTTCTCTCCCACGCGCGCTCGCTCGCACGAGACCTTGCCCGAGCCTCCAGCGCTCAGCGCTCCGCCGCCCGCACCGCGGTACCTCCCCGCGCTCCGTCCCCTGGCCTCGTCCGTCGCGGCCCCGCGTCACTCCGCCCCCGGGCTTCCCTGCCGCGGTCCCTGCTCGCCGCTCCGGCCATGGCCTCGCATAGCGCAGCCGCTCGCCTTGACCGCGTCTGCCTCGTCGCTGCTCCCGGTGCTGTGTGCTTCTGCCCCCCCTCGTGTGCTGCCGCCGCCAGCTGCGTTGCTGCTGCTCCACGGCGGCCCCGCACGACGCTCGCCGCTCACCCCGCCTTCGCCCGCCGTGCCCCGCTACGGCAACCCCCGCCATGGCCACGGCCACGCCCCGCCCCGGGCAGGCTACGGGCGCCCGTCGCCCGTTACGCCCGCGCCTGCTACTGGTTAAGTCGCACTCGCCCCGGTTGGCCCCCAGGGCCAATGACGAATGGGCCCCAGCGCCCCAGAACGATTTAAATAAGAAATAAAAAAATAAAAATGAATTAATAAAAATAAGTAAGTAATTAATTAATTAGTAAATTAATTAAGTTAATTAATCCTATTTAATTAATCTAATTAACTTGTTAGGTCAATTAAACCTTTAATTAGATTAGCTAAATCCTAATAAACCTAAACAAAGTATGACAGGTGGGTCCCACTGGACCCACACGTTAGTTTGACCAGTCAACACCCCTGTTGACTGATGACATCATGCTGACGTCAGCGTGCACTGTTCTGGATAATGTTGGATTAAATAATTAAATAAATCCTAAAAATGATTTAAATCTTTTAAAATTAATATAAAATAAACCGTAGCTCAGATGAAAATACTTTCTACATGAAAGTTGCTCAGAACGACGAGACGAGTCCGGATACGCAGCCCGTTCGTCCACCACACATCCCTAGCATAGCGAACACGCAACTTTCCCCCTCCGGTTCATTTGTCCGAAAACGCGAAACACCGGGAATACTTTTTCGGATGTCCCCCCCTCGTCGGTATCACCTCCTACCGCGTTAGGGCACACCTAGCACCGCGCATTGTCTTGTCATGCATCGTCATGCTTATGTTTGCATTATATTTATTGTTTCTTCCCCCCTCTTCTCTCGTTAGACACCGAGACCGACGCCGCTGCTACCCAGTACGACTACGGTGTCGACGACCCCTCCTCGGCTGAGCTTCCAGGCAAGCCCCCCTTTGATCACAAGATATCGCCTATTTTCTCTCTACTGCTTGCATTAGAGTAGTGTAGCATGTTACTACTTTCGGTTAATCCTATTCTACTTCATAGCCTGTCATTGTTGCTACAATTGTTGATACCTTTACCTGCTATCCTAATGCTTAGTATAGGATGCTAGTGTTCCATTAGTGGCCCTACATTCTTGTCCGTCTGCCATGCTATACTACTAGGCCGTGATCACTCTGGGAGGTGATCACGGGTATATACTATATACTTTATATACATGACACATGTGGTGACTAAAGTAAGGTCAGCTCGTTGAGTACCCGCAAGTGATTCTGATGAGGGTGTTGAAGGGACAGGTGGCTCTATCCCGGTAGAGGTGGGCCTGGGTTCCCGACGGCCCCTGACTGTTACTTTGTGGCGGAGCGACAGGGCAGGTTGAGACTACCTAGGAGAGAGGTGGGCCTGGCCCTGGTCGGCGTTCGCGGATACTTAACACGCTTAACGAGATCTTGGTATTTGATCTGAGTCTGGCCACTGGCCTATACGCACTAACCAACTATGCGGGAACAGTTATGGGCACTCGGCGTCGTGGTATCAACCGAGGCCTTCGTGATGTCAGCGACTGAGTGGCGCGCGCCGGATTGGACTGGAACGCCTGCTAGGCTAGGTCTGCTTCTCGCCGCGTTCGCAACATGCAGGTGAGCAATGGGCGATGGGCCGAGACCCCTGTGCGCATAGGATTTAGACTGGCGTGCTGACCTCTGTGTTGTGCCTAGGTGGGGCTGTGACGTGTTGTTCTTGAGAGGCCGGGCATGACCCAAGAAAGTGTGTCCGGCCAAATGGGATCGAGCGTGTTGGGTTATGTGGTGCACCCCTGCAGGGAAGTTAATCTATTCGAATAGCCGTGATCTTCGGTAACAGGACGACTTGGAGTTGTACCTTGACCTTATGGCAACTAGAACCGGATACTTAATAAAACACACCCTTCCAAGTGCCAGATATAACCCGGTGGTCGCTCTCACACAGGGCGACGAGGGGAGGATCACCGGGTAGGTTTATGTTATGCGATGCTACTTGGAGGACTTCATTCTACTCTCTTCTACATGCTGCAAGACGGAGGCTGCCATAAGCGTAGTCTTTGATAGGACTAGCTATCCCCCTCTTATTCTGGCATTCTGCAGTACAGTCCACCGATATTGGCCCTTTACATAGATACCCATGCATATGTAGTGTAGATCCTTGCTTGCGAGTACTTTGGATGAGTACTCACGGTTGCTTTCTCCCTCTTTTCCCCCTTTCCATTCTACCTGTTTGTCGCAACCAGATGTTGGAACCCAGGAGCCAGACGCCACCGTCGACGACGACTCCTACTGCACCGGAGGTGCCTACTACTACGTGCAGGCCGCTGACGACGACCAAGAGTACTTTAAGAGGATCCCAGGCAGGAGGCCTGCGCCTCTTTTGATCTGTATCTCAGTTTGTGCTAGCCTTCTTAAGGCAAGCTTGGTTAACTTATGTCTGTACTCAGATATTGTTGCTTCCGCTGACTCGTCTATGATCGAGCACTTGTATTCGAGCCCTCGAGGCCCCTGGCTTGTATTATGATGCTTGTATGACTTATTTTATTTTTAGAGTTGTGTCGTGATATCTTCCCGTGAGTCCCTGATCTTGATCGTACATGTTTGCGTGTATGATTAGTGTATGATTGAATCAGTGGCGTCACATTTTGTTGGTGTGACCATACATGAGGATGATATTGAGTTGCCTCCTGCTTACTTAGATTATGAGGCTGTGGTTCGTCACCGTTTTGTTGAGAGGAACAATCAGTTCCTCCAGTACCGACTAAACTTTGACAGCCGACGCACCTATCACGTCGCTCTCCCTGCTTCTACTTTCTTTGACTTTCAGGCAAAAGGGGGATATTTTATAACCAGAGAGGAGGGAGAGGAGTATAAGAGGAGGGCTTGGATAGCTCGCCTCCAACCTTCAGCCCACGATGCAATGGCTGCTGCATCTCAGTACGACCCCAACTACAACTTTGGATATCCGCCAGGCCATCCGTGGCAATAGACCAACTTAGGCCAAAAGCCTAAGCTTGGGGGAGTACGTATTTCTCACCGACATTACATTTATGTTCACACATTCATTGCTAGTTGTCGGTGCTCATACTTTTTCACTATAATATCCATGCTAGTTTATTTTCCTTTTTATGCTTTCTTCTTGTGTGTTTAATAAACCTTAAGAAAAAAATTAGTAGTAGCTTTTAGCTAGTTTATTTTCTTGCTGTTGTAGTAATAATTAAAAAGAAAACCCAAAAAGATTTCCTGTTCTTCTTTTGCTTGTTGGGAGCTTTCCCGTGTAAATAGTTTTATTTCTTTTCTTTGGGGGTCAATAGGATAAGACCATAATGAAATTGTTAAGATGGCTCTTATATGCATTATTTTTGATTTAACCAAGAGCCCATATTGCCTTGTCTTCTCCTATTTATTGAATGCTCGCAGATTCCATCTTAGTCCAATGCACGTGCACTATTATTATTATTATTCACATCGTTCGGTCGTGCAAGTGAAAGGCAATTATGACGATATATGATGGACTGATTGAGATGAGAGAAGCTAGTATGAACTCGACCTCTCTTGTTTTTGTAAATATGATGAGTACATCGTTCCTGATTCAGCCTATTATGAATAAACATGTTTGCAATGACAATTAGAGATTATAGTTGCTTATGCCATGTTTAATCAGCTAGGAGTTTATAATGGTTTACCTTGCGTGCCAACATGCTATTAAAATGGTTGTGATGTGGTATGATGGGGTGGTATCCTCCTTTGAATGATTCAAGTGACTTGACTTGGCACATGTTCACGCATGTAGTTGAAACAAATCAACATAGCCTTCACGATATTTATGTTCATGGTGGATTATATCCTACTCATGCTTGCACTCAATGTTTATTAATTTTAATGCATGCTCATGACTGTTGTCGCTCTCTAGTTGGTCGCTTCCCAGTCTTTTGCCAGCCTTCACTTGTACTAAGCGGGAATACTGCTTGTGCATCCAATCCCTTAAACCCCAAAGTTATGCCATATGAGTCCACTATACCTTCATATATGCGGTATCTACCTGCCGTTCCAAGTAAATTTGTATGTGCCAAACTCTAAACCTTCAAATGAAATTCTGTTTTGTATGCTCGAATAGCTCATGTATCAACTAGGGCTGTCCTTATCTTCCATGCTAGGCGGGTTATTCTCAAGAGGAGTGGACTCCACTCCTCATGAGAAAATGGCAGGTCACCGGGATGCCCAGCCCCATGCTTTATGCAAATCAAATCAAATTATTGCAAACAAAACTCCCCCGGGACTGTTGTTAGTTGGAGGCACTCGTTGTTTCGAGCAAGCCATGGATTGATGCTTGTTGGTGGAGGGGGAGTATAAACTTTACCATTCTATTTGGGAACCTCCTGTAATGTGTGTAGCATGGAAGATATTGCCATCTGTTGGTTGTTATGTTGACAATGAAAGTATGCCGCTCAAAATATTATTTATCTCTGCTTTAAAATCGAGCTCTGGCACCTCTACAAATCCCTGCTTCCCTCTGCGAAGGGCCTATCTATTTACTTTTATGTTGAGTCATCACCCTCTTATTAAAAAGCACCATCTGGGGAGCACCGCTGTCATTTGCATGCATTACTATTAATTTATATTGGGTATGACTATGACTGGATCTCTTTTACCATGAATTAGAATATTTAGTCAGTCCTTGATCTTTGAAGGTGCTCTGCATTTATGTTTTGCGGTTTAAGAAAGGGATAGCGAGATACCATCTTGTTATATCATATCATGATTGTTTTGAGAAAGTGTTGTCATCCGAGATTTATTATTATTGCTCGCTAGTTGATTATGTCATTGACATGAGTAAACATGAGACCTAAGTGTTATTGTGAATACGGTTGTTCATAATCTTTGCTGAAAACTGGAATGCTGGCTTTACATATTTACAACAACAAGAGCAAACAGAGTTTGTAAAATTTTTTCTTTATCACTTTCAGTTTATCAACTGAATTGCTTGAGGACAAACAAAGGTTTAAGCTTGGGGGAGTTGATACGTCTCCGTCGTATCTACTTTTCCAAACACTTTTGCCCTTTTTTTGGACTCTAACTTGCATGATTTGAATGAAACTAACCTGGACTGACGCTGTTTTCAGCAGAATTGCCATGGTGTTATTTATGTGCAGAAACAAAAGTTCTCAGAATGACCTGAAACTTCACGGAGATTATTTTTGGAAATAATAAAAATTACTGGCGAAAGAATCAAGGCCAGGGGGCCCACACCCTGGGCACGACGGTGGGGGGCGCGCCCTACCCCCCTGGGTGCCCCCTGCCTCGTGGGCCCCCTAGAGCTCCACCGACCTCAACTCCAACTCCATATATTCGTGTTCGGGGAGAAAAAAACCAGAGAGAAGGATTCATCGCGTTTTATGATACGGAGCCGCCGCCAAGCCCTAAACTCTCTCGGGAGGGCTGATCTGGAGTCCGTTCGGGGCTCTGGAGAGGGGAATCCGTCGCCGTCGTCATCATCAACCATCCTCCATCACCAATTCATGATGCTCACCGCCGTGCGTGAGTAATTCCATCATAGGCTTGCTGGACGGTGATGGGTTGGATGAGATTTATCATGTAATCGAGTTAGTTTTGTTAGGGTTTGATCCCTAGTATCCACTATGTTCTAAGATTGATGTTGCTATTACTTTGCTATGCTTAATGCTTGTCACTAGGGCCCGAGTGCCATGATTTCAGATCTGAACCTACTATGTTTTCATGAATATATGTGAGTTTTTTATCCTATCTTGCAAGTCTATAGTCACCTACTATGTGTTATGATCCGGCAACCCCGAAGTGACAATAATCGGGACCACTCTCGGTGATGGCCTTAGTTTGAGGAGTTCATGTATTCACTATGTGTTAATGCTTTGGTCCGGTGCTCTATTAAAAGGAGGCCTTAATATCCCTTAGTTTCCGCTAGGACCCCGCTGCCACGGGAGGGTAGGACAAAAGATGTCATGCAAGTTCTTTTCCATAAGCACGTATGACTATATTCAGAATACATGCCTACATTACATTGATGAATTGGAGCTAGTTCTGTGTCGCCCTATGTTATGATTGTTACATGATGAACCGCATCCGTCATAATTCTCCATCACCGATCCAATGCCTACGAGCTTTTCACATATTGTTCTTCGCTTATTTACTTTTCCGTTGCTACTGTTACAATCACTACAAAACCCCCCAAAAATTACTTTTGCTACCGTTACCGTTACTTCCATATTACTTTGCTACTAAATACTTTGTTGCAGATACTAAGTTATCCAGGTGTGGTTGAATTGACAACTCAACTGCTAATACTTGAGAATATTCTTTGGCTCCCCTTGTGTCGAATCAATAAATTTGGGTTGAATACTCTACTCTCGAAAACTGTTGCGATCCCCTATACTTGTGGGTTATCACCAACGTCGCCGGGGACATCTCCTCCATCACCATCACCACTAACTTCTTCTCCATTCTCATGGTCATGTGTGATTAGTTCATCCCCGAGGTTGAGGGTATGTACTAGTAGCTATGTGTTCGATCTCTCTCTCTCTCTCTCATGTTCTTGATTTGGCACGATCTTGATGTACCATAAGATTTGTTAATGTAGTTGGATCATATGGTGTTCTTCCCTCTCTATCTTTGTTGTGATGAATTGAGTCTTGCCCTTTGAGGTTTCATTATTATCGGATGATTTGAGATCACTTGATGTATATCTTGCATGTAGATACCCATGGCGACAATGGTGCATTATATTGAGACACTTTATATATGTTTTGGTAATCAACTTGCAGATTCCCGAGGTGACATTGGGGTAATCTAGGAACATAGGTTGATACACGTTTTCATACTACTTTCTCCGATAGAAACTTTGGGGGTAGTATTTGAAGTTCTTTGTGTTGGATTGAGTATTATGAATCTGAAATTGTTTGATGCATATCAAATAATTGACTCACGGATACTTGTGGTGACATTGGAGTATCTAGGTGAAATTAGAGTTGATTGATGCGTATCATACTCTAGGGCTGTTTGTGACACTTATAGGGATGGCTCAATAGATTGATCGGAAAGATAACTTTGAGGTGGTTCCCTACCTCCAACAATTTCATCTTATGTTCTCCACTATTGATAAGAACTTTGGAGTGATTCTTTGTCGCACATTGGGGCATGGTTATATGATTCAATTACGCTAGCATCGGTGAGAGATTGCACTAGTGAAAGTATGAACCCCATGCCTTGTTTCTAAGCATCGAGACACATTTTTACTCAGTTTTGTTACTTGATACCTTGCCATTTTTATTATTTTAGATTACAAAAACCTACTTCTACCATCCGTATTACACTTGTATCACACTAGTGCGCGTCAGTCCTAAACAAACGGTTTTTAACCCCTTTCTGCGACGACATTCAGAACCGTCGCCAAGTGAGTGTGGGCGATAGGGGGGTCTTTCCCACACGACCCAAAAACCATTGGGGATATGACCTCCTGGCACACACGCTCGGCAAAATGAGGTCGTGTGTGACCGGCGAGCACTCAAATACAGAAATACGTACAATAGTGCTACAAAATGCAATTATATAGGCAAAATCATTTCCGGTCGTAAGTACATCCCACACAGTCAGTCACCACTAAACGTTTCCGTTCGTATATACATCCCACACGGTCACTACAAGGAAAACGTTTGCGCAAGGTGGCGTAACACAAACAGTTTTGAAGAGAATGTCGTGTGTGATTGTTCACTGATCCAACACGGTTTATTCCTAGAAACTGTGTGCGTTGCCTGCGGTCATCGCCCACGGTGGTTTCTCATTAACCGTTTGTAATAGGAAAACCCAATTAGCAAGCTAATTGGCCATTAAGCGGGCTAATTGCCCTATTATTAATAATCCATTTACTAATCTAATTGACATTCATATTAAGCACATAATATATTCCATTTCCATATTAAGGAAGCAGGATTTCATATTTGAAATACATAGGAGTAAAACATGATATAGCTTCATCACTCAGCTACCCCATTACACAACTGCACCAACAACAAGTTTCACATGCAACATCTAGAACCTTTCGAAATTAGCATCATAGACGGTACATAGAGAGATGCATCTCATCTAGAAAACTGCTGAAGCAGAAGGCGAATATTGAGCCTTCACTCATGTTGAAGGTCTTTGCAACTTTAGGCCAGTGCGTGTGGATGATTGACAGTCCATCCTTCGACCTCTTCAGGAACACTTCAATATTGAACCGTGGGTGTTGTATGAAAACTTTCCTCACCTCTTGACCAGAGAGGTGGTTTGAGAGGTAATCATCAGTGAAGCCTGAAAACAAGCATGTGCATAAATGTCTTCTCTATATTGGAAATGGGGCAAAGGAATACGAAAAGGCAAGGTATAATAGTTAGTACCATCTTGTAAACCTTTGCAGATTCATCAGATTAATTCATCAGATTAATCAGATTAATTCAAGCCACATGAAAAACCCATTTATCCAAACCAAGCATGATTAAGAACTAGGAAATACAACACTTGTATATGTTTCTCATGTATTAAGTGCAGCCAAATTCGATTTATTCCTCACATGGTATACAGTAGCAGAATGCAGCCACAACAATTGAACATCGCATTACAGAATTGAACCAATCAGTTAACTAAACACCACAACAAATGACCCAAACGTTAACTGAGCACCACATTGCAATATAACATACTCCTAATAGAAGATCAGACAGTTAACCAAACCAAGTATTCTTAACAACTTGGAAATAGAGCAATTGTATTTTTTCTCATGTATTTAGTACATCCAAATTCAATTTATTCCTCACATGGTATACAGTAAGAGAATGCAGCCACATCAATTGAACATCGCATTGCAGAATTGAACCAAGCAGTTAACTAAACACCACAACAAATGAACCAAACGTTAACTGAGCACCACATTGCACAATATAACATACTCCTAATAGAAGATCAGACAATTAACCAAACCAAGCATGCTTAACAACTTGGAAATATAGCAATTGTATTTGTTTCTCATGTATTTAGTATAGCCAAATTCGATTTATTCCTCACATGGTATACAATAACAGAATGCACCCACAACAATTGAACATCGCATTGTAGAATTGAACCAAACAGTTAACTAAACACCACAACAAGTGAACCAAACCACAACAAATGAACCAAGTAGTTAACTAAACACCAATTGAACAATATAACATACTCCTAATAGAAGATCAGACAGTTAACCAAACCAAGCATGCTTAACAACTTGGAAATATTGCACCCTGAAGAACTGAACATCACATTTGCAGAATTGAACCAAGCAGTTAATTGAACACCACATTGCATGACATATAGACCATATACACTATAGCATAAGATTGCATGGTAAAAGTAGATAGCACAATTCACTAGAATTTGTTAAGGAAAGGAAGTAGCTAGCAAACTGAACATGGGTCCTTATAGTGAGCTAATAAGACAAGCTACTCCTCATTGTCGGAGATATCAATGACGATTGGCTCCTTGGACATGGAAGAGGGCGAGGCCTCCGCATCGTGGGTGCCCTCGTTGTAGTGGTGAGTTGCCTGAGCCGCTCCGGGCACCAACGTACTGGCTCTCGAGATGAGGTAAGCACGTGCACGCTGAGAAAACACCTCATAGTCTTTATCGAAGGCACCGACGGTGGCCTTGAGAAAACGCCACGAACTGTCGTTTAAAGCAGCCAACCGCATCGCGGCGTCGGCGCGCGAGGCGTCAATGGTGGCCTCGACGGCGAGGTGCTCCTCTGTAACATCCCAAATTTTCAATTCAGAATGTTATACATTAGATCATCACTACAAATCATATTTTTATTTGCTTTTGGTTTGATCCTAGAAATTCTACGCGACTCAAGGACCCTCGGAGAGAGTTGGGGATTTCGTTATTTTCATATTTGAGTTTTCTCAAATTTTGAGAATAGGATCATTTGGTTTTGATTATTTTATCTTTAATTATTTCAATTATAAAAATAAGAGAGAGAGAATAAAATGACTTTCCCAAAATAAAGAAATATTGAGGATTTAATAATAAAATCAAATAAGATTTTATTTCGGAGTTTTTTGCTATGTTATTTGAATTTAGAAAAAATGTGCGTTTTTCAAAATTACATTTAGACCCCAGATAAATGTTCATCTTGTCCGGCTTGATTTTAGAAGTCGGGGAAAATTTATTTCGGGATTTTTGGAGTCCGTTTAGTATTTCTTTTGTTTGTTTTTCTGCGTGATATTATTTAAAAAAAACGCAACCGACTCTGGGTCGTGTTCGCCCAGGACTCCGCCTGGCCGGGACTTTATATAGCACCACCCCGAGCCCCGCAGCCCACCTCGAGTCGCGCCCCAGCCCAAGCCGCCGCTACCGCCCAAACCCTAACCCTAAGCCGCCGCCGCCGCCTGCAGCCGCCGTCGCCGCGCGCCGCAGCCGCCGCCCCGCGCCGCCGCCGCCGGATCCCGCTGCCGCCGCCGCCGATCCCGCCGCCCGAGCCGCCCGAGGTTGACCCCGCCCCACCGCCGGTGTTTCCTAGAAAACCGTCCGGTTTTTCGCCGGTTTTTCGTTCTTTTTTTATTTTCGTTTAGATCAGTTTTTTCCGATTTA
This sequence comes from Aegilops umbellulata, assembly GCA_032464435.1. NCBI lineage: Eukaryota > Viridiplantae > Streptophyta > Magnoliopsida > Poales > Poaceae > Aegilops > Aegilops umbellulata. The sequence goes on along the minus strand of CP136054.1, from coordinate 117,920,050 downwards.
GATTAATTAGCAAGCGTTCGCTCGTTCGTTCGTTTCAACGAATGCGTTCTTCGGTTAGTTACAGTTAATGAACGTTCGTTCATTAATCTGTTCTTCGTTTTTCTTTATCTCAGATTTATTCCGTGATTTTTCTGATCGCGATTTCTGATCCGATCTTAGTTTGTGTTTAACTTTTCGCTCGTTTATCGGAATCAGGTGATTCAAGCGCCTGGAGTTTCGTCTCGAAACCCTCTTTCCGTTTAACCAACTTAAACAAGTTTTTGCTACTGTAAAATTTGACCTAGTTCCAGATTAGTAAACGAAGCTTCTTTCTTTCGCCGTTTGAGTTTCGCTGCTCCGTTTGATTTGATTCTTTTTGCGAACCGGAGTGCTTAAGTTGAGCTTTCTAGTAAACTTCTCTTATTTGAGTTTTGCTTGTGCATCGTTGCTTGTTACTTATGTATGCTATTGTTTGCTTGCGATAGAATTCCCGGAGTGCGAAGCGTGTTACTACGAGTCTCTAGGATTCGCGGATCGTCAGCAAGGCAAGTAACACATTGATCATACTCTTCTCATACCCAGTTTTTATGCATTAGTTCCAATCCTCAAACACTGCATGGTTAGGATGTCATTAACATGTGGGATGGGAAGTAGTTGATGAGGTAGAACCTATTGCCCTGTATTATTCAAACCCTTGGGAGTTACTTCTACACTTGCTTATATTACTATGCTATGTTATGCTCTTAGACGTGGTTCGGGTTTGAGTGAAATCCATGACAGATGTGAGTTTGTTAATTAATGGTTCAACTTAAGGTGTCAACTTAAATTAACATCTGGGTGGATTGAGGCACCTGGGGTACCCAGTGTTGCCTGTATTTTTGGAAATCCCGGGGTTCCGTGTGATTTTCCTATGGACTGCCAGCCAGGCTCAAAGGGAACTGAGATGATTCATGCTAGAAACTTCCATGTGCAGCCACAAGCTATTATGGGCTCTAGCATAGTTGAGTAAGTTAGGTGAAGCTCTTGAAGAGGTAGATCAGCAGGTAGTGGGTTTTGTAGGTTTGGTATGGTCTACCCGGAGTAGAGAGTTAATGTTTCTGAAATACTGTGTCTCGCTCATCCGTTTCTCAAACACCATGTAGTGCGAGAAATCCAACGGAGGCGATCGAGTCTTGTGGGGAGAAGTGCGCAAACCTCTGCAGAGTGTACAAACTAATCATGGTTAGCCGTGTCCCCGGTTATGGACAATTCTTGAGTATCTAGTACTTGGGTTATCACATGTATCTCATCACCTTTAATTTAATATTGTTGGGTTGTTAATCACTTTAATTGGGATTGAGTTGGAGGAACCTTCTCAATGTTGTTCAACCACCATGATAGTTAAATTAAAACCTATTCCTTTGTTGTAGGGAAAAATTGGCTTTTCGCAAAAACTATAACCATAGAGCTTTCCACCAGCCATATATGCATGTAGTGATAGCATTATTCTGTTCTTGCTCTACTGTGTTATATTGCCAGCATATTCCATGTGCTGACCCGTTTTCTGGCTGCAACGTATTATGTTGCAGACTTTTCAGATGAGGAGTAAGGTTCGTTAGGTCGTTGCCATGCAGCTCAGCTATGCCGTTGGAGTTGATGGACTCACTTTATCTTCCAAGTCTTCCGCTGTTATCGTATTAGATGGCCTTAAGCCATATTATTGTAATAAGTTCTCTTTTGAGACATTCGATGTAATAAGTGTGTGATTGCTACTCTGTTATAAATCCTTCGAGTACTGTGTGTGTCAGCATTACCGATCCAGGGATGACACTGAAGCATAGAGACTTGACCATCTGAGGTCGGGTCGCTACATCCTCCAAGATCTGGGGGTCGGCATGAATGGCAGCCATCACGACATCATCCGTGCGTGCGGCCGCGATTTGCTTCTCCGCTGCCAAATGCTCCTTGAGGTCCTGGCTATACTGCATGCACCATGGCTTAGGCCGACGCTTATTTGGTGGAGGGGTCGGTGATTTGGGTGGAAGGTGTCGCGCACCCGCCGGTGGTCGGGGCATGTGGGATGTGGAAGGAGGAGGAGGATGGGGGTCAGGTGTGGATTACCTGCCTGGATAGGCGAGGCCGAGCAGCGTGAAGGAGGGTCGCCGGCGAGGAGGCGACGACGTTGCAAGCAAGGAGTGAAGGTTTCAACTTGGAAAGGAAGGAGGAAAGAGGGGAAATGTGGCTTTTGGTAAGGGGAGGGGGCGGGGAGGTAGATATTTCCGCGGAAGTCGAAAATTTGGAATCGCTTCAGCCAAAAAACTAGCGCGCAAAGTGTCATTAGACACTGTCCCTTATTCAGACACGGTCCAAAGATATTTTGTGCTGCATCTCACACGGTCGGTTATAATAAACTGTGTGGGGTCTATTTGATTTTTCGTCTTGATTTGAATTACATAATGGGGTCACAGCGGCCATGGATGGTGTTTGAATTGCTAGACCTTTTATCTGCAATGATCATAAAAGAATTGGAATTATTCAGTGTTCGTTTGGACATTTTTATGCATTAAGTGAGTTTTCAATGCATTTATGTGCATAATTCAAATTTGAACTACATGCACATGCTCCAGTGCATATAAATTCTTTGAAAAATCAAATCTTTGTCTTTGGGTGCATGCTTAGGTCCCATGCAAGAAATGAGAATGAATTTCAAACATCATGACCGTTGATTGCCGGCAAAACATTGAGATGCTTGGTTTTTAAATTCTAGTAAATCCAAAACTCGTCTGAAATTCATGAAACTTGGCATGCTATCATGGAGCGGCATCAACATGCCGTGGTACAAATTTTGTCCCATTTGGGGCAGGTTTGGGTATATGCTTCTCACAAACCGGAGCTTCTCACAACAAGTGTGACGCCCGGATAATTAAGCTACAGTAATCCCCCATTAATGGTGTCATGTCATCACTCTTACTGTTACTAACTCCCCTTTTTCTTTCAAACATAGTTCAAATTTCAAATTTAAAATAAAAAACCAAAATTCAAATTCCTCAAACACGCAAAATAAAATGTTCAAAGTGTGGCAAATATTCCATAACTAATTATGGTGCTGACCCAACATTTTTGTAAAAGTTTTTAAATGCTCTTTGGTGAAAAAAACAGTGACTAAAACAACTACTGAATGCCTTTAAATAATTAAAAATATACAAACCTATTTTATTATTGTTCCAAATTAATTATGGCAGTAGCCTAAGTAGTAATACTAATTTTGAGGCTAGGTTTATATTAAAAAAAACTAAAAATAAATACATGAAAGGAAACTTAATTGAAAACAGAAACTATAAAAAGAAAACAAAACAAAATAAGTAAAAGAATAAAAGGAAACCCCAGGCTCCTCCTGGGCCTCGACCCACTCTTACCCATCCAACCCAATTTCCCCGCACCGGTTGCCCCTCTCCTGTTCCTCGGTCTCAAACTGCAACAGGGACGTGCTCCCGCCTGACCACCTCGCCGGCCACACCGACGAGGAGATAAGGGTGCCACGCCCCGACTCCTCAATCATATCCCCCCACTCGCTCGCTCTCTTCTCCCTCTCTACTATGCTCTGCCTCCCTCCTCAGATCCCCCTCCTTCCTGATCTCCGCCATGGACGCGTCGTCGGCGTAGCCGTCGCCGATGGCCTCCTCGCTGCTAGAGACCGCGCCAGGGGCACCGTCTTTGTCGCCTACTTCGACTACATGGGTGAGATCGAGCCGGAAGCCATCGGGAGGCCCGCTGCTTCCCCGTCCTCAACCTCCATCCGTCTCGGTCGCCGTCGCCAACACCGGCCACCTCTGCTGCTCCTAAGCCACTCGACGGGCCTCCATGTGCCTGCTCGGTGAGCACATCCTCCCCCCTCCCATTCTTGTGCCGTAGGCCGCCGTCCCCGAGCTCGTCCGAGCTGCCGCGTACGCGTACGTGCGTGCGTGCTGTGGCTGCTTCTATGCACGCACGCCGGCCTCGCAGTGGTCTAGTGCTACTTCGCCTGCTACTGCTCCAATGCCGCCCCGTACGGCGCTCGCCGACCCGCCACACCCGCGTCACCACGCCCGCACGCACCAGCCCTGCTCTTGATCGTGCCAGTAGTCGCCGCGACCGTGCCACCCGCGCCCAACGCCCCTGGCCTCTGCTGCTGCTCACGCCGCGGCTTGCTGCTCGCCTGAGCTCCTGCGCCCGCCCACCGCATGCACCGCACGCACTAGGCGCCCATGCTGCTCGCTGCAGCTCTGCCTGCTGTACTACTTGCCGCTGCCGCTGGGCGATGTTCTGCTGCCCACCGTTGCGTCTGGCCCTCACCGGCCTTGCCGTGCAGCCCTGCTCCCCGCGCCCTGCCTTGGCCGTCCTTTGCAAGCGCCGCAGCTCGTCTCCGGCGCACACCCACGCTCCCCGTCCGTCCCGCCCTGCGCCCAACATGCGCGGCCCCGTGCACGTCGCTCGCTTCGCTGCTACTTTCCTGCTCCCGCAGGTGCCTGCTGCTATGCTACACGGCTATAGTAACATTCAGTTACTGTAGCTAGTGCTAGCTTTTCTAATTTGACATTGTCTGACCCTCTGTACAGCCTCTAAACAACGTCTAACCAGCGGTTAACATGGGTAAAAATAATATGAGTAGAAAGCATACATGACAAACTCCATTTTATCCCACTGGACCAAATCATTTTGATGTATGGTTTAATTCCTACAAAAATCACAAATTCCAATGTTCTGTTAATAGAAAAGCTGAAAACAGCTTTAATTTCATAGCTAATTTAGAGCTGTTAATGATCAATCAAATGGACTCTAACAGAGATGGAAGTGCTACTATCTTATAGACAACAGAAAAATGCTCCAGATTGATATAAGGCACAGAATCATAGGAGTTACAGATCTATAGTTGTAGTGTTTTGAAAACATCCAAGTAATGTGTAAAACTGTCGAATTCTCAGACTTAGCAAAATTTCATGGTTTTCCGAATATTGTTTTAATCTTCGAAAAAACATATAAAATAATCCGTAGCTCGGATGAAAAAGTTTTATACATGAAAGATGCTCAGAACGACGAGACGAATCCGGTTACACCCTCTGTTCGTCCACCACACACTCCTAGCATAGCGAACATGGAACTTTTCCCCTCCGGTTCGTCTGTCCGAAAATGCTAAACCTGGGGAAACATTCCCGGATGTTATCCCCCTTCGCCGGTAACGTGTAGCACCGCGTTAGAACACGTCTAGCTCTGCCTGTTGTCCTGTTATGCTCTTGCTTGCTATGTATTTACTGTTTCTTCCCCCCTCTTCTCTCCGGTAGACCCCGAGACTGCCGCTGTGATCAACTACGTCACCGACGACTCTCCTTCTTGTCTGAGCAACCAGGCAAGCCCCCCCTTGATCACCAGATATCACCTATTCTATTCTATACTGCTTGCATTAGAGTAGTGTAGCATGTTACTGATTTCCGTTTATCCTATCCTGATGCATAGCCTGTCCTTGTTACTACTGTTGTTACCTTTACCTGCAATCCTACATGCCTAGTATAGGATGCTAGTTTTCCATCAGTGGCCCTACATTCTTGTCCGTCTGCTGTGCTATACTATCGGGTTGTGATCACTCGGGAGGTGATCACGGGTATATACTATACTTTATACATGATACATGTGGTGACCAAAGACGGGTCGGCTCGTAGGAGTACCCGCGAGTGGATCTTTGAGGCGGAGCGACAGGGCAGGTTGCGACCACCTAGGAGAGAGGTGGGCCTGGCCCTGTTGGACATTCGCGGATACTTAACACGCTTAATGAGATCTTGGTACTTGATCTGTGTTGGGTCGTTGACCTTATACGCACTAACCAACTACGCGGCAAAGATATGGGCACTCGGCGTCGTGGTCTCAGCCGAAGCCTTCGTGACGTCAGCGACTGAGCGGTGCGCGCCGGATTGGAACATAAGCCTGCTCTTGTATTAAGGGGGCTAGTTCTGCTTCCGGCCGCCCATGCAAACGCAACGTGTAGGTGTGCTCAGGGTGATGGGCCCAGACCCCTGTGCGCTTAGGTTTAGACCGGCGTGCTGATCTCTCTGTTGTGCCTAGGTAGGGTTGCGACGAGTTGATCTTCTGAGGCCGGGCATGACCCAGGAAAGTGTGTCTGGCCAAATGGGATCAAGCGTGTTGGGTTATGTGGTGCACCCCTACAGGGAAGTTAATCTATTCGAATAGCCGTGATCTTTGGTAACAGGACGACTTGGAGTTGTACCTTGACCTTATGACAACTAGAACCGGATACTTAATAAAACACACCATTCCAAGTGCCAGATACAACCCGAAGATCGCTCTCTAACAGGGCAACGAGGAGGGGATCGCCGGGTAGGATTATGCTATGCGATGCTACTTGGAGGACTTTAGTCTACTCTCTTCTATATGCTGCAAGACGGAGGTTGCCAGAAGCGTAGTCTTCGACAGGATTAGCTATCCCCCTCTTATTCTGGCATTCTGCAGTTCAGTCCACTGAGATGGTGTAGGATCGGAAGTATGTCTAGAGGGGGGTGATTAGACTACTTGACCAAATAAAAATCTAGCCTTTTCCCAATTTTAGTTCCTGGCAGATTTTAGCTATCTTAGCACAAGTCAAGCAATCTCCACACAATTCAACCACGCATGCAAAAGAGTATATGAGCAGCGGAAAGTAAAGCATGCAACTTGCAAGAATGTAAAGGGAAGGGTTTGGAGGATTCAAACGCAATTGGGGACACGGATGTTTTTGGCGTGGTTCCGATAGGTGGTGCTATCATACATCCACGTTGATGGAGACTTCAACCCACGGAGGGTAACGGTTGCGCGAGTCCACGGAGGGCCCCACCCATGAAGGGTCCACGAAGAAGCAACCTTGTCTATTCCATCACGGCCATCGCCCGCGAAGGACTTGCCTTACTAGCGGTAGGTCTTCATGAAGTAGGCGATCTCCTTGCCCTTACAAACTCCTTGGTTCAACTCCACAAACTTGTCGGAGGCTCCCAAGTGACACCTAGCCAATCTAGGAGACACCACTCTCCAAGAAGTAACAAATGGTGTGTTGATAATGAACTCCTTGCTCTTGTGCTTCAAATGATAGTCTCCCCAACACTCAACTCTCTCTCACAGGATTTGGATTTGGTGGAAAGAAGATTTGAGTGGAAAGCAACTTGGGGAAGGCTAGAGATGGAGATTCATATGGTAGGAATGGAATATCTTGAGCTCAATACAAGTGTAGGTGGTTCTCTCTCAGAAAATACGTATTGGAAGTGTAGATGTGTTCTGATGGCTCTCTCCACGAATGAAGAGTGGGTGGAGGGGTATATATAGCCTCCACACAAAATCTAACCGTTACACACAATCTGCCAAACTCGGTGAGACCGAATCGTTAAACTCGGTCGGACCGATTTTAGCAAACCAGTGACCGTTAGGATTTTCAGTGGGACTGAGATGCAACTCGGTAGGACCGATATGGTTAGGGTATGGGCATAACGTAATCTCTTGGGCTTGGAGGCAGCTTTGGGTGCTTCCTTGGGCTTAGATGAAGTAGCCCCTATCCTTATGGCATCACCCATAAGCTTCTGTGCCTTGGGTGCTGGTGCAGCAACCTCTTCTTCTTCTTCTCCCTCAGAGTCTCTCCTCATGGAGGGTTTGCCAAGAACTCTGGCAGTAGTGGTTCTGGCTCTCTTCTTCTTATCTTGGCCACTTGCTTCCTCTTCAGATTCCATGGTAAACTTCATGATTTTTTCAGTTACAGCCTTCCTAGGCTTAGAAGTAGGAACTCTCCTTGCAGGTGCCTTTTTATGCATTCCAGTCTTGATGGCTGCAGTTGACCCATATTCTTTCTTGAGCACATTCTTCTTAGACGTGGCTTCCTCCTCTGCCACATAGTCCTCATCCTCTGATTCAGAAGTTCTCTTCTTGCTAGCTCTAGTGGCAGCCTTAGGCAAGTTGCTTGGGGTGCTCCTGCTACCCTCATCAGAGCTGCTAGAGGGACTAGTGCCCTCACTCATATGAACCTGCTCCTCAGATTTGTTCTGGCTGTCACTCTGATCAGACATGACTGTTGACCCTGTGAATAGATTATAGATGAGATAGAGTGGATGAGCATCACAAAATGCAGAGATTTTTGCAAAAGAATGAGCCAAAAACTTAGTTTTAGCTTTCCATAGAAAGCATTTCGGATCAACCGATTTTCAAACTCGGTGATACCGAAGCAGCTTTTGGAACCTAAACTAGTGAACTCGGTCAGATCGAGTCACAGTTCGGCGGCACCGAGACTGCTAGGGTTTCACAAAGTCCTGAACTCGGTCTCACCGATTTGTAATTCTCGGTCAGACCGAGAACCACATGTGCAATGGCCGTGGCCGAATCGGTGGAACCGAGTTCTGCAACCCGGTGGGTCCGAGATGGTTTCGGCGAAATCTAAACCTAAATTTTTGAATCGCAACTATTCTACGGATTGATTTGACTCGATAGGAGTGTTTCAATTGTAGCAAGAATCATAATGAACACAATGTGCTAGGAATCAGACAGGGATAGCACTGTGATCGAGTCCATACCCTAGTTAGGCGGTGGACTCGCTACGGCGGCAACAACGGAGGCGAAATCCGTTGACGGCGGCGGAGACCAGCGACAGGAGGCGGCTGGCAACGAGGAGGATGATCCGGAGACCCAGGAGGCAGAGCGAGCTATGCGCGGGCGAAGAGGTTTCGGAGAATTTCCAAAAAAATTCCCGTGATATATATAGCCCGACCCTGTCGGTGTGACCGAGTGGACCAACTCGGTGGCACCGAGTTCAAATCGGTTGCACCAAGGTGAAAACCTAGATCGACTTAGTGATCTCGATATGACCGAAATGAAGGAATCGGTCAGACCAAAAAGCACAAAGAAGTTCTGGAAGTTTAAGTCTATGACAAATCAGGGACTCCGAGTGCTCCTCACACAGAGTGGTTTGAATCTGACTTGATCAAATTTTGTGATGTAGCATGAATAGAGTTTGAGACGAGAAAAGCATAGATAGCTAGAGAGGGTTCTTAGGCATTCTTGTCCATCCACTTGGCAAAAGAAAAGAAAACCAATCAATCAAAACAACAAGTGGATGTCCTCAAATGAGTAAAATATGCAACCAACATGCTCACACAATAAAATGGCAATTGAAATATGTGACAAAGCATGCACAACCAACATTGTAAACGCCACTTGATTTGTTGTGAAGTTCCTCTTTATCCTTGAGTGACATCTCATGAGCAACAATTCTTCCAATGACTTCCGTTGGCTTGAGATCTTTGTAATTGGGCATCATTTGGCTCAATGTGCACACGGTATCATATTTTCCATCCAAGGCTCTTAGGATCTTCTTGATGATGAATCTATCGGTCATCTCTTCACTCCCTAAGCCGGCAATCTCATTTGTGATAAGAGCAATCCTAAGTACATTTCAGCGACACCTTCACCATCCTTCATTTTGAACTTGTCAAGTTGACTTTGAAGCACATCCAATTTGGATTCCTTGACGGAGTCGGTACCTTCATGCATATCAATCAAAGTATCCCAAATTTCCTTTGCATTCTCAAGACGGCTGATTTTGTTGAATTCTTCAGGGCACAATCCGTTGAAGAGAATATCACAAGCTTGAGCGTTGTATTGCAGCATCTTCAACTCTTCCGCGGTAGCTTCACGGTTTGGTTCTTTCCCATGAAAGAAGTCACCTTGCAAGCCAACACACACAATAGCCCAAACGGCAGGGTTATGTCCAAGAATATGCATTTTCATCTTATGCTTCCAACTAGCAAAAGTTAGTACCATCAAAGTAAGGACCTCTACAGTGGTGATTTCCCTCGCTAGACGCCATACTCTCCTAGGTTGTGAAACCAAGGCTATGACCACCAAAAGCTATGGAAATCAAAGCAAATGGAGACCAAAGCTCTGATACCACTTGTAGGATCGGAAGTATGTCTAGAGGGGGGGGGGTGATTAGACTACTTGACCAAATGAAAATATAGCTTTTTCCCAATTTTAGTTCTTGGCAGATTTTAGCTATCTTAGCACAAGTCAAGCAATCTCCACACAATTCAAGCAAGCATGCAAAAGAGTATATGAGCAGCGGAAAGTAAAGCATGCAACTTGCAAGAATGTAAAGGGAAGGGTTTGGAGGATTCAAACGCAATTGGGGACACAGATGTTTTTTGCGTGGTTCCGATAGGTGGTGCTATCGTACATCCACGTTAATGGAGACTTCAACCCACGGAGGGTAACGGTTGCGCGAGTCCACGGAGGGCTCCACCCATGAACGATCCACGAAGAAGAAACCTTGTCTATTCCATCACAACCATCGCCCACGAAGGACTTGCCTTACTAGCGGTAGATCTTCACGAAGTAGGCGATCTCCTTGCCCTTACAAACTCCTTGGTTCAACTCCACAATCTTGTTGGAGGCTCCCAAGTGACACCTAGCCAATCTAGGAGACACCACTCTCCAAGAAGTAACAAATGGTGTGTTGATAATGAACTCCTTGCTCTTGTGCTTCAAATGATAGTCTCCCCAACACTCAACTCTCTCTCACAGGATTTGGATTTGGTGGAAAGAAGATTTGAGTGGAAAGCAACTTGGGGAAGGCTAGAGATCAAGATTCATATGGTAGGAATGGAATATCTTGAGCTCAATACAAGTGTAGGTGGTTCTCTCTCAGAAAATACGTATTGGAAGTGTAGATGTGTTCTGATGGCTCTCTCCACGAATGAAGAGTGGGTGGAGGGGTATATATAGCCTCCACACAAAATCTAACCGTTACACACAATCTGCCAAACTCGGTGGGACCGAATCGTTAAACTCGGTCGGACCGATTTTAGCAAACCTAGTGACCGTTAGGATTTTCAGTGGGACTGAGATGCAACCCGGTAGGACCGATATGGTTAGTGTTTGGGCATAACGTAATCTCGGTGTGACCGATTACACAAACTCGGTGGGACCGATTTTGGTAATAAGCTAACCAGAGAGTTGGCCAGGTAAACTCGGTGGGACCGATTCGCTCTTTTCAATGAGACCGAAATGTTACGAAAAGGAAACAGTGAGTTTACATTGCAATCTCGGTGGGACCGATCGCTCACTTCGGTTAGACTGAAACGTTACGAAGGGAAACAGAGAAATTGCAATCCCATCTCGGTGAGACCGAGATCCCTATCAGTGAGACCGAATTGCTAGGGTTTGTGGCAGTGGCTATGACAAGTGAAACTCGGTGGCGCCGGATACAAAGAATCGGTGAAGCCGAGTTTGATTTTTGGCTTAGGTCAAATGTGGATGTGGGAAGATAGTTGAGGGATTTGGAGCATATCACTAAGAACATGAAGCAATGGGCTCATTAAGCAACACCTCATCCCTCCTTGATAGTATTGGCTTGTCCTATAGACTCAATGTGATCTTGGATCACTAAAATATATAATGTAGATTCTTGATCTTGAAGTTTGAGCCAATCCTTTGTCCTTAAAATTTTGAGGGATCCACTTTCCTCATCCATGCCATGCCATCCATTGAGATTTTCCTGTAATATTAATCTTGGAATAATGTTAGCTCAATGAGCTATATGTTGTTAGGAATTACCAAAACCACCCAGGGATAGTTGCACTTACAATCTCCCCCTTTTTGGTAATTGATGACAACATATAGATCAAAGCTTCAACAAATGATAATAAGAATGAAATATATCGTCGCTTTGAAAAGTATGTGATAAGCAAGAGCTTCCCCTAAATTTGTGCATATTTTAAGATTTGCTTTGGACTGTAAATGCACAATGAGTTAGGATCATGGGTTACTCTTCCATGTCACATACCTCTTGGTGGAGCGCTCAAAATGATAAGAATTAAATACATGCACTCATCACCAAGCAAAGTGAATGATCAAAATAAGAATAAACTGATAATAACATCCAACAAGCATTAAGTGTAGCTTATGATCAAACACATGATCATCAATGTCTCACAGATTAAGGCATAGTATCTCAAGCACTCAAAAGCAAATAAAGTTTCAACCAAGAAGAGAAGAGAGAACAAATGCAAACTCTCTCTCTCTCTCGAAGCCTATGATCTATACATTTTTCTCCCCCTTTGGCAACAAGTTACCAAAAAGTTCATAGAAAATGCATAGCACTAAACGACTCTCAGGCTTGGTCTTCAGTTGGTGGAGTCCGGATGACGCCAAGGACGAAGGCTTCAGTAGAAGTGGTTGGAGCTACTGGGGTAGGAGCTGGAGCTGGTGGAACTGAAGCTGTAGCTGGTGCAGAAGTGGTGGCTCTGGTGTCAGGAACTGGCACTGCAGACGGTCTCTGAGCTCTGGGCACTCTGGCAAATGCATCAGTTGTGGTCTTGCCCTTCCTCTCCTGCATATCATCCTGTAATTGCTCCATGGCAGACTGAATCTCAGTTACTTTCACATCTAGGTCATAGAACTTTTGTTCCATGATTCTTTTCAGGCTCTCTTGGTTTCGAGTCAGGGTGGCTAGTCCTTTTCAATTCTCAGAGTGGATGTTGTCAGGTAACTGAGCTGCTCCTGCTTGTTCTTCAAGAAGTACTCAGATGCTTCCTCTTGAGTTGGCATCTTGGCAGCTTTCTCCATTTTTGCCTTCTCCCTCTTTGCTTGTGCATGTGAAGATGATGGTTCATTCTCATTCATGAAACTTGATTGCCCTCAAAATCTGGATGGATGGGCAGGTGTTCCTTATCCAGCAGATATGTGCCTGCGCCCATCTTTGAGTTAATCAACTCCTGAATTTGTGGGGCATATCCACAGCTCCTCTTTTGATCAGCTGTTGTCCTCTTAATGGTTTCTACCATGAGGCTCATCACTTTGAATTTCTGTGGCACATCAAATATGTGAAGCAAGTTTATTGCATGGCCTCGGATCATCTTGTGATCACCTGACTTGGGCAAGAGAGTGTGCCTTAGAATTCAGTTGATAGTGGGCAGCCCTGACAGAAGGAAGTGCACTGAGTCAAACTTGAAGGTTTCAAGTGCTTTGTTTGGGATCTCCTTGTACATATTTGACATGGAATTGTGATCCATCTTCTTCTTGGCATAGATATCCAAGTCATCTTCCTGCTCTTCTGGGGCATTGATCAGCTGTGCTCATTCAGCAACTGTAGACTGATATCTAGTGCCTTCTGACATCCAAACTATCCTGCCATCTGGATAGAAATGTGTTGTGGAGTAGAATTGCATAATGAGCTCCTCATTCCACTTTGTGAGCTTTTGCCCAACAAAGTCTGCAACTCCACAAGCAATGAAGGTGTCATACACTCCAGGATAGTGTTCTTCGTTCTCCTTGATATAGTCCCAGTCAACCCATCTCATGTCACACACTATGGGCTTCTTATCCAGCAACACTGTCTCATAGAAATCTTGCTGTTCCTTGGTGTGAAACCTGTAATCCACAGCAGTTCTTCTCCTTGAAGCATATGGACCTGCTTCTCTCCACTTCCTCAGCCCTGAATCTCTTCTAATTTTCATGTCCTCAGCCACAGGATGAGCATCATTGTGGTCTGGGATCTTGGGCTTGAGCTTCCTGAGAACTTGTCCTTCTTCTTCTTCTTCAGCAATATCAGGCATTGGGGCCTTGTTCTTTTCAGCAGCAGATATATTCCTGGTGTTCCTCTTAGGTGCACTCTTGGGCTTGGAGGCAGCTCTGGGTGCTTCCTTGGGCTTAGATCAAGTAGCCCCTGTCCTTATGGCATCACCCATAAGCTTCTGTGCCTTGGGTGCTGGTGCAACAACCTCTTCTTCTTCTTCTCCCTCAGAGTCTCTCCTCATGGAGGGTTTGCCAAGAACTCTGGTAGTAGTGGTTCTGGCTCTCTTCTTCTTCTTATCTTGGCCACTTGCTTCCTCTTCAGATTCCATGGTAAACTTCATGGTTTCTTCAGTTACAGCCTTCCTAGGCTTAGAAGTAGGAACTCTCCTTGCAGGTGCCTTTTTATGCATTCCAGGCTTGATGGCTGCAACTGACCCATATTCTTTCTTGAGCACCTTCTTCTTAGATGTGGCTTCCTCCTCTGCCACATAGTCCTCATCCTCTGATTCAGAAGTTCTCTTCTTGCTAGCTCTAGTGGCAGCCTTAGGCAAGTTTCTTGGGGTGCTCCTGCTACCCTCATCAGAGCTGCTAGAGGGACTAGTGCCCTCACTCATATGAACCTGCTCCTCAGATTTGTTCTGGCTGTCACTCTGATCAGACATGTTGCAAACTCTGACTGCTGACCCTGTGAATAGATTATAGATGAGATAGAGTGGATGAACATCACAAAATGCAGAGATTTTTGCAAAAGAATGAGCCAAAAACTTAGTTTTAGCTTTCCACAGAAAGCATTTCGGATCAACCGATTTTCAAACTCGGTGATACCGAAGCAGCTTTTGGAACCTAAACTAGTGAACTCGGTCAGACCGAGTCACAGTTCGGCGGCACAGAGACTGCTAGGGTTTCACAAAGTCCTGAACTCGGTCTCACCGATTTGTAATTCTCGGTCAGACCGAGAACCACATGTGCAATGGCCGTGGCCGAATCGGTGGAACCGAGTTCTGCAACCCGGTGGGTCCGAGATGGTTTCGGCGGAAACCTAAACCTAAATTTTTGAATCGCAACTATTCTACGGATTGATTTGACTGGATAGGAGTGTTTCAATTGTAGCAAGAATCATAATGAACACAATGTGCTAGGAATCAGACGGGGATAGCACTGTGATCGAGTCCATACCCTAGTTAGGCGGTGGACTCGCTACGGTGGCAACGGCGGAGGCTAAATCCATTGACGGCGGTGGAGACCAGCGACAGGAGGCGGCTGGCGACGAGGAGGACGATCCGGAGACCCATGAGGCAGAGCGAGCTATGCGCGGGCGAAGAGGTTTCGGAGAATTTCCAAAATTTTGCCCATGATATATATAGCCCGACCCTGTCGGTGTGACCGAGTGGACCAACTCGGTGGCACCGAGATGCATAACTGTTGACAGTTATAGCAACTCGGTGTGATCGAAGAGTTCAAATCGGTTGCACCGAGGTGAAAACCTAGATCAACTTAGTGATCTCGATATGACCGAAATGAAGGAATCGGTCAGACCGAAAAGCACAAAGAAGTTTTGGAAGTTTAAGTCTATGACAAATCGGGGACTCCGAGTGCTCCTCACACAGAGTGGTTTGAATCTGACTTGATCAAATTTTGTGATGTAGCATGAATAGAGTTTGAGACGAGAAAAACATAGATAGCTAGAGAGGGTTCTTAGGCATTCTTGTCCATCCACTTGGCAAAGAAAAGAAAACCAATCAATCAAAACAACAAGTGGATGTCCTCGAATGAGTAAAATATGCAACCAACATGCTCACACAATAAAATGGCAATTGAAATATGTGGCAAAGCATGCACAACCAATTCTAGCATCTATCAAGCAATTGGCGATGACTAGGTCATCTATATATGAGTATATTGACTTGGGAGTCAAATGAGAACATTTGATCATAGGTCATACTCATCGTTTAAGCACAAGTGGGGTTACCACTTTTACATAAAGCATTGTTGTGTTCACACCATTAGAGTTGCTTTAGCTCAAGTCTTAGAGTAAAGCTCCCCCTAGATGTGATATTCCCCCTAAGAGGGATGAACTAACCTTGGGTTTTGTCGATGATGACTTCATGTAGATGTTGAAGATGTGGATGCTCAATGTTGATGTAGATCAATTGGAGCTATCCATTGGAGTGAGTTGCACTTTCAATACCTACATGGGTTAGTTCCACAAGGAACAAGCAAGAATATCCATAGACATAGAGTGATGCACATACAAGATGATGTCTATGAAAGCTTTTAGGTTACCTTGTCCCTTGTCTTACCAACAAGAGGGTTTGTGACTCCTTGAACTAGTGCAAGATGTGGAAGTTGATTGCACTTGTTCTTGCCAAAATGATAAGAGTGAAGTATGTTGGCGGAGTCACCCTCAAGAACTCTCTAGTTCTTCTTCTTTTGGATCCACACCATCTTGATGGGAATCCTTGGAGTTGTAGTTGTACTTGATGAAGTGGAACTTGAAGTAGTCTTGGGAATCCACTTGACTAAGGTCTTAGGAGCTTCTTCAAATGCATCAATTTCCTCTTGAAGCTTGTCCTTGCCTTTTTTGCTTGTAGTCTTGTGGTGGAAGATCATCTTGAGCTTGTGTCCCTTTGAAAGAAGTGGGATCGTACTTCTCTTGTTGAGGAACAAACTTTGTCTTGGGGTATTGATCTTCTTCCCACTCAACTCCATTGGCATTGAACTTTCGTTCAAAACCAACACCTTTATTCTTCCGGTGCCTTCCTTGCTTGCGTACAATTTCCTCGAATTGCTTACTTCCAGCAAGGCTCTTGTAAACTCCTTTCTCTATAATTCCTTTCAATAGGCTATTTTCTTGCTCAAGTGTAACTTGGCTAAGAGAATCATTAGTGGAATCAAGAGAACTAATATAAGCAACAATATTGGATTTAACATGATCATTGTTACTACTAGAGGACGAATCTTTCTTGTTCTTGTTACTAGACTTGACTTGAGGCATGTAAGTGGATAAGAGTAAACGCTTGGCAATGTAAGAAGAACTTTTCTTATGAAGATCATCATTGATTGCTTTTAAGAACTCATGCTCTTGCTCAAGGTTGAGCTTTTCAAAGCGTAATTTCTCATGTGTCCTTAAAAGTTCTCGATGATCTCCTAAGATAGTTTCATGAGCTAACTTAAGAGTGTTTAGTTCTTTAGTTAGAGACTCAATCTTCTCCTTATCATTGTCATTCGTTTTATCTTGATTAGCATGATTAATTGACGTTTCATCATAGTATTCATCACTAGAATTGTCAACAAGTAAATCATCAACACCTAACAAGTCATCTTCATCACTATTGAAATCAACATACTCGGGATGTGATACCTTTAGGCCTTTAGCCATGAAGCATGTTCCAACTCCTTCATTTGGTGAGTCAAATATGTCGTAGGAGTTGGTTGACACAAGTGCTAGACCGGCAACACCGTCATCTTGAGTATATTCGGAATCGGAGTGATAGCTTCTCTCGGAGTGGTTGTCGGAGTCGGAGCCGGATACCCATTCACCAACATGAGCTTGATGTCTTCGTTTTGTGTAGCTCCTTGATGACTTTTCTTTTCTTTCCGAATCCTTGCTTCTCCGTGTGTGTCTTCGTTCATAAAGATCATCTCTACTCCTTCTTTCTCTAGATGGTGATTCTTCTCTTCTACTTCTTCTTTTGGGAGAGTCTTCTCTTCTCTTGTAGGGAGCCGTACACTCATTGGAATAGTGTCCGGGCCTCCCACAATTGTAGCAGTTTCGCTCTCGACTAGAAGATTTTTTGTCATTGTAGGACCTTGACTTGGAGCTTCTATCTTTGCTTCTACTCTTGTAGAACTTGTTGAAGTTCTTCACCATTAAGTTTAATTCTTCATCGAAGGTTTGCTTCTCGCTTGATGATGTGGGGGCTTCACATGAGGCTTTGTAAGCGCCACTTGATTTATTGTGAAGTTCCTCTTTATACTTGAGTGACATCTCATGAGCAACAATTCTTCCAATGGCTTCCGTTGGCTTGAGATTTTTGTAATTGGGCATCATTTGGATCAATGTGCACACGGTATCATATTTTCCATCCAAGGCTCTTAGGATCTTCTTGATGATGAATCTATCGGTCATCTCTTCACTCCCTAAGCCGGCAATCTCATTTGTGATAAGAGCAAGCCTAGAGTACATTTCAGCGACACCTTCACCATCCTTCATTTTGAACTTGTCAAGTTGACTTTGAAGCACATCCAATTTGGATTCCTTGATGGAGTCGGTACCTTCGTGCATATCAATCAAAGTATCCCAAATTTCCTTTGCATTCTCAAGACGGCTGATTTTGTTGAATTCTTCAGGGCACAATCCGTTGAAGAGAATATCACAAGCTTGAGCGTTGTATTGCAGCATCTTCAACTCTTCCGCGGTAGCTTCACGGTTTGGTTCTTTCCCATGAAAGAAGTCACCTTGCAAGCCAACACACACAATAGCCCAAACGGCAGGGTTATGTCCAAGAATATGCATTTTCATCTTATGCTTCCAACTAGCAAAAATTAGTACCATCAAAGTAAGGACCTCTACGGTGGTGATTTCCCTCGCTAGACGCCATACTCTCCTAGGTTGTGAAACCAAGGCTATGACCACAAAAAGCTATGGAAATCAAAGCAAATGGAGACCAAAGCTCTGATACCACTTGTAGGATCGGAAGTATGTCTAGAGGGGGGGGGGTGATTAGACTACTTGACCAAATGAAAATATAGCCTTTTACCAATTTTAGTTCTTGGTAGAATTTATCTATCTTAGCACAAGCCAAGCAATCTCCACACAATTCAAGCAAGCATGCAAAAGAGTATATGAGCAGCGGAAAGTAAAGCATGCAACTTGCAAGAATGTAAAGGGAAGGGTTTGGAGGATTCAAACGCAACTGGGGACACGGATGTTTTTTGGGTGGTTCCGATAGGTGGTGCTATCGTACATCCACATTGATGGAGACTTCAATCCACGGAGGGTAACGGTTGCGCAAGTCCACGGAGGGCTCCACCCATGAACGGTCCACGAAGAAGCAACCTTGTCTATTCCATCACGGCCATCGCCCACGAAGGACTTGCCTTACTAGCGGTAGATCTTCACGAAGTAGGCGATCTCCTTGCCCTTACAAACTCCTTGGTTCAACTCCACAATCTTGTTGGAGGCTCCCAAGTGACACCTAGCCAATCTAGGAGACACCACTCTCCAAGAAGTAACAAATGGTGTGTTGATAATGAACTCCTTGCTCTTGTGCTTCAAATGATAGTCTCCCCAACACTCAACTCTCTCTCACAGGATTTGGATTTGGTGGAAAGAAGATTGTAGTGGAAAGCAACTTGGGGAAGGCTAGAGATCAAGATTCATATGGTAGGAATGGAATATCTTGAGCTCAATATAAGTGTAGGTGGTTCTCTCTCAGAAAATACGTATTGGAAGTGTAGATGTGTTCTGATGGCTCTCTCCACGAATGAAGAGTGGGTGGAGGGGTATATATAGCCTCCACACAAAATCTAACCGTTACACACAATCTGCCAAACTCGGTGGGACCGAATCGTTAAACTCGGTCGGACCGATTTTAGCAAACCTAGTGACCGTTAGGATTTTCGGTGGGACTGAGATGCAACCCGGTAGGACCGATATGGTTAGTGTTTGGGCATAACGTAATCTCGGTGTGACCGATTACACAAACTCGGTGGGACTGATTTTGGTAATAAGCTAACCAGAGAGTTGGCCAGGTAAACTCGGTGGGACCGATTCGCTCTTTTCGGTGAGACCGAAATGTTACGAAAAGGAAACAGTGAGTTTACATTGCAATCTCGGTGGGACCGATCGCTCACTTCGGTTAGACCGAAACGTTACGAAGGGAAACAGAGAAATTGCAATCCCATCTCGGTGAGAACGAGATCCCTATCAGTGAGACCGAATTGCTAGGGTTTGTGGCAGTGGCTATGACAAGTGAAACTCGGTGGCGCCGGATACAAAGAATCGGTGAAGCCGAGTTTGATTTTTGGCTTAGGTCAAATGTGGATGTGGGAAGATAGTTGAGGGTTTTGGAGCATATCACTAAGCACATGAAGCAAGAGGCTCATTAAGCAACACCTCATCCCTCCTTGATAGTATTGGCTTGTCCTATAGACTCAATGTGATCTTGGATCACTAAAATATATAATGTAGAGTCTTGATCTTGAAGATTGAGCCAATCCTTTGTCCTTATAATTTTGAGGGATCCACTTTCCTCATCCATGTCATGCCATCCTCTGAGCTTTTCCTAAAATATTAATCTTGGAATAATGTTAGCTCAGTGAGCTATATGTTGTTAGGAATTACCAAAACCACCCAGGGATAGTTGCACTTTCAGATGGCCCTTTACACATATATCCATGCATATGTAGTGTAGCTCCTTGCTTGCGAGTACTTTGGATGAGTACTCACGGTTGCCTTGTTTCCCCTCTTCCCCTTCTCTCTACCCGATTGCTGCGACCAGACGATGGATCCCAGGATCCAGACGCCACGGTCGACGACGACTCCTACTACTCTGGAGGTGCCTACTACTACGTGCAGCCCGCTGACGACGATCGGGAGTAGTTAGGAGGATCCCAGGCAGGAGGCATGCGCCTCGTTTGATCTGTATCCCAGTTTGTGCTAGCCTTCTTAAGGCAAACTTGTTTAACTTATGTCTGTACTCAGATATTGTTGCTTCCGCTTTCTTGTCTATGATCGAGCACTTGTATTCGAGCCCTCGAGGCCCCTGGCTTGTATTATGATGCTTGTATGACTTATTTATGATTTAGAGATGTGTTGTGATATCTTCCCGTGAGTCCCTGATCTTGATCGTACACATTTGCGTGCATGATTAGTGTATGATTGAATCGGGGGCGTCACAAGTTGGTATCATAGCCGACTGCCTGTAGGAATCCCCCTTCCACACTCCTTGGCCGAAGTCGAGTCTAGACATTGCAAAAGTTTTTACTAACATGGTTGTGTGTCTTACGGACCCACGTCGCCATTTGGGTGGTATTAGGATCTTTTTACTCCTCGTCTATACTCTGGGACTCTGAGTTCTCTTCTATTCGGATTAAATGATTTTGCTAAAAACAAAACTAACTTTAGGTTCTTGATATTACTTCTCCCGAAGAGCCCCTCACTTCAGATGATCGCCTGATGCACTAGAAGATTCCAAAGTTACTCTACGATGTTCTCTCGAGTCTTTGTGACATCGCATTTGCAATTTCCGTCCACCGTCAACCCCTATGAAAACTGCATACACTTGCCATTCATACAATCATTCCCCATTGATCTTGGTATTACAAGATGTCCCGAAATACTCTCTGTTGTTCCGAGAATCCTTTGAGCTTAGTGCCTTGCTGTACTTTGTCACCTGAATACCCCTACGGATAATTCTTGCACTTACCGAGTATCCGCTCATCCCCGGTTGATTCAGATATTTCACAAAAGTCTTCGTAATACCGTTCGTTCTTCTGAAAATCCTCAACAGCATATTGCTCTTTAAATTCTTGCTTGCTAGCATTACGATTAATCCAATAAGTTTGACAATCTTATTGGCCTCCTTTGTCATTATCATTTAGAGTCTATTGATTCTATATGTTGCGGATGCTTGCAATCCTCAAGATTTATCCTTCCGGCTCAGACATCATTTTAAACATGAGCTGGTTCTCGACCAATCGGATTGCCATCGATTGTACCCCTAAGCTTACGCAACTTATCCATCCTTAATTAGAGTGTTTGCTTCTGATCCCTTGGCCGGAAATCGTAATTCTTTTGCATTTGAGCTTTGAATTAGTCAGTTGTTTCTATAGTCTCATCTCCTTGCATTGTTTCTTCCTTTGGTTGAGTACCGATGCTCACATCAGATCCTTTGAGGACCACTGGATCCTTTGTTGGATTTTATCCGATAGCGTCCTTCATATTCAATCACTTTGGAAGTTCTTTCTCCATTGGTAAGTCCTATCCTCTCATTGACCAACCATGCTCTGCTTTCGAGCTTGTGGTATTTACTATTGAAGCTTGTGGTATATGTTTCAATGATACCCTGACGGGTTGAACCTATGCCTTCCTTAATATGTGTGAACTCGAAAGTTTTCACGATTCATACTCTTCTGGTGTTTTGCTAGATAAAATCTCAACACTACAACTTCTTCGAAAGTGAGAGGTGAATGGAAGGTTATACATTGAAGAAGTGGGAGTCGACCTTGAACTTTGTGTTCATGCCCATGGACACGATGTAGATCCTACCATAGAAGCTTCTTATAATAATAACTATTTTGTTGATATAAGATCATCTGGTATCTGTGAACTGATCCTATGCAATCGTGGTTTCGACCATATTTTCTCTTTGATCCCATTTCTCGGACAAGTTAAAGCACTTGTCTTTTGCAAGTCAATACACCAGTCCAACCTCTACCTTGATCTACAGTCGAGTATTACCCTCTGGTATCTCGAGTATATCCAAGAACTGTGTTGCATCTTATGAGTCACCATCAGCTATTATTTCTCACCGATTCCAATTTTTCATGTGTTCTGAGTTGTTAGTCGCTCAAGAACACCAGTAAGTGAACCAATTCCGCACTCTAGTTCGATAACTCTATGTAATCTTCATTGATTATGAGTTTAATAATCCTTCAAGTCATTCCAAGCCTGATCGGCTATATCATTATCGAGCTAAATTTTAACTGTGCTACCTGGTCCTTAATCCCGGAGCATAACTTTCGATGATGAGCTAAGCTTACGTCGATCTTCCTTGTCATATCAGTTCACCTTGAACAACAAGCTTGATTTCAAGTTTGTGTCCTACCCATGGTTCCAATAACCTTCTGCTTCATCATTCCTTTGACTTGATGTCGTCGCTGATTGATTACATCTTGTAATCTCTCGACAAATGTGTCGTGAACATTATCAACCTTATGAGGTCTTCCAAGATATCTATCGAATTCTTGATGAGAAATAGCATCCTTTGCCCTCGATGATTTGGGTTATCATCGACAACATTATTGCAATCCCTCCAACACAAAACTTGTTCCTGTTTTGTGTTGTACTTTGAGTTCCTTGCTATCAACCTTATGTTATGTTCTACCACGGAGTATTACCATCTTTGATGTCAAGAATGTTGTGAGGATTGCTCCACCTCTTAAAGAATTCTTGCTATAATGATACTTCTCACCATCACCATTCTTTCTTGGTCCTCGTGTCGATTCCAATCGGGGTACCCACAAGTGAACGGTGTTGTTTGGATTCTGCACTTCTAGCAACCCTATTGCTTTGAAGTTAATGATCGATAATTCGTTCTTAGCCTATTGGTTGCTGAACCAACATTCTATCGTTGATCATGCTACTATAAGCCCATCTTTTCAACCAATTTTTATTTGTGTAGGTTTTCCTCGAGCATACATCATTATATCATTTGATCCGACAAATGTTATCTCCTTGTTCACATAACTGTGGAAATCCACATTTTTGGAAATCTCGAGGATTGTCGCTGACTCCATCAGCTACCCCGTCATCCTCTCTTTGGTTTAAATGATGAACTCTTGTCTCCATACTCACTCCCATAGTTCATTTCCCGAGGATCTTACCATGGCATCTCATCAATTTGTGTTGCACCTTTTCTTCTCTGGCATCCTAAGTCGGAGTTATCCTGTCACCAATCAGATTTGAATCTCGGTCAGATATGATGGTTGGGACATTTCCCAAAAGTCGTAACATTGGTCTTTATGTGACCCGGTAAGGTGATGTCACGACTAGCACACCTGGCCGGAGGCCCTATTGTTATAGATTCCTTTTCAGCAAGGTTATCCATTCTTTCATGAGGAAATAGTAAGACTTATTCTATAAGTTGTTCCTAATGGATCCTTTGTGTATCCAAAGTCTGACCTTTGCTTCAAGACCATGTTAATGCTATGTTAAATCATGTCTGTGGTACTCCGAATTTCAAACAAGAACATTTGAAGCCCAATGCTAAATGTTTCCTGCTCAATTATCCAAACACCGCAGTATGGGTAATGTCATGAAAATTCTCTCCCCTACCTAAGGAGTTTTCTACATTATATCCTGTCATGGATATCATGCTCTGCTTGTCCTTGGGAAGGATATACCCTTAAAAAATGTGTTTAAACATATTTTCCTTTCCATTGTTCTGTTTAACCTGATGATCACATTGTCCTTTCCATTGGTTTGTTTGACCTTCTTGTGATCTATATAATATAAGAACTAATAATTCACTGCTTATGTAAACACCTCGGTGTACAACTCTGTCAGTGAGACCCTGTTTCTACTGTGGATGACATTCCGGTAGCCATCGATGGACGAGAACTTGGCCTATTGGTCAGCCTCGTTCAACGAGCAGGAGAAGGGATTCTCTTCGTCCCTCGCCCTTGGTACCAATGTTGTTGCCGACTTAACTGACAGGCTATCCTCCGGCACGCCTTGCTTACATGATCGTTCAAATCATCACCGCCTCCCTACTTTTAACCCACATGGTGGGCCCATAACCCACAGTTCCACAGGATCGAAACCTGACTCTCCTGTACACCACTTGTTCCCAAGGTTGTTCCTCGCGCTTGACCTCGTATGTAATCCATGGACCACCTGTCTAGTGATCTATTCTGGTATGAGGCGCAATACCTATTCTCGTTGCCCTGAAACCCTTTCACCTTATGATTAGGCATCGAACGATTGCCTATCCGTTTGAAACTTCTCATGGTACCTTCTAAATTTGCTCTCGATATCTTCTTAAGTTTCAAATCGAGAGATACTTATGCTTCTTCCCTGAGTTAACCGTCTGATGCTTGATCATGTTAGAATCCATCCATATAGAATTTTCCCTTCTTACTCTTTCATAAGTACGGTGAAGGTCATGAAGGAAGAATGATGACTTCATCATGATGACCTAAAGCAGAGGACTGAAGACATCAATGTAATGGATCGACCTCTTCGAGAAGAGCAACTATGACCGAGAAGAATCCTTAGGATTTCGTAACCAGATCCCTTCCCCTTATAACCGCTCCTAAATCTCGGGACAAGATTTCTTATGGTGGAGGAGAATTGTGATGCCCGGATAATTAAGCTACAGTAATCCCCCGTTAATGGTGCCATGTCATCACTCTTACTGTTACTAATTCCCCTTTTTCTTTCAAACACAGTTCAAATTTCAAATTTAAAATAAAAATCCAAAATTCAAATTCCTCAAACACGCAAAATAAAACGTTCAAAGTGTGGAAAATATTCCATAACTAATTATGGTGCTGACCCAATATTTTTGTAAAAGTTTTTAAATGCTCTTTGGTGAAAAAAACAGTGACTAAAACAATTATTGAATGCCTTTAAATAATAAAAAATACAAACCTATTTTATTATTGTGCCAAATTAATTATGGCAGTAGCCTAAGTAGTAATACTAATTTTGAGGCTAGGTTTATATTTAAAAAAACTAAAAATAAATACATGAAAGGAAACTTAAATGAAAACAGAAACTATAAAAATAAAACAAAACAAAATAAGTAAAAGAATATAAGGAAACCCCTGGCTCCCCCTGGGCCTCGGCCCACTCCTACCCATCCAACCCAATTTCCCCCTGCACCGGTTGCCCCTCTTCTATTCCTCGGTCCAAAACCGCAACACGGACGTGCTCCCGCCTGACCACCTCGCCGGCCATGCCGACGAGGAGATAAGGGCGCCACGCCCCGAGTCCTCAATCCTATCCCCCCACTCGCTCGCTCTCTTCTCCCTCTCTATTGTGCTCTGCCTCCCTCCTCACATCCCCCTCCTTCCTGATCTCCGCCATGGACGCGTCGTCGGCGTAGCCGTCGCCGATGGCCTCCTCGCTGCCAAAGACCGCGCCAGGGGCACCGTCTTCGTCGCCTACTTCGACTACATGGGCGAGATCGAGCCGGAAGCCACTGGAATGCCCGCTGTTTCCCCGTCCTCAACCTCCATCCGTCTCGGTCGCCGCCGCCGCCAACATCGGCCACCTCTGCTGCTCCTAAGCCACTCGACGGGCCTCCTTGTGCCTGCTCGGTGAGCACATCCTCTCGCCTCCCATTCTTGCACCGTAGGCCAACATCCCCGAGCTCGTCCGAGCTGCCGCGTACGCGTACGTGCGTGCGTGTTGTGGCTGCTTCTATGCGCACGCGCCGGCCTCGCCGTGGTCTAGTGCTACTTCGCCTGCTACTGCTCCAACGCCGCCCCGTACGGCGCTCGCCGACCTGCCACACGCGCGTCACCACGCCCGCACGCACCAGCCCTGCCCTTGATCGTGCCAGTAGTCGCCGCGACCGTGCCACCCATGCCCAACGCCCCTGGCCTTTGCTGCTGCTCACGCCACGGCTTGCTGCTCGCCTGTGCTCCTGCGCCCGCCCACTGCACGCACCGCACGCACTAGGCGCCCGTGCTTCTCGCTGCAGCTCCGCCTGCTGTACTACTTGCCGCAGCCGCTGGGCGATGCTCTGCTGCCCACCGCTGCGTCTGGCCCTGACCGGCCTTGCCGTGCAGCCCCGCTCCCCGCGCCCTGCCTTGGCCGTCCTTTGCAGGCACCGCAGCTCGTCTCCGGTGCACACCCACGCCCCGCGTCCGTCCCGCCCTGCGCCCAACATGCGCGGCCCCGTGCATGTCGCTCGCTTCGCTGCTGCTTTCCTGCTCCCGCAGGTGCCTGCTGCTATGCTACACGGCTACAGTAACATTCAGTTACTGTAGTAGTGCTAACTTTTCTAATTTGACATTGTCTGACCCTCTGTACAACCTCTAAACAACGTCTAACCAGCGGTTAACATGGGTAAAAATAATATGAGTAGAAAGCATACATGACAAACTCCATTTTATCCCACTGGACCAAATCCTTTTGATGTATGGTTTAATTCCTACAAAAATCACAAATTCCAATGTTCTGTTAATAGAAAAGCTGAAAACAGCTTTAATTTCATAGCTAATTTAGAGTTGTTAATGATCAATCAAATGGACTCTAACAGAGATGGAAATGCTACTATCTTATAGACCACAGAAAAATGCTCCAGATTGATATAAGGCACCGAATCATAGGAGTTACAGATCTATAGTTGTAGTGTTTTGAAAACATCCAAGTAATGTTTAAAACTATCGAATTCTCAGACTTAGCAAAATTTCAGGGTTTTCCGAATATTGTTTTAATCTTCGAAAAAACATATAAAATAATCCGTAGCTCGGATGAAAAAGTTTTATACATGAAAGTTGCTCAGAACGACGAGACGAATCCGGTTACACCCTCCGTTCGTCCGCCACACACTCCTAGCATAGCAAACATGGAACTTTTCACCTCCGGTTCGTCTATCCGAAAATGCTAAACCTGGGGAAACATTCCCGGATGTTATCCCCCTTTGCCGGTAACGTGTAGCACCGCGTGAGAATACGTCTAGCTCTGCCTGTTGTCCTGTTATGCTCTTGCTTGCTATGTATTTACTGTTTCTTCCCCCTCTTCTCTTCGGTAGACCCTGAGACTACCGCTGTGATCAACTAAGTCATCGACGACCCTCCTTCTTGTCTGAGCAACCAGGCAAGCCCCCCCTGATCACCAGATATCGCCTATTCTCTTCTGTACTGCTTGCATTAGAGTAGTGTAGTATGTTACTGCTTTCCGTTTATCCTATCCTGATGCATAGCCTGTCCTTGTTGCTACTGTTGTTACCTTTACCTGCAATCCTACATGCCTAGTATAGGATGCTAGTTTTCCATCAGTGGCCCTACATTCTTGTTCGTCTGCTGTGCTATACTATCGGGCTGTGATCACTCAGGAGGTGATCATGGGTATATACTATACTTTATACATGATACATGTGGTGACCAAAGACGGGTCGGCTCATAGGAGTGGATCTTTGAGGCGGAGCAACAGGGCAGGTTGCGACCACCTAGGAGAGAGGTGGGCCTGGACCTGTTCGACGTTCGCGGATACTTAACACGCTTACCGAGATCTTGGTATTTGATCTGAGTTGGGTCGTTGACCTTATACGCACTAACCAACTACGTGGGAAAGATATGGGCACTCGGCGTCGTGGTATCAGCCTAAGCCTTCGTGACGTCAACCACTGAGCAGCGCACGCCGGATTGGAACGTAAGCCTGCTCTTGTATTAAGGGGGCTAGTTCTGCTTCCGGCCACCCACGCAATGTGCAGGTGTGCTCAGGGCGATGGGCCCAGACCCCTGTGCGCTTAGGTTTAGACCGGCGTGCTGACCTCTCTGTTGTGCCTAGGTAGGGCTACGACGTGTTGATCTTTCGAGGCCGGGCATGACCGAGGAAAGTGTGTCCGGCCAAATGGGATCAAGCGTGTTGGGTTATGTGGTGCACCCCTGCAGGGAAGTTAATCTATTCGAATAGCCGTGATCTTCGGTAATAGGACGACTTGGAGTTGTAACTTGACCTTATGACAACTAGAATCGGATACTTAATAAAACACACCCTTCCAAGTGCCAGATACAACCCGGTGATCGCTCTCTAACAGGGCACGAGGAGGGGATCGCCGAGTAGGATTATGCTATGCGATGCTACTTGGAGGACTTCAGTCTACTCTCTTCTATATGCTGCAAGACGGAGGCTGCGAGAAGCGTAGTCTTCGGCAGGATTAGCTATCCCCCTCTTATTCTGGCATTCTGCAGTTCAGTCCACTGAGATGGCCCTTTACACATATATCCATGCATATGTAGTGTAGCTCCTTGCTTGCGAGTACTTTGGATGAGTACTCACGGTTGCCTTGTTTCCCCTATTCCTCTTCTCTCTACCCGATTGCTGCGACCAGACGATGAAGCCCAGGATCCAGACACCACCGTCGACGATGACTCCTACTACTCTGGAGGTGCCTACTACTACGTGCAGCCCGCTGACGACGACCAGGAGTTGTTAGGAGGATCCTAGGCAGGAGGCCTGCGCCTCGTTCAATCTGTATCCCAGTTTGTGCTAGCCTTCTTAAGGCAAACTTGTTTAACTTATGTCTGTACTTAGATATTGTTACTTCCGCTGACTCGTCTATGATCGAGCACTTGTATTCGAGCCCTCGAGGCCCCTGGCTTGTATTATGATGCTTGTATGACTTATTTATGATTTAGAGTTGTGTTATGATATCTTCCCGTGAGTCCCTGATCTTGATCGTACACATTTGCGTGCATGATTAGTGTACGATTGAATCGGGGGCTTCACAACAAGCATTATGGTTTATGGTAGGGAACGTCCCACCTTTGGGGACGAAATGATATCCATTGCCTCTTATTGCTATTAATTTTTTTATCGTGTCAACATTGAACAACAGGAGTGTTGTATGAAATTTTGTGGTTTTTCGGGGTTCGTTTGGACATTTTTATGCATTAAGTGAGTTTTCAATGCATTTATGTGCATAATTCAAATTTGAACTATATGCGCATGCTGCAATGCATATAAACTGGTTGAAAATCAAATCCGTGTCCTTGGGTGCATGCTTAGGTCCCATGCAACAAATGGGAATGAATTTCAAACACGAGGGCACCGTTGATTGCCGACAAAACATTGAGATGCCTGGTTTTTGAATTCTAGTAAATCCAAAACTCGTCTGAAATTCATGAAACTTGGCATGCTATCATGGAGCGGCATCAACATGCCGTGGTACAAATTTTGTCCCATTTGGGGCAGGTTTGGGTCTATGCTTCTCACAAACCGGAGCTTCTCACAACAAGCATGATGGTTTTCGGTAGGGAACGTCCCACCTTTGGGGACGAAATGATTTCCATTGCCTCTTATTGCTTTCAATTTTTTTTCTTGTGTCAACATAGAATAACAGGAGTGTTGTGTGAATTTTTGTGATTTTTTGGGGTTCGTTTGGACATTTTTATGTATTAACTGAGTTTTCAATGCATTTATGAGCATAATTCAAATTTAAACTACATGCGCATGCTCCAGTGCATATAAACTGGTTGAAAAACCAAACTTTTGTCCTTGGGTGCATGCTTAGGTCCCATGCAAGAAATGGGAATGAATTTCAAACACCAGGGCACCGTTGATGGCTGGCAAAACATTGAGATGCCTAGATTTTAAATTCTAGTAAATCCAAAACTTGTCTGAAATTAACGAAACTTGGCATGCTATCATGGAGCGGCATCAACATGCCGTGGTACAAATTTTGTCCCATTTGGGGCAGGTTTTGGTCTATGCTTCTCACAAACCGGAGCTTCTCACAACAAGCATGATGGTTTTCGGTAGGGAACGTCCCACCTTTGGGGACGAAACGATATCCATTGCCTCTTATTGCTTTCAAATTTTTTTCTTGTGTCAACATAGAACAACAGGAGTGTTGTGTGAATTTTTGTGATTTTTCGGGGTTTGTTTGGATATTTTTATGCATTAAGTGAGTTTTCAATGCATTTATATGCATAATTCAAATTTGAACCACATGCGCATGCTCCAGTGCATATAAATTGGTTGAAAAACAAATTTGTCTACTTCGTGCATGCTTAGGTCCCATGCAAGAAATGGGAATGAATTTCAAACACTAGGGCACCGCTGATTGCCGGCAAAACATTGAGATGCCTGGTTTTTTAATTCTAGTAAATCTAAAACTCGTTTGAAATTCATGAAACTTAGCATGCTATCATGGAAGGGCACCCGCCATGCTGTGGCATTTTTCATGTCCATTTTGAGAGAAGGCGCACTCGAATAATGACACCCAACAAAGGCATTTTGAAGAAAAATAGTTGCCACTTTAATATCTCAAACGTTTGTATAATTCAAACCATGTGCGTCCGGTTAACCATTCACGTGACGCCATCTGTCTTGGTTTTAATGGCTATATGTTTTAATGGCTCTTGATCGCAAATGTTTTAGATAGAACACCCGTATGCAAAGTGAGAGCAGGATTTGTGCATCTCTTGAACACAAACGGTTCTTCTGGATGACCCATGTGAACCACTTACAAACAATTTGGTGCGATTTGCATCTGTCATATTAGGTATGTTGCCATTTGTCAAACTAGAAAGATTGACATTTGTTGATCTAGTAACATTGCCATTTGCCAACCTTGTAACACTGCGATTTGTCAAAATATGAAGCTAAAAATCACTAGCAGTATCTAATTTTTGCAACTAAAATTCAGTAATTAAGCGTAGATGGAGGCGAGGAGGCGTGTTCGGCCGGCTGTGCAGCAGGTGATAACCCACAAGTATAGGGGATCGCAACAGTTTTCGAGGGTAGAGTATTCAACCCAAATTTACTGATTCGACACAAGGGGAGACAAAGAATATTCTCAAGTATTAGCAGCTAAGTTGTCAATTCAACCACACCTGGATAACTTAATATCTGCAGCAAAGTGTTTATTAGCAAAGTAGTATGGCAGTAATGGTAACGGTAGCAAAAGTAACAATAGTAGTTTTGTAGTAATTGTAATAGTGGCAACGGTAAAGTAACTAAGCAAAGAGTAATATGTGAAAAGCTCGTAGGCATTGGATCGGTGATGGAGAATTATGCCGGATGCGATTCCTCGTGTAATAGTTATAACATAGGGTGACACAGAACTATATCCAATTCATCAATGTAATGTAGGCATGTATTCTGAATATAGTCATACGTGCTTATGGAAAAGAACTTGCATGACATATTTTGTCCTACCGTCCCGTGGCAGCGGGGTCCTATTGGAAACTAAGGGATATTAAGGCCTCCTTTTAATAGAGTACCGGACAAAAGCATTAACACTTAGTGAATACATGAACAACTCAAACTATGGTCATCAACGGGAGTGGTCCCGATTATTGTCACTTCGGGGTTGCCAGATCATGACACATAGTAGGTGACTATTGACTTGCAAAATAGGATCAAGAACTCGCATATATTCATGAAAACATAATAGGTTCAGATATGAAATCATGGCACTCGGGCCCTAGTGACAAGCATTAAGCATAGCAAAGTCATAGCAACATCAATCTCAGAACATAGTGGATACTAGGGATCAAACCCTAACAAAACTAACTCGATTACATGGTAAATCTCATCCAACCCATCACCGTCCAGCAAGCCTACGATGGAATTACTCACGCATGGCGGTGAGGATCATGAAATTGGTGATGGAGGAAGGTTGATGATGATGACGGCGATGGATTCCCCTCTCCGGAGCCCCAACGGACTCCAGATCAGCCCTCCCGAGAGAGATTAGGGCTTGGAGGCGGCTCTGTATCGTAAAACATGATGAATCCTTCTCTCTGTTTTTTCTCCCTGAACTTGAATATATAAAGTTGGAGTTGAGGTCGGTGGAGCTCCAGGGGGCCCACGAGGCAGGGGGCCTGCCCTGGGGGTAGGCGTGCCCCCCACCCTCATGGACAGGGTGTGGCTCCCCTGGCCTTGATTCTTTCGCCAATATTTTTTATTAATTCCGAAAATATTCTCCGTGAAGTTTCAGGTCATTCCGAGAACTTCTATTTCTGCACAAAAATAACACCATGGCAATTCTGCTGAAAACAGCGTCAGTCCTGGTTAGTTCCATTCAAATCATGCAATTTAGAGTCCAAAACAAGGGCAAAAGTGTTTAGAAAAGTAGATACGATGGAGACGTATCAACTCCCCCAAGCTTAAACCTTTGCTTGTCCTCAAGCAATTCAGTTGACAAACTGAAAGTGATAAAAGAAAAGCTTTTACAAACTCTATTTGCTCTTGTTGTTGCAAATATGTAAAGCCAGCATTCAAGTTTTCAGCAAAGATTATGAACTAACCATATTCACAATTACATTTAGGTCTCATGTTTACTCATATCGATGGCATAATCAACTAGCGAGCAGTAATAATAAATCTCGGATGACAACACTTTCTTAAAACAATCATAATATGATATAACAAGATGGTATCTCGCTAGCCCTTTCTGAGACCGCAAAACATAAATGCATACCACCTCTGAAGATCAAGGACTGACTTAACATTGTAATTCATGGTAAAAGAGATCCAGTCATAGTCATACTCAATATAAATTAATAGTAATGGATGCAAATGACAGCGGTGCTCTCCAACTGGTGCTTTTTAATAAGAGGGTGATGGCTCAACATAAAAGTAAATAGATAGGCCCTTCGCAGAGGGAAGCAGAGATTTGTAGAGGTGCCAGAGCTTGATTTTTAAAATAGAGATAAATAATATTTTGAGCGGCATAGTTTCATTGTCAACATAACAATCGAGAGATCTCGATATCTTCCATGCTACACATTATAGGCGGTTCCCAAGCAGAATGGTAAAGTTTATACTCCCCCACCACGAACAAGCATCAATCCATGGCTTGCTCGAAACAACGAGTGACTCCAACTAGCAACAACCTTGGGGGAGTTTTGTTTGCAATTATTTCGATTTGATTTGCTTAGAGCATGGGACTGGGCATTCCGGTGACCAACCATTTTCTCGTGAGTGAGGAGCAGAGTCCACTCCTCTTGAGAATAACCTGCCTAGCATGGGAGATACAGAAATCCCTAGTTGATACATGAGCTATTCGAGCATGCAAAACAGAATTTCATTTGAAGGTTTAGAGTTTGGCACATACAAATTTACTTGGAACGGCAGGTAGATACCGCATATAGGAGGATATGGTGGACTCATATGGAATAACTTTGGGGTTTATGGAAGTGGATGCACAAGCAGTATTCCCACTTAGTACAAGTGAAGGCTAGAAAAAGATTGGGAAGCGACCAACTAGAGAGCGACAACAGTCATGAACATGCATTAAAATTAATAAACATTGAGTGCAAGCATGAGTAGGATATAATCCACCATGAACATAAATATCGTGGAGGCTATGTTGATTTTGTTTCAACTACATGTGTGAACATGTGCCAAGTCAAGTCACTCGAATCATTCAAAGGAGGATACCACCCTATCATACCACATCACAACCATTTTAATAGCATGTTGGCACGCAAGGTAAACTGTTATAAACTCTTAGCAAATTAAGCATGGCATGGGCAACTATAATCTCTAATTGTCATTGCAAACATGTTTCATTCATAATAGGCTGAATCAGTAACGATGAACTAATCATATTTACAAAAACAAGAGAGGCCGAGTTCATACCAGCTTCTCTCATCTCAATCAGTCCATCTTATATCGTCATTATTGCCTTTCACTTGCACGACCGAACAGTGTGTATAATAATAATAGTGCACGTGCACTGGACTAAGCTGGAATCTACAAGCATCTGATACAAAGGAGAAGACAAGGTAATATGGGCTCTTGGTTAAATCAACAATATTGCATATAAGAGTCACTTAAACATTTTCATCATGGTCTTCTCCTCTCGACCCCCAAAGAAAAGAAATAAAATAAAACTATTTACACGGGAAAGCTCCCAACAAGCAAAAGAAGAACAGGAAATCTTTTTGGGTTTTCTTTTAATTACTACTACTACAAGCATGGGAAGTAAACTATCTAAAAGCTACAACTATTTTTTTGGTTTTTCTTAAGGCTTTTTAAACACACAAGAAGAAGACTAGAAAAAGGAAATAAACTAGCATGGATATTACAATGAAAAAGTATGAGCACCGACAACTAGCATGAGTGTGTGAACATGAATGTAATGTCGGTGAGAGATACGTACTCCCCCAAGCTTAGGCTTTTGGCCTAAGTTGGTTTATGCCCATGGATCGAAGTTGTAGTTGGGGTCGTACTGAGATGGAGCCTTGGGGTACCACTGATTGGCGATCTCCTCCGGATCCCACTGGTAAACAGACTGACGTGGAGGATCAAGTTGTGGCTCCGGTTCTGGCTCTGGAGCTGGTGTGAGGCTCTGGTAGGCACAAAATGCCTCCGACAGAACAAGATACTTGCCTGAAGATAAGTTAAACAAAGAAGGAGCAGGAAAAGTAAAAGTCTCAAAGTAATCTTTATCAAATATCAGTCTATAGTTAAGCATCTTTTTCTGACTTTTAACAATGAAATCATGTGCTACCATACTCTTATAGTCTAGAAAAACAGGAGGCAGAAACTTTTCTTCTTTCTCATAATGCTTAATAGGTATGTTAAAGTGTGCAGCGAGGCGTGAGGCAAAGATACCTCCCAAGATGGGACCTTTCGTACGGTTCAGATTTAATCGCTTGGCAACAATAGCGCCTAAACTAAAAGTGTTATCACAAAACAAGGCATGACCCAAAATAACAATATCAGAGGTACTAAGGTTTCCACAGTTCCCGCAACCAATTAAACATCTACTAGCAAATATTGCAAAGTGACCCAGAATAGGAAAGTGTATGCTAGTAATTCTTGCATCAGAAACTTTCCCCGTTTCCCCTACGACAATCATATCAATAAACCCTTCCACATCATTGCGATGTGGTTCCTCTATGCTGCCCGCAAACGGTATTTTACAGACCCGGCAGAAATCAAATAGAGACATCTCCTTAAACTCATCATATAAATAAAAATCCACCGAAGGTGGTGATCTCCTAGCATGGAAATGAAAATTTTGCACGAAAATATTAGTGAGTAGGAGATACTGTTCGCGCTGGTCACGGAGGAAGTCGGTGAGGCCCGTACTCTCAGCCAAATAATAAAAATCATCATGAATCCCGGCTGCCCTCAAGAAATCATCACAAGGCCATTCGCACGGCCGAACCTCTGTGGTGCAAGGGAGATTATATTTGGGCCTTTTATCCTCTTCACTTTGCTTATCCTTCAAGCTTCGGCTCAAAGAGACCCTCAAAAATCTCTTAATCAATTTCTGAAAATTTCTGAATTCTGTATTAACTTAAAATAAAAGTGAACCAAACTCAACAAAATTGATAGCAACTACTCCCACGAGTTCCTAGAGACTATATCATGCATTAGAACTACTTGGGACCATATAAATTTGATATGCAAGCTCAAGAACAGGGTCACCTAGGCAGCCAAAATTTGCAATGAATAAAGCACTCAAAAACTAATTGGACCATTGGAGGAGTCACATACCGAAGAATAATCCCCCAAAGCATTTTTGTGAGTGGAGCTTTGAGCAAGGAGATCGAAAATGGCAGCAAGATGAGCTAGAACTCGTGCTTGAGCTGGTTGGTGATTTTTTTGGGAGGAAGAAGGAGTGTGTGGTGGCTGGAATAAGTGGAGGGGGCCACCAGGGGCCCACGAGGCAGGGGGCGCGCCCTGGACCCTCGTGGCCAGGTGCTTGCTCCCCCTGATGTGTTCTGAGTGCCAAATATTCTCAAATATTCTAGAAAAAATCATATTTCATTTTCGGGGCATTTGGAGAACTTTTATTTTCGGGGTATTTTTTATTGCAAGGATAACTCAGAAAACAGACAGAAAATACTATTTTTGCTTTATTTAATCTAAATAACAGAAAGTAAAAGGAGGCTACAAAAGGTTGTGCTTTCTAAATCCATCCACCTCATGCTCATCAAAAGGAATCCACTAACAAGGTTGATCAAGTCTTGTTAACAAACTCATTGCGAATCGCATGAAACCGGAGAATTTTCGGATAGCACTAGGTTACCTCAACGGGGATATGCACATCCCCAACAATAAGAATATCATATTTCTTCTTGATGGTAGGAATAGGAAATTAAAAACCTCCAATAGTAATTGTTGGATTTTTTCCAATAGAATTGATACTATGGATTTAGGTTGTTTCCTCGTAAAGTGTACCGTATGCTCATTACCATTAACATGAAAAGTGACATCGCCTTTGTTGCAATCAATAACAGTCCCTGCAGTGTTCAAAAAGGGTCTACCAAGGATAATCGACATACTATCGTCCTCGGGAATATCAAGAATAACAAAGTCCGTTAAAATATTAACATTTGCAACCACAACACGCACATCCTCACAAAAACCGACAGGTATAGCAGTTGATTTATCATCCATTTGCAAAGATATTTTATTAGGTGTCAACTTATTCAAATCAAGTCTACGATATAAAGAGAGAGGCATAACACTAACACCGGCTGCAAGATCACATAAAGCAGTTCTAACATAATTTATTTTAATGGAAGAAGGTATAGTTGGTACTCCTGGATCTCCAAGTTTCTTTGGTATTCCACCTTTAAAAAAGTATAATTAGCAAGCATGGTGGAAATTTCAGCTTCCGGTATCTTTATTTTATTTGTAACTATATCCTTCATATACTTAGCATAAGGATTCATTTTAAGCATAGCAGTCAAACACATACGCAAAAAGATAGGTCTAATCATTTCAGCAAAGCGCTCAAAATCCTAATTATCCTTTTTCTTGGATGGTTTGGGAGGAAAAGGCATGGGTTTCTGAACCCATGGCTCTCTTTCTTTACCGTGCTTCCTAGCAACAAAGTCTCCCTTATCATAATGTTGATTCTTTGATTGTGGGTTATCAAGATCAACAGTAGGTTCAATCTCTACATCATTGGTATTACTAGGTTGAGCATCAACATGAACATCATCATTAACATTATCACTAGGTTCATATTCATCACCAGATTATGTTTCAACATCAGAAATAGAAATATCATTGGGATTCTCAGGTGTGTCAACAACAGGTTCACTAGAAGCATGCAAAGTCCTATCATTTTTCTTTTTCTTCTTTTTAGTAGGACTAGGTGCATCAACATTAGTTCTCTGAGAATCTTGCTCAATTCTCTTTGGGTGGCCCTCAGGATACAAAGGTTCCTGAGTCATTTTACCCCCTCTAGTCATAACTCCAGCAGCATTATCATTCTTCATATTATTTAATTCATTGAGCAAATCAATTTGAGCTTTAAGTACTTGTTCTACTTGAGTGGTAACCATAGAAGCATGTTTACTAATGAGTTTAAGTTCACCTTTAACTCAAGACATATAATCACTCAAGTGTTCAATCATATAAGCATTATGTTTCAATTGTCTACCAACATAAGCATTGAAGTTTTCTTGTTTAACAATAAAATTATCAAACTCATCTAAGCATTGGCTAGCAGACTTATAACAAGGAACATCACCTTCATCAAATCTATAGAGAGAATTTACCTTTACTACCTGTGTCGGGTTATCAAGACCATGTATTTCTTCAACAGGCGGCAAATTGAGGCCATGTATTTCTTCAATAGGAGGTAAATTATTAACATCATCAGCTTTAATACCCTTTTCTTTCATAGATTTCTTTTCCTCTTGCATATCTTCAGGACTGAGAAATAGAATACCCCTTTTCTTCGGAGTTGGCTTAGGAGTTGGTTCAGGAAGTGTCCAATTATTTTCATTAGTCAACATATTATTCAATGACAATTCATCTTGATCAACTGTTCTTTCCCTGAAAACACAACCAGCACAACTATCCAGGTGGTCTCTGGAAGTATCGGTTAGTCCATTATAAAAGATATCAAGTATTTCATTTTTCTTGAGAGGATGATCAGGCAAAGCACTAAGTAACTGGAGAAGCCTCCCCAAGCTTGTGGGAGACTCTCTTCTTAAATTTGCACAAAATTATATATTTCCCTTAAAGCAGCTTGTTTCTTATGAGCGGGGAAATATTAAGCAGAGAAGTAATAAATCATATCCTAGGGACTACGCACACAACCAGGATCAAGAGAATTAAACCATGTTTTAGCATCACCCTTTAATGAGAATGGAAATAACTTAAGGATATAGTAGTAACAAGTTTTCTCATCTTTAGTGAACAGGGTGGCTATATCATTTAATTTTGTAAGATGTGCCACAACAGTTTCAGATTCATAGCCATAAAAAAGGATCAGATTCAACCAAAGTAATTATCTCAGGATCAATAGAGAAATCATAATCCTTATCAGTAACACAGATAGGTGAAGTAGCAAAAGCAGGGTCATATTTCATTCTAGCATTCAAGGATTTTTCTTTCACCTTAGCTAATAATTTCTTAAGATCGTTTCTATCATTGCAAGCAAGAAAGTCTCTAGCAGTTTCTTGATCCATAACGTAACCCTCAGGCACAACAGGCAATTCATATCTAGGGGGAGAATCTTCATCATCAATATTATCAGTTTCAGTAATTCCATTCTCTCTAGCCCTAGCAAGTTGTTCATCAAGAAATTCATCTAGTGGCAAAGTAGTATCAAACATAGAAGTAGTTTCATCATAAGTATCATGCATAGCAGAATTGGCATCATCAATAACATGCGACATATCAGAATTAATAGCAGAAGCAGGTTTAGGTGTCGCAAGCTTACTGAAAACACAAGGTGAACCAAGTGCAGAGCTAGATGGCAGTTCCTTACCTCCCCTCGTAGTTGAGGGAAAAATCTTAGTTCTTTCATCTTTCAAGTTCCTCATAGTGACCAGCAGATATAAATCCCAAGTGACTCAAAGAATAGAGCTATGCTCCCCGGCAACGTCGCCAGAAAATAGTCATGATAACCCACAAGTATAGGGGATCGCAACAGTTTTCGAGCGTAGAGTATTCAACCCAAATTTATTGATTCGACAAAAGGGGAGCCAAAGAATATTCTCAAGTATTAGCAGCTGAGTTGTCAATTCAACCACACCTGGATAACTTAATATCTGCAGCAAAGTGTTTAGTAGCAAAGTAGTATGGAAGTAACGGTAAAGGTAGCAAAAGTAACAGTAGTAGTTTTGTAGTAATTGTAATAGTGGCAACGGTAAAGTAACTAAGCAAAGAGCAATATGTGAAAAGCTCGTAGGCATTGGATCGGTGATGGAGAATTATGCCGGATGCGATTCCTCATCTAATAGTTATAACATAGGGTGACACAGAACTAGCTCCATTTCATCAATGTAATGTAGGCATGTATTCCGAATATGGTCATACGTTCTCATGGAAAAGAACTTGCATGACATCTTTTGTCCTACCCTCCCGTGGCAGCGGGGTCCTATTGGAAACTAAGGGATATTAAGGCCTCCTTTTAATAGAGTACCGGACCAAAGCATTAACACTTAGTGAATACATGAACTCCTCAAACTATGGTCATCACCGGGAGTGGTCCCGATTATTGTCACTTCGGGGTTGCCGGATCATACCACATAGTAGGTGACTATTGACTTGCAAGATAGGATCAAGAACTCACATATATTCATGAAAACATAATAGGTCCAGATCTGAAATCATGGCACTCGGGCCCTAGTGACAAGCATTAAGCATAGCAAAGTCATAGCAACATCAATCTCAGAACATATTGGATACTAGGGATCAAACCCGAACAAAACTAACTCGATTACATGGTAAATCTCATCCAACCCATCACCGTCCAGCAAGCCTACGATGGAATTACTCACGCACGGCGGTGAGCATCATGAAATTGGTGATGGAGGAAGGTTGATGATGACGACAGCAACGGATTGCCCTCTCCGGAGCCCTGAACGGACTCCAGATCAGCCCTCCCAAGAGAGATTAGGGCTTGGCGGCGGCTCCATATCATAAAATGCGATGAATCCTTCTCTCTAATTTTTTTCTCCCCGAACGTGAATATATAAAGTTGGAGTTGAGGTCGATGGAGCTCCAGGGGGTCCACGAGGCAGGGGCGCGCCCAGGGGGTAGGCACGCCCCCACCCTCGTGGACAGGGTGTGGCCCCCCTGGCCTTGATTCTTTTGCCAATATTTTTTATTAATTCCAAAACTATTCTCCGTGAAGTTTCAAGTCATTCCGAGAACTTTTATTTCCGCACAAAAATAACACCATGGCAATTCTGCTGAAAATAGGGCCAGGCCGGGTTAGTTCCATTCAAAACATGCAAGTTAGAGTCGAAAACAAGGGCAAAAGTGTTTGGAAAAGTAGATACAACGGAGACGTATCAGCGGGCGATGCAGTACTATTCGATTTGACAGCGGGCGGCGTAGTTCCCGATACGGCTTTAATGTAGATGAGGGAGAGGGTAGCGGTTCCCGAAATGTTGAACGGCCAATGATGCATCCTCCTTCAATTAGCATCGTGTCAATGCATGAGGGAAGTAATGGGAGGACAACCGGGAAAAGAGGCAACACGATGTGAATGCAACGCAGTTTGCACTCATATAAAGGGGCCCCTCCATTCCAATGCATCTACCACATCGTACGCATCTAAGCATTTGCCTAAGCACCTACACTAATAAGCGCAAAAGTGCTCACTCCAGACTCATGGCGGCGATGCGCGCGAGCGGCCAACGGTTGTGCCAGATGGTCCACGACGCCGGCCTGCGCATGGCACCGTCAATTGTCTCCACACGGTGTTGGCAGACGGCTGGTGGATGGCCGCCGTCGACGCCAGCTACGACTCTCAGTACGACCAGATGATCGTTCGCACCACCAACAGGTTCATTGTCGTCAAGAAGCTCACGGACGACATCGCCGTACTCCTCCAGCCCGCGCGCCCGGGCTCCTCATTTCCTGCCACCCTAATCGGCCTCCATGGTTGGAACCTCTTTCAAGCACTTGTGGCCCTGCGACTGCCCGCCGACGCCACGAAGAATGTCCACCTGGAGATCGCGCTTGCTGCGAGGCACCTCGCCCGGCAAGAAACCGTCGACCTACACATCCATGTGTACGAGCGAATCATTTACATAGGTATCTACAAGGCTAGTGATGATGCTACGACGTTGGCCTTCTTCAACCAACTGGAATCCTTGGATGCCATTGTTGAGAAGCACCTTGACCTCGCCACAAAAGCCGCCGCTTCTTAGCCGCCGATCGATGGCCCGACGCACTGAGTTGAGGAGGAGGAGGTCGTATGTTGATGGATGCATCTTTCTTCTTGCCTAATTATATGCACCACTGTAACTAGTACTCCATCCGTCAATTTATAAGTTGTGCTGCCAGTGTCTATCTTGTTACTTTTTGATAATTTTCTTAAACACATGTTGATTAGCTTGAATGAAGGTCTATCTCGTCGTTAGGCGCCAGAGCGCGCTGTGCTCGCCGTTAGGCGTCGTGGCACGCTCTTCCCGCATCCGCTGGCACGCTCTTCTCGCGTCTGTCAGCGCGCTCGGCTTGTGGACAACTTTTCCTTGCACATTCAACTACTATATGCATATATATATGGTTGCTCGCCGTTGAGGCGACCACGGAGTGCTCTGCTCGCGTTCCTCCGCGCGCGCTCTGCCAGCGGTTGGGCGTGCGCACGATCACGTCGGGGCCCCCATATGCATGTGGTTCCGCCACGCGCATTGCCACGCGATGCGGTTACGTGCGGCACGATGGAGTTACGCGCTGCAAATTAGAACTGACATCAGGGCCTGTCGATATTCCTGGCCGTCCGGCTTCCCCTTTAAGTCCCGCGACCATTATAACCTTAGTCTCTTCAACCTTTCAATCGCGCCCCACAACACAACAGGCACACCCATGACGACACATAGAGAGGGGATGTCTAGCAGTGCTCCAATGGAGTTCGGCGAGCATAGAGTGGAGACCCACGCGAGGGAGACAGATCTCTCGATGGTGTACACCATCGACCCGACCGTGGTGAACGACTACATCAACAGCGTTGAGCAGTTGCTTGCTCGAGACAAGTACAAGGTGGTCGGCATCGACCTCCAGTACATCGCCGGTCATCCTGCCATAGATCAGAAGGTTGCCATCGCCCAGTTGTGCGTGCGCCATCATGTCCTCATCTACCACTACTACATGTCCACAGAGCCTTGCAACCGTTTCAACAGGTTTGTCAACAGCACCGACTACAAGTTCGCCACGGTAGAAACCAAAGATGATGTAAAAGCACTCAGTGTTACGGGCTTGGCCTGCAAGAACCTTGTTGAAATCTGTGACCACTACAGGGTCTGGGGCAGCACGAATCAGGACTCCCTGGTCGAACTCGCCTCAGCCATCATCCACCCCTACTACGAAAGATGAAGCAGGATGCCCAGGCAACAAGTCCCGTATCCTAGCACAAGGCCTGGATGCGGCAACTGGATGAACCTCACCTCAGGTTCGCGGCCAAGAGAGTGTACACATGCTACAAGATGCACAGGCGGATCGTTGACATGAGGAAGTGCCTCGTTACCCAAATCGATGAGCCCGGATCGAGCCACAAGCAGAGCAAGCATCACAAGAAGTAAATGATGATCAGATGATCGTTTATGCTAGTTAATCATGCATGTAATATATATTTTACTTTATTGGTGTGTGGAAATGTCATGTGTGTAGTAGCCACCTATGTAATTATGCATGTAATAGTTTACTTTGGTGTGTGCAAATGCCATGGTTGTAGTAGCCACCTATGTAAGTGGATGTTTAATTTGGTTATGCAACCATGTCCTTATAAGTGTGTATATAATGTTGTTGTTCTGTATGCAATCCCATCGCACAACACACACGTCTTATTAGCAGCAACCGTCTGTGTTATTATTGGTCTTCGCACACATTTCTAATTACAGACCTGTTTGCCATGTATCACACACATCTTGTTATATTGAACCGTTTATGTTCTCTTGTCTCAATACAAATAGTTCATCAGTGTGAACCGCATGCCGTATATCGCACACACCTTGAATCTGGATGACCGTTTCTTTTGTGTTGCCTAATCACAAACAGTTCATCCGAGTGAACAGTATGTTGTATATCGCACACACCTTCATCTGGCTGCCCGTTTCTTTTGTTCCTCCTTGTCGCAAATAGTTAAGTGGACTGAACCATATGCCCTCCATCGCACACGCAACTTAAATCTAAACCGTGTTTGATGCATCCTCCATCGCAAACGTTTTGCACCTTTTTTGACGGGTTTTTTACACCACTGTTTGCGATTATGGCATCGCATACAGTTTCGTCGAAGGGTCTCTGATCGTAGTGTCGCGTTAGCAGCATCCTGCAGTAGTGTCACCATCTATTCGCTGAACTAGTGCATTTATACATTTGACAACTGTATTGGATGTGTTTGGGACGCAAGAGATTTCTTGTATTTTATTCTAGGGTTGTTTGAGAGAGACCATCTTCATCCTACTCCTCCTACGGATTGATAAACCTTAGGTCATCCAGTTGAGGGAAATTTGTTGCTGTCCTACAAAACACTACGCTCTAAGGCCCAAGAGAGTCTACTAGAATAAAAGTTGCGTAGTAGACATCAAGCTATTTCTGGTGCCTTTGCCGGGGAGGTGAGTGCTTGAAGGTATATCTTTAGATCTTGCAATTGAATATTTTAGTTTCTTGTTTTTCACTATTTTAGTTTTTAAAATAAAAAATGGAAATGAAGTTGTGCTAAATTGCTTATCTTTATAAAGTCTTTCTTGAAAATGTTGGATCGGAAAATTGTGCCAAAGTGTCAGAAGAGGAATCAATAAAATGTATGGCATAAATTCTTTGAATGATAAGCATAATTGCATTGACATTAGTATGAATTCTTTGAATATCCATGATGCCAATGATATGCAAAGACATAAGCTTGGGGATGCTATATTTGATGAAGATGATCTTTTTAGTCCCCCTACTTTTGATGAGAAAATTTATTATGATGATATCATGCCTCCTATTTATGATGATTACAATGATGAAGGTGGGTTTGGAAGAATGTCAACTCGAGGTAGTAATGATCCCACTATTATGATGACATGTATGCTATAAAGAATAATGATAACCATGAAACTTGTCATCATGATTTTAATTTTTAATTGGATTATGCCAATCAAGTATCACATGATAGTTATTCCATTTAATTTGCTCCCACCACTATTGATGAGAGGAAATTTGCTTATGTGGAGAGTAATAAAAATTCTATGCTTGTGGATCATGAAAAGAATGCTTTACATGATAGTTATATTGTAGAATTTATTCATGATTCTACTAAAAATTATTATGAGAGGGGAAGATATGCTTATATACATTTCAATGACATCAAGTTTCTCTCTCTATGTGTTTAAAATTTTGAAGTTATACTTGTTTTGCCTTCCTATGCTAGTTAATTCTTGCTACAATAAATTGTTTGCTTATAAAATTCCTATGCATAGGAAGTGGGTTAGGCCTAAATGTGTTTGATATATGTTTCATGATGCTCCCTTTATGTTTCAATTCTTACTTTTATTTGAGCATCATTAAAATTATATATGCCTGGCTAAAAGCTTTAAGGAAAATCGCTTGTTGGGAGGCAATGCAATACTTATACCTACTATTTTTGTGTGTCAACATGATTAAGCTAATTTAGTAATCATGTTTTGTATC
Organism: Aegilops umbellulata; assembly: GCA_032464435.1. NCBI lineage: Eukaryota > Viridiplantae > Streptophyta > Magnoliopsida > Poales > Poaceae > Aegilops > Aegilops umbellulata. The sequence continues at coordinate 117,875,505 of CP136054.1, read as the reverse complement.
TTTTCTTTCAATAATGTGCCAAGTAAAGTCTTTGGGATGATTTGGATGATAGTTGAATTGATTTTGTGCAAAAACAAAAACTTTTGTTCCCAGTGTAGGAATTTAATTTTTTTTATCGGAACATGATCTTGATCTGAAATTTTTACACAGTATTGATATAAAAAATTCCTACGTTGTCCTAATTGTTCAGAATTTTAAGAGTTACAGAAGTATGATTTTTTTCCAGATCATTACAAACTATTCTGTTTATGATAGATTTTGTTTTCAATGCATAGTTTGCTTGTTTTATAGTTTCTATGGCTTATATTGGCCAATATAAATTGCAGAAGTGATAGAGTAGAATAGGAATTTAGTGAGAACAATTATGAATCTTGTCTTGATAGTACCAAAGTGAATGATTTATTCTTTGTCATACTAACGCATCTCACGAAGTTCCGTTAAGTTTTGTGTGATTGAAGCTTTCAAGTTTTGTGTGAGATATCGATATGAGGGGAATAATGAGTGGTAGGACCCTAAGCTTGGGGATGCCCAAGGCACCCCAAGGTAACATTCAAGGAAAAATCAAGTGTCCAAGCTTGGAGATGCCCCGGATGGCATCCCCACTTTCATCTTCAGCATTATCGGTAACCTCACTCGAAACTATATTTTTATTCGTCACATGATATGTGTTTTGCTTGAAGTATCATTTTATTTTGTTGAGATTTTCTTGTTGTTATTAATAACCATCTTTGTATATTTTATTTCAATAAAAGTGTCAAATATAGCCTTTACCATGCTCAGTTTGCAAGTTTATGAGTTGTTGTTTGAAAACATAATTTTTTTATTATGTCTTGAATATTCCTGAATAGTCGGAACATGATAAAATCTTGAAATTTTTAAACAGTAAGCATGCATTACTTCTCTAACATGTGCTATTTTTTCAGAATTTTTGGATTTAAGTAAGTACAAAATTTTCTTCATCATTTACAGACTATTCTGTTTAACAGATTACCGTTATATTTGCATTGTTTGCATATGTTTGCTTGTTTAATGTTTCTATTAGGTGATGGGAGTATTAAATAAGCAGAGATATTTAGTATGCAATGTTTAATTATAATTTGAGTAATTTGTCACAGTAGAGAATGCTCAGGTTTTGAATCAATTTATACTAACTTATCTCATGAGTTCTTGTTAAGTTTTGTGTGGATGAAGTTTTCAAGATTTAGGGAAACTATGATATGAGAGGAATTAAGGAGACACAAGGCTGCCCAATTTAATATTCCAAGAATTCTCAAGAATCTAAGCTTGGGGATGCCTCGATAGGTGATACGTCTCAGTCGTATCTATAATTTTTGATTGTTTCATGCCAATATTATACAACTTTCACATATTTTTGGCAACATTTTATATGATTTATTCGACTAACCTATTGATCCAGTGCCCAGTGCCAGTTCTTGTTTGTTGCATGTTTTTTGTTTCGCGAAATATCCATATCAAATGAAGTCCAAACACGATAAAAATTTACGGAGAATTATTTTAGAATATATGTGATTTTTTTTGACCTGAAACTGTAGGGTATGGACCCCACAGTAAATTTATTCCTCCCAGAAAAAGATTACATATGTACACAACTTACAAGGTCCAAGAGACCCAAAAAGAAAAAAGAGGAAAAACAACACGCTAACCTCAAGGTGGCAAAAAGGAGATCCATCTAATCAGTTCCTCTTTGAACTTAGGCTTAATCCTATGAACCAAGAGGGAAATGTCTAAAATAAAAGAAGACCTCGATCTACGAAAAGAGGATCTAATATTCCTGAAAACCCTATCATTCCTAACATTCCAGATGTTCCAGCATGCCAGGAAAACCACTTCAGAGAAGAAAGGCTTGGAAAAATCCCTTATAGCATGATAAGCAATGGTAATCATATCATCTCCAGCCATCCAGTTGATTTCAAGATAATTCCAAACCCTACAACTAAAGTTACATTGAAAAAATAAGTGATCTCTATCCTCCTTGGTGTGTGTGGGACAGAGTACACAGAGGTTTGATTCAGATACATTCCAGTGCCTTCTCTCTAGCATATCATGAGTGTTCAGCCGATCCATGATCAACATCCAGGCAAAGAACTTGATTCTCATAGTGCAACAACTAGCCCAAATCCATGATAAAATTGGGTTGGACAAAATGTGCTTATGCAAAATGGAGTAGTATTTCTTGGCAGAATAACCCTTGCCATCCTCTTTCCATACCCACATATCATTCAACTGAGGGTTATGCTTTGAAAGCAGAAGCAAGTTTTGCAAAGACTGCAGCTCTCCAAAAGCTCTCTCAGAGAGAGGTAAATGAAATAAGGAAGTGAGCTCAGTCGATTCAAAAACCTCAGCAGCAGAGATAAGGGGATCAATGCAGACGGGGGCCCACAGCCCCCAACATACACCAGGGCGCACCCTAGGGGCTAGGCGCGCGGTCGTGGGTTGTGCTCATCTTGTGTGTTGGTTGGAGCTCTACTTCGGGCGCAAGGAAGCTTATATCCGAAAAAAAATCGTGTTAAAATCTCAGCACAATCAGAGTTAAGGATCTCCGGGAATATAAGAAATGATTTTCGGCCAGAAAACAGGAACGCGAAATAGAAAAGAACACAGTTGGAGATCCAATCTCGAAGGGGCTCCCGCCCGTCCGCCGCCATGGAGGCCATGGACCAGAGGGGGAAATCTCCTCCCATCTAGGGGGAGGCCAAGGAGGAATAATAAGGGAGGGGCTCTCTCCTCTCTCTCCCGGTGGCGCCAGAGTGCCGCCGGGGCAAGGATCGTGACAGCGATCTACATCAACAATCTTACTACTGTCAACACCAACTCTCTCCCCCCCTCTATGTAGCGGTGTAACCTCTCTTTTCCCTGTTGTAATCTCTACTTAAACATGGTGCTCAACACTATATATTATTTCCCAATGATATGTTTGAGTAGATCCATTTTGTCCTATGGGATGATTGATGATCGTGGTTGGTTTGAGTGTATATTGTATTATGGTGCTATCCTACGGTGCCCTCCGTCTCGCGCAAACGTGAGGGGTCCCGTTGAACGGTGTTGCAATACGTTCATAATTTGATTGTTCTCGGTTGCCGGAGTGACAGAAGCCTGCACACGGACAAGTGGGTTGTTGCGTATGGGAGTAAAGAGGACTTGATACTTAATGCTATGGTTGGGTTTTACCACCTTAATAATCTTTAGTAGTTGCGGATGCTTGCTACAGTTCCAATCATAAGTGCATATGATCCAAGTAGAGAAAGTATGTTAGCTCATGCCTCTCCCTCATGTAAAATTGCAAGAATGATTACCGGTCTAGTTATCGATTGCCTAGGGACAAATGACTTTCTTGTTGACAGAAGTCATCTACTTTTATCACCTTGCAATTTACTCGTAGTTTTATTCTCGCAGAGTACTTCTAGTTTTATTCTTGCAAACTTATCCTTTCACCTACCAAATAGTTTTATACTTGTTCTAGGTAAAGCAAACGTAAGTGTGCGTAGAGTTGTATCGGTGGTCGATAGAACTTGAGGGAATATTTGTTGTGCCCTTAGCTCCTCATTGGGTTTGACACTCTTATTTATCGAAAAAGTCTACAACTGATCCCATATACTTGTGGGTTATCAAGACCTTTTTCTAGCGCCGTTGCCGGGGAGCAAAAGCATGGGGTGAATATTCTTGTGTGTGCTTGTTTGCTTTATTACTAAGTAGTTTTTACTTTCTGTTCTAAGTTGTTCTCTATCTTTAGCTATGGATATGGAACATGAAACACCAATAAAATAGTTGTACTTGCTACTCATAGATATGGGGAACCTCCTAAAACCCTAGATGCTCGTTATGTGAAAAATATTAAACACTGCTTTAATAATCCTGAGAAAACCCCATTCAACATGATAATGGGAGACACATTGGATCAACGTGAGTACTTTAGGGATTACCGCTTGACACAAAAAGGGAAACTATTATGGGATCAAATTGATATGTTGCATTGGTATGCTTGGAATTTATGCGAGAGATATGATTATACTTGTTGCTCTAGGATGAAGTCTCCACACCTTCTTTTTCATGCAAATTTAATGAATATTAAACCTTGGCTTCTTATGCTAATGGTAGATATGATTATTAGGTGTGGAACGAATAGAAGAATTTGTTGATTTTAAGGGTGCTTATGAAATTGCATCTTTGTTTGGAAGTATGAAGATTTTGATGATTCAGTTTATAGACCTGAAAAGTTTGCTATACTTAAATATTTCTATGAGAATTATAAATGCAATTCCGATATTGATGCATTTATTGAGAAAGTCTCCGCTGTCCAAGAAGAGACAGGAGTCTATGGAAGAAGGAATTGATGAAACTGTGAGCTCATTGGATGAGAAAGATGATGAGGAGAGTGAAGAACAAAAGGAGGAAGAGAGGATTGATCACCTGTGCCCACCTTCTAATGAGAGTAACTCTTAAGCTCATACATTTTTTAATTTCCCTTCGTTCTTATCGAAGGATGAATGCTACAATCTAGTTGATTCATTTGAAATATCCCTTTTTGATGAAATTGATGCTTGGTATGCTTGTAGCCATGATGCCAATATGAATTATGCTTATGGAGATGAACTTGCTATTGTTCCTTATGTTAAACATTAAATTGTTGCTATTGCACCCACACATGATAGTCCTATTATCTTTTTGAATTCTTCAAACTACACTATTTCGGAGAAGTTTGCACTTATTAAGGATTACATTGATGGGTTGCGTTCTACCACTACACATGGTGATTTTGATGAATATAATATGCATGTGCTTGCTGCTCCTACTTGCAATTATTATGAGAGGGGAACTACATCACCGCCTCTCTATGTTTCCAACATGATAGAATTGCAAGAAATTGCTTATACTATGCATTGGCCTTTACTTGATGTGCATGAATTGTTCTTGTATGACATGCCGATGCATAGGAAGAGAGTTAGACTTCGTCATTGCAACATATGTGTTTGTTTGTGCTCACTACTAAATTATAAACCATTGTTAATTATAATTGGCTTTGATATACCTTGGGATCCGGGTGGATCCATTACTTGAGCACTTTATGCCTAGCTTAATGGCTTTAAATAAAGCGCTGCCAGGGAGACAACCCGGAAGTTTCGAGAGTCATTTATTTATGTTGAGTGCTTTTATAAAGTTTAAAAACAAATAAATATAGAGGGGAACCTAAAAACCCTTTTCTAAAAGAGAAGCGATTGAAAGGTGATGCATTGGAGAAGTGAGGGTCGACCTTGAACACTTGTGTTCGTGCTCATGGAAACAATGTAATTTTTCATGGCAGTTTCTCACAAAGATATTCATTCCCTTGTACAAATACATTGTGTCATAAAAATAATGTGCCAAGATTTGCCTTTAGGATGATTAGATTGCTTGTTAGTATGTGCGGTGCAAAAATAGAAACTTTGGCTATAGTGCGCGATTTTACAGTTTTTACTAGAACGTCAAAACTTTCTAAAACTTTTTGCACAGTATTGCTATACAAATTTTTTATTGTTTACTAATTTTTCAGCATTTTTGGAGTAACAAAAATATGGTTAGAGTTCAGATTACTACGGACTGTCATGTTTAAGTCAGATTCTGTTTTTGATGCATTGTTTTGCTTGTTTTGATGAAACTATCAATTTTTATCGGTGGTATAAGCCATGGAAAGTTATAATACAATAGCTACAATGCAGAAAATATGAATTGGTTTGCAACAGTACTTAAAGTAGTGATTTGCTTTATTATACTAACGGATCTCACAAGTTTTCTGTTAAGTTTTGTATGGATGAAGTGTTCAAGGATCGAGGAGGTCTCGATATGAGGAGAAGGAGTAGAGGCAAGAGTTCAAGCTTTGGGATGCCCAAGGCACCCCAAGTAAATATCCAAGGAGACTCAAGCGTCTAAGTTTGGGGATGCGTCGAAAGGCATCCCATCTTTCTTCAACAAGTATATCGGTATGTTTTTGTTTCGTTCATGTGATATGTGTGAATCTTGAAGCGTCTTTTGTGTTTAGTTTTAATTTTTATTTTATGCACCATGCTGGTATGAGATAGTCCATGGTTGATTTATAGAATGCTCTTTGCACTTCACTTGTATCTTTTGAGTATGGCTTTATAGAATGCTTCATGTGCGTCACTTATATCATTTGAAGTTTGGATTGTCTGTTTCTCTTCACATAGAAAACCGTTGTGTCAGTGTACAAAAGTAGGGGCTCTCCTTTTGACCCCTTTACTTGTGCACGGAAAGTCGGAGCCGCGCCCACGGCCACACTAAGTAGGGCAGGGAAGGGGAGTCGGAGCACAAGGCGATCAGAGCGACGCCAAGACCAAAGACCACAAAGAGAAAAGGGGCGAGGCGGACTCCCCCGGCAAGACCCTTGCCGGGTGGCCTCCATGGCCCCGGCAAGAGCCTTGCCGGGGCAACTTGCCCGACGCCAGCGGGGTGCGCCACCCTTGAGCCCAAGGGTTTCCAACAACCACATTAGGACCAGGTCTCGGGAGGCACCTCCGTGGTGGCATGTAGATCTTCGTCAAGATCATAAACACACGAGATCAGATGAGGACCCGAAGTCAACGATCCTCGACGAGATCCTAGCTGAGGAAATCCACGAGACCCCCGGCAAGGCGCTTGCCGGGGATGACTAAGATGCCACGGCAAGACCCTTGCCGGGGCCCATCAAGGCTCTCGCCGTAGACACCTACGGGACCACGGTCGGGCCCGCGTCGGAAAAGACCCTAACACCACGCCATCTCAGCAGCCTGCCAGCCTACATGGCACCACATGCATCGTTGGCCTGGACGCGTGTCGGAGCAGAGCGGGGCGACGACGACGGGATGGGCCTCATTGCCATCTCCAATAAAGCAACGTGACACCTAAGGGGGCGCATTTAATGCATCTTGTCCCGTAATGACAGGCGATAAGATTGTGTACTGTAGACCTTTCCACCTCCTGTGTGCCATAGTGGCAACCCTTTTTGCCTATAAAAGGAGGCCCGAGGCGACCAGGAGAAGGATTCAGATCTTTTGAGCTACCAACGCACCGTAGCTAGCTCAAGAACACTCAAATACATACACCAAAGCAGGACTAGGGTTTTACGCATCCTCGCGGCCCGAACCTGGGTAAACGATCTTTGAGCTTCCTGTCAGACCCGCTCTTTGCACAACCCCGCGCCCGCCAACCGTAGAAGGGATCCCAGTGATCCCATAGGTGTCGTTTCCCTGACACGTTGTTTGTAGAATGCTCTCTGGCTTCACTTATATTTATTAGAGCACGTGCAAGTCTTTTGCAGAAAGAACTAAACTCTCATGCTTCAGTTACATCTATTTAGAGAGTCAACAAGAATTGGTCATTTGCATAGTTAGTCATAAAATCCTACATAAAACTTGTGGATCACTGAATATGATATGTTTGAGTCCTTGCAATAGTTTTGCGATGTATAGATGGAATATGTGGGAGGTACTAGTAAACGGTTGTGGTTAGTAAGAATATTGGTGTTAAGGTTTGTTATTCCCGAAGCATGCACGTATAGTCTCTCGTTATGCTATGAAGTTGGAGCATGATTTATTATTGATTGTCTTCCTTATGAGTGGCGGTCGGGGACGAGCGATGTTCTTTTCCTACGAATCTATCCCCCTAGGGGCATGCGTAGTAGTACTTTGCTTCAAGGGCTAATAAACTTTTGCAATAAGTATATGAGTTCTTTATGACTAATGTGAGTCCATGGATTATACCCACTCTTACCTTTCCGCAATTTGCTAGCCTCTACGGTACCGTGTATTGCCCTTTCTCACCTCGAGAGTCGGTGCAAACTTCGCCGGTGCATCCAAACACCATGATATCATACGCTCTAGCACATATAAGACTTATTATATCTTCCTTAAAGTAGCCACCATACCTACCTATTATGGCCTTTCCATAGCCATTCCGAGATATATTGCCATGCAACTTCCACCACTTCCATTTTGATGACTTGAGCATTCATTGTCATATTGCTTTGCATGATCATATAGCTGGCATAGTAGTTGTGGCTCAGCCACTGTGCATCATTTTTTATACAGGTTACGCTAGATCATTGCACATCCTGGTACACTGCCAGAGGCATTCATATAGAATCATATTTTGTTATAGGTATCGAGATGTAATATTGAGTTGTAAGTAAATAGAAGTGTGATGATCATCAATTCTCATTATTAGAGCATTGTCCCAGTGAGGAATGGATGATGGAGACTATGATTCCCCCATAAGTCGGGATGAGACTCCGGACCAAAAAAGAAGAAGAAAAAAAGTTGAAAAAAGAAAAATAAAAAGAAAAGAAAAGAAAAATGAAAGAAAGAAGGAAGAGAAGGGGCATGCTAGTTCCACTCTTTTGCTTCAAAGTAGCACCATGTTTTTCATATAGAGAGTCTCCTATGGTGTCACTTTCCTATACTAGTGGGAATTTTTCATTATAGGATTAGATGCATACCCACTTAGTTTTCATGATGAGCTTTCATACACTTATAGCTCTTAGTGCATTCGGTGCATGACAATCCCTATTCCTCGCATTGATATCAATTGATGGGCATCTCCATAGCCCGTTGGTCAGCCGCGTCGATGTGAAACTTTCTTACTTTTTTGTCTTCTCTATATTTACCCCTGTCATCATACTCTATTCCACCTGTAGTGCTATATCCATGGCTTGCGCTCATGTATTGTGTGAGGGTTGGAAAAGCTGAAGCGCGTTAAAAATTATGAACCAATTGCTCGGCTTGTCATCGGGGTTGTGCATGACAACCCCTTTAACACGTCGGGTTGCGAGTATTTGTTATTTGTGTGCGGGTGTTGTTTACATAATGTTGCTTGGTTCTCCTACTAGTTCGATAACCTTGGTCTCATCACTGAGGGAAATACCTACCGTTCTTGTGTTGCATCAACCCTTCCTCTTTGGGGAAATACCGACGTAGTTCTAGCAGACACCAAAAGAAATTTCTGGCGCCGTTGCTGGGGAGACATCATCAACATCTACCAGGTTCCTAATCACGAGTCTCATCTCCTCGCAATTTACATTATTTGCCATTTGCCTCTCGTTTTTCTCTCTCCCATTTCACAAAAAATTGCTGTTTTATTCGCCCTCTTTTTCGTTCGCCGTTTTCTCGTCAGATCTGTTTTTGAGTGCAATCTTGTTGCGTAGTAACAATGACTCAAGAGAACACCAAGTTGTGTGATTTCTCAAATACCAACAATAATGATTTTCTTAGCACTTCGATTGCTCCTCCTACCACTAGTGCGGAGACTTGTGATATTAATACCGCTTTGCTGAATCTTGTTATGAAAGATCAATTTTCTGGTACTCCTAATGAGGATGCCGCGCCCCATCTTAACACATTCGTGGAATTATGCAAAATGCAAAAGAAAAAAGATGTGGACAATGATACTGTGAAGTTGAAATTATTTCCGTTTTCTTTGCGAGATCGTGCAAAAATTTGGTTTTCTTCTTTACCTCGCAATAGTATCGATTCTTGGGATAAGTGCAAGGATGCTTTTATTACTAATTATTTTCCACCCGCGAAAATTATTTCCCTTAGATCCCAGATCATGAATTTCAAGCAACTTGAACATGAGCATGTTGCACAATCTTGGGAAATGATGAAATTGATGCTAAGGAATTGCCCAACTCATGGGTTAAATCTTTGGATGATCATACAAATTTTTTACGCGGAGTTGAATTTTGTTTCTCGTAATCTTTAAGATTCCACCATAGGTGGTACTTTTATGGAAATTACTTTGGGTGAAACAACCAAATTTATTGATAATATTATGGCAAATTATTCACAATGGCATACCAAAAGAGCTCCTACTAGTAAAAAAGTTAATTCGGTTGAAGAAATTTCTTCTTTGAGTGAAAAAGTTGATGCTCTTATGAAATTGGTTGCTAATAAAAGTGCTCCTATTAATTTCAATGATGTGCCTTTGTCTACTTTGATTTAGCAAAATAGTGATGCCATAGATGTGAATTTTATCTCTCGAAATAATTTCAATAACAATGCTTATAGAGGTAATTTTAATCCTAGGCCTTTTCCTAGTAATTCCTCTAATAATTATGGTAATCCCTCTTACAATAATAATAGGAACACCTATGATCTTGAGAATAATATTAAAGAATTTATCAATACTCAAAAAGTTTTCAATGCTAGAATGGAAGAAAAGTTGAATAAGATTGATGATTTGTCTAGAAGTGTTGATAGAATTTCTCATGATGTGGAAAATTTCAAGACGAAAATTTTTGTGCCTAAGGAGGAATCAATTAAACCTCTTTACGTTTCTATGGATGAAAGTAAGGAAAGAACCGCTATGCTTAGAGCTAGAAGAGAATTTTTAGAAAAGGCGTTTTCTAGTGATTGCTTTCATAAAAATGATGAAGATCTTAAAATGATTGGTGTTTCTTCTATTGATTCCTTGTTTATTAAAATTAAGATTCATTAAAAAGGGACTGGAGAAGAGTCAACTTTACCTAGAAGGCGTCCCGATAATTCGCAGGGTGAAAATCTTGTGGAGAAAATTGATAAAAGTGGGTATGAAGAGGTCAAAACTTTAACTAGTGATGTGCCCACTCTTTTTGATTACAAAGACTTCAATTGTGATATTTGCTCTTTGATTGATTGTATTTCTTTGTTGCAATCCATGATAAATTCACCCCATTCTTAAGAACAAAATAAAGCTTTTACTAAACATATTGTTGATGCTATGTGATAACCCACAAGTATAGGGGATCGCAAAGGTTTTCGAGGGTAGAGTATTGTCGGTGTACTAAAGTAGGGGTACCCTAGTATCCTGAACTTGTGCACGGGCAGTCGCAGCGTCCCTCGGCAAGGCTTGCCGGGTGACCACCAAGGTCCTCCGTGGATCCTTTGAAGCCATTCAAGAACAAAGTATTTAAAGGCAAGGAGACAAGTCCCGGGCAAGAGGAGCTTGCCGGGAAGGCCACTCAAGGCACAAGAGCCCGGCAAGAGGAGCTTGTCGGGAAGGCCAACCAAGGCATCTCAAGGAACTTGCCGCAACGCGCCACGCATCTCGGCAGGACCCGGCGAGCGACAAGCTTCCGGACGCGACAAGACAGCTATCGCGGCAAGGCGCCTGCCGCGGCAAGCCACCACTCTGTACCTGCGCTCCAGCACACCCACCTACGTGTCGCTCTGGGACCCTTCCAGGCGTACGTGGCGGGAGGCTGTGCAGCCAGGAGTACACTGTGGCATGCGGCGCTGACAAGATTGCCATCGTGGCGAGCGGTGGCGCCCCTGACGGTCCCTTTTCTGCACCGTCTGGGCGATGTAGATAGGCATTTAATGCCTTTGTCCCCTGCCGTCAGGGTTAGGTATGATAAACTGTGTAGGTAGCTGTACCTACCGCAGCACCTTTCCATTTTTGCCCTTGCCTACGTTGCCACCTATTGGAGACCCCTTGAGCATATAAAAGGAGGCCCATGCACAACGTAGGGGGGGGATCGCTCCAGAGGAACGCTCGGTCTCGTTAGCTGCTCGAGTGTACTGTAGCACTCAGCGCTCCCGAGCAAGAACTCAATACAAACCACAAAGCAGCAGTAGGAGTATTATCTCTCTGGAGAGCTCCGAAGCTGGGTAAAAACCCCTCATGTGCCCCGCCTCGATCTGCTCTTCGTGTGGCCTCCGCCCCCCGCCGAACCGAAAAGGGGCTCCGTCCCCATAGGTGCCCGTGGGGCCAGATTTTCCCCGGCATCTTTGGCGCGCCAGGTAGGGGGCATCGAGGTTGTGTGAACCTGATCCGGCGTTCACGCGAGCTAGACCTTCAGCGACTTCATCGACATGCTGCCAAAGAAGAAGGCTTCGGAAGCGGCTGCTCCGTCCGCGTCGAATCCACCGCCGCCGGGGCAAACGGCCGGTAGGGAAGACGCCGGCAGAAGAACGGGCATCGACGAGGGAGCCCATGGTGTCACCAAGTCCAAGGACAAGACTGCGCTGCCCGTCGGCGGCGTAGCCGGCTCCCACGACGACCGGGCGTCCGTAGACGCACCGCGCCCATCTCAGGAGGCGCAGGACCAGCGGCGTCGTGGTACTCACGGTACCATACGCTCGCTGGACCCAAATCGAGCTGGCGGATCTCGGGATGCTCAAGGCCAGCATGCACGCCAACGTGCTGGAGCGAGCGAGATGCGGTCGCCTGGACGGAATACAGCTCCTTCTAACGTAGTTGGAAGTCCGAGCCTATGCCGCTCCTCACATAGTTCGCCACCGCTACCCGCCACTCCAGCGGAAGCTTTGGCGCGAGCTCAACTACTCCTAGACTTTCCTCCAACGCCAAACAAGATCGACAACTGGAGGGCCACCATTCAGAGTCTCATCGGCTTCGCCAACGGCGACACTCTATGGCAGGCGACCACGTCGCAGCCGCAGCAGGCCAGCCAGGTGCGAGCCGATGCCGACAAAACCGGTGGGGGTGCAACCACCGTGCACTCTCCGCCCCGAAGGCCAAGATCGCCGACTCGCCGGGTCCGCCACGACAGCGACTCCACTGCTTCATCAGACCCGCGAACTCGCCGCGATCAACGCCAAGTTCTTCACGAACGACAGCAAGAAGACGCTCGTACTCGCATCGAGCGCCGAAGAGTAGCCCGGCAGTCTAGTATGTACCAGTTCGTCGACAACGAACTGTACAGAAGAAGACTCAACGGTGTGAAATTGAAGTGTATTCCCCGGGAAGACGGGCAGAAGCTGTTGGCGGAGATACATGGAGGCATATGTGGTCACCACATTGGTGCCAGAGCACTTGCCGGCAAAGCGTTCCGGCAAGGTTTGTTTTGGCCGACAGCCCTTCAGGATGCAACTGCACAAGTAACCAAGTGTGAAGCGTGCCAGTTCCATTCCAAGCAGATACACTAGCCAGCTCAAGCTCTCCAGACGATCCCTTTATCCTGGCCATTTTCGGTCTGGGGGCTCGACATCCTCGGCCCCTTCCCCCGAGCAGTTGGGGGGCTTTGAGTACTTGTACGTCGCAATCGACAAGTTCACAAAGTGGCCGGAAGTGGAACCAGTGAGGAAGGTGACAGCACAGTCAGCAGTCAAGTTCTTCAGGTCGATTGTTTGCCGCTTCGGGATCCCTAACAGGATCATCACCGACAACGGTACACAAATCACGAGTCGCACCTTCATGCAGTACGTCCAAGACCTTGGCGCCAAGGTCTGCTTCTCTTCTGTTGCTCACCCCAGGAGCAACGGTCAAGCGGAGAGGGCAAATGCTGAAGTGCTGCGTGGACTCAAGACCAGGACTTTCGACAGGCTGCACAAGTGCGGAAGAAACTGGATCGAGGAGCTGCCGGTGGTTCTTTGGTCGATCAGGACGACGCCAAATCGAGCCACTGGCCAGACACCTTTCGCTCTAGTCTATGGAGCAGAGGCAGTTATCCCCACGGAACTCGTATACGGGTCACCTCGAGTGCTCGCTTATGATGAGCTCGAGCAAGAGCAGCTGCGGGAAGATGACGCGCTGCTCCTTGAGGAAGACCGTCTTCAGGCTGCTGTACGAGCTGCTCGATACCAGCAAGCTTTGCGCCGCTACCATAGCCGCAAAGTTAACGCCAGAAGTCTCGAGGAAGGCGACCTTGTTCTTCGGCGCGTTCATTCCGCCAAGAATTCCAACAAGTTGACGCCGAAGTGGGAAGGCCCTTATCGGGTGAAACGAGTCACTAGGCCTGGCGCTGTCCGCCTTGAGACCGAAGATGGCGTTCCGGTGAGCATCCTGGAACATCGAACATCTTCGTAAGTTTTACCCATAAGGCGCGGTTGTCGGACCCTGTCCGGCAACCACCCTTTTGTACAAGTCTTGCCGCTGTTGCATGTGATCCTTTGTACAAAGCCGGGCGCAGACCCTGAGCATAAGTGAAGCGCTGGCGCCCTAAGTTTTAGCATGCATGCTGAGTCGAGTCTCGTCCTTGGTTAGGGTTGATAGTGCTTAGTAGTGGCTAGCCCCTAACTTAGAGGTTGAGTGTGCGTCCCTTTGCCGTTCTTTCGTTTCCCTTGGTTCGCAGGACTCGCATATCCTTGCCGGACCACTTGAGGACGAAAAGGAGAAGGAGGACGGACCAACATCTGGACCCCGGCAAGCCAGTGCTGCCGGGGGCTGCATGACCCCGGCAAGCCAGTAATGCCGGGGGCTGCAAGCGCAAGGATTAGCCCACGGCGAACCAGAGTTGCCGGGGGCTGCTATCTCAGATAAGTTTTTCATCCCTTATCATGCATTCTCTTATGTATTGAGGTATGCGAAACCTCGTTTCTTCCTAAAAGCTACCATGCTCCCTTAACTCTAGGCCCTAGGGCTCGTCCCCGGGGCCAGGTAAGGTCGTAGTCGTGGCAGCAAAGGGACGAAACGAGGAGCCTGAAGCCGCCTCCTCCCTGCCTCTGCCAAAAGCGTGAGAAAGGTCGAGCGACGTGGGAAGATGGCAGGGCCTGCTGCCGGAAAAAAAGTGTCTATCTTAAAGATATAAAGGATTCGCTCCTTGACGTGGGTTCCGCCCACGAGACAAGTGACCCGGCAAGCATCCCCTTTTCATAAAAAGCATTCCACTCAGGTACAGTTCATGGAGAATGAAAATCATGAATGATGGGATTACAAGCTTTAAATGCAACTAAGGCCCGAGGGCTTACAAACTAAAAAGAGATAAGGTGCCCGTAATCCCTCTCTTATCCCTATCTTCAGGAGGCAGGTCAAGGAGGCGAAAAGGGCAAAAGGGGCGCCTAGACGAGCTACGGGTGGCAGAAGACACCAACAGAACGTCTCGGCGGCCGTCCAAAGGCTGGATGGTGATGGCGGCGCCGGAGGCAGAGCTCGAAGACGAGGCGGCAGGACGTCAGCACGTTGTCGAGGGCGTCGTGCCCTCGTACTCCGAGTTGACGGCCTTGCTGCCTGCCCTCTTCCTCTTCCGCAGCCTCCCTACGCCAGCCGCCCAAGGAGACGACCCCGAGAAGCTCAAGGAGCCGGCGACGCGGATGATGGGGTTGCCGGTGCCACCTGGAGCGGCGCCCGACACCTAGTCGGACCCATCATCCCGCCGCCCGTTACCCTCATCGTCGTTGTCGCTGTCCTCCTCGTCACTCCCGCTCGAGGAGGAGCCTTCGCTATCGGAGGAGCTCTCCACGCAACACCGTGCCCGAGTCCCGAAGCACCCGAAGACCTTGACGGAGAGGAGACCGCCCTCCATCAGCTTAAAATGGAGGGTGAGTCCCGCCGTCAAGCTGTGGATGCGGGTGAACGTCTTCCACCCTCGACCAAGATACATCACATCAGGGGCCGGGAAGTCGACGCGGACTCGCGTACCGCTGATTCCGCAGCCCCTCATGTGCAACCTCAGTGTCTCGGGCGGATCCAACTCCATCACACTCGCAAATGGAGTCGGGAGACGAAGGCGACGACGAGGCGGCCGACGCAGCCTGACGAAGAACTCGCAAGGGTCGTCCTCGATGTGGTCCGCCATGGGGAGAGAATTTGCTGGCAGAGGCGAAGCCGGCGAGCTGCCACATCCACCTCTTCCCCGACCGCCTCGGCCTCGCCCTCGACCTCGCCCGCGGCCTCGTCCCCTCCCTCTTCCCCTTGCGGCTGGCTCTGCCGCCACGGGTGCGGAGGGAGAAGGGACGCGTTGCCTAGCGGCGACCCTCGTCGCCACCGTCGAAGGACAAGGGTTCCCTTTCTCCATGGCGAGTGGAAGAGAGAGGAACAGAAGCTGAAGGGGAGAAGAGATGAAAGAATGCGGTTTTCCGTTCCCCCCTCCCGCTCTTTATAAAGGAGCGGGGTGGGGGCTCGGCCGCCCCGCTCAGCGAATCAAGACGCGGAGGGAGCAGGGAACTGGGCCCGACCCGCTGCCTCGGCCCGTGACGACCCAGTTTCCCGCCTCCACCGTTTGCCACTCCAAGCGCATGGAGGCCGCGTGGCAGGCGTGCAGAACTAAGGAGACGGATGAGGCGACCTCTCCCCACCCCGTGATCGTGGGGAGTGGGCGCCTCGAAAACCGCGCCTCCACGCCTCCCTCCATTCATGGGGAAGGTGCGAACCGCCAGGAGGCGGACGTTTCGCCTTTCTGAATAAAGGAACCACCCACGACCTCTCCCACAACGCCGCAATCGACGCGTGCCGTCCAGGGAGGCCGCGGTGGATACGGAGCAAGGTGCGACGTGACCCAGGCCGCACGTGCCCGTGCCCTGTTTTGGGCCTGGCCCAATAGCGCTCGGCACCGTGTATGGCCCAGGCCCGGGGGCTCCTGTCGGTGTACTAAAGTAGGGGTACCCTAGTATCCCGAACTTGTGCACGGGCAGTCGCAGCGTCCCGCGGCAAGGCTTGCCGGGTGACCACCAAGGTCCTCCGTGGATCCTTTGAAGCCATTCAAGAACAAAGTATTTAAAGCCAAGGAGACAAGTCCCCGGCAAGAGGAGCTTGCCGGGAAGGCCACTCAAGGCACAAGACCCTGGCAAGAGGAGCTTGTCGAGAAGGCCAACCAAGGCATCTCAAGGAACTTGCCGTGACACGCCACGCGTCCCGGCAGGACCCGGCGAGCGACAAGCTTCCGGACGCGACAAGACAGCTGCCGCGGCAAGCCACCACTCTGTACCTGCGCTCCAGCACACCCACCTATGTGTCGCTCTGGGACCCTTCCAGGCGTACGTGGTGGGAGGCTGTGCAACCAGGAGTACACTGTGGCATGCGGCGCTGACAAGATTGCCATCGTGGCGAGCGGTGGTGCCCCTGACGGTCCCTTTTCTGCACCGTCTGGGTGATGTAGATAGGCATTTAATGCCTTTGTCCCCTGCCGTCAGGGTTAGGTATGATACACTGTGTAGGTAGTTGTACCTACCGCAGCACCTTTCCATTTTTGCCCTTGCCTACGTTGCCACTTGTTGGAGACCCCTTGAGCATATAAAAGGAGGCCCATGCACAACGTAGGGGGGGATCGCTCCAGAGGAACGCTCGGTCTCGTTAGCTGCTCGAGTGTACTATAGCACTCAGCGCTCCCGAGTAAGAACTCAATACAAACCACAAAGCAGCAGTAGGAGTATTATCTCTCTGGAGAGCTCCGAAGCTGGGTAAAAACCCCTCGTGTGCCCCACCTCGATCTGCTCTTCGTGCGGCCTCCGCCCCCCACCGAACCGAAAAGGGGCTCCGTCCCCATAGGTGCCCATGGGGCCAGATTTTCCCCGGCAAGTATTCAACCCAAATTTATTGATTTGACACCAGGGGAGCCAAAGAATATTCTCAAGTATTAGCAGTTGAGTTGTCAATTCAACCACACCTGGATAACTTAGTATCTGCAGCAAAGTATTTAGTAGCAAAGTAATATGGAAGTAACGGTAACGATAGCAAAAGTAATATTTTTGGGTTTTGTAGTGATTGTAACAGTAGCAACGGAAAAGTAAATAAGCGGAGAACAATATGTGAAAAGCTCGTAGGCATTGGATCGGTGATGGAGAATTATTCCGGATGCGGTTCATCATGTAACAGTCATAACATAGGGCGACATAGAACTAGCTCCAATTCATCAATGTAATGTCGGCATGTATTCCGAATATAGTCATATGTGCTTCTAGAAAAGAACTTGCATGACATATTTTGTCCTACCCTCTTGTGGCAGCGGGGTCCTAATGGAAACTCAGGGACATTAAGGCGTTCTTTTAATAGAGTACCGGACCAAAGCATTTACACATAGTGAATACATGAACTCCTCAAACTATGGTCATCACCGGGAGTGGTCCCGATTATTGTCACTTCGGGGTTGCCGGATCATAACTCATAGTAGGTGACTATAGACTTGCAAGATAGGATCAAGAACTCACATATATTCATGAAAACATAATAGGTTCAGATCTGAAATCATGGCACTCGGGCCCTAGTGACAAGCATTAAGCATAGCAAAGTCATAGCAACATCAATCTCAGAACATATTGGATACTAGGGATCAAACCCTAACAAAACTAACTCGATTACATGATAAATCTCATCCAACCCATCACCGTCCAGCAAGCCTACGATGGAATTACTCACGCACGACGGTAAGCATCATGAAATTGGTGATGGAGGATGGTTGATGATGATGATGGCAACGGATTCCCCTCTCCGGAGCCCCGAACGGACTCCAGACCAGCCCTCCCGAGAGAATTTAGGGCTTGACGGCGGCTCCGTATCGTAAAACGCAATGAATCCTTCTCTCTGATTTTTTTCTCCCTGAACACGAATATATGGAGTTGGAGTGGAGGTCGGTGGAGCGTTAGGGGGCCCACGAGGCAGGGGGCGCGCCCTGCACTCTCGTGGACAGGTGGAGGCCCCCTGACGTGGATTCTTCTTCCAGTAATTTTTATATTTTCCAAAAATAAGTTCCGTGGAGTTTCAGGTCATTCTGAGAACCTTTGTTTCTGCACATAAATAAGACCATGGAAAGTCTGCTGAAAACAGCGTCAGTCCGGGTTAGTTCCATTCAAATCATGCAAGTTAGAGTCCAAAACAAGGGCAAAAGTGTTTGGAAAAGTAGATACGAGAGAGACGTATTAACTCCCCCAAACTTAAACCTTTGCTTGTCCTCAAGCAATTCAGTTGATAAACTGAAAGTGATAAAGAAAAACTTTTACAAACTCTGTTTGCTCTTGTTGTTGTAAATATGTAAAGCGAGCATTCAAGTTTTCAGCAAAGATTATGACTAACCATATTCACAATAACATTTAGATCTCATGTTTACTCATGTCAATGGAATAATCAACTAGCGAGCAATAATAATAAATCTCAGATGACAACACTTTCTCAAAACAATCATGATGTGATATAACAATATGGTATCTCGCTAGCCCTTTCTGAGACCGCAAAACATAAATGCAGAGCACCTTTAAACATCAAGGACTGACTAAACATTGTAATTCATGGTAAAAGAGATCCAGTCATACCCAATATAAGTTAACTTTAATGCATGCAAATGACATTGGTGCTCTCCAGCTGGTGCTTTTCAATAAGAGGGTGATGACTCAACATAAAAGTAAATAGATAGGCCCTTCGCAGAGGGAAGCAGGGATTTGTAGAGGTGCCAGAGCTTGGTTTTGAAAGCAGAGATAAATAATATTTTGAGCGGCATACTTTCATTGTCAACATAACAACCAAGAGATGGCGATATCTTCCAGGCTACACACATTATAGGCGGTTCCCAAACAGAATGGTAAAGTTTATACTCCCCCTCCACTAACAAGCATCAATCCATGGCTTGCTCGAAACAACGAGTGCCTCCAACATACAATTAGAGATTATAGTTGCTTATGCCATGCTTGATTCTGTTTGAGGAACGATGAACTAATCATATTTACAAAAACAAGAGAGGTCGAGTTCATACCAGCTTCTCCCATCTCAACCAGTCCATCATATATCGTCATTATTGCCTTTCACTTGCACGACCGAACGATGTGAATAATAGTAATAATAGTGCACGTGCATTGGACTAAGCTGGAATCTGCGAGCATTCAATAAACATGAGAAGACAAGGCAATATGGGCTCTTGGTTAAATCAACAATAATGCATATAAGAGCCACTTCAACATTTTAATCATGGTCTTCTTCTATCAACCCCCAAAGAATAGAAAAGAAATAAAACTATTTACATGGGAAAGCTCCCAACAAACAAAAGAAGACCATGAAATCTTTTTGGGTTTTCTTTTAATTATTACTAGGAAAAGAGTCTGTGCGTTGCAACGGGAGAGAAAACATAACACACACGCTTAACCCAACAACCATCACTCAAGACCACAATAGGTCCATCTTCTTTATTTTTGCGAGGCATCATATTTGTGTTGTCGCTTATCCTCCTTCTCACCCTCGCCGGCGATGGCCTCGGTGTTCACACAAAACAAAAAAAACCCTGTTTGAATATGGTTAATCCTAAGGCGTCTCTATCTCCCTCTCTCTCTCTATCTATCTATCTCTCACTCCCGCGATGAGAAATCTATTGTTTTCCCTGTGACATTTTTTAGAGGTATGCATGTGTAGTTAGCGATGTTTTCTTTTCCCTATATGGTTATAGTGGAGTGTTTATTTGCAATCCGGATCGCCGCCAGTATGAAAGGAAAATGGATCTTGCGCTATAAATTATAAGGTTGCTTCCAAATCAATATTTTAAAAATATATAAAGTAAAACTAACAACATATTTAGATTCCACACATTTTTCTAATAAAATTTCATATATAATATGTTAAAATCGAAGTTATGGTTTAAAAGATATGGATAATTTAGAAAATCATTTGTTTGACTTAAATATATTCCAAAATAATATTTAAAATACTTAGCAGGTAAAAATAATCTCATATTCATATTCTACATATTTTTCTAATCAAATTTCATATATAACATGTTCAAATTGGAGTTACGGTTTAAAAGATATGGATGATTTAAAAAAGCATTTGTTTGACTTAGATATGATCCGCGGATGAATTACCTAAAACATCAGGGGGGTTTCGAAAAATGTAAAATAACGGTTCGGGTGTGACTTAAATCCGGACCGCGGGTTGATTTCATCAAAACACAAGGACTTTTCTGAAAAATGCCATGACGGACGACCGAAACCCAATTTGCTTTATTATTAGGTAAAGACTACTATAGCAAGAAAGTAAACTAACTAAAAGCTACAACTAATTTTTTTGGTTTTTCTTAAGGTTTATCAAACACACAAGAAGAAAGCATAAAAAAGGAAAGTAAATTAGCATGGATATTACAATGAAAAAGTATGAGCACCGACATCAAGCAATGAGTGTGTAAACATAAATGTAATGTCGGTGAGAAATACGTACTCCCCCAAGCTTAGGCTTTTGGCCTAAGTTGGTTTAGTGCCACGGATGGCCTGGCGGATATCCAAAGTTGTAGTTGGGGTCGTACTGAGATGCAACGGTCATTGCATTGTGTGCTGCAGCTTGGAGGCAAGCTATCTCAGCTCTCCTCTTATACTCTTCCGCCTCCTCTCTGGTTATAAAATATCTCCCCTTTGCCTCCTCACAAAGGAACTAGTGAGATAATGGTACTGGGGGCACTTTTCTGCCTCAAAGCTCACAAGATCAGCGTTACGCAAATATGCATTAAATTCTTCCTTAATTCCCGCTTGATCCATGAAGTCCTCTGAAGGCCATTCACAAGGCCGCACGGGAGCGTCCCTTGGTGGCTCATTATCAGCATCACGCATTGCAGGCCTCGGTCCTTGTTTCCTTGAAGAACAACCTTGGTACATTTTCCTAAGCATATTTCTTCCTCTGAAAAAGTTCTGAAATTTTTAGTAACTTCAAATAAAAGTGAACCAAGCTCAACAAAATTGATAGCAACTACTCCTATAAGTGCCTAGAGCCTATATCATGCATTAGAACTACTTGGAACCATATAAATTTGACATGCAAGCTCAAGAACATGGTCACCTAGGCAGCACAAATTTGCAATGAATAGAGCACTAGAACAAAAACTAATTGGACCAATGGAGGAGTCACATACCAAGGAACAATCCCCCCAAACAGTTTTGTGAGAGGTGCTTTGAGCAAGGAGATCGAAAATCGCAACAAAATGAACTAGAACTCATGCTTGAGCTAGATGGTGATTTTTTTGGGAGGAACAAGAAGTGTGTGGGTGCAGGAATAAGCCGAGGGGAGCCACCGTGGGCCCATGAGGCAGGGGGCGCGCCCAGGGGGGTAGGCGCGCCCTCCACCCTTGTGGCCAGGTGGCCGCTCCCCCTACTTAGTTCTTGGTGCCAGATATTCTCAAATATTCTAGAAAAAATCATATTTGATTTTCGGGGCATTTGGAGAACTTTTATTTTCGGAGTATTTTTATATTGCATGGATAATTCAGAAATTAGACAGAAAATACTATTTTTACTTTATTTCAACTAAATAACAGAAAGTAAAGAGAGGGTACAGAAGGTTGTGCCTTCTAGTTTCATCCATCTCATGCTCATCAAAAGGAATCCACTAACAAGGTTGATCAAGCCTAGTTAACAAACTCATTTCGAATAACATGGAACCGGAGAAATTTTGAATAACACTATGTTACCTCAACGGGGATATGCACATACCCAATAATAAGAATATCATATTTCTTCTTGACAGTAGGAAGAGGAAATTCAAAACCTCCAATAATAATCAATGGATTTTTTCCAATAGAATTGATACTGTGGACTTGGGGTTGTTTCCTCGGAAAGTGTACCGTATGCTCATTACCATTAACATGAAAAGTGACATTACCTTTGTTGCAATCAATAACAGCCCATTCAGTCTTCAAAAAGGGTCTTCCAAGAATAATAGACATACTACCGTCCTCGGGAATATCAAGAATAACAAAGTCCGTTAAAATAGTAACGTTTGCAACGACAACAGGCACATCCTCACAAATACCGACAGGTATAGCAGTTGATTTATCATCCATTTGCAAAGATATTTCAGTAGGTGTCAACTTGTTCAAATCAAGTCTACGATATAAAGAGAGAGGCATAACACTAACACCAGCTCCAAGATCACATAAAGCAGTTTTAACATAATTTCTTTTAATGGAGCATGGTATAGTTGGTACTCCTAGATCTCCAAGTTTCTTAGGTATTCCACCCTTAAAAGTATAATTAGCAAGCATGGTGGAAATTTCAGCTTCCGGTATCTTTATTTTATTAGTAACAATATCTTTCATGTACTTAGCATAAGGATTCATTTTGAGCATATCAGTTAATCGCATACGCAAAAAGATTGGTCTAATCATTTCAGCAAAGCGCTCAAAATCCTCATCATCCTTTTCTTGGATGGTTTAGGAGGAAAAGGCATGGGTTTCTGAACCCATGGTTCTCTTTCCTTACCGTGTTTCCTAGCAACAAAGTCTCTCTTATCATAACATTGATTCTTTGATTGTGGGTTATCAAGATCAACAGCAGGTTCAATTTCTACATCATTATCATTACTAGGTTGAGCATCATCATGAACATCATCATTAACATTATCGCTAGGTTCATGTTCATTACCAGATTGTGTTTCAGCATCAGAAATACAAATATCATTTGGATTCTCAGGTGGTTCAGCAATAGGTTCATTAGAAGCATGGAAAGTCCTATCATTTTTCTTTTTCTTCTTTTTAGAAGAACTAGGTGCATCTATATTATTTCTCTAAGAATCTTGTTCAATTCTCTTAGGATGGCCTTCAAGATACAAAGGTTCCTGAGTCATTCTACCAGTCCTAGTAGCCACTCTAACAGCATAGTCATTTTTCTTACTATTCAATTCATTGAGCAAATCATTTTGAGCTTTAAGTACTTTTTCTACTTGAGTGGTAACCATAGAAGCATGTTTACTAATGAATTTAAGTTCACCTTTAACATTAGCCATGTAATTACTCAAGTGTTCAATCATATAGGCATTTTGTTTTAATTGTCTACCAAAATAAGCGTTGAAGTTTTCTTGTTTAACAATAAAATTGTCAAACTCATCCAAACATTGGCTAGCAAACTTAGTAGGAGGGATTTCAGCATTATCATATCTATAGAGAGAATTTACCTTCACTACCTGTGTCGGGTTATCAAGACCATGAGTTTCTTCAATAGGTAATGGAGTAAGATCATATATTTGTTCAACAGGCGGTAAATTAAGATCATGTATTTCTTCAATAGGAGGTAAATTCTTAACATCTTTAGCTTTAATACCTTTTTCTTTCATAGATTTCTTTGCCTCTTGCATATCTTCAGGACTGGGAAATAGAACACCTCTCTTCTTCGGAGTTGGTTTAGGAATAGGCTCAGGAATTGGCTCAGGAAGTGTCCAATTATTTTCATTTGTCAACATATTATTCAATAATATTTCAGCTTCATCCGGTGTTCTTTCCCTGAAAACAGAACCAACACAATTATCCAGGTAATCTCTGGAAGCATCGGTTAGTCCATCATAAAAGATATCAAGTATTTCATTTTTCTTAAGAGGATGATCAGGCAAAGCATTAAGTAATTGGAGAAGCCTCCCCCAAGCTTGTGGGAGACTCTCTTCTTCAATTTGCACAAAATTATATATATCCCTTAAAGCAGCTTGTTTCTTATGAGCGGGAAATATTTAGCAGAGAAGTAATAGATCATATCCTGGGGACTACACACACAACCAGGATCAAGAGAATTGAACCATATCTTAGCATCACCTTTAATGAGAACGGAAATATTTTAAGGATATAAAAGTAGCGAGTTCTCTCATCATTAGTGAACAGGGTGGCTATATCATTTAATTTAGTAAGATGTGCCACAACAGTTTCAGATTCATAGCCATAGAAAGGATCAAACTCAACAAAAGTAATTATATGAGGATCAATGGAGAATTCATAATCCTTATCAGT
Source organism: Aegilops umbellulata (assembly GCA_032464435.1). Lineage (NCBI taxonomy): Eukaryota > Viridiplantae > Streptophyta > Magnoliopsida > Poales > Poaceae > Aegilops > Aegilops umbellulata. The sequence continues at coordinate 117,851,135 of CP136054.1, read as the reverse complement.
AACAAAGATAGGTGAAGTAGCATAAGCAGGATCATATTTCATCCTAGCATTCAGAGTTTTTTGTTTAAGCTTAGCTAATAATCTCTCAAGATCGCTTCTATCATTGCAAGCAAGAAAGTCTCTTTTAGTTTCTTCATCCATAACATAGCCCTCAGGCACAACAGGCAACTCATATTTATTGGCAGAGCCTTCATCATCATTATCATCAAAATTATCAGTTTCAATAATTTCATTCTCTCTAGCCCTAGCAAGTTGTTCATCAAGAAATTCACCAAGTGGCATAGTAGTATCAAGCATAGAAGTAGTTTCATCATAAGTATCATGCATAGCAGAAGTGGCATCATCAATAACATGCGACATACCAGAATGAATAGAAGAAGTAGGTTTAGGTGTTGCAAGCTTACTCAAAACAGAAGGTGAATCAAGGGCAGAGCTAGATGGCGGTTCCTTACCTCCCCTCGTAGTTGAGGGATAAATTTTTGTTTTCTCGTCTTTCAAGTTCTTCATAGTGACCAGCAGATATAAATCCCAAGTGACTACAAGAATAGAGCTATGCTCCCCGGCAATGGCGCCAGAAAATAGTCTTGATAACCCACAAGTATAGGGGATTGCAACAGTTTTTGAGGGTAGAGTATTCAACCCAAATTTATTGATTAGACACAACGGGAGCCAAAGAATATTATCAAGTATTAGCAGTTGAGTTGTCAATTCAACCACACCTGGATAACTTAGTATCTGCAGCAAAGTATTTAGTAGCAAAGTAATATGGAAGTAACGGTAACGATAGCAAAAGTAATATTTTTGGGTTTTGTAGTGATTGTAACAGTAGCAACGGAAAAGTAAATAAGCGGAGAACAATATGTGAAAAGCTTGTAGGCATTGGATCGGTGATGGAGAATTATGCCGGATGCGGTTCATCATGTAACAGTCATAACATAGGGTGACACATAATTAGCTCCAATTCATCAATGTAATGTAGGCATGTATTCCGAATATAGTCATACGTGCTTATGGAAAAGAACTTGCATGGCATCTTTTGTCCTACCCTCCCGTGGCAGCGGGGTCCTAATGGAAACTAAGGGATAGTAAGGCCTCCTTTTAATAGAGTACCGGACCAAAGCATTAACACATAGTGAATACATGAACTCCTCAAACTATGGTCATCAGCAGGAGTGGTCCCGATTATTGTCACTTCGGGGTTGCCGGATCATAACTCATAGTAGGTGACTATAGACTTGCAAGATAGGATCAAGTACTCACATATATTCATGAAAACATAATAGGTTCCGATCTGAAATCATGGCACTTGGGCCCTAGTGACAAGCATTAAGCATAGCAAAGTCATAGCAACATCAATCTCAGAACATAGTGGATACTAGGGATCAAACCCTAACAAAACTAACTCGATTACATGATAAATCTCATCCAACCCATCACAGTCCAGCAAGCCTACGATGGAATTACTCACGCACGGCGGTGAGCATCATGAAATTGGTGATGGAGGATGGTTGATGATGACGATGGCGACGGATTCCCCTCTCCGGAGCCCCGAACGGACTCCAGATCAGCCCTCCCGAGAGAGTTTAGGGCTTGGCGGCGGCTCCGTATCATAAAACGCGATGAATACTTCTCTCTGATTTTTTTTCTCCCCGAACACGAATATATGGAGTTGGAGTTGAGGTCGGTGGAGCACCAGGGGGCCCACGAGGCAGGGGCGCACCCAGGGGGCAAGCGTGCCTTCCACCCTCGTGGATAGGTGGAGGCCCCCTGACGTGGATTCTTCTTTCAGGATTTTCATATTTTCCAAAAACAAGTTTCGTCGAGTTTCAGGTCATTCAGAGAACGTTTGTTTCTGCACATAAATAACACCATGGAAAGTCTGCTGAAAACAGCGTCAGTCCAGGTTAGTTCCATTCAAATCATGCAAGTTAGAGTCCAAAACAAGGGCAAAAGTGTTTGGAAATGTATATACGACGGAGACGTATCACTATGATGAAAGCTTGGAAGAAAAGTTGGAATTAGAAGTTTCAATTCCTAGAAAATTACATGATGAGTGGGAACCTACTATCAAAGTCAAGATTAAAAATTATGAGTGTTTTCCTTTATGTGACTTGGGTGCTAGTGTTTCTACAATTCCAAAATCTCTTTGTGATGTGCTTGGTCTTACTGATATTGAAGAATGTTCTTTAAATTTGCACTTGACGGATTCTAGTATTAAAAAGTCTATGGGAAGAATTAATGATGTTCTTATTCTTGAAAATAGGAATTATGTGCCCATAGATTTTATTGTTCTTGATATTGATTGCAATCCGTCTTGTCCAATTATCCCGGTAGACCGTTTTTACGTACTATTGGTGTCGTGATTGATATGAAATAAGGCAATATTAAATTCCAATTTCCACTAAGGAAGGGCATGGAACACTTCCCTAGAACAAGAATTAGGCCACCTTATGAATCAATCATGGGGGCATCTTATGGATCTAGAAACAAAGATGACAATACGCTTGTTGGGAGGCAACCCAATGAATAAAATTTATGCCTAGCTAAGGGCGTAAAACCATAGCGCTTGTTGGGAGGCAACCCAATGAATAAAATTTATTTTTATATTTTTCTTTGTTTTCTTGAGTGTTTGCACAATTACGCTACTATTATGATTGTGTTTTTGTTTTATTTAGTGTTTGTGCCAAGCAAAGCCTTTAGGATTATGTTGGGTGATAGTTGATTTGATCTTGCTAAAAAAACAAAAACTTTGCACGCTAGTCACAGAATTATTAAATATTACATGAGCGCGATAAAATACCCATTCTTTTTGCATAATATTAATATACAAATTTATCACGTGGTCCTAATTTTTCAGAATTTTTGGGGTTACAGAAGTATTTGAAGTATCCAGATTGCTACAGGCTGTTCTGTTTTTGATAGATTCTATTTTCTTTGTGTTGTGTGCTTGTTTTGATGATACTATGGTTTTCTTTGAATAGTTTTTGCCATAGAAAAGTTGGAATACAGTAGATATAATGCAAGAATAAAATATGAATTGGTTTGCTACAGTACTTATAGTAGTGATTTGCTTTCTTATACTAACAGATCTCATGAAGGTTTTGTTGAGTTTTGTGTGATTGAAGTTTTCAAGTTTTGGGTGATGTTAAGATGGATGAAGGAATAAGGAGTAAGAAGAGCCTAAGCTTGGGGATGCCCATGGTATCCCAAGATATTATCCAAAGATAAGCAAGAAACTAAGCTTGGGGGTGCCCGAGTGGCATCCCCTCTTTCGTCTAACAACTATCGGTATTTTACTCGGAACTATATTTTTATTCGTCACATACTATGAGTTTTGCTTGGAGCTTCTTGTATGATATGAGTCTTTGCTTGTTTTTCTTTTTGTTTTGATTCATGAATCCTTGCTGGACACACCTATTTGAGAGAGCCAAAATTATTCCATGACTTATTAGAATTGCCCTCTATGCTTCACTTAAATCTTTATGAGCTATGGAATTGCTCTAGCGCTTCACTTATATGTTTTTGAGCATGGTGTGCTTTAGTATTTTTTAAGAAATTATCTCATGCTTCACTTAGATTTATTTGAGAGATAGTAATTTTTTTAAGAAATTCTCTCTTGCTTCACTTCAATTATTTTGAGAGAAAGAAATATTATGCTCATGATCTTCACTTATATTTGTTTGAGCTTATCAAAAGCAACACATGAAAATTAGTCCCAAAGTGATAGATATACAATAAGGATATAATAAAAACTTTCATGAAGATAATTGGACAAAATAAACTTGATTCCTTGTAATATTTTTTAGATATGATGATGTGATATGTGAGTTATGTTGATGGGTAATTATGCTTTAGTAAGAATATTGGTGTTAAGGTTTGTGATTCCCTATGCAAGCACGAAAGTCATTAGTTATGCAATGAAATTACAGTGCATTATTCGGTGTTAATTATGCTTAATGCTCGCTTATGAGATTTTTCACTTCTTGGTTGGTCACTTCTCAGTCTTTTGCTAGCCTTCATTTTGCACTAAGTATGATCACTACTTGTGCGTCCACCTTTAAACAAGTTTTGCCACATGAGTTCACTATACCTACCTATATGTGGTATTCTTTTGCCGTTCTAAGCAAATTTGTGTGTGCCATTTCTAATTTTCAAAATAAATTTCTCTTTCGTGTGCTCATACCGCTCACAAGACGGTGAGGGGTGGCTAATATTTTCCATGCTACGATGAGTGTTTATTCACTTGTCATTGCACGAGAGTAAGGCAAAGGTATTATGGATGCCTAGTCCCAAAATGAAAAACGAATTTACTTTATGTTGTCAAATAATAAATTCCTTGGAAAGTGTTGCTATGGTGGAAAAAGTAATAAACTTTATTTTCTATTTGGGAACCGCCTATGATATATCTAGCATGGAAAGTATTGGGAACTCTAAGTCGTTTTCGTTGGTGGGAAAAGTATGCCTCTCAAACTGTTTTTTATCTATCTTTTTTCGCTTTGAGCTCTCGCACCTCTACAAATCCCTACTTCCCTCCATGAAGGGCCTTTCTTTTACTTTATGCAATTTTTATTTTTAATTTAAGTCTCCATCTTCTCTTTTAAAGTACCAACTAAGGGGCACTATGATCGTACTTGAGCATTGGGTGTAGCTAATATGCGAGTGTGTTTCATGAATGGATCAATGATTGAGCATGATGGGCTAGGGATAACTTATTTTAGTATTGATATTTTGAAAGACATGGTTGCTTGTTGATATGCTTGAGTATTTAAGTTATCATGTCAAAAGTAGACTATAGCTTTGAACCATATAAAAGTCCAAATGTCCATGCTATAAAGAAAAGAATATGTGATGAATATGTTAGGCAGCATTTCACATCAAAAATTCTATTTTTATCATTTACCTACTCGAGGACGAGCAAGAATTAAGCTTGGGGATGCTGATATGTCTCCAACGTATCTATAAATTTTTATTGTTCCATGTTGTTATATTATCATTCTTGGATGTTTTACAATCACTTTATAGTCATTTTATATCATTTTTTGGTACTAACCTATTGACATAGTGCCCAGTGCCAGTTGTTGTTTTCTGCATGTTTTTTACATAGCAGGAAATCAATACCAAACGGAGTCCAAACGCAGCGAAATTTTTTGTGGAATTTTTTTGGACCAGAAGACATCTGGTGGGCCGAAGAAGCACCTGGGGGTGCCCAGAGGGGGGCACAACCCACCAGGGCGCGCCTGGAGGCCCAGGAGCGCCCAGGTGGGTTGTGCCCACCTCGATGGCCTCCCACACCGCCTCTTTGCTCTATAAACTAGAAGATGCCCCGCGCGTTGCGGTGGGACTTTTATGCTAGTATGAGAAAGAAAGAAACTATGTTGCATATTTTATCTAAATATGTATGAATAAAAATGGCTGGGCAGATATAGTTCTGTTGGTAGTAGTAATATTTGCTTGTAGCTTGAAGCGTGGAATGCCTGATAGGTAAGAACAGGTCCAATAGATGCATCACGAGTATTCTGAAAACAATGGAGAAAAAATTGGTCATCAACGGTTCATGCAATTCATATGGGAAATATATAGGGTCCATAACACAATTAATATATCAGAAGAAGTTTTTGAGGACCTGGAATGCTTAAGAATTGGGTCTTCAAATATTGCAGAACAAAAACCAATCCAATGAAGATCAACAATGCAATCAAAACAATGAGATGGTTTGCATGTTACCATTCAAATAGCAGCAAGTTATTCATGCATCCTGCCTTGTTTCTGCATTCTATCAATCTAAGTCGAAGAGTTATTGCATTGCTTCGCAGATGGAGCTTACAATACATTATCTAGTTAGAAGAAAAAAATGAAAGGTCGTGCATGTTCTGTGTTTTCTGAGTGTTACCTGCTTATAATTAAGGTAGATCGATTTTGGATAGCAAATTTTGTCTCGTTGAGTATTCCATCAACCATGTATGATGCAATAAACTGATTTATCAGGAGTCAGTGCAAAAAGACTAATTAGACAGTAGCAAAATACTTCAAACACCTACTTTCTAGAACTATAGCATAGTCATCCTGGTCCAATACAGTTTACAAAACATGCAGGATGAGGTAAATTTATTGACTAATTAAAGGATATCTTAACTCATAGCCATGCAAGCGATATGGTAAACACCAAATTATCATATCATAACACAGACACACGTTTTGTATGTCACCATCATTTCCAACATCGAAAAGTAGTAAGCCAACAAATCAGGCAACAATATGATAGAGAAAACAGTGGAGCCACAAGCCCAAATCGATACCTTATGCGTTCATTTAGTCGCCAGTGAAAGATTCTGTAGTCTAGACAATATGTGAATGTTCTATGCATGGGAAGGTTTAGAGCTTGAGCTCTAAACTTGAAGAGCCTACATGGAAGGTGATGCCCAAGCCCCCCATCTACCTTCTCGCGGGATCCTCCACCCACTGCTTCATCGTCAGCTATGCCGACGTTGTGGGAAACATACTCAAGTTTGAGGGTATAATCACCGAACAACCGCTAATGGACACCACGCGCCACCTCGCATCTGAGTCAGCTGGCTTCACTTTTGCGCCATAGGGCTACTGGAGCCTTTGCATGTCGAACCTATTCGACCGCTCACCATCAAGCAATTGTGTCTCATTCGTGCTGCGGAGATCGGGAGAGTCATGCGCATGGTAACCATGTCTATTGCATAGGGCGAGGCCTTGGGCATGAGCAAGGAGCTTACCTCATGTTCAACAAAGGTACTGTGTGAGGAAGGTAGCGGAGCTGGTGGGCAGGATTCAACCGGAGGTTTGATGCGCTATTGTAATCCATGATCAAGACCAAGTAAGAGGAGCCGCATGAGGAAGAGGAGACGGTAGAACACTGGAAGGTCAAAACATTAGTGCGTTGAGAAACAGAGGTGACGTGCGGATGGTAAAAGCGCAGCGGGCCGGTGACCGCTCAGATGCTGACTGCTCAGTTGCCTTCCTGTTTTAATTCCTACATTTGTTTGTTTCCTCTCATGCGAGGGGTAATGGGGATGTTAATGGAAGGCTGGACGTCTCACCACAAGAGATTAATACGCTCAGTTTGAGGACTGCATGCATATCTCACGGCAGAATCAATGAGATGGGCAGAGAAATGCTGACGTGGGCATACTGCTGATGTGTATAGCTTGCATGTTAACATAAATCTAGTAGTGGGGATCAATCTCTTAGGTATATAGGATACCCCAATATTCCGGAAACCCTAGGGGAGTCAACGAAAATCAATTCCAGTTGCCGCAAGTTCCAGAAACACCAGATCCAATCCAGACACCATCACAGAGGGGTTCATCATGCACATTGGTGCCTCCCCGGTGATGCGTGAGTTGTTCTTTGTAGACCTACAGGTCCGTAGTTAGTAGCTAGATGGCTTCCTCTCTCTCTTTTGATTCTCAATACAATGGTCTCTTGGAGATCCATATGATGTAACTCTTTTTGCAGTGCGTTTGTTGGGATCCGATGAACTTTGAGTTTATGATCAGATCTATCTTTTTATCCATGAAAGTTATTTGAGTCTTCTTTGATCTCTTATATGCATGATTGCTCATAGCCTCGTATTTCTTCTCTGATATTTGTGTTTTGTTTGGCAAACTTGATCTATTTATTTTGCAATGGGAAGATGTGCTTTGTAATGGGTTGGATCTTACGGTGCTTGATCCCAATGACAAAAGGGGAACCGACACGTATGTATCATTGCTATTAAGGATTACAAGATGGGGTATATTTCTACATAAATAGATCTTTTCTACATCATGTCATCATTCTTATTGCGTTACTCCGTTTCTCCATGAACTTAATACACTAGATGCATGCTGGATAGCGGTCGATGTGTGGAGTAATAGTAGTAGATGTAGGCAGGAGTCAGTCTACTAATCTTGGACGTGATGCCTATATAATGATCATTGCCTGGATATCATCATGATTATTTGAAGTTCTATCAATTTCCCAACAGTAATTTGTTATCCAACTGTTTACTATTTCTCTCGAGAGAAGCCACTAGTGAAATCTACGGCCCCGGATCTCTTCTTTATTATATTTGCCTTTGCAATATACTTTTATTTGCCTTTTATTTTTAGATCTATTAAACCAAAAATACAAAAATACCTTGCTGCACTTTATTTTATTTGAGATCTATTTAACCAATCTAATACAACTTTATCCCATCTCTTTGCAAATTTCTGGCGCCGTTACCCAGATCTGGCAGAAGGAGTGGTTCTACATTACGGAACCGCGAGCTGCAGATTGGGCGTTGATCCCTGGCTTCAGATCCAGACCCCCCATGAGGCTGGACCAAGAAAGGCCTTGTGTCGGTGTCAAAACCGGCGGATCTCGGGTAGGGGGTCCCGAACTGTGCGCCTAGGCGGATGGTAACAGGAGACAAGGGACACGATGTTTTTACCCAGGTTCGGGCCCTCTCGATGGAGGTAAAACCCTACTCCTACTTGATTAATATTGATGATATGGGTAGTACAAGAGTTGATCTACCATGAGATCAGAGAGGCTAAACCCTAGAAGCTAGCCTATGGTATGATTGTTGTTGTTGTGTCCTACGGACTAAACCCTCCGGTTTATATAGACACGGGAGGGGGCTAGGGTTACACAGAGTCGGTTACGAGGAAGGAGATCTACATATCCGTACTGCTAAGCTTGCCTTCCACGCCAAGGAAAGTCCCATCCGGACACGGGACGAAGTCTTCAATCTTGTATCTTCATAGTCCAACAGTCCGGCCAAAGGTTATAGTACGGCTTGTCCGGATACCCCCTAATCTAGGACTCCCTCAGTAGCCCCTGAACCAGGCTTCAATGACGATGAGTCCGGCGCGCAGATTGTCTTCGGCATTGCAAGGCGGGTTCCTCCTCTGAATACTTCATAGAAGATTTTGAACACGAGGATCGTGTCCGGCTCTGCAAAACAAGTTCCACATACCACCGTGGAGAGAATTATATTTCCACAAATCTATCCTGCTGACGTATTCCGTAGCGTGACATCACACCACAGCCAAGCCTTTATTCGAATCGTTTTTTACCCCCACCTCAACGCGTTTCGCGGGGTGGTTTCCTTGGCACGTCTTGTCGAAGCAGAGATCGTGTCCCCCTTATTTACGGGATTCTCATCAACACGGACGTGGGTATCATGCCTGTTGGTATGTCCCCTCGATCAAAGGAAAGTCCCAAATGGTCATAGGGAAGGCTCTTGGTATTCAACCTCTTCATAAAGAGACCAAGGCCTTACTCTTTTCTTTTGATCTCAATCGAATCCGCCTCCCGCCTCGAGTTCCAGCACCCGAAGCTTCAGATTTAGGCGCTTCGGACCTTCAATGATGTCCGGATCCAACCTTCTCCGTCACGGAGGAAGACGTTCTAAAGCTAAGGGAGGCCAGGTACTTGACCGGCGAAATCCCGCATAGGCTGCCTGCTCAAGGGCAGGTTATTCCCACTCCTAAGCCTGGTGAGAGCGTCGTGTTTGTATCTCACTTCCTCCGAGGGCTAGGCTTCACACCAGATCCCTTCGTGAGGGGGCTCATGTTCTATTATGGGCTGGACTTCCACGACCTAGCTCCGAAGTCTATCCTCCACATCTCATCGTTCATGGTCGTGTGTCAAGCCTTCCTCCGTATCACCCCTCACTTCGGACTGTGGCTCAAGACCTTCAAAGTGGAGCCAAAGATGGTCGAGGGACGGCACGCGGAGTGCGGAGGCGCTGTAATAAGCAAAAATGCTAACGCACCATGGCCCGAGGGCTCCTTCCAAGAGGAGTCCGGCTTATGGCAACAAGAGTGGTTTTATATCACAGCTCCCAGGGGTACCAAGTGGGTGGCCCCGCCTGCTTTTCGCTCGGGTCCCCCACCATGACTAACGTCATGGGTCAACAAGGGGCTAGACTGGGGGCCAGTAAAGGATGTGCCCATATTGCAGAGCCGCATCCGAGATCTCCTAGAGAGAGATGTCAGTCTGGTCATGGTGACGCAGGTCATGTTAATTTGCCGAGTTCTGCCCTGCAAACGTCGCCCCCTCTGCCTGTGGGAGTTCAATCCGGAGGGACCGCGAGCTATTCAACATTTCCTTGGCATGACGCCCGCGGAGATGTACAAATTGTTCTTCGGACCACAAATGATGTGTCCGGACCCTACCGAGGACGCAAGCCGGAGCTGCAATCGTCCGGATACCCAAGTAAGTAGCCCTATGTCCGAACACGCCATTCGTTTATTTATCGCAACATCACCCTTAAAAGAGTTGTTCTTGAACCAGGAGTGGATAGCGAAGGCAAAGTTGATCAGGTGTCCGGCCCCTCTTCCTGAGACCTCGCCAGATCCTGTGTTAACCCGGATGCTGGAGATCGCGCCTTCGGAAGAAGATGAAGGGGGAAGAAGGAAGCTACTGCCTTCGTAGAGGAGGTTTTCCGGAAGGGAGGAATCGAAAATTCCTTTCCTCAGGGGAAGAAGAGGACCGCCTCTGAAGACCCGGAGACAATGGTCTTGAAGCGGGGGAAGAAATCTTCGGCAGAGGTTCCTGCACCGGGGGATACCCCAGCCGTATTATACCCTCAAGGGGATCAGCCCTCCACCGAGCCGTAAGTAAAAGGGTGTTTAATAACGAGAGAAATACATGCTTTACTTCTGAGGAAAGTAACCGAAGCCTTTATCTTGCAGTTCGGATCTTAGCCCCTCTCAGCAGAGCTCGTCATCAGGGGATCTTCTTCCAGAGATGATGGAGAGCGGAACGCCTCCCCCTGCCATACCACCTCATGAGGCGGGCGACCCCGAGGTGTCGTCGCGGAGGGTTTCTCCTGATCCGGCAAGGCCAGAAGGTAGTCATATGGCCACCCGAAGCCCTCAGTGTCTGGCTTTTGAAAAAAGCCGTCGAAGTAGTCCGGCACCGTCTGGTGCGTGGTCGGAGGTACTGAAGGATCTGCTAGGGCGGGCGTCTATCTCAGAAGAGCACCGTGCGTTGATGGGTACGGTAATCGAAAGGATTTCGCCTGCGGAGAGCGGGTTGCATGAAGCTGTCAGGAGTTTACTGACAGGTTTTGAGGTACGTGAAATGATGTACCTTTTGACAGTACTGCATACTTTAAGATGCGCCCTGTGTAGATAGTAGCCCCTGAGACTCTGGGTGCTGTCGAAGACGATGGCACGCAGAGAATCGTAGTTCTAGGTATAAGTTTTCCGCCTTCATATGTAGGTGGCGAAGTGTCCGGTGGCCAGCCGGACTGATGAATTTTCCGAGTCAAAGCGGCAACTTGACGTGGCAGATGCTGACATCGTGCTTGTCAACAAGCGGCTTGACGAGGCACAAGGTATGTAATTTCTCCGGAGACACCTGGTAAGAGGAGCATGATGGCAGTATCTTATAACGTGTGTGCTTAATGCAGATGGAGCTGCAGCGATGGAGAACCTTCGGGCAGAGCTTGCCCGAGTCAAAGAACAAGCCACAAAAAGCGATGCGGCTGCCCTAAAGGTGGTTGAGGAGCTAAAAGCCGAACAGGCTGCTCACTGCCGAAGCAAGGAGGAGATGGCCGAGATGGTTGTGAAGTTGAAGAACGCTGCTGACCATTGCAGGTTTCTTGAAAACGAAGACCAGGCGAAGCGGACAGACCTGGAGAAGGCCACGACGGCGACCAAGGATACTCGCTCTGCAATGAGAGCGATGAGGGAGGAGCTGCGTCAAGCCGGACATATCGCGGTTGGGAAGCCCTTTATGCTGCGGATGAAGTTCGGAGATCCTAAATATGCTCCCTTGGACCGGATGTGGAGTTCTGTTGACGCATATCTGGGTTTAGCGGCAAGTGCTGCTGGTGCGTCCGAACACTTCAGAGATCAAAAGGATCGCGAAGTGGAAAAGCTATTCTGGTCACAATTCAACAATCTAGAGCGTCCGCTTCCATTGACTGATCGGTTGGCCGAATGGACCGAGCTGAATAGATTGTCCGGACTTGCCATGAGGTATGTCATGGATCATCTATGGCCGGAGAGGCCAAAACAGAACAGTTATTTTAGTTTGGTTCAGCAGTTCCTTGGTGCGGTGCCACATATCAACGCGATGAAGAGGTCATCATGCGTGGAGGGTGCGCGGATGGCCCTTGCCCGTGTCAAGACATATTGGGCAGAGATGGAGGCCACCGCCGTTGCAGCCCAAGATTCAGACGAAAGCCGAGTACCTGCCAAGCACTACTTTCAAGAAGTTCTGGAGGGCGCTCGTTCGATAGAGACGCAGTGCTCGAAGGATATTATGTTCGAATAACATTTATTCTCATTGAAAACAATATTTTGCTGAAATGTAAAAGCTTTTTTATACTTGTGCTTGCAAGAATTATAATACCTCCTATGCGGCCGTTAATGTATATATGTATATAACCTGAAAGATGGCAGTCGTCGGCTTCAGCCCCCACGCATATAATACGGGGGTGTTCGCAGAAGACGCATTTTCACACTTGATCCAACGTCTTGGTCCATTAAGGAGGTGATAGCGCATCGAACTAGGCAATCGGACTATAATGCTTTATCACTTTCACTTAGCCATAGGAGTTTGACAGTGGGACTACTATATAGCCCCTGGTGGCGCCGTGCTCACCCAAATTCGGGGCGCGTGTGTGCCTGGCCGGGAAACGGCCCTTCGTTAAGGCGGTGGAATCCTGAAGATTCCGCTAGGTCATCGAGTGGTTGACCAGTCTCACGCTATATCATGACAGTCAGTTTTCGGCTTTCTCTACTAAGGTGCTCGCCTGGCTGAACCGGGGCACAATCGCAGTAGTTCTCCTGGTGACGCCTTAGCCGATAGAGCGGAACGTAAGGCAGCAAAACACAGGAGCCGGGCGAACCCAACATTTGAACAAAGACATGATTCGGAGCTGATGCATATAAGGCCAAACTTGCAACGCTGAACACTCCCTAAGGTATTCGGTCTTTGTGATTTTAAACGAGCTGAACAGTGCCCTTTGTTATAAGCCCCTGGTGTCCAGGTACATGCAATACTCTGACGTGGCCACATGCCAAGACGCCAGCCTCCTTCTGGGTTGTACTGAGAATCCGGGGGATGTGTATCAACAAGAGACAGTAAAAAAGGTTTACGCAGGGTCTTAATCTAAAAAGAATCCTTGGAATGGGTCCCTGCTGCACGTCTGCGCCTGTGTCTCCATCGTGTCGTATCCTAGACGGGTGTAGCACGATGGTTATCTGTAAAAGAGAGGTACTTAGTTGAAAAAGTAGTCGTGCAAAATGTGTGTTATACTAAATAAACAAAGTATAATTCAAGATGGGTAAAATTAAGCCTTATTGTCGCCTGTTTATATGCGCGGAGCCCCTTGTATAGGGGTATATAGCCATCAAACCTTTATCAATTACTCCCTCCGTTCCTAAATATTTGTCTTTCTAGACATTTCAAATGACTATCACATACGGATGTATGTAGACATATTTTAGAGTATAGATTCACTCATTTTGCTCCGTATGTAGTCACGTGTTGAAATGTCTAGAAAGACAAATATTTAGGAACGGAGGGAGTATATGGTTATGCCGGACTCGTCTAGCCTTGTCCCTGGTCTTAACGACCTGTTAGATGCTCTGGTAAGTGAGGCCGTTTTAGTGTGTGGCCGCCAAGGCAGCCGCACAGTCTTCCGCGCGCGAGGAGCGCTCAATATTTCCCTTTAATGAAATGATGCCTCGTGGGCCGGGCATCTTAAGCGTGAGAGACGCATAATGCGGTATTGCGTTAAAGCGAGCGAAAGCTTCGCGTCCTAGTAGTTCTTGATAACCACTTTTAAACGAAGCAATGTGGAAGGTTAGCTTTTCGCTACAGAAGTTATCGGGGGAGCCGAACATAACTTTTAGTAGGAGGGAGCCCGTGCAATGGGCCTCTGGGCCTGGCGTTACTCCTTGAAAGGAAGTATTGCTATGGCTAATTTTTGTTGGGTCTATCCCCCTTTTGCGGATTGTGTCCTGATATATCAGGTTTAAACTACTGCCGCCATCCATCAGGACTCGTGTAAAGTGGTATCCATCAATTATCAGGTCTAACACCAAGGCAGCCCATCCTGCATGTCGGATACTTGCAGAGTAATCCCGATGGTCGAAGGTGATCGGTTTGGACGACTAGTGGCGGAACTCCGTTGTGATAGGCCGTAGGGCACATATCTCTATGGGCGCCACTTTGTTTCTCCCCTTTGTCACGTGCAACACATTTACTGTTTTGACTTCTGGTGGGAATTTCTTCTGTTCCCCAGTGCTTTGTTTATGGGGTTCGTCATCGTCTCCGCTTGGTGTATCCAGCCCCTTGTGTTCGGCGTTCAGTTTGCCGGATTGCTTGAAGACCCAACATTCTCTGTGGGTATGATTTGCAGGCTTACCAGGGGTACTGTGGATTTGACATATCTTGTCTAGAATTTTGTTTAGGCTGGACAGTTTCTCCCTGTTATCTTTGAGAGGTAGCTTTTGCTGACCCCGCCGAGAGCTTTTGAATCCGGCGTTTACCGCTGTGCTCTTCGGGTTGTTTCCCTTATTCCGGTGCTTGTTTTTGCTGCGTCGTGGCTTCCCGTTCCCGTCCCTGACTTTGGATGTACTTGGGTCGCTAGTGTTGCATCTTGCCAACCAGCTGTCCTCGCCTGCGCAAAAGCGGGTCATGAGGCTTGTTAATGCATCCATTGTTCTTGGCTTTTCTTGGCCGAGGTGTCTGGCGAGCCATTCGTCTCGAACGTTGTGTTTGAAAGCTACTAAGGCTTCGGCGTCCGGACAATCGACTATTTGGTTCTTTAGTAAGAAATCTGTTCCAAAGCTTTCGGGCTGACTCGCCGGGCTGTTGAATTATATGACTTAAATCGTCTGCATCCGGTGGTCAGACATAGGTCCCTTGAAAATTTTCCCGAAAAGCGTCCTCGAGCTCTTCCCAACTTCCAATGGTGTTTTCGGGAAGGCCTTTAAGCCAATGCCGGGCTGGCCCTTTGAGCTTGAGGGGTAGGTACTTTATGGCGTGGAGGTCGTCTCCTCTAGCCATGTGGATATGGAGGATGTAGTCCTCAATCCAGACCCCAGGGTCTATTGTTCCGTCGTATGCCTCTATGTTTACGGGTTTGAATCCCTCTGGAAATTCATGGTCCAGCACCTCATCGGTGAAACTTAGGGGGTGTGCGGCGCCCCTGTATTTGGGTGTGCCGTGGTGTTCGGATTTTTGTTGTGTTGCATTGCTTGCCGGAGCGTGCTTTCTTGGCCCGTAGATAGATCTGGGTGGGCCGTCTTTTTGATGTGAGTCCTCATGTGGATCGCATGCTGGCTTGTGTGCGGTGTCGTTTGCCGCTCTATATTGGCCATGAGGTCGTCTATCCGACCGGATGGCTGCTTTGTTTTTTGATTGCGGGGGCTCTAAGGCCTCCTCATCAAATTCAGGCAGTAGCTTTCGCTTCGGGTAGCTCTTTGTGTGGCGACTGCCACCATATTTGTCTGCGGTGTTGAGTACTTTGCTCCATTTGATTCTAAGTGCATCTTCCACAGTCTTGAGCTTCCGCTTCTGCTTTTTCAGGCTACGCGCAGTGGCGACGAGCCTTTTATGGAGGTTCTTCTGCTCCAGGTGCTTGTCAGGCGTGAGGTCATCTGGACTGTTATCGCCGGAGACGGGTTGTTCGGTTTGATTATCCGTGTTACCCTGGTCGGACGGTTGTTCAATGCCATGTTCATCGTCTGCCGGCTCACCCTGCTCTATGGCTGGGTCTGTGTGACCGTTGTTTCTGTCGATGCGGGGTTTGGAGCGGCGCTTACGTCACCGCTTTGACTGCCTATCGAGGGAACGATCCTTCACGGTGTCCTTCCGCTCTTCTTCGTTGTTTCCTTTGGGTGTGTCCACCATGTATACATCGTGGGATGAGGTGGCTGTCCAGTGCCATGTGGGCAGTGGTTCCTGTTCGTATCCTACATCGTCGTCCATACCGTCGATGTCTTTGGAGTCGAAGTCGAGCATGTCGGTCAAATCATCGACAGTGGCTACGTAGTGGGTGGTGGGTGGGCGTCGAATTTCTTCGTCATCCGCATCCCAATCCTGTCGGTCATAATCCGGCCAGGACTCTCCTGACAAGGAGAGAGACCTTAGTGAATTAAGTATGTCGCTGAAGGGCGAGTGCTGAAAGATATCCGCGGCGGTGAACTCCATGATCGGTGTCCAATCGGCTTCGATTGGCAGGGGCGCAGGTGGTTCGGAGTCCGGAGGAGAGTCCGGCGATGTGGAGTCACGAGCCTCGCGAAGGGTAAGGCTGGTGTTCGGCTCGATCGCCGTTAAGGCTGCTGCCTCCGTGGCGGGGTCTAACCACCCGCCCACGGATGACGCAATTGGCTCTGAATTGAAGGTCAGAGTGGTTGCAGGTGCGGTCTCCAGGACACTGTTCGGTGGCAGAGCTAAATCATGCCCATCGTGACAGTGCGGCACACTCGGCCGGGGCTCGAATCCGTCGAAGATCAAGTCTCCGCGGATGTCGGCCGTGTAGTTTAAGCTACCAAACCTGACCTGATGGCCAGGGGGATAACTCTCGATCTGCTCCAGATGGCCAAGCGAGTTGGCCCGCAGTACGAATCCGCCGAACACGAAGATCTGTCCGGGGAGAAAAGTCTCACCCTGGACTGCATCGTTGTTCATGATCGAAGGAGCCATCAAGCCTAAAGATGACGACACCGAGGAACTCTCAATGAAAGCACCAATGTCGGTGTCAAAACCGGCGGATCTCGGGTAGGGGGTCCCGAACTGTGCGTCTAGGCAGATGGTAACAGGAGACAAGGGACACGATGTTTTTACCCAGGTTCGGGCCCTCTCGATGGAGGTAAAACCCTACTCCTGCTTGATTAATATTGATGATATGGGTAGTACAAGAGTTGATCTACCACGAGATCAGAGAGGCTAAACCCTAGAAGCTAGCCTATGGTATGATTGTTGTTGTTGTGTCCTACGGACTAAACCCTTCGGTTTATATAGACACCGGAGGGGGATAGGGTTACACAGAGTCGGTTACAAGGAAGGAGATCTACATATCCGTACTGCCAAGCTTGCCTTCCACGCCAAGGAAAGTCCCATCCGGACACGGGACGAAGTCTTCAATCTTGTATCTTCATAATCCAACAGTCCGGCCAAAGGTTATAGTACAGCTTGTCCGGATACCCCCTAATCCAGGACTCCCTCACCTTGAATGGGGGTCAACCACGGAGGTGGCGTTGCTGCGGAGCCGGATATCTCAGATGATAAAGAAGAAGGTCGAATTGCCCAATGTGATTCAGATCATGCTTCGCTGGCGCCTCCTCCCCTTTCAAGACCGAACCATCCCCATGTGGTCCTAGAAGCCCGAAGACCCCGCCACCGTGCTAAGCTTCTACCACACCTCCCATGCCAAGTTGTGGAAGGTGTTGTTCAAGCCTCAAAAGGACTGGCCGGCCGAGGAAGAAGACATCGGCCTTGATGTTGTGACACCCCCTCGAGAGGTATGATAAGTTTTACCATTATATTTGGATATTTCTTTTTGACAAAGTACTTAACGCCTCCTTCTTCCATCCACAGAGCTAGTTGAACAAAGCCGAGAAGATCAACAACCCAACCCCGCTGCCCAAGGACCCTAGGACGACCTTGCTGACAGATATGTTGGTCGCGGTGTTGTACAAGGTGCCGGAGAAGAAGGAGAAGAAGAAAGGAGGCCAGAGAAGGCCACCGTCCCAGAGGACCCCTGGACACTAAGTCCAGGTAAACCCAGGCCCACTCCGCCCCTGACGGGGAGTTGGTGCAGGGAGAGGATGAGGAGGAGAGCGACTCCTCCGGAACAAGGAAGAGGGCGGCGTCAGATGACGCCGAGGAGGATCAGCCTCCTCCCGCTCCGAAGAGGCAATGCAGGGCCAAAGTGGTCGTGTCTAACGACAGCTCGGACTATGCCGAAGAGTCCGAGGCTTCCAAAGAGGTTCCTCGAAGGAACCCCAGGATCAAGCCCCGGGCCCAAAGGTATGTATCCGGAGATGCACCTGTGCACTCTTAACCGAACTAAATCCATTTTTGATCATGCGCTTGCTTTTAACATGGCAGCCTACCGCGCGACCGCCCCACCGATCAAGTCTCGGAGGGAGACTCTACGCCATCCAAGCTAGCAGAGAGCGGGATCGCATCATGCACCATGCCTCCTTCGGTCGTCGAGGAGACCGAGGAGGTTCTGTCCAAGAAGACCCCTCCCGGGCCAAACACGGGGGGAGGAGGTCACGACATTATGGCTGAGGTGAATACCTCGATCGCTGAAGAACAGGAAGGGAAAACCCTTCCCGGTGAACAAAGAGGGGGAGCTCGGTCCGTCTAAGCTTTCCGCGAAGACAGTTCCGAAGCCGCCAAGGCACCAGGAGCCGACCATCCCGGCTTCCACCGAGGGGGGAGCCGAGGTGCGCCCGCCACCCCACCCGCAGCAGAGCGGGTCGCGTCTGGGTGTCCGGGTGTGATGGAGGAGGCCTTGAATAGCTCCTCCATTTCCGAGGAACACCGCACCCTAATGGGAGCAGTTTTGCAAAGTCTCCAGTCCATGGACAACAGAGTGAAGGAGGCTTTCAGCGGCCTTTTAACAGGATTTAAGGTAAATCATGTAATGCCCTTTTTATAACAAAATTTACTTCATATGGTCATGCACCCTCGTATATAGTAGCCCCTGAGACCTGAGTGAGTTTGTAAAACTCATGTGGGGGTCGAACAGCTTAGAGATATAGATGATAACAAAAGTGAGCCGGAGCCCCTGAGACTATGGCTGGATTTGAGAAGCCTGACAAAGGATCTAAAATCGACAACTTGGGAACCTGACGTGCATAATTGTGCAAGCCTCGTCTTCGTCAGCAGCCGCCAACGCCGAGGAGTTGGCCGAGTTGAATCGGAAGCTTAAGAGCTCCGATGATGAGCTTGATCTGCTGAATAAGCGGTTTGACGAAGCGCAAGGCGAGTCCACACTAAACTGATTAATACAACTGTTTACTAATGAAGTGTTCTATGGTAATTCTAAGTGAGAGATGCCTTGCATTACTGCAGTTGTGGCTGCGGAGGTCGAGAACCTCATGGCCGAGCTGCAGAAGGCTCAGTAGGAGGCTGTGGAGCAGAAGGCGACGACCGAACGAGCGTTGATGCAGCCTGAACTATGTCGGTATTTTCCCAAAGAAGAAGGGATGATGCAGCACAGCGACGGTAGGTATTTCGCTCAGTGATGAGATCAAGGTTATCGAACCAGTAGGAGAATCACGCAACACTACATAAACGGTACCTACAGACAAAGAACAAATACTTGTAACCCGACGTGAAAGAGGGGTTGTCAATCCCTAACGGGTAAAAAGATAGGTAAATTGTAGTAGATTGGATAAATAGATCACGTGGAAACGCGAGATAAAATAAGTAACGATAAATTGCAGCAAGGTATTTTTGTGTTTTTGGATTAATAGATCTGAAAATAAAAGCAAATAAAAATAGATCCCGAAGGCGAATATGATAAAGATGAGACCCGGGGGCCGTAGATTTCACTAGTGGCTTCTCTCAAGAAAAATAGCATACGGCGGGTAAACAAATTACTGTTGGGCAATTGATAGAACTTCAAATAATCATGACAATATCTAGGCAATGATCATTACATAGGCATCACGTCCAATATTAGTAGACCGACTCCTGCCTGCATCTATTACTATTACTCCACACATCGACCGCTATCCAGCATGCATCTAGTGTATTAAGTTCACAGATAAATGGAGTAATGAAATAAGAACGATGACATGATGTAGACAAGATCTATTCATGTAGGAATTATACCCCATATTGTTATCCTTAATGTTAACGATACATACGTGTCATTTCCCCTTTTGTCACTGGGATCGAGCACCGTAAGATCGAACCCATCGCAAAGCGCCTCTTCCCATGGCAAGAAAAATTAATCTAGTCGGCCTAACCAAACCAAAGATTCGAAGAATAAATACGAGGCTATAAGTAATCATGCATATAAGAGATGAAAATACTCAAATAACTTTCATGGATAAAAAGATAGATCTGATCATAAACTCAAAGTTCATCGGATCCCAACAAACACACCACAAAAAAGAGTTACATCGAATAGATCTCCAAGAGACCATTGTATTGAGAATCAAAAGAGAGAGAGGAAGCCATCTAGCTACTAACTATAGACCCGTAGGTCTACAATGAACTACTCACGCATCATCGGAGAGGCACCAATGCGGATGATGAACCCCTCCATGATGGTGTCTAGATTGGACATGTGGTTTCTGGAACTTGCGTCGGCTGGAATTGATTTTCATCTTCTCCCCTAGGGTATCTGGAATATTGGGGTATTTATAGAGCAAAGAGGCGGTGCTGGAGGCCACCGAGGTGGGCACAATCCACCAGGGCGCGCCTGGGCCCCCAGGCGCGCCCAGGTGGGTTGTGCCCCCCATCGGGGCACCCCCCTGGTACTTCTTTGGCCCATCCTGTGTCTTCTGGCCCAGAATTTTTTCCAAAAAGTTTTGCTGCATTTGGACTCCGTTTGGTTTTGATTTTCTGCGAAGTAAAAAAAAGCAAAAAACAGCAACTGGCACTGGCACTATGTCAATAGGTTAGTCCCAAGAAAATGATATAAAGTTGCTATAAATGATGGTAAAACATCCAATAATGATAATATAATAGCATGGAACAATCAAAAATTATAGATACGTTGGAGACGTATCAAGTATCTGCCGAACTGACGACGGTGAAGACCGCCAGCCAACAGCATGAGGCCAGAGTGGCTGAGGTGCAATAAGAGCTCAAGGATGGCGTCACAAAATGTGAGGACCTTGAGCAGAAAAGTAAGGATCAAGCCACCGAGCTAACCCCGTTGAGGCCGGGATCCAGGAGACGAAGATGGAGGTGCGAGGCCACCGAGAAGAACTTCGCCAGGTCAAGCTTATTGCGGATGGTAAACCGTACTTACTGCAAAGTGTGTTTGGTGGTAACATTTTCACTTTGCTCACGTGAGTATGGCATTCCTCAGGCACTTTTGTGGACCTCTCGAGGAGTGCAGTAGATGCGGCGAGGTACTTTGCATCCCAGGAGGGCGGTACCGAGCATAGGCTGTTTTGGGCGCAATTTCAGGCACCCGAGCACCCTCCCCCTCTCAACAACTAGATGAAGCGGCTGATGGAGTTACATCGGATGGTGGAGCCGGCCATGAAGGACCTATGTGTCAAGTTGTGGCCTTTAGAGCCGCTGCTGAGCAGCTACTTTGGCTTGGTGCAGAAGTTGTGCGAGTCGCGCCCTAGATTGATGTCTGTAAGCACTCTGTGTGCATCGAGGGAGCCCGGATGGCCTTCAGCAAGACCATGGTGCACTGGCCGAAGATCAAGCCAGCCGAGATGGCCACCGGACCCCCACCTCCCGGGAAGGAGCATAGGCGCCCCGAGCAATATTTTCCATCGTGATGGATGGTGCTCGGGTGATAGAGGCCTAGTTCTCGAAGGATGTAATTTATGACTGAATGTACTATCGTTTATCCGAGGAAGTTTAAACTTTTGTGCTTTATAATGAACTGTTGTTCTTTGCATAAGATGGCTTTTATTTTGACTCATGTGCGTCCGTTTTAACTAAAGTTGACAGTCAACGCCCCCCCCCCTTGCAGATAATGCAAAGGGTATTTCTTACTTAACACTTTAACCCTTAGCCAACGTCTCGATGCCCAGAGGTGGTAGTGTGTAAGGGAAACGAGGCAATCGGACTATGCGGCTTTAGTGCTTTCACTTAGCCATATGAGCTTGACTGCGGGAGATAGTAACTAGCCCCAGTGTTGTGATATTCGGGTGTTCCGAGGTTGATACCATCATCACTTCATTTCTGTGACAGACAATCCTTCGTTGGACATGGGATAACCTCCACCAATTTTTAGTTTGACAATTGTCATTGGATCATCAATACATCCCCGAAAGTTTTGCATAAAATGTTGTGGCTGATTTCCTCCATCCTTGTCACTTGTAGTGGTGATCTCATTAAAATCATCGATAACTAGCCACAACCTAGCATTGTTACTATGAATATCTCGCAAGTATGTCCACGAGAGATATTTCTGTTGGGAAACATAGTAATTCAAAAAAATTCCTACGATCACCCAAGACCTATCTAGGATATGCTTAGCAATGATACGGGAGAGTGTGTCCACGTACCCTTGTAGACCAAAAGCGGAAGCATTTAGTAACGCGGTTGATGTAGTCGAACGTCTTCAGGATCCAATGACCCAAGTACCGAACATATGGCACCTCCGTGTTCAGCACATGTTTAGCACGATGATGTCCCTCAAGCTCTTGATCCATTAGAGGGTCAAGGGAGAGTTCCGTCAACACAATGGCATGGCGACGGTGTTGGTGATGTGATCTGCGCAGGGCTTCGCCTAAGCACTACGACAATATGACCGAGGTGGTAAACTGTGGAGGGGGGCACTGCACACGGCTACGAAACAACTGTCGTGCCTTTGGGGTGCCCCCTGGCCATGTATATAAAGGAGGGGGAGGAGGAGGCCGGCGGCCAAGGAGGGCGCGCCAAGGGGGGAGTCCCTTCCTTCCAACAGAGAGGGAAAGGGGAAGGGAGAGAGAGGGAGAAGGAAAGAGGAGGACTGCGCCCCCTCCCCTTGTCCAATTAGGATTGGGGCAAGGGGGGCGCGCGCCACCTCTTGTGTCCTGCCTCCTCTCCTCCACTATGGCCCAATAGGCCCAATAACTTTCCCGGGGGTTCCGGTAACCTTCCGGTACTCCAAAAATCCCCGATCTTCTTCGGAACCATTCCGGTGTCCATATATAACCTTCCAATATATGAATCCTTACCTCTCGACCATTTTGAGAATCCTCATCATGTCTGTGATCTCATCCGGGACTCCGAACAAACTTCGGTCACCAAAACACATAGCTCATAATACAAATTGTCATCGAACGTTAAGCGTGCGGACCCTACGGGTTCGAGAACTATGTAGACATGATCGAGACACATCTCCGGTCAATAACCAATAGCGGAACCTGGATGCTCATATTGGCTCCTACATATTCTACGAAGATCTCTATCCGTCAAACCGCATAGCAACATATGTCATTCCCTTTGGCATCGGTATGTTACTTGCCCGAGATTTGATCGTCGGTATCATCATACCTAGTTCAATCTCATTACCGGCAAGTCTCTTTACTCGTTCTGTAATGCATCATCCCGTAACTAACTCATTAGTCACATTGCTTGCAAGGCTTATAGTGATGTGCATTACCGAGAGGGACCAGAGATACCTCTCCAATACACGGAGTGACAAATCCTAATCTCGATCTATGCCAACTCAACAAACACCTTCGGAGACACCTGTAGAGCATCTTTATAATCACCCAGTTACGTTGTGATGTTTGATAGCACACAAAGTTATCCTCCGGTATTTGGGAGTTGCATAATATCATAGTCAGAGGAATATGTATAAGTCATGAAGAGAGCAATAGCAATAAAACTAAACGATCATTATGCTAAGCTAACGGATGGGTCTTGTCCATCACATCATTCTCTAATGATGTGATCCCATTAATCAAATGACAACACATGTCTATGGTTACGAAACTTAACCATCTTCGATTAACAAGCTAGTCAAGTAGAGGCATACTAGGGACACTCTGTTTGTCTATGTATTGACACGTGTACTAAGTTTCCGGTTAATAAAATTCTAGCATGAATAATAAACATTTATCATGATATAAGGAAATATAAATAGCAACTTTATTATTGCCTCTAGGGCATATTTCCATCAGTCTCCCACTTGAACTAGAGTCAATAATCTAGATTACGTAGTAATGATTGTAACACCCATGGATTCTTGGTGATGATCATGTTTTGCTCGTGGAAGAGGCTTAGTCAACGGGTCTGCAACATTCAGATCCATCTGTACTTTGCAAATCTCTATGTCTCCCTCCTTGACTTGATCGTGGATGGAATTGAAGTGTCTCTTTATGTGTTTGATTCTCTTGTGTAATCTGGATTCCTTCGCCAATGCTATTGCTCCAGTATTGTCACAAAAGATTTTCATTGGACCCAATGCACTAGGTATTACACCTAGATCGGATATGAACTCCTTCATGCAAACTCCTTAATTTGCTGCTTCCGAAGTAGATACGTCCTCCGCTTCACACGTAGATCCCGCCACGATGCTCTGCTTGAAATTGCACCAACTGACAGCTTCACCATTCAATATAAATACGTATCCGGTTTGCGACTTAGAGTCATCCGGATTAGTGTCAAAGCTTGCATCGACGTAACCATTTACGACGAGCTCTTTGTCACCTCCATAAACGAGAAACATATCCTTAGTCCTTTTCAGGTATTTCAGGATGTTCTTGACCGCTATCCAGTGATCCACTCCTGGATTACTTTGGTACCTCCCTGCTAAACTTATAGCAAGGCACACATCAGGACTGGTACACAGCATTGCATACATGATAGAACCTACGACTGAGGCATAGGGAATGACTTTCATTTTCTCTCTATCTTCTGCAGTGGTCGGGCATTGAGTCTGACTCAACTTCACACCTTGTAACACAGGCAAGAACCCTTTCTTTGACTGATCCATTTTGAACTTCTTCAAAACTTTATCAAGGTATGTGCTCTGTGAAAGTCCAATTAAGCGTCTTGATCTATCTCTATAGATCTTGATGCCCAATATATAAGCAGCTTCACCAAGCTCTTTCATTGAAAAAATCTTATTCAAGTATCCTTTTATGCTATCTAGAAATTCTGTATCATTTCCAATCAAAAATATGTCATCCACATATAATATTAGAAATGCTATAGAGCTCCCACTCACTTTCTTGTAAATACAGGATTCTCTTAAAGTTTGTATAAAACCATATGCTTTGATCACACTATCAAAGCGTATATTCCAACTCCGAGAGGCTTGCACTAGTCCATAAATGGATCGCTGGAGCCTGCACACTTTGTTAGCACCTTTAGGATCGACAAAACCTTCTGGTTGCGTCATATACAACTCTTCTTTACGATATCCATTAAGGAATGCGGTTTTGACATCCATTTGCCAAATTTCATAATCATAAGATGCGGCAATTGCTAACATGATTCGGACAGACTTAAGCACCGCTACGGGTGAGAAGGTCTCATCATAGTCAACTCCTTGAACTTGTCGAAAACCTTTCGCAACAAGTCGAGCTTTGTAGACAGTAACATTACCGTCAGCGTCAGACTTCTTCTTGAAGATCCATTTATTCTCTAGGGCTTGCCGATCATCGGCCAAGTCAACCAAAGTCCATACTTTCTTCCCATACATGGATCCCATCTCAGATTTCATGGCCTCAAGCCATTTCGCGGAATCTGGGCTCATCATCGCTTCCTCATAGTTCGTAGGTTCGTCATGGTCAAGTAACATGACCTCCAGAACAGGATTATCGTACCACTCTGGTGCGGATCGTACTCTGGTTGACCTACGAGGTTCTTAGTAACTTGATCTGAAGTTTCATGATCATCATCATTAGCTTCTTCACCGATTGGTGTAGGAATCACTCGAACTGATTTCTGTGATGAACTACTTTCCAATTCGGGAGAAGGTACAGTTACCTCATCAAGTTCTACTTTCCTCCCACTCACTTCTTTCGAAAGAAACTCCTTCTCCAGAAAGGATCCATTCTTAGCAATGAATATCTTGCCTTCGGATCTGTGATAGAAGGTGTACCCAATAGTTTCCTTTGGGTATCCTATGAAGACACATTTCTCCGATTTGGGTTCGAACTTATCAGGTTGAAGTTTTTCACATAAGCATCGCAGCCCCAAACTTTAAGAAACGACAACTTAGGTTTCTCGCCAAACCACAGTTCATATGGTGTCGTCTCAACGGATTTAGATGGTGCCCTATTTAACGTGAATGCAGCCGTCTCTAAAGCATAACCCCAAAATGATAGCGGTAAATCGGTAAGAGACATCATAGATCGCACCATATCCAATAAAGTACGGTTACGACATTCGGACACACCATTATGCTGTGGTGTTCCAAGTGGCGTGAGTTGCGAAACTATTCCACATTGTTTCAAACGAAGACCAAAATCATAACTCAAATATTCACCTCCACGATCAGACCATAGAAACTTTATTTTCTTATTACGATGATTTTCCAATTCACTCTGAAATTCTTTGAACTTTTCAAATGTTTCAGGCTTATGCTTCATCAAGTAGATATACCCATATCTGCTCAAATCATCTGTGAAGGCCAGAAAATAACGATACCCGCCGCGAGCCTCAACACTCATCGGACCGCATACATCAGTATGCATTATTTCCAGTAAGTCAGTTGCTCGCTCCATTGTTACGTAGAACGGATTCTTAGTCATCTTGCCTATGAGGCATGGTTTGCAAGCATCAAGTGATTCCAAAAGCCCATCGGCATGGAGTTTCTTCATGCGCTTTACACCAATATGACCTAAACTGCAGTGCCACAAATAATTTGCACTATCATTATTAACCTTGCATCTTTTGGCTTCAATATTATGAATATGTGTATCACTACAATCGAGATTCAACAAAAATAGACCACTCATCAAGGGTGCATGACCATAGAAGATTCTACTCATATAAATAGAACAACTAGTATTCTCTGATTTAAATGAATAACCGTCTCGCATCAAATAAGATCTAGATATAATGTTCATGCTTAACGCTGGCACCAAATAACAATTATTCAGGTCTAAAACAAATCCCGATGGTAGATGTAGAGGTAGCGTGCCGACGGCGATCACATCGACTTTGGAACCATTTCCCATGCGCATCATTACCTCGTCCTTAGTCAATCTTCATTTAATCTGTAGCCCCTGTTTCGAGTTGCAAATATGAGCAACAGAACTAGTATCAAATACCTAGGTGCTACTACGAGCATTAGTAAGGTACACATCAATAACATGTATATCAAATATACCTTTCACTTTGCCATCCTTCTTATCCGCCAAATACTTGGGGCAGTTCCGCTTCCAGTGACCAGTCCCTTTGAAGTAGAAGCACTCAGTTTTAGGCTTAGGTCCAGACTTGGGCTTCTTCACTTGATAAGCAACTTGCTTGCCGTTCTTCTTGAAGTTCCCCTTCTTCCCTTTGCCCTTTTTCTTGAAACTAGTGGTCTTGTTAACCATCAACACTTGATGCTCCTTCTTGATTTCTACCTCCGCAGCCTTTAGCATCGCGAAGAGCTCAGGAATTGTCGTATCCATCCCTTGCATATTATAGTTCATCACGAAGCTTTTATAGCTTGGTGGCAGTGATTGAAGAACTCTGTCAATGACACTATCATCAGGAAGATTAACTCCCAGTTGAGTCAAGTGGTTGTGGTACCCAGACATTCTGAGTATATGTTCACTAACAGAACTATTCTCCTCCATTTTGTAGCTATAGAACATATTGGAGACTTCATATCTCTCAATTCGAGCATTTTCTTGAAATATTAACTTCAACTCCTAGAACATCTCATATGCTCCATGACGTTCAAAACGCCTTTTGAAGTCCCGATTCTAAGCTGTAAAGCATGGCACACTGAACAATCGAGTAATCATCAGCTTTGCTCTGCCAGACATTTATAACGTCCGGAGTTGCTCCTACAGCAGGTCTTGCACCTAGCGGTGCTTCCAGGACGTAATTCTTCTGTGCAGCAATGTGGATAATCCTCAAGTTACGGACCCATTCCGTGTAGTTGCTACCATCATCTTTCAACTTAGCTTTATCTAGGAACGCATTAAAATTCAAAGGAACGGTAGCACGGGCCATTGTTCTACAACAACATAGACATGCAAAAACTATCAATGGTGAACATAACTATGTTGATCATATCTACTATATGATTCACGTTCGACCTTTCGGTCTCAGTGTTCTGAGGCCATATCTGTATATGCTAGGCTCGTCATGTTTAAACCGAGTATTCTGTGCGTGCAAAACTGGCTTGCACCCGTTGTATGTGAACTTAGAGCTTATCACACCCGATCATCACGTGGTGTCTCGGCACGAGGAACTGTAGCAAGGGTGCATACTCAGGGAGAACACTTATGCCTTGAAATTTAGTGAGGGATCATCTTATAATGCTACTGCCCTACTAAGCAAAATAAGATGCATAAAGGATAAACATCACATGCAATCAAAATATGTGACATGATATGGCCATCATCATCTTGTGCCTTTGATCTCCATCTCCAAAGCACCGTCATGATCTCCATCTTCACCAGCTTGACACCTTGATCTCCATCGTAGCATCGTTGTCGTCTCACCAACTATTGCTTCTACGACTATCTCTACTGTCGGATTCACGGGTTCCGGCAGACCCTTAAGGTTCGAACTCTGGGGTGCGCGCGGAAATCGTGCCCACTACCTCTCCGTCTCGCAAGGATCTAACTACAACACAAGAGACACAGGGTTTATACTGGTTCGGGCCACCATTGTGGTGTAATACCCTACTCCAGTGTGGTGGGTGGATTGCCTCTTGGGCTGATGATGAAGAACAATACAAGGAAGAATGCCTCTTGCCGCGAGGGTCTGTTCTTGGCTAGGGGATGAACTGCTAGGGGGAGTTCGATCGCCCTTCTCTTTCTCTCTCTCTCTCTACTTGCTCTAGATGCTGAACCAGATTCGCCCGGTTTCTTGGTAATCGATCTGATGCCTCTACCCTGGGGGTGGCTAGTCCTATTTATAGGCAAAGGCCCTGGGCCTCTTCCCAAATATTGAGCGGGAAGGGCGCCAACAATTGGCCAATTTGAAGGGGAACATCTGGTACACTTATCCTGACTAAAGTTGGTCTTCGCCTGCCAAAGGCCCTGTGGTGACGTCGTGCTGGGCTCCATGGTGACCTCCTTCCCACCGTTGGACTGGTCTTGGTCTCATTGCACCGAAATGGGTACCTTTTCTTGATCCTCTCGCCTGCGCTTGCCCCCTTTGCACCAAAGAGGAAAGGGGAGACGCTGCGCGGGCTGGCGCCCGCCTGGCACCCTTGGTCGTCACGGCTTGCGTCATGAGCACCTCGTGAGGTACCCCGCCTTGATCTCTCCGCCTCCTCGCGAGCCAGCCTAAGGAGGCCGTGCTTGAGGAAGCGCCATGTCGTCCGCCTCGCGAGGCTTGGCCCCTCGCGAGGGTCTTGAACCTTGTGCTGATGAAGATGGGCTACGATGGGCCCCCATTTGAGCCACGCCGCAGGCCGCAGGCGGGCAAGTCTGGGGACCCCCGTTCCCAGAACGCCGGCAGTAGCCCCCGGGCCCAAGGCGCGCACGGACTTGGCCGCGCCGAGAGGCGAAAGGGCAAGGGCGAAGCGCCGCGGGCCCTAACAGCCTGCGGCCTCGGGCGCCGCGTGGCGGTTGATTGGACGTCGGCGTCTCCACTTCCCCACGACGCCTCGACGATAGCACGGATTGGACAAGTCCCTGCATGCAAATCGTGTCATGATTACCTGTGATCGTGGAGGCCGACGGTTGGCCTCTACCGGCTATAAGTATGGCACCGCGCGTGCCCTTCCGGTCCATCTCCCCTTGCTCTCTCCTTCGCCTTGATTCTTGCTCCGCCTTGTCGTGATGGCTCTGATTCGCCGGCTCTCTGCAGCGCAGAAGGGAAAGGCTCCTCAAGAGGTACCTGACCCGCTCCCGCCGAAGAAACGGCCTGCCCTGCGCGGCCGAGACGAGGAGAATCGCCTGGTGGTGCTGAGGCCTTGGTACGAGCGGCCTCCGCCGGGATTCCCGCTTCCCTTGTATGCCCACGCCGAGGGCCCTGGAAGAGGAGATGCCGATCTCCTCGGCCAGCGTCGTCGCCGGCGCCAGAGGGTCACGAAGGTGTTGGTCGTTCCTCCTGGAGTCCACGCCGAGGGCTCCTCCCGCGAGCTCGTGCTCCACGCCGCCATGCCTCCGCGGACTTGGATTCGCTTTCCTCCCTTCTTCGCCTCTGTCTTCCAGCAGGGGAGACTCCTGGAGCTGTGGCTGCAGCACGCCGACTGCAGCACTCCTGCGACCGGGGCAGAGGTTGCAATCACTGCCCCGGGCGAGGTCTTCATGACTCGCGGCTGGGGCGAGATCGCTCGGTGCTGCAGAACGAGGGGCGCCCTCACGATCCACCTGGAGTACGACGGCGCTTCGGTGATGTTCTTCAAGGTCTTCGACGCGAACGGTCGCCGGCTGGAGTGCTAGCCCGGGGGAGGCGGCCAGGACCTTGCCACGGTGATAGCCGGGCCTGCCAACCGCCCCCTGGACAGCTCCACGAGCGACGGGAGCGCCGGAGAATCCAGCGATCCCAATGAGGTCTTCGCGACGCCGGAGACGAGCGACGACAGCTACGAGCCCGCAAGCCAACGCCGCTCTCGGAGCAGGGCAGGCTCGCTTGGTCGCCGCCAATCCTGATCTGGATGGGGTTGGAGTCGGTGCTTGACGGCCCACTGTTGACGATGGCATCTTTTGCGAAGGCGCGTGTAGTTAGCACCTTTTAGGATCCGTTCCCTGCGAGGAATCACATTGTGCCCCATAGGGGCTTGTAAGGCGGCTGTGATCCTTGTTGTTAATATGTAACCCTTGCTATGGATTTGTGCGAATCGCGAATTCCATCATAGTTTGGTTCTCCCTTTCGCACCTCGCGAGGGCTTTGCGCTCTGCGTCGACAGGTCCCAGTCCCAAGGCGGCGTGAGCAGTCGCTGGTATGCTAGGTCGCGGTGCCGTGGTCAAGGCCAGGAGGTGAGCGACCCGGGGTCCGGTAAGAGCCCCTGAGTCGTGATGCTCAGGAGGTCCCCTTTGGCGCCCAAGCAGCCGTCGCTTGGTGAGAAAGGGAAGCAACGTTGCTAGTACGGAGTCGCTTTAGGTGCGGGGGTAGTGCCACGGTAGCCAACGCTTTGGATGGTGACTTATCTTGAGAATCGGAGATTGCCCCCAGCGCGCCGTCGGGTCCGGGGGGTAATTTGAAAGGAGATGCTTGACGAGGTCCTCGCGTGCCCCTTCTCCCTCGCCTCTGCTCCCCTTTCTGCTCTACGTCCTCGGGTCCCGGCCCTCGAGCTGGTCTCAGCCGTCGCTGGTATGCCAGGTCGCGATGCCGTGGTCAAGGCCAGAGGGTGAGGGCTGGAGAGCCAGTAAGAGCCCTGAGTCGCGATGCTCAGGCACCCCCCCCCTTTAATGTGCAAGCGGTTCGCGTGGGCGAGGGTGAAGGAAACGCCGCGAGGGCCTTGGCTAGCACAGCTTCCTCTAAGGATCCTGCAGATTCATCACAGAAAGAAGACGGGGCTGCCATAGCAGCGATTAGTTGACTGTTGGTCGCTCAGGAGCTCGCTGGTTGGAGCAGGCGAGGTGTATCTGGGCACCCGTGAGCCAGCGCGGGACTCACGAGGCCCTACCTCTAGGCGGGTTGCGCCTGACGCTGGGCCGTATCCTGAGATGTGTTCCTGCAAAGTCTGGTTAGATGCCGGCACTCTACGTCCTCGGGTCCCGGCCCTCGAGCTTGTCTCAGCCGTCGCTGGTATGCCAGGTCGCGATGCCGTGGACAAGGCCAGAGGGTGAGGGCTGGAGAGCCAGTAAGATCCCTGAGTCGCGATGCTCAGGCACCCCCCCTTTAACGTGCAAGTGGTCGACATGAAGAAGAAGAGGTGCGCGGACGACATCAAGTAATCAAGCATGATGCATAATTGGAAATAAACGCGGAAGGGATACATGCCGCTGGGCCTAGCCCGAGTGGCCTGGGGATGATGCAGCCCAAGGGGCGCCCCCACCAAAGCAAGCTAGCGACTGAAAAGGTAAAAAGGGATACATGCCACAGGGACGGACCCACGCGGCCTGGGAATGACGCAACCCTGGGAGGGCGCTCCCAGCTGGGAATGAAACTTGAAAGATGTCACCTGAAGATGTCGTCGGTAC
The DNA here is from genome assembly GCA_032464435.1 of Aegilops umbellulata. Taxonomy (NCBI): domain Eukaryota; kingdom Viridiplantae; phylum Streptophyta; class Magnoliopsida; order Poales; family Poaceae; genus Aegilops; species Aegilops umbellulata. Next base: position 117,819,249 of record CP136054.1, on the reverse strand, counting down.
AGTGGCGTCGGTGCAGCAGACTCGGTGGGCTGCAGAAGCCGATCCTCACGAGCCCCCAGGCCCAGGGGCCTCGGGAGGCTCCGGAGGCACTGGTGGCTCCTCGTGAGCAGCCTCCATCTTCGCCAGGGCTGTGGAACGCCTGTCTTCTTGCGCCTCCAAGATGCTCCTCATGATGCGCTGGTACGCCGCAGCCACGCTCGGCAGGCCATAAGGCATGCGAACATAGCTTTGGGGTGGTCCTCCGCAGCTCCCCGCTTGTGAGGGCCAGAGGCGCTCCGCCGTGGTGATCTGATTGAGCCCTGGTACGTCAACACAGACGCGCAGCCCACCATCCTCGCCTGGATGGGGAGCCACAGCTGGTGGGCGACGGCAACCTCTCATGATCCTTGACTCCTGTAGTTCTTGAATGGCCTTGCTAACAAACTCCTGCTGGTCCGACCTTCTTTCCTGGCTTCCTTTCGAGGGAAATGTGCCTCAAAGCACGCCTCCACATGGTGCCCCAGCGCCTCCCTCGTGACCTTGGCGAGGTCAGTGGCCCTCCAGGTGAGAGCCCCCGAGCCCTGCCTGAGGAGGGCGCCGGGCGCGCTTTCCTATGCGATTGAAGGAGGATCCCCCTGGGCAGACGCGGGCCTTGAAGGGCCTGCCTCCTGAGGGGCTGAGCCTGACATCGTCTTCTTCTTCTTGGGGGTGGTCTCAGGAAGCCTCCTGCTTCCGCGATCTGGGTCTTCTAGTGACGCGGCCTGAAAGGCTCGCTCCAGGGCACACACTGCATCCTTCTCTTGACATGGCACCGTGATGACGCCGCCGCTTCCTGGCATCTTGAGGACGTTGTAGCCCTGGTGAGTCGCGGCCATGAACTTGGCCAGTGCCGGGTACCCGAGGATGGCGTTGTACGGCAGGCGGATGTGGGCGACGTCAAAGTCGATGAGCTCGGTGCGGTAGTTGTCGTAGGTGCCGAAGGTGACTGGGAGGCGGACCTGCCCGATCGGGACCGTGGAACCGTCAGTGACTCCGGAGAAGGGCTTGGTTGGCTGAAGCTGGTCATAGGGCACTTGGAGGCTGTTGAATGTTTCCACGGACAAGACATTGAGCCCTGCCCCTCCGTCGACGAGGGTCCTGGTGACCAGAACGTTGCTGATGACTGGGGAACAAAGCATGGGGAGGACTCCGGCTGTGGCCGCGCACTTGAGCTAGTCTGCTGAGCTGAACGTGATGGTGCAGGCCGACCACCTGAGGGGACGCGTTGCTTCGAGCTTGGGGAGAACTGCATTCACTTCCCGAGCAAACTGCTTGAAGATACGTTGAGAGGCTGGGGCTTGAGCCCCGCCCAGGATGCAGGCGATTGCGCGAGGCTCTTGGGGTGTGTTTGGTTCAGGGAATGAAGTGGAATGTAACGGGTCGGACCTGCACCTGGGAGCGATTCCTGTGTTTAGTTGAAAAAGGGAATGGAACGCACTGGTTCCCTGGAGAGGAATATTCCCCCTATATGCCGAACCGGGTGGTTCCTCCAAATTGGCCGGACCACGCGGAACGCGTCTCTCTCGCGTCGTCCCCCACTCACCAACAAGGAAGGCGTCCTGCGCGGCACCCCGCTCCCTCTCCCTCGATGGGCATGGCGGCGGCCATACACCTCCCCCTCCTCTACGGCACCCCCTCGCCGCAGTTGGATATGCAGCCTCGCCGGCGTCTCCTTCCCCTCGTCGGAGATGTAGCTTCGCCGCGTCTCCTGCCCCTCGACCAAGGATCTGGGAAAGGACGGGGCAGCTCCCTCTCAATCCAGCCTCTCCCTCGGCTCGCCCTCTGGAACGACGGCTCCTCCCCCGTCTCTCTCTTGTCAAGCAGCAGCCGATTGCTCCCTCCTCCCGTTCCTCTCACCCAGTAGGCAGCAACAATGGCAGGTCAGATGCAGCCGATTTGTTGGGAAGTAGAGCAGATAAGCGGTGGTCGGCTCGGCTCGTCTCCTTCCAGGGCGGTAGCAGCACCTGGGCCGATTTGTTGGGAAGCGGATGCATCCACATACCTGGGCGGTAGCAGCACCAACCAGGGAGCAGCCAGTTCGGCAAGCAGTAAGAGAAGCATCAGCGGCGGCAAGAGCAAGCTTCTTCGATTGGCTCTTTCTAACTTGGCATTCTCCGTCCAATAATCGGTAGTACTCAACTTGTTAGTGCTAGCCCCCAGCCCCCAGCCCCCTCGTCTTGGTGGCGGTCTTCATTCCTTCTTGGCTGAGGCGGCAACGGCGGCAGGCCTGGGTTGCCATGAGGGCGATCCTCACGAGGCTGATCCCTCCAGTCCCCCTCGCGAGGCGGGTCGCGCCAGCGGTCCTCGCGAGGTTGGTCACGCCAGCCTTGCCGTGGGCCACGATCTTCCCAGCGTCCCGGGTTCCTTCCTCCTCCTCGGTCGTAGCCCCGGTTAGCACGGTCAGGGCGTCGGCCGACTCTTCCTTCTCGCACGACGTGGAGTTCTTGGCATTCGTTGGTGTTGTGGGTGTGGAGGTCGTGGTACACACAGTACCGGCTGCCCCTGGAGGATTCGGGCAGATCCTTGCCCCTCTTGGTGTCCGGCTCTGCCACGAGCACGGCGGCCCCCTTGCGCTTCACGTCCTTGGCCTTGGGCTTCTTCTCTTCTGGGTCTGCGGCAGGCAGCTCGAGGAGGGAGAGGCGTCCCTCCTCAGCTCTGGCGCACTTGGTCGCCAGGTTGAACAGCTCCAGGGAGGTGCAGAGGTCTTCGTGCATCGCCAACTCCTCCTTCATCTTGACGTCGCGCACGCCGTCGGAGAAGGCCGAAATGATGGCTTCTTCGGACACCCGGGGGATCTTGAGGCGCGCACTGTTGAAGCGCTGGATGTACTTTTGCAGGGTCTCCCTAGGTTGCTGCTTGATGCGGCGCATGTCGCTCACGGCGGGAGGCCGGTCGTGGGTACCTTGGAAGTTGGCGATGAAGCGAGTACGCATCTGGTCCCAGGAGGAGATCGTGCCTGGGGCCAGGTTCAGGAGCCAAGTGCGAGCACCTTCCTTCAGCGCCATGGGGAACCAGTTCGCCATGACCTTCTCGTCCCCGCTGGCAGCTTCGATTCCCAGCTCGTAGAGCTGGAGGAACTCCGTGGGATCAATTGTGCCGTTGTAGTGAGGAGGCAAGTCCAGCTTGAACTTGCCGGGCCACGCGACACTACGCAGCTCGGGGGCGTAGGCGCGGCAGCCAGCGGTGGCCGCAGGAGGTTTTGGTTGAGGGAGAGCTTGGCCTTGTGGGTCCCCTTGCGCTGCTGCTGGGATCAGCGCGGGGTCTTGATGTGCCGGAGCTGGAGCGGGGTCTCGGCGAGCCGGGGCTGGGAGCGCCCGGGCGGCCTCTTGCGGTCGCGGGACTTCTTGGCAGCTCCATTCCTGCTGGGCCGGCGCATGACAGAGCGAGTTCCGCCCAGGAGCAGTGCGCCTTGGGGCCATGGCATCTTCTTGGAAAGGAGGCGACTGGAATGCCCCCGGGGCTTCATTGCCCATGCGGGGCGGAGTGCGGCGCAGCGGTGCGGAAGGCGCGGGAGAGCCCCATGCGGCGCGGATGAGCTCGGCGACGTGGTCGAGCCACTCCTCGTAGACGTCGTCGACGGGGCGGTAGCGCAGGAGCTCGTTCGCCGCGATGAGCGCAGCCCGAGCCTCCAAAGGCGCACGAAGCACGTGCGACGAAGAACCGACCGGGGCGAGCGACGGAGTGGCGGTGCGGCCATCCCGCTGCACGGACGGGTGCTGAGAGGATGCTTGCTGCTTGTTCCCCGCCGGGCCGGTGGCGGCGTTGACGGCGGGCGACGGGGAACGACGAGGACGCCCATCGACGGGGGCCGTCTGGACGGCGCGGGAAGCGATGGTGGCCCGGCGCTCGGCACGGGCCCGACGAGCGTCAGACATGGATGTGATGGTCGGAGGAGAGCGGAGCGGTGGCAGACAGATTCCGGCGCACCCCTACCTGGCGCGCCAAATGTCGGATTCACGGGTTCCGGCAGACCCTTAAGGTTCGAACTCTGGGGTGCGCGCGGAGATCGTGCCCACTACCTCTCCGTCTCGCAAGGATCTAACTACAACACAAGAGACACAGGGTTTATACTGGTTCGGGCCACCATTGTGGTGTAATACCCTACTCCAGTGTGGTGGGTGGATTGCCTCTTGGGCTGATGATGAAGAACAATACAAGGAAGAATGACCTCGCGAGGGTCTGTTGTTGACTAGGGGATGAACTGCTAGGGGGAGTTCGATCGCCCTTCTCTTTCTCTCTCTCTCTCTCTCTCTCTCTCTCTCTCTCTCTCTCTCTCTCTACTTGCTCTAGATGCTAAACCAGATTCGCCCGGTTTCTTGGTACTCAATTCAATGCCTCTACCCTGGGGGTGGCTAGTCCTATTTATAGGCAAAGGCCCTGGGCCTCTTCCCAAATATTGAGCGGGAAGGGCGCCAACAATTGGCCAATTTGAAGGGGAACATCTGGTACACTTATCCTGACTAAAGTTGGTCTTCGCCTGCCAAAGGCCCTGTGGTGACGTCGTGCTGGGCTCCATGGTGACCTCCTTCCCACCGTTGGACTGGTCTTGGTCTCATTGCACCGAAATGGGTACCTTTGCTTGATCCTCTCGCCTGCGCTTGCCCCCTTTGCACCAAAGAGGAAAGGGGAGACGCTGCGCGGGCTGGCGCCCGCCTGGCACCCTTGGTCGTCACGGCTTGCGTCATGAGCACCTCGTGAGGTACCCCGCCTTGATCTCTCCGCCTCCTCGCGAGCCAGCCTAAGGAGGCCGTGCTTGAGGAAGCGCCATGTCGTCCGCCTCGCGAGGCTTGGCCCCTCGCGAGGGTCTTGAACCTTGTGCTAATGAAGATGGGCTACGATGGGCCCCTCGCGAAGTCTGGGGACCCCCGTTCCCAGAACGCCGACAGCTACCGCTTAGTGATAAATTAAAGCAATTACATGGCGATTGCATTTCATACAATAAAGCGACAACCATAAGCCTCCTGCCAGTTGCCAATAACTTTTACAAAACACGATCATATCATACAACAATTTATATATTATCACCTCTTGACCATATCATATCACAACATGCCCTGCAAAAACAAGTTAAATGTCCTCTACTTTGTTGTTGCAAGTTTTACGTGGCTGCTACAGGCTTCTAGCAACAACCATTCTTACCAACGCATCAAGAACCACAACGATTTTTTGTCAAGTGTGATGTTTTAACCTTCAACAAGGGCCGGCTGTAGTCAAACTCGATTCAACTAAAGTTGGAGAAACAGACACCCGCCAGCCACCTGTGTGTGAAGCACGTCGGTAGAACCAGTCTCATGAACGCGGTCATGTAATGTCGGTCCGGGCCGCTTCATCCAACAATACCGCTGAATCAAAGTAAGACGTTGGTGGTAAGCAGTATGACTATTATCGCCCACAACTCATTGTGTTCTACTCGTGCAAATAACATCTATGCATAGACCTGGCTTGGATGCCACTTTTGGGAAACATAGTAATTCAAAAAAAATCCTACGATCACGCAAGATCTATCTAGGAGATGCTTAGCAACGAGACGGGAGAGTGTGTGCACGTATCCTCGTAGACCGAAAGAGGAAGCGTTTAGTAACGCGGTTGATGTAGTCGAACGTCTTCACGATCCAACCGATCCAAGTACCGAACATACATCACCTCCGTGTTCAGCACACGTTCAGCACGATGACGTCCCTCGAGCTCTTGATCCAGTAGAGGGTCGAGGAAGAGTTCTGTCAGCATGAATGCGTGGCGACGGTGTTGGTGATGTGATCCCCGCAGGGCTTTGCCTAAGCACTACGACAATATGACCGAGGTGGTAAACTATGGAGGGGGCACCGCACACGACTAAGAAACAACTGTTGTGCCTTTGGGGTGCCCCCTGGCCACGTATATAAAGGAGGGGGAGGAGGAGGCCGGCGACCAAGGAGGGCGCGCCAAGGGGGGAGTCCTACTTGGACTCCTAGTCCAAGTAGGATTCAGCCCCCCTCCTTCCTTCCAGCGGAGAGGAAAAGGGAAAGGGAGAGAGAGGGAGAAGGAAAGAGGGGGGTCGTGCCCCCTCCCCTTGTCCAATTCGTATTGGGGCAAGGGGCACGCGCCACCTCCCGTGGCCTGCCTCCTCTCCTCCACTATGGCCCAATAGGCCCAACAACTTTCCCGGGGGTTCCGGTAACCTCCTAGTACTCCGAAAAATCCCCGATCAACCATTCCGGTGTCCTTATATAACCTTCCAATATATGAATCTTTACCTCTCGACCATTTTGAGACTCCTCGTCATGTCTGTGATCTCATCCAGGACTCCGAACAAACTTCGGTCACCAAAACACATAACTCATAATACAAATCGTCAGCGAACGTTAAGCGTGCGGACCCTACGGGTTCGAGAACTGTGTAGGCATGACCGAGACACATCTCTGGTCAATAACCAATAGTGGAACCTGGATGCTCATATTGGCTCCTACATATTCTACGAAGATCTTTATCGGTCAAACCGCATAACAACATACGTCATTCCCTTTGTCATCGGTATGTTACTTGCCCGAGATTCGATCGTCGGTATCATCATACCAAGCTCAGTCTCGTTACCGACAAGTCTCTTTACTCGTTCTATAATGCATCATCCCATAACTAACTCATTAGTCACATTTCTTGCAAGGGTTATAGTGATGTGCATTACCGAGAGGGCCGAGAGATACCTCTCCAACAATCGGAGTGACAAATCCTAATCTCGATCTATGCCAACTCAACAAACACCTTCGGAGACACCTGTAGAGAATCTTTATAATCACCCAGTTACGTTGTGACGTTTGATAGCACATAAAGTGTTCCTCCGGTATTCGGGAGTTGCATAATCTCATAGTCAGAGGAATATGTATAAGTCATGAAGAGAGCAATAGCAATAAAACTAAACGATCATTATGCTAAGCTAACAGATGGGTCTTGTCCATCACATCATTCTCTAATGATGTGATCCCGTTCATCAAATGACAACACATGTCTTTGGTTAGGAAACTTAACCATCTTTGATTAACGAGCTAGTCAAGTAGAGGCATACTAGGGACACTCTGTTTGTCTATGTATTCACGCATGTACTAATTTTTCGGTTAATACAATTCTAGCATGAATAATAAACATTTATCATGATATAAGGAAATATAAATAACAACTTTATTATTGCCTCTAGGTCATATTTACTTCAGCTTCCTCTCCCAACTTGGCTCTCCATAGAGTCTTGTTAAGTGCCAAGATGGATTATTGCCATCAATCACTATACCATCAGTGAAATTATCCGAGGAGTATTTCAAAACCACTTCGTTTACTTGATTATAATAAAGCACAAGTCCACGAGAATGTCCATCACTTGACACTAGATGGAAAAAAATCAAACCCTAGCTTGACTCTCAAGGCCTCTACCTTGTCTTTATTTTAAGTGTGACTCCGACAAAAATACAACATCCGCTTTCACCTGCCCCTGGAGATCCAAGAGCTCTCAAATTTCCTTGGATTGCCTTGGACGAAAGCATTCCATGGCAGTTCCATGCTAGTATCTTCATGGCAGTAAACCAACAAAAACTCTCGGTCGGCGGCGCCACCGGAGGACAGCAAACCTAACTAAAAATTGTTAGGGGGCGACGAATTTGGCATGGAGCTCCCTTTGAGGAGGATGAAGTGCACAGTCTCAAAAACTCTAACCTTTCATGAACAACCTGCTAATCCGATCTAGACAATCAACGAAGAAAGGCTGAAGCTACCCCGAGAAATCCCATCGGCCATCTAGCTTGTTGTGGAGAAGGAGAGACTAATGCCGACGCTCCAAAGCACCGACCTGGGATAACAGAGACGTCGGCCAATGCGCCACCACCAGGAGGTGGCGGACAATGGACCAACTGGAAGCCTAATCGCTTGGTGGTTCGCCTCTCCAGGGAAAAATGGTTCGACTCGTTATGACAAAACCTCCTATCCACTTAACTTCTGTTGTTCCTTCAATTTTTTTCTATAGGGGCTTTATTCCTTTAAACTGATCCATTGGCAGTGAACAACGAGTCCCGGGATGAGAAAAGGCACTCAGTTACATATTTCCGGTAGATGTTCTATGTTAATATTTGTCTTTTGTTGGAGGTGAGCGATTTGACAGTGTCGAGAGCGAGAACGAGAGATAGGCTCCCACGTGCACCAATGCGTCACTGGCCACTCCAGCCCACGGCGGCCACCTTCCCCAACTGCCACCCACCCGGGCCGCCACTCCTTCCCATGCCTTGCTCCTCCCCTCCTCGGGATCCGGTAAATAATATATGTTTCAAGCATTTACTACCTCCGTCCGGGTTTATTGGGCCCCTTCATATTTTGGGCCAGATTTTGACCATCTATAGACTACTAAAATATAAAGTATATGCTATAACAAATTATACTGTAGGATTTGTATTTGAAAGAGCTTTCCGACAATATAATTTTTGTGACATATAGTTTACATTTTGTTAGTTAAATTTTAGGTCAGACTTTATCCCAAAATAAGAGGGGGTATAATAAACCCGGACGAATGGAGTATGTTTTAAAATTTGTATGTTATGTCTCAAGGTAGTATCGAGGGGGTCTAATAAACCTGGACGAAGGGAGTATGTTTTAACATTTGTATGTTCTATCTCAAGGCACTATCAACAGACTGTGCATATGAAGATAGAAGAAATGCATTTCACTTTTTATTGACTGAGTTGGCTTCACTATGCTATATGTTAGAAATATATGTGGTAGAAGTACGAAGAGATATATCTGCTAATTTCTCATGAATTTTTTGTACCTGTAAATATCAACTCAAGGTGCCTTGATGTACATGAAAGTACATTATAACTTGTACTGAATCTTTTGTTGGCTTCTTTTACTGATCTTCTGTAGGAGCGTGCAAAGGCGGTTCCCCTTGATCTCAAAGGACTCGCTGCCGCTGGGAGAATATCTGGTGCAACGGTGGTTGTGGTGCTAACGATGCACCGAACTCACATTGCACATTTTAAATTGTTTTGAAAATTCTGAAAAAATTAGCACATTCACACAACGACAATGTAGGTTGTCACAAAAATTCAAGTCAGAATTCGAAACATAGCTTTGAAAAAAATGATAAATTCAAACTAAATAGTACATAACATAAGTTGGGTCTTAGAATTGGCCCATTATCACACTGATGTCAAAGTTGCTAAAAAAATTATCTCAAGAAATGTTGCAAATTTTGATATGAAATTTTCTGACAACATACATTGATGTTACGCCAATGTGTAATTTTTCTTTAGTTTTTTAAAATATTCTACGACATCGATGGAGCGGTAGCCTCACAAGAGTGGGTGCACCGGATACATTCCCGGCCTACGCCCGTCATCTACTCTCCCACGTATGAGCGCTTGCGCATGAGCTAGGTGCGTGGAGGGCCTACGCAACAAGTCACAAATGTGAACATGTGGTGGATGTGGCTAAAACTTGTTTCAGTGTTGTGGTGGATGTGGCTAAAAGGTCATTGCTCCACCATATATGATGATCTAACTCCTAACTTTTATACTCTCTCCGGTTCAATTTAATTGTCGCAACTTTAGTACAACTTTAGGATTGAAATTAATTGTCGTAGCTTTAATAAAACTTTATAAGGGAGTACATTAATTTGCATACGTCGCCATATAATTAGTGTCTTGTTTTAGCTGGATTTATGTGGTGACCTGATCGAATTTCTCATCAGATACGTGGCACCAAACTACTTTTTTTAGGGGTGCAACCAAACTACATGAGATGTGGTCTATCTTCCCACAATCATTAATGCATTAGTTCATTCTAGATGGGGTTTATATACTCCCTCCTTTCCGGTTTATAGGGCTTATCTCAAAATTTTAGTTTTCCCATTTTATAAGTCCTAATTTGGTTGTTCCCCATCACATGTTCAGATTTCAAGGTGCAATAAATCATTGCATGCAAGTACTAAGAGAAAATTGACCAATGCATGTACTTTATGCATGCATAATTGCAATTAATGCATTGGCAAACACAATTTTTGAGGAAAACAAGCGCATTAATTGAGTGGTTTTGCAAACTACAAAAATCGTTCCACCACTCACCATCTACCTTGGTTGGTGAGATTTTTGAATTGAGCCCTATAAACCGGAAAGGGGGTAGTAACATTGTATTTAATTGTGACATGCACTCATTTTTTATCCCCTCGAACAAACCAAAATGATTGAAGTTTTCCTATTTGGAATCGTCTTAGGCCTAATTCCTACTACTTTAGCGGGATTATTTGTGACTGTGTATTTGCAATATAGGCGTGGGATCAGTTGTATCTTTGATTGAGTCATTTTTATCTACAAACCACTACCTATTTTTTCTAGCCATGCAATTATGCCACATCAGCAAACCATGCATGTAAATTATAAGCTATAGTTTTGTATTAGTATATCCATGCAATGCTTCCATGCTACCTCATCAGTTCATGCATGTAAGTCATCATCTAATTTTTGCACTAAGTTATGTACTCTTGTGGCCATGGTATATATGTTAGGTGCCTGGAACATACCTACATAGTTAACGCTTCACTTTTTTTTAGAAATGACACTCTTTTAACCGAATCTTTTTTTCTTTTTTATACATATTTTGTTATATGCTCCATTTTTTTAATGTTTTAAAGTGTAAGTATAGAATGAGTGTGGCTAGCTCTCATTTAGATGAGAATTAACTAAGTCTAATTTGACACCTGTGCCAATTGATTTTACTCGGTGATTCATGTGGATTTTTTTCATCTTCATTTTTTGTTTTATTAATCAATTGTTGTAGGAGTTAGATGAGACTTTGTTAATCCTCATCAAGATGAGAATTAGCAAATCCGACCGAGAATACTCTCACATTTTATTTTTATTTATGTAGCACCTAATTGCGCATTTCTTTTAACAAGATTACCGCAACAGTGTGTGGGGTATCATCTCTTCTTCGGTGTTGCTAGCCTATAAGTGCCCAATTAATTAGACGGTTCAATCCAGAAATGCAGGACCCATTTGTACAAACTGATCCGCAACTTCTGAAAACGCATCTGGGTAATGTAATGCAGAACAAACCAGTGTTGGACCACTGACCTAAAGAAAGAGAAACGAGACAGTAGGAAAATAGGTGGCATGTGCTCCCTTTGACAAACATCTTCATTGGTCTCATGGCCAATTATTATGAATTGGATTATACCCCATTTTATGGTACACAAAATTATTGACCTGTCATGACCCTGCTGGACCATCTAGAGATGGTATCCTATGATCACTAAATCCCTAGGGAAGGAAACAACATTTGTACCCAGAGAGCGTGCACCTAGCAAAACGACACACTCCCTTGCACTCTCTGTTTACTCACCTCAAAAGTGAATAGGGACAACATACATAATTTCTACGGGTCCCCTAAAGTACACAAGGTTGCATTGTCAACATCGCACTGCTACTGGGCCCGCCAAGTCACCTGAGACTAAACTATCCGTCCCGGTTGTTGAGTAGGCCCAGGGAACCTGAACTCGCTCGGGCTTGGACCTGGGCCTGGGTTTGGACCGGTCTGGTGAGAGCCATAAGTTTGGTGGGTGAGATGGGCTTCTTCGCATCGGCCCGCTCTGCATTCCCGGCCTTCCGTGCGTCGGGGCCGTCGTCGTGCCGGATGCCGCGCAGCAGCGCTGCCACGTCCTTGATGGTCGGCCGGTCCTCGGGGCGCGGGCTGGCGCACAGCAGCGCGATGCCGAGGGCTTGCAGCATCTCCTGGACCTGCGTGTCCGGCCGGCCTTGCAGCCTCGCGTCCACGATCTCCGCCGGGTCGCGCTTCCGGCACAGGTGGTCGCGCACCCACTGCACCACGCTCTGCCCCTCGCCGAACGCCGGGTCCAGCGTGCGCCGCCCCGTGATCATCTCCAGCAGCACCACGCCGAAGCTGTACACGTCGCTCTTGGTTGTGATCTTGGTCATGCAGCCGTACTCTGCATCAAACCATGACGACAAATGTTAATCCGGTAGTACATCTTTTACATGGAGATTGAATTTTAAATAAACTGAGTAGCAGAGTTGGAATTGCAGTGATTTTTTGAAGGGACGGAAATGCTTACCGGGAGCGATGTAGCCGTAGGATCCGGCGAACGGCGGAGGCGACGAGTTGGCGCCGTCATCGGCGACTCGTGCCAGGCCGAAGTCGGCGAGGCAAGCCTCGTAGCGGTCGCCGAGGAGGATGTTGTCGGCCTTGACGTCACGGTGGATGATCCCCGGCACGCAGTCGTGGTGGAGGTAAGCCAGGCCCTCGGCCACGCCCACGGCGATCGCGAGCCGCACCTCCCACTCCACGACGGCGGCGCCGGTCGCGCCGCCGTGTAGCAGGCCTCCTAGAGTGCCGTTCGGGAGGTAGTCGTAGAAGAGGAGGCGCGTCCGGCGGTTGGACGCCCATCCAAGCAGCCGGACGATGTTGCGGTGGCGCACCCTGGGCAGCACGCTGATCTCGCACGCGAATGCCTCCACGGACGCCTCGTCGCATGACTGGAATTTCTTCACGGCGACCGTGACGCCGGACGACGGGATGTTGGCACGGTACACCGCGCCGGACCACCCCTGGCCGATCACGTTCGCCGGAGTGAGGCTGCGGGCCACATCGGCCACGCCGATGTCCAGCTTCTGGTACAGCGTGACGTCCCACGGCGGCGACATCTCGGCGCCCTTGTCCTCGCTGGCACGCTCGCTGCGCCGGCGCCAACCGAACAGGACGAGCACCGCTGCCACCAGGAGGACGACGAGGGCGGTGAGCAGGACGGCCATCGCGACACGAGCGGCGCGGCGTGCCTCGAGCTCACGGTCGCCTGCGTCGCCAGAGCACCGCGAGAGGCACAGTGCCTGGTTGCCCTCGACGTCGCTGGTTGGGAGCTTCGCGAAGAACGCCGTCTCTGGAAGCCGGCCGGAGAAGCCGTTGAAGGAGACGTTGAGCGCCACGAGGTTCTGGAGCGCGGACAGCGCCTGGAGATCGCCGGAGAGCTGGTTGTGTGAGACGTCGAGCACCCCAAGCCTCACGAGCCCTGCGAACTCCGATGGCATCGAGCCGGAGAAGCTGTTGCAGCTGAGGTTAAGGGCGATCTCCAGTCCCGGAATCTTGCCGATGCTCCCCGGAATGTGACCGGACAGCGAGTTGCCGCCGACGTCGAGGAGCTGGAGGCGGGAGCACGAGCCAATCTCCGGTGGCATCGCTCCGGACAGCCGGTTGCCGCTGAGAATGAGCTTTGTCAACGAAGTGAGCAGGCCGATGTCGGACGGGAGCGCGCCGGAGATGGCATTGTAGGAGAGGTCGAGGTACTGGAGCGAGAGCAATTCCTTGAAGAGACCTGCCGGCAGCATGCCGGCGATGGCATTGTTGTGGAGGTCGACGAACGTGAGGTTCCGGCATCCCGACAACTCCGTGGGGAGAGCACCGGACAGCCGGTTGGAGCCCAGGTCCAGGAAGCTGAGGCTCCCAAGCATGCCGATTTCCGGGGGTATCGCGCCGGCGATGTGGTTGCCGCTCGCCCGGAACCGGTCGAGGGACGTGCAATTGCCAATCTCCGCTGGCAACTGGCCGGAGAGTTCGTTGTTGATGAGGAGCAGCTTGGACAGCCGTGGAAGCTGGAAGAGCGACGGTGGGATCGGCCCGGTCAGAGCATTGGTCGACAGGTCGAGCGCCTCGAGGCTAGTGCACCGGCCGAGCTCCGGCGGGATGTTTCCGGTCAGCTGGTTGGCCCACAGGTAAAGCATGCGCAACGCCGGGAGGCCGCCAAGCTCGGCGGGGATGGCACCCGTGATCTGGTTGTTGTCGAGCTCCAGGTCGGTGAGGTTGCTGCACCGGGCCAGCTCCGGCGGCACCGTGCCAGAGATCTTGTTCCCGCTGAGTTGCAGCTCTTGCAGCGACAGGAGTTTCCCGAGCGACGCCGGGATGTGGCCGGTGAGCCCGTTGATCGACAGGTCGATCACGGCGAGCTCGCTGCACGAGCCGAGCTCCGGCGGGATGATGCCGACGAGCTGGTTCTGCCACAGCAGAAGGTTCTTGAGCTTCTTGAGCGCGCCGAGCTCCGCCCGGATGGACCCGGATAGCGCGTTCTCGTAGAGGTAGATGTTCTCCAGGCTGCTGCACCGGCCGAGCTCTTTGGGTATCGGGCCAGAAAGCAGCGCCGTGTAGATGGCCAGCGTGGTGAGGTTCTTGAGGCGGCCGAGGCTCGCAGGGAGCGGGCCGGTGATGCTGGTCTCGGCGAGGCCGACCATGGTGAGCCTGGAGCAGCTGCCGATCTCCGTGGGGAGCGCGCCGTGGAGGTTCTTGTTGCCGCCGCCGCGGAGCACCTCGAGGCTGGCCATGCGGCCGATGGCCGCCGGAATCCTGCCGCCGAGCTGGTTGTCGTAGACGATGAGCTCCCGGAGCGACGTGAGGTTGCCGATGGCGTCCGGGATGGCGCCCTCCAACCGGTTAGAGTTGAGATAGAGCGTCTCGAGCTTGCTCCCTGTCCGGCACAGCCCGGACGGTATCGACCCGGTGAGCGCATTGTTGCTGAGATCAAGGTGCGCCAGAGCGGGCAGCGCGCCGAGCTCCGGCGGTATCGGGCCAGTCAGGTTCGTGCCGGTGAGGACGAGCCGGGTCAGCGTGCCTCCCACGGCGGCGGCCAGGTTGGCCGGGACGCCGCCGAGGAGGTCGACAAACTCCAGGCGCAGCTCGGTGACGCCGCCGTCAGCATTGCACGCCACGCCGGTCCACCGGCACGGCGACGCGTCCCCAGCCTTCCAGTCCGCCAGCGCGCCAACACCGTTACGCAGTGTCGCCTTCCACGCGAGCAGAGCCGCGCCCTGCTCGTCCACGGCGGCAACGACGGCGCTGCCCACGCACAGCATGACAAGCGCGCAGCACCTGACGAGCGCCGCCGCCCACCATTTGCTCCGCCTACCCATGAGAGCAACGCTAGCTTGTCTGTAATCGTACCATGCAACTACCGAAGTACAAGAATATGCAAGAACATGAGTACAAGGTAGCAGCAGCAGCTAACTCTACAGAATTGTGTGGTCTAGAGGTGTTAATTGGAGCGAAATCTTGGTCTTGCTTATGTTGCAAGCCTAGTAGCAGTAACTAATTAATGGAGTGGCCAAGAGGTTTAGCATAAGTAGAGAGAGAGGGGGGAGGGGGAGGTTAAAGAGAGTATTTGAGGTTGATGAGATGATGAAGCAATGGAGGAAGGCCACCTTTGTACCTGCAGAATCTCTGGATCCGAGGCAACAGTGCACACTACCACACCCTGTCTCTCCTAGGAAATTGTTCAGATGTACTCTCCTCTGGCCTCTACCACTGAATTATCACCGCCTTCAAAAAATATTTGTTCACAGTCAGTCACCATTGTGAGGACCCATTAGTGGTTGAGCATATTTAAATTTGTTACTACAGGCATCAGATCACCAACGTCTAATTGCTTTGCGATGCCCAACTGGGGAGCTATTTTTATTTTAACGGCGGTAACAGCTTTGCTAGCAGCCAGGAGAAAGAAAAGATGGCATCTGGGTGGGCAGCTTCATCATGGAAAGGGTGTGTCTCAGCTCTCAAGGATGATAATATTGAATAACAAGCACTTCACAGCCTGTAACTTGTATTGGTTACTACTTAACAGTTTGTAGTTAAGGACCTTGGTGTAATTTTGGATTCTGCAGGGTGACAATTGCAGTGCTAGTGGTGAGACCTGAGAAGAGCACCCACAGTCCAACAGTTTCAAATAAATCGAATTGGAGATTCTTCCTCTACATGGATGGTAAGTGAATCATCTCCCTATTTAAGTCTCCAAGAAATCCCTACACAAAGATTGGAGATTAAGTAGACAAGGAGATACTACCACTGCTGCAGTAACGAAAAGATTCCGAATAATGATTCTTGTGTGACATATATCTCTACTTCCTAAAAGCCTCCCCTCCATGGTTTATTTATGACTGGCTATTTTTCGTCTGTTTTTTTCATGTCACCTCCCACCACCTCTTTCCACTGGATTTTCTCCCTCCCATTAAAGGGAAGATCTTGTTTCGTGATTGTTTTGGCAGGTGTTGCTTTAGTTCAATCACATAAATAATAGATAATTAAGAATTCAAAAATCACACCATATATTTGAGATCACCTTCTAAAAGACAAATATAAAAAATTTCTAGATAACCAAAATCAAATATGTCTTAATAACAAACCGCTAATCCCGCACACCATGCCATTTATAATATTTATTGTCTCTACTATTAATTGACAATCAAAAAAATTCTAATACAATAAAATAGCATATCTTTTTTGTTATGAACGTATGCAACCGTGCGCCTCTGCGGAGGGATGACGTGGCCGGGCCTGACGCTGGCGCAATGCTCAACAATGTCAGGGCGTGGATCACGACGTCGAGGGCGGCTGTAGCGAAAGGCAGGCCATCGGACCGCCACATACATGCATTCATGGATGCGGTCATATTATATTTTTTTGTCAGTTATACAAGTAGCCAAATAGGCTATGTTATCAAATCAAGTGTGTCCATTCAAATGTCAAAATATTCTTTAAGGAAATTTGTCCTACAATACTCGGTAGTTGTCGTCGTAGTTTGTAACAACCATTCATGCGAAAATATTTTGGAAATCAAGCATTGAATCAGTTCGTAAATCAAACCCTCAATGGAAATTCCGTAAGCAATTTGTCCTACAATACTCGGTAATTAGCTAGATACTCAATTCCGTATGCAATTGGTTAGGCCATTTAAATAGGATTTTTAACCGAATCAATTTGGAAACCGAGTCAACAGTTATCTCTACTCCTAAAAGGGGAGTTTTTTTTGAAGGGGTAAAACTTTATTTCTCATATAATGGCAAGATCGTTTACAACATGATGAGAAATAAAATCTGGGATAGTACCTTCCCAAAACTCTGAAGATCTACTAGCTAGAGATGACTTAGCTATGCAATCAGCAACGCAGTTTGCTTCCCGAGGGCAGTTACTTACTTCATATTTCGCATAATCCAGGCCCATATCTTTGCTCTCTAGTAGGATAGCCGCTTCTTGTCCCAAGACAGTTTCAGAATTGAGAGCTGTCGGTGTCAAAACCGGCGGATCTCGGGTAGGGGGTCCCGAACTGTGCGTCAAGGTCGGATGGTAACAGGAGACAAGGGACACGAAGTTTACCCAGGTTCGGGCCCTCTCGATGGAGGTAAAATCCTACTCCTGCTTGATTAATATTGATGATATGGGTAGTACAAGAGTAGATCTACCACGAGATCAAGGAGGCTAAACCCTAGAAGCTAGCCTATTGTATGATTGTGTATGCTGATGATTCTGTCCTACGGACTACAACCCTCCGGTTTATATAGACACCGGATAGGGTTAGGGTTACATAGAGTCGGTTACAATGGTAGGAGATCTTGAGCATCCGCACCGCCTAGCTTGCCTTCCACGCCAAGGAAAGTCCCATCCGGACACGGGACGAAGTCTTCAATCTTGTATCTTCATAGTCCTGGAGTCCGGCGAAGGTATAGTCCGGCTACCCGAACACCCCCTAATCCAAGACTCCCTCAGTAGCCCCCGAACCAGGCTTCAATGACGACGAGTCCGGCGCGCAAATTGTCTTCGGCATTGCAAGGCGGGTTCTTTCCCGAATTTTGTGTTCCTGTACGAATAATGTCCGATTTTTGTAGCGCTCCTCGGCTTTTGCGCCCAATAATGGTTGTCTTCCACGTGTTGAACGAATGCGAAAATCCTGGGGCGTTCTTACATCCACACCCCTAGCCATATAAACGAGCCGCCTATTTAACGGGATGGGGATTTAGATCCGAACCGCACCTTCTCCTCTCCGCGAGTTATCATCAGAGCTTTCCTAGCGAAGGTCCATTCCAACATGGCCAGCCGTTGCAGCTCCTTCCCTCGCCCCTCCGGTCCTAAGCCCGGGGATTGGGAGAGTTGCACCATTCCGCATAGCGAGTTAGTGTCGCTTCAGGCCAAGGGATTTCTCCCTCAGGCATACATGGTCCCGGTCCAAGCCGGTCTCGCCACCTACCGTGGCGGAAAACAAGCGGAGAACACCCCCAATCCTTCTAAAGGAGAACGGGTGTGCCTTGTTCCCTATCTGATAAGGGGACTGGGATTTCCAATCCATCCATTTCTCCGCGGGCTTCTAGAGTTCTACGGCCTCCAGCTGCATCATCTCACGCCCGGCTCCGTGTTACACATTGCGGGCTTCGTTGCCCTTTGCGAGCTATTTTTAGGCGTCGAGGCTCATTTCGCATTGTGGAAGAAGATATTCTGCCTGGTGCCCCGTTCTCAAGAGGGGTCTATATACCAAGTGGGCGGAGCCGAAGTATGGCGCATCGCCGGGACCGGATACCTATCCGGAACCCCGAAGAAGGTGTCCGAGGACTGGCCTTCAGAATGGTTTTACATAGACGACGTTCCACTGCCGGACCCTATCCGGGCCGGTCTCCCTGAGTTCAACAGTGCTCCCTTGAAGAAACGCTTGAGCTGGCGCCCACGGAGCTCTCAGAGAGAAAGCGACAGGGACGTCCTTTACCTGATGGGCCGGATAAGACCGTTGGCTCATTCCGGACTAACCATGATCGGAGTCATGGCCGCATGCATTACGCGAGGGGTGCAGCCGCTTCAATACAGAGGCCGCCCTATGTGGGATTTCAATGGGGAGGATGACGCCACGCGTTATGGCCGTAAAGGGCCAGACTCGGCTGTCGCCCTAATAAAGGTTCTGTCCTCTTTGTACAAAGGAGAGAAGGAGGAATTCCTCCGCATTAACCCGCGGGCTGGATTTACTATGTATGAACCTCCAAGTTGGGTAAGCGAACAACTGCGCCTGCCCATTTATTTTATACTTCCATGGTCAGATACGTAGTCTGACGACTTCAATGCAGGAACTGCGACAGGAAGTGAAAGATATAAGCAGCCGCCCTCCACAACCCGAGGACCCAGAATGGTCCCTCGATCCGGACTCTGAAGAGGATCCGGATATATCGGTGGAGCTTATCGACGGGGTGTTTCATCAGCTAAGCAAGGACACCACCTTGATCGCTACTGTGGCTGATTACCCCGGGTTAATCCCGGCCTCCCAGGTGACAGAAACTGGAGTCTTTATTCCCTTGAAGGGGGTTCCATTTTCCCGTATTCCGGTGTTTCTAAAAACAACCGTGTTTCATAGGGGAGATTTCCGAGGCGGGAAGCCGAACCTGCGGCGGCTAGCCCACGAGGGGCCGCAGGTCCCCGTGGGGAAAAAAGAGATGCAGTCCGGACCGAGATGCCGGCGCAAAGGTAACGCATTCTCCGTTTCCGCGGCATTATTTCGCCAGGGCATATTAACGTTCGTGCCTTCTTCAGGACAAAGAGACCTCGCCGGACTATATCCGGAGAGGATGCCAATCGCGCTTCCACCAGCCAGGTTCCAGTAACCGGCCAGGAAACGGAGGCGAGCACAAGGTGTGCACCGGGCGCTCCTCCGACAGAGGATGCGGACAGGCTGTCTGCCACAAATTCTGAAGTGGAGAGTGCCATGAACCACACGCGTCGCCGGACAATTTTACGGCGACGCTTGTTTCTCCCAAGAGGCTTTAGATGCCTTTAATTCGGGAGATGCGTACCTCCGTGCCGCTCAAGATGGTTTAGCCAGAGCCATGGAGCAGTATGTGAAAGACATACGGGTAAGAAAATTTTGGTTAAATATATATATACCAGTAGCCCCCGAGACTTGAAACAGTTAAAGTAACTGATTTAAGCATCATATAACATGCAGGTTCTTACCGAGAAGAACATCGTGCTGTCCCAGGAGCTGGAAAAGTGCAAGGCCCAACTAGAGGCCGCACTAGCCGCAGCAGGGGAGCCTAAAGGGAACCCCTCAGGTAAGATACACTTCTAAAGATTAATATTGTGCGGTTTGGGTGCAAATCTGACCATTGATGTTGCAGATGGCGCCGGACTTGATCCGGAGAAGCAACAACTCTTGCGCCGGTTAGAGGCCGGTGAGAGTACGTTGACAAAGGTGAGGCGAGAGAAGAATGATCTCCAGGATGCCAACACCAAGTTGGATGTTGAACTTAAGGACGTTCGTGGCCAGCTGTCGGACTCCACGAAGGAGAATCAGCGGCTTTGACGCGGCATATTTAGTAAGTTCTTGAACGAACTTTGAAAAATGAGTTCGGCGAGGAAGCCGAATAACAGAGTATTGTCTGTAGGTATGCTCACAGGTCGTCCTGCAGAGGAGATGCCTAGTTCTACGGGTGACCTTCTTCCCGAACTCCTGCAACTGCACGAGCGAATTCGGCAGGCAATGCAAGGCGTTGCCCAAGCCTTATGGCCTGCCCAGTCCATGCCCAAGGGCCTTGGAGAGCTTGCGGAGAAGCTAAAGGGAGCTCGGCGGCGCTTCCGGTTGTGGAAGGTATCGGCCTGCCGACAAGGCGCTAGAGAGGCCTGGGCTATGGTGAAGACCCGTTTTACGAAGTCTGACCCAAACCATATGGCCGAGGTCGGACCGGTAGGGCCTGACAGGAAGGAGATCCCTGTAAGCTTAGTGTACGACCAAGTAGAATTGGCCGCAAAGTATTCCCAGCAGGACTGTAAATTAGACAGCCTGTTAGATGGTATAGAGGAGGAATACAATCAGTCGAAATGACTGTGTACTTTTCAATTGACATATGTAATGCCTTCTAGCCGGATTGTAGATCGTTTGTCGTTGCCGACCTTTTCGCTTCAACCTCGGGACCTGACGGTCCGGAGTGTGTCTGAATACCATAGCGGTTATACAAGAACTGTGGTATGCGTGGAGACCAGGCGTAGGGGTCATTAGTGCTTTATCAGACAAGTGCCCAACTAGTTATGTTATATTACATGGTTAGTAAGAAACATCTTCCAGAGAGAATAGTTCCGTTAAGGGTTCCTTTCGCTAGCCCTAAAGTGCATGTCCGGACTGTGTAAAAAAACATAGAAAAAGCATCTGGGGGCGCATAAAAATTAATAAAAAGATCATCTTTTATTTCACCGACCGAATATTCCCTTAAGAACGCTAGCTTTCGGCTTCACCCAGTCTGAGGTACACATCCGGCTGACCCGGCAGTAACAATCGCAGAGGTGCTCCCTTTACCGCCTAGCCGAACAATCGGGAACGTAGGGGTAAGCACAGGAGCCAGGCAACCCAGCTTGGCCAAAACTAAAGTCATATCGATGCATATAATGATGAAAAAAAGGTACATGCGGAAGTTTGACACATGTGTGGGGCATGAAGCCCGTATAAATAAGCTTCTGTTAAAGAAGCCCCCAGGTTAAATGAGCGTGAGTGCGCATCATGTAGTGAGCCTTTTAAGGGCTATAAAGGAAAAAGAGGGGAAGGAGAGAAATATAAGACAGAAAAATGTAAAAAATGGACAGGGGAAGGAGACGAACACGGAGTCCGGCGCTAGGCATAGAATCTTCGGAGACGTGTGGCGTTCCACGGGTTCGGCTCGAGACGGTTATCCGACGCCTCGCAGGCGGTACGCTCCACCAGTCAGGACATGGTCGATTATAAATGGACCTTCCCATTTGGGCTTGAGTTTGTCCTTTTTCTTATCCGGCAGGCGTAGAACTAGTTCGCCAACATTGTAATTTTTGGCCCGTACTTCTCTGCTTTGGTATCTTCGGGCCTGTTGTTGATAAAATGCGGAACGGGCTTTCGCCACGTCACGCTCCTCCTCCAAGGCGTCCAGGCTGTCCTGCCGATCGAGCTCGGCTTCTCTTTCTTCGTACATGCGCACTCTAGGTGAGTCATGAATTATGTCGCAGGGCAGAACTACCTTTGCGCCGTACACCATAAATAATGGTGTGTATCCGGTGGTGCGATTTGGCGTGGTCCGCAGCCCCCAGAGTACGGAGTCGAGCTCCTCTACCCAGTGCATGTTAGATTCCTTGAGGGACCGCACTAGTCTGGGTTTGATGCCGCTCATGATAAGACTGTTTGCACGTTCAACCTGGCCATTGGTTTGTGGGTGATAGACTGAAGCATAGTCGAGCTTGATGCCCATGTTTTTGCACCACAGTTTTACCTCGCCAGCTGTAAAATTTGTACCGTTATCGGTTATGATGCTGTGGGGGACGCCGTAACGGTGTACAACCTCGGATATGACGTCTATCACGGGTCCGGATTCAGCCGTTTTGACAGGCTTGGCTTCTATCCATTTGGTGAACTTATCCACCATGACCAGTAAGTATTTTTTCTTATGGGTTCCACCTTTAAGGGGTCCGACCATGTCAAGCCCCCAGACCGCAAAGGGCCAGGTGATGGGTATAGTTTGGAGTGCGGTGGGTGGCATATGGCTTTGGTTGGCAAAAAGTTGGCAACCAACGCATCGTTGGACTAGGTCCTGAGCGTCTGCCCGGGCCGTCGGTCAATAGAAGCCTGTGCGGAAAGCCTTGCTAATAAGGGACCGAGCAGCAGCGTGATGACCACCGAGTCCGGCGTGAATTTCGGCCAGAAGATTCCGCCCTTCCTCTTCGGAGATGCACCTTTGAAGGACTCCGGTAGTGCTTTTCTTATAAAGCTCCCCCTCGTGGACTTTGTAGGCTTTAGATCGCCGCACTATGCAGCGGGCCTCATTTTGGTCCTATGGGAGTTCCTGCCTAGTAAGGTAGGCTAGGAATGGTTCTGTCCACGGGGCGATAACCGCCATTATTACGTGGGCTGAAGGTGTAATTTCGTTGGCAGGACCTCCAATTATGTCAGGTTGTTCGGTGTCGAGTGGTTCGGCTGCGTCTGGGCTGTTAATTACGCGTTCCCCCTCCCATGTTACGGATGGCTTGAACAACCTTTCCAAAAAGATGTTGGGGGGGGACTGCATCACATTTTGCTCCGATGCGTGCCAGGACGTCCGCTGCTTGATTATTTTCGCGGGCTATATGGTGAAACTCCAGCCCTTCGAACCGAGCCGGCATTTTTAGGACATCATTGCGGTAAGCTGCCATTTTTGGATCCTTGGCGTCGATGTAACGCCCTCGATGCGACTATATCTCCCACGTGTCGAAGCACGACTTAGAGGCATAACCGCATTGAACGCAATGTCGCAAGTGAGGTAATCTTCACACAACCCATGTAATACATAAGGGAAAGAGATACATAGTTGGCTTACAATCGCCACTTCACACAAATACATGAATGAAACATTACATCATACAGTTACAAACAGGGCCCGACTACGGAGCCAAAATAAAAGAAGAAACCCCAAAAGCGACAAAGGTCCACGATCGACCCCAATTGGGCTCCACTACTGATCGACTAGAACGAAACAACATAAAGGATAAGATCTTCATCGAACTCCTCCTTGAGCTCGGTTGCGTCACCTGCACGGTTTCATCGGCACCTGCAAACTGGTTTGGAAGTATCTGGTGAGTCACGGGGACTCAGCAATCTCACACCCGCGAGATCAAGACTATTTAAGCTTAAAGGTAGGACAGGGTAGTGAGGTGGAGCTGCAGCAAGCGACTAGCATATATGGTGGCTAACATACGCAAATGAGAGAGAGAAGAGAAGGCAAAGCACGGTCGAACAACTATGATCAAAAAGTGATCCTGAACTACTTACGTCAGACATAACTCCAACAACCGTGTTCACTTCCCGGACCCCGCCGAGAAGAGACCATCACGGTTACACACGCGGTTGTTGTATTATAATTAAGATCAACTTCAGGTTTTCTATAGCCGGACATTAACAAATTCACATCTGCCACATAACCGCGGGCACGGCTTTCGAAAGTTCAAACCCTGCAGGGGTGTCCCAACTTAGCCCATGATAAGCTCTCGCGATCAACGAAGGATATTCCTTCTCCCCGGGAAGACCCGATCAGTCTCGGAATCCCGGCTACAAGACATTTCGACAGCAATAAAACAAGTCCAGCAAAACCGCCCGATGCGCCGACATCCTGATAGGAGCTGCACATATCTCGGTCTCAGGGCAACACCGGATGAGTCTAGCTACGAGTAAAACCAGACCTCGAGTTTCCACGAGGGGGCCCCGCAGGCAGCTCAGTTCGGACCAACACTTAGACAAGCATTGGTCCGGGGGGGGGCTAAAAAAAAGATGACCCTCGGGTTGATCAGACCCAAGGGAAAGGGATAGGTGGTAGGCAAATGGTAAAACCAATGTTGGGCCTGCTGGAAAAGTCTTATTCAAAGCGAACTATCAAGGGGGTCCCATAAATCACCCGACCGCGTTAGGGACGCAAAATCCGGGAACATAACACCGATATGACGGAAACTAGGGCGGCAAGAGTGGAACAAAACACCAGGCATAAGGCCGAGCCTTCCACCCTTTACCAAGTATATAGATGCCTTAATTAAATAAGAGGTATTGTGATATCCCAACAAGTAAACATGTTCCAACAAGGAACAACAAGTCCATGTTCCAACAAGGAACAAACTTCATCTTCACCTACAACTAACAACGCTATAAGAGGGGCTGAGCGAAGCGGTAACATAGCCAAACAACGGTTTGCTAGGACAAGGTGGGTTAGAGGCTTGGTTTAACAATATGGGAGGCATGATAAGCAAGTGGTAGGTATCGCAGCATAGGCATAGCAAAAGAGCGAGCAACTAGCAAGCAAAGATAGAAGTGATTTCGAGGGTATGGTCATCTTGCCTGAAATCCCGCAAGGAAGAAGAATGAGTCCAAGAAGAAGACAAACGGACGAAGTCGAACGAATCCTCACAACTCCAGAACGAAACCGAAGCTAACGAGAGAAGCAACCCGGAAACAAACAAACAACATAGTAAACAACCATCTCGTAAACATGGCATGATGCACAAACAAGAATGATGCATGTCCGTTTTAAATATGCATGGCATGGCAAAGTGCACAAACAACACTACAAGTTAAGTGGAGCTCAATATGCAACGAGTTGCATATTGACGGAACTTCACAGCAATTATTTAGTTCTCTCTTGTTTATGTACCCAACAATATTAAATGTTTTTAAACAAGGCAAGAGGTGAAGCATAAGGAAACTAGCTATCTAGGCAAGTTTAAATGAGGCCGGAACAACAAACAACAAGTCCGGAAAAACCTCATGTGCATATTTTAGATATGGTACTGATCTGACCTAACGCATATTTTAATGTTGTTAAACAGGAAAATAAAGTGCACCATGTTAAACTAGGCATTTTTCTACCCCATTTACATATATAATTTATTTAAATTGGAGCTACGGTTATTTAGTTATGAAATAAATCATTTTAACATGGCATTTATGCAAATTAATTCAAACAACATTTTTAAACATTTTAATTGTTGTTATCATGATGCGGATGACATATGCAAGTTTTAAGCAATTTTTATGAAAATGTTGACAAGAGCATGATACGAAGCATTTGTCGCCATGGCGGAAGGAAAAGGGTGCCACGGCGGTGAAACGGAAATGGTGCCACGGCAACATATCGGTTCCGATAACTCGATTGAGATACCGGTGCAAAAGGAAGCGTGCGGATGCGAGTTGGGCAAGATGGTGGGGTGATCCCGGACACCGGGTTCCCACGGGTCGACGGCATAGCAAAAGAGGGGCATCGCAACCGATAATTCGATCACGGTGCCAACACGAGCATCTCATTCGACACATGCATTCGTTCCACGACGGTCGTCTCGGAGTTATACCTTCGAAGCGTGCAAAAGATGGTACTCGTTTGGTGCAAAGTAGACGAAGTCGACGTTCTCGGAACGGTCGTAGTGGAAGTAGGGGTACATGACGACGGTAGAGGTACTCGCGACGGTAGTCGTTCACGTTCACGTTACACGGGTCTTCGGCGACGGTCGTCGTACATGGTTCGGAGTGGTACTTGCACCTTCGGACTTGACGAATCCGAGGGCTTCGGGGTCGACGGTAGTGGTACATGTGACGACGGGGTACTTGTTGTTCCGGGTTTTGCGTCCGTAGATGTACGCGGCAATCGTAGTGGTACTTGGCGGTTCCATGTAGTCGAACTTGACGATCCGAGGGGGTACTTGGCGCATCACCGTGTAGTTGTTCATGAGGGTCTTGACGAATCCAGATCGAAACAAGGCCAAGTGGCCTCGGGCAGGAGATGCCCGTGGCTGGAGCAGAGTGGGCGGAGCTGGGGCCTGCTGGAGCAGGGCGACGACATGGGGGCTCCGGGTCAACGCGGCCGCGGGCTTGGAGATCCATGGAGGGGCTCCTGTTCACTGCTGTTGTTGACACCGGTAGCGCAGGCAAGGACGACGGCGACTGAGGACGAGGTGGGGCGCGACGGCCATGGAGGTGGGGCGCAGCACGCGAGGGGGACACGGGGAAAGGAAGGAGCGGCAGCGGGTCCGCGAGGGGAGGAGGCTGCTGGGGGCGGCCGGTGCTCGAGGAGCTCCTCTCCTCGGCGCTCGGCGACAGGGAGTTGGCGAGGAGGAGGGCGCGACCTCCTGTGGAGCAGCGTGGCGAGGCGAAGACTGGCGATGGCGGCGGCCTTGGGTGCAGCTCCGGCGAGAGCTTGAAGCCGCGGGGAAGGAGCCGGGGCAGGGGAACAGCAAGGAGCACGGGCTCCTGGTGGAGCTCATCGGCGACGGGCGGCGCCGGGAAGAGCAGCTGCAGCAGGGCGTGGGGGAGGAAGCCGCAGGTGTGGGAGGAGGTTGGGCGCGCGGCGCATGGCGCATGGAGGCGAGGTCCGGGCGCGGGGTTCCGTTCCCGGCGCCGGAATGGAGGGGGGCGCACTGGCGAGGAGAGGACGGCGGCTGGAGATGGTGGTGGTGCGGCGGCCGGGCGCGGCGCCATGGGGAGGCGACGACGCGGAGGAGGGGAGGCTGCAGGGGATCGGGCGTGAGGTGGCAGGCATGGGAACGAGACGAAGGGGTGGCGGCGCTGTGAGGGAACGAGAGGGAGAGATTGGATCGGGGAATCGGGCTAGGGTTAAGGAGGGATTGGTGGGGTGGCTGGGCCTTGGGAGGCCGGCCCAAAGGAGAGGGAGGCTGCTGGGCTCTCCACTCCCTCTCTCATAAGAAAAATAAAAAAAACAAAACAGAGAAAAAAAAGAGAAAGGAAAATAGAGAAGATAAGGTTAGAGGAAGAATTTGGGCACGCGGACAATTTTTCCGGACTCACAAAAATGCGCTTGTCCCAAGAAAATAGAAGTGAGCATGATTGCAAGATTTAAATTCAAATTCATTTGAATTTAATTCAAATAGGTTTGAACTAGGACTAGGTTTTTGAAGTGTCCAAAAATGTTGAGGATTTTGGTGAAGCTCCGGAAAATGACGGAAGGATTTATGGGTAGAGTTGGAGACCAAGAATTGGGATGACAAAGGCATTGGGATTTATTTGCAAGTGTGTTATGATCAATTCCAAAATGGAATATTTTATATAGCTCCACTAATATCGGAAAGATATATTATAAAGAGAACTCACCATGTGAATTCCCTCAATTTAAATGGACCGAAGATCCATGCAATTTATTTAGATGAGAAGCAAAAGATTTATGACATGATGCAATGCACATGATGCAAAGATATGAAATGCAAGACACGCAAGCAAAAGACGAGGCAAAAACAGCAACTAAGCGGAGGACACCTGGCACATCGGATCCGGGGCGTTACAACACTCCACCACTACGAGAGGATCTCGTCCCGAGATCTAGAATGGCACCGGAGAGAAACGGAAGAGGAAGAGGTAAAACAATGTTGCTTCTTTGACAAACGAGTGAAACCAAAGAACGTTGAGAGGTTGAAAACTTGAAAGAAAGAATACCATAGGGATGAACGAAGTGAAAACACTCCGTTGGACAAGGAACAAGGAATACAGCGAGAAAGAAGAGCTTAAGTGACAAGATAGACATTGAAACCACCCCGGTTAAAACAAGATACAGAAGGAATCAGAATGATATAATTTGGCAGCACTCCGACTGATAATGGAAGGGATTGAGTATGAACTTGGCAAAAATGAAAGCACTTGGATGAGACTCCGGTTAGAAGAGGAATGATAGACATAACACTCCGGTTAAATCGATAAGCAAGCGAAAGGGCATGATCTTGACAAAACCAAATGATTTGACAAGAGAGCAACAACACAATGCCTCCGGAAGAAAGAATAGAAGATAGATCATTGGAAAGAAAGAAAGAATGGAGAAGAAAACGACAACTTCTGCCACAAAAGAGCTTGGAGAGCACCCTTCCTAAAAGGTTATAGCGGAGTTGTTGGAAAACCACCAACAACGAAAAGAATAAGCTTGTAGTGGGCTTATGGAAACATCTCAAAATTATGAGGTGACAACCTGCCACTCACGGGAAAAGAATTGGATTGATAAGAACACGGAAACGAGAAAGCTATCTCGCCGGGAGGACAAATGAAGAACTTGGGTCATTAATGAGCACCATAAATAGCAACAATCCTTAGGGAAAGCTTTAGGTGAAATATAACCCAAGATAACTCCAATTAAGAGATTGATGGATTTAAAATACCTCATTCTTGACAACGGGTGAATCGTGGAACATGAATGGAAATTGTCAAGAAGGACATAATACCACCTCAAAAGATATGATAGAAAGAATTGCACTTCGGAATGCAAGATGAAGAATGCTTGAACTCCTCCAAACAAAACATGTGTTCACACCATGTTTATTTTAGAGTATAACTTGGCGGATCTTAACTTCGAGAAAAATCTTGAAGAACAATTAAAGAATGAAAAGAATCCTTGATGAGCCACCATGTTGAGCCTCCATGAAGAACTCCGGTAATAAAAGGATGATCAAATGAAATGAAAGATGAAAAGAATAAGGTTGAAGCCTTGCAATGATTAGATGGAACTCCGTGGTGATAGAATTGCGAGAGCTTGGAACTCCGAAAAGGAATGGTGAGCAATTGAAGCCAAGAATTTTGACGAACCTCCGGAATAGGGAATAGCATTTACTCGATGAAACAATAATAAGAATTACATTATGCTTATCCTTCACCAATTTAGATTGATGACAAGCAACGGATTTGGCATACTACTTATTCTCATAGAAAAGATTAAGATAGATAAATCACAAACTTGGGACGGTATTGATGGAACCACCGGTAGGATTGAAAATGAAAGTAGCAAAGGCACAATTCACCGGGAAGAATTGGAAAATGAATAAAGATACTTGACAAAATTTGGATACACCTGAACGAATAGATCACGAGCTGATTAGAGAATACTTGAATGATGCACCGGTAAGATTTGGAGAACGAGAGCTGAAAGCTGAGAATGAATAATATTGAGATGATGGCTCCGAAGAATTAAACTGAAAAGACTCCTAAATGCTCCGGATGGGTGAAAAGAATTCTCACAATCAAAACAATTATGAGAGGATGGCAACAAGCTATAACAATGAATCTTCAAGAGAACGGACAAGATTTAAGAGGAACTCTTCTTCAGTCTTCAACTATTGAGAATGATGATGAGAAACACCACCATGAATTGTTGAGGCACTCCGGGATGAAAATTAGACAGGTTGAACCAACGATGAAAAGAATTTGAAAGATCTTGGAGAAAGACATTTGACTGATGATAATTCAATCTTGCGTCAAACTTCGAGAAGAATTTCGGAATAGCTTCGGGATGATTAGAAGAGTCAGGTAAGATCCTGGGAAAAGACCTGTGGGTTAGGGCCCACTCAAAAGATACACCGTTGAACGATTGCTTGAAAAGAGAGATTGCATCGGTTGAATTAAATGGCTTGAATGAGATAGCATTCTCAAAAGAACTAGAGTGAATTGAGAATGGAAACTTGAATTTTTTGAGATATCTTCATCACTCCGGAACAATTGAATAGTGAGAGGTGAATGATAAAGAGGTGCACCAGTACGAGAAAACATTTGAAACGAGGAAAGGATATGATCGACAAAGCTTGAATTCAAACCACCGGAGAAGAAAGAGAACGAATAATGATGAAGTTAAGGCTCCGTTAGTATCTTCCTGAGAATCACCGGATAAGAACATTGACGGAAAAGAATGGAGAGACTTCCCATCAATAAAAGGATACTTGATTAAGAAATCTGCATCCTTGAAGAAATAAGGGTGGGAGGGCGGGAAAAACAAAGACAACTTGGAACGGATGAAGCAAACACCGTTGAGAAGAACTGATAATTGATCTTGCGAATGTTGAAGTGATCGGATCCACTTGAAGAGGGACACACCGGTTGAAAAAGAATTGGCATGATACTCTTAGTTATCATGAAGGATTGGTATCCACATAAGGATATGAGAACACCGCTTAGGGAAGGTATGGAATCAACACTTGACATTGAAGCAACCCGAATACCACAAAACAAAACAAAAACAAAGGATTTGGTTTGCAGAATAAGCCGGAAACAAACCTATGATAGATCCCATATCGTATCATGTGTCTGTTGGAAAGGTATCCTAAGAGATACTTGAATTCCCACTTATAAACTCCCGAAACTTTCCGGTTATGCAATCAGGTGTCGGGGATACAGGGGACACAAAATATATCACCCAAACTAACAATACCTAGATCCAGCTGTATCCATCCTTCAACACATAACCAAGAAACCTTCGGAAATCGTCTACCTCAACCTTCGAAAAGCATCCGTTATACAAGTCATGGCAATACTCCCGCACTCGCCTCAGTACTGGGCTATCAGGGTTATCTCACCAACAACTGTACAAAAGAGTTTTTCGATGTCGGCGTACTAAACTCAGGTATTCCAGAACTGCAACGATAAAATTATGACGACAACACCTCGGAGCTCAACTCCCCGGGACACCTCCACTAAACCCCTGCTGACAGGAGGCAACCAAGACAAAGTTGTCATCATAAAACCATCGGAACGATTCTAAGATACCCGCGTGATCCTAATTTTTTTTTAGTGAAATTTGAGAAGAGAAGAGTCAAAACTCTATGTCAGGATGCCTTACCAGAGCGATGAGGAGACTGGGAAGTAAAAAGAATTCCTAAACTCTCCGATATATAATTCCTAAATGACTCAAAACATTTTTCTAGACACAACTCGACCGCTAAAACGATCAATCAGTGGGGGCTCCTAAGGTCGGGGAAGGCTCTGATTACCAACTTGTAACGCCCTCGATGCGGTTATGCCTCTAAGTCGTGCTTCGACACATGGGAGATATAGCCGCATCGAGGGCGTTACAGTCGAAGTCGCCATTTATTTGGGAGATTGCGAGGTTCGAATCCCCGCGTACCTCTAGGCGTTGAATGCCCATGGATACTGCCATCCGGAGACCATGTAGGAGGGCCTCATATTCGGCTGCATTGTTGGAGTCCGTGTACATAATTTGGAGTACATATTGGACTGTGTCTCCTGTGGGGGACGTCAAAACGATGCCAGCCCCCAGTCCGGCCAACATTTTGGAGCCGTCGAAATGCATGATCCAGTTTGAGTATGTGCCGTACTCTTTAGGGAGTTCGGCCTCCGTCCATTCTGCGACGAAGTCGGCCAATACTTGCGATTTTATAGCTCGCCGTGGCTTATAGGTTATGTCGAACGGGAGGAGCTCAATGGCCCATTTTGCGATCCAGCCCGTTGCATCGCGGTTATTGATAATGTCATTGAGTGGTACTTCCGAGGCTACTGTAATCGAACACTCTTGAAAGTAGCGTCGTAGCTTCCGGGATGCCATGAATACTGCGTATGCAATTTTCTGATAGTGTGGGTACCGTGATTTGCATGGAGTGAGGACAGTGGACACGTAGTAGACCAGCCTTTGAAGGGGGGATTTGTGTCCGTCCGTTTCCCGCTCGACGACGAGCACTACGCTGACAACTTGATGGGTTGCCGCGATGTACAATAGCATTGGCTCGCCGGTGTTTGGCATGGCCAGGACTGGGTTTGTTGCCAATATGGATTTTATTTTCATCGAGTCCGGCCGTGGCGGCATCCGTCCACTCGAAGTGTTCGGTGCACCGTAGGGGGCGGTAAAGGGGCAGTGCCTTTTCTCCCAGGCGGGAGATGAAGCGGCTTAGAGCCGCCACGCATCCGGTTAATTTCTGTATTTGTTTGAGGTCTTTTGGGACATCCAATTGTGACAAAGCTCGGATCTTGGCTGGATTTGCTTCGATTCCTCTACCGAATACAATGAAGCCCAAGAGCTTTCCGGCTGAAACACCGAAAACACATTTTTACGGATTAAGCTTGATGTCGTATTTTCGGAGGTTATCAAATGTAAGCCTCAAGTCGTCTACTAGAGATTCAACATGTTTTGATTTGACGACCACATCATCCACGTACGCCTCCACTGTTTTGCCGATTTGGTTTGCCAGACATGTTTGGATCATGCGCTGATATGTTGCGTCGGCGTGTTTTAGCCCAAAGGGCATTGTGTTGAAGCAGAATGGGCCGTATGGTGTGATGAATGCTGTCGCGGCTTGGTCTGATTCTGCCATCTTGATTTGATGATAACCGGAGTATGCGTCGAGGAAACACAACGAATCATGTCCTGCAGTGGCATTGATAATTTGATCGATACGAGGGAGGGGGAAGGGATCCTTTGGGCAGGCCTTGTTAAGGTCTTTAAAATCGACGCACAGGTGCCAGGATTTGTCCTTCTTTGGTACCATCACCAAGTTTGCTAGCCAGTCCGGATGTTTTATATCTCTAATGAATTCGGCCTCCAATAACTTGGCTAGCTCCTCTCCCATAGCCTGTCTCTTCGGTTCGGAAAAGCGCCGCAGGGCTTGTTTGACAGGTTTGAATCCTTTCTGGATATTTAAGCTGTGTTCGGCCAGCCTGCGCGGGATTCCTGGCATGTCTGAAGGGTGCCAAGCAAAAATGTCCCAGTTCTCTCGTAGGAACTCTCGCAGTGCGGCGTCTACATCAGGGTTCAGTGTGCCCCGATGGAGGCTGTTTTACTGGGGTCCGTTGGGTGGACCTAGAATTTGACTATTTCGTCCGCTGGTTTGAAGGATGTGGATTTGGATCTCTTATCGAGTATCACATCATCCCTATTAACCGTGGAGCGCAGCGCGGTCAGTTCTTCGGCCGCTAAGGTTTCGGATAGTGCCTCAAGGGCCAATGCGGCTGTCTTGTTTTCGGCGCGGAGTGCTGTGTCCGGATCACTAGCGAGAGTGATAATTCCGTTTGGCCCAGGCATCTTGAGCTTCATGTACCCGTAATGGGGTATGGCTTGGAAAACTGTGAATGCCTCCCGTCCTAATATAGTGTGGTATCCGCTTTTAAACGGGGCCACCTGGAACGTGACTTCTTCGGACCTGTAATTATCCAGCGTGCCGAACACCACATCTAGTGTGATCTTTCCAGTGCAGCGCGCTTCCTGACTGGGGATTATTCCTCTAAAGGTTGTGCTGCTTCGCTCAATGTTGTTCCAGTCTATTTCCATCTTTTGGAGGGTTTCCTCGTAAATGAGGTTCAATCCGCTGCCTCCATCCATGAGTACCTTTGTGAGGCGAGAGCCATCCACTATGGGACTGAGGACCAATGCGGCTGGTGCTCGGGCTATTCGGAATTTAGGTTCGTCACTCGCATTGAAGGTGATAGCAGTGTCACTCCATGGGTTTATTTTTGCTACTTGATAGACTTCGGTGAGGCTGCGGAGTGTTCTTTTTCGCATATTATTTGATGCGAAAGTCTCGAAGACTGTGAGAATGGTACTGGTGTCCTCGGGATGGCTTTCTTCGGCCTCTGAAATTAGGAGGTCCTCGCCAATTTTGGCCACCTGCCGGAGTATCCAACATGCTCTAAGGTTGTGTGTTGGTGTGGCGTCCTCTGTACTGTGAATTCTACAGGGTCTATCAAGCCACCTTTCCAATACGGTTCCATGCCCTCTAGAGGGTTTTGGCTTTTTGATATTTAATCCGGGTGCCTTACTGTGGTGCACCCTCCTAGTTCGGACGGGATTGCTATTCAAGGCTGGATTATCCCAGAATTTTATTTCGGTTTTCCAAGCGCTTTCCATCGCACAGTACTTTTGTACTATGGACGCCAAGTCAGCGAAGCGTGTAATATCACGGTGACTTATGGCGTTGAGTATTCCCTCGTCCGTGCAGTTACTGCAAAAGATTGAAATTGCGTCTCCCTCGCAACAGTCCTTTATCCTGTTCATAACCAGGAGGAATCTGGCCCAGTAGTGATGTACTGTCTCTTCGAGCTTTTGCCTGATTTGGGAAAGATCGCTTATGTTCGGGCGGGCGGGTGTCGTTGAATCTGAGACCTCACCCAATTTACGATTCGGAGGCCGAATAGCTTCCGAACTCTGAAGTTCGGAGTCTTGGATGTTGTCCGATGAGTCTAGCCCGTTGCCTGATTCTAAGCTCAGGTCTTGGATTGTATCCTCCCCTCCGCGGATATCCGGCCTGGAGGGTTCGAGAATTCGAACGTAGCTAGTCCTTAGAATAGATGAAGGGTCGACGCACTGCGCCTCTACCACGACAACGTGGTGGGTGACTTGGGGAGAGTTAATTTCTCTTAGATCGGGTTTAAGCCCAACCTGGTCGTAATTTGTAGCGACCCCCAGTGCGGCGATGCGATCCAAGAGCTCGTTTATGGAAGAGAGCTCCATCGGATCCAACTGCTCGGCGAGTTCTGAGCTGACGTGAAGGTTGCTTTCGATGACCCGAGAGGTCACCGTCGGCGCAACGGCCGAACAGGCGGTCGTGAGAAAACTACCTAGCCGGAGGGTTTGGTCGACAGCCAAGGCTCCCTTAGTAATGGCGCCGTCTTTAAAGATGGGAAGAGGCATCCTTCCTGATCGCGACGGCACAGAGGAACTCTCAATGAAAGCACCAATGTCGGTGTCAAAACCGGCGGATCTTGGGTAGGGGGTCCTGAACTGTGCGTCAAGGTCGGATGGTAACAGGAGACAAGGGGAGATCTTTTTTCGTACTTGGTTTGCAAGTGTTGCTTTAATTAAATCATATAAATAATAGGTGATTAAGAATTCAAAAATCACACCATATATTTGAGGTCACCTTCCTGACAGACATAAAAAAATTGTTGACAACTTTCCAAAACAAAACCAGATATTTCTCAATAACAAATCGCTAATCCCGCACACTATGTTATTTATCATTAGCATTATCTCTACTATTAATGGCATATCTTTTTTGTTATGAGCATATGCATCCGTGCGCCCCTACGGAGGGACGCCGTGCGCGACACCATGGAGGACGCCGTGATCGGGCCTGACGCCGGCGCGATGCTTGACAATGCCAAGGCGTGGATCATGGTGTCAAGGACGGCCATGGTGGAAGACGGGTCATCGGGCCGCCACATACACGCAATCGTGGATGCCATCATATTATATTTCTTGTCAGTCATACAAAGAGCCAAACATGCTAGATTCTCAAATCAACTGTGTCCATTCAAATGTCAAAAAAACCCCGTTAAGGAAATTTGTCCTACAATACTCGGTAGTCATCGTCGTTCGTAGCAGCCATTCATGCAAAAATATTCTGGAAATCGAGCATTTAATCAATTTGGTAATCAAACCATCAATGGAATTAATCAGCTAGATACGTACGCAAGTGATTAGGCCATTTAAATAAGATTTGTTTTGCACTGAATCAATTTGGAAACAGAGTCAGCAATTAATTAATTAGGTAGAGAGTTAATTATGCCTACAGATAATTAGAAGTAGGGATTTCTTTTTAAGTTTTGTTAGGGTCTGTGTCCTGCTCAAGAAGACGAGACAGCGGCAGCTTCTTGAAGATGGAATAAGGTTCTCCCCACCTAACCCCATCCTAATGGTGTGTCTAGCATCGTCGGAGGGCATGTGGAGGTGTGTCTCCGACGGATCTCACGAGATTTGGTCGGTGGTTGTCTTTGGTGGATCCGCTCGGATCCGGTCTTTGTTCGTCTTTGTTCATGTGTATTCAGGTTGGATCCTTTCGATCTAAAATTTTGTTCATCGGCGGCGGCTGGTGTTCTAGGGCGTTGGTCCTATGGGACTTTAGCACGACGGCTTCTCGACTGTCTACTACAACAAGTTGTGCCCGGCTCCGGCAAGGGAGGGGCGATGACGGCGGCGCGCCTTCGGCTCGCTTCAGTGCTTGTAGTCGTCACTAGGTGGTCTCTATGAATCAGGATGTAATTTTTATTATTTATGTTGTTCATTGTACTGCCATGATTGAAGATGAATAGATCGGCAGTTTCCCGCAAAAAAATTAGGCACATAGATATTTAGGTAGTGCACTAATTATTTTTGTAATTAATTAAATGAGCAGTTAATCACGCTCAATCATTTTAAAAGCACTTGTGGGGAAGGACGATCGATGGGCTCTTAGCGACATGGTCGAGCACCGCTTGACAAAGGACAATGGCCACAATGCGCTTGCAACATGGGCGAGCTAGCGTTGCCAAGATGGATGACGACCATGCTCTGCAGGATGTCCACACGTTGCCGGTTGCCGAAACATTCTTGGGTGAGGACAACACAACACAACATTGACCAGATGATTCATGCTATAGTAGAAAAAAAACTGTGCTTCAAGAATAAGAAGGAAAAGAAACTAAAGCAACCAAGTGATCCATGATGTTGGAGAAGAAATGAGTATTCCAAAAGTAAAGTGAAAAAAATAAATAAATAGTATTCTAGAAAATAAGTAGGAATGAGAACTAAAGCTGGCGAGGAAGTTGAAACAAGAAGATAAGGCGTCGCTGATGAACGCGCTGATATTGACATGGTGTTGGTTGGCGCCGACGAAATGGGTTGGCGAAGAGGCTATAAGTAGAAGATGTAGGGAATAATGGGGAAGAGAAGAATGACAATTATCTATTCTATCAATGAGTGGTATATTTGTTGGAGCTTATTGGTGACAGAGAATACGTTCAGGTTGTCACTCGCCTCCCACGTTAGTGTGCATTTTTTTGCATGGTAATACGTGTCTCATTCATAACAAAGTTGAATTGACCTTTTAGAATGATATCTTTTTTTTGAAAAGGAGGATGACCCCCGGCCTCTGCATCTGGGCGATGCATGCGACCACTTTATTAATTATTCTCACAAGATCTTACAAAGTAATACAACAGTAAGACTAAAGCCGCCGTCTAAGCACCTCTATCTAGCTGATGAAGGGGCGCAGATAGCCTGGGCCTAATACCAAACAGACATCGCAACCAAACCTAACATCTAAGACCTGAGATCCCATCCAGGATGCCTGCCGGGCATGGGTCTCACCGGTCCGGCGTGCACTCAGATGCCGCCGCCGCCAACTGCCACCGCTCCATCTTCAGAACTGTACTGATGCATCAACCTTGCTTGGTCTATGTAACGCCCTCGATGCGGCTATATCTCCCACGTGTCGAAGCACGACTTAGAGGCATAACCGCATTGAAAGCAATGTCGCAAATGAGGTAATCTTCACACAACCCATGTAATACATAAGGGAAAAAGATACATAGTTGGCTTACAATCGCCACTTCACACAATACATGAATAAAACATTACATCATACAGTTACAATCAGGGCCCGACTAAGGAGCCAAAATAAAAGAAGAAACCCCAAAAGCGACAAAGGTCCTGATCGACCCCAACTGGGCTCCACTACTGATCGACTAAAACGAAACAACATAAAGGGCAAGATCTCCATCGAACTCCTCCTTGAGCTCGGGTGCGTAACCTGCATGGTTTTATCGGCACCTGCAAACTGGTTTGGAAGTATTTGGTGAGTCACGGGGACTCAGCAATCTCACACCCGCGAGATCAAGACTATTTAAGCTTATGGGTAGGGGTAAAAGGTATGAGGTGGAGCTGCATCAAGCGACTAGCATATATGGTGGCTAACATACGCAAATGAGAGCGAGAAGAGAAACCAAAGCACGATCGAACAACTATGATCAATAAGTGATCCTGAACTACTTACGTCAAACATAACTCCAACAACCGTGTTCACTTCCCGGACCCCGCCGAGAAGAGACCATCACGGTTACACACGCGGTTGGTGTATTTTAGTTAAGATCAACTTCGGGTTTTCTACAACCGGACATTAACAAATTCCCATCTGCCACATAACCACGGGCACGGCTTTCGAAAGTTCAAACCCTGCAGGGGTGTCCCAACTTAGCCCATGATAAGCTCTCACGATCAACGAAGGATATTCCTTCTCCCCGGGAAGACTCGATCAGTCTCAGAATCCCGGCTACAAGACATTTCGACAGTAATAAAACAAGTCCAGCAAAGCCGCCCGATGCGCCGACAAATCCTGATAGGAGCTGCACATATCTCGGTCTCAGGGCAACACCGGATGAGACATCCTACGAGTAAAACCAAGCCTCGAGTTTCCTCGAGGGGCCCCGCAGTCTACTCGTTTCGGGCCAACACTTAGACAAGCATTGGCCCGGGGGGGCTAAAATAAGATGACCCTCGAGAGAGCGACTCCCAAGGGAAAAGTAGGTGGTGGTGAGGCAAATGGTAAAACCAAGGTTGGGCCTCGCTGGAAAAGTCTTATTCAAAGCGAACTGTCAAGGGGGTCCCATAAATCACCCGACCGCGTTAGGGACGCAAAATCCGGGAACATAACACCGTTATGACGGAAACTAGGGCGGCAAGAGTGGAACAAAACACCAGGCATAAGGCCGAGCCTTCCACCCTTTACCAAGTATATAGATGCATTAATTAAATAAGATATATTGTGATATCCCAACAAGTAAATATGTTCCAACAAGGAACAACATCTCCATGTTCCAACAAGGAACAAACTTCATCTTCACCTGCAACTAACAACGCTATAAGAGGGGCTGAGCAAAGCGGTAACATAGCCAAACAACGGTTTGCTAGGACAAGGTGGGTTAGAGGCTTGGTTTAACAATATGGGAGGCATGATAAGCAAGTGGTAGGTATCGTAGCATAGGCATAGCAAAAGAGCGAGCAACTAGCAAGCAAAGATAGAAGTGATTTCGAGGGTATGGTCATCTTGCCTGAGATCCCGCAAGGAAGAAGAACGAGTCCATGAAGAAGACAAACGGACGGAGTCGAACGAATCCTCACAACTCCGGGACAAAACCGAAGCTAACGAGAGGCAACCCGGAAACAAACAAACAACATAGTAAACAACCAACACATGAACATGGCATGATGCTCAAACAAGTATGATGCATGTCCGGTTTAAATATGCATGGCATGGCAACAAACAATACTACAAGTTAAGTGGAGCTCAATATGCAACGAGTTGCATATTGACGAAACCCCACATTTAATTATTTAGTTCACTCTCGGTTAGGTACCCAACAATGTTAAATTTTGATTAACGAGGCAAGAGGTGAAGCATAACAAAACTACCTATCCAGGCAATTTAAATGAGGCCGGAAATAACAAACAACAATTCCGGAAAATCCTCATGTGCATATTTTAAGGTTTGGTACTGTTCTGCCTAAAATCATATTATATTGTTGTTAAACAGGAAAATAAAGTGCAACATGGTAGTCTATGCATTTTTCTACCCCATTTACATATATAATTTATTTAAATCCGAGCTACGGTTATTTAGTTATGAATTAAATCATTTTAGCATGTTCATAGAGCAAAATTTAAACAAACATCATTTTAAACATTTCAAACATGGGTGAAAATGACATATTATTAAACTAGACAAAATTCTGAGCAAGTTTCATATATAATTTATTTAGATCCGATGCACGGTTAATTAGTTAGGATATGCATGAAGTGCAACGGTTTTTCTGTAAAACTGCCGTTTCTGGATAATTGGAAAAACGTCCTGACAGGAAAAAATATCACATAGGCCGAAATTGTCGAGGCCCGAAGGAACAGGGAAACGGGAGGGCTCCTCACCCATGGGCTCGGCCCAGTACAAGGGGAGGCTGGCAGGCCGCGAAGGGGCGCACTGGCCTGGAGGCGCGGCCCATGGCGCGTAGGAGGCAGGACAGGGGCGTGCAGCTGGGCCTTGACGCGGCGCTGGTTCAACGCGAGCAGGCACGGGACGAGCGACCTGCTCATTGTAGAGGAAGCAGAGGCCGCAGCAGGGGATGGCGAGGCCGGGGACTGGGGCGCGACTCCGACGAGGGTCTGGAGCGGGATCCGGCCGGGAACAGGCAAGGGCGGCGGAGGAGAGGGGATCCGGTGCAGATCGGGGCCGAGGCAGTGGGAGTCCATGCTTCGGGCGCCCATGGCGGCTTGCTGGTTCGTGTCCCTGGAGACAGAGAGGGGGAGAGGTGAGGCGAGGGAGAGAACAAGAGGGAGAAGGAGATGGCAGGGGCGGAGCGACCTGGCCGGGGGCGACCTGGTGAAGGTGTTCGCCGGCGGGGAGGCAGCTCCGGTGAGGCGAGGCAGTGACGAGGTGGAGGCGAGGGGAGCTCCAGGCGGCTTGGGGCCTGGTTGCTGCAGGTGCGCGGGCGACAAGGAGGTCGGGACGGCGACGAGCGGGAGGAAGCATGAGAGGAGCTCGGGGTAGGGGCGCGCTGGAGCTGCGGGAGCTGCTGCTGCTTGCGGGGGTGCTCGGGCGAGCACCTGCTCGGGAGGGGATCGAGGAGAGGAGGTGGTAGGCTGAGGGGATTGAGGGAGATGGTGGTTGGCTCGGGATGGATCCCAAGAGAACAGTGGCGGCGGCGCGACGGGACAAGGGAGAGGATTGGACAGGATCCCTAGATCCTAGGGTTGGACCTATATATATAGCAAGAGGGTTTTGGTTAGGAGAAATCGGACCCTCCGATCGAAATCAGACGGTCGAGAATAAATAGGTAGGGAGCTCAATTAACAAAACGGAGATGTTTTGTAGACGTTAGGGGATGATCCGGACACAACGGTAATGACTGCCCGGGTCGGGTTCGGGACAATTTTCAGACGCGCGCGAGGAGGGCCGCGGGCTGACGAGAGAGGTTAGGTTGGACCTGGCGGTAGGTAGTGAGCTGTGTAGACGGTCTCGAGCTGAGAGAAGAGAAGAGAGGGAGGCCCGGCGACTGTTTCCGGAGACCAAAAACATCCGACGTTTTGACCGGCTACTATTGCCGCTATATTTATCCGTTGGGGCGTCAAACGGACTCCAAATGCGATGAAACTTGGCAGGCGGTCTACTGACACCAAAACAACACCGCACGCCAACTTTCATCCCATTCCAAGAACATTATCCGGCCACTTATAAAATACTATTTCGGACATGCCGCCGGCGCGTGCAAGTGTGGTTGGTCTCAGAACGGACAACGGAGAGAACTCGGAGAACCCGGACGGATGCAAGTTTCGAAAACATGATGATGCAATGCGGATGATGACATGGCAATATGTGACACTCAAGCAAAAGACAAAGCAACAACGGCGAATAACTGGCGGACACCTGGCGCATCAGATCCAGGGCGTCACAACACTCCACCACTACGAGAGGATCTCGTCCCGAGATCTAAAATGGCACCGGAGGGGAAAACGGAAGAGAAAGAGAAGAGGTAACACTAAGTTGCTTCTTTGACAAAAGAGTGAAACCAAAGAACCTTGAGAGGTTAAAAAAGTTGAAAGAACGAACACAATGAAGTTGAACGAATTTGAAAACAGTACGTTAGATAAGAGGAACACAGAATACGACGAGAACCCAGAGGTTAAATGACAAGATAGATATTGAAACCACTCCGGTTAAACAAGATAGAGAAGGAATAAGAATGATATGATTTGGACAGCACTCCGGTAGAAAAGAGAAGAAAACTTGATGGGATGAAAAGATATTGAAGAGATGATACAACACTCCGGTTGAATGGATAAGCAAGAAAAGAACACGATCCTCACAAAACGAGGTGATGGGTGAAGAGCACAGCATCACAATGCCTCCGTAACGAAAGAATAGAAGTTAGATCGTTGGGATAAAGGGACGGAGAAGAAAATGACAACTTTTGCCACAAGTGAGCTTGGAAAGTACCCTTCCAAGAAGGTTAGAACGGAGTTGTTGGAAAACCAACAACGAAACGAAAAAGCTTGTAGTGGGCTTATGGCAAACATCTCAAAATGATGAGGTGACAACCGGCCACTAATGGAAAACATTGATTTGATTGAGAGCACCGACGAGATGAAAAACTTCTTCACCGAGATGATAGAGAGATGACTTGGAACATTGATAAGCACCACAAATAACAACATTCCCAATGGAAGGCTATAGGTGAAATATAACCCAAGATAACTCCAATGAAGAGATTGATGGATTTAAAATACCTCATTCTTGACAACATGTGAGTCATGAGACATGAACTCCAATTATCAAGAATGACATAATACCACCTCGAATGATACGGTTGAAAGAATTGCACTTTAAAATGCAAGATAAAGAATACTTGAGATGCTCTGAAAAGAATCTCGATGAACACTTCGAGAAGGAATTAAATCCTTGATGAACCATCATGTAGCCTCCATAAAGAACTCCGGTAATAAAAGGATGATAAAAAATAACGAGAAGTTGAAAACACAAGGTAAAGCCTTGCAATGATTTAGATGGAGCTTTGAGATGATATAACCGAGAAAAATTAGGAACTCCGGAAAGAAAGATGAACCAATGAAAACAAGAATTTTTATGAACCTCCGGAATAAGGAATTGAATTAACTCGATGAAACAAAAATAAGAATTACATTATGCTCATCCTTCACCAATTAAATTGATGACAAGCAACGGATTTGGCATACCACTTGTTCTCGTAGAAAGGATTGAGATAGATATGGCGTAAACTTGAGAAGGACTTCAACGAACCACCGGTAACAACGGAAGAGAACTTGGAAAGAACGAATGAATTGATATGATAACCAAGAAAAGAGAACTCTTGAACG
This sequence comes from Aegilops umbellulata, assembly GCA_032464435.1. NCBI lineage: Eukaryota > Viridiplantae > Streptophyta > Magnoliopsida > Poales > Poaceae > Aegilops > Aegilops umbellulata. Next base: position 117,776,551 of record CP136054.1, on the reverse strand, counting down.
AACCACCGTAAGAATTGAAAATGAACGAAGAAAAGATAAGGAAACACCGGGAAGAATTAGCAAATGAACGAAGATGCTTGCTAGGATTTAGATGCATGAGAACGAAGAGATCATGAACTGATTAGAGAATATTGAATGATGCACCGGTAAGATTTGGAGAACGAGAGTTGAAAGTTGAGAATCAATAATTCTTCTGAAATGATGGCCTTCAGAGAATCAAACTGAAAAGACTCCTGAAATGCTCCGGATGGTTGAAAATAATTCTCACTATCAAAAACAATTATGAGAGGATGGCAACAAGCTAGAACCATAAATCTTGAAGAGGATGGAGCAAGATTTAAGAGAAACTCTTCTTCGGTCTTCAAATGTTGAGAATGATGACGAGAACCATCACCATGAATTGTTGAGGCACTCCGGAATGAAAATTGGAAAGGTTGAACCAACGATGAAAGAATTGAAGGATCTTGAAGAAAGACATATGACTGATGGTAAATCATTCTTACGTCAAACTTCGAAAAGAACTTGGGGATAGCTTCGGGATGATTAGAAGAGTCAGGTAAGATCCTGGGAAAAGACCTGTGGGTTAGGGCCCACTCAAAAGAACCACTGTTGACCGATTTAAAAGATAGATTGCGCCGGTTGGATTAAATGGTTTGAATGAGATAGCATCCTCAAAAGAAATTGAGTGAATTGAGAATGGAAACTTGAATCTTCTGAGATATCTTCGTCACTCCATAACAAATGAATAGCGAGAGGTGAATGATTAAGAGGTGCACCGGTACGAGAAAACATTAGAAACGGGGAAAAGATATGATCGATAAAGCTTGAATTGAATCCACCGAAGAAGAAAAGCATGATGAATGATGAACTTGAAGCTCCGTTAGAGTCTTCATGAGAATCACCGGATAAGAACATTGAAAGAAAAGAATGGGGAGACTTCCCATCAATAAAAGGATACTTGATTAAGAAATATGATTCCTTGAAGAAAAAGGGTGGGAGGGCGGGAATACAAAGGCAACTTGGGTCAGGTGGAATAAACACCGTTGAGAAAACTGTGGGGTGATCTTGCGAATGGGAAGAATGATGGGATCATCTCGAAGAGAAGCGCACCGGTTGGAAATAGAATTGACATGACAATCTCGATGATCAAGAAGGATTAGTATCCATATAGGAATATGAGAACACCGCTTGGAAAAGGTATGGAATCAACACTTGACATTGAAGCAGCTCGAATACCACAAAACAAAACAAAAACAAAGGATTTGGCTCGCAGAATAAGCCGGAACAAACATATGATAGATCCCATATCGTATCATGTGTCTGTTGGAAATAATTCCTACGTGATACTTGAATTCCCACTTATAAACTCCCGAAACTTTCTGGTTATGCAATCAGGTGTTGGGGATACAGGGGACACAAAATATATCACCCAAACTAACAATACCTAGAACCAGCTGTATCCATCCTTCAACACATAACCAAGAAACCTTCGGAAATCATCTACCTCAACCTTCAAAAAGCATCCGTTATACGAGTTATGGCAATACTCCCGCACTCGCCTCAGTACTGGGCTATCAGGGTTATCTCACCAACAACTGTACAAAAGAGATTTTCGATGTCGGCGTACTAAACTCAGGTATTCCAGAACTGCAACGATAAAATTATGACGACAACACCTCGGAGCTCAACTCCCCGGGACACCTCCACTAAACCCCTGCTGACAGGAGGCACCAAGACAATGTTGTCATCATAAAACCATCGGAACGATTCTAAGATACCCGCGTGATCCTAAATTTTTTTAGTGAAATTTGAGGAGAGAAGAGTCAAAACTCTACGTCAGGATGCCATACCAGAGCGATGAGGAGACTGGGAAGTAAAAAGAATTCCTAAACTCTCCGATATATAATTCCTAGATGACTCAAAACATTTTTCTAGACACAACTCGGCCGCTAAAAACGATCAATCAGTGGGGGCTCCTAAGGTCGGGGAAGGCTCTGATTACCAACTTGTAACGCCCTCGATGCGGCTATATCTCCCACGTGTCGAAGCACGACTTAGAGGCATAACCGCATTGAAAGCAATGTCGCAAATGAGGTAATCTTCACACAACCCATGTAATACATAAGGGAAAAAGATACATAGTTGGCTTACAATCGCCACTTCACACAATACATGAATAAAACATTACATCATACAGTTACAATCAGGGCCCGACTACGGAGCCAAAATAAAAGAAGAAACCCCCAAAGCGACAAAGGTCCTGATCGACCCCAACTGGGCTCCACTACTGATCAACTAGAACGAAACAACATAAAGGGCAAGATCTCCATCGAACTCCTCCTTGAGCTCGGGTGCGTCACCTGCATGGTTTCATCGGCACCTGCAAACTGGTTTGGAAGTATCTGGTGAGCCACGGGGACTCAGCAATCTCACACCCGCGAGATCAAGACTATTTAAGCTTATGGGTAGGGGTAAAAGGTATGAGGTGGAGCTGCAGCAAGCGACTAGCATATATGGTGGCTAACATATGCAAATGAGAGCGAGAAGAGAAAGCAAAGCACGATCGAACAACTATGATCAATAAGTGATCCTGAACTACTTACGTCAAACATAACTCCAACAACCGTGTTCACTTCCCGGACCCCGCCGAGAAGAGACCATCACGGTTACACACGCGGTTGGTGTATTTTAGCTAAGATCAACTTCGGGTTTTCTACAACCGGACATTAACAAATTCCCATCTGCCACATAACCGCGGGCACGGCTTTCGAAAGTTCAAACCTTGCAGGGGTGTCCCAACTTAGCCCATGATAAGCTCTCGCGATCAACGAAGGATATTCCTTCTCCCCGGGAAGACCCAATCAGTCTCGGAATCCCGGCTACAAGACATTTCGACAGTAATAAAACAAGTCCAGCAAAGCCGCCCGATGCACCGACAAATCCTGATAGGAGCTGCACATATCTCGGTCTCAGGGCAACACCGGATGAGACATCCTACGAGTAAAACCAAGCCTCGAGTTTCCTCGAGGGGCCCCGCAGTCTACTTGTTTCGGGCCAACACTTAGACAAGCATTGGCCCGGGGGGGCTAAAATAAGATGACCCTCGAGAGAGCGACTCCCAAGGTAAAAGTAGGTGGTGGTGAGGCAAATGGTAAAACCAAGGTTGGGCCTCGCTGGAAAAGTCTTATTCAAAGCGAACTGTCAAGGGGGTCCCATAAATCACCCGACCGCGTTAGGGACGCAAAATCCGGGAACATAACACCGATATGACGGAAACTAGGGCGGCAAGAGTGGAACAAAACACCAGGCATAAGGCCGAGCCTTCCACCCTTTACCAAGTATATAGATGCATTAATTAAATAAGATATATTGTGATATCCCAACAAGTAAATATGTTCCAACAAGGAACAACATCTCCATGTTCCAACAAGGAACAAACTTCATCTTCACCTGCAACTAACAACGCTATAAGAGGGGCTGAGCAAAGCGGTAACATAGCCAAACAACGGTTTGCTAGGACAAGGTGGGTTAGAGGCTTGGTTTAACAGTATGGGAGGCATGATAAGCAAGTGGTAGGTATCGTAGCATAGGCATAGCAAAAGAGCGAGCAACTAGCAAGCAAAGATAGAAGTGATTTCGAGGGTATGGTCATCTTGCCTGAGATCCCGCAAGGAAAAAGAACGAGTCCATGAAGAAGACAAACGGACGGAGTCGAACGAATCCTCACAACTCCGGGACGAAACCGAAGCTAACGAGAGGCAACCCGGAAACAAACAAACAACATAGTAAACAACCAACACATGAACATGGCATGATGCACAAACAAGTATGATGCATGTCCGGTTTAAATATGCATGGCATGGCAACAAACAATACTACAAGTTAAGTGGAGCTCAATATGCAACGAGTTGCATATTGACGAAACCCCACATTTAATTATTTAGTTCACTCTCGGTTAGGTACCCAACAATGTTAAATGTTGATTAACGAGGCAAGAGGTGAAGCATAACAAAACTACCTATCCAGGCAATTTAAATGAGGCCGGAAATAACAAACAACAATTCCGGAAAATCCTCATGTGCATATTTTAAGGTTTGGTACTGTTCTGCCTAAAATCATATTATATTGTTGTTAAACAGGAAAATAAAGTGCAACATGGTAGTCTATGCATTTTTCTACCCCATTTACATATATAATTTATTTAAATCCGAGCTACGGTTATTTAGTTATGAATTAAATCATTTTAGCATGTTCATAGAGCAAAATTTAAACAAACATCATTTTAAACATTTCAAACATGGGTGAAAATGACATATTATTAAACTAGACAAAATTCTGAGCAAGTTTCATATATAATTTATTTAGATCCGATGCACGGTTAATTAGTTAGGATATGCATGAAGTGCAACGGTTTTTCTGTAAAACTGCCGTTTCTGGATAATTGGAAAAACGTCCTCACAGGAAAAAATATCACATAGGCCGAAATTGTCGAGGCCCGAAGGAACAGGGAAACGGGAGGGCTCCTCACCCATGGGCTCGGCCCAGTACAAGGGGAGGCTGGCAGGCCGCGAAGGGGCGCACTGGCCTGGAGGCGCGGCCCATGGCGCGTAGGAGGCAGGACAGGGGCGTGCAGCTGGGCCTTGACGCGGCGCTGCTTCAACGCGAGCAGGCACGGGACGAGCGACCTGCTCGTTGTAGAGGAAGCAGAGGCCGCAGCAGGGGATGGCGAGGCCGGGGACTGGGGCGCGACTCCGGCGAGGGTCTGGAGCGGGATCCGGCCGGGAACAGGCAAGGGCGGCGGAGGAGAGGGGATCCGGTCCAGATCGGGGCCGAGGCAGTGGGAGTCCATGCTTCGGGCGCCCATGGCGGCTTGCTGGTTCGTGTCCCTGGAGACAGAGAGGGAGAGAGGTGAGGCGAGGGAGAGAACAAGAGGGAGAAGGAGATGGCAGGGGCGGAGCGACCTGGCCGGGGGCGACCTGGTGAAGGTGTTCGCCGGCGGGGAGGCAGCTCCGGTGAGGCGAGGCAGTGACGAGGTGGAGGCGAGGGGAGCTCCAGGCGGCTTGGGGCCTGGTTGCTTCAGGTGCGTGGGCGACAAGGAGGTCGGGACGGCGACGAGCGGGAGGAAGCATGAGAGGAGCTCGGGGTAGGGGCGCGCTGGAGCTGCGGGAGCTGCTGCTGCTTGCGGGGGTGCTCGGGCGAGCACCTGCTCGGGAGGGGATCGAGGAGAGGAGGTGGTAGGCTGAGGGGATTGAGGGAGATGGTGGTTGGCTCGGGATGGATCCCGAGAGAACAGTGGCGGCGGCGCGACGGGACAAGGGAGAGGATTGGACAGGATCCCTAGATCCTAGGGTTGGACCTATATATATAGCAAGAGGGTTTTGGTTAGGAGAAATCGGACCCTCCGATCGAAATCAGACGGTCGAGAATAAATAGGTAGGGAGCTCAATTAACAAAACGGAGATGTTTTGTAGACGTTAGGGGATGATCCGGACACAACGGTAACGACTGCCCGGGTCGGGTTCGGGACAATTTTCGGACGCGCGCGAGGAGGGCCGCGGGCTGACGAGAGAGGTTAGGTTGGACCTGGCGGTAGGTAGTGAGCTGTGTAGACAGTCTCGAGCTGAGAGAAGAGAATAGAGGGAGGCCCGGCGACTGTTTCCGGAGACCGAAAACATCCGACGTTTTGACCGGCTACTATTGCCGCTATACTTATCCGTTGGGGCGTCAAACGGACTCCGAATGCGATGAAACTTGGCAGGCGGTCTACTGACACCAAAACAACACCGCACGCCAACTTTCATCCCATTCCGAGAACATTTTCCGGCCACTTATAAAATACTATTTCGGACATGCCGCGGGCGCGTGCAAGTGTGGTTGGTCTCAGAATGGACAACGCAGAGAACTCGGAGAACCCGGACGGATGCAAGTTTCGAAAACATGATGATGCAATGCGGATGATGACATGGCAATATGCGACACGCAAGCAAAAGACAAAGCAACAACGGCGAATAATTGTCGGACACCTGGCGCATCAGATCCGAGGCGTCACAGTCTAGCTATCGTCGACGCCACCATGGCGCCAAACGACACCTCCTCTCTGCGCGCAAACAGCTGAGCACGTCGCGCGCCACTGATACACCTCAGCGCCATGCTGCCAGGTATCACCAGCCGACACAGCTTGAAGTCCTTGGAAGATTTGTCGTGCGTAGCACCTGCCGACCAGGCATGACAAAGCGTAGCACCTGTCGGTCAGGCATGACTTGACATCACCACCGAAGCTCCGTGCAAGACGAAGCCGCTCCACCTCCTACCTCTGACATCCAGCGCTGCTCCGCAAACGATGCTCCCAAGAGAGAAACGACACCGCAGTGCCGCCATCGTCCGATCTGGAACACCAGATCCTAGGGTTTCACCTGGAGCAGCACGAGTGGGTCGACAATAGTTACATGACGATGTCTCCATCAAGGTAACGGCGAGAACGCCTCCATCGCCTGCCGTCGGCTCGGTTTTCACCGGCAACCATGTCTCCCCTACTCGCAACCGGGACAAGATGATGGATCTCGAGATCCGATCACCAAGCCTCTGGCCGGCCATCTCGGGAACAAGATGACCACCACGTCCACCAGCGTCACCACGCCGGGCGCGCGTCGCTGCCGGCACCCCCATGGTGCCTAGAGGCCGACAAGCCCCGAGGAATCCCATGCCTCGCCAGCCGCCATGGCCCAGACCCAGGCACCACCAGATCCAGATCGGATCGGGGTCAAGGGCCCCAAGCCGCGACCACCGCGGAGGCAGCACCACTGGACGTTGCCTAGCCCTCTAGCCCGCCGTGTTGGGGAACATTGTAGAAAACAAAAAATTTCCTACGGTTTCACCAAGATCCATCTATGAGTTCATCTAGCAACGAGTGATCGGATGCATCTACATACCTTTGCAGATCGCGAGCGGAAGCATTCAAAAGAATGGGGATGAGGTAGTCGTACACGACGTGATCCAAATCACCGGAGATCCTAGCACTGAACGGACGGCACCTCTGCGTTCAACACACGTACGGAGCGGATGACGTCTCCTCCTTCTTGATCCAGCAAGGGGGAAGGAGAGGTTGATGAAGATCCAGCAGCACGACGGCGTGGTGGTGGATGCAGGGCGTCACAGCAGCAGGGCTTCGCCGTGCACTGCGAGAGGGAGAGGTGTAGCAGGGAGAGAGGGAGGCGCCAGGGTCAAGGGTCCGGCTGCCCCTCCCTCCCCCCTTTATATAGGCCCCCTGGGGGGCGCCGGCCCTTGGGAGATCCAATCTCCAAGGGGGAGGCGGCCAAGGGGGGTGGAGTGCCCCCCAAGGCAAGTGGGCGCCCCCCCACCCTAGGGTTCCAACCCTAGGCGCAGGGGGTGGGCCTTGGGGGGCGCACCAGCCCACTAAGGGCTGGTCCCCCTCCCACTTCAGCCCATGGGGCCGTTCGGGATGGGTGGCCCCACCCGGTGGACCCCCGGGACCCATCTGGTGGTCCCGGTACAATACCGGTGACCCCTAGATCACTCCCGATGGCCGAAAATGCACTTCCTATATATAATTCTTCACCTCCGGACTATTCTGAAACTCCTCGTGACGTCCGGGATCTCATCCGGGACTCCGAACAACATTTGGGTTACTGCATATACATATCTTCACAACCCTAGCGACACCGAACCTTAAGTGTGTAGACCCTACGGGTTCGGGAGACATGCCGACATGACCGAGACGGCTCTCGGGCAATAACCAACAGCGGGATCTGGATACCCATGTTGGCTCCCACATGCTCCACGATGATCTCATCGGATGAACCACGATGTCGAGGATTCAATTAATCCCGTATACGATTCCCTTTGTCAATTGGTATTTTACTTGCCCGAGATTCGATCGTCGGTATCCCAATACCTCGTTCAATCTCATTACCGGCAAGTCACTTTACTCGTACCGTAATGCATGATCAAACACTTTGATCACATTGAGCTCATTATGATGATGCATTACCGAGTGGGCCCGGTGATACCTCTCCGTCAAGCGGAGTGACAAATCCCAGTCTCGATCCGTGTCAACCCAACAGACACTTTCGGAGATACCCGTAGTATACCTTTATAGTCACCCAGTTACGCTGTGACGTTTGGTATACCCAAAGCACTCCTACGGTATCCGGGAGTTACACGATCTCATGGTCTAAGGAAAGGATACTTGACATTGAAAAACTCTAGCAAACGAACTATACGATCTTGTGCTATGTTTAGGATTGGGTCTTGTCCATCACATCATTCTCCTAATGATGTGATCTCGTTATCAATGACATCCAATGTCCATAGTCAGGAAACCATGACTATCTGTTGATCAACGAGCTAGTCAACTAGAGGCTTACTAGGGACATGTTGGTGTTTATTATTCACACATGTATTACGATTTCCGGATAACACAATTATAGCATGAATAAAGACAATTATCATGAACAAGGAAATATAATAATAATGCTTTTATTATTGCCTCTAGGGCATATTTCCAACAGTCTCCCACTTGCACTAGAGTCAATAATCTAGTTACATTGTGATGAATCGAACACCCATGGAATTCTGGTGTTGATCATGTTTTGCTCTAGGGAGAGGTTTAGTCAACGGATCTGCTACATTCAGGTCCATATGTACTTTACAAATATCTATGTCTCCATCTTGAACATTTTCATGAATGGAGTTGAAGCGACGCTTGATGTGCCTGGTCTTCTTGTGAAACCTGGGCTCCTTGGCAAGTGCAATAGCTCCAGTGTTGTCACAGAAGAGTTTGATTGGCCCCGACGCATTGGGTATGACTCCGAGGTCGGTGATGAACTCCTTCACCCAAATTGCTTCATGTGCTGCCTCCGAGGCTGCCATGTACTCCGCTTCACATGTAGATCCCGCCACGATGCTCTGCTTGCAACTGCACCAGCTTACTGCCCCACCATTCAAAATATACACGTATCCGGTTTGTGACTTAGAGTCATCCAGATCTATGTCGAAGCTAGCGTCGACGTAACCCTTTGCGACGAGCTCTTCGTCACCTCCATAAACGAGAAACATTTCCTTAGTCCTTTTCAGGTACTTCAGGATATTCTTGACCGCTGTCCAGTGTTCCTTGCCGGGATTGCTTTGGTACCTTCCTACCAAACTTATGGCAAGGTTTACATCAGGTCTGGTACACAGCATGGCATACATAATAGAACCTATGGCTGAGGCATAGGGGATGACACTCATCTCTTCTATATCTTCTGCCGTGGTCGGACATTGAGTTGAGCTCAATTTCACACCTTGTAACACAGGTAAGAACCCCTTCTTAGATTGATCCATATTGAACTTCTTCAATATCTTATCAAGGTATGTGCTTTGTGAAAGACCTATGAGGCGTCTTGATTTATCTCTATAGATCTTGATTCCTAATATATAAGCAGCTTCTCCAAGGTCCTTCATTGAAAAACTCTTATTCAAGTAGGCCTTAATGCTGCCCAAGAGCTCTGTATCATTTCTCATCAAAAGTATGTCATCTACATATAATATGAGAAATGCTACAGAGCTCCCACTCACTTTCTTGTAAACGCGGGCTTCTCCATAAGTCTGTGTAAACCCAAACGCTTTGATCATCTCATCAAAGCGAATGTTCCAACTCCGAGATGCTTGCACCAGCCCATAAATCGAGCGTTGGAGCTTGCACACCTTGTCAGCATTCTTAGGATCGACAAAACCTTCCGGCTGCATCATATACAATTCTTCCTTAAGGAAACCATTAAGGAATGCCGTTTTGACGTCCATTTGCCATATTTCATAATCGTAGAATGCGGCAATTGCTAACATGATTCGGACGGACTTCAGCTTCGCTACCGGTGAGAAAGTCTCATCGTAGTCAACCCCTTGAACTTGTCGATAACCCTTAGCGACAAGCCGAGCTTTATAGATGGTCACATTACCATCCGCGTCTGTCTTCTTCTTAAAGATCCATTTATTTTCTATGGCTCGTCGCTCAACGGGCAAGTCAGTCAAAGTCCATACTTTGTTTTCATACATGGATCCTATCTCGGATTTCATGGCTTCGAGCCATTTGTCAGAATCCGGGCCCGCCATTGCTTCTTCATAGTTCGAAGGTTCACCATTGTCTAACAACATGATTTCCAAGACAGGGTTGCCGTACCACTCTGGTGCGGAACGTGTCCTTGTGGACCTACGAATTTCAGTAGGAGCTTGATCAGAAGTATCTTGATCATCATCATTAATTTCCTCTCTAGTCGGTGCAGGCACCTCAGGAACGTTTTCTTGAGTTGCGCCATTTTCCGGTTCAAGAGGTAACACTTCATCAAGTTATACTTTCCTCCCACTTACTTCTTTCGAGAGAAACTCCTTCTCTAGAAAGGATCCATTCTTGGCAACAAAGATCTTGCCTTCGGATCTAAGGTAGAAGGTATACCCAATAGTTTCTTTAGGGTATCCTATGAAGACGCATTTTTCCGACTTGGGTTCGAGCTTTTCAGGTTGAAGTTTCTTGACATAAGCATCGCATCCCCAAACTTTTAGAAACGACAGCTTAGGTTTCTTCCCAAACCATAATTCATACGGTGTCGTCTCAACGGATTTCGACGGAGCCCTATTTAAAGTGAATGCGGCAGTCTCTAAAGCATAGCCCCAAAAAGATAGCGGTAAATCGGTAAGAGACATCATAGATCGCACCATATCTAATAGAGTGCGATTACGACGTTCGGACACACCATTACGCTGAGGTGTTCCAGGCGGCGTGAGTTGTGAAACTATTCCACATTTTCTTAAGTGTGTGCCAAATTCGTGACTCAAGTATTCTCCTCCACGATCTGATCGTAGAAACTTGATCTTTCTATCACGTTGATTTTCAACCTCACTCTGAAATTCCTTGAACTTTTCAAAGGTCTCAGACTTGTGTTTCATTAAGTAGATATACCCATATCTACTCAAGTCATCAGTGAGGGTGAGAACATAACGATAGCCACCGCGAGCCTCAACACTCATTGGACCGCACACATCAGTATGTATGATTTCCAATAAGTTGGTTGCTCGTTCCATTAATCCTGAGAACGGAGTCTTGGTCATTTTACCCATGAGGCATGGTTCGCACGTGTCAAATGATTCATAATCAAGAGACTCTAAAAGTCCATCTGCATGGAGCTTCTTCATGCGTTTGACACCTATGTGACCAAGGCGGAAGTGCCACAAGTATGTGGGACTATTGTTATCAACTTTAACTCTTTTGGTATTCACACTATGAATATGTGTATCATCACGTACGAGATTCATTAAGAATAAACCATTAACCATCGGAGCATGACCATAAAACATATCACTCATATAAATAGAACAACCATTATTCTCGGATTTAAATGAGTAGCCATCTCGAATTAAACGAGATCCAGACACAATGTTCATGCTCAAACTTGGCACTAAATAACAATTATTGAGGTTTAAAACTAATCCCGTAGGTAAATGTAGAGGTAGCGTGCCGACGGCGATCACATCGACCTTGGAACCATTCCCGACGCGCATCGTCACCTCGTCCTTCGCCAGTCTCCGTTTATTCCGCAGCTCCTGCTTTGAGTTACAAATGTGAGTAATTGCACCGGTATCAAATACCCAAGAGCTACTACGAGTACTGGTAAGGTACACATCAATTACATGTATATCACATATACCTTTTGTTTTGCTGGCCTTCTTGTCTGCTAAGTATTTGGGGCAGTTCCGCTTCCAGTGACCACTTCCCTTGCAATAAAATGTAACGCCCTCGATGCGGCTATATCTCCCACGTGTCGAAGCACGACTTAGAGGCATAACCGCATTGAAAGCAATGTCGCAAGTGAGGTAATCTTCACACAACCCATGTAATACATAGGGAAAAGATACATAGTTGGCTTACAATCGCCACTTCACACGAATACATGAATAAAACATTACATCATAGAGTTACAATCAGGGCCCGACTACGGAGCCAAAATAAAAGAAGAAACCCCAAAAGCGACAAAGGTCCACGATCGACCCCAACTGGGCTCCACTACTGATCGACTAGAACGAAACAACATAAAGGATAAGATCTTCATCGAACTCCTCCTTGAGCTCGGGTGTGTCACCTGCACGGTCTCATCGGCACCTGCAAACTGGTTTTTGGAAGTATCTGGTGAGTCACGAGGACTCAACAATCTCACACCCGCGAGATCAAGACTATTTAAGCTTATAGGTAGGGTAAAAGGTATGAGGTGGAGCTGCAGCAAGCGACTAGCATATATGGTGGCTAACATACGCAAATGAGAGCGAGAAGAGAAGGAAAAAGCACGGTCGAACAACTATGATCAATAAGTGATCCTGAACTACTTACGTCAAGCATAACTCCAACAACCGTGTTCACTTCCCGGACCCCGCCGAGAAGAGACCATCACGGTTACACACGCGGTTGGTGTATTTTAATTAAGATCAACTTCGGGTTTTCTACAACCAGACATTAACAAATTCCCATCTGCCACATAACCGTGGGCACGGCTTTCGAAAGTTCAAACCCTGCAGGGGTGTCCCAACTTAGCCCATGATAAGCTCTCGCGATCAACGAAGGATATTCCTTCTCCCCGGGAAGACCCGATCAGTCTCGGAATCCCGGCTACAAGACATTTCGACAGTAATAAAACAAGTCCAGCAAAACCGCCCGATGCGCCGACATCCTGATAGGAGCTGCACATATCTCGTTCTCAGGGCAACACCGGATGAGCTGTCCGTACAGCTAAAACCAAGCCTCAAGTTTCCTTGAGGGGGCGCTGCAAAGCGCTCTAGTTCGGACCAACACTTAGACAAGCATTGGCCCGGGGGGGGCTGAATAAAGATGACCCTCGGGTTAGCTACTCCCAAGGGAAAGGTAAGGTGGTAGGCAAATGGTAAAACCAATGTTGGGCCTGCTCGAAAAGTCTTATTCAAAGCGAACTGTCAAGGGGGTCCCATAAATCACCCGACCGCGTTAGGGACGCAAAATCCGGGAACATAACACCGATATGACGGAAACTAGGGCGGCAAGAGTGGAACAAAACACCAGGCATAAGGCCAAGCCTTCCACCCTTTACCAAGTATATAGATGCATTAATTAAATAAGATATATTGTGATATCCCAACAAGTAAACATGTTCCAACAAGGAACAACATCTCCATGTTCCAACAAGGAACAAACTTCATCTTCACCTGCAACTAACAACGCTATAAGAGGGGCTGAGCAGAGTGGTAACATAGCCAAACAACGGTTTGCTAGGACAAGGAGGGTTAGAGGCTTGGTTTCACAATATGGGAGGCATGATAAGCAAGTGATAGGTATCGCAACATAGGTATAGCATAGGAGCGAGCAACTAGCAAGCAAAGATAGAAGTGATTTCGAGGGTATGGTCATCTTGCCTGAGATCCCGCAAGGAAGAAGAATGAGTCCATGAAGAAGACAAACGGACGAAGACGAACGAATCCTCACAACTCCGGAACGAAACCGAAGCTAACGAGAGAAGCAACCCGGAAAGAAACAAACAACATAGTAAACAACCAACACATGAACATGGCATGATGCACAAACAAGTATGATGCATGTTCGGTTTAAATATGCATGGCATGGCAAAAATGCACAAGCAATCCTATAAATTAAGTGGAGCTCAATATGCAACGAGTTGCATATTGACAAAACACCACATTTAATTATTTAGTTCTCTCCCGTTATGTACCCAACAATATTAAATATTGGTTAACATGGCAAGTGGTGAAGCATAACGATAACCATACCATCTAAACAATTTAAATGGGGCCGGATATAAAAACAACAAATCCGGTAAATCCCCATATGCATTTAGCAATTTAATGCAACAACAATTTAAATATTTTAATTGTTGTTATTATGATGCGGATCACATGAACAAGTTTTATGCAATTTTTATGAAAATGTTAACATGAGCATATATTGAAGCATTTGTCATCGTGGCGGAAAGAAAGTGTGCCACGGCAACGAATCCGAAAATGATGCCACGGCAACATATCAGTTTCCGGTACTCGTTTGAGATGCCGGTGCAAAAGGAAATGTGCGGATGCGTGCAAAAGATGGTGGGGTGCTCCCGGATTCCGGGTGTCCCACGAGTCGGTGGCATGGCAAAAGAGCGGCATCGCAACGAACAACCGCAAACGGTCCAAACACGTGGTTCATCTCCTATATCCTTCATGCATTCGTCCACGGGCGTCGTCTCGGGGTTATACCTTTGAAGCGTGCATTTCGAAGCGGTTCGGGTTCGACGGTAGTGGAAGTGGTTGTACACGTTCGTAGATGTTCGGGGTCACGACAAGGAACTTGACGTCCACGGGGTCTTCGAGGGTCGACGGTAGTGGTACTTGGCGAAATGTACGTTGACGGTAGTGGAAATGTTTTATTACTGTCGAAATGTCTTGTAGCCGGGATTCCGAGACTGATCGGGTCTTCCCGGGGAGAAGGAATATCCTTCGTTGATCGCGAGAGCTTATCATGGGCTAAGTTGGGACACCCCTGCAGGGTTTGAACTTTCGAAAGCCGTGCCCGCGGTTATGTGGCAGATGGGAATTTGTTAATGTCCGGTTGTAGAAAACCCGAAGATGGTCTTAATTAAAATACATCAACCGCGTGTGTAACCGTGATGGTCTCTTCTCGGTGGGGTCCGGGAAGTGAACACGGTGTTGGAGTTATGCTTGACGTAAGTAGTTTCAGGATCACTTCTTGATCATAGTTCATCGACTGTGCTTTGCCTTCTCTTCTCGCTCTCATTTGCGTACGTTAGCCACCATATATGCTAGTCGCTTGCTGCAGCTCCACCTCCTACCTTTTACCCTACCTATAAGCTTAAATAGTCTTGATCTCGCGGGTGTGAGATTGCTGAGTCCCCGTGACTCACAGATACTTCCAAAACCAGTTTGCAGGTGTCGATGAAACCGTGCAGGTGCCGCACCCGAGCTCAAGGAGGAGCTCGATGAAGATCTTGTTCATTGTGTTGTTTCGTTTCAGTTGATCAGTAGTGGAGCCCAGTCGGGACGATCGGGGATCTGTGTAGCTTTTGGGGTAGTCTTCTTTTATTTTGGTTCCGTAGTCGGACCTTGATTGTATCTGTATGATGTAATGTTTTATTCATGTATTTGTGTGAAGTGGCGATTGTAAGCCAACTATGTATCTTTTTCCCTTATGTATTACATGGGTTGTGTGAAGATTACCTCACTTGCGACATTGCTTTCAATGCGGTTATGCCTCTAAATCATGCTTCGACACGTGGGAGATATAGCCGCATCGAGGGTGTTATATAAAAGCACTCAGTCTCGGGCTTGGGTCCATTCTTTGGCTTCTTCCCGGCAGCTTGCTTGCCGGGCGCGGCAACTTCCTTGCCGTCCTTCTTGAAGTTCTTTTTACCCTTGCCCTTCTTGAACTTAGTGGTTTTATTCACCATCAACACTTGATGTTCCTTCTTGACTTCTACCTCTGCTGATTTCAACATAGCAAATACTTCAGGAATGGTCTTTTCCATCCCCTGCATATTGAAGTTCATCACAAAGCTCTTGTAGCTTGGTGGAAGCGACTGGAGGATTCTGTCAATGACCGCGTCGTGCGGGAGATTAACTCCCAGCTGAGTCAAGCGGTTATGTAACCCAGACATAGTGAGTATGTGCTCACTGACAGAACTATTTTCCTCCATCTTACAGCTGAAGAATTTGTCGGAGACTTCATATCTCTCGACCCGGGCATGAGCTTGGAAAACCATTTTCAGCTCTTCGAACATCTCATATGCTCCGTGTCTCTCAAAACGCTTTTGGAGCCCCGGCTCTAAGCTGTAAAGCATGCCGCACTGAACGAGGGAGTAGTCATCGGTACGTGTGATGAGGACATGCCTAACTTGGATATGACCAAAAATATTGCATACATGCATATTTGTTAGGTTATTTCTAGTGCAAACTATTCAATAATATATTTATATTATCCAGAACAAAAATACTTCACACACTTTTGTGTTTTGTCTAATTGCAGGTGTATGGGACATTTGTACAATCTACATATGAAGATAAGGGAGAAAAAGATGTTTACTTGCTATTCAAAAAGTTCTCTCACGTCACTTTTGGCCCAAGAGAAGATAGAGTCCAAGTCTCTCACGTTCTGGATTCAGATTCGGACTGCACAGACATACATGACTCAAAACGCCAAGAACTTCTTCATACGGACTCCGAATTGGGTGATTCTTTTTTTGTTGGAAACTAGATTTCGTGCTCTTTCCAACAAAAGTGGATTCACCTTCAAATTCGTCCGGAGCGTGGAGATATCACCGAAACAATCTGACGCAGCAGCAGAATCCGAGTCAAACAACGAGTCCAAAGGTGTTGCATCACCTCCACTTGGACCCATGAGCCTTGTACGAACTAGGGTTAGTTTTAGGCTGCCTTGGGACGTCCTTCCACCTCCTTAGTCGCCACCCCTTGCTACTATATAAGTAGATCCATCTAGTAGCTTTTTGCTTGGGATTTGTTTAGTTAAAAGTTACCATTGCAACTTCGTGTACTTCGTTTGTGTCCAACGACCAGACCAAGACCACTTTCGGATCCCCACCATTATCAAGACTTCATATATATTCGCAATATTCAGATTGCTTTATCATATTCTTGCTTGTTCTTCGATTGCTTGCAGGAATAGACCTTCGTGATCAGGTTGATTGTGCTGCGGCGTGGTCAATAACCTCTCGGAGTTGGTTTAGCGATTGCTAAGGCGCAACGTCATGCACGTTTATAGTCGGATCGTCAAAGTCGTCTCCACCAAATCGATAGTTATCATCTCATCGAAAGATCGGGACACCCCGCCTCTATCAAGTGGTATCAGTTTTCAGGTTGCTCGGTGAGAACTTCCAGTTTCCCCTAGATTAGATTTATTTTCTTACCTATTGTCCAAGAAAAAGCCATAAAAAATTTAGATCTATTCATCCTTTTGTCCAAGCCAGTCTGAGCCTTTGCAATTTTCTTTTCATTGTTTGCATTATTGAATTATCGGTTGCATCGTCGTGTCGAGTTGCTGGTCTTAGTGTCTAGTTCGTTTAGAGTTTCGAGTTCTGTTCACATTAGTCACGTCGCCGCTGCATCGTTATCCCTTCCGCTGTTCACCACACCATCTATCAATTTTCACCTCGTGCTACCCATAGTTCATTGTCACAATCATAGTTGAGGTCGTTCACATCTTCGCTTGATCCAATCTGCATCTTATCTAGTTTGTCTTGGAAAGAGGAAGAGAAAAAAAAGACAGAGAACAAAAAAGAAAAAAAAGTCAGAGAAAAAGAAAGTCAGAGAAAAAAAAGAGAGAAAGGAAAAGAAAAAAAAGTGTGAGGAAAAAAAGAAGAAAAAAAACAAAATTCGGATCTATCTAGACTCAATCTCGTAGTTGAATTCGGATTGGATTCTGTTTTGTGCACTGTTCAGTCAAACAAGCATAACTTCCTCATACGAAGTCCGTTTTGGCTCCACGAGTACTCAAATTAAAGTTAGCGACGAGCCGCATCTAAATCGTTGCAGAATCTAGTTCAATATTTGGCACCTCAAAATCGGCTTCTAAATAGGTCTTTTTGCCCTCCAAAGTTCGCGGACATAGCTTATTCTAGTTTTTCAGGCCAGTTTTAGAATTCTTTGACTCCTCATATCAATTCGGAATTGAGTTATTCTTTTTGCATTGGAAAGCTTGAGTTAGTAGCATTCTTTGAAAAAAGTTATCAGAAAATTGGCTCAAACTTTTCAAGAGGAAAGTTGGAGAGAGAGTTGTTGTATATCCTGCTTGGCAGTTGTTTTTCATCATTATCTTTACTGCCGTTGTGATCTTCACTTATATCTTGTTGTCCAGAGCTACTTAGTATTCTTCATTGATGCTAGTTGTGCTACGCCGTGACCTCATTAGTGTTCTAGGCTCGCGTCTCTAGTCCGGTCTAGCCTAGGACCAGCACAGTACCGTCGTTGAGCGTTTATTCAACATTGCATCTTTGAATTGATTATTGCTAATCTTTTGCTACCATATATAGCCAACCCAACTCCACATATTTCTACATCGTGTATACGTACGTTCCCCTGGCAATCGCTTTACACAATCTTCAGAGTTATTTGACACCGCTGGTTGCCTGTCACCACCTGCCGCATGGTAAGAACTTGTAAGATATTGCTATTTGCTTTCCTGTGAGCACTTTACAACCACATCCTAGTAGTTCATAGGAACATTATTCTCGAATTTTGTTTCTTGTTTCTACTAATCATGACAGGTTCTGGAGACAGAAGTTGTTGGACGACGGACACATCTTCACCATCACGAGACTTGGGACAACACACAAAAGCACATGGTCATGTTATCTCTTTACCGTCATTTGAGGGTAGATTTAATCCTGCTATTTATCTAGCTTGGGAGCTTGAAGTAGAACACGTTTTTAGTCACCATGACTTTTCTGAAGTTGAGCGAGTACGAGCTGCCACTAGAGCATTTACTGGTTTTGCTTCTGTTTGGTGGAGTGTGCATTGTAAGAAAAACATTGATAACCAACCCACAACTTGGAAAGATTTGAAAGATGTAATGAGACAACAATTTTTCCCTCCTTACTATCGCCGTGAATTGCTTCGCAAATTTGAACAATTTAAACAAGGCAACAACACTATTCATGCTTACTACCAAGAGTTCAAATCGTATATGCATCATTGTGACATAGAAGAATCTGAGGATGATACAATGAATAGATTTTTTGGTGGTTTGAACCATGATATCCGTGCAAGATTTCAGTATATTCCTCTTTGCCTTACTGGTATGTATGTTCGCGCTTATACCTTTGAGAGACAGATACAGGAGGATGCATTGGATGACTACAACAACTACTATTCTAGTTCATGCTCACCACCACCGGTTGGTTCCTCCACCCTTGCACCTACTAGAGCAGCCCCACCTCGGATTGTGAGCGCGACATCATCTCAAGAGTATGGTACATTGTCAATGTCCGTACCTACACCAGCCACGTCTTTGCGACAAGGTAACAGTAAAGGTATTGATGATATAACTTCACATGAGAAGGATGCATGTCTAGTTAACTTGAATGCATCATGTGTTGAGTTACCTAGTGATTTGAGCACACCACCTATTTTAGAGAATCTTGCTACTGTCATGAATGCGTCATGTGATGAAACAACTGAAATACCAACAATTAGTGCATCCATTGAATTAACTGTTGATGCAAAAGAATCAATGTTTAATCATTTTGATATGACCTCTAATCTTGGTGATGATTCTGTGACCAAAGACTTATTGCATGTTTGCCTATTTAAGCATGTTGTAGCATGTAAATTAGATGCAAGTAAGGTTTATTCACCAATGTTGGGATGGTTTAATGATGAACATTGTCAATCTTTTGATATGAATAAGAGCATCACTTATATGTGTAAATTGAGTTGCAATATTTTCATGTCTTCTACTTCTAGTGATAATATTTTGGCTTCAGATTTTATGAACTATGCAAGTTACTCATCTATACATGTGTCATATGTGCAAAAACCTAGGGAAGTGAAAATGGATGACATATACATATACAACATGTACACCTTGTCTCTTTTGTTAGCCACATTTCAGATTAAGCAACGCCGAGGACGGCTTTGTTTACAAGAAAGGGAGGATGATGAGGACGTGACTAACTTGGATATGACCAAAAATATTGCATACATGCATATTTGTTAGGTGATTTCTAGTGCAAACTATTCAATAATATATTTATATTATCCAGAACAAAAATACTTCACACACTTTTGTGTTTTGTCTAATTGCAGGTGTATGGGACATTTGTACAATCTACATATGAAGATAAGGGAGAAAAAGATGTTTACTTGCTGTTCAAAAAGTTCTCTCACGTCACTTTTGGCCCAAGAGAAGATAGAGTCCAAGTCTCTCACGTTCTGGATTCAGATTCGGACTGCACAGACATACATGACTCAAAACGCCAAGAACTTCTTCATACGGACTCCGAATTGGGTGATTCTTTTTTTGTTGGAAACTAGATTTCGTGCTCTTTCCAACAAAAGTGGATTCACCTTCAAATTCGTCCGGAGCGTGGAGATATCACCGAAACAATCTGACGCAGCAGCAGAATCCGAGTCAAACAACGAGTCCAAAGGTGTTGCATCACCTCCACTTGGGCCCATGAGCCTTGTACGAACTAGGGTTAGTTTTAGGCTGCCTTGGGACGTCCTTCCACCTCCTTAGTCGCCACCCCTTGCTCCTATATAAGTAGATCCATCTAGTAGCTTTTTGCTTGGGATTTGTTTAGTTAAAAGTTACCATTGCAACTTCGTGTACTTCGTTTGTGTCCAACGACCAGACCAAGACCACTTTCGGATCCCCACCATTATCAAGACTTCATATATATTCGCAATATTCAGATTGCTTTATCATATTCTTGCTTGTTCTTCGATTGCTTGCAGGAATAGACCTTCGTGGTCAGGTTGATTGTGCTGCGGCGTGGTCAATAACCTCTCGGAGTTGGTTTAGCGATTGCTAAGGCGCAACGTCATGCACGTTTATAGTCGGATCGTCAAAGTCGTCTCCACCAAATCGATAGTTATCATCTCATCGAAAGATCGGGACACCCCGCCTCTATCAACGTGCCTGCCAAGCGTTCATAACATCTTGTTCTGCAGGGAGAACAGGTGCGTCACCCAGCGGTGCTCGTAGGACATAATCTTTCTTGGCAGCTATAAGGATGATCCTCAGGTTCCGGACCCAGTCCGTATAGTTGCTGCCATCGTCTTTCAGCTGGGTTTTCTCTAGTAACGCGTTGAAGTTGAGGACTACGTTGGCCATTTGATCTACAAGACATATTGTAAATATTTTAGACTAAGTTCATGATAATAAAGTTCATCTAATCAAATTATTTAATGAACTCCCACTTAGATAGACATCCCTCTTCTAGCCATCTAAGTATAACATGATCCGAGTCAACTAGGCCGTGTCCGATCATCACGTGAGACGGACTAGTCAACATCGGTGAACATCTTCATGTTGATCGTATCTTCTATACGACTCATGCACGACCTTTCGGTCTTCTGTGTTCCGAGGCCATGTCTGTACATGCTAGGCTCGTCAAGTCAACCTAAGTGTTTGCATGTGTAAATCTGTCTTACACCCGTTGTATGTGAACGTTAGAATCTATCACACCCGATCATCACGTGGTGCTTCGAAACAACGAACTGTCGCAACGGTGCACAGTTAGGGGGGACACTTCTTGAAATTATTATGAGAGATCATCTTATTTACTACCGTCGTTCTAAGTAAACAAGATGCAAAACATGATAAACATCACATGCAATCAAATAATAAACGTGACATGATATGGCCAATATCACATAGCTCCTTTGATCTCCATCTTGGGGCTCCATGATCATCTTTGTCACCGGCTTGACACCATGATCTCCATCATCGTGTCTCCATGAAGTTGCTCGCCAACTATTACTTCTACTACTATGGCTAACGCGTTTAGCAATAAAGTAAAGTAATTTACATGGCGTTTCCATTGACACGCAGGTCATAAAAGAATAATGACAACTCCTATGGCTCCTGCCGGTTGTCATACTCATCGATATGCAAATCGTGATTCCTATTATAATAGCATGAACATCTCATACATCACATATAGATCATTCATCATTCATCACAACTTTGGCCATATCATATCACAAAGCACTTGCTGCAAAAACAAGTTAGACGTCCTCTAATTGTTGTTGCAAGTTTTACGTGGCTGAATTAGGGTTCTAGCAAGAACGTTTTCTTACCTACGTGAAAGCCACAATGTGATTTGTCAACTTCTATTTACCCTTCATAAGGACCCTTTTCATCGAATCCGCTCCAACTAAAGTGGGAGAGACAGACACCCGCCAGCCACCTTATGCAACTAGTGCGTGTTAGTCGGTGGAACCGGTCTCACGTAAGTGTACGTGTAAGGTTGGTCCGGGCCGCTTCATCCCACAATATCGCTGAAGCAAGATAAGACTAGTAGCGGCAAGAAAGTTGACAAATCTACGCCCACAACAAATTGTGTTCTACTCGCGCAAGAAGAACTACGCATAGACCTAGCTCTGATACCACTGTTGGGGAACGTTGCAGAAAACAAAATTTTTCCTACGGTTTCACCAAGATCCATCTATGAGTTCATCTAGCAACGAGTGATCGGATGCATCTACATACCTTTGCAGATCGCGAGCGGAAGCGTTCAAAAGAACGGGGATGAGGTAGTCGTACACGACGTGATCCAAATCACCGGAGATCCTAGCACCGAACGGACGGCACCTCCGCGTTCAACACACGTACGGTCAGCGTGACGTCTCCTCCTTCTTGATCCAGCAAGGGGGAAGGAGAGGTTGATGAAGATCCAGCAGCACGACGGCGTGGTGGTGGATGCAGGGCGTCACAGCAGCAGGGCTTCGCCGTGCACTGCGAGAGGGAGAGGTGTAGCAGGGAGAAGGGAGGCGCTAGGGTCAAGGGTCCGGCTGCCCCTCCCTCCCCCCCTTTATATAGGCCCCCTGGGGGGGCGCCGGCCCTTGGGAGATCCAATCTCCAAGGGGGCGGCGGCCAAGGGGGGTGGAGTGCCCCCCAAGGCAAGTGGGCGCCCCCCACCCTAGGGTTCCAACCCTAGGCGCAGGGGGTGGGCCTTGGGGGGCGCACCAGCCCACTAAGGGCTGGTCCCCCCTCCCACTTCAGCCCATGGGGCCCTCCGGGATGGTGGCCCCACCCGATGGACCCCCGGGACCCATCTGGTGGTCCCGGTACAATACCGGTGACCCCCAGATCACTCCCGATGGCCGAAACTGCACTTCCTATATATAATTCTTCACCTCCGGACTATTCCGAAACTCCTCGTGACGTCCTGGATCTCATCCGGGACTCCGAACAACATTCGGGTTACTGCATATACATATCTTCACAACCCTAGCGTCACCGAACCTTAAGTGTGTAGACCCTACGGGTTCGGGAGACATGCAGACATGACCAAGACGGCTCTCGGGCAATAACCAACAGCGGGATCTAGATACCCATGTTGGCTCCCACATGCTCCACGATGATCTCATCGGATGAACCACGATGTCGAGGATTCAATTAATCCCGTATACGATTCCCTTTGTCAATTGGTATTTTACTTGCCCGAGATTCGATCGTCGGTATCCCAATACCTCGTTCAATCTCATTACCGGCAAGTCACTTTACTCGTACCGTAATGCATGATCAAACACTTTGATCACATTGAGCTCATTATGATGATGCATTACCGAGTGGGCCCGGTGATACCTCTCCGTCAAGCGGAGTGACAAATCCCAGTCTCGATCCGTGTCAACCCAACAGACACTTTCGGAGATACCCGTAGTATACCTTTATAGTCACCCAGTTACGCTGTGACGTTTGGTATACCCAAAGCACTCCTACGGTATCCGGGAGTTACACGATCTCATGGTCTAAGGAAAGGATACTTGACATTGAAAAACTCTAGCAAACGAACTATACGATCTTGTGCTATGTTTAGGATTGGGTCTTGTCCATCACATCATTCTCCTAATGATGTGATCTCGTTATCAATGACATCCAATGTCCATAGTCAGGAAACCATGACTATCTGTTGATCAACGAGCTAGTCAACTAGAGGCTTACTAGGGACATGTTGGTGTTTATTATTCACACATGTATTACGATTTCCGGATAACACAATTATAGCATGAATAAAGACAATTATCATGAACAAGGAAATATAATAATAATGCTTTTATTATTGCCTCTAGGGCATATTTCCAACACGCCGCCGAGTCATCGCCGGAGCTCCGCCGCGCCATGCCGCCAAGCCGCCGCCGGGATAACTCGCGCCGCCGCCAGAGAAGCCGCAGCTGCACCGCCGCCAGGCAGGGGCGCCGCCACCCAGCACGCCCTTCGCCGCACCACTGGGCCCCGCCCAGCCCAGCGCCGTCTCGCGCTGCGTCGTCCCGCGCCGGACGCCAACCGCGAGGAGAGGGGCAAGATCCCCGCCGCCACCCAACGCCGGCCGGTCTTTGCCCGCCGGCGCTGTGCGGTGGCGGCGGGGGGAGAGATCGACGAGGGAGGACGAGGGGCGGCGCGGTAGGGTTTCCCCCGAGGACGCTCGCGGGAGCGGCTCGGGGGTGGGTCGGGGTGGGCGTCAACAGTATGTGTTAGTTTAACCTACTCTATTATATTAGTAATATAAAAAAAATCTTCCCTATTGAAATGTGCGGCGAAGGTGAGGTGGGCGTCATCTGATTTTAACGAAGGAGGCTCCAGCGAGAAATGTCCCATTCATCCCTATTGAAACGCGCGGCGAAGGTGAGGTGGGCGTCATCCGATTTTAGCGAAGGAGGCTCCAGCGAGAAATGTTCCACTACGGCGGGAAACCGAGCGGGAAGGGGATGGTCCGACAGAAAAGAAAAATAAGGGTGCGTCATGGGATGGGGTTTCTGTATTAAGCCTGCGTGTTGAACATAACATAATGGATAGCCGATAGCAATGCACGGGTGTTCTGCTAGTATTGAACAAAGTCACAACTCAGCTGCTCACAAACTATAGATGTCAGACTACACAAAACGTACAGCGATGATGATGACGACGATGAAGAAAAAAGAGAGACAAATGTATTTTTGATGTTGGTAAATACTTCTCCTTTATTGTCAGATTAGTTCGAGTGATACACACTTCGTTCCTCAATGTGATACTGTAATCACCCAGTAAGCCCTGCAAGGTAAATTTGGGCATTGCAGGGTGACAATTGAACTACGGAGGTACAAAGAATTTATCCCCGCTCTCCAGAGTTGAAAGTTGAAACAAGAATAAAAATGAGACAGCACAGCTGGCCACTCAGTGGTAACACATGACACAAGGAGAAGGAACAGTTCATTCCATGCAGTAACAATTATATAAACCCTCATGGCAGAGGCTGTTCCTTGGCAGATTAAAACAGAATGGATTGGATCTGAAGCTAACACATCAATGGAGAGGCTGTCACATGCTCCCGGTTAGATCTAATCTCGCCTTTCTCACTGCCAGGAACTTAGTTTAATTACTGCCCCTTTGTACTTTTGTGTCAAGCAGATGGATTATAATAGTAAAAGGACAGGAAATTTTCGCAGGCACGCAGATCTAGATCTACCTTCCAACTCCAAATTCCCATTGGTAAATGGGCAGTTCTGAACAACCAGTGCAGCAGTACTAATCCCATAGAAGATGATGGGACTTGCAGAGTATTTACATTGGAATTAGAACTTCTATTTGCAGTGTTGGTTGTTTCACCCCAAAAGATAGGGCACATCCTGCTGTTTTTTACAGTGAGGAACAGAGTTGCAGAGATAAATGACCAATGGCCTGATGTAGAAGTAACTCGCAAGTAGAGGGTGAACCATCCATGAGTACACAGATCAAACTAGGTATACGAAAACAAAATTATCAGAACAGACTGTAACCATAGGGTACTAACAAGTAGTTACCACATACATTACTTTTTTGAAGAATAAGAATTCATTTTCTGCATCTTTGCATCAAGAGGAATGAAGAGATAGCAAAATGTTTCAAGTCCAAAGGCCAAAAAAATGTAAATCGATCGATCATATTGTCGGAAACTACTAACAACAAGAACAGAAAGGGCAAAACACAAGACCCTTCTCTCGGAAAATATCATGTCGCTGAAACAACAGCCTCTCCAATGGATCAAGGGATCCTCTATCTCCACCATTTACACAGTGAACAATTTTCAAGGTTTTAACCCACTTCATCACCTAGATCTACCAACCTTAACTTGTTTGCTAACTCCATTATTTGGTATCTTGATGCATATGGTACCATCAGTTTTGCTGACAAGTTCCTGAATGCATCTGCTATCTTTGATGCTTATGCATGTAATTCATAGTGGTATTTAAATCGACCTATAGTTGAAACTTGAAAGGCATCTCAATGTATCGCAGAGATATTTTTATTAAGCGAAAGTGATTAGTACATCACGTGAGGCAGTGGACTCTAAGGATACTTTGCCGCGTGACTATCGACCCACACATCGATATTCCATTTGCTCGTAGGTCCCCATAGACATGGACACATGGTGTGGGTATTGGTACTCACGTGTTTCATCTTATGATAAAGAGGGTCTATTCCATGTAAATATGCAAGTAACCATACAAACTTTTTTTTTAGATAATAAGGTAACCATATATGCAAACTAAAGGGAGAAGATGAGTTTAAAGGCCAGGAGAAGCAAAGGTGGACAAAATTCAAACAGAAAGGGAAAGGGGGGAAAGGGACTCGACAACGGAAATATTTGAAATCCAGCTTGCAAATAACGCCTATAGGAGCAAAGATTTTTTTTTTCGAAAAAGATTGCATTGTCTAATAGTTGAAATGGTGCTAGGGAGAGAAATCGAGAAGAGGGGAATCTAGGCATGAGGGATAGGGAGGTGGTAGGGCACATGGAGGGGTAAAAAGACCATGAAGAATACAATAACACAAGGACAAGGTTAGGCATCATGTGAGAAGGAGATGGTGGAACAGATATGCATAGGTGATAGGTGTCATGGGGAAGAGGTGGCCATTAGTTTAACTCGAAGCAATTAAGAGCAGGCATGATGTGTATTAGCAATAAACAAGTGGTGTTAGTGCCTTAATTGGTGGTGAGGAATGAACAGAAAAAAGAGCATGGTGCTGCCACTGGAGTGCAAGGCACTGTTTTCAAAAGGCAATGACATTATTTTTTGTCCATTGATGAGGCATACATCAAGGCATAGAAATTCACGCATTGTCGGAAAAAAAAAAGTTTTGCAGCACATCAGCTAATCTCTGGTTCATTTCTGAATGGTTACCTTCTGAAATCTTTCTGATCCTGTTTGTTGGTGCAGCAGAACCGTCCCAATTATATGGTATCATTCACTGAAATTGTGCCCAACCAATGAAGGAAATATGTACCTGCTACTAGAGAGAAAATTAGAAGAACTGTGCATAGTTTTCTTCTCTAAGACTTTAGGCCTGACAAGCTTAAGGATGACATATTAAGGCTACAAAATCAAGGAAGTTTACCAGTTCAATCTTTCGTATACCCAAGCACAAAAAGATGCAGAAAAGAAAGCAGGATTCAGATATTGGAGGACAGTTGAGCTTCACCCAAACTCCCAAGAAATGACACCCAAACTTCTAGTGTGGATAGAACTGTACTCTTTTGCATCTACCGAACACACCTACAATTTCTTTTCCATCCTAAACCTGGTGAACAAGCAATATAAAGCACCGAGGGATGATGATGTAGACCACAAAAATCAACCAGTTCTTTAGTGCACGCAGTGGAATGATTAGAGAATCAAATATAGAATTGGCGGGGAGTCGATTCACACTCGAGCTATACATCTTTAGCTACTATTCAATTAGCCAAGATAATTGTTCTTTAGAGAAACATCTTGGGAGCAGTGCCCGGGTTTTGAGCATAGTGGAATTGCCCTTTGATCTCTTTCCGCTCTAAGCAGCAATTAAGCTAAAAAGTATTCATATAGGAACTATAGCTGTAGCCATCGTCCTCTACTTGGTGTCTGTGACCTCATCACCTTTCATCATATGCACTTAATTACGCAGTATATTCGTTGCTTGTTCACCGTCAGCTCCAACCTTCTCCTGAAATTTCATAGTTGTTAATGGTTCCCAAGAAAGACCATCCTTACTTTTTACTGCACTTCTATTCCATTAGAAAGAGGCTACTTATCAAAGGTACTAACCAGAAAAGCGAAAATCCAACTCGGTGCCCAGGCTCATCTGCTCCTGCTCGGAAACAAATTCAAAACAAATAGTAGAAAAATTCAAAAAATTCCAATTTTTTTGTGTGGTAGATACTTTGATGCGTGAGGTATGCTCCAAATTGCAACCCATTTGGACATCTGAGCAGCTCTCAGGAGAAAAGACAAATCGAATCAGAACAATGCGTGAACAGTAAACTTTTTTACAGACCCTAAATTTGTCTTTTTTGCCGAGAGCTGCTCGGATGTCCAAATGAGTTGAAATTTGGACCGGACCTCATGCATCAAATTATCTACCACCCCAAAAAAATCTGGAATTTTTTGAATTTTTCTAGTATTTGTTTTGATTTTTTTTCTGAGCAGGGGTGCAGATGAGCTCGGGAGCAGAAACTCCGCACTCCCAAGAAAGGAGATTATTTAAAAGCCACAATTTTTCAACAAGATAGAGTGGCTAATCATGGTGGTTCTCAATATCTCTTGCACTTTTGTTCTGTCAAATCATGTCGTCCATATAGTCTTAGTGTCCACAATATCAATGTTCATACCTATGTTCCACAATCATATGTTAGTTTATCACAATAATTGAGGTTCCACGGTCAAATGACATGACATCAAGCTACAAGACAATGTGGCTAAAATTTAAGTATAGTAATTCCAAAACAATGCAAGGATCCTTGAACTGATCTTAATAGAAGGGATTCCACCCACAGTAAAAAAACACCTAAAGAATTCATGAATTATGGGCCAACCAGTTGGAGAGAACTCCCTTTCATCACAGGACACAGAATACAAGTATCGAGGGTAAAAGACAGTACGGTAAATTTCCATGCTATCATTCAGAAAAAAACAGAGCAGTTGGGAGAATAAATAGGTCCCTAACGTTAGGAATGAAGGATGAGTAAAACATCAGAGAACATTTGAACTTATGTAAAGCATTGCACCGACCAAATGTGATGTTAGCCGTCTGTACAAGCTGCACATTTTTCTGGGGAGGATTGCATCATCTCATAGTGGATCCTTCCTCAATTTATGGGACCTGCCACATTGTATTCATTGTATAGAACCAAAAGTACAGGGCACTTACACTTAGACAGTGTCAAAAGACCGAATTATGACGCTGCTATGATCCATAAACCAGACAAGAATGGAGTCATTTAGCCTTTTGCAACTCCAAACGATAAAACTGAGCAGTGTGTCATGGCCCCCCAAAACAGGCAGTACTGATGTCATGTTCATGTTTTTTTTTCTCATACATTAACTGATAGGGAGTTGTTCTCTTTCCAGCTCATGGAACATTATAGAGAGTTGTTCACTAACTTCTGCATTCTTAATAACATTACATTCATCCTGTTGTACAAAGACAAGCTTAACCAAAAAAGTTTTCCAACTCAAAAAGGGTCAACTTCTTCAAACCACACCATTTGACAAAAAAATAATGCTCAGTTCTTATAGTAAATAAGATTGTTGCACGGTAAAACATAGATAGGTATTGACATACATGGCCAAAAGGATGGAAGTAGTCAAAATCAAGCTAACGAAAAACCCATAGCTATGGATGAGCATATACTTTGTTTGCTTTGTAGTTTGCACCATGTACATCATGATGTAAGCTAGCTTATTTGGGTTTAAGCATATCTTTGAATACTTGCCAACAACTACAAAGTTAATGACAAAGCTTTCATGTTTCGTCAATTTTTGTGTGCCTTTTATCTACAATTACTAAATATTTATTTCGGTCATATTGTACTCATGCACTAATAGGCCGCCGCAACGTGAAGGAGGAGCCACCGTCCCAGCCGCTTCGCCAGTCGGGCAGTCAGTGGCCCCGGTTCTCCTTGTTGTCAAGGAGAAGCCTACTTCAAAGGGTGCGCCCTCCGGGAGTGGCGCAATGCGGGTTCGCCAAGACCTAGGTGGCATCAGCATTGGTGCTCACGGAGGCTTGGACCCTCAACCGGTCCAAGACCATGTCGAGTCAGACGCTCGCCATCGGCCCGGCTCAACACCCAGCTCCTCCAAGTGGGGCTGGAGGAGTCCGAGTGCCCCTCTTCATCCATTGGAGGCACAAGGCAGTGGAGGATGCAGCAGAGTGTCTGTGCCGCGGTGACCTGACGGGCATTCCGCCACTGGTGCGACGACGACGACGACAGCTCAAACTGACGCATGGACGGTGGATCAAACGAGGATGAAGGTGCCAATGGCCTCAGAGGCGTTGCCTATGAGGTCACCGTCTGGTACCTGGTCTAGTTTTAGTTTAGTTTAGTTTAAGTTTAGGTTGAACATGTTAAATATCATCTGTTTGCATGTAATATATAAAACTTGCTTCAATTTCATCCATTTAGCTTAAATTTGGTTTGTGTTTGTGTTTGATCCGTTTCAAATCCTGGACTTTTGGGGACTCCGGTTGAATTGCCTTCGCCCCATCGGGTGTTTGCGGACATGATACGTCTCTGTCGTATCTATTTTTCCAAACACTTTTGCCCTTGTTTTGGACTCTAACTTGCATGATTTGAATGGAACTAACCCGGACTGACGCTGTTTTCAGCAGAATTGTCGTGATGTTGTTTTATGTGCAGAAAACAAAAGTTCTCGGAATGACCTGAAACTCCACGGAACGTCAAGTTAAAAATAATAAAAAATCCTTGCCAAAGATGAAGACCAGGGGGCCCACACCCTGTCCACGAGGGTGGGGGGCGCCCCCCTAGGGCACGCCCCCTACCTCGTGGGCCCCCTGGAACTCCTCCGACGCCAACTCCAACTCTATATATTTGCTTTCGGGGAGAAAAAAATAAAGGAGAAGAAATAATCGCGTTTTACGATACAGCCGCCGCCAAGCCCTAAAACCTCTCGGGAGGGCTGATCTGGAGTCCGTTCGGGGCTCCGGAGAGGGGGATTCATCGCCGTCGCCGTCGTCATCATCAACCATCCCCCATCACCAATTTCATGATGCTCACCGCCATGCGTGAGTAATTCCATCGTAGGCTTGCTGGACGGTGATGGGTTGGATGAGATCTATCATGTAATCGAGTTAGTTTTGTTAGGGTTTGATCCCTAGTATCCACTATGTTCTGAGATTGATGTTGCTATGACTTTGCTATGCTTAATGCTTGTCACTAGGGCCCGAGTGCCATGATTTCAGATCTGAACCTATTATGTTTTCATGAATATATGTGTGTTCTTGATCCTATCTTGCAAGTCTATAGTCACCTACTATGTGTTATGATCCGGCAACCCCGAAGTGACAATAATCGGGACCACTCCCGGTGATGATCATAGTTTGAGGAGTTCATGTATTCATTATGTGCTAATGCTTTGTTCCAGTTCTCTATTAAAAGGAGGCCTTAATATCCCTTAGTTTCCATTAGGACCCCGTTGCCACGGGAGGGTAGGACAAAAGATGTCATGCAAGTTCTTTTCCATAAGCACGTATGACTATATTCGGAATACATGCCTACATTACATTGATGAATTGGAGCTAGTTTTGTGTCACCCTATGTTATGACTGTTACATGATGAACCGCATCCGACATAATTATCCATCACCGGTCCAATGCCTACAAGCTTTCCATATACTGGTTTACGCTTATTTACTTTCCCGTTGCTATTGTTACAATCACTATAAAATACCAACAATATTACTTTTGCTTTCATTACTCTTTTGTTACCGTTACCACTACTATCATATTACTTTGCTACTAAATACTTTGCTGCAGATATTAAGTTATCCAGGTGTGGTTGAATTGACAACTCAACTGCTAATACTTGATAATATCCTTTGGCTCCCCTTCTGTCGAATCAATTTGGGTTGAATACTCTACCCTCGAAAGCTGTTGCGATCCCCTACACTTGTGGGTTATCAAGACTAATTTCTGGCGCCGTTGCCGGGGAGCATAGCTCTATTCTTTGAGTCACTTGGATTTTTTATATCTGTTGGTCACTATGAAGAACTTGAAAGACGCTAAGACAACAATTTATCCCTCAACTACGAGGGGAGGTAAGGAACTGCCATCTAGCTCTGCACTTGATTCACCTTCTGTTATGAGTAAGCTTGCTACACCTAAACCAACTTCTGCTATTCGTTCTGATATGTCGCATGTTATTGATGATGCCACTTCTGCTATGCATGATACTTATGATGAAACTACTTCTATGCTTGATACTACTGTGCCCCTTAGTGAATTTCTTGATGAACAAATTGCTAGGGCTAGAGAGAAAGAAATTATTGAATCTGATTATAAAGATGAAAGTGATGATGAAGATAGGCCTGTTATTCCTGAGGGTTATGTTTTTGATATAGAAGCTTCTGCAGCTATTTTAGCTTGCAAAGATAATCGTGAACTCAAGAGGCTATTAATTAAATGGAGCAAGGAATCTCTTAGAGATAGAATGAGGCCTGACCCTGCTTTTGCTACTTCACCTATTTGTGTTCCCGATAAGGATTATGAATTTTCTGTTGATCCTGATATAATTACTTTGGCTGAATCTGATCCTTTTCATGGCTATGAATCTAAAACTGTTGTGGCACATCTTACTAAATTAAATGATATAGCCACCTTGTTTACTAATGATGAGAGATCTCGTTACTTTTATATCCTTAAAATATTTCCGTTCTCATTAAAGGGTGATGCTAAGATATGGTTTAATTCTCTTGATCCTGGTTGTGTGCGTAGTCCCCAGGATATGATTTATTACTTCTCTGCTAAATATTTCCCTGCTCAAAAGAAACAAGCTGCTTTAAAGGAAATATACAACTTCGTGCAAATTGAAGAAGAGAGTCTCCCACAAGCTTGGGGAGGCTTCTCAAGTTACTTAATGCTTTGCCTGATCATCCTCTTAAGAAAAATGAAATACTTGATATCTTTTATAATGGACTAACCGATGCTTTCAGAGATTACCTGGATAGTTGTGCTGGTTCTCTTTTCAGGAAAAGAACACCGGATGAAGCTGAGATTCTATTGAATAATATGTTGACAAATGAAAATAATTGGGCACCTCCTGAGCCAGCTCCTAAGCCAGCTCCTGCTCCAATTAATGATCCTATTCCTAAACCAACTCCGAAGAAGAGAGGTGTTCTATTTCTCAGTCCTGAAGATATGCAAGAGGCAAAGAAATCTATGAAAGAAAAAGGTATTAAAGCTGAAGATGTTAAGAATTTACCTCCTACTGAAGAAATACATGGTCTTAATTTACCGCCCGTTGAAGAAACTTATGATCTTAATCCGTTACCCACTGAAGAACCTCCCGATCTTGATAACCCGACACAGGTAGTAAAGGTAAATTCTCTCTATAGATATGATAAAGCTGAAGTCCCTCCTACTAAAATTGCTAGCCAATGCTTGGATGAGTTTGATAACTTTATGTTTAAGCAAAAAGATTTCAATGCTTATTTTGGTAGACAATTAAAACAAAATGCTTATATGATTAAACACTTGGGTGATTATATGGCTAATATTAGAGGTGAACTTAAACTTGTTAGCAAACATGCTTCTATGGTTACCACTCAAGTAGAACAAGTACTTAAGGCTCAAAAAGAATTGCTCGATGAAATGAATAGTAAGAAAAATGATTATGCTGTTAGAGTGGCTACTAGAACTGGTAGAATGACTCAGGAACCTTTGTATCCTGAAGGCCACCCTAAGAGAATTGAGCAAGATTCTCAGAGAAATAATATTGATGTACCTAGTTCTTCTAAAAGGAAGAAAAAGAAAAATGATAGGACTTTGCAAACTTCTAGTGAACATATTGCTGAACCACCTGATAATCCAAATGATATATCTATGTCTGATGCTGAAACACAATCTGGTAATAAACATGAACCTAATGAAAATGCTAATGATGATGTTCATGATGATGCTCAACCTAGTAATGATAATGATGTAGAAATTGAACCTGCTGTTGATCTTGATAACCCACAATCAAAGAATCAACATTATGATAAGAGAGACTTTGTTGCTAGGAAACATGGTAAAGAAAGAGAACCTTGGGTTCAGAAACCCATGCCTTTTCCTCCGAAACCATCCAAGAAAAAGGATGATGAGGATTTTGAGCGCTTTGCTGAAATGATTAGACCTATCTTTTTGCGTATGCGATTAACTGATATGCTCAAAATGAATCCTTATGCTAAGTATATGAAAGATATTGTTACAAATAAAAGAAAGATACCGGAAGCTGGAATTTCCACCATGCTTGCTAATTATACTTTTAAGGGTGGAATACCAAAGAAACTTGGAGATCCAGGAGTACCTACTATACCATGCTCCATTAAAAGAAACTATGTTAAAACTGCTTTATGTGATCTTGGAGCCGGTGTTAGTGTTATGCCTCTTTCTTTATATCGTAGACTTGACTTGAATGAGTTGACACCTACTGAAATATCTTTGCAAATGGCTGATAAATCAACTGCTATACCTGTCGGTATTTGTGAAGATGTACCTGTTGTGGTTGCAAACGTTACTATTTTAACGGACTTTATTATTCTTGATATTCCCGAGGACGATGGTATGTCTATTATTCTTGGAAGACCTTTTTTGAATACTGCAGGGGCTGTTATTGTTTGCAACAAAGGCAATGTCACTTTTCATGTTAATGGTAATGAGCATACGGTACACTTTCGGAGGAAACAACCTCAAGTTCATAGTATCAACTCTATTGGAAAAATTCCATCGATTATATTTGGAGGTTTTGAATTTCCTCTTCCTACTATCAAGAAGAAATATGATATTCTTATTATTGGGGATGTGCATATCCCCGTTGAGGTAACATAGTGTTATTCGAAATTTCTCCAGTTCCATGTTATTCGGAATGAGTTTGTTAACAAGACCTGATCAACCTTGTTAGTGGATTCCTTTTGATGAGCATGAGATGGATGAAACTAGAAGGCACAACCTTCTGTACCCTCTTTATACTTTCTGTTATTTAGTTGAAATAAAGTAAAAATAGTATTTTTCTGTCTGTTTCCTGATTTATCCGTGCAATATAAAAATTCCCCGAAAATAAAAGTCCTCCAAATGCCATGCCAATTTAATATGATTTTTTCGGGAATATTTGAGGATTTATGGTATTGAAAGCATCGCGGGGGGAGCTGCCACCTAGCCACGAGGGTGGAGGACGCGCCCTACCCCCCAGGGCGCGCCCCCCTGCCTCATGGGCCCACGGTGGCCCTCCTCCACTTATTCCTGCACCCATCATCTTCTTCTTCCTCCCACAAACATGAATATCTGGTTCAAGCACGAGTTCTAGCTCACTTTGCTATGATTTTCGATCTCCTTGCTCAAAGCACCTCTCGCAAAACTGCTTGGGGAGATTGTTCCTTGAAAATGATGAAGAGACTTTTGAGGGGCTCATCGAGCCGAAGCTCAAAGGAAAAACAAAATGAAGAAGCACAGAGGCCCAAATATAATTTTCCTCATACCGTGGAAGTCCGGCCGTGTGAATGGCCTTCTGATGACTTCTTGAGACGAGCCGGGATTTATGAGGATTTCTATTCATTGATTTAGAATGCCGGCCTCACCGACTTCCTCCGCGACCAACGTCATCAGTATCTCTTACTCACAAATACTTTTGTGCAAAACTTCTACTTTTTCCCTAAGGAATCACCTCCTTCAGTAGAGTTTCATTTATATGACATTGTTAACAAGATGCCATTAGCTAAATTTTGCAAGGTTTGCAAAATACCCCCTGAGGGCACCTTAGAAGAACCACACTGTAAAGATGTGGAAGCATTTATTGACACCATCGCTGTGGGGGAAACTAGGAAGGTTTCTGATGCAAGAATCACTAGCATACATTTTCCTATTTTACGCTACTTTGCCATATTTGCTAGTCGTTGCTTGATCGGTCGTGGAAACTGTGGAAACCTTAGTGTTCCTGATATTATTATTTTGTTCCATGGTTTATACCGCGATAACACTATTAGCATGGGTGGAATTATTGCTAGAAGGTTAAGTCTGAACCGTACTAAGGGCCCCATCTTTGGAGGCATTTATGCTTCACGCCTCGCTGCACATTTTAACATACCTACTAGGCTTTATGAGAAAGAAGAAAAATTGCTGCCCAGTGCTTCTTTAGATTATAAGGGTATGCTAGCGCATGATTTTATTGTTAAGGGCAGGGAAGGAGAGCTCAAATATAAATTATTATTTCATAAACATCATCCTGAAACTATTACCTTGCCTGCTCCTTCCTTGTTTCATTTTGAAGGACCTTATCTCGTTACGTGGGCTGCCGTCCAAGCCTACCGGAATCCTGCACCAGCCCCGGAACCGGAACGGCAAGATGAGCCTCCACGACAGTCTGTTTATTCTTGGGATCCGGAGATGGCTGTCAGCCAGTGGCAGTCAGAGTCCTCTTCATCACAGTACGACCCCAGCTACACCTATGGGTATCAGCCAGGCTATCCCTGGCAATAAACCAACTTAGGCCAAAAGCCTAAGCTTGGGGGAGTACGTATGTCCCACCGACATTACATTTATGTTCACACACACTCATTGCTAGATGTCGGTGCTCATACCCTTTCACTGTAATATCCATGCTAGTTTATTTTCTTTTTTCTGCTTTCTTCTTGTGTGTTTAATAAACCTTAAGAACAACAAAACAAAAAATTAGTAGTAGTTTACTTTTCTTGCTGTAGTAATAATTAAAAAGAAAACCCAAAAATATTTCCCGTTCTTCTTTTGCTTGTTGGGAGCTTTCCTGTGTAAATAGTTTTATTTCTTTTCTTTTCTTTTCTTTGGGGGTTGATAGGAGAAGACCATGATTAAATTGTTGAAGTGGCTCTTATATGCATTATTGTTGATTTAACCAAGAGCCCATATTGCCTTGTCTTCTCCTATTTATTGAATGCTCACCGATTCCAGCTTAGTCCAATGCATGTGCACTCTTATTATTATTCACATCATTCGGTCATGCAAGTGAAAGGCAATTATGATGATATACGATGGACTGACTAAGATGAGAAAAGCTGGTATGAACTCGACCTCTCTTGTTTTTGTAAATAAGATGAGTTCATCGTTCTTGATTCAGCTTATTATGAATAAACATGTTTGCAATGACAATTAGAGATCATATTTGCTTGTGCCATGCTTGATTAGCTATGAGTTATAATGGTTTACCTTGCGTGCCAACATGTTATTAAAATGGTTATGATGTGGTATGATGGGGTGGTATCCTCCTTTGAATGATTTAAGTGACTTGACTTGGCACATGTTCACACATGTAGTTGAAACAAAATCAACATAGCCTTCACGATATTTATGTTCATGGTAGATTATATCCTACTCATGCTTGCATCCAATGTTTATTAATTTTAATGCATGTTCATGGATGTTGTCGCTCTCTAGTTGGTCGCTTCCCAGTCTTTTGCTAGCCTTCACTTGTACTAAGCGGGAATACTGCTTGTGCATCCAATCCCTTAAACCCCAAGTTATTCCATATGAGTCCACTATACCTTCCTATATGCGGTATCTACCTGCCGTTCCAAGTAAATTTGTATGTGCCAAACTCTAAACCTTCAAATAAATATTCTGTTTTGTATGCTCGAATAGCTCATGTATAAACTAGGGCTGCCCTTATATTCCATGTTAGGCGGGTTATTCTCAAGAGGAGTGGACTCCGCTCCTCATGCATGAGAAAATGGCTGGTCACCGGGATGCCCAGTCCCATGCTTTATGCAAACTAAATCAAAATTAATTGCAAACAAAACTCCCCCTGGGACCTGATGTTAGTTGGAGCACTTGTTGTTTCGAGCAAGCCATGGATTGATACTTGTTGGTGGAGGGGGGGTACAAACTTTACCATTGTGTTTGGGAACTGCCTATAATGTGTGTAGCATGGAAGATATCGCCATCTCTTAGTTGTTATGTTGACAATGAAAGTATGCCGCTCAAAATATTATTTATCTCTATTTCAAAACCAAGCTCTGGCACCTCTACAAATCCCTGCTTCCCTCTGCGAAGGCCCTATCTATTTACTTTTATGTTGAGTCATCACCCTCTTATTAAAAAGCACTAGCTGGAGAGCACAACTGTCATTTACATTCATTACTTTTAATTTATATTGGGTATGACTATGATTGGATCTCTTTTACCATGAATTACAATGTCTAGTCAGTCCTTGATCTTTAAAGGTGCTCTGCATTTATGTTTTGCGGTCTCAAAAAGGGCTAGCGAGATACCATCTTGTTATATCATATTATGATTGTTTTGATAAAGTGTTGTCATCCAAGATTTATTATTATCGCTCGCTAGTTGATTATGCTATTGATATGAGTAAACATGAGACCTGAGAATTATTGCAAATGTGGTTAGTCATAATCTTTGCTGAAAACTTGAATGCTGGCTTGATATATTTACAACAACAAGAGCAAACGGAGTTTGTAAAAGTTTTTCTTTGTCACTTTCAGTTTGTCAACTGAATTGCTTGAGGACAAGCAATGGTTTAAGCTTGGGGGAGTTGATACGTCTCCGTCGTATCTACTTTTCCAAACACTTTTGCCCTTGTTTTGGACTCTAACTTGCATGATTTGAATGGAACTAACCCAGACTGACGTTGTTTTCAGCAGAATTGCCATGATGTTGTTTTATGTGCGGAAAACAAAAGTTCTCTGAATGACCTGAAACTCCACGGAACGTCAAGTTAAAAATAATAAAAAATCCTTGCCAAAGATGAAGACCAGGGGGCCCACACCCTGTCCACGAGGGTGGGGGGCGCCCCCCTAGGGCACGCCCCCTACCTCGTGGGCCCCCTAGAGCTCCTCCGA
This sequence comes from Aegilops umbellulata, assembly GCA_032464435.1. Classification (NCBI taxonomy): domain Eukaryota; kingdom Viridiplantae; phylum Streptophyta; class Magnoliopsida; order Poales; family Poaceae; genus Aegilops; species Aegilops umbellulata. Next base: position 117,737,976 of record CP136054.1, on the reverse strand, counting down.
CGCCAACTCCAACTCTATATATTTGCTTTCGGGGAGAGAAAAATAAAGGAGAAGAAATAATCACGTTTTACGATACGGAGCCGCTGCCAAGCCCTAAAACCTCTCGGGCGGGCTGGTCTGGAGTCCGTTCGGGGTTCCGGAGAGGGGGATTCATCGCCGTCGTCATCATCAACCATCCTCCATCACCAATTTCATGATGCTCACCGCCGTGCGTGAGTAATTCCATCATAGGCTTGCTGGACGGTGATGGGTTGGATGAGATCTATCATGTAATCGAGTTAGTTTTGGTAGGGTTTGATCCCCAATATCCACTATGTTCTGAGATTGATGTCGCTATGACTTTGCTATGCTTAATGCTTGTCACTAGGGCCCGAGTGCCATGATTTCAGTGAAGGAAATATGCCCTAGAGGCAATAATAAAGTTATTATTTATTTCCTTACATGTTATGATAAATGTTTATTATTCATGCTAGAATTGTATTAACTGGAAACATAATACATGTGTGAATACATAGACAAACAAAGTGTCACTAGTATGCCTCTACTTGACTAGCTCATTAATCAAAGATGGTTATGTTTCCTAGCCATGAACAAAGAGTTGTTATTTGATTAATGAGATCACATCATTAGTTGAATGATCTGATTGACATGACCCATTCCATTAGCATAGCACCCGATCGTTTAGTATGTTGCTATTGCTTTTATCCATGACTTATACATGTTCCTTTAACTATGAGATTATGCAACTCCCGTTTACCGTAGGAACACTTTGTGTGCTACCAAACGTCACAACGTAACTGGGTGATTATAAAGGTGCTCTACAGGTGTCTCCGAAGGTACATATTGGGTTGGCATATTTCGAGATGAGGATTTGTCACTCCGATTGTCGGAGAGGTATCTCAGGGCCTTCTCGGTAATGCACATCACATAAAGCCTTGCAAGCATTGCAACCAATGAGTTAGTTGCGAGATGATGTATTACGGAACGAGTAAAGAGACTTGCCGGTAACGAGATTGAACTAGGTATTGGATACCGACGATCGAATCTCGGGCAAGTAACATACCGATGACAAAGGGAACAACGTATGTTGTTATGCGGTCTGACCGATAAAGATCTTCGTAGAATATGTAGGAGCCAATATGGGCATCCAGGTCCCGCTATTGGTTATTGACCGGAGACGTGTCTCGGTCATGTCTACATTGTTCTCGAACCGTAGGGTCCGCACGCTTAACGTTACGATGACAGTTATTATGAGTTTATGCATTTTGATGTACCGAAGGAGTTCGGAGTCCCGGATGTGATCACGGACATGACGAGGAGTCTCGAAATGGTCGAGACATAAAGAATGATATATTGGAAGCCTATGTTTGGACATCGGATGCATTCCAGGTGAAATCAGGATTTTACCGGAATACCGGGAGGGTTACCGGAACCCCCCGGGGGCATAATGGGCCAACATGGGCCTTGGAGAAGAGGTGAGAGGGCTGCCCTCATGGGCTGCACGCCTCCCCCCTTCCCCTAGTCCTATTAGGACTAGGAGAGGTGGGCGCCCCCCTCTCTCTCTCCCCCTTGGAGAATCCTAGTCCAACTAGGATTGGGGGGGGGGGAATCCTACTCCCATAGGGAGTAGGACTCTCTGGCGCGCCAGGCTTGGCCGGCCAGCCCCTCCCCCTTGGATCCTTTATATACGGGGGCAGGGGGCACCCCAGAGACACACAATTGATCATTGAGATCTTTCCTTAGCCGTGTGCGGTGCCCCCTTCCACCAAATTCCACCTCGATCATATCGTTGCAGTGCTCAGGCGAAGCCCTGCGCCGGTAACACATCAAGATCGTCACCACGCCGTCGTGCCGACGGAACTCTTCCTCGACGCTTTGCTGGATCGAAGCCCGGGGATCGTCATCGAGCTGAACGTGTGCCAAGAACTCGGAGGTGCCGGAGTAACGGTGCTGTGATCGGTTGGATCGCGAGGAGAACGTACGACTACTTCCTCTACGTTGTGTCAACGCTTCCGCTTCGGTCTACAAGGGTACGTAGACAACACTCTCCCCTCTCGTTGCTATGCATCACCATGATCTTGCGTGTGCGTAGGAAAATTTTGAAATTACTACGTTACCCAACAGTGGCATCCGAGCCTAGGTTTTTATGGTATGATGTTATTTGCACGAGTAGAACACAAGTGAGTTGTGGACGATACAAGTCATACTGCCTACCAGCATGTCATACTTTGGTTCTGCGGTATTGTTGGACGAGACGATCCGGACCAACCTTACGCGTACGCTTACGCGAGACCGGTTCCCTCGACGTGCTTTGCACATAGATGGCTTGCGGAAGACTGTCTCTCCAATTTTAGTTGAACCGAGTGTGGCTACGCCCGGTCCTTGAGAAGGTTAAAACGGAGTCTATTTGACAAACTATCGTTGTGGTTTTGATGCGTAGGTAAGATGAGTTCTTGCTTAAGCCCGTAGCAGCCACGTAAAACTTGCAACAACAAAGTAGAGGACGTCTAACTTGTTTTTGCAGGGCATGTTGTGATGTGATATGGTCAAGACATGATGCTAAATTTTATTGTATGAGATGATCATGTTTTGTAACCGAGTTATCGGCAACTGGCAGGAGCCATATGGTTGTCGTTTTATTGTATGCAATGCAATCGCGATGTAATGCTTTACTTTATTACTAAGCGGTAGTGATAGTCGTGGAAGCATAAGATTGGTGAGACGACAACGATGCTACGATGAAGATCAAGGTGTCGCGCCGGTGACGATGGTGATCATGACGGTGCTTCGAAGATGGAGATCACAAGCACGAGATGATGATGACCATATCATATCACTTATATTGATTGCATGAGATGTTTATCTTTTATGCATCTTATCTTGCTTTGATTGACGGTAGCATTATAAGATGATCTCTCACTAATTATCAAGAAGTGTTCTCCCTGAGTATGCACCGTTGCGAAAGTTCTTCGTGCTGAGACACCACGTGATGATCGGGTGTGATAGGCTCTACGTTCAAATACAACGGGTGCAAAACAGTTGCACACGCGGAATACTCAGGTTATACTTGACGAGCCTAGCATATAACAGATATGGCCTCGGAACACGGAGACCGAAAGGTCGAGCGTGAATCATATAGTAGATATGATCAACATAGTGATGTTCACCATTGAAACTACTCCATCTCACGTGATGATCGGACATGGTTTAGTTGATTTGGACCACGTGATCACTTAGAGGATTAGAGGGATGTCTATCTAAGTGGGAGTTCTTAAGTAATATGATTAATTGAACTTTAATATTATCATGAACATTAGTCCTGGTAGTATTAGCATATCTATGTTGTAGATCAATAGCTCGCGTTGTTGCTTCCCTGTGTTTATTTTGATATGTTCCTAGAGAAAATTGTGTTGAAAAATGTTAGTAGCAATGATGAGGATTGGATCCGTGATCTGAGGTTTATCCTCATTGCTGCACAGAAGAATTATGTCCTTGATGCACCGCTAGGTGACGGACCTATTGCAGGAGCAGATGCAGACATTATGAACGGTTTGCTAGCTCAATATGATGACTACTTAATAGTTTAGTGCACCATGCTTAACTGCTTAGAATCGGGACTTCAAAGACGTTTTGAACGTCATGGAGCATATGAGATGTTCTAGGAGTTGAAGTTAATATTTCAAGCAAATACCCGAGTTGAGAGATATGAAGTCTCCAACAAGTTCTATAGCTAAAAGATGGAGGAGAATCGCTCAACTAGTGAGCATGTGCTCAGATTGTCTGGGTACTACAATCGCTTGAATCAAGTGGGAGTTAATCTTCCAGATAAGATAGTGATTGACAGAATTCTCTAGTCACCATCACCAAGTTAGTAGAACTTCGTGATGAACTATAATATGCAAGGGATAACGGAAAATATTCCCAAGCTCTTCACGATGCTAAAATCGGCGAAGGTAGAAATCAAAGAAAAAACATCAAGTGTTGATGGTTGACAAGATCACTAGTTTCAAGAAAAGGGCAAATGGAAAGAAGGGGAACTTCAAGAAGAACGGCAAGCAAGTTGCTGCTCAAGTGAAAAAGCCCAAGTATGGTCCTAAGCCTGAGACTAAGTGCTTCTACTGCAAAGGGACTGGTCACTGGAAGCGGAACTACCCCAAGTGATTGGCGGATAAGAAGGATGGCAAAGTGAACACAAGTATATTTGATATACATGTTATTGATGTGTACTTTACTAGTGTTCATAGCAACCCCTCAGTATTTGGTACTAGTTCAGTTGCTAAAATTTAGTAACTCGAAACGGGAGTTGCAGAATGAACAAAGACTAGTTAAAGGGCAAGGTGACGATGTGTGTTGGAAGTGGTTCCAAGATTGATATGATCATCATCGCACCCTCACTATACTTTCGGGATTAGTGTTGAACCTAAATAAGTGTTATTTGGTATTTGCGTTGAGCATAAATATGATTTGATCATGTTTATTGCAATACGGCTATTCATTTAAGTAAGAGAATAAATTGTTGTTCTGTTTACATGAATAAAACCTTCTATGGTTATACACACCAACGAAATGGTTTGTTGGATCTCGATCATAGTGATACACATATTCATAATATTGAAGCCAAAAGATGCAAAGTTAATAATGATAGTGCAACTTATTTGTGGCACTGCCGTTTAGGTCATATTGGAGTAAAGCGCATGAAGAAACTCCATGCTGATGGATTTTTGGAATCACTTGATTATGAATCACTTGATGCTTGCGAACCGTGCCTCATGGGCAAGATGACTAAGACACCGTTCTCCGGAACAATGGAGCAAGCAACAGATTTGTTGGAAATCATACATACTGATGTATGTGGTCCGATGAATATTAAAGCTCGCGACAAGTATCATTATTTTCTGACCTTCACAGATGATTTGAGAAGATATGGGTATATCTACTTGATGAAACATAAGTCTGAAACATTTGAAAAGTTCAAAGAATTTCAGAGTGAAGTGGAGAATCATCGTAACAAGAAAATAAAAGTTTCTACGATATGATCGTGGAGGAGAATATTTGAGTTACGAGTTTGGTCTTCAATTAAAACAATGTGGAATAGTTTCACAAATTCATGCCACCTGGAACACCACAGCATAATGGTGTGTCCGAACGTCATAACCGTACTTTATTGGATATAGTACAATCTATGATGTTTCTTACCGATTTACCAATATCATTTTGGGATCATGCATTAGAGACAGCTGCATTCACGTTAAAAGGGGCACAATCTAAAGTCCGTTGAGACGACACAAAATAAACTGTGGTTTGGCAAGAAACCAAAGTTGTCGTTTCTTAAAGTTTGGGGTTACGATGCTTATGTGAAAAAGTTTCATCCTGATAAGCTCAAACCCAAATCGGAGAAATGTGTCTTCATAGGTACCCAAAGGAGACTGTTGGGTACACCTTCTATCACAGATCCAAAGGCAAGATATTCGTTGCTGAGAATGGATCCTTTCTAGAGAAGGAGATTCTCTCGAAAGAAGTGAGTGGGAGGAAAGTAGAAAACTTGATAAGGTAATTGTACCTTCTCCCTTATTGGAAAGTAGTTCATCACAGAAATCTGTTCTTGTGACTACTACACCAATTAGTAAGGAAGCTAATGATGATGATCATGTAACTTCAAGATCAAGTTACTACCGAATCTCGTAAGTAAACTAGAGTGAGATCCGCACCAGAGTGGTACGGTAATCCTGTTCTGGAAGTCATGTTACTAGACCATGACGAACTTGCGAACTATGAGGAAGCGATGATGAGCCCAGATTCCGCGAAATGGTTAGAGGCCATGAAATCTGAGATATGATCCATGTATGAGAACAAAGTATGGACTTTGATGGATTTGCCCGATGATCGGCAAGCCAAAGAAAATAAATGGATCTTGAAGAGGAAGACGGACACTGATAGTAGTGTTACTATCTACAAAGCTAGAATTGTCACAAAAGGTTTTCAACAAGTTCAAGGTGTTGACTACGATGAGAGTTTCTCACTCGTATCTATGCTTAAGTCTGTCCGAATCATGTTAGCAATTGCCGCATTTTATGAAATCCGGCAAATGGATAAACAAAACTACATTCCTTAATGGATTTATTAAAGAAGAGTTGTATACGATGCAACTAGAAGGTTTTGTCGATCCTGAAGGTGTTAACAAAATATGCAAGCTCCAGCGATCCATCTATGGACTGGTGCAAGCATCTCGGAGTTGGAATATACGCTTTGATAAGTTGATCAAAGCATATAGTTTTATACAGACTTGCGGTGAAGCCTGTATTTACAAGAAAGTGAGTGGGAGCACTACAACATTTCTGATAAGTATATGTAAATGACATATTGTTGATCGGAAATAGTGTAGAATTATTCTGCAAAGCATAAACGAGTATTTGAAAGGAGTTTTTCAAAGAAGGACCTCGGTGAAGCTGCTTACATATTGAGCATCAAGATCTATAGAGATAGATCAAGACGCTTGACAAGTTTTTCAATAAGTACATACCTTGAAAAGATTTTGAAGTAGTTCAAAATGGAACATTCAAAGAAAGAGTTCTTGCCTGTATTACAAGGTGTGAAATTGAGTAAGACTCAAAGCCCGACCACGGCAGATGATAGAAAGAGAATGAAAGTCATTTCCTATGCCTCAGCCATAGATTCTATAAAGTATGCCATGCTATGTACCAGATCTATTGTATACCCTACACTGTGTTAAGCAAGGGAGTACAATAGTGATCTAGGAAGTAGATCACTGGACATCGGTCAAAATTATCCTTAGTAAAATAAGGATATGTTTCTCGATTATGGATGTGACAAAAAGGTTCGTCGTAAAAGGTTACGTCGATGAAAGTTTTGACACTAATCTAGATGACTCTAAATCTCAATCTAGATACATATTGAAAGTGGGAGCAATTAGCTAAAGTAGCTCCGTGCAGAGCATTGTAGACATAGAAATTTGCAAAATACATAACGGATCTGAATGTGGCAGACCCGTTGACTAAACTTCTCTCACAAGCAAAACATGATCACACCGTAGTACTCTTTGGGTGTTAATCACATAAGCGATGTGAACTAGATTACTGACTCTAGTAAACCCTTTGGGTGTTGGTCACATATCGATGTGAACTATGGGTGTTAATCACATGGTGGTGTGAACTATTGCTATTAAATCACATGGCGATGTGAACTAGATTATTGACTCTAGTGCAAGTGGGAGACTGAAGGAAATATGCCCTAGAGGCAATAGTAAAGTTATTATTTATTTCCTTACATGTTATGATAAATGTTTATTATTCATGCTAGAATTGTATTAACTGGAAACATAATACATGTGTGAATACATAGACAAACAGAGTGTCACTAGTATGCCTCTACTTGACTAGCTCATTAATCAAAGATGGTTATGTTTCCTAGCCATGAACAAAGAGTTGTTATTTGATTAACGAGATCACATCATTAGTTGAATGATCTGATTGACATGACCCATTCCATTAGCATAGCACCCGATCGTTTAGTATGTTGCTATTGCTTTTATCCATGACTTATACATGTTCCTTTAACTATGAGATTATGCAACTCCCGTTTACCGTAGGAACACTTTGTGTGCTACCAAACGTCACAACGTAACTGGGTGATTATAAAGGTGCTCTACAGGTGTCTCCGAAGGTACATATTGGGTTGGCATATTTCGAGATGAGGATTTGTCACTCCGATTGTCGGAGAGGTATCTCAGGGCCTTCTCGGTAATGCACATCACATAAAGCCTTGCAAGCATTGCAACCAATGAGTTAGTTGCGAGATGATGTATTACGGAATGAGTAAAGAGACTTGCCGGTAACGAGATTGAACTAGGTATTGGATACCGACGATCGAATCTCGGGCAAGTAACATACCGATGACAAAGGGAACAACGTATGTTGTTATGCGGTCTGACCGATAAAGATCTTCGTAGAATATGTAGGAGCCAATATGGGCATCCAGGTCCCGCTATTGGTTATTGACCGGAGACGTGTCTCGGTCATGTCTACATTGTTCTCGAACCGTAGGGTCCGCACGCTTAACGTTACGATGACAGTTATTATGAGTTTATGCATTTTGATGTACCGAAGGAGTTCGGAGTCCCGGATGTGATCACGGACATGACGAGGAGTCTCGAAATGGTCGAGACATAAAGAATGATATATTGGAAGCCTATGTTTGGACATCGGATGCATTCCAGGTGAAATCAGGATTTTACCGGAATACCAGGAGGGTTACCGGAACCCCCCGGGGGCATAATGGGCCAACATGGGCCTTGGAGAAGAGGTGAGAGGGCTGCCCTCATGGGCTGCGCGCCTCCCCCCTTCCCCTAGTCCTATTAGGACTAGGAGAGGTGGGCGCCCCCTCTCTCTCTCTCTCCCCCTTGGAGAATCCTAGTCCAACTAGGATTGGGGGGGGGGAATCCTACTCCCAGAGGGAGTAGGACTCTCTGGCGCGCCAGGCTTGGCCGGCCAGCCCCTCCCCCTTGGATCCTTTATATACGGGGGCAGGGGGCACCCCAGAGACACACAATTGATCATTGAGATCTTTCCTTAGCCGTGTGCGGTGCCCCCTTCCACCAAATTCCACCTCGATCATATCGTTGCAGTGCTCAGGCGAAGCCCTGCGCCGGTAACACATCAAGATCGTCACCACGCCATCGTGCTGACGGAACTCTTCCTCGACGCTTTGCTGGATCGGAGCCCGGGGATCGTCATCGAGCTGAACGTGTGCCAAGAACTCGGAGGTGCCGGAGTAACGGTGCTGTGATCGGTTGGATCGCGAGGAGAACGTACGACTACTTCCTCTACGTTGTGTCAACGCTTCCGCTTCGGTCTACAAGGGTACGTAGACAACACTCTCCCCTCTCGTTGCTATGCATCACCATGATCTTGCGTGTGCGTAGGAAAATTTTTAAATTACTACGTTACCCAACATTCAGATCTGAACCTATTATGTTTTCATGAATATATGTGTGTTCTTGATCCTATCTTGCAAGTCGATAGTCACCTACTATGTGTTATGATCCGGCAACCCGAAGTGACAATAATCGGGACCACTCCCGGTGATGGCCATAGTTTGAGGAGTTCGTGTATTCACTATGTGCTAATGCTTTGTTCCGGTTCTCTATTAAAAGGAGGCCTTAATATCCCTTAGTTTCCATTAGGACCCCGCTGCCACGGGTGGGTAGGACAAAAGATGTCATGCAAGTTCTTTTCCATAAGCACGTATGACTATATTCGGAATAGATGCCTACATTACATTGATGTATTGGAGCTAGTTCTGTGTCACCCTATGTTATGACTATTACATGATTGACCGCATCCAGCATAATTATCCATCACCGGTCCAATGCCTACGAGCTTTCCATATACTGGTTTACGCTTATTTACTTTCTCGTTGCTATTGTTACAATCACTACAAAATACCAAAAATATTACTTTTGCTTTCATTACTCTTTTGTTACCGTTACCACTACTATCATATTACTTTGCTACTAAATACTTTGCTGCAGATATTAAGTAATCCAGGTGTGGTTGAATTGACAACTCAACTGCTAATACTTGATAATATTTTTTGGCTCCCCTTGTGTCGAATCAATAAATTTGGGTTTAATACTCTACCCTCGAAAGCTGTTGCGATCCCCTACACTTGTGGGTTACATCTTTGCATGCCAAATTGAGTTCAAGTACCTGTTAAGAAAATCAACAAAACTATGTACCTTGACGTGGTCTTTTCCATGCAGCACGTCCGTCCTCAAGTTCCTAATTTTCCAGATTAAAATAAGGACCATGTCCCGTACTCTCTCATTGTTGTTTGCAAGCACATTAAACAACCATACCTGCCTAGAATCAACAAGCTTTTCGTTGCTCGGGAGCGGCCAGATCGTCTGCATGCCTTCCCATAGTTGCACTGCTGTTGTACACGACACCAAGGCATGAAAAGAGCTCTCGTCTTCGCCACCGCACAATGGGCATGTTGCGAGTATGAAGATGTCTTACATTGCATGCATTTAAATGTAGCAAGAGCACCCATTGCCGCCTCCATTTTCTATGGGACGTTTGCTTGCCAAATAAGACTCCAAATCGGTCTCGTACCATGAGGTTGAGCACTAGAAGCACCTGAAGAATAGGTCTCCTCATGATTTTGCATAGCCAGATGATAGGCACTTTTCACCGTGAATTGCGCACTCTTCTCCGACTGCCAGGCGAGGAAATCACCAAGCTGCCGCAGTGAAGTGCGAATCTTTCAAATTTGCAACACATTCATAGGCCAGAAGTGCTCATTTAGTAAACGTATATATTTCAATTACCATTCTCATCCATAAAGTTAGAAACACGATTCAGCCGATAGTTTCTCTTTGGAGTAACGGGTTTGAAGGAAGGACCACAAGGGATCCATGGGTTTCTCCAAGTATGAATCTGAACACCATTACCCACCCTCCAAGTAAACCCTTCTTTAGCAATTCAAGACTATGCTCAATACCCCGCCACACCGCATAAGTATTGCCAGAAAAAACCGTTCCCAACAAGTTCCCATTGAGATAATATTTTGCATGGAGGAGAAGTGCACATAAACTATCTGGGGACTCCAATAGGCACTAAGCCTGTTTGGCCAGCACGGCTTGATTGAACGCACACATATCTCAAAATCCATGTCACCTTTTGATTGTGGCATGATCATCTTATCCCAACTCAACCAAGACATTTTCCTTTTACCTCTCTCAACACCCAACCAATATTGCCGCATTAAACGAGTCATCTCATCACACACTGAGGCTAGAAGTCAAAAGACACTCATAACATGTGTTAGGATTGCTTAAGCAACAGACTTAATTAGAATCTCCTTGCTTCCAGAAGACATATATTGTTCACTCCAATCTACCAGTATTTTACTGAGTCTCTCCAAGATCGATGCAAAACGACCCTTGTGCATCCGTCCATCTGGGACAGAGAGCCCCGAGTACTTAGCCTCAAAAACCTATTGAGAGACTTCCAAGATAGACTTCACTTCATTAATAACAACGGTCAAACATTTTTCAAAGAAAAGAATGGAACACTTTGAAGGGTTAATAAGTTGCCCTGTCGATGTTGCATAAGTGTTCAACAAACCTTTCACCACTGAAGCCTGCCGAGTGGAAGCTCAAAAGAACATAAGTGAATCATCCGCATATAGCAGATGGGATATAGGTGGTGCCCTCCGGCAAATTTTTACAGGTACTAAACCATCCTGCACTATTGCCTTATTAACCAAAGCAGACAAGGTAGCAACAACAAATAAGAATATAAACGGGGATAATGGATCACCTTGCCTGAGGCCTCTGGATGGAGAAAAAGATTTTAACATCTTCCATTGAACTTAACAGAGTGGACGCAAGCCATTACATGAGAAAACCAAAGCTGAGAGAAACCCCACTTAAGGAGGGCCTTCTCCAAAAAGTCCCAATCAACACGGTCATAAGCTTTGGAAAGATCCAACTTATAATCACAGAAATTCGGAGCACCTTCCTAATATAATTAATGCACTCAAATACTAATATTGAATTATCAGAAATAAATTGCCTTGGAATGAATGCACATTGCTTTTCATAAATGAGGTCACTCAAAAAAGGCAGGAGCCTATTAACCAAACACTTTGATACCACCTTGTAGATCACATTACACAGGCTGATTGGTCGAAAGTACTTCAAGCAAGCTGGGTGTGGCACCTTCGTGATCAACACAATCGTTGTGTCATTTACACTTGCCGACATAGACCCTGTTTAAAAAAATGCACAGCGAGGATCATCCACCTGACCTGCAGTTGGCGCATGTGAGTTGTCCCATCAAGGGTTGTCCAGAGTGATGTTGGCCTTTTCAATGCCCCCAACGGCTCTGGAGCGGTCTGGCAACGTGGAGGGCGATGGGGGTGGCGAGGCGGCGGAGGGCGTCGGCAAAGGCGTCTCGGAGGCCTGGACGGTGGTGCGCACGTCGGGGCGACCGGCGTGCTCGCCTCCGGCTGCGTCCGCGGGCGCGGTGTCGTCCCCGGGCTGGTCGGGGAGCAGGTTTTGGGCGTTGGCAGAGGTAAGTGACGGCGAGATCTCGGAGGAAGAGGACGCCGCGGGCGTGGCAAGGCATGGTGGAGGCGTGCTGCCATCTGTAGGCGAGTTTGTGGCCAGGGCTTAGGAGCTAGGGGGCTCGCTCAAAGCCGGCCGGCGTTGCGCGTTCATGCCTGGCGGCCGCGGTGCTCGCAGACCAGGGGAGTCGGGTCGAGCCCTGCATCGGGGAGTGGTGTCGGTGTTGCGGATGGCGTTGGGCGGCGCGGTGGGCGCGTCGGCGTCGGCGGCTTCCCCGTCCCGGTCTGTGTTGGTGCCTGCGCTGGGGTCGGCGGCGGCGCCCGGGGCGGCGACGCGGTCGCTGCCAAGGGAGGCGGCGGCGGCGGATCGAGAGCCCTGGCCTAGGGTTGGCTCAGGCGATGGGGATGGGCCGGTGGGCCAGAGCCCTGATACGTCTCCAACGTATCTATAATTTTTGATTGCTCCATGCTATATTATCTACTGTTTCGGGCAATATTGGGCTTTATTATCCAGTTTTATATTATTTTTGGGACTAACCTATTAACTGGGGGGCCAACCTAGAATTGTTGTTTTTTTGCCTATTTCAGTGTTTCGAAGAAAATGAATATCAAACAGAGTTGAAACGGAACGAAATCAACTGGAGAAGTTATTTTTGGAAGGAAAGCTACCGGATGGACTTGGACCCTACGTCAGGAGATAAGGGAGGTGCTCACGAGGGTGGGGGCGCCCCCCCATAGGGCACGCCCCCTGCCTCGTGGGGCCCTCGAAGCTCCCCCGACGTACTTCCTGCACCCATATATACTCTCGTACCCTAAAACTTCCAGAACGGAGATTAGATCGGAAGTTCCGCCGCCGCAAGCCTCTGTAGCCATGAGAAGTCAATCTAGGCCCTCTCCGGCACCCTGCCAGAGGGGGCCATCATCACCGGTGGCCATGGAGGAGTATCCCGGAGAGGCCGTCATCACCATGAAGGCCAAGGACCAGAGGGTGGAGGCCATGGAGGAGGAAGCACAAGGGGCAGAACCTCTCCTCCTCTCTTCCGGTGGCGCCGAAGTGCCATCGGGAGGGGAATCATCGCCACGGTGATTGTCTTCATCAACATCACCATCCTCATCTCTTTTACGCGGTCCACTCTCCCGCACCCCGCTGTAATCCCTACTTGAACATGGTGCTTTATGCCACATATTATGATCCAATGATGTGTTGCCATCCTATGATGTTTTGAGTAGATATCTTTTGTCTTTGGGTTGATTGATGATCTAGATTGGTATGAGTTGTGTGTTTTACTTTGATGTTGTCCTATGGTGCTCTCCGTGTCGCGCAAGCGTGAGGGATTCTCGCTTTAGGGTGTTGCAATACGTTCATGATTCGCTTATAGTGGGTTGCTAGAGTGACGGAAGCTTAAACCCGAGTAAGAGGGATTGTTGCGTATGGGAATGGAAGTGCGTTATATCGACTAGAGGGGGGGTGAATAGGCGATTTTTATGAAATTCTTCACTGTGGAATTTGCTAGTGAGGAAATTCCTTAGCGAAGAACTACTAGCAGCGGAATAAGTACTCAGAAGTAAAGATAACAGAATACACGCATAGTCATCATGATGAAATGAAGACAAACATAGAGTACAGAAAGCGTAAACACAGGATAACACAAGATGAAGACAAAACAGACTGAAGAAATTGAACTGAGGAAATTGAGAAAGTCTTCAGTCAAAGTCTTCAAACACAGATATGAACAAACACACAACACAGTGATGAGGAAACGAAAGTGTTGAGGAAATAGAACCAGTAAGCTTGGTGAAGACAATGATTTGGTAGACCAGTTCCAACTGCTGTCTCAGTTGTACGTCTGGTTGGAGCGGCTGAGTATTTAAACTCGAGGACATCTAGTCCCGGACACACAGTCCTCACCGTATTCTCCTTGAGCTAAGGACACACAGTCCTCGCCCAATCACTCGTGGTAAGTCTTCAGGTGACTTTCAAACCTTCACAGACTTGGTCACTCGGCAATCCACAATTCCTCTTGGATGCTCTAGACCTTGATGCCTAACCGTCTGGAAGAAGCACAGTCTTCAAAGGTAACAAGCGTCGGATCCACGCAGGATCAATCTCTTCAGTGATGCTCAATCACTTTGGGTTTGTAGGTGTTTGGGTTTGGGTTTCGATTTTCCTCACTTGATGATTTTCGCTCAAAGTCCTTGGAGGATGGGTTGCTCTCAAATGACAAGTGTCAGTTTCTCTCGGAGCAGCCAACCAGCTAGTGGTTGTAGGGGGCGGCTATTTATAGCCTAGGGAGTAGCCCGACATGATAAGACATAAATGCCCTTCAATGATATGACTGTTAGGTGGATAAGATATTTTGGGACAGCTGGCGCGTAGCACAGCAACGGTCGGAAATTTGAGGTTCAAATTCCTCAGGGCTATCATGTTCCTCACAGTGTAGGCAATTCGCACTGGCGAATTCATAACTCCTCAGTCAGAACAAAGTCCTACCAGAAGAACTGTGTCTCTGTCACTGAAGAAATTGACTGGACTGTATGAGATTTCCAATGGCTTCACTCGAAGGGATTGGTAGGTGTAGGATTTGAGTTGAGCATCACATGGAAATTTTCTCCTTAGTATTTCCTCGACCCCTTTAACAGTACGGTGTTTCCTATGACTCAATAAAGAGGAAATGAAACTACGAAAACAAAAGTCTTCACGCTTCATGTTCCTCGAATGATAACCAAGTCTTCAAGGTCACACCAATTTCTTCACTTTCAAAGTCTTTAGAAAGTCTTCAGTATATCAAAGTCTTCAGTCGAAGAACTTCATTTTTAGGGGTCGACTTTCTCTGTAAATATCAAACTCCTCATAGACTTATAGACCCGTGTACACTCATAAACGCATTAGATACTTAACCTATAAGTCTTCACTACACCAAAATCACTAAGGGGCACTAGATGCACTTACAATCTCCCCCTTTTTGGTGATTGATGACAACATAGGTTAAGTTTTCTATGGGGATAAATATATGAAGTGTAAATACTGATATTGAGGAATTTGATTGCAAGATATAGAAGAACTCCCCCTGAAGTTGTGCATAGTGAGGAATTTGCTTTTGAAGCAATGCACACTTGAAGAGATGAATCATGGAGATCTCCCCCTATATCTTGTAATTCATACACGCATTTGATATATAATATGAAGAATTTGAAATGCATGATGAAATATGGTGCCTGATGTAGTTCAGCATGCGTACAATAATATTAGTGAGGAATAAGCATGCAAACTAGTGTATCAAATCAGAGCATAGTGCATCAAAAGTATCAGAGCACCATCAGGTTTAAGATTACAACTCGATCCAATAAAAGTTTCGGAAGAATGAGAGTTGTAACTTTGCAGAAAAAATGCCCATTATTATAGACCCGTTTGAAGACTAACTCAGATTTCTCCCCCTTTGTCATCGAATGACCAAAAGGATCGAAACTGAGGACTAACGCCCCTGAAGATAATCAAGTTGATGAAGGAGCGCCAGCGTTGTTGGGGTCGGTCGTTGAAGTAGGGCCTGCCGCAGTGTCATCCAAGTCTTCATGTTCATCAGTGTCACGTGATGAAGAATAGGAGCTGGCCACCAAAGAAGGAACTGGGACCTTCTTGTATTTCTTCGGAGGAGGTGCAGACCAGGCAAACTCTTCTTTGAGACCCATTTTCTTCAGATCATCAGCGTTGTAGACTCGAGATAGAACAACCCAGGTGCGGTTGAGGGTTTCATGAAGGTAGTAGTGGTTTTTCTTCACTGCATTGTGTGTGGAAGTCATGTTGTGAAGAATTGAAGCAAACTGACGCTTGACCCATTTGTGATTGCGATCAACCTTCTGATGAAGACTGAGGAGTAAATCACGATCAGTCATCACCCTAGG
Organism: Aegilops umbellulata; assembly: GCA_032464435.1. NCBI lineage: Eukaryota > Viridiplantae > Streptophyta > Magnoliopsida > Poales > Poaceae > Aegilops > Aegilops umbellulata. Next base: position 117,721,989 of record CP136054.1, on the reverse strand, counting down.
TGTTGTGGCTTGAGGATTTGGCTTGGCAGTGTTGGCGGCAGAGTCATGTGTGGCAGAGTCATCATTGGTGGAATAAGATGCAGCCTTGCGAAATTGACCATCCAATGGACGAATGCCTTCATCGATCACAGCAGTAGCCTTGCCCTTTTCTTCAGCTGAGGAAAATGTCCTTTTGAGGACTTCAATAGGGGGCAGGTAGCTGCAGTGGTTCAGAGTATCAGCTTTGTAATTGAGTGAAGACCTTGCCCTGATGAATCTCATAATCCATGGCGCGTAAGGCTTCAGCTCAAATGGCGACATAGCAATGTTGGCCAGAGTCCTCATGAAGAAATCATGGAAGTTGACAGGAACGCCATGAGTGATGTTGAAAAGCATGTTCTTCATGATGCCAACGACTTCTTCATCATTAGAATCGTGGCCTTTGATAGGACTCATAGTCTTCGTCAGAATGCGATAGACAGTCCGCGGCACATACAACAATTCCTTGACGAGGAATTTGGTTCGAGGAGCCTGCCCTGGCTTCAAAGGCTTCATCAACACTTGCATATAGTGATTTGAAAGCTCAGGTTCGTTGTAAACACAACGTGCATCTTCAAGGGGTGGACTCAAAGGAAGGGCACGAAGCAATTCAGATGCGGGTGCCTTGTAATGTGTGTTCTCAGTCATCCAGTCCAGAACCCATGAGTTCACATATGTCAGTGCAAAAATTGAGCAGCCCAGCGTCGTGAAGAACACTGAGGACTGGCGTGAAGCACGACATGGACTCCATATCCACGTGAGGAATATGAGCATGGTCAAAGACTTTGTCTTTGTTGAAAAGCACTAAGGAATAGAAGTTGGCTTGGCTTGCAGTCCAGAAATGCCTCTTCCTTATGCGAGCAGAGTCATATGGATTATACTCGGTGAAGAACACGTGCTCGCTAAAGAAGTCTTCAGCCTTGAACTTTTGCTTTCGTGAGAACAGATCCTTTGGGTTGGGCAGAGGAGTGTCAGTGAGTTGCATCACTACCTCGGGAATCGCGATCTCAGGTTCTTCAGGCTGAGGAATTTTAGGTTCTTCCTCAGGTGCAGTCACTTTTTCAGCAGTAGCAGCAGTTTCTTCAGCACTAGTGGCTGGAATTTCTTCATGCACAGATGCAGTGGGATGAGTTTCTTCAGAGCCCATCGGAACAGTTGGTGCAGGAGAGTGAGGAATTTGCTGCAATGGAGTGAAGAGTGGAGAATTGGGGTGCTGACTTTCCCAAAAGTCGTCATTCATCATGGGAGTTGTGCTTCCAATATCCACATCTTCATCATCAATTTCTTCAACACCAGCCTCTTCAGCAGTAAACTGAGGCATTGGTGATGAGACCACTGGGGTTGAAGGGATTCCATCCACTTCAATTTCTTCATCAATCTGCTCTGAGGAAGCAGCAGATTGAGTTTCTTCATCTGATCCACTTGGGATCTCATAGTCTTCACCAAAAGGAACAAGGTCCTTTGATGGCATAGATGAGATTGGAACAGCATCAATGGGATTTGCAAACGAGCTGGTCATCGGCTTCATCTTCTTGGGAGCTGAAGATTCTGAAGCATTTGATGCTTTCCTTTTCTTCACTGCAGCTCGCTCCGCAGCCTTGGTCTTCTTCACATCTGATGCAGATGGAAGGATAGGAGTTGGTGTAGGCACAGGTGGAGCTGAGGAATCTGGTTGAGTTTCCTCAGGCGCAACTAATGCAGTTGCCCTGACTTCTTCAGTTTCTTCAGGCGCACCACTAGTGGATGCCCTGGCAATTTCTTCAGCAGCTGGAATTGAGTCATCAGCCCTGGAACTAGCATTTCCTTCAGTAGCCGGAAAGTCATCAGCTGTGCTGGCATGTTCTTCAGTGGGCTGTGCTGAAGGTTCTGCTTGAGGAATTTCTTGTTGCGATGGGGCTGCAACATTGGTGAAATTTTCAGTCAGTTTCACAAATCTGACTTTGGCTCCCTTCCAATCAACATAGTAGGAGTCAAATTTGTCGCTGAGGGCTTTGATTTCAGCTTGCATCTTGACAAGTTCTTCAGTTGTCATCTTGACAACGTTTTTCTTCAGCAGTTTCTCTTTTCTATACTGCGATTTCTTGATCTCTCTGGCCCTATCATATTTCCACTTCTCCTCTTGGATGAAGTGAGTCAGCATGTGACTTTGGCCAGGTGTCAGCTTGAAGTCAGGCATAGGCGTGTTGGGATCCTTATGCCAGAGATCAATGTAATTGAGGATCGCCCTTGGATCCAACAGTAGTGGCACAGGCGTGCCTTTGGCTCTAGCGGCCCTTTCTTGGCGGTCCCTGATGATTTCTGCAAGTTTTTCTTCATCAGCTTCATCTTTGTTAGATGGTACATTGAAGACTACCTGCTTCTTCTGAGGACTTGGGCATGAACCGCGTCCAGCAGTAGCCTTTTTCTTCAGCAGAGAGGGTCCAGCTGAGGAACTTGGTGCAGCTGAGGAGCTAGCTGAGACACCAGAGACAATAGAGACGCCTACGGTCCTTTGACACGTGGCAAGATGCGCAGGTGCTGAGGACTTTGTCGGATCAGCTGAGGACTTGGTCGGAGGAGCTGAGGATTTCGCAGGAGCAGGGGCAGCTTGAGGAATTTGCCTTGAGGATTTTGAAGTGTCTGGCCGTGAGGGCGCGGCTGAGGAACTTGGCCGTGAGGGCATTGCTGGTGAAGCACTTGGCTTGCGAGCGGGCTTCTTGGGCATTGATTTCCTCGGCTTGACAGAGGCCTCAGTGGCAGCAGCAGCAGAATCTTCATTGAATTTCCTCACTGCTTCTTTGGCTTGTCTTGCCAATTTGGCTTGGCACTTGGCCCATTCTTCAGGAAAATCCTCACCGCGTTTGACGCTAGTGGGATCAGCCACTTGGCCAGGTGCTAATGGGGCTCTTGGGCATGGAGGATTCAGTGCGAATTTCTTCATGTACTTGGGAGTGACATATCTGTACTCCCTCCATTCACGTGCCCATCTCCGTTCAATCCTCTAAATGCGCACCTTGCGCTGATTTTTGTCTTCCTCAGGTGGTGTGCAGTAATCTTTGTATAAATCCTCAGGGATTTCAAAGGCAGTCATGACCTCAGGCTTCTTTCCTCCTTTCTGTGGCCTTTTACCGTCAGCCATTTTCTTCAATTGAGGAATTTGAACAATTGAATTCTCTGAAGAAGTGTGCAACTTTTCTTCAAGGAACGCTGCAAACGAGTTAAGTTGATGAGAACCTAATGATTCAGCAGCGGACATGTGTACCTGTGAACAGAGTATAGTTGCGAGGAATTTGGAGAGGTCATATGCGTTCTCAGAGGGTTTTTCAAAAAGAACAGGTTTGAGGAATTTGACCAGATGCGTCTTGAAGAATTTCACTAAGCACGCTATATCTCAGGTTCCAGAGTTGTATAGATCAAAGATCCACACAATTGAGGAATCTTGAAGAAAATGATGCTTAGGGAAATGAATCAAGAACAGATAACATGTGAGGTGTTTTGTGTGTGAGGATTTGAAGAATAAAACACCTTTGAAGATTTTGAAGAAAAATTTCGAATCAAAGAGGGCAGTAAAAGTAACTTCTAATTACCCTGAACGAAGAACACAACGAACAGTGAGATGAAACATTGGAGTTCGTCGATGTAGATCTTCCACGCCCTAACTCGGCGGAGGAAGACGTCTACGGCGGCGGCGGAGGTGAAGATTTCCGTGGTCGGCGTGAGTACGACGGCGACGAGGTTGAGGCAGTGAAGCTCTTCCTCACCGATGATGATGGAGTAGCGGCGGCGCTAGGGTTCGGGAAGCTCGAGCGAGAGAGAGAGAGATCGAGCGGAGTGAAAGAAGTGAGGAAGGGGACAGGGGTATTTATAGCCACGGTGAAAAACTGTTTGCCCGAAGATTTGGGACGAACGTGCCCCTGCCCGTTCTCCTTCTCACGACATGTGTCACCCACGTACTGTGTAGTGGAGATCGTGTAAGATCGTGGGTGAATAAACAAATGCATCATGGGATGCGGACCGGTTTGAGCGGCAAAACCGAAAGTTTGGATAAGATCTGTTTTAACGTTCCGTTCGCAATTTCTTCAGCTGACAAGGACACAGTGAAGATTTTGAACGAGTTTCAAATAAACGCACATGAAGAATTTGTGAATAGATTGGATTGAGTATAGCATAGAGGGGGAAGGGTCCGATCACATTCACTTAGCAGAAAAATCAACTTGAAGAAATAGCTATAAGTGAATGCTGTAGAGGACACAAACTCATATATATATATAGCCAATGAAGAAAAACGACGGCACAAGTGAAGATTTTGCAAGTTGAAGAATTTGAACAACTGAGGAATTTCAAAAGTTGAGGAAAAACTCAAATTTAAGATTTTCAACTTTTGTGGTGGCGTGACCCACCGTATAAGAATGATGATTTCAGACACCGCGTACAATTGTCGTAGGGTTCTGAGAATCAAATTCTTCATTAATTTCTTCACACTTAGAGTGTTATTCTTCATTGATTGAAGAAAAACATTTCTTCATGTGTTGCACATCTAAGTCATCAATTTTACATAAGTGTTAGGATGAGTGCCTTTTCATAGTACATTCGAAGACTCTAAGATATTTAGCTCACACCGCAACTTGCTAAATCTCTTCTCATCCAAGGGCTTGGTGAAGATATCAGCTAGTTGTTCTTCAGTCTTCACATGCTCAATAGAAATGTCGCCCTTCAACACATGATCACGAAGAAAATGATGACGAATCTGAATGTGCTTTGTCTTCGAGTGCCGAACTGGGTTGTGAGCAATCTTGATGGCACTCTCATTGTCACAGAGGAGAGGCACATTCTTCACGTTGACACCGTAGTCATTGAGTGTTTGCTTCATCCATAGCAGTTGAGCACAGCAAGAACCAGGAGCAATGTACTCAGCTTCAGCAGTAGACAGTGATACGCAGTTCTGTTTCTTCGAGGACCAACAGACCAAGGATCATCCGAGGAAATGACAAGTACCAGATGTTGACTTGCGGTCCACACGGTCACCGGCATAGTCAGAGTCAGAATATCCAATGAGATCAAAATCCGAGCCCTTGGGATACCATAATCCAAGTGTTGGTGTGTGAGCTAGATATCGAAGAATATGCTTCACAGCCTTATGGTGTGATTCCTTCGGTGCAGCTTGAAATCGTGCACACATGCAAACACTAAGCATTATATCTGGCCTAGATGCACATAAGTACAATAAAGAGCCAATCATGGAGCGGTATACCTTATGATCAAAGTCAGTACCATTTTCATCAGTGCATAAATGACCATTTGTGGGCATAGGAATTTTGATGCCTTTGCAATCTTGCATGCCGAATTTCTTCAGGACATCCTTGAGGTATTTCTCCTGAGATATGAATATGCCATTGCGCTGTTGACGAATTTGAAGACCTAAGAAGAATTTCAACTCTCCCATCATAGACATTTGATATTCTTCACTCATCATATAGGCAAATTCATCACTATAACGTTGGTCAGTACAGCCAAAGATGATATCATCAACATATATTTGGCACACAAACAGTTCACCATCATAAGATTTAGTAAAGAGAGTGGGATCGAGTGAACCGGGTGTGAAGCCTTTCTTCATGAAGAATTCCTTCAATGTATCATACCACGCCCGTGGGGCCTGCTTGAGGCCATAGAGGGCCTTATTAAGTCTGAAGACTTTGTCAGGATGTTTTGGATCTTCAAAACCTGGGGGTTGAGCAACATATACTTCTTCCTCAAGCTTACCATTGAGGAATGCACTTTTCACATCCATTTGATATAAGATGATATCATGATGGTTAGCATAAGCAAGCAATATGCGGATAGCCTCAAGTCTAGCAACAGGTGCAAAAGTTTCATCGAAGTCAACTCCTTCAACCTGTGTGTGGCCTTGAGCTACTAGTCGTGCCTTATTCCTCACCACAACACCATTTTCATCTTGCTTGTTGCGGTAGATCCACTTTGTGCCAATGATGTTATGCTTGCGAGGATCGGGACGATTGACTAGTTCTCAGACGTTGTTGAGCTTGAACTGATGTAATTCTTCTTGCATGGCCTGAATCCACTCAGGCTCCAGAAATGCTTCATCTACCTTGGCGGGCTCTGTGATAGAGACAAAAGCAAAGTGCCCACAAAAGTTAGATAGATGTGAAGCTTTTGAGCGTGAGAGAGGACCTGGTGCTCTAATGTCATCGATGATCTTCTCCACTTGCACTTCTTTTGCAACGCGAGGATGAGCTGGTTGTCGTTGAGGAATTTGATCAGCATTTTCTTCAGCATCAATTTCCTCAGCATTTTCTTCAGGTGCATCAGCTCGACATTCTTCACGTTCTGGAATGAATTCTTCAGCAGATTCTTCAGTAGGAATGACATCTTCAGTAGCCTTGTGCTTGATAGAGTCCTCAGGTGCTGGTTCATCTAACATAGAAGGTAGGTGCTCTCTTTGCGAGCCATTAGTCTCATCGAACCGCACATCTACAGTTTCAACAATCTTGTGAAGAACATTGCTGAAGACTCTGTAGGTGTGCGAGTCCTTTCCGTAACCAAGCATAAAACCTTCATGTGCTTTCGGTGCAAATTTAGAGTTGTGATGAGGATCTCTAATCCAGCGTTTAGCACCGAAGACTTTGAAATAACTCACATTGGGTTTCTTGTCAGTGAGGAGTTCATAGGCAGTCTTCTTGAAGAATTTGTGAAGATATACTCTGTTGATGATGTGGCACGCAGTATCAATTGCATCAACCTAGAAACGACGAGGGGTTTTGTACTCATCGAGCATAGTGCGAGCCATCTCAGGAAGAGTCCTGTTCTTGCGCTCCACGACGCCATTCTGTTGAGGAGTATAAGGAGCAGATAACTCATGAGTAATACCAAGTTCATCAAGATAGTCATTGAGACCCGAATTCTTGCACTCAGTGCCATTGTCACTTCTGATGTGCTTGATTTTCACACCAAAGTTGGTTGAAGCCCTCGAGGAAAATCGTTTGAAGACTTCCTGCACTTCATGTTTGTAAGAGACAAGGTGTACCCATGTGTACCGAGAGTAATCATTAACAATAACAAAGCCATATTGAGATGCTTCATTTGAAACAGAAGAATAATGATTAGGACCGAAGAGATCCATGTGAAGCAATTCAAATGGCCGAGTGGTGGTCATGATGGTCTTTGCTGGATGCTTGGTGAGGGAGTCCTGGATTAGGGGGTGTTCGGATAGCCGAACTATATCTTCAGCCGGACTCCAGGACTATGAAGATACAAGATTGAAGACTTCGTCCCGTGTCCGGAAGGTTCTTTTCTTGGCGTGGAAGGCAAGCTAGGCGTGCAGATATTCAAGATCTCCTGCCAATGTAACCGACTCTGTGTAACCCTAACCCTATCCGGTGCCTATATAAACCGGAGGGTTGTAGTCCGTAGGACAGAACACATCATAACCTTCATCATACCTATAGGCTAGCTTCTAGGGTTTAGCCTCCTCGATCTCGTGGTAGATCTACTCTTGTACTACCCATATCATCAATATTAATCCAGTAGGAGTAGGGTTTACCTCCATCGAGAGGGCCCGAACCTGGGTAAAACAAAGTGTCCCTTGTCTCCTGTTACCATCCGACCTTGACGCACAGATCGGGACCCCCTACCCGAGATCCGCCGGTTTTGACACCGACATTGGTGCTTTCATTGAGAGTTCCTCTGTGCCGTCGCGATCAGGAAGGATGCCTTTTCCCGTCTTTAAATACGGCGCCGTCGCTGAGGGAGCTTTGGCTATCGGCCAATCCCTCCGGCTGGGTGGTTTTCTCATGACCGCCCGTTCGGCCATTACGTCGACGGTGACCTCTCGGGTCATCGAAAACAAACTCCGCGTCAGCTCGGAATTGGCCGAGCAGCTAGATCCGGTGGAACTCTCCTCCATAAACGAGCTCTTGGATCGCATCGCCGCCTTGGGGGTCGCTACAAACTACGACCAGGTTGGGCCTAAACCCGATCTAAGGGAAATCAACTCTCCCCAAGCCACCCATCATGTTGCTGTGGTGGAAACACAACGCGGTGACCTTCATCAATCTTAAGGACCAGATACGTCCGAATTCCGGAACCCTCCATGCCGGATATCCACGGAGGGGAGGGTACAACCCAAGACCTGGGCTTGGAACCAGGCAAACCGGAAAGCATACAGGACTCCGGATCTCGGAATCCGGAGGTCGTGCGGCCTCTGAACAGCCAACCGGGCGAAGTATCAGATCCAATGATTTCCGCCGGTCCGATCTTAAGCGATCTCTCCCAAATCAAGCAGATGCCCGAAGAAACAGTACATCATTATTGGGCCAGATTCCTCCTGCTTATGAACAAGGTAAAGGACTGTCACGAGGGAGACGCAATCTCAATCTTCTGCAGTAACTGCACGGACAAGGGGATACTCAACGCCATAAGTCATCGTAATATTACGCGCTTTGCTGACTTGCCGTCCATAGTACAAAAATACTGTGCGATGGAAAGTGCTCGGAAAACCGAAATTAAATTTTGGGATAATCCGGCCTTGAATAGCAATCCCGTCCGAATCAAAAGGGCGCACTACAGCAAAGCGCCCGGATTAAATAAAAAATCAAAACCCTCTAGGGGGCACGGAACCGTGCTAGAAAGGTGGCTCGATGGACCATGCAAGATTCATAGTACAGAGGATTCCACCCCAACTCACAGCCTCAGGGCATGTTGGATACTCCGGCAGGTGGCCAAAATCGGCGAGGACCTCCTCAATCCAGAGGTTGAAGGAAACCAGCCCGAGAATTTCAGTACCGTTCTCACAATCTCCGAGACTTTCGCATCAAATAACATGCGAAAAAGAAGACTTCGCAGCCTCGCCGAAGTCTACCAAGTAGCGACCATAAATCCATGGAGCAATACTGCCATCACCTTCAATGCGAGCGACGAACCTAAATTCCGAACACCAGAGCGCCAACCGCTTTGGTTCTCAGTCCCATAGTGGACGACTGTCGCCTCGCAAAGGTACTTATGGACGTAGGCAGCGGATTGAACCTCATCTACGAGGAAACCCTCCAAAAGATGGAAATAGACTGGAACCGCATTGAGCGAAGCAGCACAACCTTTAGAGGAATAATCCCCAGTCAGGAAGCGCGCTGCACCGGAAAGATCACACTAGATGTGGTATTCGGCACGCCGGACAATTACAGGTCCGAACAAATCACGTTCCAGGTGGCCCCGTTCAGAAGCGGATATCACGCTATATTAGGACGAGAGGCATTCACAGTTTTCCAAGCAATACCCCATTACGGGTACATGAAGCTTAAGATGCCTGGGCCAAACGGAATTATCACTCTCGCTAGTGATCCGGACATAGCACTCCGCACCGAAAACAAGACAGCCGCATTGGCCCTCGAGGCACTATCCGAAGCCTTCGCGGCCGAAGAACTGACGGTGCTGCGATCTACGATTAGCAGGGATGATGTGATACTCGATAAGAGATTCAAATCCACATCCTTCAAACCAGCGGACGAAATAGTCAAATTCCAGGTCCACCCAACGGACCCGAATAAAACAGCCTCCATCGGGGCACAATTGAGCCCTGATGTAAACGCCGCACTGCGCAAGTTCCTACGAGAGAACTGGGATATTTTCGGTTGGCACCCCTCAGACATGCCAGGAATCCCACGCAGGCTGGCTGAACACAGCTTAAATATCCAGAAAGGATTCAAACCTGTCAAACAAACCCTTCGGCGTTTCTCCGAACCAAAGAGACAGGCCATGGGAGAGGAGCTAGCCAAATTATTGGAGGCCAGATTCATTAGAGATATCAAACACCCGGACTGGCTAGCAAACCTGGTAATGGTGCCAAAGAAGGACAAATCCTGGCGCCGATGTGTCGACTTCAAAGACCTTAATAAGGCCTGCCCAAAGGATCCCTTTCCCCTCCCTAGAATTGATCAAATCATCGATGCCACCGCAGGACACGATTCCCTGTGTTTCCTCGACGCATACTCCGGTTACCATCAAATAAAGATGGCAGAATCCGACCAAGCTGCAACAGCATTCATCACGCCATACGGCCCATTCTGCTTCAACACAATGCCCTTTGGGCTCAAAAACACCGGCGCGACATATCAACGCATGATTCAAACATGTTTGGCGAACCAGATCGGCAAAACAATGGAGGCGTACGTAGATGATGTGGTCGTTAAATCAAGACACGTCGAATCTCTAATAGACGACTTGAGACTTACATTCGACAACCTGCGAGAATACGACATCAAGCTCAATCCGGAAAAATGTGTTTTCGGCGTCCCAGCCGGAAAGCTCCTGGGCTTCATTGTATCCGGCAGAGGAATTGAAGCAAATCCAGCTAAAATTCGAGCTCTGTCACAATTGGATGTCCCAAAAGATCTCAAGCAAATTCAGAAACTCACCGGATGCATGGCGGCCTTAAGCCGCTTCATCTCCCGCTTGGGAGAAAAGGCACTCCCCCTTTACCGCCTCCTTAGGCGCACCGAACACTTCGAGTGGACGGACGCTGCCACGGCCGGACTCGAGGAAATAAAGGCCATCTTGGCAACAAACCCCGTCCTGGCCGCGCCGAATACCGGCGAACCCATGCTATTGTACATTGCCGCAACCCATCAAGTTGTTAGCGCAGTACTCGTCGTCGAACGGATAATGGACGGACATAAATTACCCCTTCAAAGGCCGGTTTACTACGTGTCCACTGTCCTTACACCATGCAAATCACGGTATCCGCATTATCAAAAAATCGCATACGCGGTATTCATGGCATCCCGGAAGCTACGACACTACTTTCAAGAGTGTTCTATTACAGTAGCCCCAGAAGTACCACTCAACGATATCATCAACAACCGCGATGCAACAGGCCGGATAGCAAAATGGGCCATAGAGCTCCTCCCGTTCGATATAACCTACACGCCACGGCGAGTAATTAAATCGCAAGTCCTAGCCGACTTCGTCGCCGAATGGACAGAGGCCGAACTCCCTAAAGAGTACGGCACGTACTCAAACTGGATCATGCACTTCGACGGCTCCAAAATGCTGGCCGGATTGGGGGCTGGCGTCGTTTTGACGTCCCCTACAGGAGATACAGTCCAATATGTACTCCAAATTATGTACATGGACTCCAACAATGCAGCCGAATACGAGGCCCTTCTACATGGCCTCCGGATGGCAGTATCCATGGGCATTCAACGCCTGGAAGTACGCGGGGACTCAAACCTCGCGATATCCCAAATAAATGGCGACTTCGACGCCAAAGACCCAAAAATGGCAGCTTATCGCAATGTCGTACTAAAAATGTCAGCTCGGTTCGAGGGACTGGAGTTCCATCACATAGCCCGAGAAAATAATCAGGCAGCGGACGTCCTGGCACGCATTGGAGCAAAACGAGATGCAGTCCCTCCCAAGATCTTCTTAGAAAGATTATTCAAACCATCCGTAACATGGGAGGGGGAGCCCTCGGATAATAGCCCGGACATAACCGCACAACCCAATGCCAAACAAACAGACATCATCGGTGGCCCCGCCACCGAAATTACATCCTCAGCCCACGCAATAATGGCGGTCATCGCCCCGTGGACGGAACCATTCCTAGCCTACCTTACTAGGCAGGAACTCCCCGAGGACCAAAACGAGGCACGCTGCATAGTGCGGCGATCTAAAGCCTACAAAGTCCACGAGGGAGAGCTATATAAGAACAACACTACAGGAGTCCTTCAAAGGTGTATCTCCGAAGAGGCACGGCGGAGTCTGTGGGCCGAAATTCATGCAGGACTCGGTGGCCATCATGCCGCAGCTCGGTCCCTTGTAAGCAAGGCTTTCCGTACTGGCTTCTATTGGCCGACGGCTAGAGCAGACGCTCAGGACCTAGTCAAACGATGCGTCGGTTGCCAGCTCTTTGCCAACCAAAGCCATATGCCACCTAACACCCTCCGAACTATCCCCATCACTTGGCCTTTCGCGGTCTGGGGGCTCGATATGGTGGGACCCCTTAAAGGCGGAACCCACAAGAAAAAATACTTATTGGTCATGGTGGATAAATTCACCAAATGGATAGAAGCCAAGCCTGTCAAGTCGGCTGAATCCGGACCTGTGATAGACTTCGTATCCGGGGTCGTACACCGTTATGGTGTCCCCCACAGCATTATCACCGATAACGGCACAAACTTCACCTCCGATGAAGTAAAGCTGTGGTGCAAAAACATGGGCATTAAGCTCGACTACGCTTCTGTCTATCACCCACAAACTAACGGTCAGGTCGAACGTGCAAATGGTCTCATCATGAGCGGCATCAAACCCAGACTAGTGCGGTCCCTCAAGGAATCCGATATGCACTGGGTAGAGGAGCTCGACTCCGTACTCTGGGGGTTGCGAACCATGCCAAATCGTACCACCGGATTCACGCCATTCTTTATGGTGTACGGCGCTGAGGCGATTCTGCCCTGCGACATAATTCATGACTCACCTCGAGTGCGCATGTACGAAGAAAGAGAAGCCGAGCTTGATCGGCAGGACAATCTGGACGCCTTAGAGGAAGAGCGTGACGTGGCTAAGGCCCGTTCCGCATTCTATCAACAGCAAACTCGAAGATATCAAAGCAGAGAAGTACGGGCCAAAAATTACAACGTTGGTGAACTAGTTCTGCGCCTGCCGGATAAGCAAAAGAACAAACTCAAGCCCAAATGGGAAGGTCCATTCATAATCGACCAAGTCCTAACTGGTGGAGCGTACCGCGTGCGAGATGCGTCGGACAACCGACTCGAGCCGAACCCATGGAACGCCACACGTCTCCGAAGATTCTATGCCTAGCGCCGGACTATGTGTTTGTCCCCTTCCTCTGCCCATTATTTAAATTTATACCTTTTTTTTACTTTGTCTACTCTTCTTTTCTTTTCTAGCCCTTAAAAGGCTCATTATGTGATGCGCTATCCGCGCTTCTTAAACCTGGGGGCTTCTTTAACAGAAGCTTGTTTATATGGGTTTCACACCCAACGCATGCGTCAAACTTCCGCATGCACCTTTTCTTCGCCATCATATGCATCGATATGACTTAAGTTTTGGCCAAGCTGGGTTGCCTGGCTCCTGTGCTTACCCCTACGTTCCCGATTGTTCGGCTAGGCGGTAAAGGGAGCACCTCTGCGATTGTTACTGCCGGATAAGCCGGATGTGTACCTCAGACTGGGTGAAGCCGAAAGCTAGCGTTCTTAAGGGAATATTCCGTCGGTGAACTAAAGATGAACCTTTTTATTTTATACATGCCCCCAGATGATCTTCTGCATTTGTAGTTCGTATGTGCACTTTAGGGCACGCCACCCCAGCGAAAGGAACCCTTAACGGAACTATTCTCTTTGGAAGATGTTTCTTACTAACCATGTAATATAACATAACTAGTTGGGCACTTGTCTGATAAAGCACTAATGACCCCTACGCCTGGTCTCCATGCATACCCCGGCTTTTATATAGCCGTTATGGTATTCGGACACACTCCGGACCGTCAGGTCCCGAGGTCGAAGCGAAAAGGTCGGCAACGACATACGATCTACAATCCGGCTAGAAGGCATTACACATGTCAATTATAAATTACGCAGTCATCTTGACTGGTCGTATTCCTCCTCTATACCATCTAACAGGCTGTCTAATTTATAGTCCTGCTGGGAATACTTTGCGGCCAGCTCTACCTAGCCATACACCAAGCTCACAGGGATCTCCTTCCCATCAGGCCCCACTGGTCCGACCTCGGCCATGTGATTGGGGTCAGACTTTGTAAAGCGGGTCTTCACCATGGCCCAGGCCTCCCTCGCGCCTTGTCGGCAGGCTGATATCTTCCACAACCGGATGCGCCGTCGAGCTCCCGACAGCTTCTCTGCAAGCTCTCCAAGGCCCTCGGGCGTGGAGTGGGCAGGCCATAAGGCCCGGGCAACCCCTTGCATTGCCCGCCGAATTCGTTCGTGCAGTTGCAGGAGTTTGGGGAGAAGGTCACCCGTAGAACCAGGCATCTCCTCTGCAGGACGACCTGTGAGCGTACCTACAGACATAATTCTGTTATTCGTCTTCCTCGCCGAACTCCTTTTTCAAGAGTTCGCTCAAGCACTTACTAAATATGCCGCGTCGAAGACGCTGATTCTCCTTCATGGAGTCAGATAGCTGGCCACGAACGTCTTTCAGTTCAACATCCAGCTTGGTGTTGGCATCCTGAAGATCATTCTTCTCTCGCCTCACCCTTGTCAACGTACTCTCGCCAGCCTTTAACCGGCGTAAGAGTTGTTGCTGCTCCGGATCTAGTCCGGCACCATCTGTAACATTAATTGTCAGATTCGCACATAAGCCGCACAATACTAATCTATCAAAGTATATCATACCTGAAGGGGTCCCTTTGGGCTCTCCTGTTGCGGCTAGTGCGGCCTCTAGTTAGGCCTTGCACTTTTCCAGCTCCTGGGACAGCACGGTGTTCTTCTGAGTTAGAACCTACATATTATATGATCCTTAAATCAGTTAGTTTAACTGTTTCAAGTCTCGGGGGCTACTGGTATATATATATATTTAAATTTTCTTACCTGCATGTCTTTTACGTACTGCTCCGTGGCCCTGGCTAAACCATCTTGAGCAGCACGAAGGTACGCATCTCCCGAATTGAAGGCATTTAAAGCCTCTCGGGAGAAACAAGCGTCGCGTAGAACTATCCGGCGACGCCTATTGTTCATGGCGATCTCCACTTCTGAATTGGTGGCAGATAGCCGGTCTGCATCCTCTGTTGGAGGAGCGTCCGGCACAAGCCTGGTGTTCGTCCCCGCCTCTGGACCAGACGTTGGAGCCTGGCTGGTAGAGGCGCGGTTGGCGGCCCCTCCGGATATAGTCCGGCGAGGCCTCTTCGTCCTGGAAACAGTACGGATGTTAACATGCCCTGACAGAATAACGCCAGGAAGACAGAGGGCGCGTTATACCTTTGTGCCGAACTCTCAGTCCGGACTTCATCCCTTTTTACCCCACGGGGCCCGGCGGCTCCTCGTTGGTTAGTCGCCGTCGGTTCGGCCTCCCTCCTCGGAAATCTCCCCTGTAAAATATGGTTGTCGTCAGAAACACCGGAATATGTAAGGACGGAATCTCTCTCGCGGGAATAAACATTCCAGTTTCTGTCACCTGGGAGGCCGGGATTAGCCCGGGATAATCGGCCATAATGGCCACCAAGGTATTATCCTTGCTTAACTGGTGGAACACCCCGTCGATGAGCTCCACCGATATGTACGGATCCTCTTCGGAATCCGGATTGAGGGGCCGTTCTGGGTCCTCGGGCTGGGGAGGGCAGCTGTTGATGTCCTTTACCTCCTGTCGAAGCTCCTGCATTGAAATCACCGAATTACGTGTCTAGTCATGGGAGCATTAAATAGGCGGGCAAGTGCGACTGTTCACTTACCCAACTTGGAGGTTCATACATAGTGAATCCGGCCCG
Source organism: Aegilops umbellulata (assembly GCA_032464435.1). NCBI lineage: Eukaryota > Viridiplantae > Streptophyta > Magnoliopsida > Poales > Poaceae > Aegilops > Aegilops umbellulata. The sequence continues at coordinate 117,706,523 of CP136054.1, read as the reverse complement.
CGGGTTGACGCGGAGGAAGTCCTCCTTTTCTCCCTTGTACAAAGATGTTAGAATCTTTACTAGAGCGGCAGTTGTGTCTGGCCCCTTGCGGCCGTAACGGGTGGTGTCATCCTCCCCGTTGAAATCCCACATGGGGTGACTCCTATATTGAAGCGGCTGCACCCCCCGCATAATACATGCGGCCATGACTCCAATCATGGTTAGTCCGGAATGAGCCAACAGTCTTATCCGGTCCATCAGGTAAAGAACGTCTCTGTTGTTTTCTCTCTGAGAGCTCCGCGGACGCCAACTTAAGCGTTTCTTTAAGGGAGCCATGCTGAATTCGGGGAGGCCAACCCAGACAGGGTCCGGCAGCGGGACGTCGTCTATGTAGAACCATTCTGAAGGCCAGTCCTCGGACACCTTCTATGGGGTTCCGGATAGGTATCCGGTCCCGGCGTTGCGCCATATTTCGGCTCCGCCCACTTGGTATATCGACCCCTTCTGAGAACGGGGCACCAAGCAGAATAACCTCTTCCACAGTGCAAAATGAGGTTCGACGCCTAAAAATAGCTCACAAAGGGCAACAAAGCCTGCAATGTGCAGCATGGAGCCAGGCGTAAGGTTGTGCAGCTGGAGGCCGTAGAACTCCAGAAGCCCGCGGAGGAATGGATGGATTGGAAATCCCAGACCCCTTAATAAATAAGGGACGAGGCACACCCGCTCTCCTTTAGAAGGATTGGGGGTGCTCTCGCTTGCTTGCTTCCGTTGTAGGTGGCAAGTCCGGCGCGGACCAGTAACATATATGCTTGGGGAAGGAATCCCTTGGCCTGCAGTGACACTAGCTTGCTGTGTGGGATGGAGCAACTCTCCCAGTCTCCGGACTTGGGGCTGGAAGGGCGAGGGGAGGAGCTGCGACGGCTGGCCATGTTGGAATGGACCTTTGTTGGAGTCACTCTGATGATAACTCGCGGGGAGAAGAAGATGTGGTTTGGATCTAGATCCCCATCCCGTTAAATAGGCGGCTCGTTTATATGACCAAGGGTGTGAATATAAAAACACCCCCGGGAATTTCGCATTCGTTCAACACGTGGAAGACGGCAATTATTGGGCACCGAGACCGAGGAGCACTGCGGACATTATTCATACAGGTACACAAGATGCGAAGGGGGAACCTGCCTTGCAATGCCGAAGACAAGTTTGCGCGCTGGACTCGACGTCATTGAAGCCTGGTTCGGGGGATACTGGGGAGTCCTGGATTAGGGGGTGTTCGGATAGCCGAACTATATCTTCAGCCGGACTCCAGGACTATGAAGATACAAGATTGAAGACTTCGTCCCGTGTCCGGAAGGTTCTTTTCTTGGCGTGGAAGGCAAGCTAGGCGTGCGGATATTCAAGATCTCCTACCAATGTAACCGACTCTGTGTAACCCTAACCCTATCCGGTGCCTATATAAACCGGAGGGTTGTAGTCCGTAGGACAGAACACATCATAACCTTCATCATACCTATAGGCTAGCTTCTAGGGTTTAGCCTCCTCGATCTCGTGGTAGATCTACTCTTGTACTACCCATATCATCAATATTAATCCAGCAGGAGTAGGGTTTTACCTCCATCGAGAGGGCCCGAACCTGGGTAAAACAAAGTGTCCCTTGTCTCATGTTACCATCCGACCTTGACGCACAGATTGGGACCCCCTACCCGAGATCCGCCGGTTTTGACACCGACACTTGGCCTTTGTCATCTTTTCAGCTTCACAGGCACCGCATAAGTGATCCTTGAGGAATTTGACATTCTCAATGCCAATGACATGCTTCTTCTTCGCAAGCGTGTGCAAATTCCTCATGCCTGCATGACCAAGTCGTCGATGCCATAGCCATCCTTCTGAAGCTTTTGCAAGTAGGCACACGGCTGGTTGTGAATCTGCAGAGAAATCAACAATATACAAGTCTCCTCTCCTAAAGCCTTCGAAGACTTTGGAATTGTCAGCTTCCATAATCACAACATAACGATACTTGCCAAAGACAACAACCATATCAAGATCACAAAGCATTGAGACAGACATAAGGTTGTATCCTAAGGACTCAACAAGCATGACTTTGTCCATGTGTCGATCCTTTGTGATAGCAACTTTACCTAGACCCAATACCTGACTTTTGCTTTTATCAGCGAAGATGATATGCTTCATATGTGACGATGATAAGGGAGCATCCATCAAAAGATTCTTGTCACCAGTCATGTGATTTGTACATCCACTATCAAGTACCCACTTAGTGGATTTGGGTTGATCATCCTGCAGATGAATTAGTACAACTTACGACCTCATATACTTCAGCAGTGAAGCATATGATATCACAATTCATCAGATCAATTTCACCAATCAGTAGGACAGATAAAACAGAGGGAGGACGTGTGAAATGAAAGTTCATTTCATCATGGTTAGCCTGCGTCCTTTCAGGCATTTTGTCAGGTCCCCAGCAAATTCTTCAGACGTTACAGTACGTCTAGAGACCTGACCCTGCAGAAGAGATTAGTTATTTTTCTTCACCACCCACATCTGAAGGGGTGGCAAAGAGTTCATCACTCTGCGAGCTCCATATGAGAATGGTGGCATAGCGGCCAAACCATTACGTTTCACATAAGAGGGGTTAGGGTAAGCATATGAATAAGTAGAGAAATTCTTCGAGGACTTATGAACATAATTATTTGAAGAATAATGCTCATATTCATAGCCCTTGGCTCTTCCCTGCGAAACAGAGTTGTTAGCACGATGATGTTCATATGAGGACTTTGATCCATGTGAGGAATTTGATCCCCTTGAGGAATATGGTCCATATGAGGAATTTGATCTGGGGTTCCTATTCTTCACAGGTGTTGTCATGAGGACATTCACCTGAAGACTTTCAAGGCACTTTTTGGGAACCCAGATTTTCTTCATAGGGGAACCGTTCCTGCAGTTAGTGCCAACATATCTAGCAAATACTTCACCTTTCTGATTTTTGAACAGTTTGTAGCTAGAGTCAAATGACTCATCAGAAGAATGAGAAGGTTCACATGTATAGCCAGATAAATTAGATGGGTCAACTGGAGGTCCCTTTGCAGCAACCCATGAGGTTTTGGGGTACTGCTCAGGCTTCCAATATGTGCCATCAGCATTGAGTTTCCTCTCAAAGGCAATACCCTCTTTCCTAGGGTTCCTGTTGAGGATCTGCTTTTTAAGCACATCACAAAGAGTCTGATGCCCTTTGAGGCTTTTGTACATGCCTGTCATGTACAATTCCTTCAGTCCTGCATCGTCAGTGATACTAGCAATGTCCTCAGATGAGGAATTAGTGATAGTAGAGACAGGTGAAGAATTTGTAACATTAGAAGCATTTGAACATTCAGGTGAGGAATTAGCAGATTCTCGTTCAATGCATTTTAAACATGGAGGAATGAATTCTTCCTGAGCAGCGCTGATTTGTTGAGCAAGCAATGAATCGCGCTCCTTCTGAAGATCTTCATAACTCACTCTTAGCTTCTCAAGATCTTGCTTCTTTTGAAGATATTCATAAGAAAGCTTCTCATGATCAGATAAGAGAGTGTTATGATGACCTTGAAGGTTATCAAACCTGATCTGAAGTCTCTGAAGATTTTCAGTTAAGGCTTTAGTGCGATCCATTTCTTCACCCAACATATCATCACTTTTGTCAAGCATGTTTTGAACCTTTTCAAAAGCCTTTTGTTGTTGCACAGCAATCTTAGCAAGTTTAGAGTAGCTAGGCTTAAGATTTTCATCAGATTCATCCTCACTAGATTCAGAGGAGGCGTATTTGAGTACCTTGGCACCCTTTGCCATGAAGCAATAGGTGGGAGCGTAGTCATCACTGCCTTCATCAGCCTTGTTAGTGGGATCACTTTCTTCATCGTTGAAGATGGATTTGCTGACAAATGCGGTAGCGAGGGCTAGGCTCGCCACACCAGACTCGGAGTCTTCAGATTGTTCCTCTTCCTCATTTTCTTTAGATTCAGCCTCAGAGTCCATTTCCTTGCCAATAAATGCCCGAGCCTTCTTGGAGCTGCTCTTCTTGTGAGACGAAGACTTCAAGGATTTTGATGATGAAGATTTTGAGGATTTCTTCTTTTTCTTCGCATCATCAGAACTATAATCCTTGTATTTCTTCTTCTTTGATTCCTTTTCCCACTGAGGACAATCTTGAATATAGTGTCCTGGTTTCTTGCACTTGTGACAAAGTCTCTTCTTGTAGTCACTGGATGAGGAATCATTGTTCCTTGAAGGTTTTCCAAAGCGACCACGTCTTGAGAACTTCTGGAATTTCTTCACTAGCAGTGCTAGGTCATGACTCAGTTCTTTGGGGTCACCATGGCTGCTACCAGAGTCTTCATCTTCGGACTCGGATACTACCTTTGCCTTCAGTGCACGTGATCTGCCATAGCTCGAACCATAGAGATCTCTCTTTTCAGCAAGCTGGAATTCATGAGTGTTTAGCCTATCGAGGATATCAGCGGGGTCAAGTAACTTGTAATCAGCACGCTCTTGTATCATCAGTGCCAGAGTATCAAATGAGGAATCAAGCGATCTCAGCAATTTCTTCACCACCTCATGGTCGGTGATGTCAGTGGCACCAAGTTCTTGAAGCTCATTTGAGATGTCAGTGAGGCGATCGAAGGTTTGCTGAACATTTTCATTGTCGAGTCTTTTGAAGCGGTTGAAGAGATTGCGAAGAACATCAACTCGAGAGTCACGCTGAGTTGAAACTCCTTCATTGACTTTGGACAGCCTATCCCAGATAAGCTTAGCAGTCTCCAAAGCACTCACTCTTCCATACTGTCCTTTGCTCAGGTGGCCACATATGATATTCTTCGCTTGAGAGTCGAGTTGCTTGAATCTCTTCACATCAGAAGCGTTCAGAGAAGGTGTGACTGAGGGAACACCATTTTCCACAACATACCAGAGATCGTTATCAATTGCCTCAAGATGCATGCGCATCTTGTTCTTCCAGTAGGGGTAGTCCGTCCCATCAAAGGTAGGACACCCTACAGAGACCTTGATCATACATGTGGTCGACATAACTAAAACTCCAGGCGGTTAAACCAAAATCACACAGAACAAGGGAGTACCTTGCTCTGATACCAATTGAAAGTGCGTTATATCGACTAGAGGGGGGTGAATAGGCGATTTTTATGAAATTCTTCACTGAGGAATTTGCTAGTGAGGAAATTCCTTAGCGAATAACTACTAGCAGCAAAATAAGTACTCAGAAGTAAACATAACAGAATACACGCATAGTCATCATGATGAAATGAAGACAAACACAGAGTACAGAAAGCGTAAACACAGGATAGCACAACATGAAGACTAAACAGACTGAAGAAATTGAACTGAGGAAATTGAGAAAGTCTTCGGTCAAAGTCTTCAAACACAGATATGAACAAACACACAACACAATGATGAGGAAATGAAAGTGTTGAGGAAATAGAACCAGTAAGCTTGGTGAAGACAATGATTTGGTAGACCAGTTCCAAGTGCTGTCTCAATTGTACGTCTGGTTGGAGCGGCTGAGTATTTAAACTCGAGGACACCTAGTCCCGGACACACAGTCCTCACCGTATTCTCCTTGAGCTAAAGACACACAGTCCTCGCCCAATCACTCGTGGTAAGTCTTCAGGTGACTTCCAAACCTTCACAGACTTGGTCACTCGGCAATCCACAATTCCTCTTGGATGCTCTAGACCTTGACGCCTAACCGTCTGGAAGAAGCACAGTCTTCAAAGGTAACAAGCGTCGGATCCACGCAGGATCAATCTCTTCAGTGATGCTCAATCACTTTGGGTTTGTAGGTGTTTGGGTTTGGGTTTGGATTTTCCTCACTTGATGATTTTCGCTCAAAGTCCTCGGAGGATGGGTTGCTCTCAAATGACAAGTGTCAGTTTCTCTCGGAGCAGCCAACCAGCTAGTGGTTGTAGGGGGAGGCTATCTATAGCCTAGGGAGCAGCCCGACATGATAAGACATAAATGCCCTTCAATGATATGACCGTTAGGTGGATAAGATATTTTGGGACAGCTGGCGCGTAGCACAGCAATGGTCAGAAATTTGAGGTTCAAATTCCTCAGGGCTATCATGTTCCTCACAGTGTAGGCAATTCGCACTGGCGAATTCATAACTCCTCAGTCAGAACAAAGTCCTCAGTGACCAGAAGAACTGCGTCTCTGTCACTAAAGAAATTGACTGGACTGTATGAGATTTCCAATGGCTTCACTCGAAGGGATTGGTAGGTGTAGGATTTGAGTTGAGCATCACATGGGAATTTTCTCCATAGTATTTCCTCGACCCCCTTTAACAGTACGGTGTTTCCTATGACTCAAGAAAGAGGAAATGAAACTACGAAAACAAAAGTCTTCACGCTTCATGTTCCTCGAATGATAACCAAGTCTTCAAGGTCACACCAATTTCTTCACTTTCAAAGTCTTCAGAAAGTCTTCAGTATATCAAAGTCTTCAGTCGAAGAACTTCATTTTTAGAGGTTGACTTTCTCTGTAAATATCAAACTCCTCATAGACTTATAGACCTGTGTACACTCATAAACACATTAGATACTTAACCTATAAGTCTTCAATACACCAAAATCACTAAGGGGCACTAGATGCACTTACAGGGAATAAAGAGGACTTGATGCTTTAATGCTATGGTTGGGTTTTACCTTAATGATCTTTAGTAGTTGCGGATGCTTGCTAGAGTTCCAATCATAAGTGCATATGATCGAAGTAGAGAAAGTATGTTAGCTTATGCCACTCCCTCATATGAAATTGCAATAGTGATTTCCGGTCTTGTTAACAATTGCCTAGGACAATTTCGCACACCGATCCACCATTATTCCACACTCGCTATTTATAATACTAAGTAATATATTCTAACTTTATGATAACAGCACCTACTTTTATTTTTTAGCTCTCCGACACCATACAAAGTTATCCTCTTCATACCCACAACGTAGTTTTATTTCTCGTTGCTAGTTGGAAGCAAACGTTTGGTGCACGTAGAGTCGTATCAGTGGCAGATAGGGCTTGAGAGAATATTGATCTTACCTTTACTCCTTGTGGGTTTGAGACTCCATACTTATCACTTCCACCTTTGGAAAGTGCTGCGACGATTCCTTGCACTTGGGGATTGTCAAGCTCTTTTCTGGCGCCGTTGTCGGGGAGCAATAGCGTGGGGTTGATATTCTCGTGTGTGCTTGTTTGCTTTTTTAACTAAGTAGATTTTGTTTTTCCTTTTTGTTTCTTTTTAGTTGTGGGTGAAACATAAAAAAAATTAAAAATGAAAATACAAAAAAAGTACTTGCCTTTCATGCCTAAAAAGTTTTTCAAAAAGAGAAGTGATTGGAAGGTTTTGCATTGAAGAAGTGAGGGTCGACCTTGAGCACTTGTGTTCATGCTCACGGATACAATATAGAATTTTTCATGGAAGTTTCTCTGTAAATAATTATCCCCTTGTATATATTCATTGTAATATAAAAATAAATGTGCCAAGCTTTGGTTTTAGGATGATTAGATTGCTTGTTTACTATGTGCAGAACAAAAACAGAAACTTTGGCTGTAGTGAATGAATTTACATTTCTTACTGGAAAGTAAAATGAGTCTGAAACTTTTTTCACATTACTTCTGTACAAATTTTTCAAATTTTCAAATTTATTTCATAATTTTAGGAGTTACAGAAGTTTGCCAAACTTCCAGATTACTACAGACTGTTCTGTTTTTAACAGATTCTGTTTTGCATGTGTTGTTTGCTTATTTCGATGAATATATGGCTAGTATTGGAGGGTATGAACCATAGAGAGCTTGGCATACAGTAGGTTTAACACCAATAAAAATAAAGAATGAGTTCATGACAGTACCTAAAGGTAGTGATTTGCTTTACTACACTAACGGATCTCACAAGTTTTTGTTAAAGTTTTGTGTGGATGAAGTGTCCAAAGGTCGGGGAGCTATGAATATGAGAAGAAGAAAGAGAGGCAATAGTTCAAGCTTGGGGATGCCCAAGGCACCCCAAGTAAATATTTCAAAGGATACTCAAGCAGATAAGGTTGGGGATGCCCCGGTTGGCATCCCATCTTTCTTCTTCAACAATTATCGGTATACCTTGGTTTTTGTTTCTTTCACATGATTTGTGTCCTTTGTGTTTTTTGTTTTTCCTTTAAGAACCATGCTAGCATGAGATAAGCCTTCTTTAATTTATATAATACTTCATGTGCTTCACTTAAATATTTTAAGTATGATCTTATAGAATTGCTCTTTGTGCTTCACTTAAATCTTTTGAGTATGGTTTTATAGAATGCCTCATGTGCTTCACTTATACATTTTGAGCTTGGATATTGGTTAGTCTATATTAATTGTAGAATGCTCCATGAACTTCACTTATATATTTTGGAGTATGAATAATACTATAATTTAAAGTGGGTTTGGAAGTGTGTCAACTTTAGGAATTAGTGATCCCACTATTTTGGAGGTGTTGAATCTTAGTGTGATATTTATGAAAGTGGATTTGGAAGAGTGTCAACTTTAGCTAGTAATGATTCCACTATTTCGGAGGAGGTTCCAATTGAGTATGAGAACAAAGTTGCTATCCATGATGCTACTGAAAATTATTATGAGGGAGGAATACATGCCTGTAGGAGTTGCAATAATATCAAGTTTCCTCCCTATGTGCTTAAAGTTTTGAAGTTATACTTGTTTTGCCTTCCTATACTAGTTGATTCTTGTTCCCATAAGTTGTGTGCTCACAAAATCCCTAGGCATAGGAAGTAGGTTATATTTAAATGTGCTAGTCATATTCTTCAAGATGCTCTCTTGTGCTTCAATTCCTATCTTTTATGTGAGCATCATTGAAATCATCATGCCTAGCTAAAAGGCATTAAAGAAAAGCGCTTGTTGGGAGACAACCCAATATTTACCCTTATTGTTTTTGTGTGTCTACATGATTAATCTACTGTAGTAATAATGTTTTATAGCTTTTGTTTCAACAAAGTGCCAAGTAAGACCTTTGGGAAGGCTTGGGTGAAAGTTAATGTGATCTTGCTGTAAAAAACAGAAACTTTGCGCTCACGAGATTATCTGTAATTTTTTACAAAAGAATGCTTTTGATTTGATTCTTTTTGCATAAGATTAATAGACAAATTACTCACGTCCACCAATTTATTTTATAATTTTTGGAATAGCAGAAGTACGGTTATTGTTCAGTTCATTACAGACTGTTCTGTTTCTGACAGATTCTGTTTTCATTGCATAGTTTGCTTGTTTCTAGTTTCTATGGCTTATATTTCTCAATATAAACTGTAGAAATGATATGGTACAGTAGGAATTGTGTGAGAACAATTATGAACCTTGTCTTTGACAGTACCAAAGTGAATGGTTTGCTCTTTATCATACTAACCTATCTCACGAAGTTTGGTTAAGTTTTGTGTGATTGAAGTTTTCAAGTTTTGGGTGAGATATCGATATGAGGAGAATAAGGAGTGGAAAGATACTAAGCTTGGGGATGCCCAAGGCACCCCAAGGTAATATTCAAGGAAGACTCAAGCGCCTAGGCTTGGGGATGCCCCGGAAGGCATCCCCTCTTTCGTCTTCAAAACTGTCGGTATACTTTACTCGGAGCTATATTTTTATTCATCACATGATATGTGTTTTGCTTGGAGCGTGTTTTCGATTTTACTTGCTATTCGAATAAAATCATTGGATCTGAAATACTGAATGAAAATAATCCTCCCATGGCTAGTTAATTATTTGACTACTCAGTGCTCTTCACTCATATCTTTTGGAGTAGTTTGTCAATTGCTCATGTGCTTCATGTATATCCTATGAGTAAATGGTTGAATAAATTGAATGTCATAAATCTGAATTTATATAAGTTTCATATGCTTATAACATGGGGAGTAATGACTTCACACATAATAAGTATAGGTAGTAAACTTACTGAAAGTTAGCAAACATAGAATTGGTCACTTGAACAATTCATGAAAGAATATTGAAGGAAGAGAGGTTTCACATATAAATATACTATCCTAGACATATTTTATGATTGGGAGCACTCATTAAAATATGACATGCTAAAGAGTTGATGTTGGACAAGGAAGACAACGTAATGAGTTATGTTTTCTTATATCTGAGATAAAGTATGTTGTCATGGATCCTCTAACATGTTGAGCTTGCCTTTCCCCCTCATGCTCGCCAAAATTCTCAACACCACGTAGAGATACTACTTGTGCTTCCAAAATCCTTAAACCAGTTTTGCCATGAGAGTCCTGTTGGGGAACGTAGTAATTTCAAAAAAATTCCTACGCACACGCAAGATCATGGTGATGCATAGCAACGAGAGGGGAGAGTGTTGTCCACGTACCCTCGTAGACCGAAAGCGGAAGCGTTATGACAATGCGGTTGATGTAGTCGTACGTCTTCACGGCCCGACCGATCAAGCACCGAAACTACGGCACCTTCGAGTTCTAGCACACGTTCAGCTTGATGACGATCCCCGGACTCCGATCCAGCAAAGTGTCGGGGAAGAGTTCCGTCAGCACGATGGCGTGGTGACGATCTTGATGTTCTACCGTCGCAGGGCTTCGCCCAAGCACCGCTACAATATTATCGAGGATTATGGTGGAGGGGGGCACCGCACACGGCTAAGAGAACGATCTCGAAGATCAACTTGTGTGTCTAGAGGTGCCCCCTGCCGCCTTATATAAAGGAGCAAGGGGGAGGCCGGCCGGCCCTTGCAGGGCGCGCCAGGAGGAGGAGTCCTCCTCCTAGTAGGAGTAGGACTCCCCTCTTTCCTACTCCTACTAGGAGGAGGAAAGGAAGGGGGAGAGGGAGAAGGAAACGGGGGCGCCGCCCCCCCTCTCCTAGTCCAATTCGGACCAGAGGGGGAGGGGCGCGCGGCCCACCCTGGCCGCCCCACTCTCTCCACTAAGGCCCATAAGGCCCATTACTTCTCCCGGGGGGGTTCTGGTAACCCTCCGGCACTCCGGTTTTCTCCGAAATCACCCGAAACACTTCCCGTGTCCGAATATAGCCGTCCAATATATCGATCTTTATGTATCGACCATTTTGAGACAACTCGTCATGTCCGTGATCATATCCGGGACTCCGAACAACCTTCGGTACATCAAAATATATAAACTCATAATGAAACTGTCATCGTAACGTTAAGCGTGCGGACCCTACGGGTTCGAGAACAATGTAGACATGACTGAGACACGTCTCCGGTCAATAACCAATAGCGGAACCTGGATGCTCATATTGGCTCCTACATATTCTATGAAGATCTTTATCGGTCAGACCGCATAACAACATACGTTGTTCCCTTTGTCATCGGTATGTTACTTGCCCAAGATTCGATCGTTGGTATCTCAATACCTAGTTCAATCTCGTTACCGGCAAGTCTCTTTACTCGTTCCGTAATACATCATCTCGCAACTAACTCATTAGTTGCATTACTTGCAAGGCTTTAAGTGATGTGCATTATCGAGAGGGCCCAGAGATACCTCTCCGACAATCGGAGTGACAAATCCTAATCTCGAAATACGCCAACCCAACATGTACCTTTGGAGACACCTGTAGAGCTCCTTTATAATCACCCAGTTATGTTGTGACGTTTGGTAGCACACAAAGTGTTCCTCCGGCAAACGGGAGTTGCATAATCTCATAGTCATAGGAACATGTATAAGTCATGAAGAAAGCAATAGCAACATACTAAACCATCAAGTGCTAAGCTAACGGAATGGGTCAAGTCAATCACATCATTCTCCTAATGATGTGATCCCGTTAATCAAATGACAACTCATGTCTATGGTTAGGAAACATAACCATCTTTGATCAACGAGCTAGTCAAGTAGAGGCATACTAGTGACATACTGTTTGTCTATGTATTCACACATGTATTATGTTTCCGGTTAATACAATTCTAGCATGAATAATAAACATTTATCATGATATAAGGAAATAAATAATAACTTTATTATTACCTCTAGGGCATATTTCCTTCAGTCTCCCACTTGCACTAGAGTCAATAATCTAGTTCACATCACCATGTGATTTAACACCAATAGTTCACATCATCATGTGACCAACACCCAAAGTTCACATCGTCATGTGACCAACACCCAAAGGGTTTACTAGAGTCAATAATCTAGTTCACATTGCTATGTGATTAACACCCAAAGAGTATTAAGGTGTGATCATGTTTTGCTTGTGAGATAATTTTAGTCAATGGGTCTGTCACATTCAGATCCGTAAGTATTTTGCAAAATCTATGTCTACAATGCTCTTTGGGTGTGATCATGTGACCAACACCCAAAGGGTTTACTAGAGTCAATAATCTAGTTCACATTGCTATGTGATTAACACCCAAAGAGTATTAAGGTGTGATCATGTTTTGCTTGTGAGATAATTTTAGTCAATGGGTCTGTCACATTCAGATCCGTAAGTATTTTGCAAAATCTATGTCTACAATGCTCTGCATGGAGCAACTTTAGCTAATTGCTCCCACTTTCAATATGTATCCAAATGAAGACTTAGAGTCATCTGGATCAGTGTCAAAACTTGCATCGACGTAACCCTTTACGACGAACCTTTTTGTCACCTCCATAATCGAGAAACATATCCTTATTCCACTAAGGATAATTTTGACCAATGTCCAGTGATCTACTCCTAGATCACTATTGTACTCCCTTGCCAAAATCAGTGTAGGGTATACAATAGGTCTGGTACACAGCATGGCATACTTTATAGAACCTATGGCTGAGGCATAGGGAATGACTTTCATTCTCTTTCTATCTTCTGTCGTGGTCGGGCTTTGAGTCTTACTCAATTTCACACCTTGTAACACAGGCAAGAACTCTTTCTTTGACTGTTCCATTTTGAACTATTTCAAAATCTTGTCAAGGTATGTACTCATTGAAAAACTTATCAAGCGTCTTGATCTATCTCTATAGATCTTGATGCTCAATATGTAAGCAGCTTTACTGAGGTCTTTCTTTGAAAAACTCCTTTCAAACACTCCTTTATGCTTTGCAGAATAATTCTACATTATTTCCGATCAACAATATGTCATTCACATATACTTATCAGAAATGTTGTAGTGCTCCCACTCACTTTCTTGTAAATACAGGCTTCATCGCAAGTCTGTATAAAACTATATCCTTTGATCAACTTATCAAAGCATATATTCCAACTCCGAGATGCTTGCACCAGTCCATAGATGGATCGCTGGTGCTTGCATATTTTGTTAGCACCTTTAGGATTGACAAAACCTTCCGGTTGCATCATATACAACTCTTCTTTAATAAATCCATTAAGGAATGCAATTTTGTTTATCCATTTGCCAGATTTCATAAAATGCGGCAATTGCTAATATAATTCGGACAGACTTAAGCATCACTACGAGTGAGAAGATCTCATCGTAGTCAACTCCTTGAACTTTGTCAAAACCTTTTTCAACAAGTCTAGCTTTGTAGATAGTAACACTACTATCAGCGTATGTCTTCCTCTTTAAGATCCATTTAATCTCAATGGCTTGTCGAGCATTGGGAAAGTCAATCAAAGTCCATACTTTGTTCTCATACATGGATCTCATCTCAGATTTCATGGCCTCAATCCATTTTGCGGAATCTGGGCTCATCATCGCTTCCTCATAGTTCGTAGGTTCATCATGGTCAAGTAACATGACCTCCAGAACAGGATTACCGTACCACTCTGGTGCAGATCTCACTCTGGTTTACCTACGAGGTTCAGTAGTAACTTGATCTGAAGTTACATGATCATAATCATTAACTTCCTCACTAATTGGTGTAGTAGTCACAGGAACAAATTTCTGTGATGAACTACTTTCCAATAAGGGAGCAGGTACAGTTACCTTATCAAGTTCTACTTTCCTCCCACTCACTTCTTTCGAGAGAAATTCCTTCTCTAGAAAGGATCCATTCTTAGCAACGAATGTCTTACCTTCGGATCTGTGATAGAAGGTGTACCCAACAGTCTCCTTTGGGTATCCTATGAAGACATATTTCTCTGATTTGGGTTTTAAGCTTATCAGTATGAAACTTTTTCACATAAGCATTGCAATCCCAAATTTTAAGAAACGACAACTTTGGTTTCTTGCCAAACCACAGTTCATATGGTGTCGTCTCAACGGATTTAGATGGTGCCCTTTTAACGTGAATGCAGCTGTCTCTAATGCATAACCCCAAAACGATAGTGGTAAATCGGTAAGAAACATCATAGATTGCACTATATCCAATAAAGTACGGTTATGACATTCGGACACACCATTATGTTGTGGTGTTCCAGGTGGCATGAGTTTGTGAAACTATTCCACATTGTTTTAATTGAAGACCAAACTCGTAACTCAAATATTTGTCTCCGCGATCAGATCGTAGAAACCTTATTTTCTTGTCACGATGATTTTCCACTTCACTCTGAAATACTTTGAACTTTTCAAATGTTTCAGACTTATGTTTCATCAAGTAGATATACCCATATCTGCTCAAATCATCTGCGAAGGTCAGAAAATAATGATACCCACCACGAGCCTCAACAATCATCAGATCGCATACATCAGTATGTATTATTTCCAACAAGTCAGTCGCTCGCTCCATTGTTCCGGAGAACGGAGTCTTAGTCATCTTGCCCATGAGGCATGGTTCGCAAGCATCAAGTGATTCATAATCAAGTGATTCCAAAAGTCCATCATCATGGAGTTTCTTCATGCGCTTTACACCAATATGACCTAAACGGCAGTGCCACAAATAAGTTGCACTATCTTAACTTTGCATCTTTTGGCTTCAATATTATGAATATGTGTATCACTACGATCGAGATCCAACAAACCATTTTCATTGGGTGTATGACCATAGAAGGTTTTATCCATGTAAACAGAACAACAATTATTCTCTTAAATGAATAACCGTATCGCAATAAACATGATCAAATCATATTCATGCTCAACGCAAACACCAAATAACACTTAGGTTCAACACTAATCCCGAAAGTATAGGGAGTGTGCGATGATGATCATATCAATATTGGAACCACTTCCAATACACATCGTCACTTCACCCTTAACTAGTCTCTGTTCATTCTGCAACCCCCGTTTCGAGTTACTACTCTTAGCAACTGAACCAATATCAAATACCGAGGGGTTGCTATAAACACTAGTAAAGTACACATCAATAACATGTATATCCAAAATACCTTTGTTCACTTTGCCATCCTTCTTATCCGCCAAATACTTGGGGCAGTTCCGCTTCCAGTGACCAGTCCCTTTGCAGTAGAAGCACTTAGTCTCAGGCTTAGGACCAGACTTGGGCTTCTTCACTTGAGCAGCAACTTGCTTGCCGTTCTTCTTGAAGTTCCCCTTCTTCCCTTTGCCGTTTTTCTTGAAACTAGTGGTCTCGTCAACCATCAACACTTGATGTTTTTCTTGATTTCTACCTTCGTCGATTTTAGCATCACGAAGAGCTTGGGAATTGTATCCGTTATCCCTTGCATATTATAGTTCATCACGAATTTCTACTAACTTGGTGATGGTGACTAGAGAATTCTGTCAATCACTATCTTATCTGGAAGATTAACTCCCACTTGATTCAAGCGATTGTAGTACCCAGACAATTTGAGCACATGCTCACTGCTTGAGCGATTCTCCTCCATCTTTTAGCTATAGAACTTGTTAGAGACTTCATATCTCTCAACTCGGGTATTTGCTTGAAGTATTAACTTCAACTCCTGGAACATCTCATATGGTCCATGACGTTCAAAACGTCTTTGAAGTCTCGATTCTAAGCCGTTAAGCATGGCGCACTAAACTATCAAGTAGTCATCATATTGAGCTAGCCAAACATTCATAACGTCTGCATCTGCTCCTGAAATAGGTCTGTCACCTAGCGGTGCATCAAGGACATAATTCTTCTGTGCAGCAATAAGGATAAACCTTAGATCACGGATCCAATCCGCATCATTGCTACTAACATCTTTCAACTTAGTTTTCTCTAGGAACATATCAAAATAAACACAGGTAAGCAACGACGCGAGCTATTGATCTACAACATAATTTACAAAATACTATTAGGACTAAGTTCATGATAAATTTAAGTTCAATTTAATCATATTACTTAAGAACTCCCACTTAGATAGACATCCCTCTAATCCTCTAAGTGATCACGTGATCCAAATTAACTAAACCATAACCGATCATCACGTGAAATGGAGTAGTTTTCAAGGGTGAACATCACTATGTTGATCATATCTACTATATGATTCACGCTCGACCTTTCGGTCTCAGTGTTCCGAGGCCATATCTGCATGTGCTAGGCTCGTCAAGTTTAACCTGAGTATTCTGCGTGTGCAAAACTGGCTTGCACCCATTGTAGATGGACGTAGAGCTTATCACACCCGATCATCACGTGGTGTCTGGGCACGACGAACTTTGGCAACGGTGCATACTCAGGGAGAACACTTTTATCTTGAAATTTAGTGAGAGCTCATCTTATAATGCTACTGTCAAACAAAGCAAGATCAGATGCATAAAAGATAAACATCACATGCAATCAATATAAGTGATATGATATGGCCATCATCATCTTGTGCTTGTGATCTCCATCTCCGAAGCATCGTCATGATCACCATCGTCACCGGCGCGACACCTTGATCTCCATCGTAGCATCGTTGTCGTCTCGCCAAACTTATGCTTCTACGACTATCGCTACCGCTTAGTGATAAAGTAAAGCATTACAGGGCGATTGCATTGCATACAATAAAGCAACAACCATATGGCTCCTGCTAGTTGTCGATAACTCGGTTACAAAACATGATCATCTCATACAATAAAATTTAGCATCATGTCTTGACCATATCACATCACAACATGCCCTGCAAAAACAAGTTAGACGTCCTCTACTTTGTTTGTTGCAAGTTTTACGTGGCTGCTACGGGCTTAAGCAAGAACCAATCTTACCTACGCATCAAAACCACAACGATAGTTTATCAAGTTGGTGCTGTTTTAACCTTCGCAAGGACCGGGCGTAGCCACACTCGGTTCAACTAAAGTTGGAGAAACTGACACCCGCCAACCACCTGTGTGCAAAGCACATCGGTAGAACCAGTCTCGCGTAAGCGTACGCGTAATGTCGGTCTGGGCCGCTTCATCCAACAATACCGCCGAACCAAAGTATGACATGCTGGTAAGCAGTATGACTTATATTGCCCACAACTCACTTGTGTTCTACTCGTGTATATAACATCAACACATAAAACCTAAGCTCGGATGCCACTGTCGGGGAACGTAGTAATTTCAAAAAAAATCCTACGCACACGCAAGATCATGGTGATGCATAGCAACGAGAGGTGAGAGTGTTGTCCATGTACCCTCGTAGACCGAAAGCGGAAGCATTATGACAATGCGGTTGATGTAGTCGTACGTCTACACGGCCCAACCGATCAAGCACCGAAACTACGACACCTCCGAGTTCTAGCACACGTTCAGCTCGATGACGATCCCCGGACTCCGATCCAGCAAAGTGTCGGGGAAGAGTTCCGTCAGCAGGGCTTCGCCTAAGCACCGCTACAATATTATCGAGGATTATGGTGGAGGGGGGCACCGCACACGGCTAAGAGAACAATCTCGAAGATCAACTTGTGTGTCTAGATGTGCCCCCCTGCCCCCGTATATAAACGAGCAAGGGGGGAGGCCGGCCGGCCCTTGCAGGGCGCGCCAGGAGGAGGAGTCCTCCTCCTAGTAGGAGTAGGACTCCCCTCTTTCCTACTCCTACTAGGAGGGGGAAAGGAAGGGGGAGAGGGAGAAGGAAAGGGGGGCGCCGCCCCCCTCTCCTAGTCCAATTTGGACCAGAGGGGGAGGGGGCGCGCGGCCCACCCTGGCTGCCCCTCTCTCTCTCCACTAAGGCACATAAGGCCCATTACTTCTCCCGGGGGGGTTCCGGTAACCCTCCGGCACTCCGGTTTTCTCCAAAATCACCCGAAACACTTCCGTGTCCGAATATAGCCGTCCAATATATCGATCTTTATGCCTCGACCATTTCGAGACTCCTCATCATGTCCGTGATCACATCCGGGACTCTGAACAACCTTCGGTACATCAAAATATATAAACTCATAATGAAAATGTCATCATAACGTTAAGCGTGCGGACCCTACGGGTTCGAGAACAATGTAGACATGACCGAGACACGTCTCCGGTCAATAACCAATAGCGGAACCTGGATGATCATATTGGCTCCTACATATTCTACGAAGATCTTTATCGGTCAGACCGCATAACAACATACGTTGTTCCCTTTGTCATCGGTATGTTACTTGCCCAAGATTCGATCGTTGGTATCTCAATACCTAGTTCAATCTCGTTACCGGCAAGTCTCTTTACTCGTTCCGTAATACATCATCTCGCAACTAACTCATTAGTTGCATTACTTGCAAGGCTTTAAGTGATGTGCATTATCGAGAGGGCCCAGAGATACCTCTCCGACAATCGGAGTGACAAATCCTAATCTCGAAATACGCCAACCCAACATGTACCTTTGGAGACACCTGCAGAGCTCCTTTATAATCACACAGTTACGTTGTGACGTTTGGTAGCACACAAAGTGTTCCTCCGGCAAACGGGAGTTGCATAATCTTATAGTCATAGGAACATGTATAAGTCATGAAGAAAGCAATGGCAACATACTAAACGATCAAGTGCTAAGCTAACGGAATGGGTCAAGTCAATCACATCATTCTCCTAATGATGTGATCCCGTTAATCAAATGACAACTCATGTCTATGGTTAGGAAACATAACCATCTTTGATCAACGAGCTAGTCAAGTAGAGGCATACTAGTGACATACTGTTTGTCTATGTATTCACACATGTATTATGTTTCTGGTTAATACAAATCTAGCATGAATAATAAACATTTATCATGATATAAGGAAATAAATAATAACTTTATTATTACCTCTAGGGCATATTTCCTTCAAGTCCACCATATCTACCTATGAATTGAGTAAGATCCTTCAAGTAAGTTGTCATCGGTGCAAAGCAATAAAATTGCTCTAAATGTGTATGATTGATTGGTGTGGGAGAAATAAGCTTTATATGATCTTGTGACGTGGAAGTAATAAAAGCGACGGACTGCATAATAAAGGTTCATATCACAAGGGGCAATATAAAGTGACGTTCTTTCTTATTAAGATTTTGTGCATCCAACCATAAAAGCGCATGGCAACCTCTGCTTCCCTCTGCGAAGGGCCTATCTTTTATTATTATCTTCTACCTTATGCAAGAGTCACGGTGATCTTCACCTTTCCTTTTTCATTTTATCCTTTGGCAAGCCCATCATGTTGGAAAGAACCTGATATATATATCTAATTGGATGTAGGGGAGCATGAGTTATTATTGTTGACATTACCCTTGAGGCAAAACTATAAGCCCCTATCTTTCTCTGTGTCCAATAAAAACTCCATAACCACAAGTATTGCGTGAGTGTTAGCAATTGTGAAAGACTAAATGATAGTTGAGTACATGAAGTTTGCTAAATCAAAGCTCTGACATAGACTCTTCCTGAAAATAGGATGAATTGCAATTGTTTGATGACTGAGAATATTGTTGGTTAGTTTTCAAGAAAGTTTATGATCCATACTTTAAACTTGTGACTTGCTTGTTACTTGATCATGAAAAGTTTTATGAGTTGAGCCACTGTTATGACATGTAATGATGCTAGAAAAAGTGATTAGAATTATCATCGATCAAACTTAAGATCTTACTAGCATTCCACATCAAAAATTATCTTTTTTATCATTTACCTACTCGAGGACGAGCAGGAATTAAGCTTGGGGATGCCTGATACGTCTCCAACGTATCTATAATTTTTGATTGCTCCATGCTATATTATCTACTATTTCGGGCATTATTGGGCTTTATTATCCACTTTTATATTATTTTTGGGACTAACCTATTAACCGGAGGCCCAGCCCAGAATTGCTGTTTTTTTGCCTATTTCAGTGTTTCGAAGAAAATGAATATCAAACGGAGTTGAAACGGAACGAAATCAACTAGAGAAGTTATTTTTGGAAGGAAAGCTACCGGATGGACTTGGACCCTACGTCAGGAGATAGGGGAGGTGCTCACGAGGGTGGGGGCGCCCCCCCCCATAGGGCACGCCCCCTGCCTCGTGGGGCCCTCGAAGCTCCCCCGACGTACTTCCTGCACCCATATATACTCTCGTACCCTAAAACTTCCAGAACGGAGATTAGATCGGAAGTTCCGCCGCAGCAAGCCTCTGTAGCCATGAGAAGTCAATCTAGGCCCTCTCCGGCACCCTGCCGGAGGGGGCCATCATCACCGGTGGCCATGGAGGAGTATCCCGGAGAGGCCGTCATCACCATGAAGGCCAAGGACCAGAGGGTGGAGGCCATGGAGGAGGAAGCACAAGGGGCAGAACCTCTCATCCTCTCTTCCGGTGGCGCCGGAGTGCCATCGGGAGGGGAATCATCGCCACGGTGATCGTCTTCATCAACATCACCATCATCATCACCATCCTCATCTCTTTTACGCGATCCACTCACCCGCACCCCGCTGTAATCCCTACTTGAACATGGTGCTTTATGCCACATATTATGATCCAATGATGTGTTGCCATCCTATGATGTTTTGAGTAGATATCTTTTGTCTTTGGGTTGACTGATGATCTAGATTGGTATGAGTTGTGTGTTTTACTTTGATGCTGTCCTATGGTGCTCTCCGTGTCGCGCAAGCGTGAGGGATTCTCGCTTTAGGGTGTTGCAATACGTTCATGATTCGCTTATAGTGGGTTGCTAGAGTGACGGAAGCTTAAACCCGAGTAAGAGGGACTGTTGCGTATGGGAATAAAGAGGACTTGATGCTTTAATGCTATGGTTGGGTTTTACCTTATTGATCTTTAGTAGTTGCGGATGCTTGCTAAAGTTCCAATCATAAGTGCATATGATCCAAGTAGAGAAAGTATGTTAGCTTATGCCTCTCCCTCATATGAAACTGCAATAGTGATTTCCGGTCTTGTTAACAATTGCCTAGGACAATTCCGCACACCGATCCACCATTATTTCACACTCGCTATTTATAATACTAAGTAATATATTCTAACTTTATGATAACAACACCTACTTTTATTTTTTAGCTCTCCAACACCATACAAAGTTATCCTCTTCATACCCACAACGTAGTTTTATTTCTCGTTGCTAGTTGGAAGCAAACGTTCGGTGCACGTAGAGTCGTATCAGTGGCAGATAGGGCTTGAGAGAATATTGATCTTACCTTTAGCTCCTTGTGGGTTCGACACTCCATACTTATCACTTCCACCTCTGGAAAGTGCTATGATGATTCCTTGCACTTGGGGATTATCAAGCCCCAACACGGGGCGCACCGTTTCGTGCGCACCTTGCAAGGCCCAAGTGGAAGACCCGTCAGCGCTGGCTGAGTCCAGTGGGGACGAGGGGGGCGTAGGGCGGCCCAGGCCCGATCCAGTTAGCCCATGTACGCCGCAGCCTGTACTTAAGTGGCTCTGGATCCGGCGGGGCGCTCTGGACTGCTCATTAGGGTTTCCAGCTAAAGCCTCGGAGCTGCGGCGTTTCGGCAGATCCGCCCGCTCCTTCTCCCCACCCTCCCCTCCCCCACCCCTCGAGCGCTCGTTCGCCGCGGTGGTGGCCATGAGCTCCAAGGCTGAGAGGCGTGCGGACAAGCGGGTGGCAGCGGATCCGGAGGCGGAGCGGCACCGCGAGCGGGATCTAAGTGCGCAGGCAAAAGGGCTTGCCGCGGAGCGCGCCGGCGAGGAGGGGGCCTGGGGGCCTCCCCCTACCTGGTGTCTCAAGGAGCAGGAGCGCAAGAAGAAGAAGAAAGAGGAGTACAAGAAGCGGGGCCTGGAGCTCAAGCGCAAGGAGACACTCCTCCCCCGTGGCGGCGACCGCGTCGGCAAACCCTACGCCAAGCAGAAGCAGAAGAAGCACAAGCTGTCCATGCCGGCGCCATCCAAGCCATCCTCTTCCAAGGGAACGGCCGCGGAGCCCATCCCGGTGGAGGAAGTGGAGGGTCCCGAGTGCTTCACATGCGGGCGCACGTGGCACTTCCAGAATGAGTGCGCCTTCAAGCAGCTCTGTGTGCTCTGCAGCCAAGAGGGGCACGCTTCGGCTTACTGTCCCACGCGGGGCAAGACACTGATGCTGCAGACCATGGGCCACGCTTTCGCCGGCGGCGGCTTCTTCTGCTTGCAGTACCCGAGGAGGCGGATGCGGTGTGTGACACCCCCGATTCAATCGTACACTAATCATACACGCAAACGTGTACGATCAAGATCAGGGACTCACGGGAAGATATCACAACACAACTCTAAAAATAAAATAAGTCATACAAGCATCATAATACAAGCCAGGGGCCTCGAGGGCTCGAATACAAGTGCTCGATCATAGACGAGTTAGCGGAAGCAACAATATCTGAGTACAGACATAAGTTAAACAAGTTTGCCTTAAGAAGGCTAGCGCAAACTGGGATACAATCGAAAGAGGCGCAGGCCTCCTGCCTGGGATCCTCCTAACTACTCCTGATCGTCGTCAGCGGGCTGCACGTAGTAGTAGGCACCTCCAGTGTAGTAGGAGTCGTCGTCGAAAGTGGCGTCTGGATCCTGGGCTCCACCATCTGGTCGCAGCAATCGGGTAGAGAAATGGGGAAAAGGGGGAACAAGGCAACTGTGAGTACTCATCCAAAGTACTCGCAAGCAAGGAGCTACACTACATATGCATAGATATATGTGTAAAGGGCCATATCAGTGGACTGAACTGCAGAATGCCAGAATAAGAGGGGGATAGCTAATCCTGTCGAAGACTACGCTTCTCGCAGCCTCCGTCTTGCAGCATGTAGAAAAGAGTAGACAGAAGTCCTCCAAGTAGCATCGCATAGCATAACCCTACCCGGCGATCCCCTCCACGATGCCCTGTTAGAGAGCGATCACCGGGTTGTATCTGGCACTTGGAAGGGTGTGTTTTATTAAGTATCCGGTTCTAGTTGTCATAAGGTCAAGGTACAACTCCGGGTCGTCCTTTTACCGAGGAAAACGGCCGAATAGATAAACTTCCCTACAGGGGTGCACCACATAACCCAACACGCTTGATCCCATTTGGCTGGACACACTTTTCGGGGTCATGCCCGGCCGCGGAAGATCAACACGTCGTAGCCCCACCTAGGCACAACAGAGAGGTCAGCACGCCGGTCTAAATCCTATGGCGCAGGGGTCTCGGCCCATCGCCCATTGCACACCTGCACGTTGCGAGGGCGGACGAAAGCAGATCTAGCCCCCTTAATACAAGCGCGAGCTTACGATCCAATGCGGCGCGCGCCGCTCAGTCGCTGACGTCACGAAGGCTTAGGCTGATACCACGACGCCGGAATACCCATAACTACTCCCCCATAGATGGTTAGTGCGTCTAGACCAAATGGCCAGACTCAGATCAAATACCTATATCTCGTTAAGCGTGTTAAGTATCCGCGAACGCCGACCAGGGCCAGGCCACCTCTCTCCTAGGTGGTCTCAACCTGCCCTGTCACTCCGCCACAAAGTAACAGTTGGGGGCCGTCGAGAACCCAGGCCCACCACTACCTGGGTGGAACCACCTGCCCCTTCAGCCCCCATCTCCGAACAGTATCACAGGTAATGTAACAGTGTAAAGTATATAGTATATACCCGTGATCACCTCCCGAAGTGATCACGTCCCAGTAGTATAGCATGGCAGACGGACAAGAGTGTAGGGCCACTGATGGAACACTAGCATCATATACTAAACAGTAGGATAGCAGGTAAAGGTAACAACAGTAGTAGCAAGGACAGGCTATGCAGCAGTATAGTATTAACGGAAAGCAGTAACATGCTACACTACTCTAATGCAAGCAGTATAGAGAAGAATAGGCGATATCTGGTGATCAAGGGGGGGCTTGCCTGGTTGCTCTGGCAAGAAGGGTCGTCAACACTGTAGTCGACAACAGGGGTACCGGCAGCTGTCTCGGGGTCTACCGGAAAGAAGTAACGAAGGGGAACACAATAGATAACAGTGCAATCAAAGCATAACATGGCAATGCGCGGTGCTAGAGGTGACCTAACGCGGTAGTAAGTGATACTGGTGAAGGGGGAAACATCCGGGAAAGTATCCCCGGCGTTTCGCGTTTTCGGACAAACGAACCGGAGGGGGAAAGTTGCGAGTTCGATATGTTAGGGATGTGTGGCGGACGAACGGGCTTCGTATCCGGATTCGTCTCGTCGTTCTGAGCAACTTTCATGTACAAAACATTTTCATCCGAGCTACGGTTTATTTATTATGATTTTCTAAAGTTTTTAAATCATTTTTAGAATTTAATTAATTATTTCAACATTATCCAGAATAGTAAATGATGACGTCAGCATGACATCATGCTGACGTCAGCAGTCAGCTGTACAGTTGACTGGGTCAACTACGTGTGGGTCCCGCATGTCATACACTATTTAGTTTAATTAGGGTTTAGCTAATTAGTTACTGTTTAATTAAACTAACTAGTTAATTAGATTAATTAAATATGATTAGTTAACTTAATTAATTTAGTTAATTAATTAATTATATTTATTTTTATTTTTTAATTTATTTTTTTATTTCTTTTAATTCTATTTTTTTAAACACGTTCTATGGGCGGGGCCCATATGTCTTAGGCACAGGGGGGAAAACGGGGCGGGTTAGCGGGCGCCGGGGCAACGAAGCCCCGAAGCGACCCAGCGCGGCTAACCGGCGCAAGGGCGCGTGCGCACGGCGGGGCGGCGGCGCAGTGCCGAGGGAAGGCGGGGCTGCGGCTGGCAGCATGGCGCTGCAGTAGTGGCGGAGGCGGGGCGGCACAACACCAGCGATGGGGTGCGGCAGGCGCCGGGCGACGCAGGTGAGGGGCGCAGCCGGCGCGAGCGGCGTCCGGGGGGAGGCCAGGGGGAGCGCGGGCCGGTGGCGCTAAGCACGAACTCGGGATGCTGGGCGCGGGCGCGGCGGAGCCGACGCGTCCGAGTGTTGGTCGGCGCGTTCGGGGCATGGGGAAGCGCCTGGGCATGGTGAACGCGAGCGGGTTCGGCAGCGGGCAAGTGAGCTCGTGGGGCAGCACTGTGGCGAGGAAAACGAAAGGAGGAAGAGGGGGATCGATGGAGGGGCTCACATCGGAGCACATGGAAGGCTCGGCGAGCACAGGGAGGCGCCGGAGACGACGAAGCAACGACGACGGTCTCCGAGTCCGAGGTGGAAGACGACGGCGAACAGCTTGACGCAGGGGTGAGGAGCTCGAGATGGTCCATGTAGGTGATGTAGGGGAGGGTGACAAGGCTTCTGCCCAACCTGGTGCAGCTCGGGGTGGCGCCGGCGCGCAAAAACGGCGAAGGCGCGGCGGCGGCGGCGGGTCGGGCGCCCCGATCCAGAATGGGGAGGGAGAAGGAGGAGTGGATCGAGGGGGGAGTGGGGATCGTGGGGGTAGTGGGCTCTAGGGTTAGTGGGGTGGGGTTATACAGGGGCACCGGGTGGGCCGGCCTCACTGGTTTCGGCCAGCTGGGCCGTGGCCCGGCAAGGGGGTTCCTTCTCCTTTTAATTTTCTTGTTTGTTTTTCTTTTCCTTTCCTATTTTCTTTTATTCTGTTTTATTTTACTTTCAGTTTCTTTAGTTTTGTAAAATAGGACAATAGTTCCTAAAATAATGTCTCTAAATAACTCACTGCCTTAAAAGTTTGGTCCCTAAATAAAATGTTTAACTAATTTATAATTTATAAAAGGCATTTAGTTAAATGTTTTAGCTACTGTTTTAATTACATTACTGCATTAAATTATTTAATAAAAATGTTGCTTCTCCACCAACATTACCTAGGGATTATGTGTCACATGCAAAACATTTTAATTTTAATATTTGAAAACTTTTAAGGTTTGCTTGATTTTGAATTTGAATTTGAATCGGTTTCGAACCATCGCGAGATTATCAACAATAATCGTGGTGACGTGGCAACATTAGTAGAGGGTTACTATAGCTTAATTATCCGAGCGTCACAATTCTCCTCCAATACAAGAAATCTCATCCCGAGATTTAAGAGGTAGAGTAAGGGGGAAAGGTCTGGTTACGAAATCCTACAGATCTTCTCAATCTTGGTTGCTCTTGTCGAAGAGATCGATCTACTACATTGATGTCTTCATTCCACTGATTCAGGTCATCATTATGAAGTCCTCATCCTTTCTTCGAGGGTCCCTTCGTACTTACGAATAGGTAACGGGGCAGATCGGGAATGACAGAATGCTATAAGGGTAATAATCTGGGATTAACCCATGAACGAGCATCTGAGTACCTCTCGAGTTGAACAATTAAAACACATCGAGAGTAAAGTTCGAAGGTACAATAAGAAGTTTCAAGCACATAGGCAATCGTTCGACGCCTGATACGAAATGTGAAAGGGGTTCAGAGCAATGGGAATAAGTATTGCGTCTGCTACCAGAATAGATCACTAGGCAGGTGGCCCGTGAACTACATACGAGTCAAGCTCTAGGAATAACTTTGGCAACATGGTGTACAGGAGAGTCGGGTTTCGATCCTGTGGAACTGTGTGTTATGGGCCCACCATGTGGTTCAAGGTAGAAAGGGGGTTGACATCTTGCACGGTCACAATAGCAAGGCATGTCAGAGGGTAGCCTGTCAGTTATGTCGGCAACAACATCGATACCAATAGCGAGGGACGAAGAGAACCATTTTCCTGCTCGTTGAACGTGGCGGGCCATTAGGCAAAGTTCTCGTCCATCGGTGGATACCGGAATGTCATCAACAATAGTAACGGGTTCTTACTCACAGAGTTGTACACCGAGGTGTTTACAAAAGCAGTGACTTATTACTGCTTAGATCATATGGATTAGGAAGATTAAACAAATCAATAGAAAGGAAAATGTGATCATTGGATCAAACAAAACAATGGAAAGGAAAATGTGTTTGACACATATGCCAGGGGTATACCCTTCCCAAGAACAAGCAGAGCATGATATCCATGGCAGGATATAAAGTAGAAAACCATTAAGGTAAGGGGAAGGGATTTCATGATATTACCCATACAACGTTGTTTGGATAATGGACAAACAAAATTTAGCATTGTGCTTCAAATGCTCTTATTGCAAATCGGAGTACCACAGACATGCCTCGAGATAGCAAATACATGGTCAACAGGTGAAAATCAGACTTTGGGAACACAAAGGATTCAGCGGAAACAACTTATAGAATAAGTCCTACAATTTCCTCATGGAAGAATGGATAACCTTGCTGAAAAGGAATCTATAATAATAGGGCCTCCGGCCAGGTGTGCTAGGCACGACATCACCTTACCGGGTCACATAAAGACCATTGTTATAACTCTTGGGAATATGTTCCAATCATCATATCTAACCGAGATTCAGATCTGATTGGTGTCAGGATAACTCAGACTCAGAATGGTTGAGAAGAAAGGTGCAACACAAATTGTCGAGATGACATTGTAAGATTCTCGGGAAATGAACTATGGAAGCAAGTTCTGAAACAAGAGTTCACCAGTAAACCAAGGAGAGGATGAGGAGGTGGCTGATAGGCTCAGCAACAAATCATCGAGATTTCCAAAGGTTGGATTTCCACAATTATGTGAACAAGGAAATATCATTTGTCGGATCAAATGATATAATGATGTATGCTCGAGGGAAACATACACAACTGAACAATGATAGAAGGGTGCACCCAGGAACCTGGACTAGGTAGCACGATCAATGTTCGAATGATGATTCAATAAGCAATAGACTTAGAATGAAACTGTAGACCAATAACTTCAAAGCAATAGGGTTGCTAGAAGTTTAGAATTTACACATCACAGACCATTTGTCGGTAATCCGGTTAGAAACAACACGAGGACCAAAGAATGAACGGATATGACAAAAGGTATCACCTGTATCAAGAATTCTTAAGAGGTGGTGAAATTACCACGACATTCTTGACATAAAAGGTGGTAATATTCCAAGGTAAAGAAGAACAAATGCTGGATAGCAAGGAACTCAATGTATAACACAAAACACGAACAAGTTTGTGTTGGAGGGAAGGCAATAAAGTGGCCGATGATAACACAAATCATCGGGGGCAAGGATGGTATTTCTCATCAAGAATTCGATATATATCTTGGAAGAGCTCAGGATGTTGATGATGACCACGACACATTTGTCGAGAGATTTCATGAAGATGTAATCGGTCGGCAATGACATCAAGTCAAATGATGATGCAGCGAAAGGTTATGGGAACCAAGGGTACGCCACAAACTCGAAATCAAGTTTGTGGTTCAAGGCGAAATGATATGACGAGGAAAGTCGACGTAAGCTTAGCTCATCGTCAAAAATTGTGCTTCGGAAAGAAGGACCAGATAACACAATTAAAAAGTTGCACGATAATGATATAGCCGATCAGGCTAGGAATTACTTGAAGGAATAATAAGCTCATAAGCAACGGAGATTACTTAGAGCTATTGAATCGGAGTGCGAAATTGATTCACTTATCAGTGTCCTTGAGTGTCTAACAACTCAGAACCCGAGGAAAATTGGAATCGGTGAGAAATAATACTTGAAGAACTCATAAGAAGTAATATGGTCCTGTGCTATTATCGAGATGCCACGAGGTAATACTCGAAGGTAGATCATAATAGTGGTTGGACAGGTGCATTGATCTGCAGAGGACAAGTGGTTCAACTTGTCCGAGAAAGGATCGAAGATGATCAATCATGGTCGGAACCACGGTCGCAAAGGACCAACATAGATACAAGATGAACTCATAACAAGGGGACCATTTTTAATACAAGAAGCTTTCATGATAGATTCCACATCGGGTCCATGGGCATGAACACAAAGTTCAAGGTCGACTCCCACTTCTCCAATGCATAACTTTTCATTCACCTCTCGTATTTCGAAAATGACATTAGTTGTTGAAAGTTTTTACCTGGTGCAACACCAGATAAGTATGACCCGCGTAATCTTTCGGGTTCACACGGATTAGGGAAGGCGTAGGTTCAACCCACCAGGGCATCTTAGGAACATATGCCACAAAACTTCAGAGTAAATACCACAAGCTCAAAAGCAGAGAATGGTTGACAAAGCAGGGGACACAATTTACCAAAGACATTATGTATCCGAGAAAAGACTCACAAAGTTATTGAATCTGAAGTACGCTGTTAGATAAAATCCATTAAAGGGTCTGCCGGTCAATAACAGAGCTGTTGTGAGCATCGGCACACAACCAGAGGAAGTAACAATGCAAAGGCATTGGATTATAGAAACAACTGACTGATTCGATGCTTAGAATCAGAGGTATTGTGATTTCCAAATCGAAGGATCAGAAGCAGACGCTCTGATCAAGGATGGATCAATTGAATATACCAGAGGCACAATCGACGATAGATAGTTTGGTCGAGAACCAGCTCATGTTTAAAATGACGTCTGAGCCGAAAGGATGAATTCTAGGATCTAATTGAGGATTGCGAGCATTCGCAACATTTTGAATCAACGGACTCAAAATGATAATGACAATGGATGCCAATATGATTACGAGACTTATGGGATTAACCATAATGCAAGCGAGCAAGGATTTCAAGAGCAATAGATTGCTCAGGATTTTTGGAAGATCGAATGATGTTTCGAAGACTGTTGTGAAATACATGAACCAACTGGGAATGAGTGGATACTCGATAAGTGCGAGGAATTATCCGTAGGGGGTATTCATTAGGCAAGAACTGCCGGGCAGTAAGCTCAAAGGATTCTCGGAACAACGGAGAGCAGTTCGGGGCATCTTGTAATAACATAATCAATGGGATTTAATGTAGGCAAGTGTGTTCAGTTATCCATACAGATAATAGTGGTAGGGAATTTGCAAAAGCGGTCGGCACAAGCGTCTCGGGAAAACAACGAATAGCATCTTCGAAACCTTCTGGTGCAGCGGGCGATCAATGTAATAAGGGGCTCTCCGGGAGGAAGTAGTTACGAGAACCTAGAGTCAGATTTAGTAAAATCATTTAACCCAAATAGAAGAGAGATCAGAGCCCCAGAGTATAGATCAAGGAATAAAAGGTCCTACTACCACCCAATGGCGACATGTGCCCGTAAGACACACAGCCATGTTAGTAAAGTTTTGCAATGTCTAGACTCGACTTCGGCCAAGGATTTGGAAAGGGGGATTCCTACAGGCAGTCGGCTCTGATACCAACTTGTGACGCCCCTGATTCAATTGTACACTAATCATACACGCAAACGTGTATGATCAAGATCAGGGACTCACAAGAAGATATCACAACACAACTCTAAAAATAAAATAAGTCATACAAGCATCATAATACAAGCCAGGGGCCTCGAGGGCTCGAATACAATTGCTTGATCATAGACGAGTCAGCGGAAGCAACAATATCTGAGTACAGACATAAGTTAAACAAGTTTTCCTTAAGAAGGCTAGCACAAACTGGGATACAATCGAAAGAGGCGCAGGCCTCCTGCCTGGGATCCTCCTAACTACTCCCGGTCGTCGTCAGCGGGCTGCACGTAGTAGTAGGCACCTCCAGTGTAGTAGGAGTCGTCGTCGAAGGTGGCGTCTGGATCCTGGGCTCCACCATCTGGTCGCAGCAATCGGGTAGAGAAATGGGGAAAAGGGGGAACAAGGCAACCGTGAGTACTCATCCAAAGTACTCGCAAGCAAGGAGCTACACTACATATGCATAGATATATGTGTAAAGGGCCATATCAGTGGACTGAACTGCAGAATGCCAGAATAAGAGGGGGATAGCTAATCCCGTCGAAGACTACGCTTCTGGCAGCCTCCGTCTTGCAGCATGTAGAAGAGAGTAGACTGAAGTCCTCCAAGTAGCATCGCGTAGCATAACCCTACCCGGCGATCCCCTCCTCGATGCCCTGTTAGAGAGCGATCACCGGGTTGTATCTGGCACTTGGAAGGGTGTGTTTTATTAAGTATCCGGTTCTAGTTGTCATAAGGTCAAGGTACAACTCCGGGTCGTCCTTTTACCGAGGGA
The DNA here is from genome assembly GCA_032464435.1 of Aegilops umbellulata. Classification (NCBI taxonomy): domain Eukaryota; kingdom Viridiplantae; phylum Streptophyta; class Magnoliopsida; order Poales; family Poaceae; genus Aegilops; species Aegilops umbellulata. The sequence continues at coordinate 117,675,442 of CP136054.1, read as the reverse complement.
CACGGCTATTCGAATAGATAAACTTCGCTGCAAGGGTGCACCACATAACCCAACATGCTTGATCCCATTTGGCTGGACACACTTTTCGGGGTCATGCCCGGCCGCGGAAGATCAACACGTCGCAGCCCCACCTAGGCACAACCGAGAGGTCAGCACGCCGGTCTAAATCCTATGGCGCTGGGGTCTGGGCCCATCGCCCATTGCACACCTGCACGTTGCGAGGGCGGCCGAAAGCAGATCTAGCCCCCTTAATACAAGCGCGAGCTTACGATCCAATGCGGCGCGCGCCGCTCAGTCGCTGACGTCACGAAGGCTTCGGCTGATACCACGACGCCGGGATACCCATAACTACTCCCGCATAGATGGTTAGTGCGTATAGACCAAATGGCCAGACTCAGATCAAATACCCATATCTTGTTAAGCGTGTTAAGTATCCGCGAACGCCGACCAGGGCCAGGCCACCTCTCTCCTAGGTGGTCTCAACCTGCCCTGTCGCTCCGCCACAAAGTAACAGTTGGGGGCGTCGGGAACCCAGGCCCACCACTACCTGGGTGGAACCACCTGCCCCTTCAGCCCCCATCTCCGAACAGTATCACAGGTAATGTAACAGTGTAAAGTATATAGTATATACCCGTGATCACCTCCCGAAGTGATCACGTCCCAGTAGTATAGCATGGCAGACGGACAAGAGTGTAGGGCCACTGATGGAACACTAGCATCATATACTAAACAGTAGGATAGCAGGTAAAGGTAACAACAGTAGTAGCAAGGACAGGCTATGCAGCAGTATAGTATTAACGGAAAGCAGTAACATGCTACAGTACTCTAATGCAAGCAGTATAGAGAAGAATAGGCGATATCTGATGATCAAGGGGGGGCTTGCTTGGTTGCTCTGGCAAGAAGGGTCGTCAACACTGTAGTCGACACCAGGGGCACCGGCAGCGGTCTCGGGGTCTACCGGAAAGAAGTGACGAAGGGGAACACAAGAAATAACAGTGCAATCAAAGCATAACATGGCAATGCGCGGTGCTAGAGGTGACCTAACGCGGTAGTAAGTGATACTGGTGAAGGGGGAAACATCCGGGAAAGTATCCCCGGCGTTTCACGTTTTCGGACATACGAACCGGAGGGGGAAAGTTGCGAGTTCGATATGTTAGGGGTGTGTGGCGGACGAAAGGGTTGCGTATCCGGATTCGTCTCGTCGTTCTGAGCAACTTTCATGTACAAAACATTTTCATCCGAGCTACGGTTTATTTATTATGATTTTCTAAAGTTTTTAAATCATTTTTAGAATTTAATTAATTATTTCAACATTATCTAGAATAGTAAATGATGACGTCAGCATGACATCATGCTGACATCAGCGGTCAACTGTGCAGTTGACTGGGTCAACTACGTGTGGGTCCCGCATGTCATACACTATTTAGTTTAATTAGGGTTTAGCTAGTTAGTTACTGTTTAATTAAACTAACTAGTTAATTAGATTAATTAAATAGGATTAGTTAACTTAATTAATTTAGTTAATTAATTAATTATTTTTATTTTTATTTTTAATTTAATTTTTTTATTTCTTTTAATTCTATTTTTTTAAACACGTTATATGGGCGGGGCCCATATGTCATAGGCACAGGGGGGAAAACGGGGCGGGTTAGCAGGCGCTGGCAACGAAGCCCCGAAGCGACCCAACGCGGTTAACCGGCGCAAGGGCGCGTGTGCACGGCGGGGCGGCGGCGCAGTGCCGAGGGAAGGCGGGGCTGCGGCTGGCAGCATGGCGTTGCAGTAGTGGCGGAGGTGGGGCGGCACAACAGCAGCGATGGGGTGCGGCAGGCGCCGGGCGACACAGGTGAGGGGCGTAGCCGGCGCGAGCGGCGTCCGGGGGGAGGCCAGGGGGAGCGCGGGCCGGTGGCGCTAAGCGCGAACTCGGGATGCTGGGCGCGGGCGCGGCGGAGCCGACGCGTCCGAGTGTTGGTCGGCTTGTTCGGGGCATGGGGAAGCGCCTGGGCATGGTGAACGCGAGCGGGTTCGGCAGCGGGCAACTGAGCTCGTGGGGCGGCGCTGTGGCGAGGAAAATGAAAGGAGGAAGAGGGGGATCGATGGAGGGGATCACATCGGAGGACATGGAAGGCTCGGCGAGCACAGGGAGGCGCCGGAGACGACGAAGCAACGACGGCGGTCTCCGAGTCCGAGGTGGAAGACGACGGCGAACAGCTTGACGTAGGGGTGAGGAGCTCGAGATGGTCCATGTAGGTGATGTAGGGGAGGGTGACAAGGCTTCTGCCCAACCTGGTGCAGCTCGGGGTGGCGCCGGCGCGCGAAAACGGCGAAGGCGCGGCGGCGGCGGCGGGTCGGGCGCCCCGATCCAGAATAGGGAGGGAGAGGGAGGAGTGGATCGAGGGGGGGAGTGGGGATCGTGGGGGTAGTGGGCTCTAGGGTTAGTGGGGTGGGGTTATACAGGGGCACCGGGTGGGCCGGCCTCACTGGTTTCGGCCAGCTGGGCCGTGGCCCGGCAAGGGGGTTCCTTTCTCCTTTTAATTTTCTTGTTTGTTTTTCTTTTCCTTTCCTTTTTTCTTTTATTCTGTTTTATTTTACTTTTAGTTTCTTTAGTTTTGTAAAATAGGACAATAGTTCCTAAAATAATGTCTCTAAATAACTCACTGCCTTAAAAGTTTGGTCCCTAAATAAAATGTTTAAATAATTTATAATTTATAAAAGGCATTTAATTAAATGTTTTAGCTACTGTTTTAATTACATTACTGCATTAAATTATTTAATAAAAATGTTGTTTCTCCACCAACATTACCTAGGGATTATGTGTCACATGCAGAACATTTTAGTTTTAATATTTGAAAACTTTTAAGGTTTGCTTGATTTTGAATTTGAATTTGAATCGGTTTCAAACCATCGCGAGATTATCAACAGTAATCGTGGTGACGTGGCAACATTAGTAGAGGGTTACTGTAGCTTAATTATCCGAGCGTCACACGGTGCCAGCGGGCATGCTGGGTGCAAATGCGGCTCTGGTCTCGGCGGCGCCTAGTGTTCTGTCCAAGGAGCTGTTGGAGGTGGAACTGCCCCATCTCTTCGAGGGAGAGTGGGACTGGCAGGTGGCCCCGTTCGACTCCGAGGGTGGCCTTCCCCGATCCGGTCATGCTGAGAATGGCGACGCGCAGTGGCAAGTTTTTCCTCTCCATCAACAACATCATGGCGGATATCCGCGACGCGTCTATCGCCGAGCCCAAGCCTCTGTTCATGCCGGAGGTTTGGGTGAAGATGTGGGGCATCCATCCGAAGCATAGGCGCGTGGAGAGGCTGATGGCGGCCACGACCATGATCGGCAGGCCAGTGGCGGTGGACGAGCTGTCACTGATTCGCTCGGGGCCGGTGCGCATGCGATTCGCATGTCGCGTGCCGGCCAAGCTGAGTGGATCGGTGCAGATCTGGTTCAATGGCGAGGGGTTCAACGTCAAGCTTGAGCCAGAGTTGGACCGCCCCGCCTGGTGGCCCCTGCCCTTCCCCCCCTCCACCCCTAGCGGTAGGGGTCCGGATGGCAATGGCAATGACAAGGACAGGTCCAAGGACAAGCAGCTTGACCAAGACACAAGCATGGGAAGATGACTCGATTGACACCGCAACATGGAACAAGCTCGGGATTTCGGGCCAAGGACCTGCTGCGCCGGCGGAAGGGGCGACGGCGACTCGGGTTGAGGAGCTGGGCTCGGTGGGGGTGGCGCTCTCGAACCCCAACCAGTACGGCTCCAACTTGGGCTCGGTGTCTTCCCCGCCCCTGGGCCCGGCGCCTGCCGTGGTCGCGGGCGCGGGCAAGGGCCGTTCCCTGCTGGCCCTCTCCCCCAGCCCGTCTCGTCTTCGTCCGGCTGGGTCCCCTGCCTCTACGGGCCGTGGTTCCCTGAGCGGCTCAGTGAAGCAGATGAAGAAGACGACGGGGCACAAGGTGTGCGTGGACGCGGTGCGCACGATGGAGACATTGGGCGCGCCTCCCACCCCGCGCCAATCCGTCATGGCGTTGGCTGCCCCTACCGCGCCTTCTACCGTCGACCCGTTGCCGCATGAGGCCACCAAGGCGGTTGCGATCTCCAAGGCCAAGCGGACCAAGACGGTGCCAGCGGCGCCGGTGCGCACCAGCTCGCGCTCCAAGGGGGCCAAGGGCAACATGCCGTCCCTGCAGAGAGCTCAGCTTCTCCAAGCGCAGAAGAACATGAAAATTTCAGCAGTGGAGTCCGTTGGGGAGGCGTAAGGATGTTGAGCTGATCAAGAAGGCCCAAGAACGTCTGTTGCAAGTTTACGTGATGGCTAGGGAGCCTCCGACCACGTTCTAGGACGTGGTTCCTTTTGCGGCTTGACGAGCCTGCGCGCTCTGTACGGGCTTTGCCTTGTAATCTGAATATTGGCTCGTTTCAAACTACCGCCTGAACTTCATGTTTTCATCTTAGCTAGGGCCGGTCGGCCTTTTGGTGTTGGTATAAGTCTACGCCGCCTGTCGTGGGCTTTATCAAGTTAAAGCCGGACGCATCTGGCGTCTTCGTTCTAAAAAAATGCATAGCAGCAATAACATCCTCTTTTAGGACTAGTCAATCCCGCTGAAAAAACCGCGTCGAGAACCCAGGGCCCGGTGCTTTCAACGACCCTATCTGGAATAGAGCATGAAAAATTTCCTTCTTGAAAAAAAGGCCTCAAGTTTACTATTTATATCATCAGTTACCTTGGGTATAATGTAGTCCAGAACCACCGCAGGTTGTAGCATAGGGTCATTTGTCTATACCTTCTTAAATAGGAGGTGGCCACACGTTCCATATCAGAGGGGATAGAACATCAAACTCCATTGTCTTTCTTCAGTCGTTGAATATAATTCCTTCGAGCCCGCCAAACTACTCTCGTTTGACTTGGTTGAAGGAGGGGGAAAGAAACATAGGCCTTGATACTAACCATCCCTGCTTATCAATCTGGTACTATCCAGCGACAGGATCATAGTAACCGTTAAAGGCATCAATGAAAAGTGGTACAATGAAAATGTACACTAAATCATTACTTATAAGTTGTCCCACATTGGACGGTTAGATGGCAAAGCGGCCTGGCAGCGGCTTGCAATTATACTGGCTTTAGGTGCTCAGGCGTCGCTTAGACATCAGAGTTGTTAGTGCTCATCTTAGATCGCCTTACCACGTTATAAACAATGCAGAAAATGTTCTCAAAAAGATCAGTAGCATAATACTGAGGAAAATATGAAATGCCCATGAAATCAAAATGAGAAGAAAGGAATAGAGAAGTGAAAAACAATTACTTCATCTGTAAATGATACTACTCTTCTCGCAAAAAAAAATTGATACTACTCGTGAGAATTACAAGTCCGCTGCGATCATGACTTCGTGACTTCATGAGACGACAGGTCGCAGCCGTCGCGAATGACGAGCAGAGCGACGGGAGGAGGATCGGTGGCGCTGGCAGGTGCGCGACGCAGCTCCTCCGACGATTCCCGTCGTCGTTGGCCGACGTCACCAAACCGCCGGCCACCGTGCTCCTCGGCGTCGAGCCGTTTCACCATGTCTCTCCGTTAGTTTGGCCAGGCTCGGGCCTCCACACACTTATGCCGATTCCTTCTGGCCCGCAATTAACCTGGGCCGAGAGAACAGAACTACGATTTAGTAATACTGCAGCCCACCCAAACGGGAGAACGCGGGGCTCGCCTGCTCGGGCCCAACAAGGACTTCTTCGTTTACTCGCAGCAGCCGCAGTCTTCTCCATCCGGGAAACAAATCCCACCGACCTCGATAGATTGCCTCCTTCCGTCACCAGCCAGCCAGCTCCGCCCAAATCCCGATCGCGATGAACACGTCGCAGTTCATGGACAAGCAGATCCTCGGGCTCGCAGCTGCGGGCGCGGCATCGTCGCCTCCCTCCGGTGGCAGCGGCGGCGGCGGCCAGCTGTTCGATATTATGGGCCCCAACCCGCAAGAGGACGACGTGGTGGAGAGCCACGACCTCCACGCGCGCCGCGGCGCCAGTGCTACGGAGGAGGTGATGGTGCCCAGCTACGACTTCCAGCCCATCCGCACCCCCGCCGCCGCCGTAGCCCCAGCGGCCCCTGCCCCGGCCGCGGTGAACGCTTGGGGGTCGCTCGACGCCAATGCCGCGTCCCCCAAACTTAAGGTAATAATACCTGGCCATCTTCAGTCCGACACTGCTGTTCATAGATCTGTCCATCGACACTAGTATTTGCTAGCTAGTGCTGGTCTGCTCGGTTGTAGAATTCCGTTACGTCCATCAATCGAATCGATGTGGTTGCTCTTTTGGCACTATGTGATTCAGATAGAAAAGGGAAAAGTAGGCCTAGTAGTTGTAGCTCCGGTGCTTTTGAAAGCTGATGCATGTCATAGGTTTTTGTAGTTACTTTTAGGAATTAGGATGGTTGCAGATGCTGCTCTTGCAATGGCTCTACGTTTGCAACTTGATGCTGATTTATGCTTTTTATGGTCGGCTGATTTATGCCTCATATTGATGTACCTAAATTGGTTGGTGTTCAACGAATACGACATCACTTTAGTGGGGGTGTATATAGCAAACTAAATATGGTCTGCCACCTAACCAAGTTACGCAACTTTGCATTTGTGTGCGTGCTTGAGATGTTCCCCGTGCACTTTGGAAGAAACATTGTAGTGGCACATCATGAATCCATGTCCTTTGGCGCAATTCCATGAGCTGCATTTATGGTAACTATGACAAAAGTGTGCATGTGTGTGATAGTTTTAATCATGGGTTAGAGAGATAGTTAGGCAGCAGCAAACAGGTATGCCCAGAATTGCAGGATGGACCATTTGGCCATGTCCTTAATTATTCCACCAATCTTAGTGGGCAGTCCAGCTCCAGCATGTTCCTTGTTATATTTGTGCATGCAAAGTTATTAGAGCATCTCTAGCAGACCCCGTAAAAGTCGGACCTGGAAAACGCGTTTACAGTTTGCTGCAGATCAGATTTGCGGGGCGAATTCGTGCGCTGCAGATCAGACCCTGCATATGAAACTGTAAAATTAAAAAAAAAACATTCGCGAGAGAAACTTGCAAGGACATTCATCATTCATAGTTGATCATCATACTACATCATAGATAGTTGTTCATCATACTACATCATAGTACTACATAGGGGGGGGGGGAGATCTGGGGGCCGTGCGGCGTACCCGAGCCTAGGCTACCAAAATCGACGGGGGCGGCTGCGACGACGCGACGGAGGAGCCGGAGGAGCTCAGTCCTCGTCAGAGTCGAGGTCGATCCAGACCTTGGCCTGCTCGGCCTTCATGACGCGCAGGTCCGCCTCCTTGGACGCGTGCGCCCGCGACGCCCTGCTCGAGGAAGATCTCCTCGATCTCGAGCTCGCAGCGGCGGCGCGCGTCGGCCTCCTCCTGCCTCGGGGGGAGGTAGTCTTTGGGGCCGATAACGCCTCGACGCGGCGGGTCCGCGTCGGCCTCGAGCTTGACGGCGAGCGGCCCGAGCTCCTCCGGCTCTCTCTTGACCGGAGTGAGCCGCAAGCTCGAGGCGCCCGCGGACGAGCTCCCCGCGGAAGAGGAGCCGGAGGAGGCGCGGCGGCAGACCGCGAGCTCGCGCTCGTACTCGTCGAGCTTGCGGTGTTCGAACGCCACCGGCGGCAGGCTCCCATAGTTGAGCCACTTCCGCGCCTCTTGCTTGCTTGCGGCATCGGAGATGCGACGGCGGCGGCGCTCCGCGTCATCCCCACCACTTCCGTAGCCATCCATGGGTCGGGAAGGGTCGCTAGGGCTTTTTTTAGGCTCGCCGGTGGCGAGAAATTGGGTCGGAGGGGGAGGGGAATCACGGCGGAGCGGCGGCGGAGGCGGATAGGGTTTGACCCGTATCCGAGCGGTGGAGAGGGTCTTTTTCCGGGCCACGGTAAACTTTTACGGGCCGGGCCCAGGATATGGAGTCTGTTCTGGCAAGAAAAACGGGCCGAACCAGTACTTGCCGGAATTATACGGGTTCGGCCTTTTTACGGGGTCTGCTAGAGATGCTCTAACTATGTTTTTCAACATTTTTCTTATGTGCACAGTGGTAGGGTATGCAATATAATTGGCAACTGATTGTGTATAAGAATTAGCACAGGCATACAGGGATCTTATGTACCCATTCACCGTGTACTTATGTTGCTATATGCGATATTAATAACCAATCCAAGAGGTTTTTAAAATTCTTTAGTTGTTGTGATGCATGATTGTTATCACTTCATATCACCTCACTGTTTTTCTCTTTCCTTGTGATATATATATAATTAATATGCTTAATTTCTTTTACCATGCAAAGAGTGCTGCTATGATGGAGCCTCATGTGCTGAAGAAAGTTAGTCATGAAGAAGAAAGGAGCAACTTCAATGCAGTCACTATAGCAGATATTGATCGCACCATGAAGAAATATGCTGATAACTTGCTACATGCAATGGAAGGTGTAGGCTCCAGACTTGCACAGCTGGAGGGCAGAACACACCATCTTGAGGACTCTGTTGGTGAGTTGAAGTTAACAGTTGGTAACTACAACGGCAGCACTGATGGAAAACTGAGGCAATTTGAGAACACACTGCGGGAGGTATGCTTTATTCCAACTCCTCTCTGCAAGTGAATATCTTCCCTTGATTCCCTCCTCTCCTTGTTCTTTCTTTTATTGGTAGAGAAAGGATCAACCTTATCGCAATAACTTGCTTTCTGGTTGGGATAATCAAGATGAGAAAGAACTTGGTTTATTATTGAGTAACAATAGTCTTTGTTTTTTCTTTAGCTCATCTATGTACTTATTTAACATTTGATCCTAGTTTTTAACTGAAGCTTGTCGGCTGATTTTGTATTTTGTATGCAAAAAGGAATGTACAGCTCTGAAATCTATTGATTATATACTCCATCATGTCATATTGGATTTCATTATTATACTGGTCATTTGTACAGCTAGGTCACATCTTGTTGATAGTTTGCAGTTTATTTGTCTATTTAAGGACTATATTTCGTAATTGCCTATAATACATAAGTTTCCTATAAACTAAGTTTCATCATTAGTTTTCACTTTTGAGTTTCCTTCAGCTCCATTCGAGGGCACAATGGCATGCTGACAAGTGGAATTATTAATATGTTTGTTGCCCCTGTTGCATGTTGTGCATGCTAGTTCGCTTCATGTCTTTCTTCTGCCTTCTTCATTTTACATGCCTTCACCTGGTGTGGTGGTAGTTAATCATGAAGAATGTTTCGTACCTTCATATTGTGATGTGATTTTCTGAGACATTGTAGGAAGATTTCTTTTGGTGCTTATTTGTACCAATTTGCTCCCTGGACACATTTGTATTAATTTATTTTGTACTATGGCCAGTGTTTCTTCAGCAGCTAGACTAATTATGTATGCACTACTCGCAGGTTCAAGCAGGTGTGCAGATTTTGCGCGACAAGCAGGAAATTGTTGAGGCCCAGGTTCAACTTACGAAGCTTCAAGTGTCTAAAGCAGAGGATGTTGAGTCAGAAAATGCCAGTGCTGGGCAGGTGGACTCAAGGCAGCAGCCGGCTGCGCCCCAGCCAACTGTTCAACCACAACATCAGGCCTATCCTCCTTCGCAACCAACGGGACTGCCTGCCCTTCCTGCTCCAAATGCGCCACCTCCACCAATGGTTCACAACCAACCTCCGCCGCAATTCCAAGGCCATTTACTGCATCCTCAAATGCAATCAGTCGCACCTGCTCCATCTGTGCCGACCATATCGCAGGAATCCTACTATCCCCCATCCACACAGACAACAGAGGCTGCACACCAGCAATATCAAGCACCACCAGCTTCGCAGCTACAAGCACCTCCAGCAGCACCACAGCATTATCAGCACCCGCCTCGGTATGCTCCATATTCTCAACCTCCGCCTGGAAGTGTTAACCCCCAAACTGCAGCGGCACCCTTGCCCCATCAGCCAGAAGAAGCAGCACCTTATGGGCCTCCTGCTCAGAGCTACCCGCCGAATGCCCGCCCGCCGTCCCCTTACATGCCACCACCCAGTGGACCTGTTCCTCCTTTCTATGGGCCAAACCCTGGTATGTACGAGCCTCCAGCAGTCCGGCCTAACTCCGGTCCACCACCATCCTACAATGCTGGATACAAACAGCAGGGAGGAGGCGGTTTTCCTGAGCAGTACGGATACAACAGTGGGTCTCCGTCTCACCGTGCTAATGCTGGAATGAACTCGCCTTCACCCTTTGCCCCCACTGGCCCCTCCTCCGCTGGAAGTGGCAACTACGGCAAGCTCCCTACAGCTCAAATACTGCCCCAGGCAGCGCCAGTGAGCTCCACTCCGAGTGCCTCGTCCGGCAACAGGGTGGCGGTCGACGACGTGGTGGACAAGGTTTCGACGATGGGGTTCTCGAAGGAGCAAGTGAGGGCGACTGTGCGCAGGCTGACAGAGAACGGTCAGAATGTGGACCTGAACGTGGTGCTCGACAAGCTGATGAACGACACTGATGCGCAGCCTCCCCAGAGAGGCTGGTTCGGGCGATAAAAGCCCAGCTGCTAGCCAGGGCCGTTGGTTGCTCGTGGAGCAGCATGTGTATATGATCAATGAGCGAACAGCTATGGAACCAATTCGTGCATTCACGAGGGATTTCGTATTTGTCAGATTTCTCGTTTTGCTGCTGGAGACCGTACAGTTAGTGTTAGCTCTTTCGTTCACCTGTTAGTGCTAGAGATTGCTATCCATCGTCAGTGTGACTAGTACTGTGTCTGCAAGTGTTATTTGTCGTCAAGTACTATTGTTGATGACCTGTGAAACTAACCTAATGGCTGCCTTATCTTTCACGCATCTTTACGACGGCGACCTCTCTAACCTGCTCGCGTGCTGGCGATGTGCGAAACACATTTGTCAGTTGTCACGGAGTTCTGGCGACAGAGACAAATATTAGAGCATGTTAGTAAGACCCTCAAACCCTTAAAGCAGTTTTAAGGGTTGAGAAGTGCCGGTTTTTGACACTTTTAAGGGTTGAAAAATAGGGGCAAAAACTGAACCCTCAAACCCAACCCTTGAGGGTTCTAGTCTTTGCCTCAACCCAAACCTTTAAATCTATCATTTGACATCTCATAATTTATGACTACAAGAACACAATCAACCTCTAAACAAACTACCAAATGACAATCATTGATGCATGGTTTAATAGTTTACATCATAAAATCATCATCTTCCCCCTCTCATCGGCACCATCACCAAAAAGTTGCACATCGGCGCCATCTCCTAGACCACATGCGGGCTCCATCAAGCATCTCCATAGGCGCCGGTGGAGTCGTCCACACCGCCATCGCCACAACTACTCATCGGAGTGTCACCTCGAAAAGTAGAGGACGCAGCACGGAACATCCTCTTCCTCTCCGCGATGTCCTCCTTGTAGTCCTTCCCCACCATTGCAATTGGTCTTCATCCATGTCCTTCTTGGACATCATCATGTGCTCCTTCTCTTCCACCATGAGTTCTTTCCATACCTTTGCCTCTTTGAGCTTGATAATCCTCTCCTCCAAGTCGGCCTTGCGCTTTGCTTCTTCACGCTTTGCTTCAACTTGTGCAAGCTTGACCTCTTTTTTCTTCTCAGTGATAAGAAGCTTCGTCTCCAATGTCTTCGTTGTCAATTCCTCTCTTGCCTTCATCATGTGCTCCATCTTTTTCCTTAGGCTTGACGCCTCTCCTTCCATCTTCACTCTTAGCTTGCCCTTCTTGGTTCCCTCGGAATTGCCCAAGCATGCTTAAATGGGAATGGCTTGCCCTTGGAAGCGGCCATCTCCTTGTACCTCATGCCGGTAATTGTCTCCTATCAACCACACATAATCACATAAGAACCCACCAATAGCATAGTACACACACATAATCAAAATAGTGAAGAGATATGTACTCACATAGTCACTCTCCACGGTTCCACTAGGTGGTGCATCCCTCACTTGGTCCATGGCCGCACTCCAACGAGCACAAGCGAGCTTCATCAACTCCCACCCGCCTTGAAGCGACCGGTAAGTGCGAGAGATGAACCCACTATTATTCGGCTTGATCCTACAACAGTTATCCTTGATCCTTTGCCAATACCGTTTACCGGTTTGATCGGTGCCGGTGCTTGCATCCATCCCCACAGCTGCCCAAGCACGAACCAAGAGGATATCTTCCGCCTCGGTGTAGTTTGTTGACCGCGCGTGTGGGCGGGAAGCGGCGGTGAATGCCTCCTCCCCTATCTTGGCGACCTCCTCCTCGTCATCCCCTTCATCCTCCTCATCTTCCTCCAAGTCGTCACCAACCCTAAAGGGTTCTAGAGGCGGAGCCCCGAGGTCCACCTCCGCGTCTTGGAGGAGGTCCATGAACGAGAATGGGGTTGCCATTTCCTCGAACACCTTGTGCGTGGCGGGAGAAGGTTCGGCGACGGCGGCGGGCAGGGATGCGGGCTTCTTCCGCGGCTTGTTCACGGCCGGGGACGAGCCGGCGACCTTGGAGGAAGCCCATCGCGGCCCACGGGAGGCCGCCTTCGGCCGACTCTTCTTGGGGGCGGGCATGGCGGCGGGGGCGGGGGCTGGCGCCGGGGCGGGGACGGGGACGGGGGCCGAGGCGGGAGCCGGGGAGGCGGGAGGAGGCGGTGCGAGGCCCGCCCGTCGCCGCTTGGCCCCGAGGTGGGTCGCCGCCACCACGTCGGCCACGGTCGGGTGTCAGGCAGGTGCGGGTGCGGGGGCGGGGGCGGGGGCGGGGCGGGCGCGGCGGCGAGCGGGGGCACGGCGGCGGCGGAGGCCTCCATGGCCGGCGCGGGGCGAGGCGGCGCGAGGAGCTGGGGAGGCGGGGATGAAATTTTCCTCCCGCGCGAGAGGAAAGAGGAGTGCAGGTTGGGGGGTGAGGGAGTCCTGGATTAGGGGGTGTTCGGATAGCCGGACTATACCTTCAGCCGGACTCCAGGACTATGAAGATACAAGATTGAAGACTTCGTCCCGTGTCCGGAAGGATCTTTTCTTGGCGTGGAAGGCAAGCTAGGCGTGCGGATATTCGAGATCTCCTACCATTGTAACCGACTCTGTGTAACCCTAACCCTATCCGGTGTCTATATAAACCGAAGGGTTGTAGTCCGTAGGACAATCATCATCATACACAATCATACCATAGGCTAGCTTCTAGGGTTTAGCCTCCTTGATCTCGTGGTAGATCCACTCTTGTACTACCCATATCATCAATATTAATCTAGCAGGAGTAGGGTTTTACCTCCATCGAGAGGGCCCGAACCTGGGTAAAATAAAGTGTCCCTTGTCTCCTGTTACCATCCGACCTTGACGCACAGTTCGGGACCCCCTACCCGAGATCCACCGGTTTTGACACCGACATTGGTGCTTTCATTGAGAGTTCCTCTGTGTCGTCGCTTTTAGGCCCGATGGCTCCTTTGATCATCAACAACGATGAGGTCCAGGGTGAGACTTTCCTCCCCGGACAAATCTTCGTCTTCGGCGGCTTCGCTCTGCGGGCCAATTCGCTTGGTCATCTGGAGCAGATGGAAAGCTACGCCCCTGGCCATCAAGTCAGGTTTGGAAGCTTAAACTACACGGCTGATATCCGCGGAGACTTGATCTTCGACGGGTTCGAGCCACAGCCAAGCGCGCCGCACTATTTCGAGGGGCATGATATAGCTCTGCCTCCGAATAGCACCCTGGAGGCCGCACAAGCTCCGGCCCCGATCCTTGACTCGGAGCCCGCTGCGTTCTTCGAGGATGAACGGTTGGACGTCACCTCGGGGGCTGCGATCTCAAAGGCGATCGAGCCGAACGCCAGCCCCGTACTCCGCACGACCCAGGACTCCAAGGAGCCGGACTCTTCTCCGAACTCCGGGCCTTCCGTGCCCTCGCCGATCGAATCAGACTGGGCGCCTGTAATGGAGTTCACCGCCGCGGACATCTTTCAGTGCTCACCTTTCGGTGATATCCTGAACTCTCTCAAGTCTCTCTCTTTATCAGGGGAGCCCAGACCGGACTATGGTCTGCGAGGTTGGGATTCGGACAACGAAGAAATTCAAAGTCCACCCACCACCCACTTAATAGCCACTGTCGACGATTTAACCGACATGCTCGAGTTCGGATCCGAAGACTTCGACGGTATGGACGACGAAGACGGAGACGAACTAGGACCAGCACCTATAGGGCACTGGACCTCCACCCCACCTAACGATGTATGCATGGTGGATACCCCTACAGAAAACGACAACGAGGAAAAAGGGGGCGGAAAAAGGGGTAAACCCTCCGAAAAGCAGTCAAAGCGGCGACGTAGACGCCAAGCCAAGCCCCGCCTCGATCAAGACCCAGCGGTAGAGCAAGATTAGCCGGTAGACGACGAGCATGCCTCAGAGCGGCCGTCCGAACAGGGCAACATGGATGGAGCGGACAGACAGCCCTCCCCCGGCCATAACAGAACTCCGGACGATCTCACGCCGGATAAAACCACGGAGCAGAAGAATCTCCACGAAAGGCTCGTTGCCACAGCACGCAGCCTGAAAAAGCAGAAGCGGAAGCTAAAGACGGCAGAAGATGCACTCAGAACAAGATGGAACAAGGTAATCAAGACCGCGGATAAATATAGCGGCAGCCGCCGCACTAAAAGTTATCCGAAGAGAAAACTACTGCCCGAATTCGGCAAGGAGGCCCTAGAGCCCCCACACTTAAAAAATAAAAAAGCCACACGGTCGGATAGACGACCCCACTGCTACCATAAAACGGCAAGCGGCGCCGCACTCAAGGCGGCATGCGACCCAATTAAAGACTCGCATCATGGCCCAGCCAGGTCCATTTACGGGCCAAGGAAGCAAGCTCTCACAAGCAATGCAAAAAATCCATCATCAGAATCCGGCACACCCAAATACAGGGGCGCCGCACACCCCCTATGTTTTACCGATGAGGTCTTGGAATATGAATTTCTAGAGGGATTCAAACCCGTTAACATAGAGGCGTACGATGGAACAACAGACCCTGGAGTCTGGATCGAGGATTACATCCTCCACATACACATGGCTAGAGGAGATGATCTCCACGCCATAAAATATTTACCTCTTAAGCTTAAAGGGCCAGCCCGGCACTGGCTTAAAAGCCTTCCCGAAAACACAATTGGAAGTTGGGAAGAGTTCGAGGATGCTTTCCGAGCAAACTTTCAAGGGACCTATGTCCGCCCCCCCGGACGCAGACGATCTCAGTCACATAACTCAGCAGCCCGGAGAATCAGCTCGGCAGTTCTGGAACAGATCCTCACTAAAAAGAATCAGATAATGGATTGTCCGGACACCGAAGCCCTAGCAGCTTTCAGGCATAATGTCCGAGACGAATGGCTCGCCAGACACCTCGGCCAGGAAAAACCAAGAACAATGGCCGCACTCACAAGCCTCATGACCCGCTTTTGCGCAGGAGAGGACAGCTGGTTGGCATGATGCAGCCCCAGCGACCCAAGTACATCAGAAATCAGGGATGGAAACGGAAAACCGCGGCGAAATAAGGATCGTCGCAGAATCAAAGGAAAAGGTCCGAAGAGCAGGGCAGTCAATGCCGGATTCAAAAGCTCGCGGCAAAATCAAACAAAACCACCCCCTCGGGATAATAGGGATGATCCGTCCAGCTTAAATAGAATCCTGGGCAGAATATGTCAGATACACAGTACTCCTGGGAAGCCTGCCAATCACACCCACAGAGATTGCTGGGTTTTTAAACAATCCGGACAACTTAATGCCGAACACAAGGGGCTCGATACACCAAGCGAAGAAGAGGACGAACCCCTAAGGCAGAATACCAGGAAACAAAAGAACTTCCGCAAGAAGTCAAAACAGTGAACTTACTTCACGTAACAAAACGTATGGCACCCATAAAGGTACGCACAATTAAACTTTCCCCTCAGGAGTCCCGCCACTGGTCACTAAAGCCAATCATTCTTGATCGGCTAGATTATTCTAGAAATATCAAAAACGCAGGCCGGACTGCCCTGATACTGGATCCAATAATCAATGGATTCCAGTTTACCAATGTCCTTATGGACGGCGGCAGTGGACTAAACCTGATATATCAGGATACAATCCACCGCATGGGCATAAACCCAGCAAGAATCCGCCACAGCAAAACCTCCTTTCAAGGGATAGCACCAGGTACGGACACCCATTGTATGGGTTTTCTCTGGCTTGTGGTCATATTTGTCTCTCCCAATAACTTTCATCGCGAAAAGCTGATCTTCCATGTAGTCCCGTTTTCAAGTCGCTATCAAGCACTAATGGGACGCGGAGCTTTCGCTCGCTTTAACGCAATACCGCATTATGCATCTCTCATGCTTAAGATGCCCGGTCCTCGAGGCATCATCTCTTTAAAGGGAGCGCACTAAAATATGCCTCCTCCAAACGGAGGATTGCGTGGCCGCTTAAACAGCCGCACAATAAAGTGGCCTTGCCAGCCAAAAGACTTTTTTATAAGTCATCAAAGGCCACGGACCCGGACTCAACGAGTTCGGCATAACTCCATCATCAATGCAGGCTTAGTACGCCATATACCCCCATACCAGGGGCTGTATGCAGAGACAATAAAACTCAACCTTATATATTCTTTACTTTATATCTTGTTTATTATCCCTTTTTGTTCCGCACGACCCATTTTTCAAATTAGTTCTTCTCTTTTACAGATGAACGTCGTGCGGCGCCCGTCCAGGAAACGGCACAGCGGAGACACAGGCGCAGACGTGTAGTAGGGACCCGTCCTAAAGGATTCCTTTTAGATTAAGACTTTGCGTAAACCTTTTTTACTGTCTCTTGCTGCTATACATCCCCTGGTTTTTTCTTTTCTGATATAACCAAGGAGGAGGCTGGCGTTTTGGCATGTGGCCACGCCAGAATTCTTGCTCGTACCTAGACACTAAGGGCTTTTTCTCTTTTGTTTAAGAGTGTTGTTTCACACGCACTCACAAAGACCAAACACCTTAGGGAGTGTTCGGCGTCGTGAGTTTTGGCACTATATGCATCAGCTCCGAATCATGATTTTGGTCATATGTTGGGTTTCCCGGCTCCTGAGTTCGGCTACCTTACGTTCCGCTCTATCGGCTAAGGTAGCACCAGGAGAACTACTGCGATTGTGCCCCGGTTCGGCCGGGTGAGCACCTCAGTAGAGAAAGCCGAAAACCGACTGTCATGATGTAGCGCGAGACTGGTCGCCACTCGATGACTCATAGGAACTTATCGAATTCCTCCGCTTTGATGAAGGGCCGTTTCCCGGTCAGGCACGTACGCGCTCCGAACTCGGGCAAAGCGCATTCGCCACTAAAGGGCTACCTAAAGAGTCCCACTGTCAAGCTCCTATGGCTAAGTGAAAGTGTTAAAGCATTATAGTCCGGTTGCCTAGCCCGCTGCGCTATCACCTCCTTTATAGGACCAAGACGTTGGGTTAAGTGTGAAAATGTGTCTTCTGCGAGCACCCCCGCACTATGTGCGTGGGGGCTGAAGCCAACGACTGCAATCTTTCAGAATTTATATATTTAAACGGCCGCACATGAGGTGTTCCTAATACTTGAAGGCACAAGTCTAAAAATATGCCCCTACAATTTATCAAAATACTGTTTAATGATTACACATGCTATCATAACATACCATCCTTCGAGCACAGCGTCTCTATTATGCGAGCGCCTTCAAGGACTTCCTCAAAATATTGCTCAGAAGGTATTCGGCTTTTATCCGAATCCCGGGACGCAACAACGGTGGGCTCCATATCTGCCCAGTATGTCTTGACACGGGCAAGAGCCAACCGAGCTCCCTCCGTGCACACTGACCTCTTCATAGCACCGATACGTGGCACCATGTCGAGAAATTGCTGCACCAAGCCGAAATAACTCTTCGGCTTCGATCTCCCCGGACACAGATGATCCGTGACGTACTTCATGGCGAGTGCGGACAACCTATTCAGTTCGGCCCATTGGGCCAGGCGATCGTCCACTGCAAGTGGATGCTCTGGATTGATGAACTGCGACGAGAAGAGCTTCTCCACTTCATGACCCTTCTTATCTTGAAATTGTTTGGTCGCATCAGCAGCACTAGCCGCCAAATCCAGATAGGTGTCCTCTACACTCCACGCTCGGTCCAACGGGGCAAACCTCGGGCCGCAAAATTTTCTCCGCAGCAAGAAGGGCTTTCCATCCGCAATTAGTCCGGCTTGACATAGCTCCTCTTTTGCCGCTCTCATTATAGAGCGGGCGTCCTTGGCATCGATAACAACTTTCTCTAAGCTCGTTTGCCTCACCCGATCTTCTTCTTCAAGAAGCTTGCAACGGTCAGTAGCATTTTTTAACATTTTGGCCATATCAGCCAACTCCTCCTTGCTTCGGCAATGGGCAATCTGTTCGGCTTTCAGCTCCTCAAGGGCTTTCACGGCAGCCGCATCGCTTTTTCTGGCTTGTTCCTTCGCTCGGGTGAGTTCGGCCCTAAGACCTTCCACGGCGGCCGCACCATCTGCGTCAAGCACACAAACGGTAAGATATTGACATAAAGCCCCTCTTACTCACAATCGCCTAATGATTTCAATACCTTGAGCACCATCAAGCCGCTTGTTAACAAGCACGATGTCGGCTTCTGCCTCATCCAGTTGTCGCTTTAGTTCGGCATATTCACGAGTCCGGCTCGACTCCGGACAATTAGACACCTACGTATAAAGGTGCCACTTAAAGGACCTGGGATTAAGATCCTCTGCGCGCCGTACATCTTTACGACGCACAGAGTATCAGGGGCTACTATCTACACAGGGCGCACTTTATTTATGCGCAATTAATACAAATATACGTTATTTAAAACGTACCTCAAGGCCTGCCGCTAAACTCTTGACGGCCTCGTACAGTCCGCTTTCTGCGGATGAAATCTTTTCAATCACCGTGCTCATTAACGCACGATGCTCCTCTGAGACAGAGGCTCGCCCCAGCAGAATCTTTAGCTCCTCCGACCGAACACCAGATGGTGCCGGACTCGTCCCATGGCCTTCCTCAGAGGCCGGACACGGAGAACCTCGGGGGGCTGCACCATCCACCCCTAGCGGATCCGGAGAAATCCCCCGTGACGACACTTCAGCGTCGCCCGCCTTGCTAGGCGATACAGAAGGAGGAGGCGTTCCGCTCTCCATCATCTCCGGAAGAAGATCCCCCAAAGACGAGTTCTGCTGAGAAGGGCTGAGGTCCGAACTACAAAGTAAAGTTTTGGTTAAAACTTCTCAGATATAAATCAAGGATTTCTCTTAAAAGAATAACTCTTCTTCTACTTACGGCTCGCTGGAGAGTTGTTCCCTTTGAGGATTTAGTTCGGTTGAGGGGCTCCCTGGCGTCAGGCCCTCTGACAAGGATTCTTTCCCCCGCTTCGAAGCTATGGTTTCCGGGTGGTCAGAGGCGGCCCTTTTCTTTCCCTTAGGAGGAGAATTATCGATTCTCCCCACTGGAATGGTCTCTTTCGAAGAGGCCACGGTCTCCTTGTCTGCTCCCATATTTCCCTCCAAAGGCACCACCTCTAGCATCCTGACTAGCACAGGATCCAGCCTGGTTTTGGGAAGGGGAGCCGGACACCGGATCAGCTTCGCCTTCGCTATCCACTCCTGCTTAAAAGGAAGAGTGCTGTTAGAAAGCAAGTTAATTATGCGGATAGAAGGTCCGGTCGCAAGGTCACCTACTTGAGTATCCGGGCGTTTGCGGCTTAAACCAGCATCCTCAGTCAAATCCGGACTCACTTCTTGTGATCCGAAGAACAGTTTATACATCTCCACAGGCGTCATGCCCATAAAATTTTGGAGAGCTCTTGGTCCCTCCGGATTGAATTCCCACAAGCGAAGGGGACGACGTTGGCCGGGCAGTGTCCGGCAATCAGCATGACTTGTGTCACCTTGACCAGGTTGAGGTCTCCCTTCAAGAGATCCTTAATGCGTCCCTGCAGCAGAGGAACGTCTTTGGGCAAGCCCCGATCTAACCCTGTGTTAATCCACGATGCTAACCGTGGCGGGGGACCCGAGCGAAAGGCCGGAGGCGCCACCCATGCGGTGCCCCGAGGAGCGGTGATGTAGAACCACTCCTGTTGCCATAAGCCAAGCTCCTCTTGAAAAGCGCCCTCGGGCCATGGAGCGTCGGCATTTCTTTTGATAGCAGCGCCTCCGCACTCTGCGTGGCGCCCTTCGATTATCTTCGGTTCTACTTTGAAGGTCTTGAGCCACAATCCGAAGTGAGGGGTAACGCGGAGGAACGCTTCGCACACAACTATGAACGAGGAGATATGGAGGATGGACTCCGGAGCTAAGTCGTGGAATTCCAGCCCATAATAAAACATCAGCCCCCTTACAAAGGGGTCCACGGGGAAGCCTAATCCCCGAAGGAAGTGGGACATGAATACCACACTCTCGCCGGGCTGAGGGCTAGGGATCACCTGTCCTTGAACAGGCAGCCTGTGCGGAATCTCCCTGGTTAGGAATCTAGCTTCCCTCAATCTTGATACATCCTCCTCCGTAACAGAGGAGGGCATCCATCGGCCTTGGAGGTCGGAGCCGGACATTATCGAAGATCCAGTGCGCTCGGAATCTGGAAGCCTAGGGTGTTGGAACTCGAGGCGACGGGCGAGCTCGTTTTGAGAATAAAAGCAGGGAACAGGGCCTTGGTCTCTTTATAAGAGGCAGAATATCAAGCGGCCTCCCCCGTAACCGTCTTGGACTAGCCTTTAATTAAGGCAAACGTGCTAACGGGCACGATTGGGTTACCCACGTCCGTATTAATGAGAATTCCGTTAGAAGGGGCACACGATCTCTGCTTTGACAAGACGTGCCAAGGAAACCGCCTCGCTACGCGCGCGGAGGTGGGATAATGACATCAATTTATATAGGAGGCTTGGTCGCAGTGTTATTACGCACTGCGGAATACGTCAGCAGATTTGATTTGTGTTAATATTATTTTCTATATGGCAGTATGTGGAAACTTATTTTTCAGAGCCGGACACTATTTTTGGTGTTTATAATCCTCTTGAAGGACTTGGAGGAGGAACCCACCTTGCAATGCCGAAGACAATCTGCGCGCCGGACTCGTCGTCATTGAAGCCTGGTTCAGGGGCTACTGAGGGAGTCCTGGATTAGGGGGTGTTCGAATAGCCGGACTATACCTTCAGCCGGACTCCAGGACTATGAAGATACAAGATTGAAGACTTCGTCCCGTGTCCGGAAGGATCTTTTCTTGGCGTGGAAGGCAAGCTAGGCGTGCGGATATTCGAGATCTCCTACCATTGTAACCGACTCTGTGTAACCCTAACCCTATCCGGTGTCTATATAAACCGGAGGGTTGTAGTCCGTAGGACAACCACCATCATACACAATCATACCATAGGCTAGCTTCTAGGGTTTAGCCTCCTTGATCTCGTGGTAGATCCACTCTTGTACTACCCATATCATCAATATTAATCTAGCAGGAGTAGGGTTTTACATCCATCGAGAGGGCCCGAACCTGGGTAAAATAAAGTGTCCCTTGTCTCCTGTTACCATCCGACCTTGACGCACAGTTCGGGACCCCATACCCTAGATCCGCCGGTTTTGACACCGACAGGGGGAGTTTTTTCTCCCAACCCTCACTTCTACAGGTTGGGAAACAGTTTGAGGGTTGGACCTCTAATATTTTTTTTACAAATTTGAGGGTTTAGAGGTTCTAGTCTACGCTTTTTTCAGCAAAAACTGTAAAAAAACAATTATTTTTAAGAATTTGAGGGTTTGAAGGTTCTACTAGATTTGCTTTTAGATCGCTAGCAATGAGCCGTGCACTTTCACCTCCTTATCTCCGAAGTGCGTAGCTCTCAGCTCACCAGGACCACACCTATACGGTTGCGAAATTGCTGAGGACGACAGTTCGCAGGCAACGAGGCCACTGTGCTAGTCACTCGCTCACATGGCGCAACCGGCCGCTGGTCTGCGTGGGCTGCTGGCGGCATCGGTCCAAAGTCTGCTGTCGCGGCGGCCACCCACCGAGGATCAGCCACCAGAAAACACCTCTTCTCATCCCGCCGTCCGCGCGTGTGCCTGCTCTGCTCGCACGCATGACATGCCTGTTCGTGCCGGCTGTCGCATGCGCTGCCCCCGCCCCCGCCGGACATAAAACCACCGGACACGGTCACCAGCAGCCCAAGAAAGGGGTGACCCGTGGCGTGAGAAGCAAGGTGTCTGCTGTGACGGCCGGAATGGACGGCGGTACGTCGGAGGCGCCGCCGGAGCCGGCCATCGCGCCGGACGCCGTCATCAACCTCGAGCTGTGGGTGTTCCCGTTCCGTATTTCGTGCGCGATTGGGTAAGGTGTTCTCTATCTGACAACGTGCTTCGCCGCACTGCCGGTTTCGGTTCTGCGTGCGTGCAGCGGCGACCCGACCATGTACGAGGCGTTCTGGAGGGAGGTCGGGGAGCGGGCGGCGGTGGCGATCCCGGGGTGGTCGGGGATGAGCTACTTCTCCAATGCCCAGAGCCTCTGCTGGTTCCTCGACCCGGAGTTCGAGCGCGAGGTGCGCCGCGTCCACCGCCTCGTAGGCAACGCCGCGGTCGACGACGGCTACCACCTCGTGGTCGGCACCGGCGCCACCCAGCTCTTCCAGGCGGCCATGTACGCCCTGTCTCCCGCCGGCGCCCAACGGCCCGTCGGCGTCGTCTCGCCGGCGCCCTACTACTCGGTAACCAAGATCAAACAACCCAAGTGCAAATTCAGTTACATTCATGGTGTGGGGTGATTGACATGGTGTCATCTTGGACGTACGTCGTGGCGTGCTAGTCGTACCCGCCGCAGACGGACCTCCTGCTCTCGGGGTTCTACCGGTGGGCCGGCGACGCCAAAGCCTTCGACGGCGACGGCCACATCGAGCTGGTCTGCTCGCCCAACAACCCCGACGGCGCCATCCGCGACGCCGTCCTGAGCTCCGAGTCCGGCAAGGCGATCCACGACCTGGTCTACTACTGGCCTCAGTACACGCCCATCACCGGCGCCGCCGCCCACGACATCATGCTCTTCACCATGTCCAAGGTCACCGGCCACGCCGGCGCCAGGCTCGGGTGGGCGCTGGTCAAGGACCGCGACGTGGCCAAGAAGATGGTCTACTTCGTGGACCGGAGCACCATCGGCGTGTCCAAGGACTCGCAGCTCCGCGCCGCCAAGATCCTCGCCGTCGTCTCCGACGCCTACGGCCCCGGCGAGCAGGACGACACGCGGCTCCGGCTCTTCGACTTCGCGCGGAGACGCATGGGGGAGCGCTGGCGGGCCCTGCGCGCCGCCGTGGCGGCCACCGGCGCCTTCAGCCTCCCGGAGGAGACGGCCGGCTACTGCAACTTCAGCAAGCAAAACGTGGCAGCTTACCCCGGTACTGTACTACATTAAAAATGCGACATTCTTAATCCATAAACACAAATTCCGCCATGACTCAAATTTGCTCTGAAGTTCTTCTCACCGGGCACGCAATCGGATGCAGCGTTCGCGTGGCTGCGTTGCGAGAAGGATGGCGTGGAGGACTGCGCCGAGCTCCTGCGCGGCCACAGCATCGTGGCGCGGGGCGGGGAGCAGTTCGGGGGAGACGCCAGGTGCGTCAGGGTCAACATGCTGGACAGGGACGGTGTGTTCGACGTGCTCATACACCGCCTCTCCTCCATAACATGATTACGAATTTACGATGAGGATGCAAAGCCAGAACTATCATGCGAACAGAATGCTTCGGATTAATTTGGAGAGCAAAACGAAAACGAATGGAGAGGATTTCGATGGTCTCATCCCGCTTATATTCTCTCTGTATATGGAACGATTGGTGCGAGTTTTGAAGTTTAAAATTTTCCTTAAGGCTTAACTCCCAAAAAATGTTTTCCTGCTTCCTCCGTCTGAAATTTACTATATCACTTAAATGAGTGTATCAAGAGAATTTCGACTCCGGGAGCTTTCTTCGCAGTGGTTTGTGTTGCAGCTACATGGTTTTGATCACTGTAGCGGGATCTTTAGTTTTATTTTCTACGTGTGGGCGTTAGGCAACTCACCCACACGCCTCCATCGCCGTTCAATCACTTCCGCATGAATCTTGGCACAAAATGGATGATTTTGTGTGCCACGTAGGACACCCCGCGTCTGTGGCGTGTGTGAGAGTTCGCCCGCACGCCGGTTTCCTTTCTGCGGTCAACGGTTGCCACTCGGGGGCGTGCGGTGGAACTGCTTGGCGCCGCATGCCACGCCCGACTGTGGTTGCCGTCAACCACGTCTCGCACTTAGTCCCCCCTCCCCTCGCGGTTCCATTTACTCGCTCCACTTCATTACTCACCCAACCCACATAGCAGTTCAGTCGATTGGAGGAGAAGCCGAGAGGAGAAGGCGGCGGCGGAGGCGGAAGAGACGACGGCATTCACGGCCGTCGGTGGGGCTCGCCGGACCGGAGCATCTTCGCCGGAGTGCCCCGCAGATTGAAGGTAATGCTCCTCCTCACGCTCACATTCCTTGCCTGCATTCCCTCCCCCCATTTGTGGCCAATTTTCCGCTCGAGGTTCATTGAGATTCCGGCGGATTCGCGGTGCTCTGGCGTTCCCGTCGACGGCGGAGTCCCGTGCTTGCCGTTTTTTGGTGGCATTGCGCAGTTCCGTCGCCGCCGCGGTGGCAGTCATGCCGGTGTGGCTCGGCCCGTCCGCAGCCACATCCTGGTTCTGCCTTGCGATTGAGCCGGCGTTTTTCTAGTTGTTAGTTATGTATTGCCTCGAAATGCTATTTGCGATCAGTGGAGGAAGTTTTTCGTTGTTGAATTTCAGGTTATGATAGTTGCCAATGAACCCTAGATCTAGGT
The DNA here is from genome assembly GCA_032464435.1 of Aegilops umbellulata. Classification (NCBI taxonomy): domain Eukaryota; kingdom Viridiplantae; phylum Streptophyta; class Magnoliopsida; order Poales; family Poaceae; genus Aegilops; species Aegilops umbellulata. The sequence continues at coordinate 117,650,618 of CP136054.1, read as the reverse complement.
AGTTGTATTTCAAAGTGTAGTATAAAGGCAGCCATGACAGTTTCAGCAACTATCCACACTGGATGGCAACTAATTCCCTGATCAACTGTGTCAGTTGCCATAAATATGCTTTCCATGTGGCAACTATTTTTGTGAACACACTACGGCTGTTGCCATGCTGTAGGCAAGATAATGTGGCAACTTCCATGTACCATAGACTCGATTTGTGTTTTGCCATGCTGACTAGTGATATCTGAACATATTTGGCTGTATTACATGGCAACTCATTTCTAATGTGAGGCCAGTGTGTGAATTGCCACATTACAGGTTGTCTAGTGGATGTTTTCAGCACTTTTTGAATTGTCTTGCATTTTAACATGGCAATTTCAACCTAGTACATTTGCTTGTGAACATATGGAAACTGATTTTTATATGAGGACAGCGTGCGAGTTGCCACATTATTTGTTTGTGCAGTGGAAGATGTGTGCCTTTCTTTTGTACTGTCTTGTGCTAACATGGCAACTTGAACATTTGTGTAAGTGCCTTATGATCTGTACATTTTTCAAATGAAGCCAATGTGTTTAGTTGCCACATTTCTTGCTGGACAATCATAGGGGGTGTGGGTGTTCCTATGATATTGCCTAATCTTTTGCCACTTTCATTTGAGCCCATGTGGCAAGTACATTCTGGTAGGTGGCAACTGCTTCCTTCATAAGTTCATTTCACCCTGACATTTTGTTTTGTTCTTACCTCAGCACAATGGCTCCCGGCGACCATCAAGATGATGATGATGATTTCATGGAGTTACCGCAACAGAATCGCGCAACTGGACGGACAAAAGATGGCGATGAGGTAACTTTCCACCCCACATATGTTTTGAATGTCACATTGAGTTTGCAATTGTCTGTTAGGAACTAAAATTTCATGATACTGAAACATGGCAACAAATGATCATTTGTCTGTTATGCAGAAGAAGAAACGTTATCGCAATAGGGCTTCACAAGAACGCTTGACTATATTGACCGAGGGATTTACTGACGAGCAGAAGGGAGCTGCTGCTGAGATGGGGATGCAGGCTCTGATGGATGTTCGGTGCAAGAACCTAGTGAACCCTGTATGCGACTGGCTCGGTGAGATTTAAGACACCGCCTCCAGGGAATTTGTGATTCCGGGATGTGGAAGACTGTCGTTGGACGAGGAATCCGTGTTCTGCACTTTGGGTGTGCCCCGTGGAGAAATCAAAGTCCCGTATGAGGTCAATAATAAGATTGAGGAAACATTGTTTGCCCGTTTGTTTCCTGGGATGACATCCATGCCGAACACGACTTTGCTGGCAAATTCGCTGGAGGGCATGACAACCCATTGCGAGGTTTTTAAGATGAAGCTCCTCATATACCTGATCTCAACTTTTTTTGCGCCTACCACATCTCTTCGGCCAAGCAACAAATGCTTCCCCATCCTGGTGAATGATCTATCTCTACTCCTTTATTCCTTCAATCTTTTGACTCTGATGTCATCTGTAAGCTAGTCACTGCTAGTTTTTTGATGTTTTTTCATTTGATTTATGATGCGGCAACTTCTTGTCCTGAAATTTGTGTTGTGCAGGCGAAGCTAAAAGATGTGAAGAACATGAATTGGTGTAAATTCATCGCGGACTTCCTGCATGATGCATTCTCAAACAAGATGTATCAGAAGGGCTGTCGCGTGCACTTAATGGTATTATTTCCCTACTCTTATGCGAATACTCTTACCACAGTTGAATGTTTTCCCAAATCAACATGTCAGCTGTTGATAAGTGTGAACCGTACAAAATCATGCATGTCAACCCATTTTGTTTTCATTTGTTTTATGTGATTTTTGTTTACGTGTGATGGCGACTTCTATTTTGATCCATGGCATCCGTGGTTGCTGCCTACAAGGCAATATCATTTGTCAACAACATACAAAAAAATGTTCATTTCATACACCCACTCTCAATTTTATACAGTATGCATGACAACCATGATGTTGACCTTGTGGCAACTATCATCATAACAAGATGGCAACTGCCAGCACATCATGATGGCAACTAATACAGATAGATGGCAAATCTTTTCCCTTTCATTTCCTTTCAACTTGATGACTGAAGGACTCTACATTAGCTTCTTTTCAACATAGCATGATGGCAACTGACATATTTTTCTTTTAAATTGTGTATACCAGCGCATGTACGTTGATCATCTTGATCTGTCCACCATCGACTTTACTGGTATAGGAGGCCTGCCGCCTCCACATAAGTTTGTTGTCTCTGCGTGGACGTATGATGCTGTCAAGGCTGTGCTTGCCGCAGACAAGATAACTGATACGACATATGGGAAACTGCAGGTTAGTTCTGCCTCCTTTCTTGCACGGCATTCTTCAATTTTGATGCTGCATAACATATGAAAAAATCCCCATACGACAACCATAAGTGGCTAACAAGAGATGAATACCTTGTTAGCCATGGCTGGCTGCGCATGGCACCCATGTTTGAAGCCACACGGCAACTCCGCCATCTGTGTTGAAACTTCTACTTTCTCCCCCCCCTTTTTTTGCAATACATGAATTGTTAGTCACTGTTCCTTATTTTTCTCTCTTACATCCTAGTTGTTTTTTATGTTTTCCAGCTGATGGCCAAGCATGCTATAGACTACAGCGTGTTTGGTGGGCCTCAAAACTTTGGAAAGTGGATGGACGTGCACTCAGCTCCGTCTTGTCCTACTGAGGTAATCAAGGATTTTTATTTTGTTTTTTCAAATTGTTTTTCTCTTCTTCTTCTTTTTTGTTATATCTTTATGGTTGTTTTGGTTTATTTGATCTTGTGCACGTGACTCTAATATGGTTGGTTACTGCTGCTTTTTGTTTCTGCACAGGCGAGGGCACCTGTTGACCATCCAATTGGGTAGTTTGCATCCGGAATGACCAGCTTGCTCGGGAAGTTGGTTGAGGGTTGGACGTCACTTAATGGCTCTAACAGCGACGCGGTTGCGAGGCAGTTCGCACCATTTGTTGGAGAACAGACACATCAGCCAACTGGTTGCCGTGGCCGGTACGACTACAACAGCTCCCAGGAGCTCCCTGACATGCAAGATGAACTAGACGGAGATGCTGATCTCGACAAGGACGATGACGACGACATGAAGAAGGTGCAACATGGAACCGACGACGATGAACTTGCTGAAGTTCGTGCAGGTGGTAAGAAGGACAAGGATGCACCAAATGTCCCCCCACCAGAGAAAGTCATTGAACAGACAGTTGCGAGAGACACGAGAGTGTCGCCCTCAATGAGGGGCAGGGCTCCAGAGGATGTTGGGCAGGACTTTGTTGGCAAGAGGTCTAGGATCGATCCGGTAGCTGCTAGGAGGAGGTTCGACATCTATTTAGTGTTTTGTTTGTCTCTCCTTTTTAACAGACCTACCCCTTTTTCATTGTTTGCTAAGCGCGGAATGATTTTCGTGTCTCACACTTGGTACCTTTTTTTTGCCATTTTTTCTACGTGCAGCGAGGCAACAGCGGGTGGACGAGCACTTAAGAAGAAACAAGCACCAACGCCAACCCGTGTTTCTGTCCGGTTGAACAAGGGTGCTCCCATTGCTAGTGACACCACTTCCACTAGGTCGTCTCCTCGTACGTCGACGTCCAACACCGGGGATCCTGTCGTGTTGCAAGACTTGAGGAAGACAGTCAAGAAGTAGGTTCTCCCTGTTTTTTCATTGTCATAGTGCTACATTTTTTTTGCTTGATGCATTATAGATCATACACAAACTTTTTTAAGTTGATGCATTTATGCGGCAACTACCCTTCTGCTTTTTCAATGCAGCTGTCCAGCATGGCAACTACTGTTTTTTCTCATGATTTTTTTAGCTGCATGGCAACTCCTGCTTGTTATACATGGCAACTGCTAACTAGGCTACTACCACCAGCCCCACATGGCAACTGTTGTTTTCTCATGATCTTTTTTTTGCTGCATGGCAACCCCTGTTTGTTCTACATGGCAACTGCTAACTAGGCCACCTAACAATTCTTATTCCACATACATGGCAACTACCAGCTTTCCACTGGCTTCCACCCCCCCATGTTGTCTTGTGTGCTCATCCATACATAGTTTTGAAATGCACTACAAAAAAATACACTTTCGTGATGATACGTGTTTGTCACAGTAGGTCACGTTTTCTGTCATGCATGTACATCCATGAGAAATTTATGACAGAATCAAGATAGTCATACCTGTGTTGTCGTAGAAGTGTTCCATGACATTACCAAAATTATCATCACGGAAGTGTCCACTTCCATGACGATAAATCGCGCGTCACAGAAGTGCTTTCATCAAGGGTGACCGACACGTGGCATCCACCGTAACGGAATGCCGTTAAGCTATCGGGTCCGGTTTTGGATCTGATAACCCGTTAACAACCCCGACCAATGGGGATTTTCCATGTGTAAAATCATCATTGGCTGGAGGAAACACGTGTCAGCTCCGTGTTGACACAGGTGTCACTCATCCAATGGGCGAGATGCGCCTATGATATGTTAACACGTGGACCGGCCCAAAAGTGGCCCATAAAGTTTAAATGGGCCGGCCCAACTAAAGGCCCACAAGATTTTGCGGACCATAATGGGTCGGCCCAGCTAAAGGCCCACAAGATTTTTGCGGGCCATAATGGGCCGGCCCAGGTGAAGGCCCACAAGATTTTTGTGGACCATAATGGGCCGACCCAGTTAAGACCCATGAGATTTCACCGACATTAATGGGCCGGCCCAGCTGTAGGCCCACAAGATTTTGAGGACCCTAGTAGGCCGGCCCATTAACTGGCTGCCATGTTTTGGGCCAAATGCCGGCCCATATTTGATCCGGTCCAATAATGACCTACCTCGTTCCGGGCCTAATAATGGCCCATATGAGATCCGGCCCGTTAAAAGCCTACCACGTTCTGGGCCAAATTACGGCCCAGATCAGGTCCGGCCCTTTAAGAGGCTTTGGGCTAAATTATGGCCCATATCAGATTCGGCCCGTCAATTGGACGCTACGCTTTTGGGCCCATTTGCTAAAGGCCCATTTAGTAATTCGGCTTGATATTAGTTTCTGCCTGTTAAGGGACCGTTTAACATTTCGGCCCTATATTAATTTCGGCCTGTTAAAAGCCTATCATATAGTTGGGCCTAACTACGACCCGGTTTGCATCCGGCCTGCTCGCAGCCGATAATCTGATTGGGCCAAACAAGGACCGAGACAATTTTGGCATGTTATATGCCCATGATTAGATTGGCACATTCATGGGCCGGGGTCTATTTCGGCCTGCTGCCGGCCCGTGAGCTGTTCGGCACGTTTCAGGCCCAACCTGCTTTTCAGCCTCCTAAAGGTCCATTGAGTTTTCTTGGGAAAATAGGGCCGGCAATTTGCTTGGCCTATTAAGGTCTGAATCTACTAGTGGGCCAGTTTACATTTAGGCCTATTAACGGACCAAGATGACGGGGCCCATGATGCGGATCATACATGGTGATTTGCATGACGGCCCGATTATGTACCATAATTTTATGGTTTGGCCGGTTTACTGCGAAGACATGATATATATATATATATCTATACACTAAAATAACTGCAGCATCGTGAATAGGAAAAAAACCTAGACTATACAATAAAGAAATTACGGCATATTACATCCACTGGGCATCAAAGTTCGCCACTATGATAATAAAGCACAAGCAGACAGCAGATTACATACACTGGGCATCAAAGATAGCCACCAGTGCAACTAAACACACCGACAAAATAATATACAAAACCGACAACGCTTCAATGGAGTTCAAGAAAGGTTAGCCTTGCTCGGGAGCTGCAGCGCAAGCAGCTGAGCAAGCTGGTGAGACCGCACTTGTTTGACACTTATATCCTCCGCACTCTGAAAGATAAACAAGCAGACAGATGACAGGTTTTGCACATATAAGTATCAGTGCTGACAGTTCATCACATTTCTTACTGACGAATAAAGTGACATAGTTTAAAATAGCATTAACACAATATGGTATTGTTCAGGTCAAGACATGGCAGGAAATGACATTGTGAAGGAGTTGGCAACTTCACGACACCACTGGATTACAGATCAAGAACTCATAAGTATCAATGGTTAGTGTGCTGTCAATTTATCCCATTTCAAATTGGCAAAATAAGATCACTTGCTTTGTATAGTTTAATTTACATGGTATGAAGAAGGAACTTGGTTGTACAACTGAAAACTTAAATTGAGAAGGGCAAACTTTTGTTTATGAACTGGAGTACATAATAAACTTTAAACATGCAATTTGATGCAAACACCAAAAATAAACAGCTGTTGCAGTCATGCCTAACCAAATATACACAACAAAGTTTGAAGGCTTGAGAAGGACAAACTTACATTATTGGTGAAGGAAGGCTCTATAAAGCCCTTGTCCATGCTGATGGGGGGGGGGGCAATTCAAGAAGTTTACCATAGAATCTTCTTCATAAGCATTGCCTTTATTCTACATTTTGTTAAGAGTAAATATAGATGTGACAATATAAGAAAAAATGGAGAATATTTAAGATAAGATGAAGAGTGATGCTACATAACTAAGTAGCTATAAATGTAAGTACAGCGATACAGGCAAAAGGTACAGCCAAGAGCAGTGCAGAGCTAAACTTCTTCAGTACCATCGGTGTTATCCAACCTTATGGTAAGAGTAAATATAGATCTTATGTGTAGAAAATGGAGGGCAAAGGAAAATAAGCTGAAGAGTGATGGTACATGATCAACTACCTATCAATATAAGTACACTGATAAAGGACAGCAGGTACTTACAAGAATAATGCAGAGCTAAAAAATTTCATTGACATTGGATATATTCTACACTAATGTAACCATTCATATAGATCAGATAATTTGGAGCGAACAATTGATAAGCAAGCTATCATGCATACTGCTGTCACATAATGAAGCAGGTATGTATGCAAGTACAGTGATACAGGACAACATGTACTAACAAGAGGAAAGCAGCGGGCAGCATATTTGCGATATCCTGTCGTTCTTTTCAAACCAGAATTCTTTTTCGAGCAGATTTCCTGCAAAAAAGATTCGTAAGGCACATGCGGAAAAGTAGAAGTTCAAATTGTCATGCGATATCATAGACAATACCTCATCCTCGGAACGAGACCAGTGCATAACAAGGTTTTTCCATTCAATGTCTTCTAAATTTAGCACATGAGACTTCACCAGAAATTCGTTTATAGACTTGCTATCAAAGTGTGATTTCCTCAGGTAACACCGATACTACTGCAATGCTTCCTTGAAAAGCGCAAGCAAGCTTTGCTCGTCATGACTATCCAGATTGACCCTCGCCTACTTACAACAATGTAATGTAAATCATTAATGTGTTCAATCAGCAGAAAACAGGAAAATAATACCATGAATAATAGCACTTACACGTAAGTGGGACAGGAAGATGTGAAAATGGTGTTTGTCTTCACTATGATCTTCCCATGATGGGAATATATGCACGTAGTCCCTAACAACATTGAAAGCATTGTCTTTTAAACAGGGAATAACTGTAATGGGGTTCCAATCTACAGGAATTGGCCGTCTCTGTAGTTGGGATAGGTCTTCGGCCGGTGGACTTGCTGTACTTTTTGCTGGAGTGGGATTTTTCTGTGGTACGGCTGGTGCTATGGCAACTGAAATCGGCATACCTTTTGCTGGAGTGCAGGTCCTGTGTGGTGCGGTTAGTGGTGTGGCCAGTGAAGTATGGGTACAGTCTGCTGGAGTCGGTCCTATGTTTTGTGTCACTGGTTGTACAACCAATATAAGTTGGGTGTTGTCTGATTTCTCCGGCACAACCATGTTTTTCAAGGACTTTGCTGGTGCTCCTTCAGGTTCGGCAATCACCCTCTTCCTTCTTGATGTCTGATGCACAAGAACATCATTTGAGTGGAAAAACATGGTATGATGACAGATGGAATATGTATTGATAATGGATGGGCATGACATCTCGACATATATGATGAGTAAACTAAGCAGATGACGGTGTAACAAAGTAGAAGAAATGTGAGACAACATATGCAAGATACGCGCAAGCAATAAAACCTTGCCAAATTAGAACAGACACCTTGATGGGTGAACAGGACATGCCATCTGCCTTTGACTTCTCGAGGTTAGAATAGTCATTAGGATCATATTCTGAACAACAATCAACAGGTGGTGAGCGTACGAGTTTCATTGCATCCAGAATGGCACTCAATTCCTTGGTGCCAATTTTGTAAGTCATTGCGGTGTTTAGCTTCAAGAGTGGACTGCTGCTAGTGCGACACAAAGCAGCTACACAGATCATAGTGTAGACATAATGAGAAAACCGTACGCATCAGAGTAAAATCAGCAAAGTGGAACTTGCTGGAATATATATGCTAGTATTGCCGGTACGGCTAGAAAGCCTTCGGATACCAACTCTCTTCAACTGAAGGTGCGGTACTGTTAATATCAGTGTAACTCTCAAAGGCGACACAGCTCCCCGCATTTCCTTGCTATTCTTATAGGATTCAAGTGGGTAGGCCACTACAAATCATATTCCCATGTTTACAAAATCCTACGAATCAAAGAGGCCCGACGAGTTCAAAGTGTCCATACCAACCGACCGTATAGACCTCTACACTGCAAATGTCCCTGCTCATATTCACTACAAGGAACATACTGTACTACTATCATACTCCCTCCGTTCCAAAAAATAAGTCTTGGTAGAGATTTTTACTATGGATCACATATAGATGTATCCATATACCTTTTAGAGTGTAGATCCATGGTGGAATCTATACAAAGACTTGTATTTAGGAACGGAGAGAGTACTTATTAAAGAAGAACGGAAGAGGAACATGGTAAAGAATAGCAAGCAGATTTTGGATAATAAAATGTTCGTTGCGCAGTGCCCACACATGATGAACCAGAGCGCATTAAGAAAGCAACTCCCTGCTGTCTCTCTATATGTGGTGCACGTGCTTTTTTGAAAGTAAAGTAGGAACATTAGCTGACCAATTAAATGTTATCTATTTTAGTAATATCAGCATCATATCAGATTCGTACTTGAGCAACAAGTTTGGAATTATGAGTGGCACGTTGTTTAGCTTGATGGATTCAGGAGCAGTGCTAAGCAGGTACGATGATGGTACTGAATATAAAGGCATGTCTGTATTTGGTTCAGTCGACCATTTCAGGCGATTGGATGAAGATCCTATGTCTCCTAACCCTTCTTCTTCCTCGTCTCTGATTCCTCACATATATAACACCGCACGGGCCGCCGGCCAGACCATCGGCCCCCACCGCCTGTGTTCCTCCGCCACCCCCACCCCCCACCCCCCACCCGCGTTGAGTTTTCTTCATTCGGCGAGGCCCCACCACCGCCCCCCAACAACTAAAGTCCCCACCCAAGCCCCTTCGTTCGCACCGGCGAACTCCGGCGAGCTCTGAAAAATCGACTAACCCAATTTTGAAATTTAGTCTACTGTGATTTCACTAGTGTGGAATATAAACGGCGAAAACCATAAGCATTGGGAGTATAGTGTTGAGCGTGCCATGGCGGATCTGAAGGTGCAAACCGGACAAAGGCAACTTCGCAACCAATGTTTTCTCTCAACTAGCAAGTAAGTGATGGACAAGAAATCAGAGTAAAGCAATGGCGATCTATTTTCTTGCTGCGATAAATAAGTTGAGTAGATACGAAAGAGTACCGCCTCTGGTGCGGCGCCGTGTATGCATCTGCTGAGAATTTGACGCTTCTGCGGTAGCGATGGTTGTCGGTGGCGTGGAAGAAGATCCAGGAGGGTAGACGGTGGCGGCGGGGCGCGGTGGACGAGACGGTCGTAGGAGCAGCGCCGGCAAGGTGGACGACGGCGGGGATGAAGCGAGAGGACGGGATGCAAGGATCCCGGTCTGAAGCCGTGGATGAGAGAGGTCAATCTCTTGTAATAGACGGCGGCGTTGGGGTATCAGCTCTGGCATGGTGGAGGAGGACGACGGTGGATGGGGTGGCGGACGGAGGAGGCTGGGGTGGAGAGGGTGTTTTGGCACCCATGGAGTACAAATGGGGAAATGGAGGTGGAGAGGAAGGGGGAACCATGTCTTCAGGGCGCGCTTGTCTCAAATGCGAGGAAATTTACAAACTTAGCCCCCGTTTCAAATTTCCTACATCACAACAATATTAGTCGGTTGGGGATAGGACGGTAATCTCGCATACACCGAATATTTGCCGACGAGAGTTTGTTTTTGGCGCCCACCATGTATGAATCGGGGAGGGAGTCGATTTCGGCCGAGGACAGACTATGTTTTGGCGCCCACCGTGTATGAATCCGGGTGAGAGGCGGTTATGTCACGTTCGAGTGAAATTACAAACCTACCCCTATCGAAACCTATAGAAATCGAGCAGATAGGCTTTGCGTGGCAGGGATAGGCAGTAGTAATTTCCATCTCGCAGATTTTGGTTTCGAGCAGTTACTGTGACTTTCCCCGCTTCGTTCAAATTTTGCAGAGTGCACGTTTACCGTGCCAACTCAATTCGAATCCCGTTTGTGTTCTATTTTTTTCGGGCGGGATCCATTTTCGATTGGAATAAAATTCTATATACATCATTTTTAATATATACTTTCAAAAGCACAACAAAGAATTCTGCTCCTTTATATGTATAATATGATATACAAATACAATGATCTCAAAATCATAAGGTTGAATTCAAAAAATTAAACCAAATTATATTCTAAAATGTATGGATCAATAATATCTACATATTAAATAACATAGATGCGCGTGAATTCATATGAGTATGCATGTTTGATAGATCAGTTTTGGTTCAAGTATGGATTACATGTATCATCATCTCGAATTCAAATATTTGAATCCCTTTTATGTTCACTCCTTTCATGCCCATCTCTCTCGCATGCATGCTCCTTCATGTAGCTATCACTCTCTTTTCTCCAGCTCACCCACACGCTCACTTCATGTTTCTACTATCCTCGCAAACATGGTCTCTCGACATCTCCCTTGAGAAGTGTCACACTCTCCCTATCATTATACATTACACGGTTTTCATTATCTCTCACGTCTCTACCGTTCTCTCGTATCACTAGGTACCTAAGCTTTCTTTTTCACCGCCACACACACAGTCTCCACTCATCTTTCACTTTGTCTTTCTCTCTATGGGATTCTCTCACACACCCTATATGTCTCTAGATATGAATCATACCACTAAAATTACTCTCTCTCTCTCTCTCTCTCTCTCTCTCTCCTGTAGACACAACATTTGTTGCGGTCTCCTTTTCGTCTCCATCCCAGACTGACATTATTCATTTGTTTACCGATCAGACAAACTCCCCCCCTCTCTCTCTCTCTCACACACATACACAACTCCTCCTTCCACTCTCCTTCCTGACTACCGTCTCTCTCTCTCTCACACACAAAACTCTCGCTTTCGCACCCCCGTCTCGTATTTCTCTCACAAACATTTATCAACTAGCCTCTAGATAGGTTTATACACCCGCACACTCGTGCTTCCACTATCACATACATGTCTCTCTCCCGCTCCTTGTATCTATGTAGATTTTTCTTCCCTTCTTGAGACACGCCCTCTCGATCGTGCACACACACACTATCGCCTCATTTTAAGCTGATACCTCTCGCACACACACTCTTTGTGTCTTTGGCACACATGCACTCCGTCCTCCTCCTCTCTCTCCCTCTCTCTCTCTCTCTCACACACATGGGCTTTTTGCAACAACTAGCAAGATGCCCATGCGTTGCACGGAACATGAAGATGCATTTGTATGAGTAGTTTATCTTGTGGGAGAAAAGGATGAACAAGGGAAGGCCTTATTTGCAAGTGTGGAGAGCGGTGTGGGTATCTTTTTGCAAAATTGCCATAGTTTCCTTCCTATCCATCAGATATAGATCGGACAACCTATATTGCAGTATGGCAGGCACACGATCATCACTCACTATGCTTTTTATAAGAGTAGGGATAGAAAACAGAATTGGTGATGATGGTGAGCCTGCCATCCTGCAATATAGGTTGTCCGATTTATATCTGATGGATAGGAACGAAACTATGGCAATTTACCTGCACTCCTCTCCACATTTGCAGATAAGGCCTTCCCTCGTTCATCCTTTTCTCCCACAAGATTTTGATGTTCCGTGCAACGCACGGGCATCTTGCTAGTAAGAGTAGAAATTATACATATACCACTTCTCGAATCTTGAAACCAACAACATTCCTCCCTTATCTTATCAAAACCGCCAAAGGAATATATTTTGAGTGAAACATAACATTTTTTTAGTGATATACGTATTTGAAAACTAGACTTTTTTCTATCAAATCGGTGAATATGTATTAATCTACTCAGATCATGTGGCAACGCATTGGCACATTGCTAGTAGTTATTATAATTTTGTGGACACCAGACAAACGGTGGAGTACATATACGAAGAGAAGAGGCGCACACATGCAGTTGGTCTCTCGCTATCTCGCACACATGAGTGTTACGTAAAGGCAACGTTAACAAATAAACCCTAAAACCCTAGGTGCATGAATGCTGCATTCGCGGGTACCGGGTACGTGGTGGAGCGCACCTTTGTAGGAATAGTTAGCTCGCGTGATAATTTGATCCGTAGGAGTTGATGGTCGGGACCACAGGTGAACGACTTGGAGGCGGTGGCTCGCCAGTTGCCACAGATTGAGTAGCCACATCTAAAATATCATTTTTAGCGGGGTTAAGAGTTTCGATTTTCAATGGAGCATTATAAGTACTAAGTACTTTTTTAGAACGATTGGTATGGAGCGAAAATGGAATTCATAGTACTACCTACTACGTACCTCCTTGGCGTATGGTTGCATGGGTTTATGTTGCGAGATGTTGAACCTGGTAGTTCTAGGGCAAATACTATGTTTAGATTTAGATGTTGGTTTTCAGTAATGAAAATCAGAAGGGGGAAACCCTTATTTGATTAAAAAAACTACTACCTCCGTTCTGGTTTACTATTCCCCATCGTTTTTTGGGTCAAAGTTTGTCCATGAATTTTACTTGTAAAATGTGAATGGAAAACGAGATTTTGTTATACGCAAACAAAAATGGACTGGAGGGAGTGATTGCTCTGACACGGACGCGACCTCTCATAGCGCAGGCATTGAACCGGTGCGCCGGCCAAGAGGGCCCCCACTCGCTGCAGGCCCGGCTGAACACGCCTCCTCGCTGCATGCAACCTGCTTCAGACTGCCCTGCCTGCCTTCATTGAATCCGCGCGTGTGTCGGCGACACGTGCTTCCGCGAGCCGGCCGGCATTTCAGAACACAAAAAGTGACCAAAATATAATTAATTATGCATGGTCTTGACTTGTTGTGCTCTCACTGGTAGCAGGAACTAGAGGTTTTTCTTTATTCATAACTCTCCTCAATTTTTTTGGCTTTGAAGTGAATCACAGTTGTGGACATTATGTATGAATGTGGAGATATCTGTGAACATGAGTTTGATGTGGAAGTTGAACTTGGAATGTCGGGCTTGCGCGTGAACTATACCATGTCCAATGCTTCGTCTGTTATTGTTTGGAAAGTAATTGCTGTTATTACATCCCTAAACAAAATTGTGCCACATCAGTAGATGCACGGACATCACAATAGGCATTCTAACTGGATAAACATTTGAACCTAGCTACTATGAAGGAAATTTTGTATTGACAACAATTTTAGATAGTAGGAGATGCCTAGCCTGCTCTGCCTCTGCTAGCTTATTTCTGGCTTCTTCCATCTCCTCTTTGGCATGGGTGAAGAGAGCATCTGATTGCTCTTTTCGCTTCTTCAGGAACTCAGCTACATTCTCAAGGGCTGCTGCACGCTTTGTTTCAGCCTTTACTAGAGCCACGAGGACACGAACAACTGACGACTCCACCTGGCTTGTGTGTAATCCAGCATCATATAGGAATTTGCACCTTGTGTCTAATCCAGCATCATTAGGGAACTGGCACCTTGTGTGTAATCTAGCCTCATTCTCGAAACATGATCTCGAGGTTGACCATACTTCCCTCCTCGCTGGAATTGCATCCTGACATGAAGTTACTTCTTTTTTAGATAATTACTCAGAGCAACCCAGATCCATTTAGTAGAAGCCAGATAAACAGAACTGGGAGAAGTGAATTCAAAAGGAAAAAAATATAAAAACAGACTACAAGGTGAGAACACCCACTTCCTACATCAAGCTAAAAATGAAAGCATTAGGATGATTAAGAATCTTCTTATGACACATCGAAGAACACGAGGCTTAAGAGAAACAGAAACTACAACATGTACACATCGAAGAACACGAGGCTAAACAAAAGTAATTGGAAGGGTGTTACTTACCAAAGCTCGTTTTACAGGTTCGGTGCAGCTCCTCTTTAACTTGCCATGCTCCTTGAAGATGTACCCAATATCCCATGTTTGGTCTTCATTGCTCCTCTGCATGTTCGCACTCGTGGTTTTAAAATCTCAACATGGCAAGAAAAATATACTACTACTAATACGCGCGCATCTTGTGGGCAACATTAAAGCACTCGTCTGCCATGTTAGAGCATCTCCAACAGAATCGCAACGCGCGGCGCTTTAAAAAAGCGTTTACAGTGCTGAGATCGAGAAGTAGAGATAGAGTGTAGAGGATAGTTCTCAGCATAGATAGATAAAAAAATAGATTATTCAACTACTCCTCATCTTCCGACTCCTCCTTAGTGATGCCCTCCTCCGACGTCTGATTGTAGGCGTGAAGATATCAATCGTTGTCGGATTCCTAGGGCGACGCTGCTCCTAGCCTCATGTTGAATTGAGCGTCCGCTTTTCGCCTACGCTTGTCCTCGCGATAGGCGGCTCGCTCCGCCCTCCTCTTATCCCTCTCCACCCTCCTTTGCTTGTAGAACTCGCGCTCGTTGATGATGTCATGCGGGAAGTGTTGGCGCCACAGCGCCATGGCTTCCACGTCCATCTCGGCGATGCCGAGATGGTGCTCCCGCCTCCGATTGTCACGACGATCCTCGTAGGTGATAAGCCGCAGCAGAGGCGCAAGCTCCTGTGCCCGCTCCCGCGTCAGCACGTTGGGGAAGTTCAATGTTCTATGAGGCCACCGAAGGCGCCACGCCACCGCGTCGTATGCGCGGGCGGCCTCGTTGGCGGTGTCAAAATTGCCGAGGCCGAGGCGCATCCCGCGGAACCGGATCTCAGCGGAGAAGCCACCGGAGGGGCGCGCGCGGACGCCGTGGTATCCCCAAGTTTCCCGGCGACGCGGCGGCATTGTGGCGCGGCGGCGGCGAGGCGAGAAAGAGCGTGGATTGAGCGGTGGCGAGGCACAGAGCGGGGAGAGAGCGGTGGCAAGGCATAGAGCGGTGGGAGGGCGTTGTATTTTATAAAGCGCACCGGACGCCGCCCGCCAAAACTAGCGCACGCACGGCCGCTTTTTACCGCGCGCACAATCCTTTCCCGACGTCTCTGCTATCTCTACTCTCTTCTCTACTGTTATATTTATTTTGTATTTAATATTTATCTCTACTTCTCTACTCTCTATTTTTTTTTACTTTTTCCCTACTCTTATAAAAACAGAGTTGGTGATGATGGTGTTCCTTCCATCCTGCAATATAGGCCATCCGATTTATATCCGACGGATAGGAAGGAAACTGTGGCAATTTTGCAAAAAGATACCCACACCCCTCTCCGCATTTGCAAATAAGGCATTCCCTCGTTCATCCTTTTCTCCCACAAGATAAACTACTCATACAAATGCATCTTGATGTGTGCAACGCATGTGCATCTTGCTAGTTCTAAAAAACTATCCATCATTTGCCACACTACTGGTTGCAGATGAAATACCTACCCAAGCACAGCGCGATACAGGAGTGACGCACAATTACAAGCTGATATTCTGTTGGACAATGGAGGCTATAACCAATTACTTTTACGGGAACAATAGCACCCAGGAAATTTGAAGGGTAGGTATGAACAAAATTGGAACTGCACATGTACTGCTAAGTGATTCAATACACACATTACCAATCGAGGAGGAGAACGATGGCCGCGGCGGCCTCTGTGAGTCATGGTCGGCAACGGGAGTCAGTTCATTGTCCACGACGGTGGTGCTTCTGCGCTTGGCGTCGGCTTCTGGGAAGCAGATCGGAGACCGTGGAAGACGGTGCCGAGGAAGAGGCTCTGTGTACGATGACGATGGTGGACCGGCTCCAGTGCGGCATACGAGGTCGTCGATGAGGCAGATGCACTGCGGTGGACGAGTGCGCCGATGTAGAAGGGGAGGAGCACGAAGGCTGCGGTGCCGTGGAGAAGTCTATTTTGCGGTGCGGATAGAAAATGGGGAGTATTCAGGTGTACTACTCTAGGTGACGGGGTGGGGTCGGCTGGGTAGGGTGAACCTGAAGTTACGAAAACAGCCCCCTACCAACTGTCATCCATAGGCATGTTCCGAAGGCTATGATGGTAACTTCCCACTGCTCGAATCAGGGTCGCGGGAGATTTTCCCGCCGACCTCAAAATTTTGTGACACTGAACCCCCGTGTAGCGTGTTGGGTGATTAGGCTAAGCAACTAGCGAGTAGTACTAGTAAACTCTGCATATTAGGTTTGACTAAAGTCAAACTTCCTAAAGTTTGACCAAGTTTATAGAAAAATATAAACACTTCCCATAATAGATATGTATGATGTGAAAGTACATTCAATAATGAATCTAATGGTATTTATTTGTCATTGTATATGTTAATATTTTTTGTTATAAACTTTTTGAGAGTTTACAAAACTTGACTTTGACCAATGCTAATACGCAGACTTAAATAAAAATGGAGGGTGTACACATTTGTTTTCTTAGTATGTAGTGAATTAATCATTTGTTGAAATTGTGAAATAAATATATTAGGCTACTGACTTCGAATGTAATGGCCTATACAATTCAATAGTTACAATCATTGTCGAATTCCAAGATGTATACGAGGTCTATAGTACTTCACAACATGCTCAAACACGCATAATCCCAGTCAAATGACAATCAAAATGCATTTCATAGTTATTACTTTGTAGGATGCAACAGAACCAACAATAATTCTACATCAGCCATTATAGAAGCAACATTTTGAACATATCCCAATGTGTGAATGAAACGTGCAGAGAGAGCTTGCGAAGATGGAGCAGATAGGGCAGGAAATATTGTATGTATGTGGACGAGAGAGTAGGAGACAAACCTAACGAAAAAGAAAGAGGGAGATAGAGAGAGAAAGAGAGATCAAGAAGTAAGGTCTGTGAGAAAGATGGAGACATGTAACATACGTGAGATGCATGTGCATCTAGATTTTGTACACGTGGAAGGAGAAGAGACAACAGGTTTGATGAGAGAGATGGAAAAACATGGACGAGAGGGGAAGGATCTCGTGGGTTGAGGGATTGATAAATTTGTGTGGGGGAGAGAGGGATTGGTAATTTTGTGCGAGAGAGAGGGTGGGGGGAGGAGACAGTCAGCTGTCGTCACATCATCCTGCTTCCAAATGGCCCCGCATTCTCTAGCGCAGTGTGGTCGCCGTCTTCGATCTCCTCGATGCCCTCTTTGAAGATTGAGGTGTTGTGCATGCTGGGATGCGAAGAAGCACAAGCGAGAGTGGTCGCCATATAACCTTGGATGGGGATGAATTGTGTGCTCGGGGGAGGGTGTGTGTGTGATGTGTGCTATCTCTGTGTGTGTGTGTGTGTGTGTGTGTCAGATATTGAGAGAAAACAAACCTAAGGAGAGAAATGTGTGTGTATGTGACGGAAAGCTACTTGCTAAACAAGGTATTCACGAAGAGATTGTGCGTGCAAGATAGAGAGCGATGTGCGGGCCTTGAGGTGGGCAGGGGCCGGGTGAGGGTGTCAAAATGTGCGCATTGATGCATGTGTTACACGCGATCGTGCGAGGGACGGACAAATCGAGAGAGATGGTTGTTGTTTTACGGATGCTCCTCTCTCTCTCTCTCACACACACATACACACAAGTAAAATAGAAGACCGTTCTCTCATGTATACACAACGTATCGGCATCTGTCTATGGCTCACTCATGCATGAACATTTGCACATTCACACCTCTCTATGTATCTATCACACGCACACCATCTCCACATTGCCCTTCCACCACAACACACATATGGACACATACACACGTTCTCTCTCAGTCACACACACAGGGGTTGTTTGGTTTGAGACTAAGTTTGCCTAAGGTTGCCACACCCAAGGTTAGGCAAGTTTGACCAACTTAGGTGGGTGTTTGGTTCAGGCCACACCTTAGGCAAGCCACATTAGGGTCCCACATTACATACACTCAAAAAGTGTGGAAAGATTCCGTTAGGCTTGCCAAGTTGTGGCTCTCATTTTGAAGAACTTAGGCAAGTGTGGCAACATTGTCTCTATGACAAGTGGGCCATAGGGGCAATAAAGTGTGGCAAGCCAAAGTGTGGCAAAAACCAAACACATGCCAACTAAACTGTGGCTGCCAAATTTTGGCTTGGCAAACAGTGGCTGGGAACCAAACAACCCCAAAATCAGTATTAAAAAAACTAGGGCGCACCTAAAACGTCCAAATCCAAATAAACACGAACTGGAGCTAAATTCAAATATATGGAAATATTGTAGCGTCAAGAACTTTTCCTGGAAAAAAATTGAGTAATATTCGGGGATTGTTTTCACACACACAAAAAGGTTCGATGGATGTCCTTCGAGTGCGACACGGTGACGCACCGTTCGATCGACCGCGCAGCCGCGGTTCACGCGCTTGCACAGGATTCCGTATCGTGGCTGTGGTAACTAATAAAAGCGCTGCCTAAGTCTAATGTTTATGTGTACTAGTACGGTTTTCTTTTAAGTTTGACCAACCCTATATAAAACTAAACTAAGCTTCCATACGCGCACTCATCAATATGCCGCCGTTGCGCATGCCGACGCCCGCATGCTCCGGCCAACAATTTCTCGCCCATCACCGCCGTGATGCCGCCAAGCCGAAGGCTTGCCCGCTCACGTCGTCTGCAGTCCCTCCTCGCGATGCCGCTGTGTTGCCAAGCACGCGAGCAGCTGGTGGAGCCGCGTCTATGCATGCAGCATATGAAGAGGAGGACGAGCGCGTGCTCCAGCACGCCGGCGAGGAGGAACTAGCGTGTCATTGTCGTCTCCGCCCGCACGGAGGAGGCGCGCATGGTGGCTGTCGCGGCGGAAGCGGGTCGCGCGCGCGTCGAGCCCGCAAACCGGGTGCGGACGCGGAATCTACCTTTGAGACCTTGAATGCCACATGGATCCTGCAATCTGAAGGAGCAATTTGGGTCAGTCGACTCTTGTGAGCCGTTTGATGCAACATGGATGGCTAGAAGGGCTTCTTCAACCCCCGAAATAGATGCACGGTTAATCTTCTTAGCCCGCCACACACCTAACCGCCTGCCGCCGCCGCCGCGCCTTCCCCTGAACCGCCTGCCACCGCCATGCTCCCCCCACCCCCGCCATCCGTTTAACCCCGGGCACGATCCATTTTTTTCGGTGAACTGCATTCCACACCCAACACTCATAAGATAGATCATGGGCACCCTGTCGTCTTCTTACTTCACTCCGTCGAACTTCTTTTACAAATCGACTGACCCAAATTATACTACTAGTACGAACGTATTAACTACAGTAGGAACACGAAGATATGAGTAGTAGTACCAACTGCAAGAAGAACAGTAGTAAGACATAGTACTAGTACTACTGTACGTACTAAAGAGTTCAAATAACGAGAAAGAACATAAACATAGTTCTGCTGGGGCCTCAGCACAACACACCCTTGAAAATAAACTAAGCAACTAGTCCGCTTGACACTGCAGTAGAACCAGCATGAGCGACGACACTGCCACCTACTCGGAGTCCGAGTCCACGTTCTCGACTTCGTCCTCGTCCCTCTTCCTCTTCACCGACGCTTCTTTGCTTGAACCAGATGCTGGGCTCTGCTTCTTCATCCAACCCTTGTATATATTTAAACAAAGGTAGGCATCCATTGCCGCGTACAGGATGTGATCTTCATCTAATGTCTTCGACTCCCATGCATGATGAAACTTGTGATGAGGTTTCTTCAGTTTAGCGTATGAACGATCAATCATGGCTGTTGCCAGGGTCAGCATTGAAGGCTGAGAGGAGGACACCAGCCCTTCCTTCTGGAGGTCGAAGGGGTCGCCTACAACGAGGCCAATCCGACCCAGGATTTCCTTGTCGTTCCTAAAGTCTACAGTAACGAATTTGACTCGGCCGCCCTTGAGGAACTTCTTAAATTCCTCGCACTCAACATCGGCATGTCATATGTGGTAGACCAAGCATAAGTCATGCATGCAAACCTGGATCACGATGGGCTTCTTGTTCTGTGCCTCCTTTAGTTTCTTCTCGCTTCCGAGGACTATGGTGTACTCAACATCTTGCCCAGCGACCCACTCATCATTTGAGTTTTCGAACATGCGTTTGAAGCGAGCAAGGCATTCTTTCACCGTTGCAGAAGAACGGGTGTAGATGACGTCGAACTCATCGCCAATGATGGTTCTAACATTGTACTCACCGCCGATCATGGAGATTTGGGACGCCATGGATTTGGGAGGAGGGTTAGTGTTAGTGGAACTATCGTAATGTGAAAGGACGGGACGACTGGGAGCGAACTGTTGTAAGGTACTGTGCTAGTAGAAGATGGGGACGAGTAGGGCGTGCGAACGGCGTGGGGTTGCTGGCTTGCCCGGTGGATAAACGGCTGCAAGCCCCCAAAGAGTTCTCGAGAACTATGCAGGACCCACTAGATGTCATGTCTACTAGACCCATATCGTAGGCTCGACGGTATAGCTTCTGCCTGTTCGCACGCCATGCCGGCTTGTGTGTAACTTCAATTAATTTCGTCAACCGTCGTGCCTCCCACGACCTTCGCCTCCCTCGCGTGGTCGCGCCCTTTGAGACTTAGACCGGCTATAAATGAGTAATTTTTTTGCCTACTCCGCATGCATGATACTCCCCCTGGTCCTTTTTACTTCTGTCAACCATTTATACTAAAAATATCAATATCTACAATACTGATTATAATGAGTATAAAGCACCTCTTGGGTGGGTTAGATTTTTTTTGGGTTAGTTGAGTTCAAACTAACCCAAACTAACTCTAACACATGGATCCAAACAGGGCCAAGGTTAGCTATTAGAGTACTACTACATCCCTTCTAGTTTAAAGGGCTCGATTCAAAAATTTGACCTACTCTTAGCCAGATAGAGGCGGTGGAATAGTTTTTGTAGTTCTTCACAAAAAATGTGTTCACCAATGCATGCATGAACACTAGTTACTCTAACCCCCCTCTCTTCTTTAATTCTTTGCCACATCAGCATGTTTGCTATTCCTGTGTGCATGATACCAGCTAAGATACCACCAATATGGCCAGCCTTAATCATCGCATGCAATAATTTAGTGCACCTTGAAATATGAACATGTGTGGGGCGTGTATGTTTTTAATAACTTGAGACTATACCTAGCCCAGCATGCAAGATGAGACTTATTATGCACCGTTCCCCATACCTACAGGAAGCCCATTCGTCTCCAAATCTTTTCCTCTCCATGTGTGGAAACAATATGCCTGCCAGACTCTCCTTCTCCCTCCGGCGGTCCCACCACTCCACCCCGTGTGGAAAAAATCTGCATGCATGACTCTCCTCCCCCCGTGCTCGTCCAATCCATTATGACCAACAATATTTCCACCCCTTCCCTCCCCCGTAATTTACTCCAACAAATATGCCCACGTAGCAGTTACTTAACTACAGGTGCATTGGGTAACTGACATATGGGCCCAACAGGGGTCTGGCCCACATGGTAGTGATGCAACTGGACCTGCAGTTAAGTCAGTGCAGCTCAGTCCATATCTTACATAGGTGTGCCATTGCTCGCTATAAATATTGCGCCTCCCACGTCATCGCTATCTCCTCCCCCTCACGTTCATGTTCATCGCTATCTCCTCCCCCTCCCTGGCTCCATCTCACGTCGACCACCAAGGCATCGCCACTCCCAAGCCCTAGGCGCCCCTCGCTGCACCGCGCGGACGGTCACACGTCGCCGTTCCGTTCCTCGCCGCCACTAGTCGAGGAGGACGCGTCAGCGTTCCGCTCCTCACCGCGACGCGACGCGTCGCCGTTCTGTTGCTCGCCGCCACTAGTCGAGGAGGACGCGTGGGCGTTCCGCTCCTCGCCGCGACGCGTTGAGGTGGACGCGTCGGCATTCCCAATCTCGCCAGCACATGCGTCGGAGGATGCGTCGGCTCCCCGCTACGAGGAGAACACCGCGCCACCCGCCGAGCCCCCCAGCCTTGAGGAGCTTTGGAAAGAAATGGATGTTGCCTTGTGGGAGGCTTTGCCTCCAGTAGAGCGCGCCAAAATAGAGGCGGAGAAGAAGGCCGAGGAAGAGAAGCGCACCGCGGAACAAGCTGCCTGGGAGGCCTATGTCGCGTCCGAGAGAGTCAGGCAATTGGCTCTTTGGCAGAAGGCTCATGCGAGGGCCGTGAGGGTGGCCGAGGACGCCCGTGCCGACGCCCTGAGTGCAGTCGGGCCCAAGCGCCTCATCTACGCCTGGCGGTACGTGTGTCGGGTGCACGCTTCTAGCAAGGAGGAGTACCTGTTGGCGCCAGATCACCACACCGGTGAGATCGCGCTCGCCCGCCGGCAAGCCGCCAATCAGCACCTCACGAGTTGCGAGGCTGAGGAAGAGGCGTTGTGTCGGCGCGCTGGGAAACGACCGCGCACCAGGGCACTCGTGGCGCGCCGCAAGCACTCCTGCGAGCGTCGTAGCTTTTAGGAGGAGTATAATTTTTGTTTCGTAAGGCGATCTCATTAGTTTTGGGACTCAAATGATAAATCCCGAACGTTCAGGAATTATTAGCGTCCTTAATTAAGTATGTAAAAGGGAAAGTTTGGAAACCTTGTGTATTCATACGCATTTTGCAAGTATGTGCATATAGCACAAACTTTACTATATACTATCGCACTACACGTCTTTCTCTATATATGCTTGCAGACTGTGCTTCTCCCTCCATCCAGGTCAATAAGTCATCTTTGGTTGTGCAGTGTGACCAAGAAGGAGGGAAGACTTATACACCTAGACGGAGCGAGTACTACTATTACTTATGTACGTGCAAATGCACGTTTTAACATTACGATGCGGTTTTTGTAAAAGTAGAAAAACAACACTAGTCAAGCTTGTGAAACGATTCAATGCAAAACAAATGCAAAAATGCCCGTTTGATTGTTTACTTTTAGCTTCCTTCTCTATGGTTATTTCTCTGTCGTACTTTGTATGGAGTATCTCACTGGTTGGAAAGGCATGCAAATTCCCAAACCGCTTCCTACACCCTGTATCGAATTTTTTGCCTAACAAGTTGTGCCGTGCTTTTGGAATTCCAACTTGAGTAATACTACTAGTAGGAGTACTAGGGGCTAGTTCTTTTAGGCTTCTAGATTAGTAATCCCATAACTACTACCTCTGTCCTGGTTTATTGGTCCCCATTGTAATCTGTGTCAAATTTTGATCATAAATTTAACTAATGAAATGTTAGTGCATGTCAGATGCACTAACATTTTATCATTTAAACCTTTGGTCAAAATTTAGCACAAATTACAATGGTGAGGAATAAACCAGGACGGAGGTACTACTAGTAGTAGTTTAGAAGCCCAAATAAATGAGTGAGGCACCTTAATGTTACTCTCCACTGTGACTAGTCTTATGGGAAAAGCTGGGGAAGCCGCCAAAAGAACTAGCCCTAGGAGTAGTAGCTAGGGATCGAGTGTGCGAGATGAACCGGAAAAGGTAAATGCAGAGAGATGAAATGCCAAAAAGACGGAGGGATGTGATGGTTTCTTGTCTGTTTATTTTACCAGGCCACTTATTACTGGGAGTGGTTGGGTTTTGTGATATGATGGCTTTACTGCCGCGCCACGAGCGGGGTGAGACTCCTGTGCAGCGCCGCCCTCTACACTAGTACTACTACATCGGCCGTGGTTTATCCCCCATTGAATTTGACTGAAGATTTAACTGACAAAATGTTAGTGCATGTCAACAAAAACAATATCGTTGGATTCGTATTTGAACATAGTTTTCAATGATATAATTTTGCATCATCATTTATCGTACTATATATAATGTTAGTTCAATTTTTGGTCGTACTAATCTATAGTAAGGTGCCCGTGCGTTGCACGGAAGAGTGAAATGCATTGATCGGGGAGTTATTTATTTTGACAAAGAATGTGGGGGTCATCTCATGTGTAACGGGTATCGATAGGTTTGTTCGGATATTATTTCATCTCTAGAGCTCACAAACATCCGGGTGAAATAGATAAAAAAGTATCTTTTGCAAACAAAAGCGTTCAACTGTTCAACCTGCATCCAAAACTTGTGAAGAAATAACTCTTATTGTGCTTTGCAGGAAATGATCTTCAAGAATTAGTTTTTGAGTATCCATTGTTATACATGTTGGCTACAGATGACATGGCACTTTCTTATAGTCAACAGTTGGCTATACTATTTAAGTATTAACCATGCCCTTATACACCTAGACGGAGGGATTAAATTAGGATGACTTGGAAGGGGGCAGAGGATATGCAAGAAATGGTTCACCATAAGTCTTTCACGAGTACTGTAGTAAAAATTCATACATGGAAGATTCTAGACTAAACCATAAATGGATACACTTTTATTCATGCGCGATACTCCAATAGAGCAAGATCATGCATGGAAGTCTCCACGTGCTTAGACAGCGGATTACATTGAGCGAAGACTAATGATCAACATTTAACTTGATAATGCAGATGTCCAGGTGAACCTCCTTGGAGTCCCCGTGCACATTGTTGGGGGTCAAATAATACCCTGCGTCTTCCATGTCCACATCGGCGGGAAAGTCCCAGCTCGGCAGAGTCCAAGTATGCTTGGTGTAGCCAGTGTCGCCGCCCACGTACCTCCGAGGGGTAGTAATAGTGAGCACACACCCGTATTAGCCTCGTGTCAGTGTCAGCGTTAGCGGCGTCACCCCTGACGCACACTACAGAGATGTTGCGGCGGCCTGCGCGGGCCTCGTCGGTGGCCACAATCAAGAGGAAGACGCTGCCGTCCTCCTCCGAGACTAGCAGGCGGCACTGATCCTCCAGCGACTCCGGCACGGTGAACGGGTAGCACGTCTCGTACTTGCTGTTCTTTGCCAAGGGCCAGTAGTGATTGGCACACGCCTGCGTCAGGTGATGCATGATGTCTGCCGGCAAGCCCGAAAACTGCACCGGGCACTCATAGCAGTAGACGAAGGGCTCCTTGGAGGCATCGACCAGGCCGTCCATGAAACGGGAGTGGTTGTAGGGGACATTCCGCCAGTTGAATATATGAGCAAGTTACTACGAGATTTAGTCCGAATAAGCACAAAATAAATCATGACGGCTATAACAGAGGTTAAACTAATCATGCCGACTAGCATAGTAGATGAACATATCGAATCTAGGACACAGACTAGAAACATGAATTCTACCACGATTTCAAACAGGAAGGACAGAAACACGTACGGTGCAACGGGAGCAGCACCATTGGCGTTGAGTTTGTCGCCCATGTCGTTGAGGAAGAGGTTGCCGAGGTTGGGGAAGAAGTCATCGTCGGCGAAGTCATCGCTGCTAGCAGTCGCGAGAGTGCGCTCCCCAAATGGAGGGAGTGGCTGTAGGGGACGTTGCGGCCGCCGAATGGAGCGCAGGAGTAGCCCACGAAGTAGTAGATGGTGCTCCTACCTAGTCTCTATTCTTATCTCTATCTCTACTACTCTTCTTTGTTTTTTATAATATACTAGTTGTAGTTGTCAAATCGAATAGTATTGCACCGTCCACTGCACGCTTGGTTGAACACGCCTCCTCGCGTCCATCAAACCCCTCCGTTAAACCTGCATGCAAACTGAGAAACCTACTCCGGCCCGCGGGAGGAAATTTGCCGGTTGCCGTTGGAGAATAACAGAGTCACGTCCAATCCATTTGAGTTAATTGCGTGTATGATTCTCCCTCTATAAAAAGTTAATTGCATCCTTAATCTTGTATTCTAAGTACTCTGTGGGTTCCACTGTCAATACAGTGTACATGACTTGCAGGCTGGCTACATAATCGTACAAAAGGTTAAAAAGAAACAAATCCAAGACTTGCAGGATTGGAGTTAGCACCGATGGCAGTTCGTAGTCGTTCCACGCTCGGGCATTGAAGTTTGTAACTATTTTAGATTAGAACATACTACTCCTCTGGTGCTAGTAGTAGAGCAGAGTCCTACTCCACTACTACTCTACTCAAGCAAGTTAGGGCATAGTAGCAGGCACTGTAGGGAGTACCAGTACTGTGATCACTCAAGCAAGTTGTCTGACTTTGATATGACCCTACGCTGCTGGTATGTGTGTCGTAAGTCAAGTGGCGTGCCATCATCACCAGTCCACTTCCCGCAGCACATATTCGTTTCTCCATCTTTGTCCGCTCTTCCATCCCCGCTAAGGCGCCTCCCCCCTCGTCCGAAACCCAAGCACTAACAATGGCAGAACCGAGCAGCGTCCGCCGAAAGAGTGGCTGGAATTCGCTCCCCACAGAGGTAATCAAGCTCATTGTTTCGCGTGTGGACAATCTCAATACCATGCCGCTCACCACGTGCTCACCGGGGCTGTACCGTTTACTCAAAGCCCTCAGGCCGGAGCTTTTTAAGCCAGCTCCTTGCTTGCTGATGCCGCCTGATCTTCAGAAACGGCGTGTCACGCAGCATAACGATCGTAGGGGGGCGAGCATCAACCCCCTTGACTGCGATCTGATCCCCGTCACCCTCAACTACATTAACGACATGTACTGGGTCGGCATGAACACGTCTTGGATGGTGCTCGTCGACGGCCGCGGTAGCTGGATGCTCGTGGATGTCTACACCCGGTGATTGATCCCCCTTCCGTCGATTAACACTGCACTGCTTTGGCACGGCGGCCCAGGATACTCGGAATCTTAGAGTAGCCAACATGATACCAAGTTTGATTTGCTCAAGGTTGTAATCTGCCAAGTGCCCACAAGATCTGCGAATTATAAAGACTTCAGGCTAATTGCGTTCTTCAACCACGGTCTCGCCTATCTAACAGGTACTGCGGTAAGTGGATAAATCTGCACGTCCATCGCAGGATCATACATCCTCCATGGTTCTCTGATGCCATTGAACACAAGGGCTTCATTTACGCTGTCGACTCGGTCTATGGCTAGACGTATTGCTGGCCTACTCCAGTCATCGCTACAAACGGCTGTTACAGCAGTATGTTACTTTCCTATGATATCATGATGGCTTGCTTATATTACTGTCAACATTTACTGAAAAAATATTCATGCTCATAACATGTTGTTCTTAAGATTGACTACATCAAGAGCCCTTTTTTATTTGACTCCAACTTTTTTTTGAGGGTTATTTGACTCCAACTTGATATGATGTTGTAGGCCGCCTGGTGTCCCTACCCTTCCTAATCCCAGAACCTTTCAAAGAAAAGCGGCATGGCAGTTGCAGGTGGTTCCTGGCTCGATCAGACGACGGCGAACGATTGATGATCGTTCGCACGTACCGGACGTGTTGTTTCACGGAATACAATCACAGTCACTGCAAGGTCTTTGAGCAGGATCCCGGCTTCTCTGGGCCTTTAGGAATTTTTGACTGGAGGTTGGTAAGTAGCCTTGGTACACGCTCTTTGTTTGTCGAACTGAATTATCCGATTAACCAGGAGATAACCGATGGCAAGGATCATGATGGCAGCGTGGTTTCATTCATCAGGCAAAACTGTGTGTACACAGCGTACCATGCATCTCTGCATGCACCATACCCTGATATGTGCCGCCATGCTCTGCAGCCCAAAGTAGGAGAGAGGGTCGCAAGTATCAGACTTCGACCTGCTGGCTGGAGTTTCCCCCGTTAGGCACCCATCTGGTTCAAGCTGTCAGCCAATCTCCACAGCTTAATAAATAGTAACGTCTAACTGAGCCAGTTAGTTAGATGCGTACACTTGGTGTAGTAGGATCTTTATTTAGTTTGATGCATACACTTGTTCTTTTTTGGTAGCCCTTTTGTAATGATGGCTGATGTTTGGTTTGGAAGAGAGAGCTGCGTCTTCACTCTTTTGGCCTGCTTACTGCTTCTGTTGCACCCCAGCCCTGGTTGTTGCTGCTGCTGTTTTCAATGTATAATCAGTAGTATATTTCGTCTGTTGGTTGACTAAATGTGTTGTTAGAACGACAAACACAATGTTTTGGAAGTTGTTGCATGGTTCAATCCTTTAGTGCCCCGTACCGTATGTAGCGCATACTATTTTTCGTACGGAACACATTTTCCACTTGTTGATAACATGCAACCCACTGATGAAGGCCCAATAGAGAAGCCCATAATTAACTAGAAGGGAGGCTCTCACATGAATCCGGCACAGGTACATGCTCATGGTCCCCTAAACATAAATAAGTAAATAAATAAATAAAGCTAAATTCTCATGCACCAGTTCTTTAAATTCACGATTTAACAGCAGGATATTATTTCCTATGATAGTGTCGTTACATTCAGTCGATATTATGCTTCGGCAAAGATAGCGACTAGTCTTCTTTCTCCCAGCATTTTCTTTCTGCAACCAGCGGACCCATGCAAATCGTAGTCAACGTCGTAAATAGTTTCGGTCCATTTTTATTTTTCAATAAGTATGTCCAACCCAGCCCAGCACATTGGCGATAGCACTTTATCCTCCGCCTTGGTGCGCTCGCCGCGGCACCGCGGTCCGGCCCTGTCAACATAGTTTTTTTTCGAAACGGTCCCTGTCAACATAGTGAATCAGGAGAGGACTGTAGTTGTGAGCATGATAGTACGGACCCACCAGGTCCACTCCCGAACACAAGCACACACCTCTTTTACTACTTAGATGAACCCCTCGTTTTTTTTACTCTAATCCACCCTGCTGATATCTGGGACCCACATCATTTTCAACGTATAGTCAATTAACGACAGAATTGCACAACTTTTTTTAGTAGTAATTTGGAGGAGCATGCTATAAACTGGGTTGTGCGGTCTCTGTGGCCCGTCTAACAACATGACCAGCCCAGCAGTTTTTTCTTTGGGAAAATAGGTAGCCCAGTATTTCTTTTTGAAGAATACCCAAACTAGGCCTATTTGTTTTCTCCGACTTACTGGGCTGCAAATCTTTCAAGACAAGGAGGGATGCATTCCGGCCTGGCCAAAGAGTATGGTCAGTGTCAGTTAAAGGTAATATCAAAAGGGGTTGAAAATTCCAGAAAAATTATAGCAAATGAGATATTAGTTTCCTTTTTTGTTTTTGTTCTTCACTGATTTCGTATACGTATTTCATTGGATTTAACATTACATAGTACTAAATTATTTTTAAATTTGTTTTAGTATGGATACTAATTTTTGGATTAAGAATATTTTATTCCCCAGCAAAAATTTGCGAATTTTCAAAATTTCCCACATATTTAGTTAATTTTTTAACCCTGGTACTGACCAGAAAATGGGCGGCAATTCTAAAAATGGAAAACAGGCTGCAATAAATTCCATATGAATTAGAAAATGAGTAAAAATTATAAAAATAATAGCAAATGGGCTGTACATGCCACATATTTCGAGGCTGACTTGTTTACACAAGGCTTTGTCAGTCAACACACGATTCTAGCAGCAGTGACTGTTGGATGTCCGTCCAACGGCCGACGTGCTTCTTCAATCTCTGGTCTTCCTGCTCCAGTAGCCTAAACTAGCGCCGACGGGACTGCCTGCTCCCTCCTCTTGTGGCCCGCTGTGATGCCGCGCAGGCTTCCCTGGCCCACCCTACTCCCTCCGCTGGCCTTGCTGCACGCAATCAACTGCTTCCTTATTACGCAAAAAAATGATTCCTCCCACTGACATCTGGGGCGCACCGGTTGGGAGGCTGACCTGTGGGCCTACTAAGTTGACGCGTACGCAGGGCTTGTCAACTTAGTCAACAAACGGTTCTAGTAGCAATAACCGTTGGATTTGAATCGAACGGTCCTGCTGCTTCTTCAATCGCTGCTCTTCTTGCACCAGCCGCCCAAACCAGCGCCGGCGAGACCGCCTGCTCCTGCCTCCAGTGGACGGCTGTGCTGCCGTTGAGGCCTCATCGCCCCCTACTACTCCCACCACTAGCCAGGCCCTGCGGCGACGGCAGCCTCACACCGTAGCCGAACCAGTGAACCCTCGTACTCCTCTCCGCATGGGCATCCACTACCGCATCTTCCCCGGCTCCACGTCGTCCCCTTCCTAGGCCTCACCGTCGTCCACCGCCTTGGTGCTCTCGGCGCGGCGTGGTCAATGTGGTCAACGACCGACTTCCACCGGAAGAGTACTGTACGTGGAGAGGCTGACAGCTGGGTCCACGGCCACAGCCCAGTTTTTTTGTGATTTGCCAAGTAAGTCGCTTTGTTAGGCCTGTTGGGCTGCAAATATTTCAAAACGAGGAGAGCTTTCATTCGGCTGGTCGAGAAAATGGCCTATCAATAATGAGAAATGGGATGTACATTTTTAAAACACATCAAACCGACAATTAGTTTCAATTTTCTTTTTTCATTTCGAGATTTTAAATTACATTAATTTTTATGCGTGGACAATTTGTTGGATTTTATATTGATATACATTTATTTTTAAAATCAGTTTGAATGTGACTCGAAATTTCGGGATTAAAAACAGTTCGGACTCCACCGAAGTATGCAAAATTTCGTATTATTTTTTAACCGTGGCCACAATATGGGCTGTAATGCTAACAAAAATAATATGGGCTCCAAAAAAACCTTAAGAATTAGCAAATGGGATGTAAATTATTAGAAATAATGGCAGATGGGCTGTATGCTATTTTCCACGGATTTGAGGCTTTCCTAAAAAAAGGTTGACGCACAAGTAGTGACCGTTGGATGTCCATCCAACGGCCATCGTGCTTCTTCAATCTCTGCTCTTCCTGCTGCAGCCGCTCAAACAAGCGCCGGCAAGACTGCCTGCTCCCTCCTCTCTGCGGCCGGCTGTGTCGCCGCGCAGGCCTCACCGCCCCACCGTACTCCCATCGCTGGCCTAGCCATCCCTCTACTCACCCACACCTGCTGTTATTCTCCGGCGACGGCAGACGAACCAGTAAACCCTCGTACAGTCGTACTCCCCTCCGCATGGGAAACAACTGCCGAGTCTTCCCTGCCTCCGTGTCGTTCCCTTCCTAGGCATCGCCGTCGTCCACCGCCCTGGTGCTCTTGGCATGGCCTGGTCAACATGCTCAACGGCCGACATGCATCTAAAGTGGACTGTACGTGGAGAGGCTGACAGGTGGGTCCACGGCCGCACGCAAGGAAATGGCTCCTTATTATACGCAAAATAATGATTCCTCCACCTGACATCAGTGACCCATCGAAAGGGCCTCTGTATTTTGCGAAAAAAATGTTACCGCCGCTGACAGCTTGGACCCACCAGCTATATCTTCGCACGCAAGTAAGTGCCTCCTTATTACGCACAAAACAAAAGAATACTCCCCCTGTTAGCTGGGACCCAGTATAGTGGCAGGCTACCTTGTGGGCCTACTAAGTTGATGGGGACGGAGGGCTTTGTCAACTTAGTCAATATGCACGATTCTAGCTCCAGTGACCGTACGATGTCCATCCAACGGTCGTAGTGCTTCTTCAACCTCTGGTCTTCTTGCTCCAGCCGCCCAAACCAGCGCCGGTCGTGCCTCGTGCTCCTGCCTCCCGTGGCGGGCTGCGATGCGGTGGAGGCCTCACCGCCCCCAACTACTCCCACTGCTGGCCAGGCCATCCCTCTACTCACCCACACCCCCTGTTATTCTGTGGTGTAGGATCAAAAGTATGTCTAGAGGGGGGTGATTAGACTACTTGACCAAATAAAAATCTTGCCTTTTTCCAATTTTAGTTATTGGCAGATTTTAGCAACTTAGAACAAGTCAAGCAATCTTAACACAATTCAAGCAAGCATGCAAAGAGTATATGAGCAGCGGAAAGTAAAGCATGCAACTTGCAAGAGTGTAACGGGAAGGGTTTGGAGGATTCAAACGCAATTGGAGACACGGATGTTTTTGTCATGGTTCCGATAGGTGGTGCTATCGTACATCCACGTTGATGGAGACTTCAACCCACGAAGGGTAACGGTTGCGCGAGTCCACGGAGGGCTCCACCCACGAAGGGTCCACAAAGAAGCAACCTTGTCTATCCCACCATGGCCATCTCCCATGAAGGACTTGCCTCACTAGCGGTAGATCTTCACGAAGTAGGCGATCTCCTTGCCCGTACAAACTCCTTGGTTCAACTCCACAATCTTGTCGGAGGCTCCCAAGTGACACCTAGCCAATCTAGGAGACACCACTCTCCAAGAAGTAACAAATGGTGTGTTGATGATGAACTCCTTGCTCTTGTGCTTCAAATGATAGTCTCCCCAACACTCAACTCTCTCTCACATGATTTGGATTTGGTGGAAAGAAGATTTGAGTGGAAAGCAACTTGGGGAAGGCTAGAGATCAAGATTCATATGGTAGGAAAGGAATATCTTGGCCTCAACACAAGTGTAGGTGGTTCTCTCTCAGAAATTGTAGGTTGGAAGTGTAGGTTCATTCTGATGGCTCTCTCCGCGAATGAAAAGGAGGTGGAGGGGTATTTATAGCCTCCACACAAAATCTAATCATTACACACAATTTGCCAAACTCGGTGGGACCGAATTGATAAACTTGGTCGGACCGATTCAGCAAATCTAGTGACCGTTAAGATTTTCGGTGGGACCGACATGTAACTTGGTAGGACCGATATGGTTAGGGTTAGGGCATAATCTAATCTCGGTGAGACCGATTACAAAAACTCGGTGAGACCAATTTTGGTAAACAGCTAACCAGAGAGTTGGTCAGGTAAACTCGGTGGGACCGATTTGCTCATTTCGGTGAGACCGAAATGTTACAAAAGGGAAACAGAGAGTTTACATTGCAATCTCAGTGGGATCGATCGCTCATCTCGGTGGGACCGAAATGTTACGAAGGGAAACGGAGAGATTACAATCCCATCTCGGTGAGACCAAGATCCCTATCGGTGAGACCGATTTGCCTAGGGTTTGTGGCAGTGGCTATGACATCTGAACTCGGTGGCGCCGGATAGAAAGAATCGGTGGGGCCAAGTTTGACTTTTGGTTTGGGTCATATGTGGATGTGAGAAAGTAGTTGAGGGCTTTGGAGCATATCACTAAGCATTTTGAACAAGAGCCTCATTAAGCAACACCTCATCCCTCCTTGATAGTATTGGCTTTTCCTATGGACTCAATGTGATCTTGGATCACTAAATTAGAAAATGTAGAGTCTTGAGCTTTGAGCTTGAGCCAATCCTTTTGTCCTTACTATTTTGAGGGGTCCACTTTTCTCATCCGTGCCATGCCAATCATTGAGCTTTCCTGAAATATTAATCTTGAAATAGCATTAGCTCAATGAGCTATATGTTGTTAGGAATAACCAAAACCACCTAGGGATAGTTGCACTTTCAATCTCCCCCTTTTTGATAATTGATGACAGCATATAGATCAAAGCTTCAACAAATGATAATAAGAGTGAAAAACATTGTCGCTTTGAGACGTATGTGAAAAGCAAGAGCTCCCCCTAAATTTGTGCATAGTTTAAGATTTGCTTTGGACTGCAAATGCACAATGAGTTAGGATCACGGGTTACTCTTCCATGTCACATACATCTTGGTGGAGCGCTCAAAATGATAATAATTAAATACATGCACTCATCACCAAGCAAAGTGAATGATCATATAAGGATATAAAAGGATAATGTCATCCAACAAGCATTAAGGTAGCATATGATCAAACACATGATCATCCAAGTATCACACAAAAGCATAAAGTATCTCAAACAAGCAAATAACGAAGTTCAACCACCAAAAACACAAGAAAAAACAAAGAGCAACACACTCTCTCTCGAAGCCTATGATCTATACATTTTCTCCCCCTTTGGCAACAAGTTACCAAAAAGTTCATAAAAAATGCATAGTGCTAGATCTACTCTCAGGCTTGGTCTTCAGGTGGTGGTGTAGATAGCACGCCAAGGACAAAAGCATCAGTTGATGTAGATGGTGCTGGAGCTGGTGGCACTGAAGCTGTAGCTGGTGCAGATGAGGTTGCTCTGGTGTCTGTAACTGGCATTGCAGCAGATCTCTGAACTCTGGGAACTCTGGCAAAAGCATCAGTGGTAGACGTGCCCTTCTTCTCCTGCACTTCCTCCTGAAGTTGCTCAACAACTGACTGGATCTCAGTGACCTTCACATCTAAGTCATAGAACTTCTGCTCCATGATCCTCTCCAAGCTCTCCTGGTTTTGAGTCAGGGTGGCCAATCCCTTCTCAATCCTCAGAGTGGAGGAAATCAAGTAGCCAAGCTGATCTTGCTTGCTCTTCAGAAGATACTGAGATGCATCATCCATGGTTGGCATCTTTGCAGCCTTTTCAGTCTTTGCCTTCTCCCTCTTTGCTTGTGCTTGCACAGAAGATGGTTCATTTTCATCCATGACAACAGTGTTGTCCTCAAAGTCTGGGTAGATGTGCAGGTGCTCCTTGTCCAAAAGATATGTGCCAGTGCCCATCTTGGAGTTGATCAGCTCCTGAATCTGTGGGGCATACCCACAACTCCTCTTCTGATCTGCAGATGTCCTCTTTATGGTTTCCACAATTAGGCTCATGACCTTGAACTTTTGTGGGACATAAAAAATGTGCAGCAAGTTGATGGAGTGTCCTCTGATCATTCTGTGATCTCCTGACTTTGGCAATAGAGTGTGCCTGAGGATCCAGTTGATTGTAGGCAGTCCTGACAGCAAGTGTTTCACAGATCCAAACTGGTGAGTCTCAAGATCTGCATCTGGAATCTCCTTGTACATACTAGCCATGGAGTTGTGATCCTTCTTCTTCTTGGCATAGACATCCAAGTCATCTTCTTGTTCTTCTGGGGCATTGATCAACTGAGCCCATTCCGCAACTGTTGACTGGTACCTAGTACCTTTAGACATCCAGACAATCTTTCCATCTGGGTAAAAGTGAGCTGTGGAGTAGAACTGCATAATAAGCTCATCATTCCATTTTGTGAGCTTCTAAGCCACAAACGTATCAACTCCACAAGCCTTGAAACTATCATAGACTCCAGGATAGTGTTCCTCATTTTCCTTGATGTACTCCCAGTTGACCCATCTCATGTCACACACTATGGGCTTCTTGTCAAGCAGAATTGTCTCATAGAAGTCCTGCTGTTCCTTTGTGTGAAATCTATAGTCCACAGCAGTCCTTCTCCTGGTAGCATATGGATCAGACTTTCTCCATAGTCTCAATCCCGAGGCCTTCCTGATTTTCATGTTCTCAGCTACTGGATGAGCATCATTGTGATCTGGAATTTTGGGCTTCAGCTTCCTCAAGACATGTGACTCATCATCTTCTTCCATAGCAGCTTCAGGCACTGGGCCTTGTTCTTCTCTACTGCTGGGATGTTCCTTGTGCTCCTCTTGGGTGCAGGTTTGGGTTTTGAGCAGCTGTCTTGGGAGATTCCTTGGGCTTAGATGGAGCAGCCCCTGACCTTATAGCATCTCCCATAAGCTTTTGAGCTTTGGGTGCTGGAGGTGCATCATCTTCCTCTTCCTCTTCAGAGTCTCTCATCATTGAGGGCTTGCCAAGAACTCTGGCAGTGGTCTTATTGACCCTTTCCTTCCTCTTTTTGCCATCTCCAGCTTCCTTGGGTTCAAGAGTGAACACCATGGTTTCTCCTGTGGGAACTTTCCTAGGTTTAGACATAGGCTGTCTTCCTGCAGGCTTCTTGGTCTTCAGACCTGGCTTAGTTGTAGCAGTTGTGCCATATTCCTTCTTGAGCACTGTCTTCTTTGAAGTGGCCTCTTCCTCAACTGCCACATAGTCCTCATCCTCAGAATCTGAGGTTCTCTTCTTTCTGGCCCTGGTGGCAGCCTTAGGCAAGTTGCTTGGAGTGCTCCTGCTGCCATTATCATAGCTGCTAGAGGGACTAGTGCCCTCACTCATGTGAACTTGCTCCTCAGACCTGTTCTGACTGTCACTCTGATCTGACATTATGCAAACACTGACAACAAACCCTGTGAATAGATTATAGATGAGGTAGATTGGATGAGTATCACAAAGTGCAGAGGTTTTTGCAAAAGAATGAGTCAAAAACTTAGTTTTAGTTTTCCACAGAAAGCATTTCGGATCTACCAATTTGGAATCTCGGTGATACCAAAGCAGCTTTTGGAACCTAAACTAGTGAACTTGGTCAAACCGAGTCACAGTTCGGTGGCACCGAGACTGCTAGGGTTTCACAAAGACTTGAACTCGGTCGCACCTATTTGCAATTCTTGGTCAGACCAAGAATCACATGTGCAATGGCCTTAGCCAAATCGGTGGAACCGATTTCAACAACTCGGTTGGTCCGAGATGGTTTCAGCGGAAACCTAACCCTAAATTTTCAATCCACAACTAATCTACGGAGTGATTTCATTGGATAGAGTGATCTCAATCGTGGCAAGATACATGGCAAAACAATGTGCTAGGAATCGGAGTGAGAATAGCACAAAGATCAAGTCCATACCCT
Organism: Aegilops umbellulata; assembly: GCA_032464435.1. Taxonomy (NCBI): domain Eukaryota; kingdom Viridiplantae; phylum Streptophyta; class Magnoliopsida; order Poales; family Poaceae; genus Aegilops; species Aegilops umbellulata. The sequence continues at coordinate 117,613,955 of CP136054.1, read as the reverse complement.
AGTGCGGCGGTGGACTTGCTACGGCGGCAACGGCGAAGACGATCCCGTTGACGCCGGCGGAGACCAGCGGCAGGAGGCAGCTGGCGACGAGGAGGACGACCCGGAGACCCAAGGAGGCAGAGCAGGCTGAGCGTGGGCGAAGGGGTTCGGAAAAATTTCCAAATTTTGGCCCGGGGATATATATAGCCTGACACTGTCGGTGTGACAGAGTGGAACAACTCGTTGTGACCGAAAAGTTCAAATCGGATGCACCGAGATTGAAAACCTAGATCGACTTAGTGATCTCGGTATGACCGAAATGGATGAATCGGCCAGACCGAAACGCACAAAGAAGTTTTGGAAGTTTAAGTCTATGACGAATCGGGGACTCCGAGTGCTCCTCACATAGAGTGGTTCGAATCTGACTTGATCAAACTTTGTGATGTAGCGTGAATAGAGTTTGAGACGAGAAAAGCATAGATAGCTGGAGAAGGTTCTTAGGCATTCTTGTCCATCCACTTGGCAAAAGAAAAGGAACCAATCAATCAAAACAACAAGTGGATGTCCTCGAATGGGTAAATTATGCAACCAACATGCTCACACAATAAAATGGCAGATGAAATATGTGGCAAAGCATGCACAACCAATTCTAGCATCTATCAAGCAATTGGCGATGACTAGGTCATCTATATATGAGTATATTGACTTAGGAGTCAAATGAGAACATTTGATCATAGGTCATACTCATCATTTAAGCACAAGTGGGGTTACAACTTTTACATAAAGCATTGTTGTGTTCACACCATTAGAGTTTCTTTATCTCAATTCTTAGAGTAAAGCTCCCCCTAGATGTGAGATCCCCCCTAAGAGGGATGAACTAACCTTGGGTTTTTTCGATGATGACTTCATGTAGGTGTTGAATATGTGGATGCTCAATATTGATATAGATCATTTGGAGCAATCCTTTGGACTGAGTTGCACTTTCAATTCCTACACGGGTTAGTCGCACAAGGAACAGAACAAGGATGTCCATAGACATAGAGTGATGCACATGCAAGATGATGTCTATGAAAGCATTAGGCTACCTTGTCCCTTGTCTTACCAACAAGAGGGTTTGTGACTCCTTGAACTAGTGCAAGATGTGGAAGTTGATTGCACTTGTCCTTGCCAAAATGATAAGAGAGAAGTATGTTGGCGGAGTCACCCTCAAGAACTCTCTAGTTCTTCTTCTTTTGGATCCACACCATCTTGATGGGAATCCTTGGAGTTGTAGTTGTACTTGATGAAGTAGAACTTGATGTAGTCTTGGGAACCCACTTGACCAAGGCCTTAGGTGCTTCTTCAAATGCATCAATTTCCTCTTGAAGCTTATCCTTTCCTTTTTGCTTGTGGTCTTGTGGTGGAAGATCATCTTGAGCTTGTGTCCTTTTGAAGGAAGTAGCTTCTCTTGTTGAGGAACAAACTTCGTCTTGGGGTATTGATCTTCTTCCCACTCAACTCCATTGGCATTGAACTTTCGTTCAAAACCAACACCTTGGTTCTTCCGGTGCCTTCCTTGCTTGCGTACAATTTCCTCGAATTGCTTACTCCCGGCAAAGCTCTTGTAAACACCTTTCTCTATAATTCCCTTCAATAAGCTATTTTCTTGCTCAAGTGTAACTTGGCTAAGAGAATCATTAGTGGAATCAAGAGAACTACTAGAAGCAACAACATTAGATTTAGCATGATTATTGTTACTACTAGAGGAAGAATCTTTCTTGTTCTTGTTACTAAACTTGACTTGAGGCATGTAAGTGGATAAGAGTAAACGCTTGGCAATGTAAGAAGAACTTTTCTTGTGAAGATCATCATTGATTGCCTTTAAGAACCCATGCTCTTGCTCAAGGTTGAGCTTCTCAAAACATAATTTCTCATGAGTCCTTAAAAGTTCTTGATGATCTTCTACGATAGTTTCATGAGCTAACTTAAGAGTGTTTAGTTCTTTAGTTAGAGACTCAATCTTCTCCTTATCATTGTCATTTGTTTTATCTTGATTAGCATGATTAATTGACGTTTCATCATAGTATTCATCACTAGAGTTGTCAACAAGTAAATCATCATCACCTAACAAGTCATCTTCATCACTATTGAAATCAACATACTCGGGGTGTGATACCTTTGGGCCTTTAGCCATGAAGCATCTTCCAAGTCCTTCATTTGGTGAATCAAATATGTCGTAGGAGTTGGTTGAGACAAGTGCTAGACCGGCAACACCTTCATATTGAGTATATTCGGAGTCGGAGTGATAGCTTCTCTCGGAGTGATTGTCAGAGTCAGAGCCGGATACCCATTCACCAACATGAGCTTGATGTCTTCGTTTTGTGTAGCTCCTTGATGACTTGTCCTTCCTTTCACAATCCTTGCTTCTCCGGGATGTTCTTCGTTCATAACGATCATTTCTACTCCTTCTCTCTTTTGATGGTGATTCTTCTCTTCTACTTCTTCTATTTGGAGAATCTTCTCTTCTCTTGTAGGGTGTCGTACACTCATTGGAATAGTGTCCGGGTCTTCCACAATTGTAGCAATTTCGCTCTCGACTAGAAGATCTTTTGTCATTGCAGGACCTTGACTTGGAGCTTCTCTCTTTGCTTCTACTCTTATAGAACTTGTTGAAGTTCTTCACCGTTAGGCTCAGTTCTTCATTGAAGGTTTGCTTCTCACTTGATGACGTGGGATCTTCACATGAGGCTTTGTAAGCACCACTTGACTTGTTATGGAGCTCCTCCTTATCCTTGAGTGACATCTCATGAGCAACAATTCTTCCAGTGACTTCCGTTAGCTTGAGATCTTTGTAATTGGGCATCATTTGGATCAATGTGTATACGGTATCATATTTTCCTTCCAAGGCTCTTAGGATCTTATTGATGATGAATTTGTCGGTCATCTCTTCACTTCCTAAGCCGGCAATCTCATTTGTGATGAGAGCAAGCCTAGAGTACATTTCGGCGACACCTTCACCATCCTTCATTTTGAACTTGTCAAGTTGACTTTGAAGCACATCCAATTTGAATTCCTTGACGGAGTCGGTACCTTCATGCATATCAATCAAAGTATCTCAAATTTCCTTTGCATTCTCAAGACGACTGATTTTGTTGAATTTTTTGGGGCACAATCTGTTGAAGAGGATATCACAAGCTTGAGCATTATATTTCAGCATCTTGAACTCTTCAGCGGTAGCTTCACGATTTGGTTCTCTCCCATCAAAGAAATCACCTTGCAAGCCAACACACACAATATCCTAAACGGCGGGGTTATGTCCAAGAATATGCGTTTTCATCTTATGCTTCCAACTAGCAAAATTAGTACCATCAAAGTAAGGACCTCTATGGTGGTAATTTCCCTTGCTAGACGCCATACTCTCCTAGGTTGTGAAACCAAGGCTATGACCACCAAAAGCTATGGAATCAAAGCAAATGGAGACCAAAGCTCTGATACCACTTGTAGGATTGAAAATATGTCTAGAGGGGGGGTGATTAGACTACTTGACCAAATAAAAATCTTGCCTTTTCCCAATTTTAGTTCTTGGCGGATTTTAGCAACTTAGAACAAGTCAAGCAATCTTAACACAATTCAAGCAAGCATGCAAAGAGTATATGAGCAGCGGAAAGTAAAGCATGCAACTTGCAAGAATGTAACGGGAAGGGTTTGGAGGATTCAAACGCAATTGGAGACACAGATGTTTTTGTCGTGGTTCCGATAGGTGGTGCTATCGTACATCCACGTTGATGGAGACTTCAACCCACGAAGGGTAACGGTTGCGTGAGTCCACGGAGGGCTCCACCCACGAAGGGTCCACGAAGAAGCAACCTTGTCTATCCCACCATGGCCATCGCCCACGAAGGACTTGCCTCACTAGCGGTAGATCTTCACGAAGTGGCGATCTCCTTGCCCTTACAAACTCCTTGGTTCAACTCCACAATCTTGTCGGAGGCTCCCAAGTGACACCTAGCCAATCTAGGAGACACCACTCTCCAAGAAGTAACAAATTGTGTGTTGATGATGAACTGCTTGCTCTTGTGCTTCAAATGATAGTCTCCCCAACACTCAACTCTCTCTCATGGGATTTGGATTTGGTGGAAAGAAGATTTGAGTGGAAAGCAACTTGGGGAAGGCTAGAGATCAAGATTGATATGGTAGGAATGGAATATCTTGGACTCAACACAAGTGTAGCTGGTTCTCTCTCAGAAATTGTAGGTTGGAAGTGTAGGTTCGTTCTGATGGCTCTCTCCATGAATGAAGAGGAGGTGGAGGGGTATTTATAGCCTCCACGAAAAATCTAACCATTACACACAATTTTCCAAACTCAGTGGGACCGAATTGATAAACTCGGTCGGACCGATTCAGCAAATCTAGTGACCATTAGGATTTTCGGTGGGACCGACATGCAACTCGGTAAGACCGATATGGTTAGGGTTAGGGCATAATGTAATCTCGGTGAGACCGATTACACAAACTTGGTGAGACCGATTACACAAACTCGGTGAGACCGATTTTGGTAAACAGCTAACCAGAGAGTTGGTCAGGTAAACTCGGTGGGACCGATTCGCTCATTTCGGTGAGATCGTAATGTTACAAAAGGGAAACAGAGAGTTTACATTGCAATCTCGATGGGACCGATCGCTCATCTCGGTGGGACCGAAACGTTACAAAGGGAAACAGAGAGATTACAATCCCATCTCGGTGAGACCGAGATCCCTATCGGTGAGACCGATTTGCCTAGTGTTTGTGGCAGTGGCTATGACATCTGAACCCGGTGGCGCCGGATAGAAAGAATCGGTGGGGCCGAGTTTGACTTTTGGTTTGGGTCATATGTGGATGTGAGAAAGTAGTTGAGGGCTTTGGAGCATATCATTAAGCATTTTGAACAAGAGCCTCATTAAGCAACACCTCATCCCTCCTTGATAGTATTGGCTTTTCCTATGTACTCAATGTGATCTTGGATCACTAAAATAGAAAATGTAGAGTCTTGAGCTTTGAGCTTAAGCCAATCCTTTTGTCCTTAGTATTTTGAGGGGTCCACTTTTCTCATCCATGCCATGCCAATCATTGAGCTTTCCTGAAATATTAATCTTGAAATAGCATTAGCTCAATGAGCTATATGTTGTTAGGAATAACCAAAACCACCTAGGGATAGTTGCACTTTCATGCGGCGATGGCAGCCTCACACTGCAGCTAACCAGTGAACCCTCGTACTCCTCTACGCGTGGGCATCCACTGCCGTGTTTCCCCCGGCTCTGCGTCGTCCCCTTCCTAGGCCTCACCGTCGTCCACCGCCCTGGTGCTCTCGACGCGGCGTGGTCAACATGGTCAAGGAACGGCTTCCATCAGATGTGGACTGTATGTGGAGAGGCTGACAGCTAGGTCCACGGCGGCAGCAAGGAAGTGCCTCCTTATTACGCGCAAAATAATTATTCCTCCACCTGACAGTGGGGACCCACCAGACGGGCCACCGTATTTCGCAAAAAAAAACGTTTCCCCCTGACTGCTGGGACCCACCAGCTACATCTTCGCACGCAAGGAATTGCGTCCGGGCAAAAAAAAACGATTCGCCCCCCTGACTGCTGGGACCCACCAGCTACATCCTCGCAGGTAAGGAAGTGCCTGACAGTCGGGACCCACCTGGTCGAAGCGTACGTAGCGTTGTCATTCTGGTCGCGAACGTGTACGTACATACTGGTCGATGTAGAGGCACGCACGTGTCATAGTAGAGGCGCACACATAGCATGTAAACGTACGTACGGCTAGGGTGCAAGAAAGTAAATACGGCCACGTACGTACATACGGGCGGGGTCTCGAACGCCTACTCGCGCGTACGTACGGCCAGGGCTCGTGTACATGGCTGGGTCAGAATGGAGAAACAACATCATCGTCGTGTTCATGGGGAGGCAACATAATGCCTCGTGTTCATCGGGAGGCAACGGAACGCGTGGGAGCCAACCGGCTTGGACGGATTAGCCGATGGAAACAAGGTCTGGCGTACCACAGAACAGAGGAAACAGCCTTGTGTTCGACCGGCCACGTTCGAAACGGGATCCTGTTCATCGGGAGGGGTCTGGCGTACCGCAAAATGGAGGAAACGGACCTTCTACGGTCGAAACGGGGGTCCTGTTGATCGGGAGGTGTGTGGCATACCGCAAAACGGAGGAAACGGACTTGTGTTGGAGCGCTACGGTCGAAACGGGGGTCATGTTCATCGGGAGGGGTGTGGCGTACCGCAAAATGGGACTCCACGGGATACTGTTCATCTCCACCGTCAACCCCCTCCAGCCTCCACGGGCTACTGTTCATCCACCGTCGACCTCCTCCAGCCTCCACCTGCGACTGCTCATCCACGGGCTCCTGTTCATCCAGCCTCCACCGCGCGCTACTCCACCGGCTACTGTTCAACCAGCCCTCTCCACGGGCTACTGTTCAACCACCCCTCCATGGGGTACTATTCATCCAGCCCTCCACCGTCTACTGTTTATCCTGCCCTCCACGGGGTCCTGTTCATCCAGCCCCAACCAGCTCGAACGATCGGGGTCCTGTTCATCCAGAGGCAACGCCACGGGGTCCTATTCATCCACCCCCACCGGGAACTCTTCATCCAACCCCCCCAGCAACGCTCACAGTTCATCCAGAGGCAGCATCGATCGGCTTCAGTTAGCAGCAGTAGCGAAGGAATCGCTCGATCGGGTTCAGTTAACAGCCATCGATCGATCGCTCGGGTTCAGTAACGCGTAGCCTGCAGTGCAATCGCTCGGGTTCAGTTAGAGCCCAACGCCTCGCACCCACGCGCGTGCGTGTACGAGAGAAACACGCATCGCTCGGCCCCAACCACCCACCGTAACCGAGAACACCCCGATATTTTCCTCGCCCTCGCTTTTACCATGGTTTTTCTGTCATGGATGGCCCAAAAGAATGTCATGCAACTGCGTCTCCGGCCCGCCCAGGACGAAAAGCCCATTTTCTGTCATGATTTTTTGTCATAGAAGTAGGACCCCACCACATCTATGATGATACCGGGTTTTGTCACAATTATCGTCATAGAAGTGTCATAAATATGACAGAATTTTTTTCGTTCGGCCCAAAATGTCACGGATGTGTCTTTTTTTTATAGTGATGGCAGCTCTCCTAGTGCTCAAGATGGCTACCTTGGCAAATATTTTTTGTTCATTTTTAATACTTTTCATGTGCTTTTCTTTGCAGGGTGAAGAAGACTACTACACGCGTGACCAAGCAGAACATTAGAGACCCACTCGATGTTTCAACTCAAATGTTCATGAGGCGCCAGTCGACAAAACTGCTGCTGCACCGTCAACTGTTCCCACTAGCTCTGATGTAAGCGGCCGACCATCTCCGCCGGTTGCAGATGTGCAGGCTACAACAATAGGCATCCGTACATCTGGGAGTGACGAGTCAGTATCTGCCAGGACTGCTGGGATATTGTCCACTCTGCTGGCAATGAGGGATGCTGCTGTGAGCCATGCCACCCGATCATCAAGTGTTGAAGTGGACGCCCCCGAGATCAACCTAAGCAAGGAAGATTCCCTCTCATCTCATACGGATTCCAAGCGCGTGGGTGGTAGCACTTCTGTGTCCACGAAAGAAGGGGCTGAGGCGACAATTCAAAATGATATGCCATCCATAGGTGAGAGTCTTAGCACAACAACTCTAGCTTCTGGTGGTCTAGAGGTTGCTAAGGCAACCGTTTCGCGAGCTGGTCTTCAACCTAGGCGTCGTAGCCCCCGCAAGCAAACTGCAGACATACCCAACGCACCAACTATAGCTAGGAGCAGTAGAAATGACTTTAGTTATGTGCCTGCGTCCACACTGTTCCCACCACCTGCCAAAAGCAATGTTATGGAGAAAACAGAAGACCAAAGTACAACTGACCCAAGTGGCAAGCCGGGCATGACTGACGGAGGTGAACCTCCAGAGCAGACTGCGTCTTTACCCGCCGTGCAGACCCCCAGCTTAAATCTGCGCACTTCTAAGCTCACAGTCAACATTGGTGTCCCCTACAGCCCAAACAAGAAGATTGGCAAGAAAGTTGCGATTGATACCGCTGACAACACGCCCGTTCCTACTAATAAGCCTGATGATTCTATAGCAGACGAGGCAAACATGTTTTTTGATCTTTCACCCCTGGATTCTGCCCAGCAAGTTCTTTGTGGTCCGGCTAGTAGGCAGGAGAGGCACCCAATGGCCTTCACCCCACCGAGCTTTAGCCTTGGCATCAGTCAAGATGAACAAGTGGTGCACAATCCTATGCCAGTTGCCTTTGCTTTCCCGGCAGGCATGGCCCCAATGATGGCGCAGCCAATGGCCGAGGGCAGGAAGGCTGTGAAGTTTGCAGAGCCGATTGTGCAAGGTACATTTTTCTGCGTTTATCATTTTGTTGTACACATTTTTAGTCTGAATTTTGTCCCAAGCTTTTTTTTGGCTTCTCACTAGTGATGGCAAATGTTATTTGATGAACATGGCAACTGGATTTGCTGCACAATGTCACCTACATTTTGTTGCCATGTTGCATTTTCCATTCGGCAAGCACATGGAAACTGGAGTTGATACAACATGGCATCTGCAGTTCAACCCACATGGAAACTGTAGTTGTTGCCACATGGCAACTACAGTGCATTACACCTGGCAACTGTAGTTGCCACCACATGGCAACTCCCTATTTTTGCACCTACATTTCACATTCTACACCCTTTCTTTGCACAATTAACTTGTTTTATTTCCCAGGTATCCTAACCCACTTTTTTGATCATTGCAGCCACCCCTAAGGAGATTACGCCATCACTTGATGAAGCTTACCGCAAGATTGAGGAGGCAGCATTGCAGAGGAGGTCCTCACGAGGTCAGGGGCAATCAAGTTCTAATGTGCCTACTGAGTCGGTATCTGAGGATACCGTTAGAAGTGCCACCCCTGGTTCTGTGAGGCGGTATAGGGTAGTTCACGCACCACCCGCGGATGACTATGAGCCAGAAGTCAAGGCCACAAAGGATCAGAACCAGCTGTACGTAATTGTCAAGCGTTTTGGAAATGTGAGGTCCAACAGCAAGCACATGAAGGAGCTGAAAGCGTAATGACCACACCGCATAACCCCTCATTTGCTTTCCTCTTTCCTTTTCTTCCTTTTTGCTATTCTATAGATGCTCTGTTTACGATTTTATTTCTTTTTTTACTTAGTAGACATGATTCTTTCATGTTATATCATTTTCATATAGCTCATGTTTGGACAGAACCAAGATCATACAATGCGATGCAACGTACGTTGACCTCGGTGATCTTGCCGAGTCTGTGAGGCCACTCGGCAAAATGTCGAAGAATGTAGTTGCATGTGGGATTGACTTCATCAACAGGCATATGGATATGTCTCCCGACAAAACAATCATGCAGTACAGCTTGACCTGCAAAATATGGGATGGTGACTTCCACCACAAAATGCTGAGGAAGCATTTTGCTGCGCATGGTGATTTCAAGCTCACAATGAAGAAATGTGTGAGTATTCCTTCCTTTTTTTGCACATTTTTCCTCCCTTGGTATGTTTTTCCAGTAGATATGCTTAACATGTGGGCTACACCCTGTTCTGTGACAGTTGTTTCATGTGGCAACAGTTGCCATGTAAAATGAGTTTAATTTGCTTCTTAATGCAACTTATGTGGCAACTTCAACTAAAATACTGGGCAACTTAGTCCATACATGGATGGCAACTTCTTTTAATTACACAGTGCAACTAAACATTTCTATGATGGTGTACTTTTGGACACCTGTTGCTTTTATGTCATTCATGTGCCTCTTAGTGCAACCGGCGATATCCTTACAAATTGATACGTCTCCAACGTATCTATAATTTTTGATTGTTCCATGCTATTATATTATCCATCTTGGATGTTTTATATGCATTATTATGCTATTTTATATGATTTTTGAGACTAACCTATTAACCCAAAGCCAAGTGCCAATTTCTGTTTTTTCGTTGTTTTTGAGTATCGCAGAAAAGGAAAACCAAACGGAGTCCAATTGACCTGAAATTTGACGGAGGTTGTTTTTGGACTAGAAGAAGCCCAGGGAGCATCGGAGATGGACCAGAAGAGTCCCGGGCTGCCCACGAGGGTGGGGGCGCGCCCCCTACCTCGTGGACAGCCCGGAGACCCCCCTGACTTGTTCCCGACGCCAATACCTCTCATATATACCCAAACTTCCAGAAAGAAACCTAGATCGGGAGTTCCGCTACCGCAAGCCTTTGTAGCCACCAAAAACCAATCGGGACCCTGTTCCGGCACCCTACCGGAGGGGTACCCCTCACCGGTAGCCATCTTCATCATTCCAGCACTCTCCATGACGAGGAGGGAGTAGTTCACCCTCGGGGCTGAGGGTATGTACCAGTAGCTATGTGTTTGATCTCTCTCTCTCTCTCTCTCTCGTGTTCTTGATTTTTCACGATCTTGATGTATCACGAGCTTTGCTATTATAGTTGGATCTTATGATGTTTCTCCCCCTCTACTCTCTTGTAATGGATTGAGTTTTCCCTTTGAAGTTATCTTATCGGATTTAGTCTTTAAGGATTTGAGAACACTTGATGTATGTCTTGCATGTGCTTATCTGTGGTGACAATGTGATATTCACGTGACTCACTTGATGTATGTTTTGGTGATCAACTTGCGAGTTCCGTGACCTAGTGAACTTATGCATAGGGGTTGGCACTGATACGTCTCCAACGTATCTATAATTTTTTATTGTTCCATGCTATTATATATTCTGTTTTGGATGTTTAATGGGCTTATTTATACACTTTTATATTATTTTTGGGACTAACCTATTAACCGGAGGCCCAGCCCAAATTGCTGTTTTTTTGCCTATTTCAGTGTTTGGCAGAAAAGAAATATCAAACGGAATCCAAATGGAATGAAACCTTTGGGAGAGTTATATTTGGAACAAACGTGATCCGGAGGACTTGGAGTGGATGTCAAGAAACGAACAAGGAGGCCACGAGGCAGGGGGCGCGCCCTCCACCCTCGTGGGCCCCTCGTGGCTCCACCGACCTACCTCTTCCACCTATATATACCTACGTACCCCCCAAACCATCGAGGAGCACCACGAAACCCTATTTCCACCGCCGCAACCTTCTGTACCCGTGAGATCCCATCATGGGGCCTTTTCCGGCGTCCTGCCGGAGGGGGCATTGATCATGGAGGGCTTGTACATCAACACCATAGCCTCTCCGATGATGTGTGAGTAGTTTACCTCAGACCTTTGGGTCCATAGTTATTAGCTAGATGGCTTCTTCTCTCTCTTTGGATCTCAATACAAAGTTCTCCTTGATCTTCTTGGAGATCTATTTGATGTAATCTTCTTTCGTGGTGTGTTTGTCGAGATCCGATGAATTGTGGGTTTATGATCCAGATTATCTATAAATAATATTTGATTCTCCTCTGAATTCTTTTATGTATGATTGGTTATCTTTGCAAGTCTCTTTGAATTATCAGTTTGGTTTGGCCTACTAGATTGATCTTTCTTGCAATGGGAGAAGTGCTTAGCTTTGGGTTCAATCTTGCGGTGCTCGATCCCAGTGACAGTAGGGGAAACGACACGTATTGTATTGTTGCCATCGAGGATAAAAAGATGGTGTTTATATCATATTGCATGAGTTTATCCCTCTACATCATGTCATCTTGCTTAAAGCGTTACTCCGTTCTTATGAACTTAATACTCTATATGCATGCTGGATAACGGTCGATGTGTGGAGTAATAGTAGTAGATGCAGGCAGGAGTCGGTCTACTTTTCACGAACATGATGCCTATATACATGATCATACCTAGATATTCTCATAATTATTCACTTTTCTATCAATTGCTCGACAGTAATTCATTCACCCACCATAATACTTATGCTATCTTGAGAGAAGCCACTAGTGAAACCTATGGCCACCGGGTCTATCTTCCATCATATTATTCTTCCGTCAACAAGCTATTTCTATCGCCGTTTATTTTGCTTTCTTTACTTTTACTCTTTATCATAAAAATACCAAAAATATTATCTTATCATCTCTATCAGATCTCACTCTCGTAAGTGACCATGAAGGGATTGACAACCCCTCTATCGCGTTGGTTGCGAGGTTCTTATTTGTTTGTGTAGGTGCGTGGGACTTGAGCATGGCCTCCTACTGGATTGATACCTTGGTTCTCAAAAACTGAGGGAAATACTTACGCTACTTTGCTGCATCACCCGTTCCTCTTCAAGGGAAAACCAACGCAGTGCTCAAGAGGTTGCAAGAAGGATTTCTGGCGCCGTTGCCGGGGAGTCTACGCACAAGTCAAGACATTCCAAGTACCCATCACAAACTCTTATCCCTCGCATTACATTATTTTCCATTTGCCTCTCGTTTTCCTCTCACCCACTTCACAATTGTCGTTTTATTTGCCCTCTTTTTCCGTTCGCCTCTTTTTCGCTTGCTTCGTCGTTATGGATAGTCCTTTATCTACTCCTTTGTCTCCCAAGAATGAAGTTCTTAATTTTAAACAAAGGGAGAGAGAAAATCTAAAAGATGCTTGGTACATAATTTGCAAAGCGCAAAATAGATCTACTAGGAAGCAATCTACTTCCGTTCTTCTTCACAATTTTTATGTAGGCATCACTCCTTGGAATAGATATATTCTTGATACCATTACAGGAGGAAATTTCTTGGGTAGCCATACTTTTGATTCTTATAGTGCTATGATATATTTGTTTGGCCCACCACCTCTTTTGGTCAATGGAACTAATTTAATTTTAGAACATGTGATGTAACGGCTTGAAATTTTTGGAAATAAAGTTGCCACCGTAGAGTTGATTGGAAATTTGGATAGAAATATCCACAACCAAGTTACCCAATACGGATCTAAGGTAGGAGTTGCTCTTAAAAAAATTTAAAGAAAAGGAACCTATGGTTAATGAAAAGATAGATCAAGATTCCACTAGAATTGATAAAATTGAGGATATTATTACCAACCTAGGGTCTGCCTTTTCTTCCGTGAAAAACACTCCTTCTATTGCTAAGGTTGCCAAATTATGTATGTTCCTAAGAATAAGAGTGAAACTTCTAGTAAGGAAAATGCGGACCTCAAATCCATAAGTGTTCACCCCAACTTTCTTGCTATCCTTAAGGAACCTTTTGCTAGAAATAATTTTGATTTTGTGCCTAGGAGTTTGATAATTAATAAAAAGAAAGAAACTCCTAGAGGTTATAGGTGTCTTATTGAAGAATTGCCTACCAAAGATGGCAATACCTAGATCCAAGGTTTTTGAGTCACGACTTGGCGAGTCGCCGCGAGCCCTGCGGCTCAGCGTATAGTCGACGAAAGTCGCTGTATAGTCGCCATAAGTCGCTGTATAGTCGCGAGTCGCCCTGATTTTTGGAAAACGACTTGGCAATTAGTTGGAGACTATACATCGACTAATCAGCGACTCAAAAACCATGCCTAGATCCATCCTTGTTTTTATGCCTAGCTAGGGGCGTTAAACGATAGCGCTTGTTGGGAGGCAACCCAATTTTATTATTGTTTCTTGCTTTTTGGTTTTGTTTAGTAATAAATAATCCATCTAGCTTCTGGTTAGACTTGTTTTTGTGTTTTAATTAGTGTTTGTGCCAAGTAGAACCTTTAGGATAACCTACGGTGGTAATTAATTTGATCTTGCTGAAAAACAGAAACTTTTTCGCGCACGAGATTAGTTTTCGTAAATCACAGAAACGTGATTTTCAGTTGATTCTTTTTGCAGAAGATTAATAAAATAATTATCTAGGTTACTACAGACTATTCTATTTTTTGGGGTTACAGAAGTTTGCGTTAGATACAGATTACTACAGACTGTTCTATTTTTGACAGATTCTGTTTTTCGTGTGTTGTTTGCTTATTTTGATGAATCTGTGGCTAGTAAAAGAGCTTATAAACCATAGAGAAGTGGGAATACAGTATGTTTAACAACAATATAAATAAAGAATGAGTTCATTACAGTACCTTGAAGTGGTGTTTTGTTTTCTTTCGCTAACGGAGCTCACGAGATTTTCTGTTAAGTTTTGTGTTGTGAAGTTTTCAAGTTTTGGGTAAAGATTTGATGGATTATGGAACAAGGATTGGCAAGAGCCTAATCTTGGGGATGCCCATGGCACCCCAAGGTAAAATTCGAGGACAACCAAAAGCCTAAGCTTGGGGATGCCCCGGAAGGCATCCCCTCTTTTGTCTTCGTCTATCGGTAACTTTACTTGGAGCTATATTTTTATTCACCACATGATATGTGTTTTGCTTGGAGCGTATTGTATGATTTGAGTCTTTGCTTTTTAGTTTACCACAATCATCCTTTTTGTACATACCTTTTGAGAGAGACACAAATGATTTGGAGTTTATTAGAATAGTTTATGTGCTTCACTTATATCTTTTGAGCTATATAGTTTTTGCTCTAGTGCTTCACTTCTATCTTTTAGAGCACGGTGGTGGTTTTGTTTTATAGAAATTATTGATCTATCATGCTTCACTTATATTATTTTGAGAGTCTTAAACAGCATGGTAATTTGCTTCGGCATCCAAGATTGGTGTAATAAACTATCATAGAAAGTGCATTGAATACTATGAGAAGTTTGATGCTTGATAATTGTTTTGAGATATGAAGATGGTGATATTAGAGTCATGCTAGTTGAGTGGTTATGAATTTGAGGAATACTTGTGTTAAAGTTTGTGATTCCCGTAGCATGCACGTACGGTGAACCGTTATGTGATGAAGTTGGAGCATGATTTATTTATTGATTGTCTTCCTTATGTGTGGAGGTCGGGATCGCGCGATGGTTAACTCCTACCAACCCTTCCCCTAGGAGCATGCGTGTAGTACTTTGTTTTGATTACTTGTAGATTTTTTCAATAAGTATATGAGTTCTTTATGACTAATGTTGAGTCCATGGATTATACGCACTCTCACCCTTCCACCATTGCTAGCCTCTCTATTACTGCGCACCTTTCGCCGGTATCATACACCCACCATATACCTTTTTTGATAGAAAGACTGTAAGGGAACCCCCTATAGTATAATTGGTGCAACAAACCCAAATTGCAAGTACCATGCCTTGAACCTGGGTGGGCGGGAAGGCATCAGCCCCTTCCCACCACTAGGCTATGCCTTAGTCTGCCCCACCATATACCTTCCTCAAAACAGCCACCATACCTACCTATATGGCATTTCCATAGCCATTCCGAGATATATTGCCATGCAACTTTCCACCGTTCCGTTTATTATGACACGCTCCATCATTGTCATATTGCTTTGCATGATCATGTAGTTGACATTGTATTTGTGGCAAAGCCACCGTTCATCATTTTCATACATGTCACTCTTGATTCATTGCATATCCCGATACACCTTCGGAGGCATTCACATAGAGTCATATTTTGTTCTAAGTATTGAGTTGTAAGTAAATAGAAGCGTGATGATCATCATTATTAGAGCATTGTCCCAAGTGAGGAAAGGATGATGGATACTATGATACCCCCATAAGTCGGGATGAGACTCCAGACTAAATAAAAAAGAAAAAAAAGGAGGCCATGAAAAAAAAGAAGAAGGCCCAAATAAAAAAAAGAGAGAAAAAGAGAGAAGGGACAATGGTGTCTACCTTGTAATGCTTCTAATTAGGGTAAATTGCATCTGCTTAGTTAACACATTATACCTGTGAATATGACATGCCTTCCTATTTTTAGTACATACTACATCTTTCTATTAACCATGTTCTTACATCAAACAACTTTTCTTGTGTACACTTCTGACGAGAAACCTTCAAATTGACAGTGTAATATTGGTTGCATCTTGCATATCATTTCAAACATGTATTGCCTCTAATTTGTTGAAGTGCCACTTATAATGAGACACATCTAACTTGGTAGAGTGATTTTGGTTGGATCTTTCATATGGTGTCTAGATTGCATTGCTTCCAATTTATTGAAATGCCTTCTGCTTAGCGTTTTTCGTACATATTCCATCCTCCTACAATGTGGCTGCCTTACATAAAAGTTGTGTTCGTCAGTATCATGCATCAAGGAATTTGGAAGTGCAAATTTCATTCCTTTTTCTTGTGTGTTTACTTGACAAGGCAAAATTTAAAAGGACGAAGGCATGGAATGATGGTGGTCCTCTCGAGCAACCAAAACAGATGATCTCTGTAGATTCTCTTGCTACTCCTACTGCAGTGCAAGTTCCAAATCTCATGTCCCCTACTCCACAACCCCAGGTGCTTGCTCTAACATGGCAGTGTGATATCTGGTTGCATGTTGCATATGGTGCCTAGCTTGTATTGCTCCTAATTTGTTAAATTGCATATCCTTAGCTTACACATTATACATGTGAATATGACACGCCTTCCTGTTTTTGGTACATACTACATTTGCCTATCACACCATGTTGTTACATTGAACTACTGTTCTTGTGTATCATGCATCTATCACTTATGATGAGACAGTCACGCCCGTGGGTTAGTATGAGACGTGCTACTCTTATAAAGAGTGCAATTTCATCCTACCCACATGATTCTCAAGAAACAGCAAGCCTAAATGAAGATATTGAATGTAGCTCTGTACTTGAAGACCTCATTTCCCCTACACCACCATCGCAGGTGCTTGCACTAACCTCGCAGTGTGATATGTGGTTGCATGTTGCATACGGTGTCTAGCTTGTAATGCTTATAATTAGGGTAAATTGCATCTGCTTAGTTTACACATTATACCTGTGAATATGACATGCCTTCCTATTTTTGGTACATATTACATCTATCTGTTAACCATGTTCTTACATGAAACTACCTCTCTTTTGTATCCTGCATCAATCACTTACGACGAGACACCTTTATTCGTTGCATATTGCATATTATTTCTAGCCTGTTGCCATGTATTGCTTCTAATTTGGTCAAATACATTTACTAGGCCACCCTTTTAATTGGGAGAGTGATATTGGTTTCATCTTTCATATGGTTTCTAGCTTGCATTGCTTCTAACTAGTTCAAACACCTTGTGCTTAGTTTACACTTTATACATCATACATGTCAATATGTCATGTCGTCCTGTTTTTTCATACATATTCCATCCTCCTATCATGCGGCTGCCTTACATGAAAGTAGTGTTCGTCAGTATCATGCATCAATGAGTTCTGAAGAGCAAATTTTATTCCTTTTTCTTGTGGGTCTGACTTTACAAGGCAAAATCAAAAAATAGGAAGGAAAAGAGTAAGGAAGGCGATGCTGGTGGTCCTCTGCAGCAACGTAAACGGAGCATCTATACGAATTATCCTCGTACTGCTAGTGCATTACAAGTTCCAAGTCTCCGCTCCCCTACTCCACCATCCAAGGTGCTTGCTCTAACTTGGCAGTGTGATATCTGGTTGCATGTTGCATATGGTGTCTAGCTTGTATTGCTCCTAATTAGTGTAAACTACACATGCTTAGCTTACACATGATACGTGTGAATATGGCACGCCTTCCTGTTTTTGGTGCATACTATATCTGTCTATCACACCATATTCTTACATGAAACTACTCTTCTTGTGTATCCTGCATTAGTCACTTATGATGGGACACCTTTAAGTTGGCAGTGTGATATTGGTTTGCGTCTTGAATATGATTTCTAGCATGTAGTGCTTCTAGTTTGATAAATGCCACCTATGACGAGAAAGTTTTAACTTGGCAGAGTGATATTGATTGCACCTTCCATATGGTGTCTAGCTTGTAGTGCTTCTAATTTGTTGAAGTGCCTTCTGCTTACTTACCACATCATAGGTGTGAATATGTCAAGTCGTCCAGTTTTTTGTACATATTCCATCCTCGTATCATGACTTTGCCTTTCATCAGAGTAGTGTTCGTCAGTATCATGCATGAATGAGTTCTGAAGAGCGAATTTTATTCCTTTTTCTTGTCGGTTTGACCTCACAATGCAAAATCAATAAAGCGGAAGGAAATTGGTAAGGCATTGGATGATGGTGGTCCTTTCGAGCAACTGAAATGGATGGTCTCTATAGATTCTACTCCGCCATCCTCCCAACAAGATTCGCAGGACAACGCAAGGCTAGACAGTCAACGTAGCTGTGTAGATGATGAGCACATCTCCCCTACTCCACCATCACAGGTGTTTGCTCTAACTTGGCACTATTATATGTGGTTGCATGTTGCGTATGATGTCTAGCTTTTATTTGTTCTAACTTTGTTGAATTGCATCTGCTTACTTTACACATAATGTCTGTGAATATGACACGTGTTCCTGTTTCTAGAACATACTATATCTAATGACACCATGTTCTTACATCAGACTAATGTTCTTGCATATCCCGCATCAGTCACTTATGATAACGCACCTTTAAGTCGCCACTGTGATATTTGTTGCGTCTTGCATATGATTTCTAGCATGTAATGCTTCTAATTTGTTGAAACGTTGGATAGTTTGAACTTGGAAGAGTGATATTGGTTGCATCTTTCATACGGTGTCTAGCTTGCAGTGCTTCTAATTTGTTGAAATGCCTTTTGCTTAGTTACCACATCATAGGTGTGAATATGTCACGCCGTCCTGTTTTTCGTACATATTCCATCCTCGTATCATGTGTTTGCCTTTTATCCGAGTAGTGTCGCCAGTATCATGCATGAATGAGTTCTGAAGAGCAAATTTTATTCCTTTTTCTTATCAGTTTGACTTCACAATGCAAAATCAATACAGCTGAAGGAAATTAGTACGACAGTGGATGATGCTGGTCCTTCGGAGCAACTCAAACAGAGGGTCTCTATAGATTCTACTCCGCCATCCTCCCAACAAGATTCGCAAGACAACACAAGGCTGGACAGTCAACGTAGCTGTGTAGATGATGAGCACATCTCCCCTAATCCACCATCACATGTGGTTGCTCTAACTTGGAACTGTTATATGTGGTTGCATGTTCCGTATGATGTCTAGTTTGTATTGCTTCTGATTTTGTTGAATTGCATCTACGTAGCTTACAACTTATACCTGCAACAATCACTTACCCATAGGACACATTTAACTTGGGAGTGTGATGTAGGTAGCATCTTGCATTGTCTTCTAGCTTGTACTGCTTCTAATTTCTTGAAATGGCACTTACGACGAGACACTTTACCTAATAGAGTGATATTGGTTGCATGTTCATATGGTGCCTAGCTTTCATTTCTTCTATTTTTGTTGAAATGCCTTTTGCTTACTATTTTTCATACATATTCCATCCTCCTATCGTACGTGTGAATATTCAATGTTGTCTTTTTTTGTATATATTCCATCCTCCTATCCAGAGCTTGCCTTACATCAAAGTAGTGTTCATTTGTATCATGCATCACCCATTATGCAAAGCTAATTTTATTCATCTTCTTATGGTTTTGACTTCATAAGGCAATATCAGAAAAGAGGATGGAAAATAGTAAGTTAGGGGATGTTGGTGGTCCTCTGGACTGACGCAAACAGAGACTCTCTAGATTTGCCACTGCTACTGCTAATGCAGTTGAAGTCCCAAGTCTACATGATGAGTTCATCTCTCATACTCCACCATCGCAGGTGCTTGCTCTAAGTTGATAGTGTGATAATTGGTTTCATGTTGCATATGTTGTCTAGCATGTATTTCTTCTATTTTTATTGAATTGCACCTGTTGAGTATATACATTATACATGTGCATATGACATGCCTTTCTGTGTCTAGAATACACTGCATCTATCTATCACACCATGTTCTTACATCAAAGTACTGCTATTGTGTATCCCGCATCAGTCACTAATGATTGGACGCTTTTAACATGTCAGTTTGATAGTGGTTGCATCTTGCATTGATTTCTAGGTTGTACTGCTTCTAATTTTTCGAAATGCCACTTATGACAAGACACTTTTAACTTGGCAGAGTGATATTGGTTGCATCTTTCATATGGTGTCTAGATTGCATTACTTCTATTTTCTTGAAAATCCTTCTGCTTAGTTTACACATATTAGCTGTGAATATGTCATGCCGTCTTGTTTTTCTTACATATTCCATCCTCATACGGTTGTCTTACATCAAAGTATTGCTTGTCTGTATCATGCATCAATTGGTTCTGAAGAGCGATTTTATTCTTTTGTGTTGTGGGTATGGCTTGACATGGCAAAGTCAAAAAAGAGTAAGGAAAAGAATATAGTAGGGAATGGTGTTACTCGTCGGGTGCAACGGAAAAGCTGCTGCCCTCGAGATTCTGCTGGTACTCATAGTGCAGTAGAAGGTCCAAGTCCACCGGCTAAATCTACAAATACAGTATCACCTGCTCCACCAGCTGCAGCATCCGCTTCAACTGTACCAGCATGTCAACGAGTTACTCGTTCATTTTCTCCGGAACTGGCCAGTTCCCAAGCTGCATTCACACCTAACACTACTTCCGAAGCACTGCTGACACAATAGGACTTGGCAAGATCACATGAACCTCATGAGCATCAACACCAAGACGGTACCTGACCAATTCAAGTTGCAGTTGCATGCTCCTTTATATGTATTCTCACAGTTTGATGTGCACTAACACTTTCCATATTCGTTGTTGAACTAGCACCATGGCGCAAGCGGAAACAGACATCAGGGATAATGCTTGACAGATTAACAAAATCTAAAGGAGGAAGAATGGAGATCCATTTTGAGGCTAGTTTGAAAAGGCCACGTGATGCTAGAGAGTCAGCCAAGTTAGTATCAGAGGCAGCCGTTGCCGTTAGGTGTCATGCACGTATCTTCCCAACGTGGATCCAGTACAGGAATGAGAAAGATGATGCCGAGTTTAACACCTTCCTTGGCCATTTATTCATAAGTAATGTTATTCATCGCAATTTGTAATATTGTCTTGCTCTGTCCGATACTTTCTAGCTTCCTACTAATAAGACTCACATTCTTTTTCCAACAGATGAGGTTCAAGTTGGATCCAAAAGATGATGCAACTAAACAAGCATGCACTCATGTTTTTCAGCCTTCTCTGCGGCAGTATCGGTATCACCTTATAAAAACTCACTTTGAAGGCAAGGCTAACAATGAAATCGCCCAAACATCTCCAATGGAATATATTATAGATGACGACTGGACAACCCTTGTTAAACACTGGTCTGATCCAAAGTATCGGGTAGGGTATATGTATTTGATCAGATCACATATTGAACTTGTTTTTTACGTATGTGCCTTACAAGTGTATCTTCTTCTAGGCTAACTGTTTGAAGAACAAGACCAACCGTTCTAAAGTGAAATTCCAACAGACAACGGGATCTCGTAGCTATATAGCACACTGCGAGGCTCTTGTAAATAACTGCTACTTCCTTCTTTTTTTTGTGCCATATTATGTATCTATATTGACTTGTTCCAAATACAGAGGAAAGCCTGTGCGGACCAAAAAGAACCTGAATCGAATGTAGTGCAAATCTTCAAGGATTGCCACACCAGCAAGATGAAGGGCATGAGCACACCAGTTCAAGCCGTAGTTGTAAGTCCTTACTCCTCCTGCCTTTGAACTGCTTGTTACTGTGACGTGTTCATTTAACTGCTTGGTTTGCAGCCAATATCAGTTACTATGTTCACTTTTATACACAGTTGTCATAAGGTATCATTTGACCTTACACGGTTTAAAAGAGATGAAGGATATTCTTTTGGTCTTGATCTATAATCTAGTTGTGATGTTCACGTGCCCACACCATGATACAATAGCATGTTTGTTTTATATCTGTTTGCCCATGATATAAATGATGTCATACTATGTTCGTCCTACTTTAAACCATGTCTCTTTATCCTTACACGTCAATGAATGTGAGGAAATAGACAATACAGTAGGCATCCTACATGGACATATGTTCAGAAAGTGATTTTATTATGTAGTTGGCACTACAATACATGCTAATGTATTACAGTAGTTCACCAAAATAAGTTATGCATAAACGTGAAACCTACTTTGTTTATTTTTGTCTTATTAGTAACTTATCTGGTACACTAATCTACAAGTTCAAACTTTCAGTAAGCTATGGAACAAATGATTGAACGGGCACAACCACCTGAAGGTGACGAGGCTACCATGGACACAATGTCACCTCTTGCTGCAGTGCGTCAGTATCTCTCCACTAACAGTGCAAAAAGCACCTTCCTGCGTAATTCTGGGTTGGTTGAAGGTAACCTCAACCAAATCGCCTACTGAACAAAATCTTCCGGCTAGGCAGAGTGATATATCTATGCTCCAGACACAAGTCCAATCCCTAATGGATGTCATTTCGGAAACAAGAATAGTGGTTGACAAATGTCGTCAAGATATGAATGGTTTTGAAACCAGACTATCAGACATTTACTTCGTTGTTCAATAGCAATGGCGGAAAAAATATGATGATCATGCGGCTCCGTCAGATTCTACAGCCTGAAACATTAGCACTTAGGTCAAATGATTTGTGCGTCTATACATCTGATGGTGCTTTTCTTTGTAAGGACTATAAACTTTATGCCAACAGGCCTTTTGTTCTATGGCTGGAATTTATTTTGTTGTGATACAACATTTATCGTGCTGCCAAAGGTTGTAGAAATTACGATGCTATTTTTGTATAGTGTAGGTTTATCTTAGTAATTTATTCGGTCGAAAGCTTTGTAGGAGCCCAACATGCCAACATTCGTTAGGCCCATTCCAATTGGGCTAAAAATATTATGGGCCGTAATTTGCATGTAGCCCACTAAAAATACCTGGGCCTAAATCAGCATAAGCTTTCATATTTTTGGTAGGCCTGTGCACCTAGTGGGCCTTTAACAGGCCTAAACATAATTTGGGCCCTTAGTAACAATAGGTCGTTAAAATGTGTAAATATCTCGAGCCCATAAATAACATGGGCCTTTAAAAGGCCGAAAGTGAGATTGGGCCCTGATTGTGCCAAATAACCCATTGGTCATTAGCAGGCCGAAATGTATCTCAGCTCGTGGTGGCCCATTTACAATGCGGATCATTCACAGGCCGAAATACGGATGGGTCGTAAATGCGTAGACCTACTACACTAGCCTTTAACAGGTTGGAAGTTCGGTCGGGCTTGATTAGTATCAGTTTTATATGGGCCGTTGATAGGCCCGATGTGACATTGGGCCACGTATGGCCCATGGATTTCGTCCAATGTTAACAGGCCGAAAATCACAATAGGCTGGAAGTTGCCCAAATCTACAGTGGGCCTCTAACAAGCCGAATGTCAGACATGGCCGAATATGACCCAAATCCTTCACGGTCGTTTATGGGACGAAAGTTTCAAGGATCAAAAAATGGGCCCAAATGAAGCAGGACCTTTAACAGGCCGGAAACACACCGAGTCGTAATTCGGCCCAAATACTTAGCGGACTATTAACGGGCCAAAAGTGACCATGGGCCGCGATGATGACAAGTTTAGAACGGGCCGTTGACGGTCCGATTTGACAATAGTCGTACAGGCCTTAACTGCGAATGGTCCGTCTGCAAGCAGGCCGTTAAGGGGCCACCCGCTAATTTTGACTGGGCCAGCCTTTTTAACCTAAATGGGCCATTGTTGGGCCTTGCCATGTGTCTACGTATCATAGGCGCCTCCTGTCCATTGGGCGGTTGACACCTGTCCTTTTCGGGTGCTGACACGTGGTTTCTATAGCCAATGATAATTTTACACGTGGAAAATCCCCATTGGTCGGGGCTGTTAACGGGTTATCGGATCCAACCGGAACCCGATAGCTTAACGGAGACCCATTATGATGGATGCCACGTGTCGGTCACCCTTGACGAAAGCACTTCTATGACACGCAATTTATCATCATGGAAGTGGACACTTCCGTGATGATAATTTTGGTAATGTCATGGAACACTTCTACGACAGCACAGGTATGACTATCTTGATTCTGTCATAAAATCGTCATGGATGTACATGCATGACAGAAAACGTGACCTACTGTGACAAACACGTATCATCACGGAAGTGTATTTTTTGTAGTGCTTTTTTGGCTCATGGATCCTCTGGTTAGATGTAGGTGGAGCACCTACATGTTTTTCACATGAAATGGTCAGTCAAAACATGATTTGTCATTTTTTGTGGTAACTTGTATTGAACATGTGTGGTAACTTGCAGTATCTCATTGGTGTAAAACAATGGCAAGCACTGCATGATTATTTACATGTAGGAAGCCCGGTAGCTCCAAAATACAGCATGGTAATTACTATGCACATGCCATGTTAATTTTTCATATGTAAAGCTGATAATTTTATAACATTTTGTGTACAACATAGACATAGAGTGGACACTTTTGTAAGTGAGTTGTCTCTTACCTGACACTTGGCGGTTGACGTTGACAGAACCAAAGCTAGTTGTACGCGCATCATCATCATGTTGTTTCTCTTGTCCACCACTCTCTATGACATTTGTGTTATCTCCGTGGTTTTTCGATATGTTATTGAAGCACCTGCTTACACATATCAGTCACACTACTAAAACACTAATTTTTACATATATCAATCACATCAATATTTATCTTTGTACTTCTATTGTGATTCTTTTGAGTTGACATGGATATTATCTTTTTTTCTACATGTAACAATTTGTTACACATTCTGGACTCTATCCCACTTGGCAACACCATTCCCTGCTGCAAAAATTAGTTATACTATTGAAATGATTGATAAGGTTGACTAGAAGGGGGTGAATAGGCAACTAACAATTTTTATCTTTTCTTAACCAAATTAAAGTTAGCAATAAAATAGGTTGTCTAGATGTGCAACTAGGTGAGCAACCTATATGATGCAACAACGACAAGCACACAAGCAAGCAAGGGATACAACACAATAAATGCTTGCATAAGTAAAGGTAAGGGATAACCAAGAGTGGAGCCGGTGGAGACAAGGATGTGTTACCGAAGTTCCTTCCCCTTGAGAGGAAGTACATCTCCGTTGGAGCGGTGTGGAGGCACAATGCTCCCCAAGAAGCCACTAGGACCACCGTATTCTCCTCACACCCTCACACAATGCGAGAAGTCGTGATTCCACTATTGGTGCCCTTGAAGGTGGCGGTCGAACCTTTACAAACAAGGTTGGGGCTCTCTCCACAACCGAATTGGAGGCTCCCAACGAAACCACAGAGCTTCACCACAATGGAATATGGCTCCGAGGTGACCTCAACCGTCTATGGTGCTCAAACACCCAAGAGTAACAAGATCCGCAAGGGATTAGTGGTGGGAATCAAATTTCTCTTGGTGGAAGTATAGATCGGGGCCTTCTCAACCAATCCCTAGAAAATCAGCAAGTTTGATTTGGTAGGGAGAGAGATCGGGCAAGAATGAGCTTTTGAAAGGCAATGAAGCTTGGGGGGAGGAGGTCAATCGTAGGAAGAAGAAGACCCCCCCCCCTTATATAGGGGAACAAAATCCAACAGTTTTCTGCCCTATGCCCGCAGCTAAGCGATACTACCGCTCCTAGGACCGGTACTACCGCCTAGGCGGTACTACCCCGCAAAAGCCTAAAACACACAGAGTGTACCTACGGTAGTGCCGCCGGAGCGGTACTACCGCTGACCCTGGCGGTACTATCGCCTAGGGTTTTTAGACCTGGAGAGGTAGAGGTAGTAGACGGTGCCAGGGCGGCAGTACCTTGCGAAGTGGTACTACCGTCCTAGTGCTGCTCTACTACCGCTTAGTGCAAAGTGGGAACAGAACCTTGCACAAAGGAAGACCCCGCAAGCGGTAGTGAAGACGGTAGTACGGGTTGTAGTACCGCCGGAGCGGTACTGCCGCGCTACTACCGCCCTACTACCGTGAATTGCAGACCGACAATAGAACGTTGCATGCTCGAGGAAACCCTAAGCGGTACTGCCACGGAAGTACAAGAAGTACTACCGCATAAGCGGTACTATCGTGGGCACTAGCGGTACTACCCCTGGCAAGATGCTGAAACACCATAGAAAACATGGAAAAGCTCCAGAGAAGCGAAAGGAAGCTGGGGGTGAATATTGGGCTATGTACGTGTTGTTTCCACCCATACCTTTTCGAAGAGGACCCCCTCTTAATAGTACGGCTTTCCTACGACTCATATCCACTGAAAAGAAACGTAGAGAATCACCGTCTTCGATAGGCTCCGAGGGGCATCGGATCTTCTAGTGCCTAGACATGAGATTTCTGAAATGCTCAATGCACACGATTAGTCCGCAAATGCATTGTCATCAATCACTAAAACCACTTAGGGAGAAATATGCCCTTACAATCTCCCCCTTTTTGGTGGATTGATGATAATACGGGATTTGCAGATAGAGATATAAAATGAGCATAAGCAAACCCAAAATCTATAAAATATAGATAGGCTCTCCCTAGATGTGTGCATTCTATAGATGTGTGCTTTGGGCTGCACAACACACACACTAGGATCAACACTCCCCCTATATTTTATAGACCAAGCAATCCTTGCAACAATATAAGAGACACTTAAACAAGGAGACCAATGATACATCTCCAACGTATCTATAATTTTTGATTGATCCATGCTATATTATCTACTGTTTTAGGCAATATTGGGCTTTATTATCAACTTTTATATTATTTTGGGGACTAACCTATTAACCGGAGGCCCAGCCCAGATTCGTTTTTTATGCCTATTTCAGTGTTTCAAAGAAAAGGAATATCAGATGGAGTCGAAACGGAATGAAATCAACTGGAGAAGTTATTTTTGGAAGGAAATCTATCGAATAGACTTGGACCCTACATCAGAAGCTGAAGGAGGTGATCACGAGGGTAGGGGGTGCGCCCACCCCCTAGGGCGCGCCCCTGCCTCGTGGCCCCACCTTCAGTCCACCGACGTACCCCTTTCACCCATATATACCTACGTATCGTAAAACTTCCAGAACAGATATTAGATCGGGAGTTCCACCGCCGCAGGCCTCTGTAGCCACCAAAAACCAATCGGGGCCCTGTTCCGGTACCCTGCCGGAGGGGGGAACCCTCACCGGTGGCCATCTTCATCATCCCGGCGCTCTCCATGATGAGGAGGGAGTAGTTCACCTTCGGTGCTGAGGGTATGTACCAGTAGCTATGTGTTTGATCTCTCTCTCTCTCTCTCTCTCTCTCTCTCTCTCTCTCTCTCTCGTGTTCTTGATTTGGTGATTTGGCACGATCTTGATGTATCGCGAGCTTTGCTATTATAGTTGGATCTTATGTTTCTTCTCCCCCTCTACTCTCTTGTAATGGATTGAGTTTTCCCTTTGAAGTAATCTTATCGGATTGAGTCTTTAAAGATTTGAGAACACTTGATGTATGTCTTGCCGTGCGTATCTGTGGTGACAATGGGATATCACGTGATTCACTTGATGTATGTTTTGGTGATCAACTTGCGGGTTCCGCCCATGAACCTATGCATAGGGGTTGGCACACGTTTTCGTCGTGATTCTCTCGTAAAAACTTTGGGCCACTCTTTGAGGTTCTATGTGTTGGTTTGAGTAGATAAGTTGAGATTGTGTGATGCATATCGTATAATCATACCCACAGATACTTGAGGTGACAATGGAGTATCTAGGTGACATTAGGGTTTTGGTTGATTTTTGTCTTAAGGTGTTATTCTAGTACTGTCGGGGGAAATCGGCTTCCTCGAACACCTATGGGGACCGAGCCCCTTTCTTGGTTCGGCAGGGGGCGGAGGTCGCGCGAAGAGCGGATCGAGGCGATGCACACAAGGGATTTTACCCAGCTTCGGGCCGCAAGGATGCGTAAAACCCTACTGCTGCTTTGTGGATTGTATTGTGTTCTTGCTCGGGAGCGCGTGGTGCTACAGTACACACGAGCCGCTGGCGAGACCGAGCGTAGTGATGGATGTCCTCCTCCCCTTCCCTACGTGCGCATGGGGCCTCCTTTTATATGCTCAAGGGGTTACCCACAGGTGGCAGCGTAGGTGGGGGCAAAAATGGGAGAATGCTGTAGTGGGTACAGATGCCTGCACAGTGGCTGTACAGTGCTATCATACCTAACTCTGACGGCAGGGGACAAGGGCATTAAATGCCCGTCCACATTGCCCAGACGGTGCAGGAAAGGGGACCGTCAGGAGCGCCACCGTTTGCCACGATGGCTACTCTGTCAGCGTCGCTTCGCCACCGCATGCCCCTGGCTGCGCAGCCCCTCGCCACGTACGCCTGGAACGGCCCCAGAGCGACGCGTGGGTGGATGAGCTGGAGCGCAGGCGCGGGGTGGTGACTTGCCGCGGCAAGCGCCTTGCCGCGGCTGATGTCTTGTCGCGCCCGGGAGCTTGTCGCTCACCGGTCCTTGCCGGGACGCGGGGCGCGTCGCAGCAAGTATCTTGTCGTGCCTCGGTCGGCCTTCCCGGAAAGCTCCTCCTGCCGGGGTCTTGTGCTTTGAGCGGTCGTCCCGGCAAGCTCCTCTTGCCGGGGCCTTGCTCTCTTCGGGTGGCCTTCCCGGCAGGCTCCTCCTGCCGGGGCCTTGGCTCGAATACTTTGTTCTTGGATGGCCCAAAAAGGGACCACGGAGAGTCTTGGCGATCGCCTGGCAAGCCTTGCCGCGGGGTGCTACGACTGCCCGTGCACAAGTTCGGGATACTAAGGTACCCCTACTTCAGTACACCGACAGGAGCCCCCGGGCCTGGGCCATACACGGTGCCGAGCGCTGTTGGGCCAGGACCAAAACTGTGCACGGGCACGCGCGGCCTGGGTCACGCTGCAGCTGCTTCTGCGTCCACCACGTCCTCCCCGAACGGCACGCGTCGAATGCGACATCGTGGGGAGAGGCGTGCGTGACGTGGGCGGCGTGCGCGGGGCTGAGCCCCGCAGGCGCGCGTCACGTCGTAGGTGATTTGTTTATTCGGAAAGGCGAAACGCCCCCTCCTCCCCTTATAAGCAGGGGAAACAGGGGCAATCCGCCCACCCGCCAGTTGCGATTCCTCGAAAACCTCCGCCACTTCCCAAGAGAAGCAGCGCTCCGCCCCTTCCGCCGCCACCAGTGCTATCAACGCTGTCGACCTCCCTCCCTCTTTCCGCCATGGCCCCGAAGGGCGACAAGGGGAAAGGGAAGGCCGTGAAGTCGGCCGAGGCGCAGCGGCTTGAGGCGCTGCGAAAGGCGCAGGCGACCTTCCCCCTTGAGCTCGATGCGTTGGTCCTGAGGGAGGAATACTACCTCTTCTGGTCGACGAGGACGCGAGAGCATCCGCGCACGAGGGTTCTTCCCGCCGCTGCCCAGAAGGAGTATCCGACCGGGTATCCCTTCTTTGCTCTGTTCTTCTATTGCGGGCTCTGCCCGCCCTTCTCTGAATTTTTCTGCGACATCATGAACACCTACGGGTTCCACCTCCTTGATTTCACACCCAATGCTGTCTTGACCATGGCAATTTTCGCACATCTCTGCGAAAATTTTGTCGGAGTCTTTCCAAACGTAGCTCTCTTCCACCACTTCTTCACGCCTCGAGTAGAGAGAGGAGAGCCCCTCTCCGGCGGGATCGCCTGGATCTCGAAGCTTGGCATGAAGGATGCTTATCTGGAGGGAGAGCTCCGCAGCAAATGGGAGGAATGGAGAGCAGACTGGTGCCTGATCATCGAGGAGAACCCGCAGCCATTCACCGCCGTGCGCCAAACTCCTGTGGTGCGCGGCAGGGATTGGAGCGACGTAGCTCCGGACGACGACAAGCTGCAGATTGCCGTCACCCGGATCCTGTGGCTCAGGCGTGCCGGGCTCACAGTTGGCGCCGTTGGCGCAGATTTCCTCCGCCGCCGCATCGCTCCCCTGCAGGAGAAGGGGAGACCCGCCTGGGAGTTCCAGAATGCGGCGGACATCATGAGGTTGCGCCCTGGCCTCAACTTCAATTTCACCGTCTTGGAGCTTGACGGGACGCTCAGGGAGCTGTTCAAGCACGACCCCGACCACACCGAATGGTTCAGACTGCCGCGAGGCGTCGTCCCGTTGTGCAACAATTCGTTGCTCAGCCGCATCCTTGCAATGATGCCGTTGTGCGACTCGCACGGGATCGACTCCACTTGGCAGGAGCCCGCCGACGATGTCGTGCGAGCGTTCTTCGACGACTTGGTGGAGAGGCCAGTCGACGCCGACGAGCAGAGGGGCCTCACCCGAGACACCACCGACGCGGAGTTGGCGTGCATCGCCTCCAGGATGGAAGAGGCGGCGGCGGCCGCGGCCGCGGGCAAATTTGGCTTCACATTGGCGGAGGCGGACGCAGCGGAGGCGGAAAGCCTTGCCGATTGAGCGGAGTTTGCCGGCGAGGAAGAGCTTGCCGGGCATGATGCAGGGGCGGACGAGTCCACCGAGGGCACGAGCGGCTTGCCAGAGGCTGACGCCTCTTCCTCCCGACCTTCGGGCAGCTCGTCGCAAGCGGAGCCCCCGGCTCAACCCCGGAGGCGCCTCCGCAAGGCCGGAGAGGTGGTATGGCAAGCGAGCCAACAGCAGCAGCGCCGCATGACGCGCTCCACTGTTTCAGCAGGAGCGGGGTCTTCGCAGGCCGCTGCTTCTGCTCCTGCCGCCCCTCGTGCCACGGCGGTGGCCGGGGCAAAGCCGTCTCGGGCGAGCGCCACCACTACCTCCGCCAAGCGGCCGAGGGAGCCTACTCCTCCGCCTCCTCGCGCCAGAAGCGGGCCAGTCTTCGACTTCTCCGCGCTTAGCTCCGACGAGGAAGAGGGAGAGGAGTAAGATCCCCGCTGTTCTTGTGTTTCTTCAATTCTTGTAGTTGTGCCTCGCATCTCATTTGCTTTTCCTTCGAATTTGCTCCTTTTCAGGACTCTGGCCCAGAGGATGGCAAAGAGAGCCAAGGTCCCGGTGGTCATCCTCGACGACGAGCCCACCGTAACGGCAGGGGGTGCGCCCGAGATGACCTTGCCGGACCCACCAACTAATCCTCAGAGCAGCCCCCAGTGCAGCCCCCAGCGTAAGCATATGGCTTGCTTTCTGCCGTTGGGCGCGCCCGGGTACCCTTTGCTTTTCCTGACATCTGGCTGACGATTTGTGTAGGAGCAGAGCAGCCCCATCAGGAGCGTCCGGAGACCGCCCCCGATGAGCCACCCGCTACAACTACACCGCCAAGGGGGAGTTCCCCGGCAGGGGAGGAGTCCCTGGCGAGGGAGCCGTCCCCGGCGAGGGAGCAGTCCCCGGCGAGGGAGCAGTCTCCGGTGAGAGACAGCACCGGTGACCCCTCGGCAACGGAGACCGCGACTGCAGACCCTGGCGCAGGTAACCTTCTTGCCTCGAAACTCCCCTGGGGTTCTTCTTCTTTGGATAGTTGCTTGATTTCTCCCCTTCTCTCGGCCTTCAGACCCGCCCGCCACAGACCCGATGGAGACCGAGGTCGTCGTCGAGGAGGACGCGCGCGGCCATACTGATGACCTGGCCGCCACTGGAGAGACGGATGGTGTTGAAGATCCGGCCGACGAAGAGGCCGCCAAGGCTGCCGCAGCAGCCGCGGGCGAGGGGGCCGGCGATCGTACTGACGGCCCTGGGGCCACAGGAGCATCAGGCGCTGTGCCGACCGTCGATCCCGCCTCCGCAGCAGCGTCGGGCCCCGAGGAGCCCCAGCCAGGCGCCTACCTGAAGGCCGGCGATGATATCTTCATCAATCTCCCCTGGGAGTCGACTTCCAGGGCGCCGGTCGAGGGGGAGACCTTGGATGGAGAGGTGCTCGCCTCCGCCGGGCTGACGCTGGTTGACGCGCCAAGCAGCAGCGGCGGCAAGGCTGAGGAGGAGCGGCTGCTCCGGAAGCTGGTGTCACTCTACCGCGCCCGACAAGCCCAGGTGGAACGCCGGGAAGTGCTTGTCGCGAAGGCGGGAGCGGACATGGAGAAGCGCGCCGGGGAGCTCCGGGAGCTCAACCAGGAGGCCCTCCGATCCTTGGCGGAGGAGCGAAGGCAGCTCGACGAGGCGCGGACGGCCTTCATCCTCGAGAAGGCAGAAGCCGAAGAGCAGCAAAGGCTTGCCGCCGCGGGGCTGGCCACGCGAGAGGGCGAGCTGGTGCAGCAGAAAGCCAGCCTTGCCAGCCACGAGGAGGAGGTCGCCGCGCATGAGCAAGCGCTTGGCGGAGCCCTCAAGGAAGCGCAAGATGCCGCCGCGGCCGCCGAGGCCGCCAAGGAGGCACTGGAGGCGAAGGTGGCGCAGCTCGACACTGATCTCAAGGCGAGCGGTGAGGAGCTCGCCGCGCTCAAACAGGAGCGCGAGAAGGGCGCCCACACCCTTGGCGAGCTGCAGGGCCGCTTCGCCGAGAAGATCAAGGAGCTCGACGCCGCCAAGGACTCCAACGCCGATCTCGAGGTGAAGCTGGGCACCTTGACCAAGGCGCTGGAGAGCGCCAAGGAGCGGGAGACGACCTTGCGGAAGGAGGTCACGGACAACGAGGCGCTGCTGAAAAGCGCCGCAGTTACCCAGAACAACTTCAGGGCGACGATGGAGTAGTGGACTGAGGGTCTCGTGGACATCGCCGCCGCCATCGACAAGGAGCTGACGCTGCTGGGGATGGAGGGACACGAGTATCCCTCTGGTGAAAATGTCCCACCCAGCGCCAAGCTCACTTCGTTCTTCAAAGGCGTGGTGGCGGCCCTTCAGCATCTCCGGAACGCGATCCCAGAGCAGCTGGCCGGCGAGACGCGCGACGCCATCGCCGGAGCCCTCGAGAAGGTGTTGGTGAAGATCGCCTTCCGCAACCCCGGCATCAGGCTCACTAACGTCCTCAAATCCCTGCCGGCAGACGCTGACCTCGAGGAGATCAGGGCCCTCGTCGCGCCCATTGTGGAGAAGGTGGCCGGGATCAAGAGGATCGAGGGCGACCGCGTGGATTAGGCCACCTGCCCTTTTTTTTTTCTTGTCGCTGCTGGCCAAGTCATGAAAGCGATTCATTAGGGCTGCGACAAGCTTATCTTTGTAATATAACTCTATCTTAGGTAGTGATTGCACTGTTATTTCCTCTACTTGACTCCGTGCTTTGTATGTTTTTGCCCTACGCTTTTGGGGACTTGTCGGCGTAGGCCTCCGCCTTACCGCGGGCTCTGAGTGCTTGACATCAGCAGCCCGCCAGCGGCGCCACTACCCGCAAGAAACCTTGCCGCGGCTAGCTGCAGCTCACTTAAATTGTTGAGCAGGCTCAAAGCAAAGTAAGTGTTGCGACTGCAGTCGCAGCACACTTAAGCTGCCGAGCGAGCTCGAAACAAAGTAAGGATGCCACTCTGGTTGTAGCACACTTAAGTCGTTGAGTGGACTCGAAACGAAGTAAGGGCGCAACTAGCCACGAGCCGGTCCCTCCGCGCACAGGTTTTCCATACAAAGTACGGTCGTTCGAGGAAGATAACCTCAAAATTTTAAAAACTCGATTGCTCAAACTTTGGCAACTTAGCTTTTCCGTGGCTCGCTGCCCGGCAAGGTCGATTTCCGGCAAGGCGGAACATGGGGCTCGCCGTTGCTTACCGGGGGTCAGTGCTGCACAGAGTGTCAGATAATGCATGCAAAGGATAAAGAGCATGAGATCGACAAGGTGCGCGGAGCACATGAACTCAATCTGTGCACAGGGTCTGCGCCTGGCTCTGTACAAAGGATCACATGCAACAGCGGCAAGACTTTGTACAGAAGGGTGGTTGCCGGACGGGGTCCGACAACCGCGCCTTACGGGCGAAACTTACGAAGATGCCCAACGTTCTAGGAGTTGCTCACCGGAGTGGTATCTTCGGTCTCAAGGCGGACAGCGCCAGGCCTAGCGACTCGTTTCACCCGGTAAGGGCCTTCCCACTTCCTCGAAACTTCTGGCACTAACTTTGCGGCTATAAAAGCGGCGCAAAGCTTGCTGGTAGCGAGCAGCTCGCACAGCGGCCTGAAGACGGTCCTCCTCGAGGAGCAGCGCGTCATCTCGACGCAGCTGCTCTCGCTCGAGCTCAGCGTGAGCGAACACTCGAGGTGGCCCGTATGCGAGATCCGTGGGGCTAACTGCCTCCGCTCCATGGAATAGAGCGAAAGGTTGCCTGGTCATACCAGGGCTTACCTGCGCCGAGAGGTGTCGGCGTATGTTTGGACGCCGTGGCATAATGAGCTCGGTGCATGTTCGGACGCCGCGGCGCCATGAGCTGGTTCGACGACGCCCGTTTCGCCGCCGGCGCCGTCCCCACCACCCGTTTGCTCCAAGGGCGGTGGGTTCAACGCGGACGGACCAGCCACCTCCGGAGCCTTCTTCTTTGGTGGCATGTCGACGAAGATGATGGAGATCTAGCCGGTGCAGACGCCGGATCAGGTTCACACAACCTCGACGCCCCCTACCTGGCGCGCCAAAGATGTCGGGGGAAATCGGCTTCCTCGAACACCTATGGGGACTGAGCCCCTTGGTTCGGCGGGGGGCAGGGGTCGCACGAAGAGCGGATCGAGGCGATGCACACAAGGGATTTTACCCAGCTTCGGGCCGCAAGGATGCGTAAAACCCTACTGCTGCTTTGTGGATTGTATTGTGTTGTTGCTCGGGAGCGCGTGGTGCTACAGTACACACGAGCCGCTGGCGAGACCGAGCGTAGTGATGGATGTCCTCCTCCCCTTCCCTACGTGCGCATGGGGCCTCCTTTTATATGCTCAAGGGGTTACCCACAGGTGGCAGCGCAGGTGGGGTCAAAAATGGGAGAATGCTTTAGTGGGTACAGCTGCCTGCATAGTGGCTGTACAGTGCTATCATACCTAACTCTGACGGCAGGGGACAAGGGCATTAAATGCCCGTCCGCATCGCCCAGATGGTGCAGGAAAGGGGACCGTCAGGAGCGCCACCGTTTGCCACGATGGCTACTCTGTCAGCGTCGCTTCGCCACCGCATGCCCCTGGCTGCGCAGCCTCTCACCATGTACGCCTGGAACGGCCCTAGAGCGACGCGTGGGTGGATGAGCTGGAGCGCAGGCGCGGGGTGGTGACTTGCCGCGGCAAGCGCCTTGCCACAGCTGATGTCTTGTCGCGCCCGGGAGCTTGTCGCTCACCGGTCCTTGCCGGGACGCGGGGCGCGTCGCAGCAAGTATCTTGTCGTGCCTCGGTCGGCCTTCCCGACAAGCTCCTCCTGGCGGGGTCTTGTGCTTCGAGCGGTCGTCCCGGCAAGCTCCTCTTGCCGGGGCCTTGCTCTCTTCGGGTGGCCTTCCCGGCAGGCTCCTCCTGCCGGGGCCTTGGCTCGAATACTTTGTTCTTGGATGGCCCAAAAAGGGACCACGGAGAGTCTTGGCGATCGCCTGGCAAGCCTTGCCGCGGGGTGCTACGACTGCCCGTGCACAAGTTCGGGATACTAAGGTACCCCTACTTTAGTACACCGACAGGTACGAACTCTAGGGCTGTTTGTGACACTTATAGGAATAACCCAACGGATTGATTGGAAAGAATAACTTTGAGGTGGTTTCGTACCCTACCATAATCTCTTCGTTTGTTCTCCGCTATTAGTGACTTCGGAGTGACTCTTTGTTGCATGTTGAGGGATAGTTATATGATCCAATTATGTTATTATTGTTGAGAGAACTTGCACTAGTGAAAGTATGAACCCTAGGCCTTGTTTCCTATCATTGCAATACCGTTTACGCTCACTTTTACCACTGGCTACCTTGCTGTTTTTATATTTTCAGTTTACAAAAACCTATATCTACCATCCATATTGCACTTGTATCACCATCTCTTCGCCGAACTAGTGCACCAATACAATTTACCATTGTATTGGGTGTGATGGGGACACAAGGGACTCTTTGTTATTTGGTTGCAGGGTTGCTTGAGAGAGACCATCTTCATCCTACGCCTCCCATGGATCGATAAACTTAGGTCATCCACTTGAGGGAAATTTGCTACTGTCCTACAAACCTCTGCACTTGGAGGCCCAACAACGTCTACAAGAAGAAGGTTGCGTAGTAGACATCAAGCTCTTTTCTGGCGCCGTTGCCGGGGAGGCTAGGTAAGTGAAGGTATATATTTGGATCTTGCAATCGAATCTTTTTGTTTCTTGTTTTAGCACTAGTTAGTTTATAAAAGAAAACTAAAAAATGGAATTGAGAGTGCCTCATATGCTTCATCTTTTTAATGTCTTCCGTGAAAATAAGGATTCCGATAATTGTGCTCAATTGCTAGAGGAAGAATGCATTAGAATGTTTGGCACTAAATCTTTGAATGATGAGCATGATTGCAATGTTGTTGGTATGAATTACTTGAATATCCATAATGCTAATGATACGCAAAGCCACAAGCTTGGGGAAGCTATGTTTGATGAAGATGATATTTTTTGTTCCCCAAGCTTTGATGAGCAAATTTACTATGATGAAAGCATGCCTCCTATCTATGATGATTATTGTGATGACACGTATGCTCTAAAGAATAATGATAACCATGAAACTTGTCATCTTGATCTTAAATTTCAATCATATGATAGTTATTTTGTTGAGTTTGCTCCCACTACTATTGATGAGAATAAATTTGCTTATGTGGAGAGTAGTAAAAATTCTATACTTGTAGATCATGAAAAGAATGCTTTAGGTGCTGGTTATATTGTTGAATTCATTCATGACGCTACTGAAAATTATTATGAGGGAGGAATATATGCTTGTAGGAATTGCAATAATATCAAGTTTCCTCTCTATGTGCTTAAAATCTTGAAGTTATGCTTGTTTTACCTTCCTATGCAAGTTGATTCTTGTTCCCATAAGTTATTTGCTCACAAAATCCCTATGCATAGGAAGTGGGTTAGACTTAAATGTGCTAGTCATATTCTTCATGATGCTCTCTTTATGTTTCAATTCTTATCTTTTATGCGAGCATCATTGAAATCATCATGCCTAGCTAGGGGCGTTAAGCGATAGCGCTTGTTGGGAGGCAACCCAATTTTATTTTAGTTTATTGATTTTTGGTTCTGTTTAGGAATAAATAATCCATCTAGCTTCTTTTTATATGTGGTTTTATGTTTTAATTAGTGTTTGTGCCAAGTAGAACCTTTGGGAAGACTTTGGGTGAAGTCTTTATGATCATGCTGTAAAAAACAAAACTTTAGCACTCACGAGATTAGCTAGAACTTTTTACTGGAGAGTGCTATTTAGTTTATTATTTTTGCAGATGATTACTAGACAAATTACTCAGGTCCACCAATTTATTTTATAATTTTTGGAGTTCCATAAGTTTGCGTTAGTTACAGATTACTACAGACTGTTCTATTTTTGATAGATTCTGTCTTTCATGTGTTGTTTGCTTATTTTGATGACTCTATGGCAAGTAAAATAGTTTATAAACCATAGATAAGTTGGAATACAGTAGGTTTAACACCAATATAAATAAAAAATGAGTTCATTACAGTACCAGGAAGTGGTGTTTTGTTTTCTTTCGCTAACGGAGCTCACGAGTTTTCTGTTAAGTTTTGTGTTGTGAAGTTTTCAAGTTTTGGGTAAATATTCGATGGACTATGGAATAAGGAGTGGAAAGAGCCTAAGCTTGGGGATTCCCAAGGCACCCAAAGGTAATATTCAAGGATAACCAAGCGTCTAAGCTTGGGGATGCCCCGGAAGGCATTCCCTCTTTCGTCTTCGTTCATCGGTAACTTTACTTGGAGCTATATTTTTATTCGCCACATGATATGTGTTTTGCTTGGAGTGTCATTTCCTTTTGTTAGTTTTTGCTTGATGTCTTTTAGAATAGTGTTTTGCATCTCTAGTTTCAATAAAAGTGTCAAGGATAGCTTTTGCCATGCTTATTTTGCAAGTATGCATGTTGCTGTTTGAAAACAGAAAGTTTACCGCTGTTGCAAAAATTCCCTAGAAAAGTCAGAATGTGTTAAAATGTTGAAACCTTTTGCATAATAAGCTCTGATAAATTTAATACAGTGGTAATTTTCTTTTATAATTTTTGGAGTTAGGGAAGTATGATGAATCTTGCATTCTTTATAGACTGTACTGTTTTGGCAGATTGCTGTTATGTTTGCATTGTTTGCATATGTTTGCTTGTTTAATGATTCTATTTGATGATAGGAGTATTAAATATGCAGAGGCATTTAGTATGCAATGTTGAATAATAATTTTAGTGATTTTTTACAGTAGAAAATGATTAGGTTTTGCATTGGTTTATACTAACCTATCTCACGAGTTCTTGTTGAGTTTGGTGTGGAGGAAGCTTTTGAGATTTAGGAAACCATGATATGAGAGGAATTAAGGAGACACAAAAGCTCAAGCTTGGGGATGCCCAAGGCACCCCAAGATAATATTTCAATAAGTCTCAAGCATCTAAGCTTGGGGATGCCCCGGTAGGCATCCCACCTTTCTTCTTCAACAATTATCGGTTAGTATCGGTTGAACCTAAGTTTTTGCTTCTTCACATGATGTGTGCTATCCTTGAAATGTCATTTTATTTAGCTTTGCTTGCTGTTTGAATAAAATATCAAGATCTGAAATTCTTATTGTTAGAGAGTCTTCACATAGTTGCATAATTATCCGACTACTCATTGATCTTCACTTATATCTTTCGGAGTAGTTTGTCGTTTGCTCTAGTGCTTCACTTATATCTTTTAGAGCACGATGGTGGTAGTTTTATTTTGAAGAAATAGATGAACTCTCATGCTTCACTTATATTATTTTGAGAGTCTTAAATAGCATGGTAATTTGCTTAAATGATCATAATATGCTAAGCATACAAGATTTGTAAGAATTCTTATGAGTGTGTTGAATACTAAGAGAAGTTTGATGCTTGATGATTGTTTTGAGATATGAAGATGGTGATATTAGAGTCATGCTAGTTGAGTAGTTGTGAATTTGAGAAATACTTGTGTTAAAGTTTGTGATTCACGTAGCATGCACGTATGGTGAACCGTTATGTGATGAAGTCGGAGCATGATTTATTTATTGATTGTCTTCCTTATGAGTGGCGGTCGGGGACGAGCGATGGTCTTTTCCTACCAATCTATCCCCCTAGGAGCATGCGCGTAATACTTTGCTTTGATAACTTCTAGATTTTTGCAATAAGTATATGAGTTCTTTATGACTAACGTTGAGTCCATGGATTATACACACTCTCACCCTTCCACCATTGCTAGCCTCTCTAATACCGCGCACCTTTCGCCGGTATCATACACCCACCATATACCTTCCTCAAAACAGCCACCATACCTACCTATCATGGCATTTCCATAGCCATTTCGAGATATATTGCCATGCAACTTTCCACCGTTCCGTTTACT
This sequence comes from Aegilops umbellulata, assembly GCA_032464435.1. Classification (NCBI taxonomy): domain Eukaryota; kingdom Viridiplantae; phylum Streptophyta; class Magnoliopsida; order Poales; family Poaceae; genus Aegilops; species Aegilops umbellulata. The sequence continues at coordinate 117,574,817 of CP136054.1, read as the reverse complement.
ATGACACGCACCATCATTGCCATATTGCTAGCATGATCTCTTGATTCATTGCACATCCCGGTACACCGCCGGAGGCATTCATATAGAGTCATATCTTGTTCTAAGTATTGAGTTGTAATTGTTGAGTTGTAAGGAAAATGAAAAGTGTGATGATTATCATTTTTAGAGCATTGTCCCAAGTGAGGAAAGGATGATGGAGACTATAATTCCCCCACAAGTCGGGATGAGACTCCGGACGAAAAATAAAAAAAAGAAAAAAAGAGGCCATAAAAAAAGAGAAAAGGCCCAAATAAAAAAAATAAAAAAATGAGAGAAAAAGAGAGAAGGGGCAATGCTACTATCCTTTTACCACACTTGTGCTTCAAAGTAGCACCATGATCTTCATGATAGAGAGTCTCCTATGATATAACTTTCATATACTAGTGGGAATTTTTCATTATAGAACTTGGCTTGTATATTCCAATGATGGGCTTCCTCAAAATGCCCTAGGTCTTCGTGAGTAAGCGAGTTGGATGCACACCCACTTAGTTTCCTTTGTTGAGCTTTCATATACTTATAGCTCTAGTGCATCTGTTGCATGGCAATCCCTACTCAATCACATTGATATCTATTAATGGGCATCTCCATAGCCCGTTGATACGCCTAGTTGATGTGAGACTATCTTCCCCTTTTTTTTTCTCCACAACCACCATTCTATTCCACATATAGTGCTATGTCCATGGCTCACGCTCATGTATTGCGTGAAGATTGAAAAAGTTTTGGGAATGTCAAAAGTATGAAATAATTGCTTGGCTTGTCATCGGGGTTGTGCATGATTTAAATACTTTGTGTGGTGAAGATAGAGCATAGCCAGACTATATGATTTTGTAGGGATAACTTTCTTTGGCCATGTTATTTTGAGAAGACATAATTGCTTTGTTAGTATGTTTGAAGTATTATTATTTTTATGTCAATATGAATTTTTGTCTTGAATCTTTCGGATCTGAATATTCATATCACAAGTAAGAAGAATTACATTGAAATTATGCCAACTAGCATTCCACATCAAAAATTATCTTTTTCATCATTTACCTACTCGAGGACGAGCAGGAATTAAGCTTGGGGATGCTTGATACGTCTCCAACGTATCTATAATTTTTGATTGCTCCATGCTATATTATCTACTGTTTTAGGAAATATTGGGCTTTATTATCCACTTTTATATTATTTTGGGGACTAACCTATTAATCAGAGGCCCAGCCCAGATTTGCTGTTTTATGCCTATTTTAGTGTTTCGAAGAAAAGGAATATCAGACGGAGTCGAAACGGAATGAAATCAACTGGAGAAGTTATTTTTGGAAGGAAACCTACCGGATAGACCTGGACCCTACGTCAGAAGATGAAGGAGGTGCTCACGAGGGTAGGGGCGCGTGGGCGTGCCCCCCTGCCTCGTTCCCTCCCCCCCTTCGGTCCACCGACGTACCCCTTTCACCCATATATACCTACGTATCGTAAAACTTCCAGAACGGAGATTAGATCGGGAGTTCCGCCGCCGCAAGCCTCTGTAGCCACCAAAAATCAATCGGGACCCTGTTCCGGCACCCTGCCTGAGGGGGGAAGCCTCACCGGTGGCCATCTTCATCATCCCGGCGCTCTCCATGACGAGGAGGGAGTAGTTCACCCTTAAGGCTGAGGGTATGTACCAGTAGCTATGTGTTTGATCTCTCTCTCTCTCTCTCGTGTTCTTGATTTGGCACGATCTTGATGTATCGCGAGCTTTGCTATTATAGTTGGATCTTATGTTTCTTCTCCCCCTCTACTCTCTTGTAATGGATTGAGTTTTCCCTTTGAAATAATCTTATCGGATTGAGTCTTCAAAGATTTGAGAACACTTGATGTATGTCTTGCCGTGCGTATCTGTGGTGACAATGGGATATCACATGATTCACTTGATGTATGTTTTGGTGATCAACTTGCGGGTTCCGCCCATGAACCTATGCATAGGGGTTGGCACATGTTTTTGTCGTGATTCTCCGGTAGAAACTTTGGGGCACTCTTTGAGGTTCTATGTGTTGGTTTGATAGATGAATTGAGATTGTGTGATGCATATCGTATAATCATACCCACGGATACTTGAGGTGACAATGGAGTATCTAGGTGACATTAGGGTTTTGGTTGATTTGTGTCTTAAGGTGTTATTCTAGTATGAACTCTAGGGCTGTTTGTGACACTTATAGGAATAGCCCAACGGATTGATTGGAAAGAATAACTTTGAGGTGGTTTCATACCCTACCATAATCTCTCCGTTTGTTCTCCGCTATTAGTGACTTTGGAGTGACTCTTTGTTGCATGTTGAGGGATAGTTATATGATCCAATTATTTTATTATTGTTGAGAGAACTTGCACTAGTGAAAGTATGAACCCTAGGCCTTGTTTCCTATCATTGCAATACCGTTTACGCTCACTTTTACCACTTGCTACCTTTCTGTTTTTATATTTTCAGTTTACAAAAACCTATATCTACCATCCATATTGCACTTGTATCACCATCTCTTTGCCGAACTAGTGCACCTATACAATTTACCATTGTATTGGGTGTGTTGGGGACACAAGAGACTCTTTGTTATTTGGTTGCAGGGTTGCTTGAGAGAGACCATCTTCATCCTACGCCTCCCACGGATTGATAAACCTTAGGTGATCCACTTGAGGGAAATTTGCTACTGTCCTACAAACCTCTGCACTTGGAGGCCCAACAACGTCTACAAGAAGAAGGTTGCATAGTAGACATCAACTAATAAGACAAATGAGCATAAACTCACACGCATAGGGACATAATAAGGATAACCAGGGTAGCATATGTCTTACACCATATGATAGAGTCTCACACCAAACCAAAGCAAATGAAGGAAAAGAGTTCACAAGCAGAAACACAGAAGCAACAAGAACCAAGCTTGTGACTCAACAACACCCTGCAGAAAGACAAATCCCTGGTCCTAAACCTCTCCCCCTTTGGCATCGAGACACCAAAAGGGGGAAAGAGTGACCTAATGCAACTCCAGGTGGCACTAGTCTCCTCCCATGGACTCGTCAGACTCCTCAGAATCAGACCAATCAGCAGACTCCTCCGCAGACTCGTCGGTCTCCTCCTTGATCTCCTGATCTTGAGATGGAGAAGATGTAGCAGCATTGGACTCATCCGAGTCCGTCCAGCAAGAGTGCGAAGAAATCCACTTGTCCTCCGGAGTGATACGATCTTCAGAGCCATCCTGAACTGGAATCTCAAGCTTCCTCATGATAGCCTTCCTCTCCTGACGAGCCTTCTTGGCATCCACATGTTCCAAGTGCATCCTGTGCCAAACATCTGTCTGAAGGCAAAAGAGCTTCTTCACCTTGTGCTTGAGCTTAGCCGCACAACCTGATTGATCAGAGTAATGCTCCACGCCAGGAGCAAGACCACCATCATCACCCTGATCCTCTCCAGAAGTAGAAGAAACTGTCGCCTCAGGACGGGTAGTAGAGGCCCAAAACTCCTTCTGACACAAGTTGAGGACGTCATGAGAAGTCAAGGGTCCGGTCTCAAGAGGCACACCAGGGAAAGTGGAGATCCAAGTAGTCTGAATCAACTTGAAGATGAAGGGAGCATAAATCGGGCAATGATTTCCATAGGTAGCATTCACTATCTCCTTCCACATGACATGAGAGACATCCAAGACCGCATCTGTGCCCTTCTCAGAGTGGCATAACAGTAGCATATCCACAAGGTGCCCATGCACCATGTCCGAGTTGCCAATACGAGGAAAGAGAGTGTGCTAGAAAATGTGATGCATAATGTCAAAGAATGGCTTCAGCTCCTTCTTGACTCCTTTCTCTATCTTACTGGTGATCATATGAGGCTTCAGCTCATCCTTGTGAGTAGGCCCCCCTCATGGTGAGGACTAAGGCCAAGAGGCTTCCTCAGCCCCTCGTCAGGATATCCCAGAAGCTCCATAAAAGCACCCCAAGTGGTGCGCAACTGCCTGCCATTGGTCATCCAGATCAAAGTGCGCTCGGTGTTTGTGCCATACCATATGGTTGCAAAGAACTGTGCAACCAACTCTGCATCGAAATCATAGTTGAAGGTCATGAGGGGCACAATGTTGAGTTGTTAACAGAGGGTACGAGCTTCTCCAAACAATGCCTGGTACTTCTCCATGTGTGCCAGGTTGATTGACTTGGTCTTCACAAACAGGTTCTTCCTTGCCTTGAGCCAATCAAAGTACACAAGTGATTGGTCCTAGTTCCAGAACGGTGAGCCAACAAGAGAGGGATCCTGAGGAAGGAGGTAGGGGTTTTGCTCATGGTATTGCCAATACTCATTTTTCTTCAATTCAGCAGCCACCTTGACCGGTTCTTTCTTCTTGCGAGCAGTTGACTTGATATTGGATTTGCCCTTGTTCCTGGCAGACTGACGACGAGCAGGCGGCGGTGTGGGTGCAACCTCTTCTTCATCTTTGGAATACACAACTCTGGCATGATAGGTGCGCCCACACTTGGATGGGGGATTCGCATTCTTGCGACGAACCTTGGAGCTACTACCACCTGAAGAGACACAAAACCGCAAGGGAAAACATGAATACAAACTATGCATAAGCCACGGAGAAACAAAAGTGAGAACGGAAGAATTAGGTGAGCATTCTAGAATTGGGGGCCTGGAGCGGTAGTACCGCGGAACTGGGGCGGTAGTACCGCCCGAGCGGTAGTACCGCGAAGTGGAGTGGTAGTACCTCTCTGGGAACAGACGCACGAAATCCCCAGATCCGGTAGTACCGGAGGTCACAAACTCAAAAATGCTCAACTAAAACTTCAGTCCTCCTATCTAGCAGTCATTCAACGTCCTACTCAAGCCCCGATTTAGCCAAAAATCGAGAAACCAACATGCATTGCCCTAGAAACCTAGATTCAAAGGATAGAACCGTAGGAGCAACGAATGGGGGCAATACCGGGTTCCATGGCGAGAGGAGGAGGTGGGGAAGGATTCCATCGGACGGAATCACTGAAGGCGGCATGGAATCGGCCTGCCGGAGCGGCGGCCGGGGCTGTTCTTCGTCGCTTGAGAGAGAGAAACGTGGGGAGGGAGAGTGAAAGGGTACTGGGGAGTTAGAACTCCCCCTGCCCGATACTTACCCCCCACAACGTCCTGCTAAGCGGTAGTACCGCTAGGGGTAGCGGTAGTACCGCCCAGATACTACAGCCAGGCAGGAGGCCCAGTAGTACCGCTTGAGCGGTAGTACCGCTGGATGGATTGGTAGTACCGCTTGGAGCGATAGTACCCTCCCTCACAGCGGTAGTACTGCCGGCAGGGAGACAAAACAGCCCAGAACAAGAAAAATGGCTTATCCACGACTAGGGTGGTTGAAGCATACAGATAAGCTTGGGATGGAGACTCGAAAAGGACAGCACAGGGAAGAGATACTCCAAGTTCGAAAAACCAATGAACCAAGAGCAACTTGGAGTAACTCAAAGCACAAACAACACCCTAAGGAAACTACTCGAACAAGAATCTCTCAAAGGTGGGCGGTGGCCTAGGCCACCTATGTTTGAGTCAATTGGTATGGCACCGTGAAGATTTTAACCTTGGGCCCATGACCAAACCCCATCTTTGAAGCACAAGTACCATCAATAATGGCGAATGTGAAAGAGTTGATCAATTTATGCATAATGGGGGGAGGGAGAGTTCATTGAGAGAACAACACTCCCCCTATGTCCATGCCTGCATGTAAACAAGACAACTTGATGAGAGTAGTGGGGTGTGCAAAGGTTCAAGCCACATTGCTCAAATCGATGATATTTAGCTCATGCCTTAACTCGCGAAATCTTGCTTCATCCAACGGCTTCGTGAAAATATCTGCAAGGTTATCATGAGTGTTCACATAGTTGAGCTCAATCTCTCCTCGCCTAATATGATCCCGGATGAAGTGATACTGAATCTCAATATACTTCATCTTGAAGTGTTGCAGCGGGTTGAGAGAGATCTTGATGGCACTTTCATTGTCACACCAAAGAGGCACTTTGTCACAAATGACACAGTAATCCTTTAAAGTTTGCCTCATCCATAGAAGTTGAGCACAACAACTACCGGCGGCCACGTACTCCGCTTCGGTGGAGGAGAGAGACACACAACTTTGCTTCTTAGAAGACGAACTCACCAAAGAGCAACCAAGAAATTGGCACCCTCCGAAAGTTGACTTCCTATCCACTTTGTCTCCCGCCCAATCCGAGTCCGAAAAGCCCACGAGGTTGAAGTTTGCTCCTCTTGGGTACCATAAGCCAAAGTTTGGGGTATGAGCCAAATATCGAAAGATTCACTTGACCGCCACATAGTGGCTTTCCTTAGGTGAGGCTTGAAACCGTGTGGGTACCATAAGACAAAGTTTGGGGTATGAGCCAAATATCGAAAGATTCGCTTAACCGCCACATAGTGGCTTTCCTTAGGTGAGGCTTGAAACCATGCACAAATTCCCACTCTCAACATGATATCCGGTCTATATGCACAAAGGTAAAGTAAGGAGCCAATCATGGAACGATATACCTTTTGATCCACCACTTTACCATTGGGATCAATGTCAAGTTGGCATTTGACGGGCATTGGAGTAGAAGCCGGCTTGACATCACTTAGCTTGAATCTCTTGAGCATGTCTTGAGTGTATTTGGCTTGGTTTATGAATGTTCCTTCTTTTCTTTGTTTGATTTCGAACCCGAGAAAGAACTTCAACTCTCCCATCATGGACATCTTGAACTTCGAGGTCATGAGAGCAGCAAATTCCTCATTGAAAGCTTTGTTAGGAGAACCAAAGATAATATCATCAACATATAGTTGGCATACAAACAACTCCCCTTTGACCTTCTTAGTAAAAAGAGTGGGGTCGATTTTCCCAATTTCAAACCCACGATCTTGCAACAAGTCGGTAAGGTGCTCATACCACGCACGTGGGGCTTGTTTAAGGCCATAGAGTGCCTTATCGAGTTGGTACACATGATTGGGGAACTCGGAATCCTCAAAACCCGGGGGTTGTTTGACATACACCAACTCATTAATGGGACCATTAAGAAAATCACTCTTCACATCCATTTGTTGCAACTTGAAGTTATGATGAGAAGCATCGGCAATCAACAAACGAATAGATTCAAGGCGGGCAACGGAGCAAAGGTTTCACCGTAGTCGATACCCTTGACTTGGGAGTAGCCTTGTGCCACCAAACGAGCCTTGTTGCGAACAATAATCCCATAGGCATCTTGCTTGTTCTTGAATATCCACTTGGTTCCAATAACATTATGGTTCTCCTTTAGCCTTGGCACCAATCTCCACACCTTGTTGTGCTCGAAGTTGTTGAGTTCTTCATGCATGGCATTAAGCCAATCCGTATCCTCGAGCGCCTCATAGACCTTTTGGGGTTCAACACAAGAAACAAACGCGTGATGTTCACAATAGTTTGCTAATTGTCTATAAGTGCTTACGCCATTTCTTAAGCTTCCAAGCACATTTGTCATGATATGATCTTTGGTAGTGAGCTTGGACGCAATCTTGGCGGCACGACGCTCCAATTCCTCCTCAAGAGGAAGTTGGGGAGCGGTAACTTGATCATCTTGAGCGTCGTCTTGAGCTTGCTCTTGATCTTGATCTTGCTCCTGATCCTGAATTTTCTCGGTGTTAAGAACTTGACCTTGGCATCACTTGGTGGTTCACCACCATCTTGAGTTTGCTCTTGCCCTTGATCTTGTTCATGTGGTTGAGGGCCTTCAATTTGTTCTTCAGAAGCGTGTGGGTCTTGGGTTGGTGATGGTTCCACTTGAGTGGAACATTGTTCTTCTCCTTCGGCCACAAGGGGTTCCTCAATGGGTAGGATATTACCAACACCCATTCTTCTTATGGCTTGGGGAGGAATTTCATCACCTACCTCACAAGTATCACTTTGCTCCACTTGGGATCCGTTATTCTAATCAACTCCATGTTACACGTCTCCTCAATAAGTCCTATGGACTTGTTGAGTACATGGTAAGCATGAGAGTTTATAGCGTAACCAACAAATATGCTCTCATGAGCTCTAGCCTCAAATTTAGACAAATGAACACCTTTCTTGAGAATGAAACACTTACAACCGAATACCCGGAAGTACTTGAGGTTGGGCTTGTTGCCGGTGAGTATCCCATATGGAGTCATGTTCAAGCCTTTGTGGAGATAGAGCCGATTGGATGCATGACAAGCGATGTTGATGGCTTCGGCCCAAAAGTTGTAAGGAGACTTGAACTCCTCCATCATGGTTCTTGTCGCGTCCATCAAAGTCTGGTTCTTCCTCTCCGCTACACCATTTTGTTGAGGGTGTAAGGTGCGGAATATTGATGCTTTATCCCCTCATCACTAAGAAACTCATCCAAGGTGTAGTTCTTTAACTCACTAAAGTTGTCACTTCTTATCGTCAAGATATTTGCATTGTGTTGACGTTGAGCTTCATTTGTAAAGTTCATGACGATTTGTTGGGTCTCACTCTTCCTCTTAAAGAAATATACGCATGTGTATCTTGAATAATCATCCACAATCACCAAGCAATACTTTCTACCCCCAAGACTATCAAAGGATGGAGGCCCAAAGAGATCCATGTGAAGGAGCTCCAAGGGTCTCTTTGAGTATATGATAGTCGTGGGTGGGTGAGCCTTCTCATGTAGCTTTCCTTCCGTACAAGCACTGCAAGCACGATCTTTGGAAAAAACTAACATTTGTTAGTCCACGGACATGGTCCCCCTTGAGAAGACTTTGCAAAGACCTCATATTGACATGGGCTAAACGGCGATGCCAAAGCCATCCCACGTCAACTTTAGCCATTAGGCATGTCGCGGTCTTAGTAGGTCGCTCCAAAAAGTTAATCACATAAAGACCATTCTCGACATGCCCAACAAAGGCTACTTTAAGAGTATTGCTCCACAAGAGGGCCACGGTATCAATATCAAAGAAAGTGGCAAAACCCATGAGTGCAAGTTGACGAACAGAAAGTAAGTTGTATGCAAGGGACTCAACAAGCATGACTTCTCGATTGTGAGATCATGAGAAATGACAACCTTGCCAAGACCCAATACCTTAGAAGATGAGGCATCACCCCAGTCGACATTGGTGAGCATAGATGAAACCTTGTGCACGTCCACCACCAAGTCCTTGCTTCCGGTCATATGATTTGTGGCTCCACTATCGAGCAACCATGATCCCCCACCGGAAGCAAACACATACAAGAGATCAATGCTTGGTTTTAGGTACCCATTTTGTAATGGGTCCTTAGATGTTAGTAACAAGGGTCTCAGGGACCCAAATAGACCATTCAATGTACTCATAAGAAGAACCAACAAATTTGGCATAAACATGCCCATCACTAGCACGACATAACACATAAGAAGGTTTAAAGTCACCGACTTTGTTGGAAGGGGTGGCATTGCCCTTCTTGACACCACCACCCTTCACATTGTTCTTCTTCTCCTTAGAAGCACCCTTTCCCTCCTTCACAAAAGTTTGCTTGAGAGGAGGAGGTTTTTGGCCTTGTCATTATTCTTCTTATTCTTGCCCACAACCTCCTTTTGATTGCTCAAAAGTTCGTTGAGATTCTTCTCACCTTGTATGCAAGACACAAGGCCTTTCTCAAGTTGCTCCTTCAACTTGGCATTCACCTCCACAAGATGCACATGCTCACAACACGGGTTAGTAGCATTTGCATTATCAATTAAAACCATATGGGGAAATGTGGCTTTCTCCTTGGTTAGCTTCACTTGGAGTTGATCATGAGACTCTTTGAGGCTAGCATGAGCACTCTTCAAGGCCTTGTGAGCCTTGTCAAGTATATCAAACTCCTCAATGAATCTAGCATGGTCAACCCCAAGTTTGGCTTTCTAGGAATTGAGCACATGAGATACGACAAGAGCATGATCAAGATCTTTCTTTAATTTAGCATGATCATTGTTGGTGTGACTCCTCAAGAGCCAAACGATGACCATGCACTTCCTCAAGCACATTAGAGAGATTGGATATCTCATCGGCATAGTCACGACTATGCCCTTCCATCTTAGAAATGGTTTCTTCGTGAGCCTCGATCATGTCATTGGCTTCACCAAGTTGTTCCAAGAGATCAACAAAGTGCTTCTTGGATTTACCCTTGATCTTACTCATAAAAGACTCAAATTCATTTTCCTCCTCCTTCGTCCCCTCACTTTCATCAATGCAATCTGTCAAGGAAGCATTAGTAGTGATGGTAGTTTTGATGTTGGGGGTTACCTTGTTGGTGGCTTTGGCCATGAGGCACTTGGCGGTGATGCTATCGTTGGGTGAGTTGAAGAGGGACACCCGTGGAGTTGTCGCAATGGCAACGGAGGCCATGGCAATCGTCTCACCATCTTCATCATCATCATCATCCTCATTGTACTCTTCTTGTGCCACCAACCCCTTGGGAGGAGTCTTCTTGGTGAAGTTGTTCTTGTTGGGGAAGGACTTGTCCTTATCTTTTTGGATAAGCTTGCCACCATTGTCTTCCCTCTTCTCGTACGGGCAATTCGCAACAAAGTGGCTCACATTGCCACAAATATAGCATGTCCTCACACGTTACTTGCCCTTGGCACCACTTGAGTTGTTCTTGTTGAAGTTGGGCCTTGAGTTCTTCTTGCTCCAAAAATGCCGTGAAGTGAGAGCCATGTGCTCATGATAAGCATATTTGGTATCCTCGGGGCAACACTCCTCTTCTTCCTCTTCACCCTCTTCTTCCACACTAGCCTTGTCCTTCAAATCAAGGTCGGGCTTATTTTATCATTGAGAACGCAACACCGCATTGTTGGCGGTCTTGTCCAAGATCCTCATTGCAACAAACTCATCCAACACTTCACTTGAGGACAAGGCGTGAAAGTCCGGCCTTTGACGGGTGATGGAGGACATGGCCTTATGGTAAGGCATCATGGCCTTGAGAAACTTGCGCTTGATCCAATTTTCATCTGTATCCTTGCTCCCATGATCTCAGAGTGAGACCGCGAGAGTGGTTAATCTCCGATAAAGCTCTCGAGGTTCTTCATCTTCAATCATTGCAAACTCATCGGCTTCATCTTGCACCACTTCAAAGTTTGAGCGTTGAATGCTGGCGCTTCCCTTGTAAATGGACACAACATGTTGCCATGCTTCCTTGGCCATGGTGAAAGGTCGGAGGTGCGCAATATCTTCGGGTGGAATTGCTTCTTGGAGAATGAAGAGAGCAGACTTGTTGAATTGATGATCCGCGGCTTCTCTAGGAGTGAAGTTTCTTGGGTCGTGCGGGTAGAAACCTTGCTCAATAATTCTCCAAATATTAGTAGAACTATGATTTAAATGATGTTTAAAGCGATATACCCAAGAGGCAAAATCCCCATTTTCACAAGATTAGGAGGAGGACCAACATGATTCATATGTTTGGAGGGAACCGGTCCTCCATAAGTAAGTGGAGGTTCAACATGGGCAAAGATGCCACTCCCACTTCTACCACTAGGCGAAGGAACTTGATCACTAGTGTCTTCCTCCTTATTGGATTTAGCATCCGTCACCTTGTTAGCAGGGTCAACCACTTCCAATGGTGCGGTGGATAATTTAAGACCATCAAGAAAATTCTTAAGAATGCCTTTGACCTCGGTCTTCATGGAGGTTTTCAGTGTGTCCAAAGCCACATTGAACTCCTCAAGAGAGACCGGGGATCCCCCATCGGCAATAGACAAGAACAGATTCACACTGGGGTGCTCCTCCACCTCGTCTGTGGTGTCAACCATACTCTTCGGACGACATAGTCCTTAATAAAGAGACGAGGCTCTGATACCAATTAAAAGGATCGATATGTTTGACTAGAGGGGGGTGAATAGGCAACTAACAATTTTTATCTTTTCTTAACCAAATTAAACTTAGCAACAAAATAGGTTGTCTAGATGTGCAACTAGTACACAAGCAAGCAAGGGATAACCAAGAGTGGAGCCGGTGGAGATGAGGATGTGTTACCGAAGTTCCTTCCCTTTGAGAGGAAGTACGTCTCCGTTGGAGCGGTGTGGAGGCACAATGCTCCCCAAGAAGCCACTAGGGCCATCCTATTCTCCTCACGCCCTCACACAATGCGAGAAGCCGTGATTCCACCATTGGTGCCCTTGAAGGTGGCGACCGAACCTTTACAAACAAGGTTGGGGCTCTCTCCACAACCGAATTGGAGGCTCCCAACGAAACCACAAAACTTCTCCGCAATGGAATATGGCTCCGAGGTGACCTCAACCGTCTAGGGTGCTCAAACATCCAAGAGTAACAAGATCCGCAAGGGATTAGTGGGGGGAATCAAATTTCTCTTGATGAAAGTGTAGATTGGGGCCTTCTCAACCAATCCCTAGAAAATCAACAAGTTTGACTGGCTAGGAAGAGAGATCGGGCAAGAATGAGCTTTTGAAAGGCAATGAAGCTTGGGGGAGGAGGTCAACCGTAGGAAGAACAAGACCCCCCCCCCCTTTATATAGGGGAACAAAATCCAATTGTTTTCTACCATGTGCCCGCAGCTAAGCGATACTACCGCTCCTAGGACCGGTACTACCGCTTAGGTGCTACTACCCCACACAAGCCTAAAACACACAGAGTGTACCTACGCTAGTGTCGCCGGAGCGGTACTATCGCTGACCCTGGCGGTACTACCGCCTAGGGTTTTTAGACCTGGAGAGGCAGAGGTAGTAGAGGGTGCCAGGGGTGGCAGTACCGTGCGAAGCGGTACTACCGTCCTAGTGCCGCTCTACTACCGCTTAGTGCAAAGTGGGAACGGAACCTTGCACAGAGGAAGACCCCGCAAGCGGTAGTGGATATGATAGTACGGGTTGTAGTACCACCGGAGCGGTACTACCGCGCTACTACCGCCCTACTACCGTGAGTTGCAGACCGACAACAGAATATTGCACGCTCGGGGAAACCCTAAGCGGTACTGCGACGGAAGTACCAGCGGTACTACCGCTGGCAAGATGCTGAAACACCACGGAAAACATGGAAAAGCTCCAGAGAAGGGAAAGGAAGTTGTGGGTGCATATGGGGTTGTGTACGTGTTGATTCCACCCATACCTTTCCGGAGCGGACCCCCTCTTAATAGTACGGCTTTCCTACGACTCAAATCCACCTAAAAGAAACATAGAGAACTGCCGTCTTCGATAGGCTCCGAGGGGCATCAAATCGTCTAGTGCCTAGACATGAGATATCTGAAATGCTCAATGCACACGATTAGTTCGCAAATGCATTGTCATCAATCACCAAAACCACTTAGGGAGAAATATGCCCTTACAACTATATTTGATGATAACTTGCATTCCAAATGTGTGGTGACATGCACCATGTTGGCATGGTAACAAATGATAAAACTTTACAATATTTTTTTTCCTGAAGATACTTTGTATGAAAAAATGTGGTAGCTTTTTTTGATTTGATTCTCTATACAATAGTTGTAACAAGTATGGAGTTAGTTGGGGTGTTGTGACTTCTCTTTTACATACAACAAGTGTTTTGTAGCATAATTTCACTGTTTTGTGAAATAAGTTGAAAAGGAGCTGCCTTTTTTCAAGAAAAAAATCTACATATGCCCTGATAACTCATGTATTCTACACATTGTCATTTCCCCTGGTAACTCATTCTTATCTGGCTGGTAGATTCCATGCACATAGTATGATAAAATAGGGAAATGGCCCCTTTTTCTTCCTTTTTGTTCTGTGTCTTTCTTTTTTGATGGGGGCCTTTAGTTTGGACTGGATTGAAATTCAGATACTGTAGGAGTGCTTAGATGTACCCGATCCACCTGGATTCTGGACGCCTGGTAAGATCTGGTGTCCCTGGTGGTAGTTCAAGGCAAGATCAGGTGGTAACTTCAGTTCCTCAGGTGCCTTGCATGGTTTGTGTAGCAATGGGTGGATCAAATCGGGGTTGGGGTGGGGGTAGGGGACGGAGATGAATTTTATCGTCGCTGCCTTGAGTTCGTCGCCGGGGAGAAAGAGGAAGAGGGGGGTCGATGGGGAGCATTTGCTACCTTTTCTTGCTCTGGAGGTAAGAAAGTTGGGGTTTAGGGGAGGTGGTGGCGCGTGATGCGTGTGGGCCAAGGTCACGTGAGGGGCGCTGAGCTGGGCCTCGTCGCCATTGCAGGTTGCCTCGCGCAAAAAACCGCAAGTTGCCTTGTCGTGACGGCTCCGCCTCGCGCGCTACGCGCACTTGGCCTTGCGAAGGTGGGGGGATCGGTCGTTCGGATCTATTGGATAGATCTAAATGCTTGCTACATATCACAATCCTTATAAACAACTTTAGTTGGTGGCACACCATTTCCAACCACCGCCATCACTATTTGTGCCCCTAACTCGAAATGGTGTGCCCCTACAGTACACACGGGACTTTGACGATCAAAGGCCTTTGACTGGACGGAAGGGCATTTCTGAGTAGTGACTTAACGGCACAGGGGCAAATTTGAGCATGCTTTGAAATTAGGGGCAAATCTGAGTAGGTGGTTCGAGTTAGGGGCAGAAATGCAAATGGCCCTTTTTTCAAATAGTGGTGGTATTTTGCATATTTGACACGTCACCACAAATTGGCCCATTTAGTTAGTGTTGGTGTTGCTTTTTTCTAACACACCACAAATTGGCCCATTTGTAATGACCAGGCACAATCTAATGCTTGTGTTGTATTTCTATCAACTTCGTAGGTAATTAATTTAGTCTTGGCATGGTAATTCCTTATACGCCATAAATAATTTTGAATCTTTTATAATCGTGAGTATCTTATCGTTTTTTAGTATTTTTACTTTAAGTCTGTTTATTGTTTTTAAGTATTTCTATAATTTTGAGTCTTTTTTATTGTTTTGAGTCTTTTATTTTTCTGGAACTTTTATAATTTTGAGTCTTTCCATTATTTTGAGTTTATTTATTGTTTTTTGAGTCTTTTATTATTTTTAGCCTTTTTATTTTTAAGTCTTCTATTATTCGGAATCTTTTATACTTTCGAGTCTTTTATTGTTTTTGAGTCTTTTTATAATTTTGAATCATTTATTATTTTGAGTCCGTTTATTGTTCTTGAGTCTGTTATTTTTAGTCTGTTATTATAATTTTTTAGTCCGTTTATTGTTTTTATAATTTTGAGTCATTTATTATTTTGAGTCCATTTATTATACTTTCTATTATTTCGAATATTCTATAATTTTGAGTCTGTTATTTTCTTAGTATTTTAAAAAATACTTTTATAATTTTGAGTATTTTTTTTATTGTTTTTGAGACTTGTATTTTTTATAATCTTTTAATTTTGAGTTTTTTTTATCCTTTTTATCAAAGGATGCATTCCAAAGCTTGCCACCACATTGTGTGACTTCTACTCACTTCATTCACTACTATTCATTGAAAAATATTTGGAGACCGTGAAAGTTATAAACAGACGAGCTAACTGTAGTCCCCTCCACATTTTCTCATCCAGACTTGGAACCGGCAAAGGCAGTGTTAAACTACAAAACTACTAGACACAAAAAAATAGCAAACACTACAACCAATCATTCAGCTAAGCAACAAGCCACACAATCAACCAAAGGCAGTATTGGCACGACACACGATTGGCAATAAATATTCACGCAACATTTTCACAAGATCATAACACGGACATGGTTCAAAATCACATGGAAACACCGCTGAAATCATGCTTACCTCACTAGCAGAATCACAACTCAAAATCGCGGTTCAAATCATGTGTCTCCAAACGAGCAGAGACACCGCTCACAACTCACAAGAGCACAACCAGAGGTTCAAATTACACAGAAACAAAGAGCATCACACATAATGGGGATTAAAGATTGAACACACAGAAGAAGTACTAAGAGCATCTCCAACAGCCGCGCTAAACTAGCGCCGCGCTGCAAATTAAGCCGTTTTAGCGCGCGCGCAACGCGGCGGGTCGCTTCAGCGGGCGCGCAAAAACGGCGCGCACGCTATAACGGGTTGGGCGCGCGGTCGAAAACACTTAGCCGCGCGGTGTATTTCGGGCGCCCGCTGCAGCGCGCGGCACACTCCAGCGCTCGCGCCCGCACTTCCTCTCCCACTTCCACCCCCCCGTCCGGCCGCGCCGCCACCGCCGCCCGCGCCCCCCGGCGACCGTTCAGGCTTCCCCGGCCTATCCTCGCGCACCCGCACTTCAGCCCCATCCCCTCCTAGTCCCGCCGGCGCTCGCGCGCCTCCGTTGTCCGAGGAACAGCGCGCGAGCGCTCGCTGCCGCACGGCGCCCGCAAGGTGTTTGACAAAACGCCTACAAGGTATGTATTGCTCAAACTTCATGAATTTGATGCATGTTTTGAATTGTAGTTTTTATAGTATAGTATTGAACATTGTGTAGATGAGTTCGTCGTATGATATGATTCTTCCGAAGAAGAATTTGATATGGAAGAGTAGGAGGATCTTGCAATGATCCTAGCTATGCATATAAAAAACCGAAGCACGGTGGTTCGGTTATGGGTCGGCAGAAAATTTGGAGGGATAGGATCGATGCCCACAACAGATTGATCAGGCATTATTTTGCGGAGAATCCCATATACCCCGAGTCGTATTTTCGTCGCCGGTTTAGGATGAGCACCGAGTTGTTCAGGCGCATTGCAGAGAAACTAGCGAGTCATGACCGTTTTTTTTCAGCAAAGGAGGAATGCCGCCGGAGAGCTCGGGCATAGCACCTTTCAGAAGGTGACAGCCGCTTTGCGTATGTTGGCATACGGTATACCGGCTGATCTTGTTGATGATCACTTGGCTATGGGTGAGAGCCAAGCCATCATGTGTGTCAAGCGCTTTGTAGTGGGAATTGTGCAAGTGTTTGGCAAGGAGTATTTGAGATCTCCCAATGCTGAAGACGTCGCAAGGCTATTGGCGATGAACAAAGCTCGCGGTTTTCCTGGCATGCTTGGCTCAATAGATTGCATGCATTGGAGTTGGAAGAATTGTCCAAAGGCATGGCATGGGCAATTCCACGGCCAAAAAAAGGGTTCCACTATAATCCTTGAAGCGGTGGCCTATCAGGAAACTTGGATTTGGCATGCATTCTTTGGAATGCCTGGATCTTTGAATGACATCAATGTTGTCAACTGGTCACCACTGATGAATAAGATTGCAAACGGTGAGTTGCACCGGTGCAGTTTGCAGCAAATGGCCGTACTTACAACTATGGCTATTATCTAGCGGATGGCATCTATCCAAAGTGGCAAACCTTCGTGAAGCCGTTGAAAAAGCTGGAAAGGTAAGAATAATCTTGACTTCCACAATGCTCATGCGGCGGCTAGAAAAGATGTGGAGAGAGCATTTGGGATTTTGCAAGCCCAATTTGCTATTGTGAGAGGACCGGCTAGATTTTGGGATCAAAAAATGCTTTGGTACATCATGCACGCTTGTGTGATCATGCACAACATGATCATCGAGAATGAGCGTGGCCAAGATTTAGACTACTCACAGTATGAGCTCTTGGGATATCCCGTGCGAGTATAACGGAGGGCTGAAAGGGTAGCCCGTTTTATTGCCTCCTATCATGCCATTCGGCGTCCCGCAACGCACAATAAACTTCAAAATGATTTGATTAAAGAGTGATGGGCATGGCATGGACGACAAAGAGCATGATGATATCTGCATTCGACATTGTTTTGTTCATGAACTATTTGTTGTGTTTATTGCATTTGTTGTACTGAACGATAAACTATTTGTTTGAGTTGTAATGATAACGAAATTGAACTATTTATTGTTGATTTATTTTGTTTGTTTGATCATTTTTGCTCATAATACATGTATATGTGGTTTGTGCGGCGCGCGCGCGCTGTATTTTTGCGCTCTGCTGGAGCGGCGCGCGCGCTCTGCATTATAGCGCGGCTGCTGAAGCTAGCGCAGGCGGGCGCGCTAAACCAGCCGAAGCGCGCGCGGCAAACAGGTCTTTTGCGCGCGGCGCTTAGCGCGGCTGTTGGAGATGCTCTAAAGACCCAACGAGGGGCTGCGGCATCGAAGACAAAGTAGTCAAACGGCGTCTAATCCATACGAAACACACAACATGACCAACCTGCTGAAATGAAAATAAAGGTGAATCAAAGAAATTGAACACACAACATGGACAACCTGCTGCATCTAGGAAGTGAAGAATCTCCATTCTTGAATACAAGTAAAACTGCATATTGTAAACTACCTGATCTAGTCCTGTTAAAGTAACTACTCCCTCCGTCCCTTACAACCATTTCTAAGACAAGTATTTCCGGACGGAGGGAGTACATAATTGTTGTCGCGGGGCGCATACTCATACATTGAGCTCCTCCAGTCGCATGTCTGGTACAATCTAATCACATCACTCATCTCAAATATACCACTGGCTTCAGTGATGTTATAGTACAAAATGACACTGAAATACATATACATTGGTACTGGGGTACAGAGAACTTCCGCAAGAGTTCCAGCACACAAAAACCAGTAGTAAAATCACCATTGGAACGAATAAAATGTATGACAACTGCTGCACACAAAGGCATTTATCTCTGAACTATATATGCTAACCATATCTTACAACAGATAATCAATTCAGAAACACAGCAAATGGTAGTTAACATCCAAAAGAGGAAAATAGAGGGGAGAACGGGCCACATCTTTAAAAAGGTGCACAACAAAACCATTTATCATGCACAGAAACTAAACACTACATCAGCTAGATTTCAAGTCTTGCATGCACAAAACTAATTAACAAGCTAACCATCTAAGTAAACTAGAATGCCATCAGCCACAAAATTCAGAAGGAAAATGCAGCTCCCTCCACATTTTCACATCCGGGCTTGGGACCGGCAAAGGCAGTGTTAAACCACACCAATCATCATTCAAGCATACAGGCCACACCATCAAGAAAATGCAACATTCACACACAGTCACACACACAGAGAGTCAAGCACACACAGAGTCACACATACACACACACACATAGTCAAGCACACACACAGTCAAGCCACACAGTCACACACACACACACAGTCAAGCCACACACACAGAGTCAAGCCACACACAGTCACACACACAGAATGAAGCGCTTGCACACAAGAAACATACATAGACAGGGGCACAAACAGAAAGCTAATACATGCAAGACCGAAGTAAACTCAAAAGGCTATAAAGAATATCCAGAACTAAATGAGTAAACTGATTTCTCTAGAGGGGCGAGGGTGATCCAGGTATTCGTTCCTGAAAATAGGAAGCTAGTTAGAGGCTAATTAAGTGATTATCTTCATCAATACCCACAAGTTTGTAGGCACAGAGACACATGCTTATTTATTTAGAATTTGGTTTGTAATTCAAGTATCATGAGCTTACGCATACGGACATAAAAGAAATGTTAAATGTATTCTTGTTCTACTTACTAGAGGAAGCAAGGCATGTAACATGAGCAACATTCTTATAGAAATTCTGGCTAAGGTAAGCCATGCGACTTGATCACACCGGATGGTTTGCCATGGTCAAGAGCAACCTTCAACACTGATTCATTTCTAGTGCTAGTAGATTTAGCCTGCAGGGCAGAGAAACAAAGTTAGTACAAATCACCAGGCAAGCCAAGCTTCTTACTTGTTGGGTCCAAATCAAGTAATTGTAGCTACCAAATAATTAAAGGTGGATGCAAGATGAAACCTCCAAACATCAGCCTCACTGGTGCACGCCATCTTATAAGCTTGCGTATTGCGTTTATATAATGTACTAATTAACCAAGTTTATGATGACTTGCCAACAGTTCGAAAGTGAACTGCAGTCTAGTGTTTATTCCATTTGTAAGTAGAACATGATGCAAGCAAAAACCCTAAAAGCAGAATTAATTCACTGGCCTGGTGTTTGTAAAGCATCCACTTTTCACATATTGGGAATATGCACTAACGCCAACCGCCACTATTCCCTTTATGTTCAGAACAAGGAAGTTGATATTTATAGGTAGTTCCTATTTTTCATATTATACATACTGGGTCATGTATTCTAAAATTGAAAAGAACCACCAAAGAATGGTTAATGTAGCCAACAGATGAAAGGCAGGTTAACTCAGTGGGTGACGTGGATCGGCAAGCATGGGAAAGAGGCCTCTAACTATGAGTGATTGTCTTGCCTGCAGGAAGATAATGCAATAAATATGAGTTACAACAGTGGCACACTGCCAAACACCAGAGACAAGTCTTGGTCCAACATAAGCAATATTGTTTCTTATCGGGCAAAATTCTATAGTACTCCCTCCATCCCGAATTACTTGTCTTAGATTTGTCTAGATATGGATGTATCAGACACGTGGTAATACATGTTAATTAGTGAGTCTAGTTGAACACCACACTAAAAAGGTTACAAGGAAACAGGTTGTTCACATACTTCAAATGCACTTGTGAAGCTCCACTTCAATTGATTTGTTTTTAGACGAGGAATGGCATGGTGGGCCTGTACTTGGCCTGCAGATACTCGATACGGCATAATATATGAATCATTTCTATTAAACTACAAGATGAGGTGAAGAGCCTATAAGAAGAAATACTCTTGTTCTCTTATCCGGATGAGGTGAAGCAAATGATGACCGAAGCCTTAACTTTAATAGCAGCCCGCACCTAGCAAATAGGTAGCGAACTATTTCAGACTTATAAACCCAAGTGTCACAGACTGATATTCAAGCAAAGGAAGACAGAAATTGTTCCCCTGTAAACACTAACAAAAGGTTGGAAAATGAAAAGAAACAAAATACGCACTGCAGAGGAAGCAATAGACTCCTTGTGGGTCATGGGTTCTCCCACGTATTTCATGGTTCGCTTGAAGTACAAATCCTGGTTGAAGACCTTCTCAGCCTGTGAAACAATTCATGAAAATATATCACCAAATATGAAGAGAGAAAAGGCAGGAAGGAGTGAATTTCCATTAGATTCCATTAGAGTGCCAAAGATATACTTGTTGAGGACACATTTAGGGGCTATTCGGAAGAATAGTATTTATTTGTAACATTTTAGTATTGAAGCCTGATTTGAACTACAAAAGGGAACCTATCAACAAATGCCCTCCCAAACAGGCCTGTATCAAGAGAACATAGACCTCCAAAAGAAAGTTCACCTCAGCACAAATTCTGCCTAGCGTTGAAATAGTCTCAACTGGCTACAACCCGCGGAGAGTCTCAGCACCAAGGAGAATGGCATCACTACCTGAACAAAACAATTGTGATTTCATTTTACAGCTTGTGTAATTATAGTTTGTTTGGGTACAGTAATGAGCAGCTGTACAGGATCACCAAAGTATAAGATATCTCCAAGAGGCAAAAACTAACCGTCCAGCACCGCGTTTGCCACATCAGTTGCCTCCGGACGAGTAGGCCTTAGGTTGTCCGTCATTCTGCACACAACAAGAGTAACAACGGTTTCTGAAATAAGAACACCTAAAGAACGAACAAAGTAGCTCAATAGAGAAAAATACATGTTATTTACCTCCAGATTCTCAATTTTGGCAAAAATCAGAGTTTGGCTAAGATCACCTAACTTTTAGAGGAACTCCTGTGCCTATTGCAGGAAAAATACTATCAACGTTAGGAACATTTTTCCAAAGTATGAAATGCAAACAAACATGTGATACTATTCAACAAAATATCAATACAAAAAAATTCAATCTGTTGGGAAAGATGGCACTGTGAAGTAGTACACTCTAAATATCGACATAATGAGTTACTTACTTGCCGCACATCCTCTGCATGCCTTGTATAAGAAAGAGAGAGGAAGTCAATCTTGTTTTCCCCATTTTTTCATAACCTGAAAGTGGTGCATGCTCATAAAGTCATTACTGCACCAAACAAACTATAATTACACAAGCTGCTCCCAATTGGTGTAATTGTAGTTTTTTTGGGTTACAGCAAGGAGCTCCAATTTCACGAAAATAATAATTTAACATGTAAATCAAGTCGCCAAGTTAATTCAAGGAGCAAGGGAGATCCTTGGGAGGAGTTCCTTACATCTTTATCCTCATCAGACAGCGTGGGCATGTCGATATGGATCTGGGAGTAGTACAATGTGAAGGCATAATAATCACAAAAAAGTTCAGAAAAAAGAATAACAAAGTTAGATACCAATCAACAAACAACAATCAATCAATTGTAATAACCATGAACAAAGAGCAATCAATTGTGCCATATAAACATGTAATATCTCAAGGCAACAAACAGCAAACAATTAGCCTACATGGTTTGTACCTTCTCAAGGCAATCAATCAAACAACAAAAAATCCATCTCAAGGCAATCAATCAAACAACAAACAACAATCCATCTCAAGGCAATCAATCAAACAACAAGCAAAAATCCATCTCAAGGCAATCAATCAAACAACAAGCAACAATCCATCTCAAGGTAATCAATCAAACAACAAACAACAATCCATCTCAAGGAAATCAATCAATCAAACAACAAACAACAATCAATCAATCATGTCATATGGAAAGATAAGAAAAGCATGATAACAATAAACAATTGAAAAGAACAGCATCAGAACAACAGTAACAGACAAGAACAGGATTCTCTGCATCTAGAATGGGAGCACACACGCCTGCTGGTAGAACAAGAATCGGCAGAGGGCAACCAGAGTATCAAGATCATGCGTTTGAGATCTGAAACAGACGAACAACGTAGGTGATGGAACAGAGGAACCGACTTGACAGCGCTCCAATTTTGAAACCAGAACCGATCGTTCCTGCAATCGTCTCCCCGACGCGAACACGAAACGCAGGATCATCAGATAACAGAAGCGCACGCACAAGTAAACACATGAACCATCGCTCCACCGTGAACATCAAACGCAGGAACAGAAGTTTCTCAAACAGGCTTCCTCCCAGAGTCGCAGGGACGGAGACCCCCGAAGAAACGGCCCCAAGAACACGCGAGAGCATCAGGGCGACAGCAAGGACAAGCAAAATCATATCACAAGCGACTCTAAAGTGACGAGGAGGACGAGTAAATCAAACCAGACGCGATTTTCTGTCTACACGGACGAATCGAGGATGGGCAAAATCAGTCGAATCAGACGCGCTTCAAGACAGACGAATCGAGAACGAGCAAAGTGACAAATCAGACGCGATTTTTCTAATCTAAACGATGAATCGAGCAGGGACGAGCAACACAAAGTCAGAGGAGAAGGAAACGGGGACGAATGCCTCACCAGACGCGAGAGGAGGAGAGGCACGAACCAAGGACAAATTGCCTCACCAGACGTGAGAGGAGGAGAGGTAAGCCATTCTTACCTAAAAAATATATGTTTCAAGTTGGCAACAGCGGTTGTCTCTCATCAGTTCCAAGCCCATGGCTAGTCTGAAATGACATGAGCAACTTAAAATGTGAGTGTGATGCAAATGATGTTTCTATTATTCTTGAAGCAAGAAAAGTAGCTTACATTATCGGCAGCACCAGCAGTCATATTTACAAATGAAGATTCAGATGACCTGTTATGTAATAAGCATCATATGAGTCAAAGATACTTAGAAATCAGTTTATGATCATAACAGCATAGGTAATTATTCATGTGTGTATATCGAAGTTATCAAGGAATCAAGGATTCAGTATAAAACAAGTCAGACAAACTGATGAAAATTCAAACTCTGACCATTTGAAAGCATAGAAACTCACTGATGATTTATAGTCCTGCAACTCCAATAAGTCACCTGGTTTGTCGTCTTTGACTTTAGCTATAGGTAAGAAGAACTAAGAACAAATAGAAGTACACAAATGGAAGTAACCAGTGTGTTTCGAAATTAGCAAACATCCCACTCGGGGGAAATGCATTTCAGCAAACCATAAAAATAGAACAATCAAAAGAATACCTCTCTCGACATTGCTTGCCTATACATCCACCCATGGCGTACTTTGTGTCCAGGAGCATGTCGTGGACTCATACTTGGCCCAATCAGTCTTGTACATGTGAGCAATCTCGGGCACCAGAGGATCATTGGGGTTGGGGTCCGTCAGTAATGAACAGATTGACAGGAGGACCTGTTAACAGAGACAGGTAAATGTTAGAGAAACATAAATGAAGATTTTTTCTGAGATTAAGTTGCTGAAGGAACCAAGCTTATATCAGCAACAAGCTTTAAGCAAAAAATGGAACAACCAAGCTAGGAATGCAGATCATTACCTTTGATATGGTCAAAGTCGGGCTCCACTGTTCCTTGAGAATGTCAAGGCAAATGTAGCTGTTGCTGTTGATGTTTGGGTGGAACACCTTGATGCGGAAAGAGACCTGAAATATGTTCATGTCTGAATGTTAGAAAAAAATAGATAAGATAGCAAGCAGCAGCAAACTAATTGTTTGAGGACCCCCAAGATATTTGTGTAACAGCAATTCCAATATCATACAATCAATATGAACTCTTTTTTACAAAGGTTAGCTCGGTACACCGGAAATTACCTTCGGGGGATTGAAGGGATATTCCAGTGGGAAATGGATGTTCACCAAAAATAGACCACCAGTAAACGGGCTGTCCGAGGGTCCCATGATAGTGGCCTGCCAGTGGAACATGTCCTCACTTACAGGACCTGCCCGAAAATAAAAGGAAAGTAATACAGTATTACACAACAGTCAGACAAGCATTTGTATGAAGCCAGTCAAGTATGAGTAAGAAACAAGTCATATTTGCTACGAGATCAAACAGCGGCCAGCTTTAGTTATGTGTGAGCAAGTTTAGAATTAGGCATGAAATTATACTATCAAGGGTTATCCATCATATACACGCCCAGTACAATGATTAGAATAATTCAAAGTTCATTGATCTTAATTTCAAGAGGTTAGTGGAACCAACTGCTGTATTAAAAAACATCAAGTCACCCAGGAGGCCAGGACATCCACTGAAGCCACTTATTCTCCACAAAAACACAGAACATCAGGTTTACACACATTATGAATGCTAAAGTTGCTTCAGTAGTTATATTTATTCCTGTATGCATTGATAGACCAAGGAAAACAGGTGACCATTACAACCTCACCTACTAAAACATAGGGCACCCTTGATGATTCTCTCTATTGGTTAGGATGGTACTGTTCTTGTTTCTCAAATCAGATTTACACAACATTTACAATGCTAAAGTTGCTTCAGTAATTATATTTCTTCCAGTATGCATTGATAAACCAAGGAAAGCAGGTGATCATTGCAACCTACTAAAACAGAGGCCACTTTTGACAATTCTCTCTATTGATCAGGCTAGTACTGTTCGTGTTTCTCAAATCAGATTTAAACAACATTACCAAAGATAAAGTTGCTTCAGTAATTATATTTATTCCAGTATGCGTTAATAGACTAACAAAGACAGATGACCATTGCCACCTCACCTCCTAAAACATAGTTCACTCTCAAAAGTTCTCCCTATTGATTTGGTTGGTACTGTTTATGTTTCTTAAATAGTCTAGTCCATGCCTAACATATCAGATTGGTATTGTTTATGTTTCTTATATAGTCCTAGTCATGCCTAACTGTCCATAAACTGTGAAGTCCTTGGCAGTTTTAATTTCTTTTGGTTATGGCAGTTAAGATATCATATAGTGCTACAGGGTGGTGCATGTTCTGCCCATGTGGTACTGACTGTAAACTGTAATAAGGTTGGCATACTTTATAACCTAACAGAACAAAATCCAAGGGTTTTTTTAATGACCTGCTCAGAAGATACATCACACACTTGACATTAGTCAATCATAATAGTAGTCCATGTAGATAAGTAGTATCCTCACCAATCAATCCAGCAAACCTAAAAGCACTGCGAGAGCACAGCAAAATAATCAACAACCTAACCCCCATGACCAGTAACAACAGTCAACAACCAGACCACGCCAACGGCGCGCTCATCCAGACGCAATACAATTCGGGGCAAGATCTAGACGGAATCAAACGGGGCAGAGGAAAAATCACCTGCACTGAGGTGGGAGGGTCCTTCTGCGGGTCCTTGCAATGAGACCATTTTGTTGGTCCATACTTGCTTAAAAGATCAATAATTTTGTCATCTTCCTATAGAAAAAAATATCATAATCATAAATATAACTACAAAATGTGCAAAAGGTTTTTTTTTAGCGAAGTAAGGAGTGCAGTGCCAAACCTCTTGAGTCCAAGGACCTTTGATGAGTTCAGGGTTAAGAACCTTCTGCCATGGATGTAAATATTGTACCTCTGTCCTATCCAGAAAGAGCTCAGCTGCGTAGGTAGATACCGACACAATATGTCAGCTCACCACACTTGCATATACAGAACATCATCCAAGGAAGTATGGTGTTACTATATAACTAGCTAAAATGTGGGATAAGCATTCATAAGGTTACCATTACCAGCCATGAGATAAACATTGTGTAAAATATAGGGACGAGTTAAATTCGAGAGGAATTATCATCCAAAGACATACCAGGTTGATGAGCGATCCACGGCTTCAGTTAAACCACCAGAAGCACACCATCAAAACAACGATAATGAATCAAATTAGCCATCATGAAAACATCCATGCAAATATCAGGTAAATAAATGCTTTGGGACTACAGGCATCAGCATCGCAAAATGTAAAGAATGTAAATATACCTGCGCTATATGCCAACTCAACCCATCAGTGTCCAGATCAACATGTGTCTACCTTAAATACTTAGAAAAGCATTATTCCAAGGACTAGACAATAGTAATACCAAAAAAAGAATATGATATCCACATAAGACATAATCACAAAAACGTTCAGAAAAAAGAATAGTGCTAGGTCTGTTACATATGATCAGGAACTGGCAATACCAAAGTTAGATACCAATCAACAAACAGCCATCAATCAATCAATTGTAGTAACCATGAACAAACAGGAATCAATCATGCCATATAAACATCTACCATATCAATGCAACAAACAGCAACAAACAACAATCAACAATCCATCTCAAAGCAATCAATCAAGCAACAAACAACAATCCATCTCAAGGCAATCAGTCAAACAACAAACAGCAATCCATCTCAGGGCCAAACAAACAACAATGAATCAATCGTGCCATATGGGAACATAAGCAAAGCATGATAACAAGAAACCAGTTGAAAAGAACACCATCAGAACAACCGTAACAGACAAGAACAGGATTCTCTGCATCTAGGATGGGAGCACACACGCCTGCCGGTAGAACAAGAATCGACAGAGGGCAACCAGAGTATCACAAGGGCGCATGAGTTTGAGACCAACGAACAACACAGGTGATGGAACAGAGGAACCGATTTGACACTGCTCCAATTTTGAAACCAGAACCGATCGTTCCTGCAACCTCGCCCCGACGCGAACACGAAACGCAGGATCGTCAGATAACAGAATCGCACGCACAAGTTTCTCAAACAAGAAACGCAGGAACCATAGCTCTACCGCGAACACGAAACACAGGAACATAAGTTTCTCAAACGGACTTGTTAGTTCGCAAACCAGACGGTGACCCAAACTGACCGACCGCTCGCTTCCTCCCAGAGTCCAGACCCCCGACGAGATGGCCCCAAGAACACGCGAGAGCATCAAGGCAACGGCGGGGACGAGCAAGAATTAAGTCACACGCGACTCTGAACTGACGACGACGGCGAGGACGAGCAAATCAAACCAGACGCGGTTTCTACCTAAACGGTCGAATCGTGGATGAGCATAACCAATCAAATCAGACGCACTTCTTGAAAACAGACGAACCGAGGACGAGCAAAACTGAATGAAACAAATCAGACGCGATTCTTAAACTCTAAACGGACGAATCGAGGGAGGACGAGCAACATAGGATCTGAAGCGAGACTATTAGAGGCAGGAATCGAGGACGAATTGCCTCACCAAACGCGAGACAAGGAGAGGCAAGAACCGAGGACGAGTCGCCTCACCGGACGTGAGAGGAGGAGAGGCAGGAGTCGAGGACGAGCGCGCGCAGCTGGCGCACAACGCCGGTGCCCCTGCCGCTGGTCGCCCGCCACTTGGCCGAGCCCCGCTGGGCGAGGCCCGGGCGCCCGCCCGCGTCCTCGAGGAGGGAGAGGCTCGCCCCCGCAGGTGGAGAGGAGAGGGAGCAGGGCGCGAGCAGGCACGGAGACCACCACGCGGCCCAGACGGGCCAAGGACGAATGAAGGAGGCGAGAGGCGCAGCCCGGACGGAGAAAGGCGGAGCGGGCCGGCCAAAGGGCGGAGCTTTATAGCCGGGGCGGAGGCGGTGGCGGCGGGCGGAGCCTTGTCCTTGCCGAATATGAAAGGCAAGTTTTTCTCTGAGACAAGGATATGAAAGGTAAGTGGAGCGGGGGTCGGCGGCGGCGCGTCTCGAATTTGGGGGCGGAACGGGGAGTTTTCCAGGCAGCTGATTGATGCCCGTGCGTGCCGTTGCCGTGTCTCTTTCCTTTTTTTATTGACTGAGCGGTGCAAACAAATGTGCTCTTTTTTGGAGCTGAAAACAAATGCAACCACTACCCCCCCCCCCCCCCCCAAAAAAAGAGAAAAAAACGCCACGTTCATATATGCACAGGGAACTATAACATTCGACGACTCATTTCGCTAGCACCAACTTCAGTGTAATTTTTTTGGCCCAGATAGAATAGGTAGGATACGTATCGGAGTTGATCGAAAACTCGTCTCGCCCACTCTAGCTTCCGCCGCTTCCCTCCCTTTCATCGCCTCTCCTCCCCTCATGTCGCCGGGCAAAGCCCGGTGGGTGTCGGCGACGGCGGGGCGTTTCTCCCCTCCTGATGGCGTGCGTAACACGAAATGCGGCATCATGTCGGGGGGGGGGGGGGGGGGCAGCAGCGAGTCAAACGGGCGCGCCGGTGGCGTGGGCAGATGGCAGGGCTGCGGCGGCTGTGCGGATTCTGAAGGTGCGTGCTCGAGGTGCTCGATGAACTATCTTTTAAATTTGAAGATTTTTTTCAGATTTAATGAAGTGGTTTTCAAATTCAATAAACTTATTTTCAAAATTGATGAAGTTTTTTTATTTTTGTGAACTTTTTCCCAAAATTAATGAATTTTTTTTCAAATTCAATGAACTTTTTCCAATTCGATGAGCTTCTTTCAAATCAATTAACTTTTTTTAAATATGTGAAAAAATCAAATTCGATAAACTTTTTTTAAATCGTGATCTGTTTTAAGTTTGTGAACTTTTTTTTCAAAACAATGAACATTCTTTAGTTCACTGGTTTTTTTTTGCTATTTTTAGAAAAAACGTAGATTTTTAAAGTCAACTGGTCGACCGCGACCGGTCCAACGCGATCAAGGGAACTAGGAAATCAATCGAGGGCTATTTTCTTCTTGGGGCGGCCCATGAGTGGGGCGCCAAGAAGCTCAACAAAGCGCCCTATAGGAGCTCCCATTGGACCCAAGGGGCCGCAGTCTGTTCCCGCTAGGCGTAGCGGTATGGTCTACGATTCTTTGCTTTCTTCTTTATTTACGGTTTTTTCATGTCTCGTGTCCCTGCACTTCAAGGGCACCTCTCCGTAAGATCACCACCTGAATGACAACAAATGGATCCTCTGAGTAGGTCGGACAATTTTTTTTGCAACAACAGGCTATATTGAATTACTCAGAAGGATTACAGTGTGTGTGAATACATCCTAGAAGAAAAGGAGGGGTGCAATTCACCCAGATACATCTTCTACAATCCTCACTAGCCTGTTTGGCACACCTGTGTGCCGCTTCATTTGCTTCTCAGTTGATATGGACAATGGAGCAAGATTGAAAAGTGGAGCTCGCATCCACATTTGCTTTTCGGTTGATATATGGAGTCAGGTCTGCTCTTGAAAAATTTGCCTCGTTTAGCATTCGCACAACATCATGAGCATCACTTTCGATGCTCACCTTGAGATGTCCAAGAGCACGAAGAATGCCATCATGAAGCGCCAAGGCTTCCATAGTGCTTGCATTCTGTGCAAACCGATACCAAAATTGCTTGTGCCTGAACCAATGCTTCGATATGGTCCCAAAGAACAACTCCCGTACTATCATAGCCATCTTGCTCGTAATAGCTCGCGTCAACATTGACCTTGATGATCTCGGGGCATATCCAGACCGATTTCTCCCTCAGTTCTCGTGTCGTCTTCGAGCCCACTAGCACAGCTAGATCGTGGATGGTGTCAATGGCCCATTTGAAGTTCTCCATGTCTCCTATTGTTTCTTTCAGTCCAAATCGTCCAGCACCCGCACAAAATGAGAGCAGCATTCTGTTTGAATCCGAATGAAAAGAAGGGATCCTGACCGGAAGGAAGCAACGACGTTCAATCGTCTCCTCAACACCACAATCTTCACAAAACAGAATCTGCTCATCATGTCGTTCTTGCAGAACATGGACATGCCGCCGACCAAAGAACGCTTTCAGGTTCCATCAAGCACATGGATCAAAAAGACAAACACCATGGGGTCTAGCGAGTCTACGTCACTTTGCCAGCAGGCTAAATTCTAATACCTGCCTTGTCTGCTTCCATGCAAGCAAGGTTGAGATAACACAAGACAAGACATGATCCAAGCAACTGAGTCAAGAGCTAATATTAGTATATATATACACACGAAGCGCTGATGCACTACATTAACACGACGACTCCGTACTTTTGGGGCATGCAATTCTACGACATACGAGTAGTAATTTGAATAGGGAGTGAGGCTACGCTAAGGCGTTCTCTTAGGTGGCGGTTACAAGTTCAGAGACTTTTTTGCTTCTCCAAGGCACCAGGCACAGCACAAAAACGGCCCTGCCTGTTTTCTCCTTCAGAACTTGCGTTGGCGGCCGAAATCACCGCGCCGGTGACCACAAGACCGGTCAAGTACAGGGTGTTCATCCTTCCGCCCAGATGAGCTTGAAAATGTTCTTGCTAGCCCCCGCGTTGACCATGTCGCTCTTGTTCTTCAGCATCTCCTCCTGGGCGCACCTATCGCCATCCTTCAAAGTTACAAGGATAAAAAAAAAATGTTCTACAGACATGTTGAATTATTCTGTACATCAATAGCACGAGGAGCAGCTAAGGATGTGTGTGTACATACATTGGTCACATATGTCCCAATGAGTAAGTAAGATTGTATAAGTTGTATATGTGAAGAACATTGTATACGTTGTATATGTAAAGAACATTGTATAAGTTGAAAGGAAAAGATGACTCACAAGCATGGTGTACGCCATAGCAAGCGAGAGAAGAGTGGGGTAGAGACTTGTGACAGCAAGAGCAGCTTCTTTTGTCAATTGTGGCACCTGATTTACATGCACAATAAATGAGAAAACTACTGCATGAAATGGACTACCCAGCAAACTTTGGTGGAGGTGGTCGTATTCGCCCAGTTACCTGCATAAGCTGAAGGGCGAATATATCACTCATAGTGACCTTCTCAAGGTCAGAACACCTCTTCACAAACTCGGCGTAGGTCAGGCAAAGTCGAGAGGTATCAGCACCAGCAGAGAAGTTTCTGCTATAGTAATCAATTATAGAGCCCGTGAGGTGGCCGTATTTCTTTTCAGTGTCAGCATACCCAGTAGTTCTTTGGACATCAAATCCTTCAAGAACCTCAGTAGTGAAGCAGCTGAAATAGAAGGCATATGGAGCAGTTAATAGGGCATACAACAGACATCCTGAACAGAAGGAATGATACTTAATAATGTTAAACAACGAGAAAAAAGCACTGCCATTCAGGGGTTAACATGATCGTCCAGGCTTCATGAGAAGAGTACATACGCTATTTTAACGCTCTCTGATCCATCTACAGTGTTTACATCCCCTTCAACTAGATATATTAGCTTCCTTAGCCCACATTTCTGCAAAGGATACAACAAACGAAGGTATCACGTCGTATTGTTGCGAAAATAACCATAGCAAACCCATATATATGGACAAGAAATACAGTTTCTTTGGGAAGAGATGCTCAATCTACAGGCTCAAGCTTATGTCTGCTAATAACATCACCCTTCATCATCTCATACCCAAATATGGGTTATGCTTTTCAATTAATGATAACAAAGAATAAGGAAAAAAATCTCCTCGGCTAAGATTAGACTCAAGCAACATCAAATCACAGGGGATAGCGTGCGGGCATAAAACATGGCTGGTCAAAAGACAGACAACACGTTGCAGGGAAACATTCCTTTCATATTCAGCATGTTTGGAACCCTATTGAAATCTAAAATAAACAAGATATCACAAAGTTCTTCATCTAAAAAAAGAAGCACAGATCCGATGTGCTGCTGCTCTTCGTCAAAATAAAAAGTTCTTTATCTAACTATTTAGAGATCCCTCCATACCTGTGCCGCCAAACAGGCTAATGACTATGCCCATCAACTTATTTGCAACATGACCAAAACAATGTGTTGTGTTGCCACAACTCCTGATCAGGATTGTCACAAGAAACAAATGGTAATCTACAATACAAATTTTCTATCACTATCAGTGAGAAATTAGAAGGGGGTCTTGGCGCAGCGGTAAAGCTGTTGCCTTGTGACCATGAGGTCAACGGGTTCAAGTCCTCGAAACAGCCTCTTGCAGAAATGCAGGTAAAGGCTGCGTACTATAGACCCAAAGCGGGCAGACCCTTCCCCGGACCCTGCGCAAGCAGGAGCTACGTGCACCGGGCTGCCCTTTTTTACTATCAGTGAGAAATTGAAAGCATGAAGAACTGGGAAAGTTAAGATGGAAGGTTTATAATATTAATGGAAAAAAGCAAAGCTATTTTTAGATGGTACCTTCAGTCTTAGTTTTTGATCTTTGTATCCCTTGTCTTTAACTGAGCCAAGTAAATCCTCCACATTTTTCCTTTCAACAATGAAATCAAGAACATAATTCGTGTCAAGTTCTTTATGGCGAGCAATCCAAAGAGCATCTCCAACAGGCAAGTGTTTAATCTGGATGTCATGGTTCAAATAGAAGGATCAGCACAATTTTCTTTGGCACATTATATGAACAGTTCAATCCATGCAAAGCAACTTTGTTAATATTATTATGCTGTCTCCTTGCACACAAGCAAGAAAAAAGTGCAGTCAGCAATCATCAGCATAGTGGGGCAGCAGCCAAACATATCAGATAATTAATCCAGCAGTACGGGGAATTTAATTTAGAACCATGTTGATGCATATAATGACTTTTAGCAGTGTATTTTGGTTGTCTGAAGAAATGAACAAGGATAACACCCAGAGGAGTACTCATGAATTAGATACAATAAAGGAAAGGGCAAGCGTGGTTAAACAAAGAGAGTTCACATAACTCTCAATCCAACTAACCTCTACAGGAATATTAAACTGCGAGCATATATTATCAACAACTTTTCTTCTGGAACGAGGCCTGCACAAAAAGGTAGCAATCATAAGAGAACTGAATTCTGATGCATAGATGGATGATTAAATAAAACATAAAAAACTATTAGGTGCAACAATAATCAATTTGTTTCCTTGGAAAATAATTTAATTAAGCAACATACAGAATCTAAATTTTATATACAGAAGCAGAAGGTTAAACAGTTGAAGTAACACAAGATAACGAATCAAAGTGTCATCAAAATTCACAATTCCAGCAGTAAGTGGATCAATATGTGAAATCCCTTGCCCATCTTATTTAAACAGAAATAATATTAACATGAAGAATAGAATGCCCTTGCAGGTCATGCGAAAGAGAGACTAGGTACGCATACTCCCAATCTTCAGTTACTTACCCTCCTTAAAAGATGTTTTTTTAGGGGGGGTGCCTAAATATATTGTTTATTTGCTAAGATAGCCTTGTTATGATCCTACTTAAATATCAGACACAACTAAAAAAATACAACTCATGAGTAAGATACCATCATACAGACCCGAAAGTATCTCGATCATCCAATATCAACACCACTTCATAAGCTTTCAGAAAACTTTCATTAGATTGATGAGGTGGCATAGCTAGTAAAGACATATCAGCAGAACCCTGACGTTAGAAAAGAAAATGTTGCATTATGTTCCATTTGAAAAAGAAGGGTATGGATAGGGGAAGTCAAGTGTACCATTGCACTAAACGATTGCTATCCAAACATTCCTCGAGATGAAAGAGGATAATTAGTAGTATGGTCGTTGTCTGAAAAAAAGGGCATTAACTACAAATATCAGCTGGGAATAATATTTTGCTTATGGAATATATCCTCATGTTATATGCAAAGAAAGCATGCTGATACCAAAGGAACTGG
Source organism: Aegilops umbellulata (assembly GCA_032464435.1). Taxonomy (NCBI): domain Eukaryota; kingdom Viridiplantae; phylum Streptophyta; class Magnoliopsida; order Poales; family Poaceae; genus Aegilops; species Aegilops umbellulata. Next base: position 117,540,684 of record CP136054.1, on the reverse strand, counting down.
AACTGCCTGCTTTTGAGTTTGGAAGTCCACTTCTTTCAGAACCTACAATTGAGTAAAAGGAATTTATTATAGTGCTGCTAGGGTACAATAATTGGTTATCTGGAAATTCATACTGCATGAGAAGAAAACTTTATTAATACCTATCAGGGGACTGCTGCCGTCATATTCATCTGAATCTGAATCGCTGAGCACAACTACAGGATGACCGGCCGCCGTTAAAGGTCCTGCAGGACTGTCCAATCTAGACCGTGTGAGACAATCGCGGGCTGTCTCTTTGCCTTTTCTGTTAGGTAATACGTACAGCAAACTTATACGGTAAGCCCCAAGTCTATGCTTGGTATCTCAACAGAATGTATGTGCTAGGCAAATAAAGCCCCAGAGAGAAAAAAGGAGATGCAAACTGAACAGGGTGAGTTCTGCTTGTATTCAGGGTGGAAATAAAGGAGATGACTGTAGGACCAAAATAATGAGCAAGATCTGGTTCATGTAACAAACTGGCATATATCTGGAACATTCCCAAATGGCCACATGTGCAAGATTTTTATAAACATGTTTCAGGTTCATATTGTGGACCAGATAAGTTCAAAGGAGCTATGGAATTGGACATGCCTGCTTCTATTCCATCGATAGAAAATTGATGGAATACCACCGCAGAGTTGTATGTTTAAAAGATACATTTCTTAATTAGGTAAAAAGATTAGAGAGCATTATATTACCTAAGGTGCCCACAAGCATCAACTAGCAAACTATCAGATGTTGATACTCTGCTAGCATATATATGACTTCACTGCTACACTATATCAAACTTCTCTGATCAAGAGAAAAACTGAAGTAGGAATGTTTCTTGATACTTCCTCTGTAAACTAATATAAGAGCGTTTAGATCACTAAAGTAGTGATCTAAACACTCTTATATTAGTTTACGGAGGGAATACAAGTTAAATTACTAGAGAACACATGTACCAAACAGCAAAAGCACACCAGAGGTTAGCCGCATTTTTTATCCAGCCGATCCACAATCAGACCAAAACATGTGAGAGGATTTTATATCCGGTGAGTGTCGCAAGAGCATGAATCGGATAACCTAGTGCAGACACAATCGTACTTAAATATGTGAGAACCCTATGAACCCTCTAATGAGAGTCAAGTTCATGCATACAAGTGATATATTTTATAGCTCTGGTATCTCCTTGAGTTTGAGTCCATTAAAATATCACTTTATCATTTAAGAAAGATCAGGCAAAGTAAAAAGTTCACAACCAATAGCTAGTAGGGCCACAATAGTACATTATACAGCAATAGCCAGTGATGTGAAGGTAATACAACTTGTGCTCTAATACGTGAGTATAAAACGTATTGGGTTTACTCCCCTAAAAGATCCAATTCCTTTTTTAATAAATGACGGAAAAACATAACATTGACATGAGGATGAGCCTGGTACATTACTTTGCAGGATTACTCTTTTTCTCAACCAGATCCTTATTTGTTAATGTCTTCATGCTATTCCATCCAGTGAAACTGTAACCATCATTCCGAGAATTCCTACTGTTGTTTGGGCTGCTCATAATACAACATAGACAGTTAGTGATGCACCAAAATATCAGATGAAATCAGCAACCATGGCATATACCGAGTCACTGAAACTGTACCCTATTGCATGGTGTGACAGACCACTGGCTTCAGCAGCATCAATAAGCTCTTGCCTCATCATAAATTCCTTCCCTCTTTCCATTTCCCTAGGGGGAAACAACTGTCAATATCTGTTGTTGCATATTCAAGTGTCTTTTCCCTTTTGCTCTGATTAAATGTTGCCCTTTGTACTAAGGTTGCAGTAATTTTGCAGCGTGAACAACAAAAATTTAGGTAGGATAGCCCCCACCCCCACCCTAAAAAAACCATACCTGTAGAGTGTGATCATTATTGCATAAGCAGCTGATTTCAACCGTGGCACATAAGGTTTGTTCGTGTGTTCTTCTTCCCTGTTAAAAGGACAGTACCCTTTAAGATATAACAATAAACCTGTTTCCATAGAACTGACTATTGATAAAACTGAAGGGGAAGAAGACTTGTTGTCATCCTGATGATGAAAAAGGAATAACAGATTACAGAGGACATGTGAGCAATCAAGAAAATTATTACCCGTTTCTCCTGGTGTATTACTTCTCGGAGGGGACAAATCAAGGCTGGACCCTGGAAGGAGTCTTCCATGACGTCAACAACCCAACCTCCAACTCCCCTGACAAAAATATTTTTTTTTGAAACGGAGGCGTACCCCCGGCCTCTGCATCATGATGATGCATGCGGCCATCTTATTAACCATCCAGGATTATCATAAAAGTCTTACAGCTCAAAAAAGGAGCAGAAAAGAGTATAAAAAAGGAAAAGTACAAGGCCCACTACACACACTGTCGGTGTCAAAACCGGCGGATCTCGGGTAGGGGGTCCCGAACTTTGCGTCAAGGCCGGATGGTAACAGGAGACAAGGGACACGATGTTTTTACCCAGGTTCGGGCCCTCTCGATGGAGGTAATACCCTACTCCTGCTTGATTAATATTGATGATATGGGTAGTACAAGAGTAGATCTACCACGAGATCAAGGAGGCTAAACCCTAGAAGCTAGCCTATGGTATGATTGTTGTGTATGGAGTTGATTGTCCTACGGACTACAACCCTCTGGTTTATATAGACACCGGATAGGGTTAGGGTTACACAAAGTCGGTTACAATGGTAGGAGATCTTGAATATCCGCATCGCCAAGCTTGCCTTCCACGCCAAGGAAAGTTCCATCCGGACACGGGACGAAGTCTTCAATCTTGTATCTTCATAGTCCAGGAGTCCGGTTGAAGGTATAGTCCGGCTATCCGAACACCCCCTAATCTAGGACTCCCTCAGTAGCCCCTGAACCAGGCTTTAATGACGACGAGTCCGGCCGGGGCTAGAGTCTTTGGCTGAACATCCACAGATGATCGATTCCCTGCGCTAGCAAGTATTGGATTGGAGTGGGGGTTAGTTGGCTCACCATATGGTATAGATCGATAGATATATTTGATACGTCCTATAACATGGAGATGGAGATAGCCAAGCCCCTTTCTCGAAAGGCAAACCCTCTTTATCATCCAACACAGGATCTCCCTATGGAATACCACCAATTGTCTTCGGCATTGCAAGGCGGGTTCCTCCTCCAAGTCCTTCATAGAAGATTTATAAACACCAAGAATAGTGTCCGGCTCTGCAAAACAAGTTTCCACATATTGCCATAGAGAGAATAATATGAACACAAATCAAATCTGCTGGCGTATTCCGCAGTGCATCATCACACTACGGCCAAGTCCTTTACTCGAATCGTTTTTACTTTTCCACCTCAGCACATTTTGCGAGGTGGTTTCCTTGGCACGTCTTGTCAAAGCAGAGATCGTGTGCCCTTTTTACGGGATTCTCATCAATACGGACGTGGGTAACCCAACCGTGCCATTTACCACGGCGTTTGGGAGGCAAGCGAGTTTTATTAGGCAGGTGGGGACACATAACCGCATCCGCCCATATAAGGGGATAAGGATCCACCTTTTTTACCTACGCCTTCTTCCTCCTTTGCCAATCCATCTCCTGCGCACTCGAGCTCCAGCGCCCAAGCCCGCTCTTCCCACCTCAACCTTCTCCAGCAATGTCTGGAGCGGGAGGCAAGTGGATGGTCTCCTCCGTTACGGAGGTCCAAGTGAAAAAGTTAAGGAAGGCCGGATACCTGTCTAAGGACATCGCGCACCGGCTTCCCGAAGAGGGGCAGCTTCTCCCCACCCCAAGGCCCCATGAGAGGGTAGTATTTCTTCCCCACTTCCTCCACGGACTAGGTTTTCCACTCCACCCATTTGTCCGGGGACTCATGTTCTACTACGGCCTGGATTTTCACGATCTGGCCCCGAACTTCAGCCTCAACATCTCGGCGTTTATCGTCGTGTGTGAGGCTTTCCTCCGCGTCCGCCCCCATTTCGGCCTTTGGCTCAAGACTTTCAATGTCAAGCCCAAGGTGGTGCGCGGCAGCCAGGCGGAGTGCGGAGGCGCCATGGAGGGCAAGATGGCCAACGTCCTATGGTTCGAGGGCTCCTTCATGGAGACCCTAAAGGGGTGGCAAGCCGGGTGGTTTTACATCACCGAGCCACGCAATCCGGAATGGGTCGCAGCCCCCGAATTTCGATCCGGACCCCCACGCGGCTCACGTCCTGGAAAGAGACGGGCCTGTCGTGGGGTAACGAAGAAGAGGTGACCGGACTGAAAAAATGCATCCAGTTCCTGGTGAACAAGCCAATCAGGCTTGTCAATGTAGTCCAGGTCATGCTCGTTTGTCTAATCCTCCCGTGCCAACAACGGGACTTCAATTTGTGGGAGTTCGACCCGACGCAGCACCGAACCCTCAACAGGCTCTTTGACACGACGTATGAAGACGTCTGGAAGGTGCTAATCAAAGGCGCCAAGGCTCCAACATCCGCTTCCGAGGACCGCGGATACAGCTCGGAGCGTCACGCTAGCGAGGTAAGCTATTTCTACCCTTCACGGGACTCTTAAGCTCTTTTTCATAGTTTGACTCTATGCGGGATCTAAACTCCCTTACCTTTAACAGGCTTGGCAGGCGATATCCGGACCAGTTAAGTGTCCGGCTCCCTTGCTCGAAGACCCAACCCCTGCTCTCCTAGTGAAGCTGCTGGTTCCGGCGCCTTATGTGGTGCCGGAGAAGAAGGCCAAGAAGAAGAAGGCCACGGGGACTCGAAAGAGTGCCCGTAATGTGGTGGTGTCGGACTCGTCATCCGACGAGTCCGAGATGCCCTCCTCCCGTGAAAACGAGGAGGAGGAAGAAGAAAAAACCTCTCCCCCTCCAGCGGGGGGAGGAGAAAAAGGGAAGGCCGCCCCAACGGGGGAGGCCGGAGGGTCCAGAAAGAGGAAAACCCCTCCGCCGGACTACTCCCCCGAAGCCGACGAGGACGACGAGGAGTGGTCGAACAGGGCCAAGCGGCCGGCGAAATCGTAAGTATTTGGATACCAGAGTGACTCATGATATTCTTAGGTCGTTCAGCTTTCCATAATGCCGAACATAATTGTGCAGCCCGCCCCGGGCCGAACTCGACGATTCGTCGAGCGGCTCCCTGGATTCGTCGGACGTGAACTCAGTTCCGCCCGCTGTCTCCCCCCGCACTGCAGACGACGCCGAAGTGGCATCGCAACGAGCTCCGGGGCAGGAGGAGGTGGTCCTGGAGGAGCCGAAAGGTGACCTCCCGGATCCCAGGAATAAAGGGGACAAGACCCCCCAGGGCTCCGAGTCCGGCTTTGTGCCGGACACCGCGCTGGAATCTTCAACCGTTCCGGACCGCGGTAGGCGAACTCCTTCCAAGAGGAGCAAGCCTTCTGAGCCGGCGGCCTCCGTCCAAACAGAGGTGCCGGACGATCTGCTGGAGGTGCTTAACGGCGCCTCCATCGACGAGGAGCACCGTACTATTATGAGTACGGTGATCCGGAAGGTTCAGTCTGCCAAGAGCGGACTGGACGAAGCTTGCGCTAGCCTTCTAACAGGCTTCGAGGTAAGCAAAAAAATATGCAAGAATATAACCGCATACACAGTAGCCCCTGATGCTCTTTTTGGCGTTCGGAAAGAAAAGCTGAATAGAGGATCTATTAAATTTCGCATGAGTCTAACAAAAAAGAGTCAATATGCGTATGCAGGCTTCGCTGCTATCCACCGCCGCACTGACTGCGGAGGTGGGTGTCCTGAAACAGGACCTCGGGCGGACCGAGCAAGAGCTCGGCCTTGCCAAGCAGCAGCTCGAGGAAAAAGAAGGTAAGAAATGCCTTACAGAAAAAGTGCCTATAAAAAGGCATGATTGCAAAAAATAACAGGATTGTACTGCTTATTGTAGGGGCCACGATTGAGGTGGCGACCCTCAAGCAGGCGCTGTCTGAGGCTGAAAAGAAAACGGCCGTGGAGCGCACCGAGCGAGAGAGACTTGGGGCTCACGTCGGCGAGGTGCAGCAAGAGCTTCAGGCTCTCATGAAAAAACATGAGAGTTTGGAGCTTGAGTCAAAGGCGCAAGCATCCGAGCTCGCGTCGGCCCTTGAGACCACCAAGTCTGCCAAGGCCGAAGCCCAAAAGGCCCTCCAAGAGTTGGAGGAGATGAGGAAGATAGCAGCGGGTAAGGCATTCTTTATGCAAAGCAAAAATATAAAAGTAAACTACTTGCTACTTACCCGAATCCGGAGCTCTCCAGGGGCATTCGCAGATCTTCCCCGCAGCGTATCTGACGCCGCCGCTTTCTACCGAGCTGAAGAGGGTAGCTCGACGGAGAAGGTGTTCTGGTCTCAGTATTCTGAGGCCATACACCCTGTGCCCTTGAGCGACCAGCTGAAACAGCTGGTCGAGCTCCACAAAGCGGCCGAACAGGCCATGAAGGGCTTCATAGTTCGGCTGTGGCTTGGAGAGGCCCTGCCTGAGTGCTATTTCGGGCTGGTGCGACGGCTGGTGGAGGCCTGTCCAAGGCTCGAGGTCATCAAGCGCTCAGTCTGCATTGAAGGCGCCCGGAGGGCCCTTGCCCGTGCAAAGGTGCACTGGGGTAAGCTGGACGGTGAGAAGCTTGTGAAGGACGGGCCGCCGCCGGGGAAGGAGCATCGCAAGCCCGAGAACTACTACAAGGATGTTCTTGCAGGTGCCCGCCTTGTGGCAGATGAGTGTACCAAGGATGTAATTTTTGAATGAACTCGCTCGTGTTTATCCTGTGCGCTGAAAACTTGTTCATATGCGCTAAGCAATGCTTATTGAATTTAAAATATTATTTTCTGTGCGGCCGTTTATCAAAAATTGAGAGATGGCCAGTCGTCGGCTTCTGCCCCCGTGCCACAAGTGCTGGGGTGTTCGGGATAAACCTGAGCGCTCTTTTTCCCATGGTTGGGTCCTTCGAGGGAGGCGCTCAGCACAACGAACCAGGCAATCGGACTATAATGCTTGAACACTCTCACTTAGCCATATAACTTTAGAATTTGAAATTTCGGCGAAGCCCCTAGTTCGAAAGACCGAGTTTGGGGCGCTATCCACGCCTTGGCCGGACAAAGCCAGCTCCTCGCTCGAAGCGGCATAAGTCTTTAGGGACTCGAAAAACCTCTCGAACAGCGACCGGTCTCTTGCCTCATCATGACAGTCAGTTTTAGCTTTCTCCACTGAGGTGCTTAACCCAGCTGAACCGGGGCACAATCGCAGTGGTTCTCCTAGTGCTACCTTAGCCGATATAGCGGAACGTAAGGCACCAAAACATAGGAGCCGGGCAAACCCAACTATTGACCCAAATCATGATTCGGAGCCGAAGCATATAGTGCTATAAGTTCGGGGTGCCGCACTTGTGAAAGTGTACGGACTTCTCACACCATAATGAGGGGTACTGAAGCCCCTGGCGTGTTTGCCGTACCATGGTGTACGGGTGCAATCATGTCATTTAATAAACATATATATGAAAATAGAATAATGCAAAAAATAGACAAAAAGCTATGCATTGTTTATAGAGGGGCTGTTTATCAAAGCCGAACGATACAAATAGTGCGATAAGCAAAAAGATACTGGACTATTTAACATGTCCTGACCAGGGGCAGGCCGCGGAATTGTATTTAAAATAGGTATACTTCTCGTAACAGAGACCACCTGGGAGTTCCATAATGCGGCATGGCTTGTCTGCTTCCCTGGATCTTGCATCGTTTGTGCGGCAGTCGAATTGCCGAACAGGTCGTCCGAAGTGCGGAGTCCTGAAAAAAAAGAATCCGGCAGCCCCTAGTACGTTTTAAGCCGTATTTTGGGCGTGCCGTTATTGTGCCCCTTCCCCTGTGCCCATGGTATTTCAAGGGCGTAGTTATGTACGCGAGGTACTGGTTCCGCTATGTCGCGAGGGTTGGGGTTGGGGCCGCATTGCTACGCCTGCTCAGAACGTGCCAGGTGGTCTTGTTGTAGGTTACTCCGGGCGCGCTTGGCAGTGTCCGGCTTTTTAACGGCCGTACTGGAGAGTTGCCTAAGAAGGCTGCTTTGTACTTCCGCTGCGAGAGCCGCCGTGTGCTCCTCCGTACGGAGGGAGCGTTCGGTGTTTCCGTTGATCGTGATTACTCCTCGAGGGCCTGGCATCTTGAGCTTGAGGTATGCGTAGTGCGGCACCGCATTGAACTTTGCGAATGCGGTTCGTCCGAGCAGGGCGTGATAGCCACTACGAAACGGGACTATATCGAAGATTAACTCTTCGCTTCGGAAATTACCCGGAGATCCGAAGACCACGTCAAGTGTTACTGAGCCTGTACAGTTGGCTTCTACAACTGGTATAACGCCTTTAAAGGTCGTTTTTGTGGGCTTAATCCTTGAGGGATCTATGCCCATTTTTCGCATTGTATCCTGGTAGAGCAGGTTCAGGCTACTGCCACCGTCCATGAGGACTCTTGTGAGATGAAATCCGTCGATGATTGGGTTGAGAACCAATGCGGCGAAGCCGCCATGACAGATGCTAGTGGGATGGTCCCTTCGATCAAAGGTGATCGGGCAGGAGGACCATGGGTTGAACTTTGGGGCGACTGGCTCCATCGCATATACATCCCGTAGCGCACGCTTCCGCTCCCTCTTGGGAATGTGGGTTGCGTATATCATGTTCACCGTTCGCACTTGTGAGGGAAAACCCTTCTGTCCATTGTTGTTCGGCGGCCTGGGCTCCTCCTCATCGTCGCTATGCAGCCCCTTGTCTTTGTTTTTGGCTCTTAACTTGCCTGCCTGCTTGAACATCCAGCAATCCCTGTTGGTGTGATTGGCTGGCCTTTCGGGGGTGCCATGGATCTGGCACAAGCGGTGGAGTATTCGGTCCAAACTGGACGGGCCCTGAGTATTCTTCTTGAATGGCTTTTTCTGCTGACCGGATTTATAGCCTCCGAATCCGGCATTAACTGCCGTATCTTCATTACTGTCGCTGCTAACGCGACATTTTTGCTTATTCCGACGTGTCCTGCCACTTTTGTCCTTGGTATCCGAATTACCAGGGTTCTTAGCTAAGTTATTACTGCGAGCTAGCCAGCTGTCTTCTCCCGCACAAAAGCGGGTCATGAGTGTCGTGAGGGCTGCCATAGATTTCGGCTTTTCCTGTCCCAGGTGCCGGGCAAGCCACTCGTCGCGGATGTTATGCTTAAAGGCTGCTAGGGCCTCTGCGTCCGAACAGTCGACTATCTGGTTTTTCTTTGTTAGGAACCGTGTCCAGAATTGCCTGGATGATTCCTTTGGCTGCTGAACTATGTGGCTTAAGTCGTCGGCATCCGGTGGTCGCACGTAGGTGCCCTGGAAGTTGTCGAGGAATGCGGCTTCCAGGTCCTCCCAAGAACCGATTGAGTCTGCTGGCAAGCTGTTAAGCCAATGCCGGGCCGGTCCTTTAAGTTTGAGCGGGAGGTATTTGATGGCGTGTAGATCATCGCCGCGTGCCATGTGGATGTGAAGGAGATAATCCTCGATCCATACTGCCGGATCTATTGTGCCATCGTATGATTCGATGTTTACAGGTTTGAAACCTTCTGGGATTTTATGATCCATTACTTCATCTGTGAAGCATAGTGGGTGTGTGGCGCCCCTGTACTGGGCTATATCACGACGCAGCTCAGAAGAGCTATGTCTGTTGTGTTCGGCCCGGCCGAATTTGTTGTATCCGGAGTGAAGATCATCGTCACGTGCTGTAGGGCGCCTACGCGATCCGTAGATCGATCTTGTTTGTCTTTCCTTATCCTCCAGTACGTCTCGCAGGTCTGGCGCGTTTTCCCGTGCCTTAGTTGAGCGGCGTCGGGGCATGGCTTGGGTGGAGGGCCGAGAGGCCTCTCTGTCGCGGCCGCGGGGTGGCTGGTCTGCCATGTCGTGCGCTGGTGATGTAGGCGCTTCCTCCTCTGATCGGGGTAGCGGCCTGCGCTTTGGGTAACTCTTGGAGGGGCGTTCAAGTTCATACTCTTCGGCCGCAAGGACTTCAGTCCATCTATCAACTAGCAAATCTTGGTCAGCTCTAAGTTGTTGCTGCTTTTTCTTGAGGCTGTTTGCCGTGGCTAAAAGCCTGCGTTTGAAACGCTCTTGTTCGGCGGCGTCTGATGGTACGACGAATTCGTCGTCATCGAGGCTTGCCTCATCTTCGGAGGGAGGTAGTTATCATCCTCAACCTCTCGGTCTGCCGCTCTCTCATGAGGGCTGGCTTCTCCATCTTCCCGCGCCGAATCTTGATGGGGTAGGTGTTCTTCGGCACTATCCGGGGTAGTATTATCTCCCGTGCCGGAATCACCGTTTTTGCTTTGGCGGGATTTAGAGCGGCGCCGCTGACGCCGATGCTTTGGCTGTTTCTTGGAGGTGTCATCCCCCACTGTTCCATCGTTATCTCCATCTTTTGGAGTATCCACCATATATATGTCATATGACGAGGTGGCCTTCCAGCGCCCTACAGGTGCTGGTTCCTGTTCGTCTCCTACATCGTCGTCCATACCGTTGATGTCTTCGGAGCCGAAATCGAGCATGTCGGTTAGATCGTCGACAGTGGCTACAAAGTGGGGGGTGGGCGGGTTTTGAATTTCTTCATCGTCCGTATCCCATCCTTGCTGACCGTAATCCGGCGAGGGCTCTCCTGATAAAGAGAGAGACTTGAGAGAATTCAGGATGTCGCCAAAAGGCGAGTGCTGAAAGATGTCCGCGGCGGTGAACTCCATTATCGGCGCCCAATCGGATTCGATTGGCAGGGGCGCAGGGGGTTCAGAGTCCAGAGAAGAGTCCGGATCCTCGGAGTCATGAGTCACGCGGAGTGCGGGACTGGCGTTTGGCTCGATCGCCTTTGAGATCGCCGCCCCCGAGGTGACGTCCAACCGTTCATCCTTGATCGGCGCAATAGGCTCCGAGTTAAGGGTCGGAACCGGCGCGTGTGCGGCCTCCAGGACACTATTCGGAGGCAGAGCTAGATCATGCCCCTCGAGATAGTGCGGCGCGCTTGGCCGTGGCTCGAACCCGTCAAAGATCAAGTCTCCGCGGATATCAGCCGTGTAGTTTAAGCTTCCAAACCTGACTTGATGGCCAGGGGCGTAGCTTTTGATCTGCTCCAGGTGGCCAATTGAATTGGCCCGCAGAGCGAAGCCGCCGAAGACGAAGATCTGTCTGGGGAGAAAAGTCTCACCCTGGACCTCATCGTTGTTGATGATCAAAGGAGCCATCGGGCCTAAAGGCGATGACACAGAGGAACTCTCAATGAAAGCACCAATGTCGGGGTCAAAACCGGCGGATCTCGGGTAGGGGGTCCCGAACTGTGCATCAAGGCCGGATGGTAACAGGAGACAAGGGACACGATGTTTTTACCCAGGTTCGGGCCCTCTCGATGGAGGTAATACCCTACTCCTGCTTGATTAATATTGATGATATGGGTAGTACAAGAGTAGATCTACCACAAGATCAAGGAGGCTAAACCCTAGAAGCTAGCCTATGGTATGATTGTTGTGTATGGAGTTGATTGTCCTACGGACTACAACCCTCCGGTTTATATAGACACCGGATAGGTTTAGGGTTACACAAAGTCGGTTACAATGGTAGGAGATCTTGAATATCCGCATCGCCAAGCTTGCCTTCCACGCCAAGGAAAGTTCCATCCGGACACGGGACGAAGTCTTCAATCTTGTATCTTCATAGTCCAGGAGTCCGGCTGAAGGTATAGTCCGGCTATCCGAACACCCCCTAATCCAGGACTCCCTCACACACCCAAGCCCACACCTGACGGCCTGCCTATTCAAATCACCCACCAACGCTTTATGTCTTCGCCTTCAGAACACGGCTTCCCCCTTGCTTGACAGCCAGTGACAGTATCTCCATACTGACACTAAGATCCCAGAGCTAAGGCGCCCAATTCATAAGCCGACCCGTTCATCTTAGAGCAGCAATGTGACCGCAGCGCCAACCCGAAGCACACGACCCGAAATCGACCGAAACCTAGGCTCGCCTCAACAGCGTAAGAGGAAACAGTTCGAGAGGGGCGGGGAAATGCGCACGTGAGATGGGCCAGGTCGTCGGGGGTCCGGATGGGCTCCTTGGCGGAGCAGATGCCGGTGTAGAGGGCGGAGAGCGCGCGGGCCTGGTGCTCCGGGAGGCCGCCCGGCTGCTGCGCCGCCACGGAGCGGTGCTTCTCGAAGATCCTGGCCGCGACCTCCTCGTTCTCCGGGAGGTTCACCTTGCGCTTCTTCTTCGGCACCGACGGCGCCATCTGCGTTGGCGCCGAGGGTGGAGGGCGTGGGAATGTGGGACTGGGAGGGGACTCGGATGGGACTGCGGGTGTGGGGATGGGGAGTGGGGAGGGTGTTAGGGTTTGGGATTTGGAAATGGGGAGGGAGAGCCCGCCATTATTAAGTCCTAAAACCTAAAAAATGCGGGGTGTCCAGGTGTTCCCTGGTCGGGTGGTGGAGCCGCGCTGCTCAGACCCGCGCGTGGACCGGTCGCCTAGTCCGATCACGCCGCGCCGCGCGAGATAAACCTCCCGTCGAATCCACACGTCATAGAGGATTAGGCAGTCCCCTAGCGTGTAGTGGGCGGCGGTTTTGAATTTCATGCCATTACCCCGTCCATCCCCCACCTCTTGCGGTCCGTCCTTCCTCTTTCCCCCTTGCTCTCGTCGTTGGTTGGTGCTGCAGAGGCGATTCCAAAATCCGCCTGGGGGTGGTCAGCGGCGAGGCGCGCCGCGAGGGTCATCGTTCGCGGCGGCACAGGTACTGCTCCTACGCACGCTCCCCGTTCTTCGTCCCTGCTTGTTTCTCCACTCGCCCGCCCTCCTTTTTCTGGTGAGGTCGCACGTTTTCCGCGGTCGTTGTCAGGGAGGTCGAGGTATAGGTCGAACTCGAGGTCGCGGTCGGGGTCAGGGAGGTCGAACTCATTTTCCGGCGAGGTTGAGGTCACCCCCGCAGACTACTCCGTTTGGGAAACCGCCGGATTGGCAGGGGTGGGCTAGGGTCGTGCTTATCCCGTCGTTTTTGCGTTGCAGTAGGGGGAGAGCTCATGCATATACATACGGGATGAGTGGTTCAGGGAGGAGGAGTGGTTCGCAGCGATAGAGTCTCGTCTGTGGATTGTAGCCTCGCGGTGGATCTGGTGTTTTTGATGTGTGTTTTTCCCCGCGGTGTGCAACTAGGTTGCCCCTTGTGTGCAAATTAGGAAGCAGTAGTAGACAATTTTTGAGATAATATAGCCAATCTACTAGCCTTGTGGTGGATCTCCTGGTTCATGTGTTTTCTCCTGTTGTGTGCAATTAGGGACCATTATCTGTGCAAATTTGTACCTATGATTGTCGATTTCCCAATATACTATATCCAAGCTGCCAGCCTTTGTGATGGATCTGGTGGTTTGTGTGTTTCCCCCCTGCTGTGTGCAACTAGGGACCCTTGTTTGTGCAATTTAGCACCAATGCTTGCTAGTTTTCCAATATATTCTACCCAATCTCGCAACCTTGTGGTGGATGTGGTGGTTCACATATCTTTCTCCTGTTGTGTGCAAATAGGGACCATCATTGTGCAAATTAGTATCAATTGTTGCCATTTTCCAATATAGTCTACTGATTTTTACGTCAGCCTTTATGCTGGATCTGGTCGTTCGTGTGTTTTCCCCTGTTGTGTGCAACTAGGGCCCCTTGATTGTGCAAATTAGTACCAATGCTTGCCAATTTTCCAATATAGTCTACCCAATCTGCCAGTCTTGTTGTGGATGTGGTTGTTCATGTGTTTTCCCCTACTGTGTGCAACTAGGGACCCTTATTTGTGCAAATTAGTGCCAATGCTTGCAATTTCCCAATATAGTCTACCCAATTGTTTTGCTGGATATATGTTGGCTATGCATTTTTTGTTTGTCCCAGTTACACAAGTTTATCATACTCAGTTGGTTGCCTTTAGTTAACTATTTTCTGCCTAACTATTACTTGCCACAGTTAAACTTATTTGGCTTATATGTTGTCCAGTTGTACAAGGTTGACTGCCCAGTTGGTTGCATCACTGTCGTAGTTGGTTGTCCACATGTTTTACAGTTTTTTGCACTAGGTGTCCTGCTTATGTGTAGAGTTCTGCAGATCAAAGCAACCTTTTATGTTTTCTCTAGTTTGTTTGAGCATCCTCTAACTATGTTTTCTTTTCATGTATTTCCCCCGCAGGGTACAAATGGTTATAATAGGAGAAGATGCGGATGGCAATGAAGAAGATGTTTTTTTTACTTTTTATGTGTTTTTGAGTTGTTTTCAACTTATCCATGTATGCTAATGTATGTTTTTTTGGTTGCTTAATCAGGGTTCTGGAAGTCAGTCCCTTCGCCGGAACTCGAAGCGTGTTGCTAATCGCCAGCCATGACCTGCGCGTAGTGCTCAGCAGGGAGAGGAAGTTGAGGTAAGTGGCATGCTGATGGCACAAGCACCTTATTTTGGTTTTGTTTGGGTCATATTTTTTTGTTTTTTCCCATGCCCATGTTTTTTTATTTTCTTAGGATGTTGATCAGTTTCGGGTTATAAAGCATACTAGATGTGTAGCAGTTGCAGGGGGAGCTGAATCATCTACTAGGGTAAGTAAATCCTTGAATATCAATGTTTCTCTCTTTTCTTAGATGCTGATGAAATTATGCAGCCGTTGGCACCACTATTTTTCTTGTAGTTGCTCAATAACCATCTTGTAGTTGACATCACTGGTCATCTTGATCTAAATATAGTTTTCGCAGGAGTTGACATGAGTTGGCATCTTGTAGTTGACGTCACTGGTCACCATTTTGTGCAGGGAGCAGTTGCTGGAGTAGCTGCCTCGTCTTCCGCAGCAGATGCTGAGGTATGTGGTTTTTTGTGTGTGTTTGTGAGCTATTAAACAGTTTCTTGCAAACCTTTGTTTCTTAGTTGTTGTTATCTTCTTGCAATATCATGCTTATCGTTGCACATCCCCTAAAACCTTTTTGTAGTTGTCAGGTTTAGTATGTTTTCTTAGTTTTTTTGCAGGTTGCACACTGGTAGTCTTCAGTTGTCATGATGAGCTTTCATAGTTGCACAAAAACATCATATTAGTTGGCATGATCCATTTTATGTTTATATAGTTTTTGCAATACTGATCCAAATGATCATTGCTAGTTTTTTCTCAGTCCAGTTGTTTGTCTTTTGTTAAATTTATTTATTTTCTCATCATCAGGCCAGTGGTGAAGGAGTTGTGGTGGCTGCAGGGGAAGATGTGGAGCGACCATCACAAGCGGGCAGGATAAGGGTATCACCAGGGCAGTTTGCAAAGTTCAACAGCTCGCTATCCGCACCGCAGAAGTCTGAGCTAGTTTCAAGGTTGTTTGGGGGCCTCTTGAACTTATCAGACACACTTCCAGCGGACCTCACTAAATTCCTTGTGCAGTCCTACTAGCCAGAGAGCTCTGAAATGGTGTTCCCAGGCAGGGGAAGGACCCGTGTCGATGCTGACAGTGTTCACAGGGTATTTGATCTCCCAAACAGGGGTCAAAAAGTCAGATATGTAGTTGACAAGGATGCAACTAGGAGATTCAGAGAGGCTTTCAACATAACTAGAGATTCTCATCCCCAGATCACTACATGGTGCAAGATGATTAAGGATATGGCGGAAAGAATGGATGACACATCCTTTATGGCCTAGCTTGCGGTTGCATTCACCACTTTTCTAGCACCAACCACAACCCTGAAGCTCAGCCCAAAGTGCTACGGACTTGTGCTAGATCATGAAATGCTCAAGAACACAAACATCTGCCTCTTTGTAGCAGAACACATAAATGAAGCTTTCCGGAACATGGACCAGGAGAAGCAAACCGTCTGCTGCTGCTTGTATCACTTGATGGTTAGTGAAAACGAGCGCTTCCATGTGTTTTTCTTCTTTGTGCAGTTATAGTTTCTGAAATACTCCTCATAATAACTGAACTTGGGTTTCTTTTGTTTGTTCTCCTACAGATACTATACCTTGATGCTCTCATTCATGATATCCCAGTAAGCAACTGCGTGATACGAGCGAATGCATGGGACAATAGCCTAATTGCCAAGGTGATCAAGAAGGACACGATCTCTCCTGGTGTGTTCGGCAAATTACAAGTGAGTTCTCTTTTGTTTCTTTTCCAACAACGGCTTCTTTTTTATGTTCTATTTCATGTCTGTTCACTTTTTGGTAGTTGCACAAAAACTGTGATCAGTTGGCACAACAATGTCTATAGTTACACAGCTTGTAGCTTTAACTTTGGCATCTTCACACATGTTCATTTTTAATTGGCACAACATCTGTTTTAAGTTGCACAGTTTTACTTATCTTGTTGCATAGATGTGTGACATCAGTTGGCAGAAACTTTTTTTAGGTGCCCTGTGGGTTGCACAGTTTTTTTGGTTTGTTCAGTTGCATATGTGTAGAATCCAATTGTCTACCCAGTATCTTGTTGTAGTTGCACAGGTTATAATGTTTGGTTTTCGTTCAACACCAAATCTGTTTTGATAACCTTGTTCTTTTCTTTTTCTGTTCTTTACATCAGCTTAAAGAGGAGTATAGGGGCACGGAGCAGACACCACTATTTGGTGGTATGTTGCAAGCTGAAGCATTCGTGGCATCCAAGTTACCAATAACCTACAATCCGCAGGTTAGTCTTTGCATACAGGAGTTTGGATCAGTTACCGACATTTTCTTTGGCTGGGATGTATGTTCAGTTGCACATATATGCTTTTTTAGTTGTGAGAATACAGGATTTAGTTGGCTGGGATGTATGTTCAGTTGCACATATATGCCTTTTTAGTTGCACATATTGTTTGGACAGTGAATGTGTTTGTTTGCAAACAATGACTTCAACTTGGCAGAATGCATGTTTAGTTTTGGCTACAATGCATGTTTAGTCGGCTAGAATCATGTTTTAGTTGGACAGAAAATGTGTCCTAGTCGTCTTGCTGAACACATCATGGTCAGTTACCGACATTTTCTTCTTTTTAAATGGTTTCTAATTGAATCAGTACTGAATCTTTTTTTGTGCTGATGTAGAAAAAGGCAAAGATTGCCAAAGTGGTCAATGACTTGTGCAAGGCAGTAACTGAACATGTTGGCACCTTCATTGAAGCAGTTGCCAAGATCGATGACGAGGAGCTGGATATTGATCCCTACGTACAGCAGCCATCAATGGGAACCAGGACGTCACGTCGTGCTCGAAAAAGAAAGAGACGGGTTTCACCTATACAAGAAGAAGAAGAATTTGTTGAGGAGGAATCAGAAGAAGATGAGGAAATGGAAGCAGCGCTAGATGTTGGAGATGACAAGGACACAGACACGGATGAATCAAAGGAGGAGGACAAAGAGGAGGATGACAAAGAAGAAGATGCAGAGGAGGAGGAGGAGGAAGAAGAAGAGGAGAAAGAAGAGGAGGACAAAAAAAGAGGATAAGGGAGAGGAGGAGGACAAGGAAGAAGATAGTGAAGCAGAGGAGGAGGAAGAAGAAGATGAGGCCAAAGAGGGGGACGGAGACAAAAGTGCAGCAGTTGATGGCAGTGAGGGGGAAGGAGATGACGAGGAAGAAGACGAGGATGATGATGGTGAAGATCAAGGGGGATCCAATGGAGGCAGTGATAGCAGCGATGACGATGATGACAATGGCCCTGGTTCCGGGGGTATAGGCAGCAACACATCCAGGGGGACTAGGAGCTCTGCCAACCCTGCCAGTAGCAGCAATTCATTGAGCAGCAGGAGCACACTATAGATGCTGATTGACAAAACTTGGTGGAAAGATAAGATTTGCCGAAGTCAAAGAAAAATGACAAAGCAGAGTCTCAGGGGAGCATTGACATGTTCAAGATGTGCAACTTGAAGCCACCTTAGCCAACCACTTTTCCCGTGCCAGATTTTAGTGACAAAGAGATGTGTGAGAACATCAACTTTGCCATTGATCAGAAGTTGTTCTTGTCAAGTGAGGCCGAAAAGAATCAAATTGACATGGAGGAAGCAGGAAAGGGTCTTGACTGGGTTCATTCAAAGAAAAAATACAAGGAATATTTGAAGCAGCTTCCAGATATAAGCTCCAGCAAGAGCAAGGCAGCACCCATGGCAAACCCTCACGCAGTCCAGAAGCGCAAAGCAGTTTCAATGAAGAAGAATCTGCAGTTGCCTCAAACCAAGGAGAAGATGGTGAGGGCAAATGCTGAAATAAATGCGGAGAAGGAAGCTGCCGCGCCAACTGTTGCGCCAACTGTAGTGAGCAGAGAGCCAACCAACGCTCAAGATGTGATAGCAATGCATGTTGAGCCTACAACCATGACAGGAGTTCAACAGATCAAGGGGAAGGCTCCTCTTTCAGCAGTCCCACCTAAACCAGCTAAGCAGCAAAAGATTGTCAAGTTTGCTAAGGGCACAAAGGGGGAACATGGCACAAAAGGTGTGGGGTTCAGACACGAGACAGAACAACGTGCCACAACCATCGATGCAGGGGTGCCACACTTCAAAAAAAAGACACATCCGTGACATTTTGGGCCGAATGAAAATCTTTTCTGTCATACTTATGACACTTCTATGAAAATAATTGTGACAAAACCCGGTATCATCATAGATGTGGTGAGGTCCTACTTCTATGACAAAAAATCATGATAGAAAATGGGCTTTTCGTCCTGGGCGGGCCGGAGACGCAGCTGCATGACATTCTTTGGGCCGTCCATGACGGAAAAAATCATGGTAGAAGCGAGGGTGCGGAAAATATCGGGGAGTCCCCGGTTACGGGGGGTGGTCAGGGGCCGAGCGATGCGCGTTTCTCTCATACGTACGCGTGTGTGTGCGAGGCGTTGGGCTCTAACTAAACCCAAGCGAGGCGTTGGGCTCTAACTGAACCCGAGCGATTGCACTGCAGGCTACGCGTTACTGAACACGAGTGATCGATCGATGGCTGTTAACTGAACCCGATCGAGCGATTCCTTCGCTACCGCTGCTAACTGAAGCCGATCAATGCTGCCTCTGGATGAACAGTGAGCGTTGCGGGGGGGGGGGGGTTGGATGAACAGTTCCCGGTGGGGATGGATGAACAGGACCCCGTGGTGTTGCCTCTGGATGAACAGTGAGCGTTGCTGGGGGGTTTGGATGAACAGTTCCCGGTGGGAGTGGATGAACAGGACCCTGATCGTTCGAGCCGGTTGGGGCTGGATGAACAGGACCCCGTGGAGGGCAGGATGAACAGGACCACCCCGTGGAGGGCAGGATGAACAGTAGACGGTGGAGGGCTAGATGAACAGTAACCCGTGGAGGGGTGGTTGAACAGGAGCCCGTGGAGAGGGCTGGGTGAACAGTAGCCGGTGGAGTAGCGCGCGGTGGAGGCTGGATGAACAGGAGCCCGTGGATGAACAGTCGGAGGTGGAGGCTGGAGTAGGTCGACGGTGGATGAACAGTAGCCCGTGGAGGCTGGAGGGGGTCGACGGTGGAGATGAACTGTATCTCGTGGAGTCCCATTTTGCGGTACGCCACAACCCTCCCGATGAACAGGACCCCCGTTTCGACCGTAGCGCTCCAACACAAGTCCGTTTCCTCGGTTTTGCGGTACGCCACACCCCTCCCAATCAACAGGACCCCCGTTTCGACCATAGGAGGTCCGTTTGCTCCGTTTTGCGGTACGCCAGACCCCTCCCGATGAACAGGATCCCGTTTCGAACGTGGCCGGTCAAACACAAGGCGGTTTCCTCCGTTCTGTGGTACGCCAGGCCTCGTTTCCATCGGCTATTCCGTCCAAGACCTCCCAATGAACACGACGAAGCATTCCGTTCCGACCCAGCCGGTTGGCTCCCCATGAACACGACGACGATGTTTCTCCATTCCCAACCAACCATGTACACGAGCCCTGGCCGTACGTATGTGCGAGTAGGCATTCGAGACCCTGCCCATATGTACGTACGTGGCCGTATTTTCTTTCTTGCACACTGGCCGTTGTACGTACGTGTGCATGCTACGTGCGCGCCTCTACTACGACACGTGCGCGCCTCTACATCAACCAGTATGTACGTACACGTTCACGACCAGAATGACAATGCTACATACGCTTCGACCAGGTGGGTCCCGACTGTCAGGCACTTCCTTGCATGCGAAGATGTAGCTGGTGGGACCCAGCAGTCAGGGGGCGAATCGTTTTTTTTTGCTCGGATGCACTTCCTTGCGTGTGAAGATGTAGCTGTTAGGTCCCAGCAGTCAGGGGGAAACGTTTTTTTCACGAAATACAGTTGCTCGTCCGGTGGGTCCCTGCTATCAGGTGGAGGAATAATTATTTTGCGTGTAATAAGGAGGCACTTCCTTGCGGCCGCCATGGACCCAACAGTCAGCCTCTCCACGTACAGTACTTTTCCGATGGAAGTCGTTCCTTGACCACGTTAACCACGCCGCGCCGAGAGCACCAGGGCGATGGACGACGGCGAGGCCTAGGAAGGGGACGACGCGGAGCCGGGGAAGACGCGGCAGTGGAAGCCCGCGCGGAGAGGAGTACGAGGGTTCACTGGTTTGGCTGTGGTGTGAGGCTGCCGTCGCCGCAGGGCCTGGCCAGCGGTGGGAATAGTAGGAGGCGGTGAGGCCTCCGCGGCAGCACAGCCAGCCACGGGAGGCAGGAGCATGCGGCACGACCGGCGCTGCTTTGGACGGCTGGAGCAACAAGACCAAAGGTTGAAGAAGCACTACGGCCGTTGGATGGACATCATACAGTCACTGGAGCTAGAATCGTTCATATTGACTAAGTTGACAAAGCACTTTGTCCCCGTTAACTTAGTAGGCCCACATGTCAACTTCCGAAATGGTGCGCCCCAGATGTCACGGGGAGGAATCATTTTTTGGGCGGGTGAAGCTAGAATATCCGAGATTGAAGAAGAAGCACGGCATCCGTTGGATGGACATCCAATGGCCACTGCTGCTAGAACCGTGTGTCGACTATAAGTTGACAAAGCCTTGCATATGCGTCAACTCTTTTTTTAGGGGACGCATCAACTTAGTAAGGCCACAAGTGTGTGGCATAGAACTTGTAGCCCATTTGTGATTTGTAAGAATGTGCAGCCAATTTTTGAATTCTAATGGAATTTACTACAACCCATTTACAGTTTGTTAAAAGTACAGCCCATTTCAACCAACTGTTCAAAACATAATTCAATAAAAATTCCCACATTTTGATGGGATCCGAAATATTTTTATCCCGAAATTTCTAGTCAGATTAAATACAATTTTAGTGTAAATTTATATTACGTAAAAATCCAACGAAACATCGCGCACGCAACAATTAATGAAATTAAAATTTTCAATATCCAAAAATAATATTTTATAAAGTAATTACGTGTTTGGTGCATTTTTTATAGTTACTGCCTAGTTTTTATAATTACATCTCATTTATTATTTTTTAAAGCCCATTTTCTTGTTAAGCCTAATGCATCCCTCCTAGGAAAGATTTGCAGCCCAGCGGGGCGGAAAATAACAACTTGACCTTGCCTGGGTATTCCTAAAAAAAGTATAGCTGGGCTAGCCATTTTCAGCTTGAAAAAAATTAATATCTGGGCTGGATATCTGGCCTGGGCTAGACGGGCCATAGCCCACCCAGTTAATAGCTGCAGCGATGTTTTCATTGTTGTTCAGAGGAGAAAAATTAATATCTGGGCTAAACATCGCTCAAGAAAAACTCTGCAGTGGTCACACCTCAAAAACACAAATACTGCTCGAGCGGCTTGGTCCCAGCTGTCGGCCGCTTCTTGTGCAATTCTCTCATTTATTGACTACATAGGTTCACAATGGTGTGGGACCGTGATGTCAGGAAACCAGGAGGAAGCAAAAAAATAGTTTTATATACTAATAAGGAGGCACTTGCTGTCATCCTCTCCAAGTAAAGTCATCTCCTCATCCTCATGTCCGTTGACCATGTTGACAACGCGAGACGGCGGCGCCACGGTGAGCGCAACAACTCGAAGGACGATGGAGAGGGCCTCGCGGGCCCTGATGGTCTGATACAGCACCCGCTGCTCATTCAGGAAGCCAGGATCATAGGGCCACATGTCCGCGATGGCATTGTCGTTCGCTTGTTCACCGGTGCTCGTTGAGGAGACGGAGGTTGTAGCACAGGTCCTCCTGCGCTGGTAGCTATTCCGCAATTAGGGCGTCGAAGTGCGGCCGCACCTGCTCTATGGTGAACACGGCATGAACCGGCTTGGACAGTGGCACCGGCTCCTGGTCGGAAGCTACGTCCATCGTCTGATTGTCGTCGCTCAGCTCGGCGAGGTAGCTGGCGAGCCAGCATGTCCGGCTGCTGGACCGACCCACTGCCTAGCACGAGTCTGACTGCTCTGGCCCACCCAGACCGCCTCCCTCGCCCGCGCGTGCTTTCCGCCCGAAACGGTCAGCGCCGCCCGTCCCGCTTCCCGGTGCATGCAATTGCTCCGCCTTCAAACGACACAAGTGCCGTCCGTCCGTCCTTCTGCCGCCCACATTAATGATACGCGGTTGCCGAGGCAGCTACTCTGGCGCCACACGTCCGTCCCTCCGCCGCCCACCATTGCTATATAAACTGTTGCGCCGGCCATAGCCGCAGTCATCCGCGTCCGTTCCTATTCTCCTGTCCACACCACTACTGCCCACCATGGCTTCCTCGCGCTCCAGCGCTCTTAGGGACGGCCGAATGACGGACCACAAGGAGATGGCAGCCATTGCTGCCGACTGGCTGGCCGGCAGGCAGCCAGAGGACGACGACGTCCCAATGGAGAACATGGTAGTCGATGATCCGACGCCACCCCTCCTTCGCGCCATCCTCGCCGATGCATTGCACCATGACCATCGGCGAGGCCCGTGCCCAATATATGGACACTGTGAGGCAGAAGCGTGAGAAGCAGTTCCGGGAGGCGCACGCCGACGCCGCCTACAACCACCATCTCCTCCAGGAGCACCTGCAAGCGGAGGAGC
The DNA here is from genome assembly GCA_032464435.1 of Aegilops umbellulata. Classification (NCBI taxonomy): domain Eukaryota; kingdom Viridiplantae; phylum Streptophyta; class Magnoliopsida; order Poales; family Poaceae; genus Aegilops; species Aegilops umbellulata. The sequence goes on along the minus strand of CP136054.1, from coordinate 117,517,764 downwards.
AGATCGTCGTGGAGCGGGCGGAGCAGGAGGCGCTGCTCGACTTGTACCGCTCCGCCCGCGAGGGCCGCCTCGAGCGTTGGCGGTACCGCATGTGGGTGGCGGAGGCTGCAGCCGCCTACAAAGAGGGAGATGAAGCGGTCAAGGCGCTGTTTGGTGAGACCGAGGACGAGGCAGAGGACAATACCGGCTCCGACGAGTCCCCGCTCCGCTGGCGTTGACGAGGCCCTGCTCCGCCGAGGCCCCGCGATGCCAACAACGAGGCAGAGGACACCGCCGGCTCTGCCGAGGCCCCATCCTGCCGGCAACGAGGGGAAGGATTTTCCCCTGCTCCGCCGAGGTGCCGCCCGCTGGCAACGAGATAGAGGACATCGCCGGCTCTGCCCAGGCCCCGCCCCTGCCAACGAGGCCCGCCACACAGAAAACAAGGAAGAGTATAACACGGTAGGTCACCGCCGCTCGGGTCCAAGTAAGGCCACCGCTGCTACCCTTCGGTTGCTGGCACTGAGCTATACATCATGGAGCAATTCTATGATTATAGGCTGATTGAAGAGCGCTCCGTGGTTGAGCAAGCTCATGAGATACAGTCATTTGCTAGAGAACTTGAGCACTTCAGTTGTATGCTACCGGACAATGTGCGAAGTAAAAAGGAACAGAAGGAGTACAAAGAGTTTGAGCAGCTTTTTAGCGTTCCTGTACATTGCAATCACAGTGATTCACATGTCATAGAGAACATTCAAAACAATCGATGATTATGCATCTCAGGGATTCACATGTCAGAGCCAATATTTACTTCACAACTAAAGAATAAAGAAAAAATGGATCGACGCTGCTGACAGCAAAGGGCATCCCATTCGAAAATATTAAACGCATGTCTTCTTGCTAAAATCAATGAGCAAAATTTGACAAGGTTTTCCCATTCCAAAATATCAAATGCCTATGACTGTGGAATGGGCAGGGTTTGCCATCAGTTCAAACATTGACATGGCACCTCGTGCTAAATAAACCAACTGTTCTTTTTGTGCAGTTCCACCAAAATCAACCAAATTCACGCGTAGCTTGTATGATTTTGCCCTTATATGTTGCAACGCCTTGAACTTATCGGCACCTCCTTTCTTGTGGTGGAAATGAATGATTCGATGTATTCATGAACATTTTGTGCAGTTCCCATTGAAATCAAGCTGAGCACCCCTGTTTGCACAAATACAAAAAAAGTGATCAGTATAAAGCGAACTGTACTATGAATTGACAGTTTAAACATGCACCTACATGGTCCATGTAGAGCACACTTTTACAAAAATGGAACTCACCGGAAAGAATCCTAGAACAACATTTTACTCGCGCATCACAACAAGAAAATGGAGATTTGTCAGTCCTTCTGAGCTAAAGTTAGTTTGGTCTTGTGGGGGGTAATGTAACCATCCTTCAACTGCTCCTTCTGATGAGAAGATAGACAGGGCTTCTTCATCCTGGCATAATCGGAAGTAGTCACTTCACGTACTCCCTATTCTTCTTCAGAGGAGGATGATCATGTTGTGCAAAGACAAGAGGATAACTAAATGCTAGCATCCCTGTTTACTCAAAAGAAGGAAAGGAAATATTTAAAACAACACAGATGAAGCACTTCTCAAGGACAATACCACTTTTTGATGACAGCATCTAAACAGTAGCACAACACCAATAGAGATGACAAAGCTCAATCATATGGATGAAATCAGTGGGCTAGTACCAACCTTTGTCAGGAGGCTTATTATGTAGAGAATACAGATGAAGCACTTCTCCGGAACCATCTGTTGCTATCTACTGTGGTGGCCATGCTTACTATATACTCCTCGATTAGATTAATGTTTCCAACATCTTCTTGTGCAGTTCCACTAAAGTATAAGGTATCTTCAAAGAAGATCCCTGTTTCCACAAGTAGAGATAATTACGTATTACATTAAGAGTGGAGCCATAGCAATAAATTAAGATGCAAAACTATATCATTACTTGTGTCATCACAGTTCCAGTGCTTCATTACAGCACCAGGAGTTGATTTTTGTTTTTCTTCCGCTTGTTCTTCCCCTTCATCACTTGGTTCAATAACAGACAAGCTTCGCCTTCAACGTAAGATTTGGCATGTCAATTAGGTTGCACAAGTATAGCACTAAACAATGACATTAATTTTCTGATGAAAGTGGCAAAATACATGCCAACAGTTGTGAAATACCCTTATCTTACCTCAATGGGATATTATGGTGCACATATAGATTGGAAGTCTTGTCTCCATTTGTGCAGTTCACTAAAATCAAGCAACATTACCGTACAAGTAGCACAACATATGAAAGCACACTGCAGAATCATGTGAAAGAAGGCTAGTACTGACCTCTCATGTCGCGGAATTCAAACAACTCACAATAAGAAGATCTGAACCAAATTTTCCAACACGGATAGGAAGTAAGATCTCCTCTTGTGCAGTTCCACTAAGATCAAGCAATCAAGCAACATTCTCGGTGTGACATTTTGGTTGAACTGCACAAAACACTCTTAAAACAGAAGTGTTTTGTGCAGTGCAACAAAAGGTCACAATGGCAACGAGGTGAAGTAGATAACCCTATTTACATAGAGGTGCAAAGGAAACAACTAGTGGTCAATAACGGTGGATGACACAGAAGCCAACAAAAAGAAGCATCTACCTTTTCTAAATGGGAAAGAAAGCAAGACAGTAGCATTTCTCAAACGGTGGCATTGATTAATATTAAAAGAGAGGTTATATTAACAATAAATTTCGTTAAACATGTAATTTGCTTTTAACTGTGGCATTGCATCAATTTTCCAGTGGCATTATTAGAGGGTGTTTGTTTACAGGGAAATTTTGGTGGAGGGACTAAAAAAACTCCGTGCCAGTCCCAACTAAACCAAACAGGAGGGACTTTTAGGGACTAAAAGTGGGCATTTGGGACTAAATAAAGAAGACCCCGAGGGAGTCTTTTTGGGACTTTTTCCAACAGTTGCCCCTGCCACGCATCGCACCTTGTCTCTATTAGTTCACTACTAGGGGTAACATGGTCTTTTAGCATGTCATTTAATAACCTCTAGTCAATGTTTAGTCCCTGGAACCAAGCAGGTAGGGACTAGGGAGTTTTTAACCAAACATGGCCTTTGATTAACAACAGCTAAAGAGTTGCACGGGACAGTGGACGCACCAGCACCATGTGCATCTACCGATGTACTGGGGTGATGCACAGTCTGTTGCAACAAAGAACAAATAACCAAGGAGCATATTTGTGTTGGTCCCAGTTTTGTAATCTTTAGACACCTTTCCCTATGTGAGCGCAGCAAATCTAGTCCTGCTCAAACTCTACATCCGTGTCCCCCAAAACAAAAGATCACTTTGTTACATATGTGTGTACTGCGTTTGTCATTGTTTTCCCTTTTCGACCAACGTAGGTGCTGGATAGCCAGTCTGTACTAGTACTTTCCTCACTTCCTTTCCTCTGTGAACCACGTCCTAGATTTATGCTATATAACTTTCCCCACTACTTTCCCCCATTCCTGTCCTCTTTGAACCACGTCTTAGATTCATGCGATACAACTTTCCCCACTACTTTCCCCCTTCCTTTCCTTTTTGAACCACGTCCTAGATTCATGCTATACAACTTTTCCCACTACTTTCCCCCATTCCTTTCCTCTTTGAACCACGTCCTAGATTCATGGTATACAACTTTCCCCACTACTTTCCTGTTTGATCCAACACCTAGATTCGAGTGCAGAAGCGGAAAAAGCCCACATGCAGCTAGAGCAATGCATGTGTAATAAGTAAATTAAACCTTAAGGTTCTTGGGGTGTGGTTCGGTGGGTGACCGGAGGCCGTTCGACCCACACTATGTACGGCGGCGAAGAAGAAGGGGTCGGAGGCCCTCCTGCGCCACCGCTGGGTGAAAGTGAACAGCTGCGCCGGTAGTGGATTCCCTCCCTCGCTGACGGCAACAATGTTAAGCCTCCTTCCCTTCCTGGCAGACAACTCTTTGACCAGCAGTGAGGGGAGAGAGAGAGGCCAGCGAAGTCTTGTTTAGATCTGGAGAGGGTGAGAGAGTGTGAAGAGAGCAACTACAAGCAGACCAGCAATGAGGGGAGAGAGAGAGGCCAACGAAGTCTTGTTTAGATCTGGAGAGGGTGAGAGAGTGTGAAGAGAGCAACTACAAGCGCTGAGGCTCCAGCGTGTATATATATACTGTAGAGAGTGTGAAGAGTGCAAACCCTAGTAAACAAGCGACGAGGCTGCAGCTTATACGTGATGAGGTGATTATACGGTCACTACGAGATCATATAGCTCCGTATCCATCCATTTTGACCAGTCAAAGAATCCTCCTGGCACGAATTATGCTCAAGTGTAGTTATCGAACCCGAGACCTCAAGTTTGATGAGCGAACAGGCTAACCAGCTACACAACCCTCCCGTTATGTTCAACGAGAGGAAAATAACCTTTTATACATTCCTGCATTCGTGTGACAAGCATGTTGTGTTTTTTTTGTGTGTGGGAGTCATTGGGATTTAAATCATAATCGTGTCATGTGGCTTTGGTGGTAAGAGTATCCACAGTGGTGCAGAAATAATGCAGCCTTAGTCACCTTACCTCTCTCCACGTGGTACGTTCGGTCCCACCAGTCAGAGGGTGAAACAAACAAATTAATAAGAAAAATTAAAAGCGCCAGCGGTGTATCTTACCTCACACATCTCGCTACTGCTCGGGAACACTGTCCCATTGATCCCTCTGTTCGCTCACGTACTATTTTAAGTGAATCCTTATTATAACATGCACACAATTTTGGGCACTTGTATTCGACCTAAGTCAGTGTGCCACCGTATCTCGTACGACTCCCTCCATCTAGGTGTAATAAGTCACGTTAGAAGGTGCAGCGGGACCAAGGTGCAAGCAGATTAGAGGAGAAGGAGAAACTTGACCGGTCATTCCTCCAATCAAAGCCCTGATTTCTGTCTCTAAACGCAACAATTAATCCAAACAACTAAGAGATGCCTCTTCTCTTCTTGTACATACTCCATTTGTATCTCACTTCCTGTGGCTTCGCACTCGCACGATTTTCCTATTGTATGAACATGTGTGTGCGTGTGCGTGTGTGTGTGTGTGTGTTTAACAGCATGTGTGTGTTAGAGAGAGTGACAGATCGGCCTACTCCTACAAAGAGATGGTGTGTAGTGTACGATTTTAGCCGCAAGAGTTGGTGCATTCTCTCGTTTCCGGGCATCCGGTAGGGACAGGCGGACAGCTGCCACGCCCGCTCCTGACAAGCCTGGCCCACCCAAAGCCCCTCCATCGCCCCCGCGCGCTTCCCGCGCGAAACGGTCAACGCCACTCCAAAGAATCAGTGTCGCATTCATGTCCGGGTAGAGCGGACGCGACCTTTCACTGGCACCTGCATTGAAGGGAGAAGCGGATTCAAGAGTGATGGTTGCTTCGTCCGTCCAACTTACTGCTGGGTCTATGTGATTTGACGGCTCATTGGTCATTATTACTGAGGCGGTAGGACTGTTGGATGTCCCATGCTTTCGGCAAAAGGAGGTACTACTAGATTACAATTTTCTCCATTCTTACGCGAAGGAGTGCAAGAGCAGTGAAAACACGCAGACTCAGTGATTACATGGCCCACCTCACACTATCACCATATTTTCTGGACACCGTGCGACACCTAACTCTTTACATAGTACTACTTGTATAGTACGTACTGTAATTTATCGGCGAGATAGTACAATGCTATGAAGCCTCCAGCTTCTGTTACATGTATCTTGCGTCCAAGGTTGTCCGTTGCAACATTTCATCAAATACAAAGGAGACTAACATGCATGCTATTGCATCTAATGATTGGCAGATCATAGCAAATATGTACTCCCTCCGTTCCAAAATAAGTGTCTCAACTTTATGCTACATACGGAGCAAAATGAGTGAATCTACACTCTAAAATACGTCTATATGCATCAGTGTGTGGAGTATGTACTAGTAGTTCATATTGAAATCTACTAAAGTACATATGTATTCCAAACAATATGATAATCTCTCTAACCAAGGTAGTAGGGACGAGGAGTAAACGGAGGGAGTAGTAAAATTTTCTCCTCGTCCTGCGAGCCATCGCACGCGTGGGCGAGGGAGCGGGCGTAAGGCATACAGTACTACTACTACTCATGCAGTCCCTAGCCATTGAAACAGAGACAGGTAAAGAAAATAATGATCCATGCAGTCCCTAGCCCTTGAACCGTAAACCCAAACCAGGCTTTAATTTGCTGGCAATGTCGGCGCTTCCTAAGAAATGAAGTTTGCAACCCTTTGACCATCGGATCATTTTGTGCAGTTTCACCAAAATCGAGATGAGCATCCCTGTGGCAAAGAAATTGAAGAAGCGTGATTAGAATAAGATTACTAGGACTAGTTGATGAGACATAAACTCATCACAAATATAGTACGTAGAAGCCAGTAGAGGTATGTGCAGGGCAAAGAAGTAGAGAAATATCCACATGGAGTGATGTGGGCAGCTGGAGCAGTGGTGCAAGCCGGCTGTAAAGGGGGTTGTACCTGAGGGATGTCGGGACATAGCTCAACCTAGAGGAGGGCGGCGGGAGGAGGCGACTACCCACATCGCGGCAGTGAGCAATGGACGAAGGCAACCTCACTGGCTTTGTGAGAGAGAATGGCGGGGACCCCTGATCGGGACGTGCCGACAGTGGGTTTTCGCCATCGGCGACGGCGACCGCATCTACACTAAGCAGCCACCCCTTGCCCCGGCGGACGTGATCCGCCGGGATGTCAGAGATGTGGCCACAGTGGTTTTGTGCGAGAGTGTGAAAACTGAAGAGAGCAACCCTAGCAAGCAACCGTGTAGGCTCGTCCTGCCTATGTATATAGTGGAGCGGTTTCCTTTTCTCTCCATATGAACCTATTTATATTGCGTACGTGCCACTGAAGAAAAAAACTTTATTTATAAATGACGCGGCACCTACTACTCGTTCTCCTATAAACCTTGCGCTCTTGCGCTTGGCATCTCCAAACTATTAACCTTGCGATTGGCTCTTCGCCTCTTCGACAAGTCGAGCAATAATGGTACGGCAGTATATATCATTCTGGCTATATAAGACCGAATGAATTGCTGCATGTCCACCACGTGGTGAGGGACGAGGGGCGAGGGAGAGTGCGTACTATTACATCCGTTTCAATATGGACTACATACGGAGCAAAATGAGTGAATCTACACTCTAAAATACATCTATATACATAAGTGTTTGGAGTATGTACTAGTAGTTCATATTGAAATCTACTAAAGGACATATATTCCAAACAATATGATAATCTCTCTAACCAAGGTAGTAGGGACAAGGAGTAAACGGAGGGAGTACTAGTAAAATTTTCTCCTCGTCCTGCGAGCCACCGCGCGCGTGGGCAAGGGAGCGGGCGTAAGGCGTAGTAAGCAAGCTTCACCTCATCCTGCGAGCCACCGCGCCCGTGGGCGGGGAGACGGCGTACTAAGCAAGCTTCTCCTCGTTCTGCGAGTTGATGGGACACATCAAAAGTACTCCAGTGTATAGAGCCTTGCCTCTAAGGTAGGACCCACATGGTTTGCCTCTTTTTTAACATAACGCGTCAAGTCGCAATTTGTTTGTTCACCTGTGGTAGACGATCCTCCCTCCATCTAGTGGACAACTAGTACACGTGTCAAGTTACCACGTGGGCTGCCTTTTCGTACAGAAATGAGCTCCACCGTGTACCCGCGTGGGTGTGGTTGGGAAAGAGACGGGAGTACGTGCGCCGTGCGTGCACCTCTTCTCTTCATGCACGTCCCCCACCTACGTGTGTGTGTGAGAGAGATACAAACCTAGACATATGGCTTGTGCGTTCGTGAGTGTTTTTTGTTGTTTTGGCGGGGGAGGTTGATTTCGTGAATGTATTTGTGGGAATATGTGTCGATGACATCTCAAACAAAATTTTGCATGCAATGTGTGTGAAATGGAGGCCTATCCATATCATATATAGAGGGTCGGGCGATCCACGAGAAGAGAGGGAGGGGCCATAGATATCGATAGAATTGAAGAGAGGATCAAGTGGGTGGGTGCAAGATCGATGAAGAGAGCCATAGAAATTGTGTGTGTGTGCAAGTCAAAGATATAGGGTGACTGACGTAGCTACCGGAACGTCAGAGGGCATAGGTCAAGTTTGTGTGTGGTAGGGAGACATGACTAGAGCGCTCGATGTATCGGGGTGTGTGTGTGTGTGTGTGTGTGCGCGCGCGCGCGCGAGGGGGTGGGGGAGGGGTAGGCAGAGGCCTAACTATAGAGGTAGAACGACTCGTATATGTGTTGAGAAGGAGAGACCCAGCTATGTCTTGAGGGAGATCGGTCGACATCCATACATAACTGAAGGACGGGAAATAGGATGGGACAGAGAGAGAGAGGAGAGAGAGAGAGGGAGGGAGGGAGAGGGGTAGAGTGCTGGATGGGTGATGGAGTTGCTTCTCGAAGATGGTGGGAGAGGCCTACTAGACAAACTGAGGGTGGAACTGCAATATTATCAATAAGAGTGGGGATGTGTTTCTGTGTGTGCCTGTGCGTGATAGATCTGTCGGGACACATCCATGGATGATGAAGGGGAACCATGTGTTTGGTAAGAAAACCTAACTAGATCGGTAGATCAATTGTTGTTTGTCGGAGGAAGGGAGAGACATAACTAATGAGGTAGATCGATCGACGCGTGGGAAAAAATGAGTTATAAGGACCTAGCTAGCTATATGTATGGCGGGAGATCGGTCGATGTACGTCCATTTGTTAGAGGCAAATAAGGCCCAACGAGATGGATAGACAGAGAGAATGGAGCTAGGAGGTGGTGCGAGAGGCCCAGCTACTAGCTAGATAGGGGAGGAGTGTGCGGTTGTGAGATCGATGAAAAGAGGGGAGAGAGTTTACACGTGAGTGGGACCGTATGAGAGACACGAGGCAAGGACACATAAAGGAGGAGATTGAAGGTGCGTGTGTATGTTGTAGGCAGACATCGCTGGAGAGGTTTATTGATCAGTGTGTGTCGGAAATGAGTTGTGGAGACTGTGGGAGGGAGGGGGAGGGCGAGGAGGGCGAGTGCATGCACGAGAGAAAGTTAGTGGTAGCTACAAAGGTTAGAGGATTGTGTGGGTGTAAGAGACTAAAAAAGATCATAATTTGATATGAAAGTGGATTCATATATTTGAATAGGAGATCATAGTGTTTTAAACATATGTATGCATGAATATACTGGTGCGCGTGTTGTGGTTTTGCACATGTCATACCATAATGTGATAATGCATGGCGTTTGCAACTCACAGCTAAATGTCAAACAATCTAAACCATACTATACATCGAACAATCTCACATTTTATTTGAATTTGTGATAATGTGTGGCGTTTGCAGCTTACAACTAAATATCGAAAAATCTAAACAATACTATATATATCGAACATTCTCACATTTTATTTGAATTTGTGCTAATGTATAGTGTTTGCAACTCACATCTAAATACTTGTAGGCGTAGCGGGCGGGGCACCATACATAATGTGATAAACACATTATACATATGAGACATGGTTTAGTTTGTGAAGATCTAGCTAGATCTTGAAATGTACTATGATTTGAAATCAACATAAAGTGGATTCAAAAAATCGAGTTCGAGTTCATATAGTACACATAGTTCATATGTAACTCGAGACTAATCATGTGGTGTGCTGTGAAGATAATACTCAAACGATGGTTTAACTTGACAATAATGACGATTGTAGATCTTATTAAAACAGAGAAACGAATTCAAACGCTTTGACTTCACAACAATCATTATTGTAGATCTTATTCAAATAGGGAAACAAATTCAAATTTAGTTCATATTGACGCGGTAGTACATACGTTTGGAATGCACTAAAACGTTCATTTGAGTACTAGGTTGCATGCATTATACACGTAGCGAAATATTTTAATTGAACATAACATGAATTCAAAGTTTTGAATGACATTTGTAGTGCGAATTGATTTGGTACAGTACACGTTAGGCTTGTCCGGAAATTTCAACCCGCGCCTTGTTAGCCCGAAATATTTAATGTATATCTTTGTCTCGTTGTGCTCCGACAACTCCCTCCATCTCAACCCACGCCTTGCTATTCCAAAATTACAACGCGCGCGAAAACTCCCACCTCCTATGAAATCCCGACATGCAAAATGCCCGTGATACCCCTGAACCGAAAGAACCGCCTCAAATCGGTGGGGGTACTTTCGTAACTTACCCCACATTTTGGACAAGCGCGTCCCTAAGCTATGGTTCCCCACTCCCATCCCATTCGCCTACCCATTCGTACACCGAGGCCGGGAAAACCCGCGAAGCCCCACACCCTCCTCCGTCCGCCACTCAGCCGGAGCCTCTTCCCCGAAGACGTCGTCCACAACAACACCTCGATGTCCCTCATCCACCGTACCGGATGAGGATCCGTCATTGATCTGGTCGTCCCGCCGGTTCAGCCACCCCGTCCTCCACCTCCAAGGAGCTGCCCCGACGTCCCCCCCGTCTTTCGTGCCACCTCCATTCCCACACCGTCGTCTTCACCTACACCACCGGACGAGCATCAGCATCACCGTTTCCTTGGATGAAGCTGCGGCCTAATCGGCGCCACCAAAGAGGTTGTACACTAATCGCCGCATTTTCTTCTTGATTCGATCTCACGGTGCTGCCGGCGCTCGGTCCCGAGCCGACACGGCGCGGCTCCATCCACCATGGCGTGATGTCTACTATGCAACCTTCTTCTTGTAGACGTTGTTGGGCCTCCAAGTGCAGAGGTTTGTAGGACAGTAGCAAATTTCCCTCAAGTGGATGACCTAAGGTTTACCAATCCGTGGGAGGCGTAGGATGAAGATGGTCTCTCTCAAGCAACCCTGCAACCAAATAACAAAGAGTCTCTTGTGTCCGCAACACACCCAATACAATGGTAAATTGTATAGGTGCACTAGTTCGGCGAAGAGATGGTGATACAAGTGCAATATGGATGGTAGATGTAGGTTTTTGTAATCTGAAAATATAAAAACAGCAAGGTAACTAATGATAAAAGTGAGCGTAAATGGTATTGCAATGCTAGGAAACAAGGCCTAGGGTTCATACTTTCACTAGTGCAATTTCTCTCAACAATAATAACATAATTGGATCATATAAATATCCCTCAACATGCAACAAAGAGTCACTCCAAAGTCACAAATAGCGGAGAATAAACGAAGAGATTATGGTAGGGTACGAAACCACCTCAAAGTTATTCTTTCCAATCAATCCATTGGGCTATTCCTATAAGTGTCACAAACAGCCCTAGAGTTCGTACTAGAATAACACCTTAAGATACAAATCAACCAAAACCCTAATGTCACCTAGATACTCCAATGTCACCTCAAGTATCCGTGGGTATGATTATACGATATGCATCACACAATCTCAGATTCATCTATTCAATCCAACACAAAGTACTTCAAAGAGTGCCCCAAAGTTTCTACCGGAGAATCACAACGAAAACGTGTGCCAACCCCTATGCATAGGTTCATGGGCGGAACCCGCAAGTTGATCACCAAAACATACATCAAGTGAATCACGTGATATCCCATTGTCACCACAGATACGCACGGCAAGACATACATCAAGTGTTCTCAAATCTTTAAAGACTCAATCCGATAAGATAACTTCAAAGGGAAAACACAACCCATTACAAGAGAGTAGAGGGGGATAAGCATCATAATATCCAACTATAATAGCAAAGCTCGCGATACATCAAGATTGTGCCAAATCAAGAACATGAGAGAGAGAGAGAGAGAGATCAAACACATAGCTACTGGTACATACCCTCAGCCCCGAGGGTGAACTACTTCCTCCTCGTCATGGAGAGCGCTGGGATGATGAAGTTGGCCACCGGTGAGGGATCCCCCCTCTGGCAGGGTGCCGGAACAGGGTCCCGATTGGTTTTTGGTGGCTACAGAGGCTTGCAGCGGCGGAACTCCCGGTCTATTCTGTTCCCCGAAGTTTTTAGGGTATATGGGTATATATGGGAGGAAGAAGTACGTCGGTGGAGCCTCGAGGGGCCCACGACGGTGGAGGGCGCGCCCCCTGCCTCGTGGCTCCCTCGTTTCTTTCCTGACATGCACTCCAAGTCCATCAAGTAGCTTTCCTTCCAAAAATAACTTCTCCAGAAGGTTTCATTCCGTTTCGACTCCGTTTGATATTCCTTTTCTTCGAAACACTGAAACAAGGGGAAAAACAGGAACTGGCACTGGGCTCTGGGTTAATAGGTTAGTCCCAAAAATAATATAAAAGTGTATAATAAAGCCCATAAACATCCAAAACAGATAATATAATAGCATGGAACAATAAAAAATTATAGATACGTTCGAGACGTATCAGCATCCCCAAGCTTAATTCCTGCTCGTCCTAGAGTAGGTAAATGATAAAAACAAATTTTTTGATGTGGAATGCTACCCAACATATTTATCAATGTAATCTTCTTTATTGTGGCAAGAATATTTAGATCCATGAGATTCAAAATAAAAGTTTAATACTGACATGAAAATAATAATACTTCAAGCATATTAATAAAGCAATCATGTCTTCTCAAAATAACATGGCCAAAGAAAGCTATCCCTACAAAATCATATAGTCTGGCTATGCTCTATCTTCATCACACAAAATATTTAAATCATGCACAACCCCAATGACAAGCCAAGCAATTGTTTCATACTTTTGATGTTCTCAAAATTTTTCAATCTTCACGCAATACAAGAGCGTGAGCCATGGACATAGCACTATAGGTGGAATATAATGGTGGTTGTGGAGAAGACAAAAATGAGAAGATAGTCTCACATCAACTAGGCGTATCAATGGGCTATGGAGATGCCCATCAATAGATATCAATGTGAGTGAGTAGGGATTGCCATGCAACGAATGCACTAGAGCTATAAGCATATGAAAGCTCAACAAAAGAAACTAAGTGGGTGTGCATCCAACTCGCGCTTGCTCACGAAGACCTAGGGCATTTTGAGCAAGCCCATCATTGGAATATACAAGCCAAGTTCTATAATGTAAAATCCCCACTAGTATATGAAAGTGACAACATAGGAGACTCTCTATCATGAAGATCATGGTGCTACTTTGAAACACAAGTGTGGTAAAAGGATAGTAGCATTGTCCCTTCTCTCTTTTTCTCTCATTTTTTTATCATTCTCTGTTTTTTGGGGCCTTTTCTCTCTTTTTATGGCCTCTTTTTTTCTCTTTTTATTTTTATTTTTCGTCCGAAGTCTCATCCCGACTTGCGGGGGAATCATAGTCTCCATCATCCTTTCCTCACTGGGACAATGCTCTAATAATGATGATCATCACACTTTTATTTACTTACAACTCAAGAATTACAACTCGATACTTAGAAAAAAAATATGACTCTGTATGAATGCCTCCGGCGGTGTACCGGGATGTGCAATGACTCATGAGTGACATGTATGAAAGAATTATGAACGGTGGCTTTGCCACAAATACGATGTCAACTACATGATCATGCAAAGCAATATGACAATGATGGAGCGTGTCATAATAAACGGAACAGTGGAAAGTTGCATGGCAATATATCTCGGAATGGCTATGGAAATGCCATGATAGGTATATGGTGGGTTTATGATACCGGCGAAAGGTGTGCGGTATTAGAGAGGCTAGAACTGGTGGAAGGATGAGAGTGCGTATAATCCATGGACTCAACATTAGTCATAAAGAACTCGCATACTTATTGCAAAAATCTATTAGTTATTGAAACAAAGTACTACGCGCATGCTCCTAGGGGGATAGATTGGTAGGAAAAGACCATCGCTCGTCCCCGCGACCACCACTCATAAGGAAGGCAATCAATAAATAAATCATGCTCTGACTTCATCACATAACAGTTCACCATACGTGCATGCTACGGGAATCACAAACTTTAGAACAAGTATTTCTCAAATTCACAACTACTCAACTAGCATGACTCTAATATTACCATCCTCATATCTCAAAACAATCATACGGAATCAAACTTCTCATAGTATTCAATACACTTTATATGAAAGTTTTTATTATATCCCTCTATCCCTCTTGGATGCCCATCATATTAGGACTAAATTCATAACCAAAGAAAATTACCATGATGTTCAGGACTCTTAAAATAATATAAGTGAAGCATGAGAGTTCATCTATTTCTTCAAAATAAATCCACTGCCGTGCTTTAAAAGATATAAGTGAAGCACTAGAGTAAACAACAAACTACTCCGAAAGATATAAGTGAAGATCAATGAGTATTCGAATAATTATGCAACTATGTGAAGACTCTCTAACATTTAAGAATTTCAGACCTTGGTACTTTATTCAAACAGCAGGCAAAAAAAGAAAATAAAATGACGCTCCAAGCAAAACACATATCATGTGGTGAATAAAAATATAGCTGAGCCTAAGAATAAATGGGCCCTCAGAAGGCCGAAAGATAACATGGGCTGGAAACGGCCCAAAGGAATAATGGGACGTTAATTGGTATAAAGTGATACACTGTTCATTACGGGCCAATTTTACCACGGGTCATTAATGGGCTGAGGGTTACTAAGGGCCTCATATGGGCCAAAAGACGTCGTGGGCCATACATGGGCCGGAAGTTAAAACGGGTTGGAATTATATTGGACGGCCGAGATGATGCTACTAGGCCTAATTCGGATAGGCCGTAAACGGGCCCTGGGTTAGCGGGCTGTAAATGGGCTATATGCGAACAGGTCGTTAACAGGCTTGCCGTGGGCCGGCCCGCCACCTTTTGACCAAGTCAAACGGGCCGGCCTTTTCATAGGAATGGGCCTCTGTTGGGCCATGCCACGTGTCGACGTATCATAGGCGCTTTGGGTCCAATGAGTGGATGACGTCTGTCCCAACGGTGAGCTGACACGTGTTTCCTCCAGCCAATGATGATTTTACACGTGGAAAATCCCCATTGGTCGGGGCTGTTAATGGGTTATCGGGTCCAAAACCGGACCCGATAGCTTAACGCGTTCCGTTACGGTGGATGCCACGTGTCGGTCACCCTTGACGAAAGCACTTCTATGACGCGTGATTGATCGTCATGGAAGTGGACACTTTCGTGATGATAATTTTGGTAATGTCATGGAACACTTCTACGACAGCACAGGTATGACTATCTTGATTCTGTCATAAATTTGTCATGGATGTACACGCATGACAGAAAACATGACCTACTGTGACAAACACGTATCATCATGGAAGTGTCTTTTCTTGTAGTGCCAAGTTCAGCCAGATTGCTGCCAACTTTGGCTGGAAAGATGCCAACTGCCTATACTACTGTACCAACTGAAGTGTCAATTAGAAGCGGGGCCACAGTCAAAACTACTACTACTGCTCAGGAAGGCACCACTGCAACTGCAAGCCCCAAGGTGCCAACTCATATAGATACTTTAATGCCAAACATAAAAGGAGGTGATCAAACTGCCAAAGTGCCATCTCCAAGACCTAACACACAGCAGCCAAGCAAGCTTGCATCACCAAGAGCGGACTTTCAGCACTCATTAACACAAGAGGAGGTGTTCAACATTGTAAGTAGGTGCAAGCCTCCTAGGCTACCAACTACAACACTATTGTGAACCAAGTCAGCGAATGATGCACCTGTGTATGTGCTGCAAGGAGATGCCCTGGGCCTTCAACCCATACGCAGATCAAACTCTTACAGCTATCATGGTGACGGGTTCTGCGATGCACCATCTTTTGACCTGGGCATAGATGGTGATGCTAAGGACAAACAGGGGAAGCCAGTGCGGTTGTCTTAGATGAGGGTGAGTTGGACCCAGCAACTGCGAACGAAGGATGTGCTGCTACTGATGCTGGCAAGGGAATAGGTCAAGAGCCAGATATTGAATCACCAGACAGTTGCCACACCCCGATATGTGCAGAACCAACAGTTGGCATGAGCAGTTCTTCAGGACCACCTGTTGCATGAAGACAGAGGAGGGTAATAAGGCCCAGAGCATCTCAAAGGTCTCCATTCATTGATTACAACAAGAAAAAGACGTACAACTCCAATGAGGCAGTCAACAAGCTTTACGCTGCCCTCTTGTATTGGGTCAGGCATCACCCAGGAGCGAATGATGAAGCTACCAGGTAAACCAACTCCCCACAGCCTACATACATATCTTTTTCAGTTGCACAGGACCACCCAATTAGTTGCACAGAAAGTAGAGCATGTTGCACAGAACAGGGCTTTTAGTTGCACACTATTTTGTTTTTATTTAATACACATTTTTTTGTTGTTGTGACCCTTCAAGCTAACTTGTCTTTTTATTTCTTTTAAAAAAATTCATCCCTGAGATAATCAGGTATGGTGCTTTCTACATTTCTTTAAAGGAGTTAGTTGATTCCATGAAGCCGGTTCAATGGTTGTCAAGAATTGTTATTGAGACTGGAATCTTACACATCATGGATAACTTACCAGAATGGTCAAAGAAGGTCATTATGCCACTGAGGTTTTCTGTAAGTTTTTTCAAAACCTTTTTCCCCTCTTCTTTTTTGTAGCACTTTTGTTGACCAATTAAGGGAGTCCTTTCATCTAGTAAGGAGTTTGAGGCATGTTTATAATCTCTGCAGATTAATTTACAGCAAGGGATCCACAATTTGAATGAGATAAACAAGAAGTTTGATTACAAGAACTGTCTCGACAAGCAAGACTTGGTCAGTGCTGTGCCCACATGATCCATCTCTTTAGTTGGCACCCATAGCATGTTCAATTGCACATGACACATCTATTAGTTGGCAAATACTTTCTTGCAACCTGTTTTTAACTTCAACATTTTTTTACTGTTTTTCTTTACCTACAATGTGTATCTGCGTCTGAATCGTTCATGTGTGCAGGTCATGCTGCCAGTGCTTGAGTGCGTTGATATAGACGATAAGGAGGGAGGGAGGCATTATTGGGTCTTCAATGTCAACTTGAGGGATGGACGTTTCGAAATTCTTGATTCAAATAGGAAGCTGGACAACATTGAGTTGCTGAACACTGCATCTACCATCGCGGGGGCAGTACGTCAGCCATGGAGGAAGCATTACCCAAAGTTCATCATCAAGCACTTCCAGATTATTGACACTGACGTACCGAAGCAACTCGGCAAGTAAGACAAGAAGCATGACATTCTTCTCAATTTTTACCATCAATCTATAGTTGATTCATATAGTAGTTGGGTGTCCTTATGTTCTGCAGTTGCACCAGTTGTCTTGCCCAGCTGGCTTACTGTTTGTACTAGTCGGGTGTCTACATGCTGTTCAGTTGCACAAGCTGACTGCTCAGTTGGTTGCATTACTTTACTAGTTGGTTGTGTATATGTTGTACACTTGCACTAGTTGTCCTGCTTAGGTGGTTTGCTATTTTCCACTAGGTTGGTTGTCTATGTGTGTTCATTTTCCACAATTTGCCTGCTTAGTTGGCTGCATCCATATACTAGTTGGCTGCCCACATGTTCTGCATTTTTTGCACTAGTTGTCATGCTTAGGTTGCTCCCTGTTTTGTACTAGGTTGGCTGTCTATATGCTCCCGTGCTCGAGTTGCCCCCGAAGGTGCCCTGCTGATGCACCTACTTGTCCATATATTATAGTCGGCTATGTGCCAGTTGCACAAGTTATCATACTCAGATGGCTGCCTTTACTTAACTATTTTTCTGCCTAGTTATTAATTATTTAAATGATTATTTGTTTTATAGATGTACAATCTATAGTTTTTAAGACACACAACTAGCTTGCAATCTGTTTTTCATTTTTATGACTTTCTCATGGATTATCTAGCCAGTTGCACAGTGGCACATAAGTAGTTGCACAGTGGCACATACAATTGTTCAACAACTAAATATTAAACCATTTGCCAACAAAGGCACTAACAACAACCATTTTACACAATGCATGGACTAATTCAAGGAAAACAACTTAGAGAAGAGAAAGCATAGATGTTGAATGTGTCCACTTGGTCCCAACATTGCTCAAAAAGCATCATTCTTTTCCTTTTTGTCAGAAAGATACAAACTTTGCAAGAGAATCACAACAACCTGAGTGGAGACACACCAGCAGTGTGCTCTATAGATTGGCAGTTACTGCATTTGTTTTTATTCTTTGGGTGTAGCTCCAGCACCAATTTGTATCGTCGACTCTTCACCCTACCCTTTGTAGTAGACCTTGGAGGATCCCCGGGCACAAAATCATCAAAGGCTTGTGCAGGGGATGCAGCCTCCAACGGGGCAGTTGGACAAGTGTGCGTGGGCGCTGGACCATCACGAGGTTGTGTTCGATCACCTGTGGAATAATCATATAAAAAGTTTAGTGTTTTTTTTTGCGCAACCAGGACTGATGTTCTCTACAACCACACAGCCCATGCTGTGCAACTAACTGGTTGCTGTGTGCAAGTTAAGTTAAAAAAACCTGTAGTAGCACGAACCGTCATGGCACTTGGATGGTAATCACCTAGCCGGAACAGTTTTTTATCTTGATGCTCCAACTAACATAGCACGCATAACTGGGTAGCCTGTTCTGTGCAACTGGACACCATGATGTGTGCAACTGAAGTTACACACCTAGTTGCATGGGGAGTTGGGGCAGGTAATTACCTAGGTGATGAGCCCCTGAGTACTCCTTGTAGGGCCATTGGGAGGAGCACGTGGGGCACTGCTTGTTGGGCCAGGCGGGGGAGGAGGTGGCGGAGCATGCCGCGTACTACTATCCTTTTGCCACACTTGTGCTTCAAAGTAGCACCATAATCTTCATGATAGAGAGTCTCCTATGTTGTCACTTTCATATACTAGTGGGAATTCTACATTATAGAACTTGGCTTGTATATTCCAATGATGGGCTTTCTCACAATGCCCTAGGTCTTCGTGGGCAAGCGAGTTGGATGCACACCCACCTAGTTTATTTTGTTGAGCTTTCATACACTTATAGCTCTAGTGCATCCGTTGCATTGCAATCCCTACTCACTCATATTGATATCTATTGATGGGCATCTCCATAGCCCGTTGATACGTCTAGTTGATCTGAGACTATCTTCTCCCTTTGGTCTTCTCCAGAACCACCATTCTATTCCACCAATAGTGTTATGTCCATGGCTCACGCTCATGTATTGCGTGAAGATTGAAAAAGTTTGAGAACATCAAAAGTATGAAACAATTGCTTGGCTAAAACCGGGGTTGTGCATGATTTAAATATTTTGCGTGATGAAGATAGAGCATAGCGAGACTATATGATTTTGTAGGGATAACTTTCTTTGGCCATGTTATTTTGAGAAGACATAATTGCTTAGTTAGTATGCTTGAACTATTATTATTTTTATGTCAATATTAAACTTTTATCTTGAATCTCTCAGATCTGAATATTCATGCCACAATTAAGAGAATTACATTGAAGAATATGCTAGCTAGCATTCCACATAAAAAAATTTGTTTGTTTATCATTTACCTACTCGAGGACGAGCAGGAATTAAGCTTGGGGATGCTTGATACATCTCCAACGTATCTATAATTTTTTATTGTTCCATGCTATTATATATTCTGTTTTGGATGTTTAATGGGCTTATTTATACACTTTTATATTATTTTTGGGACTAACTATTAACCAGAAGCCCAGCCCAAATTGTTGTTTTTTTGCCTATTTCAGTGTTTCGCATAAAAGAAATATCAAACGGAATCGAAACGGAATGAAACCTTCGGGAGAGTTATTTTTGGAACAAACGTGATCCGGAGGACTTGGAGTGGACGTCAAGAAACGAACGAGGAGGCCACGAGGAAGGGGGCGCGCCCTCCACCCTCGTGAGCACCTGGTGGCTCCACCAACCTACTTCTTCCTCCTATATATACCTACATACCCCCAAACCATAGAGGAGCACCACGAAACCCTATTTCCACCACCGCAACCTTCTGTACCCGTGAGATCCCATCTTGGGGCCTTTTCCGGCGTCTTGCCGGAGGGGGCATTGATCACGGAGGGCTTCTACATCAACACCATAGCCTCTCCGATGATGTGTGAGTAGTTTACCTCAGACCTTCGGGTCCATAGTTATTAGCTAGATGGCTTATTCTCTCTCTTTGGATCTCAATACAAAGTTCTCCTCGATCTTCTTGGAGATCTATTCGATGTAATCTTCTTTTGCGGTGTGTTTGTCGAGATCTGATGAATTGTGGGTTTATGATCCAGATTATCTATGAACAATATTTGATTCTCCTCTGAATTCTTTTATGTATGATTGGTTATCTTTGCAAGTCTCTTCGAATTATCAGTTTGGTTTGGCCTACTAGATTGATCTTTCTTGCAATGGGAGAAGTGCTTAGCTTTGGGTTCAATCTTGCGGTGCTCGATCCCAGTGACAGTAGGGGAAACGACACGTATTGTATTGTTGCCATCGAGGATAAAAAGATGAGGTTTATATCATATTGCATGAGTTTATCCCTCTACATCATGTCATCTTGCTTAAAGCGTTACTCCGTTCTTATGAACTTAATACTCTAGATGCATGCTGGATAGCGGTCGATGTGTGGAGTAATAGTAGTAGATGCAGGCAGGAGTCGGTCTACTTGTCACGGATGTGATGCCTATATACATGATCATACCTAGATATTCCCATAATTATTCGCTTTTCTATCAATTGCTCGATAGTAATTCGTTCACCCACCGTAATACTTATGCTATCTTGAGAGAATCCACTAGTGAAACCTATGGCCCCCGGGTCTATCTTCCATCATATTAATCTTCCGTCAACAAGCTATTTCTATTGCCGTTTATTTTTCTTCCTTTACTTTTACTCTTTATCATAAAAATACCAAAAATATTATCTTATCATCTCTATCAGGTCTCACTCTCGTAAGTGACCGTGAAGGGATTGACAACCCCTTTATCGCGTTGGTTGCGAGGTTCTTATTTGTTTGTGTAGGTGCGTGGGACTTGAGCATGGCCTCCTACTGGATTGATACCTTGGTTCTCAAAAACTGAGGGAAATACTTACGCTACTTTGCTGCATCACCCTTTCCTCTTCAAGGGAAAACCAACGCAGTGCTCAAGAGGTAGCAGGCACACGTTTTCGTCTTGACTCTCCGATAGAAACGTTGGGACACTCTTTGAAGTTCTTTGTGTTGGTTGAATAGATGAATTTGAGATTGTGTGATGCATATCTTATAATCATACCCATGGATACTTGAGGTGACATTGGAGTATCTAGGTGACATTAGGGTTTTGGTTGATATGTGTCTTAAGGTGTTATTCTAGTACAAACTCTTGAATAGATCGATCCAAAAGAATAACTTTGAGGTGGTTTCGTACCCTACAATAATCTCTTCGTTTGTTCCCCGCTATTAGTGACTTTGGAGTGACTCTTTGTTGCATGTTGAGGGCTAGTTATATGATCCAATTATGTTATTATTGTTGAGAGAACTTGCACTAGTGAAAGTATGAACCCTAGGCCTTGTTTCAACGCATTGCAATACCGTTTGTGCTCACTTTTATCAATAGTTACCTTGCTGTTTTTATATTTTCATATTACAAAAACCTATATCTATCATCCATATTGCACTTGTATCACCATCTCTTCGCCGAACTAGTGCACCTATACAATTTACCATTGTATTAGGTGTGTTGGGGACACAAGAGACTCTTTGTTATTTGGTTGTAGGGTTGTTTGAGAGAGGCCATCTTCATCCTACGCCTCCCACGGATTGATAAACCTTAGGTCATCCACTTGAGGGAAATTTTCTACTATCCTACAAACCTCTGCACTTGGAGGCCCAACAACGTCTACAAGAAGAAGGTTGTGTAGTAGACATCACACATCATTTTTTCATCTACATCATTTTTGTTCTTGATGTGAACTCTGCTTTTTCTTTCCTTTATTTTCTACTTGCAGGTCATGTTCCCCATGTTCCAGGAGCTTGCACCACATGACCCACATGACAAGTGTGGTCACCACTACGCGATTTGCCTTGACCTCAAGAACCAACGGTTTGAGGTGCTTGATTCAGTGCGTTCAGAAGCCGATGAAGACCTTACTACGCATGTTGAATACTTCATCAACAACTCAAAGAGACATGGAACCGTCACTACAAAAACTCAAAGGTCCAGATCAGACATTTTCCAATCGAGTACGTTGCGACTACGAAGCAAGGAAACGGGTAATTACTATGTTTTTTTCATGTGTCCTCTACACCAATGCTAACCCTCTTATCACATCTTCATTGAAGTTTATGATTTCTCTCCTTTCTCTTGAGTTCACCTGATTCTTTTGTTTTATAGGAACGACTGTGGCTTTCACACGTTGGAATACCTTGCTAAGTGGGAAGGTCGACGATTCCCTGTCGTCACAGCTGCAATGGTCGTCGAGCTCCCAAAATTTACACATGGAACTAGTTGATGAATGAAGATTTCAACACGCGGTCCAACGCATGAGAGTTTATAGAGGAAGTTGTCAAGAAAGCCACAAAGAAGTACAAGTGATCACGTGGTGCTCCACACCAAACGCCTACCTTACATTCTGTTGCCGAGGAATGTAAGGTATTATCTTGTTCTTTCAAAACTATGTCTGTGTAATATGCTATGACTACATCTTCCCGTAGCCTAGTATATAGTGGTGGCGTGTGAGTGACATTTGAAAAGTTTGTAATATATGTGTGGATGTGAACCTACTTAGGTGTGACAGCAGATACATTTATGTGTTTTCAGTATTATTATGTGTTTGTGGTTGGTAGTACCAGTTGAGTGTTTGAATGCGTCTATGATGCCTGACAACATGGCAAATATAGTTGATCAGACACAGTTAGTGAAAGTAATCGTTATGTTTTTTGTCTTTTTGTGCAACTGCATGATATTTAACATGTCAACTACACTATATTTGACATGGCAACAGCACACATTTAACATGGCAAACACAGTTTATTTAACATGGAAAATGCAGTTCATAAAACATGGCAACTGCAGTTTCTGTCTCACATGGCAACTAGATATCATTCCACACGGCAACTACATTTTCATTACACACGGCAACTACAATTCATGCTTATAATGTACCCAGTTGCCATTTTTCAATAGATCTGCATGTCAAAAAAATGGAAACAAAATGCATGGTCTGAAAGCGGAAAATCTACGCGATGGCAGATCCAGTAGAAATCACATGGCGGATTAGATGGAAGCTGCATGGCATATTTAGCAGTACATATGTGGCATACATGCCATTTCTTTCAAATTCTGTTGTCCACCAATAGTCATTCTCGAATTGTCAAAATTTCATCTACCTTACAAAAATGTCATCAGCACGGAAGTTACAATCATCCACAGTTGCTTTACGGATTGCCCGCCCCTTTCTTTGATTTCTTATGTTTTGCTTGAATTTCCAACCCCGATTTGTATCTTATCTCTTTTGGACGCCCTCTTGTGATGGAACGGGGCGGGTTCCTAACCTGGGTTTGTGTGCTTGCTGTTCCAGACCCTACCTCCGAGTATTCATATGATGGACCCGTGGATGAAGGCACACTTGATGTGCGGGGGAACCTGTGTAAGGCTTCTTCAGCCTTCGTCTTTTTGATCTCATCAAGCTCTCTTTTCAGGGCCTTCATGTGTTTTTCTGCCACCCTTGATATCTCATCACTCTTGCATGCTTCATCTATTAGTTTAGCATAGTTCTTGGTCAACATAACGTGCCTCACAGCTTTCATGGTTGCCTCTGGTCTCTCATCATGCACAGCCAAAACTGCATTTGATGTTTGTGGCCCCAATGCGTCGTCAGCGTCCCAAGTCCATCGCCGCCGTATGAAATGGCGGGGCATGTGTGTGACCACGTTCATGTCCATTAATTTTAGTATGTGACAGCACACAATCCCGCCCCATTCGAATTTGCAGCATTGGCAGTAGTATTCTCCTTCGTTTATCGAGGCCTTCACAAAGTAGTTCCTTCCTTTGTCTGGGTCTTCAGGTTCTAAATTGGACATGCCCAAGAGAGTACACACCTTGAACGTATGTTCGTCCACCTGGTAAGTCGTGTACATGTTGGCACACTTTATTTCTTCCTGGAATCTGCATGTATTTTGTGGTTTGTTAAACTATTATATGATGTTTTGTAGCACGTTATGTTGATGTAGGTCGTAACGTATCAAAGGCATCTAAAATGAATGATGGCATGGAAATCCTGATTTTTTTCCCCACATATGTTCTTGTGTTGTTTTGGTTCCATATATGCAACTGTATGAAGTATCCACATGGCAAATGCATAACATTTTAATGGGCAAGTGCATTACATTTAACATGGCAACAACAGTTCATAAAACATGGCAAATGAAGTTTTGTGTCACATGCCAACTATAATCATTTTCACATGGCAACTACAGTTCATGAAACATGGCAACTACAGCTCATTAAACATGGCAACTACAGATCATTAAACATGGCAACTATAGTTCACTAAACATGGCAACTATAGTTCACTAAACATGGCAACTACAGTTTACTAAACATGGCAACTACAGTTTACAAAACATAGCAACTACAGTTCAACCCACATGGCACCTATAGTTGATTACACATGGCAACTACATATCATGATTACAATGTACTCAATGGCTACTTCTCAACATATCAGCAATTCAAAAAAGCTAGCAACTGCATTGCATTCTATATGGCACCCACTACCCTCCATGCTTGTGCAAACAAGACGGTAGCACAATTGACTTACTTGTTAAAAATCTTGTTGGTATATATCTTGCTCATCTGCCTCTCCATTGGTAAATATGTTAGCAATTTAGGCTGCTTGAGCGTGGTGTTTGCTTCTTGCTGTAGCTCAGATCCAAGTATTTTCTGTTGCAAAGCTGTGTATTGCTTGGCAAGCTGCAGCAATGAGTTGTCAGGGCTCACGTACCGCTTCAGAACAGCATTGAACCCCTCGCTGTGCTGCGTAGTCTGC
This sequence comes from Aegilops umbellulata, assembly GCA_032464435.1. NCBI lineage: Eukaryota > Viridiplantae > Streptophyta > Magnoliopsida > Poales > Poaceae > Aegilops > Aegilops umbellulata. The sequence continues at coordinate 117,492,775 of CP136054.1, read as the reverse complement.
AGAAATGGGAAGAAGCTTGCATGAAGTAGGTCGGCACCCAGTACATTCGCTTCTCCCACAGGCTAGCAAGCGTCTCGTTGTCTTGGACTTGATATGTTTCAATCATAGCCATCCAGCTCCATTCAAACTCCTCCACCGTCAAGCTGTGGTCCACGCACAGCTCGAATGCCTTGTGCAGCTCTGGACGGTCAGCAAAGAACGGTCCTAGGGTCTCCTCAGCCTTCTTTATAATGTGCCACCTGCAGTGCCTGTGCACTGCCAACGGAAAGACCCCCTCTATGCCCGCACACATGCTGAAATCCTGGTCCGTTATTATGTTCATCGGAGCAAGTCCACCCATGCACTCCAAGAAGGTTTTGAACAGCCAAGTGTACCCATCCGTGCGTTCATTTCGAACGAGCCCGCAACCGAACTGCAATGACTGATTGTGGTTATTTATTCCTATGAATGGAGCGCAGGGCATCTTGTACATATTAGTGAGATATGTCGCGTCGAATGAAATGCAATCTCGGAAATGTTTGTAGGCTCTCCTTGCAGCACCGTCCACCCAATACATGTTTCTCACACGGTCCTCATCGTCCAATCTTATCCTGTAGAAGAAATCAGGATCTGCTTTTGCCTTCTCGTCGAAGTAGGCTATCGTGTCTTCTATGTCAGCCAACCTGCTCTCTCTACGGTACTTTGCCTTTAGGTTTGTGACGTCTGCTGGTATGTAGGGCATGCTACTCAGAGTTCCATTTTTGATGTGGATCATGGAAAGTATCTGGACCATTCTTGATGGACCGATGTTACAATCATGTAGCAGCTTTATGAATTTCTTCTCAAGGGGGTTGAATCCTCTGTGGGCGCTCAGAAATTTTATAAGGTCAAACTTCTTTATGAGTTCGTGGTTGTGCTTGTCGAAATATTCAGTGACCAGCCACCGTGCTCCATCGAAGTTTAGCTTACACCGGACAGGGCATTCCGTCTTGACAATGATACCTCTCTTTCACTCCGGCACGACAGGCGCAACACCTTTACCCTTCTTGTTCCTTCGTGCCTTGTAGCACCTCATCTCACCTCTGCTGTACTCGTTAGTTTTTTTAATTTTCCTATGGTATTCGGTCTTCACCGCAAACCCGTGGAACATTGCATATGTCTGGTAGAATTCCTTGGCATATTTGAACAAATCAAATCTTTGCCCAACATACGGTGGCCGAGGTACCATGATTTCTGATTGCCCACCATCTTCTGCATCCCCTTGAAAGTGCGTTATATCGACTAGAGGGGGTGAATAGGCGATTTTTATGAATTCTTCACTGAGGAATGTGCGGGTGAGGAAATTCCTTAGCGAAGAACTACTTGCAGTGAAATAAGTACTCAGAAGTAAACATAACAGAACACAAGAATGGTTATCATGATGAAATGAAGACAGGCACAGAGTACAGAAAACGTAATATAGAATAACACAAGATGAAGACAAACAAACTGAAGAAATTGAACTGAGGAAATTTAGAAAGTCTTCAGTCAAAGTCTTCAAAAAAAAGATATGAACGAGTGCACAACACAGTTATGAGGAAATGGAAGAGTTGAGGAAATAGAACCAGTAAGCTTGGTGAAGACAATGATTTGGTAGACCAGTTCCAACTGTTGTCTCAGTTGTATGTCTGGTTGGAGCGGCTAGGTATTTAAACCTGAGGACACACAGTCCTGGACGCACAGTCCTCACCGTATTCTCCTTGAGCTACACAGACCTCGCCCATTCACTCGTGGTAAGTCTTCAGGCGACTTCCAAACCTTCACAGACTCGGTCACTCGGCGATCCACAATTCCTCTTGGATGCTCTAGACCATGACGCCCAACCGTCTGGAAGAAGCACAGTCTTCAAAGGTAACAACCGTCGGTTCCACGCAGGATCAATCTCTTCAGTGATGCTCAATCACTTTGGGTTTGTAGGTGTTTGGGTTTGGGTTTTCCTCACTTGATGATTTTCGCTCAAAGTCCTCGGAGGATGGGATGCTCTCAAATGACAAGTGTCAGTTTCTCTCGGAGCAGCCAACCAGCTAGTGGTTGTAGGGGGCGGCTATTTATAGCCTAGGGAGCAGCGCGACATGATAAAACATAAATGCCCTTCAATGATATGACCGTTAGGTGGGTAGATATTTTGGGACAGCTAGCGCGTAGCACAGCAACGGTCGGAAATTTGAGTACCAAATTCCTCGGGGCTATCATGTTCCTAACTTTGTAGGTAATCCGCACTGGTGAATTCCTAACTCCTCAGTCAGAAAACATTCCTCAGAGACCAGAAGAACTTCGTCTCTGTCACTGAAGAATATGACTGGACTGTATGAGATTTCCAATGGCTTCACTCAAAGGGATTGGTAGGTGTAGGATTTTGAGTTGAGCATCACATGGAAATTTTTCCTTAGTATTTCCTCGACCCCCTTTAACAGTACGGTGTTTCCTATGACTCAAGAAAGAGAAAATGAAACTACGAAAACAAAAGTCTTCACGCTTCATGTTCCTCGAATGAATACCAAGTCTTCAGGGTCACACCATTTTCTTCACTTTCAAAGTCTTTAGAAAGTCTTCAGAAGTACAAAGTCTTCAGTCAAAGAACTTCATTTTTAGGGGTCGACTTTCTCTGTAAATATCAAACTCCTCATAGACTTATAGACCTGCGTACACTCACAAACGTATTAGTCCCTTAACCTATACGTCTTCAATGCACCAAAATCACTAAGGGGCACTAGATGCACTTACAATCTCCCCCTTTTTGGTGATTGATGACAATATAGGTTAAGTTTTCAACGGGGATAAACATATGAAGTGTAAATACTGATGTTGAGGAATTTGATTACAAGATCTAGAAGAACTCCCCCTGAAGATGTGCATAGTGAGTAATTTGCTTTTGAAGCAATGCACACTTGAAGAGTTGAATCATGGAGATCGCCCCCTATATCTTGTAATTCATACACGCATTTGACATATAATATGAAGAATTTGAAATGCATGATGAAATATGGTGACTGATGTAATTCAGCATGCTCGCATAAAAATTAACGAGGAATAAGCATGCAGAAAAGCTCAGCAAAAGTATCAGGCCACCATAGAGTTTAAGTTTACAACTCGATCCAACAAAGTCTTTAAAAGAACGAGAGTTGTAACTTAAGAAAAAAACGCCCATATAAGTAGACCCGCCTGAAGACTAACTCAAATTTCTCCCCCTTTGTCATCGAATGACCAAAAGGATTGAAAATGAGGACTAATGCCCCTGAAGAATATCATGTTGATGGAGGAGCGCCAGTGTTGTTGGGGTCGTTTGTTGTTGTAGGGCCTGCCGCAGTGTCGTCCAAGTCTTCATGCTCATCGGTTTCGCGCGATGAAGAATATGAGCTAGCCACCAAGGAAGGAACCTTGACCTTCTTGTATTTCTTTGGTGGAGGAGCAGACCAGTCAAAATCTTCCTTGAGACCCATTTTCTTCAGATCTTCTTCACCATATACATGAGACAGAATAGCCCAGGTGCGACCGAAGACTTCATGGAGGTAGTAATGGTTTTTCTTCACTGCATTATGTGTGGCATTCATGTTGTGAAGAATTGAACCAAAGTGACGCTTAACCCATTTATGGTTTCGATCCACCTTCTGGTGAAGACTAAGAAGCAGCTCACGGTCAGTCATCACACGAGGAGCAGTGGCTTGAGGATTTGGCTTGGATGCATGGGCAGCAGAATAATGAGTAGCAGAGTCATCATTGGTGGAATAAGATGCAGCTTTGCGAAACTGACCATCCAATGGATAAATGCCTTCATCAATAACAGCTGGTGCCTTGCCCTTTTCATCAGCTGAGGAATAGGTCCGCTTGAGGACTTCAATCAGGGGCAAGTAGCTAAGGTGATTCTGAAAATCAGCCTTGTAGTTGAGTGAAGACCTTGTTCTGAGGAATCTCATAATCCATGGTGCATAAGGCTTCAGCTCAAACGGAGAAAGTGCAACATTTGCCAGAGTCCTGATGAAGAAATCATGGTAGTTGACGGGTATGCCATGAATGATGTTGAATACCAGATTCTTCACGATGCCAACAATTTCCTCATCAGAGGAGTCGTGGCCTTTGATTGGACTCATAGTCTTCGTCAGAATGCAATAGACTGTCCTTGGTACATACTACAATTCCTTCACGAGGAATTTGGTCCTTGAGGCTTGACTAGGTTTCAGAGGCTTCATAAGAACTTGCATATAATGGGCAGTCAGTTCAGGCTCTTGGTACAGGCAACGAGCTCCTTCAGGTGGAGGACTGATGGGCAGGGCGTGAAGTAATTCAGAGGCCGGTGTCTTGTAGTGAGTGTTTTCGGTCATCCAGTCCAAAACCCAGGAGTTCACATCGTCAGCATCTCATGTGATGTGCAATGTTGCGTAGAGTTGAAGAATGAGCTCTTCATTCCAATCAACTATGTCTGTGCAAAAGTTGAGGAGGCCTGCGTCATGAAGCACACTGAGGACAGGAGTGAAGCATGGCAGTGATTCCATGTCCACATGAGGAATATGCTCGTGATCGAAGACTTGGTCCTTGTTGAAGAGCAGTGAAGAATAGAAGTTGGCCTGGCTGGCGGTCCAGAAGCGCTTCCTTCTAAGGCGAGCAGAATCATAGGGATTATAGTCAGTGAAGAACACGTGCTCGCCAAAGAAATCATCAGCCTTAAATTTTTGCTTCTTTGAGAATGGATCCTTTGGTTTGGGCTGAGGAGTGTCAGTCAATTGCATTATCACTTCCGGAATCGCAATCTCAGGTTTAGGCTGAGGAATTTCAGCTTCTTCTTCAGTGGCAGCCTGGGTCTTCAATTCTTCATTTTCATTTTCTTCAGCACTAGTGGCTGGAATTTCTTCATGGACAGATGGTGTGGCATGTGGTTCATCAGATCCCATTTGAACTGTAGTTACTGGGGACTGAGGAATTTGTTGCAACGGTGTGAACAGTGGAGAGTTGGGGTGCTGACTTTCCCAAAAGTCATCATTCAACACTGGTGTGGTACAACCAATGTCCACATCTTCATCTTCCATTTCTTCAATGCCGACCTCTTCAGCAGTAAACTGAGGCATAGGCGAGGAGACAACCGGTGTTGAAGGGATTGCATCCGCTTCAATTTCTTCATCCAACTGCTCTGGAGAAGCAGCAGAATGAATACCATCATCAGATTCACTTGGAATCACATATTCTTCATCAAAAGGAACAAGGTCCTTTGATGGTATGGTTGAGATAGGAACAACATCAATCGGATTTGCAAACGAGCTGGTCAAAGGCTTCATCTTCTTCGGAGCTGAAGAATCTGATGAAGTTGATGCCTTCCTTTTCTTCACAGCTGCATGCTCTGCAGCCTTGGTCTTCTTCACATCTGATGCAGATGGAAGGATTGGAGTTGGGGTAGGCGCAGGAGGAGCAGAGGAATCTGGTTGATTTTCTTCAGACACAACTGATGCAATTGCCCTGACTTCTTCATTTTCTTCAGGCACACCACTAGTGGATGCCCTGGCAATTTCTTTAGCGGCTGGAATGCAATCATCATCCCTGGTACTTTCTGTTTCTTCAGCAGCCTGAATGTCATCAGCGGTGCTGGCATTTTCTTCAGTCAGCTGAGCAGATGCTTCAGCCTGAGGAATTTCTTATTGCGTTGAGGCTGCAACATTTGAAGTGAACTTTTCAGACAATTTCACAAACCTGACTTTGGCTCCAAGCCAGTCAGCACGGTATGCGTCAAATTCATCACTGAGTTTCTTGATCTCAGATTGAATAGTGACAAGTTCTTCAGTTGTCATTGAGACAACGTTTCTTCAGGAAGCGCTCCTTCCTGTACTGTGCTTTCTTGATCTGCCTGGCCTTTTCAAATTTCCATTTCTCTTCTTGTATGAAGGCAGTCAGCATATGACTTTGGCAAGGAGTCAACTTGATATCAGGCATAGGAGTGTTTGGGTCCTTGTGCCAGAGATCAATGTAGTCGAGGATCAACTTTGGATCCAAAAGCAGAGGCACATTTGTGCCCTTGGCTCTAGCGGCCCTGACTTGCCTGTCTCTGGTGATTTCTGCAAGTTCTTCATCATCAGCCTCGTCTTCATCAAACGGCACTTGAAAGGCGACATGCTTCTTGTGAGGACTTGGGCGAGAACCTCGTCCCGCAGTGGCCTTTGTCAACAGAGAGGGGCCTGTTGAAGAATTTGGTGCAGCTGAGGAACTAGCAGAAGCTCCTGAGGCAATAGAGATTCCTGTTGTCCTTTGGCACGTGGTGAGATGCACAGGTGCTAAGGATTTGGTCGGAGCAGCTGAGGACTTTGGAGGAGCAGGAGCATCTTGAGGAGTTGGCCGTGAGGGCTTTGAAGATTCTGGCCGTGAGGGCATTGCTGAGGAACTTGGCCGTGAGGGCATTGAAGAGGAAGCACTTGGCTTGTGAGCAGGCTTCTTTGACATGGCCTTCTTTGGTTTGAAAGAGGCCTCAGCAGCAGCAGCAGAGTCTTCGTTGAATTTCCTCACTGCTTCTCTGGCTTGCCTGGCCAATTTGGCCTGGCGCTTGGCCCATTCATCAGGATAGTCCTCACCACGCTTGAGGCTGGTGGGATCAGCTTCTTGGCCAGGTGCCAACGGAGGTCTTGGGCATGGAGGATTTAGTGCGAATTTCTTCATGTACTTGGGAGTAACATATCTGTACTCCCTCCACTCTCTTGCCCATCTCCTCTCTATCCTTTGGATGTGCACCTTGCGCTGATTCTTGTCCTCCTTACCAAACTTGGCCTCATCAGGAGTGCAATAGTCTTTGTATATGTCATCAGGGATCTTAAAGGCAGTATTGATTTCAGGCCTCTTTCCTCCCTTTTGTGGCTTCTTGCCATCAGCCATTTTCTTCAACTGAGGAATTTGAACAATGGAATTCTCTGAAGATGTATGCAACTTTTCTTCGAGGAACGCTGCAAATGAGTTAAGTTGATGAGAACCTAGTGATTCATCAGCGGACATGTGTACCTGTGAACAGAGTATAGTTGCGAGGAATTTGGAGAGGTCATATGCGTTCTCACAGGGTTTTTCAAAAAGAACAAGTTTGAGGAATTTGACCAGATGAGTCTTGAAGAATTTCACTAAGCGTTCTTTGTCTTAGGTTCCAGAGTTGTATAGATCAGAAATCCACACAATTGAGGAATCTTGAAGAAAAATTTGTTGCTTAGAGAAACGGATCAAGAACAGATGACATGTGAGGTGTTTAGTGTGTGAAGAATTTGAAGGTAGACACCTTTGAAGATTTTGTAGAAATCATTTGAATCAAAGAGGGCAGTAAAAGTAACTTTTAATTACCCTGGATGAAGAACACGACGAACTGAGAGGTGTAGATGAGAAGTTCGTTAGTGCAGATCTTCCACGCCCTAACTTGGCAGAGGAAGACAGCTACGGCGGCGGCGGAGTGAAGAAATCCGCAGCCGGCGCAAGTACGACGACGACGAGGTCGAGGCAGTGAAGCTCTTCCTCACCGACGACGATGAAGTTGCGGCGGCGCTAGGGTTTGAGAAGCTCGAGCTGGAGTGAGGTCGAGCAGAGTAAAGGAGAAGTGAGGAAGGGGAGACATTGCAACGTTGAAGAATTTGAACAACTGAGGAATTTCAAAACAAAAAAAGTCAAATTGAAGATTTCAACTTTTGTGGCCGTATAAGAATGATGATTTCAGACACCGCGTACAATTGTCGTAGGGTTCTGAGAATCAAATTCTTCGTTAATTTCTTCACACTTAGAGTGTTATTCTTCATTGATTGAAGAAAAAAGTTTCTTCATGTGTTGCACGTCTAAGTCATCAATTTTGCATAAGTGTTAGGATGAGTGTCCTTTTCAAAGAACATTCGAAGATTCTAAGATATTTAGCTCACACCGCAACTTGCTAAATCTCTTCTCATCCAAGGGCTTAGTGAAGATATCGGCTAACTGTTCTTCAATCTTCACATGCTCAATAGAAATGTCGCCCTTCAACACATGATCACGAAGAAAATGATGAAGAATCTGAATGTGCTTTGTCTTCGAGTGCTGAACTGGGTTGTGAGCAATCTTTATGGCACTCTCATTGTCACAGAAGAGAGGCACATTCTTCACGTTGACGCCGTAGTCCTTGAGAGTTTGCTTCATCCATAGCAATTGAGCACAGCAAGAACCAGCAGCAATGTACTCAGCTTCAGCAGTAGACAGTGATACGCAGTTCTGTTTCTTCGAGGACCAACAGACCAAAGATCGTCCAAGGAAATGGCATGTACCAGATGTTCACTTGCGGTCCACACGATCACCAGCATAGTCAGAGTCAGAATATACAATGAGATCAAAAGTCGAGCCCTTGGGGTACCATAATCCAAGTGTAGCTTGAAATCGGGCACACATGCAAACACTAAGCATAATATCTGGCCTAGATGCACATAAATACAATAAAGAGCCAATCATGGAGAGGTATACCTTTTGATCAAAGTCAATACCATTTTCATCAGTGCACAGATGGCCATTTGTGGGCATTGGAATTTTGACGCCTTTGCAATCTTGCATGCCGAATTTCCTCAGTTTATCCTTGAGACATTTCTCCTGAGATATGAATATGCCATTGCGCTGTTGATGAATTTGAAGACCTAAGAAGAATTTCAATTCTCCCACCATAGACATTTCATATTCCTCTCTCATCATATAACCAAATTCGTCAGTGTAATGTTGTCAGTACATCCAAAGATAATGTCATCAACATATATTTGGCACACAAATAATTCATCATCATACGATTTAGTGAAAAGAGTAGGATCAAGTGAACTGGGTTTGAAGCCTTTCTTCATGAGGAATTCCTTCAAAGTATCATACCACGCCCGAGGGGCCTGCTTGAGGCCATAGAGGGCCTTATTGAGTCTGAAGACTTTGTTAGGATGCTTTGGATCTTCAAAACCTGGGGGTTGAGCAACATATACTTCTTCCTCAAGCTTACCATTGAGGAATGCACTTATCACATCCATTTGATATAAAGTGATACCATGATGGTTAGCATAAGCAAGTAATATGTGAATAGCTTCATGTCTAGCAACAGGTGCAAAAGTTTCATCGAAATCAATTCCTTCAACCTGCGTGTAGCCTTGAGCTACAAGCCGTGCCTTATTCCTCACCACAAGGCCATTTTCATCTTGCTTGTTGCGATAGATCCACTTTGTGCCAATGATATTGTGCTTGCGAGGATCTGGACATTTGACCAGTTCCCAGACGTTGTTGAGCTCGAACTGATGTAATTCTTCTTGCATAGCATGAATCCACTCAGGCTCCAGAAATGCTTCATCTACTTTAGTGGGCTCTGTGATAGAGACAAAAGCAAAGTGCCCACAAAAGTTAGATAAATGTGAAGCTCTTGAGCGTGTGAGAGGACCTGGTGCTTCAATGTCATTGATGATTTTCTCAATTTGCACTTCGTTTGCAACACAAGGATGAGCTAGTTGTCGTCGAGGAATTTGATCAGCATTTTATTCAGCACCATTTCCTTCAACATTTTCTTCAGGTGCATTAGCTCGACGTTCTTCATGTTCTGGAATGAATTCTTCAACTGATTCTTCGGTAGGAATGACATCCTCAGTAGCCTTGAACTTGATAGATTCCTTAGGTGCTGGTTCATCTATCACAGAAGGTAGGTGCTCTCTTTGTGAGCCATTAGTTTCATCGAACCACACATCTACAGTTTCAACAACCTTGTGAAGAATGTTGTTGAAGACTCTGTAGGTGTGCGAGTCCTTTCCGTAACCAAGCATAAAACCTTCATGTCCTTTCGGTGCAAATTTAGAGTTGTGATGAGGGTCTCTAATCCAGCATTTAGCACCGAAGACTTTGAAATAACTCACATTGGGTTTCTTGTCAGTGGGGAGTTCATAGGCAGTCTTCTTGAAGAATTTGTGAAGATATACTATGTTGATGATGTGGCACGCATTATCAATTGCATCAATCCAGAAACGATGAGGCGTTTTGTATTCATCAAGCATAATGCGAGCCATTTCAGCAAGAGTCCTGTTCTTGCGCTCCACGGCGCCATTCTGCTGAGGAGTATAAGGAGCAGATAGCTCATGAGTGATACCAAGTTCATCAACATAGTCATCAAGACCAGAATTCTTGAACTCAGTTCCATTGTCACTTCTGATGTGCTTGATCTTCACACCAAAGTTGGTTGAAGCCCTCAAGGAAAATTGTTTGAAGACTTCCTACACCTCATGTTTGTAAGTGACAAAGTGCACCCATGTGTAACGAGAGTAATCATCAACAATAACAAAGCCATATTGAGATGCATCATTTGAAACTGCAGAATAATGATTAGGACCAAAAAGGTCCATGTGAAGCAGTTCAAATGGTCGAGTAGTGGTCATGATAGTCTTTGCTGGATGCTTGGCCTTGGTCATCTTTCCAGCTTCACAGGCTCCGCATAAGTGATCCTTGAGGAATTTGACATTCCCAATGCCAATGACATGCTTCATCTTCGCAAGTGTGTGCAAATTCCTCATGCCTGCATGACCAAGTCGTCGATGCCATAGCCAGCCTTCTTAAGCTTTTGCAAGTAGGCACACAGCTGGTTGTGGTCCTGTAGAGAAATCAACAATATACAAGTCTCCTCTCCTAAAGCCTTCGAAGACTTTGGAATTGTCAGCGTCCATGATCACAACACAACGATACTTGCCAAAGACAACAACCATATCAAGATCGCAAAGCATTGAGACAGACATGAGGTTGTATCCTAAGGACTCGACGAGCATGATGATACGTCTCTGTCGTATTTATAATTTTTGATTGTTCCATGCCAATATTATTCAACTTTCATATATTTTTGGCAACTTTTTATACTATTTTTGGGACTAACATATTGATCCAGTGCCCAGTGCCAGTTCCTGTTTGTTGCATGTTTTATGTTTCGCAGAAACCCCATATCAAACGGAGTCCAAACGGTATAAAAACGGACGGAGAATTATTTTGGAATATTTGTGATTTTTGGGAAGTAAAATCAACACGAGATGGTGCCCGAGGTGGCCACGAGGGTGGGGCCCACGCCCACTCCAGGCAGGCGCGCCCCTGACCCTCGTGGGCCCCTGTAAGGCGGTTGATGCCCTTCTTCGGCTGCAAGAAAGATAATTTTTGGAAAAAGATCTGGGCGAAGGTTTCAATCCAATCAGAGTTACGAATCTCCATATATACATGAAACGGTGAAAGGGCAGCAGAGGAGAACGCAGAAACAAAGAGAGACAAACAGATAGATCCAATCTCGGAGGGGCTCTCGCCCCTCCCATGCCATGGAGGCCAAGGACCAGAGGGGAAACCCTTCTCCCATCTAGGGAGGAGGTCAAGGAAGAAGAAGACGAAGGGGCCCCCTCTCCCCATCTCTCCCGGGGGCGCCGGAACGCTACCGTGGCCATCATCATCACCGCATCTTCACCAACAACTTCACCGCCAACATCACCAACTCTTCTCCCCCTCTATGCAACGGTGTAACCTCTCTATTACCCGCTGTAATCTCTACTTAAACATGGTGCTCAACGCTATATATTATTTCCCAATGACGTATGGCTATCCTATGATGTTTGAGTAGATCCGTTTTGTCCTATGGGCTATTTAATGATCAAGATTGGTTTGAGTTGCATGTTTTATTATGGGTGTTGTCCTATGGTGCTCTCCGTGTTGTGCAAGCATGAGGGATCCCCGTTGTAGGGTTTGCAATATGTTCATGATTTGCTTATGGTGGGTGGCATGAGTGACAGAAGCACTGACCCGAGTAAGTAGGTTGTTTGCGTATGGGATAAAGGGGACTTGATGCTTTAATGCAATGGTTGGGTTTTACCTTAATGATCTTTAGTAGTTGCGGATGCTTGCTAGAGTTCCAATCATAAGTGCATATGATCCAAGTAGAGAAAGTATGTTAGCTTATGCCTCTCCCTCAAATAAAATTGCAATAATGATTACCGATCTAGTTATCGATTGCCTAGGGACAAATAACTTTCTCGTAACAAAAAGCTCTCTACTAAAACTAATTTAGTTGTGTCTTTATCTAAACATCCCCTAGCTTTTATTTACGCTCTCTTTATTTTCTTGCAAACCTATCCAAAAAACACCTACAAAGTACTTCTAGTTTCATACTTGTTTCCGATAAAGCGAACGTCAAGTGTGCGTAGAGTTGTATCGGTGGTCGATAGAACTTGAGGGAATATTTGTTCTACCTTTAGCTCCTCGTTGGGTTCGACACTCTTACTTATCGAAAGAGGCTACAATTGATCCCCTATACTTGTGGGTTATCACATGACTTTGTCCATGTGCCGATCCTTTAAGATAACAACCTTACCTAGACCCAATACCTGACTTCTGCCTTTGTCAGCGAAGATGATATGCTTCAAATGCGATGGAGATAAGGGAGCATCCATCAATAGATTCTTTTCACCAGTCATGTGATTTGTACATCCACTATCGAGGACCCACTCAGTGGCTTTGGGTTGATCATCCTGCAGATGAATTAGTGCAGCTTACGAACTCATATACTTCATCAGTGAAGAATATGACATCAATTCATCAGATCAATTTCATCAAGCAATAGAACAGATAAAGCAGTATAAGGATGTGAGAAATGAAAGTTCATTTCTTCATGATTAGCCTGCGTCCTTTCAGGCATGTTCAGGTCTCCAGCAAATTCTTCAGACGTTTTAGCACGTCTAGAGACCTGACCCTGCATAAGAGATTAGTTCTTTTTCTTCACCACCCACATCTGAAGGGGTGGCAAAGAGTTCATCACTCTGCGAGCTCCATACGAGAAAGGTGGCATAGAGGCCAGTCCATTTCGTTTCACATAAGATGAGTTAGGATAAGCATATGAATAAGCAGAGAAATTCTTCTAGGACTTATGAACATAATGGTTAGAAGAATAATGCTCATATTCATAGCCCTTAGCTCTTCCTTGCGAAACAGAGGTGTTAGCACGATGAAGATCATATGAGGACTTTGATCCTTTTGAGGAATTTGATTCACGTGAGGAATTTGGTCCATATGAGGACTTGGATCCATATGAAGAATTTGGTCCATATGAAGATTTTGATCTCGGGTTCCTATTCTTCACAGATGGTGTCATGAGGACATTCACCTGAAGATTTTCAAGGCACCTTTTGGGAACCCAGATTGTCTTCATAGGGGAACCGTTCCTGTAGTTAGTGCCAACATATCTAGCAAATACTTCACCATTCTGATTTTTGAACAGTTTATTGTTGGAGTCAAATGATTCATCAGAAGAATGAGGATATTTACATGTAAAGCCAGATAAATTGGATGGATCAACTCGAGGTCCCTTTGCAGCAACCCATGAGATTTTGGGGTACTGCTCAGGCTTCCAATATGTACCACCAGCATTGAGTTTCCTCTCAAAGGCAATACCCTCTTTCCTAGGGTTCCTGTTGAGGATCTGCTTTTTAAGCACATCACAAAGAGTTTGATGCCCTTTGAGGCTTTTGTACATGCCTGTCATGTACAATTCCTTCAGCCCTGCATCATCAGTGATACTAGCAATGTCCTCAGATGAGGAATTAGTGATAGCAGAGACAATTGAAGAATTTGTAGCATTAGCAGCATTTGAACATTCAGGTGAAGAATTAGCAGATTCACGTTCAATGCACTTCAAGCATGGAGGAACAAATTCTTCCTGAGAAGCGCTGATTTGTTGAGCAAAGAATGAATCGCGCTCCTTCTGAAGATCTTCATAACTCACTCTTAGCTTTTCAAGATCTTGCTTTCTCTGAAGAAATTCATTAGAAAGCTTCTCATGATTAGATAAGAGAGTGTTATGATGATCTTGAAGGGTGTCATACTTAGTATGAAGTCTCTGAAGACTTTCAGCCAATGCTTTCAACTGATCCATTTCTTCACCCAACATATCATCACTCTTACTTAGCATGTATTGAACCTTTTCTAAGGCTCTTTGTTGTTTAGTGGCAAGGGACGCAAGTTTGACATAACTGGGTCCAAATTCATCACCAGATTCATCATCACTGGATTCGGACAGATAGCATTCAGTTACCTTTGCACCATTTGCCATAAGGCATGGTGATGAGGACGATGATTCTGGTTCGAATGTCATCGCTTTGAGAGAATCCTTGAAGTCCTCAAACCAAGGATCATGACAGGTTCGATAACCTTCATAGACCTCAGAGAGATGGTCCCAGATAAGCTTCGCATGGTCGAGATGCATGATGTTCCTGAACTGATTTTGAGACAGACAGGAGCAGATGACATCCTTCGCCGTGAGGTTGAGAAGAGTGTACCTGCAAATGTCGTCAGCATCCGCCATCTTGCACAGATCGGTAAGACCAATCTCAGTGACGGTCCATAGCTCGCTGTTCATAACCATGAGGCACTTTCTCATCATGGCCTTCCACTTGCGATAATAGTGACCGTAAAAGATGGGGCAAGTCACTTTCTTCATACCTGCGGTCGACATAACTAAAAATCCAGATGGTTAAACCAAAATCACACAGAACAAGGGAGTACCTTGCTCTGATACAAATTGAAAGTGCGTTATATCGACTAGAGGGGGGTGAATAGGCGATTTTTATAAATTCTTCACTGAGGAATTTGCGGTGAGGAAATTCCTTAGCGAAGAACTACTTGCAGTGGAATAAGTACTCAGAAGTAAACATAACAGAACACAAGCATGGTCATCATGATGAAATGAAGACAGGCACAAAGTACAGAAAAACGTAATCACGGGATAACAGAAGATGAAGACAAACAGACTGAAGAAATTAAACTGAGGAAATTTAGAAAGTCTTCAATCAAAGTCTTCAAAAAAAGATATGAACGAGTGCACAACACAGTTATGAGGAAATGGAAGAGTTGAGGAAATAGAACCAGTAAGCTTGGTGAAGACAATGATTTGGTAGACCAGTTCCAACTGCTGTCTCAGTTGTATGTCTGGTTAGAGCGGCTAGGTATTTAAACCTGAGGACACACAGTCCTCACCGTATTCTCCTTGAGCTAAGGTCACACAGACCTCGCCCAATCACTCGTGGTAAGTCTTCAGGCGACTTCCAAACCTTCACAGACTCGGTCACTTGGCGATCCACAATTCCTCTTGGATGCTCTAGACAACGACTCCCAACCGTCTGGAAGAAGCACGGTCTTCAAAGGTAACAAGCGTCGGATCCACGCAGGATCAATCTCTTCAGTGATGCTCAATCACTTTGGGTTTGTAGGTGTTTGGGTTTGGGTTTTCCTCACTTGATGATTTTTGCTCAAAGTCCTCGGAGGATGGGATGCTCTCAAATGACAAGTATCAGTTTCTCTCGGAGCAGCCAACTAGCTAGTGGTTGTAGGGGGCGGCTATTTATAGCCTAGGGAGCAGCCCGACATGATAAGACATAAATGCCCTTCAATGATATGACCGTTAAGTGGGTAGATATTTTGGGACAGCTGGCGCGTAGCACAACAACGGTCGGAAATTTGAGTATCAAATTCCTCGGGGCTATCATGTTCCTCACTATGTAGGTAATCCGCACTGGCGAATTCCTAACTCCTCAGTCAGAACAAATTCCACAGAGACCATAAGAACTTTGTCTCTGTCACTGAAGAATATGACTGGACTGTATGAGATTTCCAATGGCTTCACTCGAAGGGATTGGTAGGTGTAGGATTTTGAGTTGAGCATCACATGGAAATTTTTCCTTAGTATTTCCTCGACCCCCTTTAACAGTACGGTGTTTCCTATGACTCAAGAAAGAGAAAATGAAACAACGAAAACAAAAGTCTTCACGCTTCATGTTCCTCGAATGAATACCAAGTCTTCAGGGTCACACCATTTTCTTCACTTTCAAAGTCTTCAGAAAGTCTTCAGAAGTCCAAAGTCTTCAGTCAGAGAACTTCATTTTTAGGGGTCGACTTTCTCTGTAAATATCAAACTCCTCATAGACTTATAGACCTGTGTACACTCACAAACGCATTAGTCCCTTAACCTATAAGTCTTCAATACACCAAAATCACTAAGGGGCACTAGATGCACTCACACCCCTTGTGCTTCGTCATCAGTTTCATCATTCACTTCAGTATCGGTGGCTGTTTCATCTGCTTGAGTGTTGCTTGTGCTGGTGTGCAAAGGTGTGCTTGTCGGATTTGCTGGAACGATTGCCATTTCCGACACTGACTCTGATTGTTTGTGGCATGATTGTTGGCTGGCTGGTGGAACGCTTCTTCCGTGCGCTCAGAGCTCCCCGCAGTAGATGTCCCCGCACCGCTGTTGATTGTAGTTGAAGGTCCTGCAATAAAAAAATAGGTACGAGCGTAAGCATTTTTGCTTGAATGGCATGTTTATCGTAACGGAATACAACAACTGCATGTGATTTGGCATGACATCATTCACACAACAAGCCATGAATCTGCATATGGCCATGCATGGCAACTGTAGTTCTCCAGTCATGGCAGCTACAGTCCAACAAACATGGCAACTACTGTTGCCAAGACATGGCAACCAGCGTCTTTCAGCATCAAACCTTGGATTCTATAGCCACGGCGGCTACAGTCCAACATACATGGCAACTACTGTTGCCAAGACATGGCAACCAATATCTTCTAGCATCAAAACTTGTATTCTAGGTTCGAGCTCACTAGGCAAATGTGATCAATCATGAATGTTGCACACAATCATATAGCAATTGGCAAATCGCGAAGACAATAGATGACTCTTTGCACGCGACCACTTGGTAGCATTTTTTGTTTGTTTTTTCCACCACCACCGCTACAAATCTACTTTTCCTCACATGCTATTCCCACAAAAGCAAATGCAGTACTGTGTTCTGGTTCACTTTTTTTTGACATTGTTGTGCCGCATGTGCTGATCTTATCTGGTCTGTCATTCCAATTTGATGTTCTCTATCTGCAATAGCGTTGTCCTGCAACTGTGAAGCTTGCCCTGAGACGTTTGCCGATGTGGTTCTATCGTAACAACCTGTGATCATGTTAGCAGTTGGTCAATGCATGGCAACTGTAGTTTGTTCAACATGGCACATGTAGTGGTGCATCCATGCCACACATGTTTGTTCACACGTGTCATCCACAGTTGTTTAGACATTTGCAATCACATTTTTATGACACATGGCAACTGCAGTTGTCCAGTCGTGGCAACTGCAGTTGTCCAGGCATGGCAACTGCAGCTGTCCAGGCATGGCAACTGTAGCTGTCAGCTATGTTCCTTCTCCTAATTCACTGTCCACAACTTCACTTCATGGACTCACCTGTGTACGTACGTTGATGGCAAGTACATGGTTGCCGCCTGATGCCACGTGCTGCATGAAGGTCCTACAATTTTCCGATATAACCCGTGAGTCTTTTGCCATCCTTGCAAGTTTAATTTCATGTCCACACCAGTATGTTTCTTTTTTGTATGCGTTACCTCGATTTGCCACATTAGCTACTTGAAGTTGGTTGCCCGTACATTTGTCACTGTTAGCGCCCTGTGACTGAACTTGCCATGGTGCCCCCCCTGAATGTGGTTTGGTCATAAGAACCTGCGAAAAATGACATTGTAGGACATAGAATGACATCTTCATCGTCGCGAACATGGCAACTATTCTTTTTTTATCATGCATCGTACCGATGCCCGCGTACTGCTCTAGTAGTGGCAGCAACGACCATGCAGAAATGAGTTGATTGTACTCTGCTGCATCCCACAGGGGCGTTTCCGGCCTTTGAGAAAACCAAGGATCATTGTCGTCTTCGTGATTCATTCTTCCCCTTTTTTCTACCAATGTGTTTTCAATCACTACATGAACAAGAACGCATCAACAATCCGCAAAATTCATTCTTGTTGTTTGCACATAGAAGATAACACGACAATCTTATCACATTTCCTGCGTAGGCAACCAACACATCATGGCAAGTGGGACATGCACATTCATTATCTTTTCTGAAATCTGGATGCCAGCTATCATTTTGAAGCAATGTCAACAGCCAATAAAATAGGATGACCAACAACAAGGTAACATGGTGGCAGCTAACGGCAACGATAGGTGGCAACTGATGTTAGATACCAGTGGCAATTATTTTTCCTCCCTCCCTATGCCAAATTTCTCCTTGCTCTCCCTATTTTCAGTGATTCATACGCATCCTTCATTACCAACTACTCGCACCAAGCCAACCCAGAAGCTTAGCTCAACTCTAGCATAGTACATGTCAGATCTGGTGTATGTTGGTGGGAAAATGCGAATACACACAAATCCGTGGGGTGTTTCCCCTGATAGCGTGGATCCAGTCGCCATCTTCGTGGGCAAATTTGCAATTTCAAATTTCTGGACAGAAGAAGGACGAGAAACAGAAGGAGATCGGAGATCGACCTGCTTTTTGCTCGTCGTCTTGGGAGGGCGGGGTTGGGGGTGGTGGTGGGTGGTTAGCGGTGGGAAGGCGCTATGGATCTGCTCTGGTTGCCATGGCAACCAGAGAAGGAAGGTGATGGAGGTAGGGGATCGAGAGATAGGAGACAACGGCGACAGGTCGGACTGGGGATCGAAAGGAGGCCGGGACGACTGGCGTGCTGGGTCGTGCGGGCAGTGCGGTCGTTTTCCCGGACGTGTGGGCGATTTTGTCACACACCAGATGTGCGGGCTGTGGCTGCGCGCGTATGGACGCGGTCGTGCGGGCGGGGTCGTCTCCGCGCCACACAGGGCGTGCGGCACAACCACCCGATACACCACACGTGTGGCAGTTATCGGTGTCCTTTATTTTTCTTCTTCTTCTTTTTTGTTTTAGGTTGTTGTAGGGCTGTGTGCATTCATAATGTTGGTAGGACATTTCATTGTTGCAGAGGTTGGATCTTCGTGATATTAATATATTTTTTTGTCGAAAAAGAATAAGCTTGCATTCTAACTAGTCCCCAAAATGTAACTACTCTTTTTCATTAACTGGTTGTGGATCTCCACTTCCTTTTGCAAACTTAAACCCCATTTAAACTATCTTTCGACATTATACAGGTTCAAACGTTGTCGTCAACAATGAAAACATTTAGTATTATTTAACACTTTTATTTAAATGTTTTTCTAGAAAATACGTACAAACGCAACAGATAGACCAAACGAAACAAGTAGCCTAACAAAAACAACAAATGTGGTAGAGGATTAAAGAGTTATTTCCCGAAA
This sequence comes from Aegilops umbellulata, assembly GCA_032464435.1. Lineage (NCBI taxonomy): Eukaryota > Viridiplantae > Streptophyta > Magnoliopsida > Poales > Poaceae > Aegilops > Aegilops umbellulata. Next base: position 117,473,630 of record CP136054.1, on the reverse strand, counting down.
GGTTGCCATTGGTGCTCGCTCAGGTAGTCCTATAGTTGCACATGAGCTTGCCAATCTTAGAGCTGCCAATGCACTTCAAAAGAACCTATGGATTGTATTGTTATTGCATTGAGGAGTGACAAGTTCTTCAAAGGCCTCAAAATCCAAGTTCATCGGTTGAGAGAGACCTCTTTCGTTCTATATAATCATGCTCTCCAAGATCACATAAGTCATGATCACCACAGTGTTGTCCATGGATAATGCCAAAGCAAGCCAGCAACACAACGAAAAGCTCTCTCGATATTGTTTCTCGCGGATTCGTGAGCCACCAAAAAGTGAGATTTCTTCTTGCCTCCAAGGTCTATTTTGTTTCATAAATATGGACCATAAGGCTGGTTGTAATGGGGAATATCATATACTAGTATCTTGCAGATGATACTAGTGTATGATACTATCTCCCTAATGCATAGTATCATATATTAGTATCATGTAATACTTTATTTATTGCCATGCATGACACATAGTAGCATAGCATTTACGAAACTGCTCCATGGACGATACTGGTGCCCGACGTGTGCACGATATGTAAATCCAGCGTCATGTGTTGTTTCACTCACACGCATGTACGGCCTGATTTAATCATCTTGTGTGAATCGTCCTGATTTTATCATGTGCATAGCATGACACTAGCATTTATTATGATACGGTATCATGATATGATACTCAACCCTCTCTTTCTTCATTTAATTCCATGACACCTCATCAAAATTGCCTAGTTGACATGCATGATACTACCTATGATACTACCATTACAACCAGCCTGACGGGTAGATGTCATCTGCAAGGTAGTTTTAATATGAAATGGATTGTCTTTCCGCTACTCCTGCTTACCAAAATATAAGAGACACAAGTTTACATATTGCCATCATTTTGAAAGCTATGCCTACTAATACATGGAAGTCTGTGGTCAGCTTGTAATAATAGTGTCACTGTATTTGTCTTGCAAAATATTCACATCTCAGTCTATTGACAGTACAACGGAAACCCTCTCATAGTTTGCTCCGAAAAAAATCCCATATTTGGCTAGCATTTTTGTTGTCTCTTTGGGAAGACGGTGTTGGCCGATGTCCATAGTATTTCTTTAGAGAGCTGGTGCCTTCAGCATTGGATGAAGAGCCGGTTGCTTTACTGACTCTAAAAACGGATACCAATAAGAACCAACTAAAATAAATAATTTCGTAGTCAGTTATCTAAGAAAAACTATCCAAAATACGATTTGACATGACAGAGAAAAATCAGAGAAAACACGTACACATGGAACATTAAAATTATGTATTATTATTCGTTGTTTGCTCTATGCTATCATATCACATCCATCATTTGCTCTATGCTATCACAGTTCACAAGTCTCACCTGAATATGCTCAAGATTCATCTCTCTTCACACGAGTTTGATTTTTGCGCATTCCACAAATAACCGTTTCCTGACTGAGGCCTGGAATTGCACAAGAAACAAGCGTTTTTTAATATTGGCGACACGACTGTGCTAGACGTATGAGAACTGGACGTCGGCAGGTGGAAACAGCGGCGATGATGGATGACGACAAGGGCCAAGGCGAGATTCAGATCGCCCAACGCAAGTTACGAAACCGTTACTCTAGGGATGAACTCAACTGTTCCTTGCTCTGTCACCCTAGGGACGGAGCAAGGAACTTCCCTGCGGATTTGCCGTCTGACCTGGTGCGTTGACTTTTCCTTTGCGGTTATACAGAGAGTGTATCCATCAAGTATTCATCCTTGATCTGATTTATTTATTTGAACGTGATTGTTCAAATATGCATTCCTTAGAAGAGAAAAATATTGGGCTCAACAGTTATGGTTCTAGAATTATGAAAAGAAATGAGTACTTCTACAATAATACTTGTAGAATTAGTCCCTCAAAGTAAAAATACTCGTAGAATTAGGAAATGGTTAACCGTTCTCAGAAAAAAAAAGGAAATGGCTTAACCAGATTAGCTGGTTGAGCCGAACCAAGTCACCAGTTCGGTCTCTCCTCCTGTTCCGTCTTCCCCACCCAGGCACCCGGCTCGTCTGGAAACATGGCGCTGCCACGCCACCGCCGCTCGCCGCCGGCGCTTCCAGACCACCTCCTCGAGGAAATCTTCTCCGGCCTCCCTCCCAGCGAACCCTCATGCCTCCTCCGCGCCTGCCTCGTCTGCAAGCACTGGCGCGACATCATCTCCGCCCCCAGCTTCCTCCGCCACCTCTACGCGCACCGCCGGGCACCCAAGATGCTAGGGTTCCTCCAGCACTCGGAAGGTGATGAGTATCTCCCCATCTACGTGCCCACCTCCCCCTACTCCTTCCCCGTCCCCGACCCCCGCGCCTGGCACGTCCTCGGCTACCGGCACGGCCGCGCCGTATTCGTCTCCGAGACTACCGACCGGGAGCTCCTCGTCTGGGAGCCGTTCACAGGCAACCGGTGGAGCGTGCCGGTACCCGCGGAACTCAACATCGGGCACTCCAACGCCACCGTGCTCTGTGCGGCGGAGGGGTGCGACCATCTCAACTGCCACGGGGGGCCCTTCCGCATTGTCTTGGTGTTCACCAGCCCCTTCGACGAGGAAACAGAGTGGGTCACGTCGGCGTGCCAATACTCGTCGGAGACCGGCGCCTGGGGTGAGGTGGCCTTGGCCTGGCCCTGGCGCGATGGCTTTTCCTTGCTCTGTGAGAATCCTGGCCTGCTCGTGGGGAATTCTCTGCTCTACTTCCTGTACCTTGATGGGCACATCCTCGAGTACAACTTGGCTGAGCATGTCCTCAATGTGATCGACCCACCGGAACCGGACATTGATGATGCTGCATTCTCGCAGAGAGTTATGCTGGTTCAGGCGGAGGATGGTGGGCTGGGAATTGCTAAAACTGATGACGATGGGTGGAATCATCTCTACCTCTGGTCAAGGAAGGTCAGTGAAGGAGGTGATGCAGAATGGGTGGAGTGCCCGGTCATGTACTTCGGCGATTCGCTTCCATTTGCTGCTAGGTCGTCGTCCTCAAGAATAACAGTGTTTCTGATGGGCTTTGTCGAGGGAGCAAATACCATTTTGGTGAGCACGGTTGATGGCTTCTTTTCAATCGAGCTCCAGTCCAAGCGGGCGAGGAAGATGTGCAAGGACCGCTGCAGTGCCTACCCTTTGGTTCCAGTTGTCAGCTCCTACTCTACACTCCGGGTACCTCAAGTGGAGCACGATGGCCTGGGCTCTCCGGACTTCAATGGCGAGTCAGATGATGAGGAGTGGGAGTGGGAAGCACTAACGCAGGCAGAGTCGCTGTTTTACAGTGGGTCCAGGGCCATCAAGGAGGGGGACTTTGTTGCTGCTGTTGATTGCCTCAGCCGCGTCCTGGCGATCAGGTTAGAATTCTGCTCCCAATCACACCGAAGGCATGCGAAGGATTGTAGGGAAAAGCATCCGATTAGTCAGGGCCGTCTTCAGGAATTCGGGGCCCCGGTGCGAAATGCAAAATGGGGCCCAAAATTTAAAGAAGACCATGTAACTAAAACCTAATGTAGCTAAGCATACTCTCTTCGGTCTTTCTTGAATTCTTATATCTTCAAAAGTTATTTTCTTCAAGACATCATTTTCCACTGTTATTGTCATCAAAACATTGGGCCTTTCTTGAAGTGAAATATGCTAGTATGGCTAGCTAGCACATGGGTATGAAGAATTAGTACTGCTGGAATATGGAGTACTAGAATTAGAAATTGGATTACGAGCCGTGTATCACATTAATCATATTAATTGGATTAGAACCACGTATAAGCTTAACTGAGGAGTAATACTATACTAGTAGGGATTGCGTTTGATTTGGCATGAAAATACCAAAAGAATCAGAGAGGAAGATTGTAAAAACATATAACCTAATGCAGTGTTCATCGCCCATCGATTTTGATTAAAAGCTTATGACTTACTGCTTACATGAGATATATTTGGGGATGACTGGACGAGGTGTTGCAGTAGCAAAGCCGCCGCCGCCAGCGGCGGCCAGATGCATGGTGGATCGCGATCGATCTCGTCGCCGAAGGAGTCAAGGCGGCGCCTCGCTATTCTCGCTCACGAAATCGTAGCGACACGCAAATCGTAGCGAGGAGTCCGGCGTTGTTTCCTTTATCTGATTTCTACAAGGCCTTTCTACAAACAGGCCCAAACGGATTGGGGCATCGGATTGGGCTAACATGAATTCTGCTGCCTTTTTTGTTGGAACGACCGGCCACAGTTTTTTCTCCGGATCGTGAACCAGGCAGCGGCAACGCAGCCGGCAGGCGACGAACCGGGACGATTTTACCGATTTCTCTTCGTTTGGGGCCCCCTCGATTTTGGGGGCCCTGTGCGATCGCACTGCTCGCACACCCTTGTCAACGGGCCTGCGATTAGTTCAGTCCTGTTATGGATTTGTTATTGTTTACGTGTGTCCTTATGTTTTGTAGTTTGAGAGATGATCTTGATAGGTTTCAGATGTTATACGCATGGAAAGGTGGTTACCAAGGGGTCGTCTAGGCTTCCTGTGTCAGCAGCTACCTTGATGGAGTTTGTTGGGGTGTTAGGGACTAGTGAGTGCCTAGTTTTTAGTTGATAGCAATATTTGAAAATTTGGATCTGGCCATCATTTGCTATGATTTCTGAACTGCGAAAGAGCATCATTTCAAAATGCAATTGCTTCATAGATAAGAGTTATCCTATTCGGTAAATCTGTCTATGTCTCTGGAGTACTGACTAGTTGCAAATGTTTCGTAGCAGTGAGGTTATCTATATGCTTTCTTACAAATTGTACTCCATAATCTGTGCAAGCACTTATCAATCGCTATAAAAGGCAACAAACAGTGAAAATAATTACTCCCTCCATTCACAAATATAAGATGTTCTAACTTTTTTCTGAATCAAATGTAGATAAACACATTTTAGTGTGTTTTTTCACTCATTTCAGTCCGTATGTAGTCCATATTGAAATATCTAAAACATCTTATATTTGTGAACGGAGGGAGTACTAGTTAGCACATTCTGTCATCTAAATATTCAGTGGAGCAATCGGGGTGTTTAGTTCTGATTATACCACTCTATCTCAGATTACATTCTGTTCTATGGAAGTATCTTATAACCTCAACAATGACAAATCTACTCCTTTGTTGTCACCTAGGGTTGCACATTATGGTGAACTTGCTCCGGAATGTGCTAGCGTGTATTACAAATATGGACGTGCCTTGCTATGGAAAGCTCAGAAGGCAACTAATCCTCTGGGAAACCTTCCCAAGAAGGGACCAATCAGCAAAGCTCACAGTGAAGAACGTATATCTTTATGCCTTTACCCCCTAGACAGTCATATATAAGATATATACTCTTTGTATCTGTATAGTTAATTACAATCTCCTGATCACAAGCTTTTCTTTCCTGCTAAATATTTTACATAATAAACTGCTAATCAATAATGTACCCATGTGTTTGCAAGATAAATGGTCTCCTATGGAACCTGGACCTGTTTACCGTTTGGACTTATCTCTTGAATTGTCATCGTTTGGTAGGAGGCCATTTTGTCAAATTGTTTTGCTCATTGTTGTTACATATGGTGCAAGTCAAGGTTATTTTATAAATAGTTGATGATCTCACAGAAAGCAGAAAATACTTTTAATGCTAAAAGAGCTTGTTTATGGGTTGTCCATATTTTGGACTTGTGTATGGTGCCATGTGGCAGCTATTTTTATTTTATTTTTGTGCCTGAATGGCCAAATGGAAATGCCAGATTAAACAGATATGGATACTTGAATCACTGGCTTCATTCATTGCTCTTGTATTTAGCTGTCTAACCAGTGTACTTGCGTGTGCTAACTCATACAACATAGAAGTTTCACCTTTTTGCAATTATATATGGTACATGAGTTAGGCAGTAATGTAATGTGAGTATTTCTCGTCTCACATTTCTATCAGAATTTTAGCTAATGTATATTTACTTATTTAGATGGACCACTGTATTTGCTCAATGGTATGTTATACTGGTTAAGTTGGATGATTTAAGCATATGCATGCATCTCATTGTTTTCTATTGCTGTTTTTTTGTTTCACAAACAGTCCACCGCTAGTATAATTGATCTTCTAGTTCAATGTGCTTTTCTTCCTGCCATGGTTTAACTTTATACTAATATACTCATTGAGCAGGGGAAAACTCAAATGGGGAAGATCAGGAGGATAGGAAGGGTGACAATGAGATGGCAGGCGCTGGAGATGTTTCTGATGTGGATCTTGCTGGGAAAATGTTAGATACTGCAAGAGTAATAATGGAAAAGAGTACAGACAACACTGTGGAGATATCAAGAATCCTTTCTGCTCTCACTGAAGTCTCCATGGAAAAGAGAAAAAGGTAGTTTTCGTTATCTTGGTTACTCGTCATTTAACTGGCAACTGGTCTTGATACTAATGTCACCAATTTTATTTGCAGAGGAATTAATTAGACAAATCACTCGGTGAAAGTTTTAGCCATCCTGGAGCATTTACCTAACTGCATTCCATTTGCGGTATGAAATTGTCAATCGTCTGTCATATAGCAGTACTCTTTGCATCCTTCCGGAGGTGGGTCTCTGTGGTTTTACGGGTACTAAGTTTTCAGCTAGATACTTGCTGGTATCTTGTAGATTTGGTTGGTCTTCCTGTTGCTTATCCCCCTTAAGTCAGTCCTAGGAGGACTCCCTGCACCTGGCTGCTTTGTCTTGGAGCTTCCTCCATTATGTAAACCGTGTATACAGAACCAGAAAAGTGGCAAGGAGGCTCAGAAATTCCACTTGAGAAGATGAGATAAAGATCATTACCGACATCATATCCCGCATGAATCTAATGATGTATTATGAACAAAGATGCCGATTTTTCCTTCTTTGATTCATCTTGCAGACCTGGAGCAGGCAGCCTTAACCCCAAAGCTATGCCACAGACGAGTTCATGAATTGTTTTGACTCGGCTTACAGATTTCCTAATCATCATTCATATATAGAAGGTTATAGCAGTTAGATAAATGTTCTGAAATTGGCAGGATATCCCTTGCCACTGTTCCCTTGGAACTCGACTATATACAAGTAATGTAGAACGTTCAGTATTCTCCATGATTGCCTGGTAATTTAGCTCACAAGGTGGTGATACTATTCATTAAAGTGACGACGCCCGAGAGGTCACACCCATTAGAGCCGTCCTCCCATCCTGTCAAATCGCGGCATCAATGCCGGCCGCTGCATGCTCTGGCCCGGCAAGCGGTGTGGGCGTTCGATGGAAAGCGTAGGAGAGGCAGGTGGTTTTTTTGGTGGGCCAGGGCGGTCAGACGCCGACGTGTCAGCGGTCCGAACGCCCGCAAAGCCCCCCTAGTTTGTCTTCGGTTTGTTGAAAAAGTACGCCCGCACGGTCCAGATGTATGTTGTAGTATGTATAATAGCCTATGTTTTTTGTTTTTGTATATGTCTTTTTTTACTTTTGACATTGTTTGGCTGTTGCATTTCTTTATATTTGTGCGTGCAGCAGCAGTTTGACCTCAATGGTGTAAAATTACAATTTTTTTGTCTAGTATGGAATTCATTTTTCTAGAAGTTGCACTAGTAGTTGTTCTTTCACGGTACAAAATAATGCAAGATTTGTGTAATTTGTGTGCAAATTTTGAGTATATTGTTTGTGTGCGTGCGTACGTGCGCGCGTGTACTAAAAAGTGAACCGAAACAACATAAGATTAGACATGTGGCATGATCCTGTACGTGCGCGTCTCGGTCGAGTGTCGGACCTTGTATCCGAGCCGGCCTAAGTCCAGCACCGAGTTAGGTTGGGTGTGTGCGTGTTGACGTGCATATGATAAGTACATACATAGGCCCGTCCTTAATTTGGCTCCTAATAAAATCTACTACTAGAAAGAGGCCATCGGTTGCAACTTGCAATTACTAAATAGCGTGTGTGCCTGCGTGGGCTTCCTTCGGAGAGAAGCACTTCGACCAGATCGGCGGCGGCGGGGATGTGCCCCTAGGAATGCAGACTCCATCGCCGTTGATCACGTGGACCTGATGAAGAAGATGGAAGCGCCAGCGGCCACGCTCCCAGACGATGTCATCCTCGAGATCCTTGTACGCCTGGCTGATGAGGCTTCACTCTTCCGCTGCGCGGAGACGTGCAAGCTGTGGAGGTGCCTCATAGCCGACTCCTCCTTCCTGCGCCGTCGATGGCCGGCCAACTCGCGCCATCCGTCCTCCCTCGTCGGGTTCCTCGCCAACAAATGCCACATTCATCAAGGGATCATGGGGCTCCCCATGGGATCAGCCGCCGCCCAAACCTTCGTTCCAGTTCCAGGACCGCCACAGGTGTTCGGCCGTGGCTGTCGATCCCTCGGCTCCTTGCTCCCCCAAACCGGCATCCTCTTCGACCGTGTGACACCGCTTGCCTCGCACGGCGGTCTCCTCCTCGTGCGCTTCGTCCCGACCCATCACGCCTCGCGCCCGACCGTCGTCCACCTTGCCATGTGTGACCTGCTCGCCGGCACGTGTGAGGCGCTTCCCCCACTGGAGTACAAGTCATGCGAGAACAACGATACGCTGAACGGCTTTGGCGTCCTAACAGGGGCCGACTTTTGCTCCAGCCGGCCGCCATTGCCGGGCTTCTCCGTCTTATTCAGAGTGCTGATCATCGGCGCCAGTCCGGATGGACGGCACTACCACCTCTACACGTTCTCGTCTGATGAACCGAGCTGGAGCGCGCCCACCGCTTGCCTGGACCGTTGTTTGCCGGAGACGCACACGGCTTACCTGCTGATGCAGAACGCCGCCGCCGTGCAAAGGGGCGCAGCGCACTGGCTCTGCTGGGACTTTTCGGACGTCTACGACTTTGCTGTGGATGCTGAGACCGGTCAGGCCTCTCTAGCCAAGCTCCCTTTCCCCGTTGCAACACGCTTCTTCTTGGGCCCCTACTGCGCACGTCAGCTTCGCGTTGGCGCCGACGGATCGCTCTTGTTTCTTCGCCTCCATGTTCAAGGTCTGTGGATAGAAATATGGACACGTCAAGACAGCGGCACGGCCTCCTCCTGGCTCTGCACGCACTTGATCGAGATACAACCACCCAAGGCTGACGGGGTAGTAGATTGCGTTTGCATTGGCGAGAAGAGTGGCACGTTGCTCCTCGCCCATCAAAACTGGAGCTCATCATATCTGGTCAATATCGAATCTGGGCACGTACTGGAGGAGATGATGGAACGGTTTGACGGCCCTGAGTGTAAGACGGCCCTGCCCGTGGAGATAGATTGGCCCGCGTTTTTCTTGTCTCGTCTCACTGGACAAAAAGCCGTATGCGCCCAGCCGTTTGATTTGGAGCGTCACAGAAGGCCGTATTTGTTTTCAGGCCGCGGCTTACTTGAACTGGCTAGACATGTTAAAAGACTTTTGAGAATCTGAAAGGAGTACACCAAAGCGGCGAGCAATCCATGATTTCATTTCGAGCAATGCTACACGCACGGGCTGGGTTTTACGGATTCAAGGGGCTGTGCTTATGTGGCAATTTTTGATTCGAGAGTAGAAGGGAGGCGGAGCCCACCCCATGAAAATCAGGGGGTGAAGATTAATTAGCATTGAGTATTCCGTGTGAGGCCCGTAATCTTCCGTGCGTCTAGGATTACTGTTTCATTTCAGTGTCTTTCCATGAGTTGTGCGGAGGATCTCTAGTAGCGGCACGACTCGTCTGATACTAATATTTGAGCAGCCATCATGTCTTCACCATATGTCTATTTACTATAAACAAGTCTGATGTGTACTTCTTAGAGTTACTTATATGCATGAGTTTGTTTGACGGTCATCTCCTTTTTGTATATATGTTCAAATCTTTCCGAGATTACAATGTCTTTTTCTTTGAAACGAAGTCAAAAGCTTTGCCTCTTTCATTAGATATAAATAGAATAGAGCTCGATTGTTGTTACAACAATCCAATATACAAAAAGGTCATTACTCTTCCGGCATTGATATATTTCTCAATTTCTTGAGGAGAGAAGATTTAGAGAACTTCTCATTGCTCATACCAACAAACTGCTGGAAGCAAAGAGGAAATACAGGAGAATAAGAGGCAACATTACATGGGCTAATCTTGGAGATGAAAACATCAAATTTTTCCATGTTATTTCTACCCAGGTTTTCAGGAACAACTATATATCATTTCTGAAAGTATCTGACAACTTTAACGTCCATGAACATGACCATAAGGCTGCTATTTTATGGACTTTCTTCAAAGAGAGAATTGGAATGGCAGAAAATACCCAGCAAAATTTCGATATATCTCATCTTGCCAGAGAATGCAACCTTAACAACCTAGAAAAACCTTTCTGTATGGAGAAGATTGATGATATAATCAAACATATGCCCAATGATAAATCTCCTGGACCTGATGGTTTCAATGGTATTTTCATGAAAAAGTGTTGGTCAATTATCAAGCACAATTTCTATTATTTTATTAGTGATTTCCATGATGAAAAGATCAACCTTGGACCAGTAAACTCTGCATACATTGCACTGATCCCCAAAAAAGACAATCCTGAAACCACTAATGATTTCAGACCCATCTCATTGGTAAGTATGCCCATCAAAATTTCCAACAAACTACTTGCCAATAGGGTTCAGCAAATCATTATCCCCCTAGTCAGTAGAAATCAATATGGTTTTATCATAAGAAGAAACATACAGGATTGTCTTGCATGGAGTTTTGAATATATTCACATGTGCCATAATCCAAGAAGAAAATCATTATCTTCAAATTGGATTTTGAAAAAGCATTTGACAAGGTATACTACAAGGCCATCTTATTCATGCTTAGACACCTTGGTTTTGGTGGAAAATGGATCAGATGGATTACCATGATCCTATCTACTAGCTCTGCCTATGTCATCCTTAATGGAGTTCCAGGGAAAATCATCAACTGCAAATGTGGAGTTAGACAAGGTGATCCCTTGTCCCCACTCCTCTTTTTTTTTGCGAGAAAAGTTCCAATCTATTCATCTGAAGGAAATATGCCCTAGAGGCAATAATAAAGTTATTATTTATTTCCTTATATCATGATAAATATTTATTATTCATGCTAGAATTGTATTAACCGGAAACATAATACTTGTTTGAATACATAGACAAACCGAGTGTCGCTAGTATGCCTCTACTTGACTAGCTCGTTGATCAAAGATGGTTATGTTTCCTAACCATAGACATGTGTTGTCATTTGATTAACGGGATCACATCATTAGGAGAATGATGTGATTGACATGACCCATTCTGTTAACTTAGCACCCGATCTTTTAGTATGTTGCTATTGCTTTCTTCATGACTTATACATGTTCCTATGACTATGACATTATGCAACTCCCGTTTGCCGGAGGAACACTTTGTGTGCTACCAAACGTCACAACGTAACTGGGTGATTATAAAGGAGCTCTACAGGTGTCTCCGAAGGTACATGTTGGGTTGGCGTATTTCGAGATTAGGATTTGTCACTCCGATTGTCGGAGAGGTATCTCTGGGCCCTCTCGGTAATGCACATCACATAAGCCTTGCGAGCATTGCAACTAATGAGTTAGTTGTGAGATGATGTATTACGGAACGAGTAAAGAGACTTGCCGGTAACGAGATTGAACTAGGTATTGAGATACCGACGATCGAATCTTGGGCAAGTAACATACCGATGACAAAGGGAACAACATATGTTGTTATGCGGTCTGACCGATAAAGATCTTCGTAGAATATGTAGGAGCCAATATGAGCATCCAGGTTCCGCTATTGGTTATTGACCGGAGACGTGTCTCGGTCATGTCTACATTGTTCTCGAACCCGTAGGGTCCGCACGCTTAACGTTACGATGACAGTTTCATTATGAGTTTATATGTTTTGATGTATCGAAGGTTGTTCGGAGTCCCGGATGTGATCACGGACATGACGAGGAGTCTCGAAATGGTCGAGACATAAAGATTGATATATTGGACGACTATATTCGGACACAAGAATGGTTCCGGAGGTTATCGAATATAGAACGGAGTACCGGGGGGTTATCGGAACCCCCCGGGGGGTTAATGGGCCTCATGGGCCCAAAGTGGAACAGAGGAGGGGCGGCCAGGGCAGGCCGCGCGCCCCCTCCCCCTCTAGTCCGAGTTGGACAAGGAGGGGGGGCGGCGCCCCCCCTTTCCTTCCTCTCCTTTCTCCCTTCCTTCCCCCTCTCCTAGTTGGACAGGGAAAGGAGGGAGTCCTACTCCCGGTAGGAGTAGGACTCCTCCCTGGCGCGCCTCCTCCTGGCCGGCCGCCCCTCCCCCTTGCTCCTTTATATACGGGGGCAGGGGGCACCTCTAGACACAACAATTGATCCTTGAGATCTCTTAGCCGTGTGCGGTGCCCCCCTCCACCATAATCCTCGATAATATTGTAGTGGTGCTTAGGAGAAGCCCTGCGACGGTAGAACATCAAGATCGTCACCACGCCATCGTGCTGACAGAACTCATCCCCGACACTTTGCTGGATCTGAGTCCGGGGATCATCATCGAGCTGAACGTGTGCTAGAACTCGGAGGTGCCGTAGTTTCGGTGCTTGATCGGTCGGGTCGTGAAGACGTACGACTACATCTGCCGTGTTGTTATAACGCTTTCGCTTTCGGTCTACGAGGGTACGTGGACAACACTCTCCCTTCTCGTTGCTATGCATCACCATGATCTTGCGTGTGCGTAGGATTTTTTTTTGAAATTACTACGTTACCCAACGTGGCATCCGAGCCTAGGTTTTATGTGTTGATGTTATTTGCATGAGTAGAACACAAGTGAGTTGTGGGCGATATAAGTCATACTGCTTACTAGCATGTCATACTTTGGTTCGGCGGTATTGTTGGATGAAGCGGCCCGGACCGACATTACGCGTACGCTTACGCGAGACTGGTTCTACCGACGTGCTTTGCACACAGGTGGCTGGCGGGTGTCAGTTTCTCCAACTTTAGTTGAACCGAGTGTGGCTACGTCCGGTCCTTGCGAAGGTTAAAACAACACCAACTTGACAAACTATCGTTGTGGTTTTGATGCATAGGTAAGATTGGTTCTTGCTAAGCCCGTAGCAGCCACGTAAAACTTGCAACAACAAAGTAGAGGACGTCTAACTTGTTTTTGCAGGGCATGTTGTGATGTGATATGGTCAAGACGTGATGAGATATAAGTTGTTGTATGAGATGATCATGTTTTGTTGAAGTTATCGGCAACTGGCAAAAGCCTTATGGTTGTCTCTCTATTTCATAAGATGCAAGCGCCAAATAATTGCTTTACTTTATCGCTATGCAATAGCAATAGTTGCAAGAGAAATTGTTGGCGAGACGACCATGTGACGACACATTGATATAGATCAAGATGATGGAGATCATGGTGTCATGCCAGTGACGTTAGAGATCATGACGGTACTTTGGAGATGGAGATCAAAGGCGCTAGATGATCATGGCCATATCATGTCACATATTGATTGCATGTGATGTTTATCTTTTATGCATCTTATCTTGTTTTGATTGAAGGTAGCATTATAAGATGATCTCTCACTAAATTATCAAAGTATAAGTGTTCTCCCTGAGTATGCACCGTTGCGAAAGTTCTTCGTGCTGAGACACCACGTGATGATCGGGTGTGATAGGCTCTACGTTCAAATACAACGGGTGCAAAACAGTTGCACACGCGGAATACTCAGGTTAAACTTGACGAGCCTACCATATAACAGATATGGCCTCGGAACACAGAGACTGAAAGGTCGAGCGTGAATCATATAGTAGATATGATCAACATAGTGATGTTCACCATTGAAACTACTCCATCTCAAGTGATGATCGGACATGGTTTAGTTGATTTGGATCACGTGATCACTTAAAGGATTAGAGGGATGTCTATCTAAGTGGGAGTTCTTAAGTAATATGATTAATTGAACTTTAATTTATCATGAACTTAGTCCTGGTAGTATTAGCATATCTATGTTGTACATCAATAGCTCGCGTTGTTGCTTCCCTATGTTATATATATGTTCCTAGAGAAAACTAAGTTGAAAAATGTTAGTAGCAATGATGCGGATTGGATCCGTGATCTGAGGTTATCCTCATTGCTGCACAGAAGAATTATGTCCTTGATGCACCGCTAGGTGACAGACCTATTGCAGAAGCAGATGCAGACGTTATGAACGTTTGGCTAGCCCAATATGATGACTACTTGATAGTTTAGTGCACCATGCTTAACGGCTTAGAATCGGGACTTCAAAGACATTTTGAACGTCATGGACCATATCAGATGTTCCAGGAGTTGAAGTTAATATTTCAAGCAAATACCCGAGTTGAGAGATATGAAGTCTCCAACAAGTTCTATAGCTAAAAGATGGAGGAGAATAGCTCAAGCAGTGAGCATGTGCTCAGATTGTCTGGGTACTACAATCGCTTGAATCAAGTGGGAGTTAACCTTCCAGATAAGATAGTGATTGACAGAATTCTCTAGTCACCATCACCAAGTTAGTAGAACTTCGTGATGAACTATAATATGCAAGGGATAACGGAAACGATTCCCAAGCTCTTCGTGATGCTGAAATCGACGAAGGTAGAAATCAAGAAAAACATCAAGTGTTGATGGTTGACAAGACCACTTGTTTCAAGAAAAAAGGCAAAGGGAAGAAGGGGAACTTCAAGAAGAATGGCAAGCAAGTTGCTGCTCAAGTGAAGAAGCCCAAGTCTGGTCCTAAGCCTGAGACTAAGTGCTTCTACTGCAAAGGGACTGGTCACTGGAAGCGGAACTGCCCCAAGTATTTGGCGGATAAGAAGGATGGCAAAGTGAACAAAGGTATATTGGATATACATGTTATTGATGTGTACTTTACTAGTGTTTATAGCAACCCCTCGGTATTTGATACTGGTTCAGTTGCTAAGAGTAGTAACTCGAAACGGGAGTTGCACAATGAACAGAAACTAGTTAAGGATGAAGTGACGATGGGTATTGGAAGTGGTTCCAAAATTGATATGATCATCATCGCACACTCCCTATACTTTCGGGATTAGTGTTGAACCTAAATAAGTGTTATTTGGTGTTTGTGTTGAGCATGAATATGATTTGATCATGTTTATTGCAATACGGTTATTCATTTAAGTTAGAGAATAATTGTTGTTCTGTTTACATGAATAAAACCTTCTATGGTCATACACACCAACGAAAATGGTTTGTTGGATCTCGATCGTAGTGATACACATATTCATAATATTGAAACCAAAAGATGCAAAGTTAATAATGATAGTGCAACTTGTTTGTGGCACTGCCGTTTAGGTCATATTGGTATAAAGCGCATGAAGAAACTCCATGATGATGGGATTTTGGAATCACTTGATTATGAATCACTTGATGCTTGCGAACCATGCCTTATGGGTAAGATGACTAAAGACTCCGTTCTCCGGAACAATGGAGCGAGCAACTGACTTATTGGAAATAATACATACTGATGTATGCGATCCGATGAGTGTTGAAGCTCGCGGCGGGTATCGTTATTTTCTGACCTTCACAGATGATTTGAGCAGATATGGGTATATCTACTTGATGAAACATAAGTCTGAAACATTTGAAAAGTTCAAAGAATTTCAGAGTGAATTGGAAAATCATCGTGACAAGAAAATAAGGTTTCTACGATCTGATTGCGGAGACAAATATTTAAGTTACGAGTTTGGTCTTCAGTTAAAACAACGTGAAATAGTTTCACTACTCACGCCACCTGGAACATCACAGTGTAATGGTGTGTCCGAACGCCGTAACCGTACTTTATTGGATATGGTGCAATCTATGATGTCTCTTACTGATCTACCACTATCGTTTTGGGGTTATGCATTAGAGACAGCTGCATTCACGTTAAATAGGGCACCATCTAAGTCCGTTGAGACGACACAATATGAACTGTGGTTTGGCAAGAAACCAGAGTTGTCGTTTCTTAAAGTTTTGGGTTGCGATGCTTATAAGAAAAAGTTTCATCATGATAAGCTCAAACCCAAATCGAAAAAATATGTCTTCATAGAATACCCAAAGGAAACTGTTGGGTACACCTTCTATCACAGATCCAAAGGCAAGATATTCGTTGCTAAGAATGGATCCTTTCTAGAGAAGGAATTTCTCTCGAAAGAAGTGAGTGGGAGGAAAGTAGAACTTGATGAGGTAACTGTACCTGCTCCCCTATTGGAAAGTACTTCATCACAGAAATTTGTTCATGTGACTACTACACCAATTGGTGAGGAAGCTAATGATGATGATCATATAACTTCATATCAAGTTACTACCGAACCTCGTAGGTAAACCAGAATAAGATCCGCACCAGAGTGGTATGGTAATCTTGTTCTGGAGGTCATGTTACTTGACCATAACGAACCTACGAACTATGAGTAAGCGATGATGAGCATAGATTCCGCGAAATGGTTTGAGGCCATGAAATCTGAGATGGGATCCATATATGAGAACAAAGTATGGACTTTGGTTGACTTGCCCGATGATCGGGAAGCCATAGAAAATAAATGGATCTTCAAGAGGAAGACGAACGCTGATAGTAGTGTTACTATCTACAAAGCTAGACTGTCGAAAAAGGTTTTTGACAAAGTTCAAGGTGTTGACTACGATGAGATTTTCTCACTCGTATCGATGCTTAAAGTCTGTCTTAATCATGTTAGCAATTGCCGCGTTTTATGAAATTTGGCAAATGGATGTCAAAACTACATTCCTTAATGGATTTCTTAAAGAAGAGTTGTATATGATGCAACAAGAAGGTTTTGTCAATCCTAAAGTTGCTAACAAAATATGCAAGCTCCAGCGATCCATCTATGGACTGGTGCAAAGCATCTCGGAGTTGGAATACACGCTTTGATAAGTTGATCAAAGCATATAGTTTTATACAGACTTGCGGTGAAGCCTGTATTTACAAGAAAGTGAGTGGGAGCACTACAACATTTCTGATACGTATATGAGAATGACATATTGTTGATCGGAAATAATGTAGAATTATTCTGCAAAGCATAAGGGAGTATTTAAAAGGAGTTTTTTCAAAGAAAGACCTCAGTGAAGCTGCTTACATATTGAGCATCTAGATCTACAGAGATAGATCAAGACGCTTGATAAGTTTTTTCAATGAGTACATACCTTGACAAGATTTTGAAGTAGTTCAAAATGAAACAGTCAAAGAATGAGTTTCTTGCATGTGTTACAAGGTGTGAAATTGAGTAAAAACTCAAAACCCGACCACGGCAGAAGATAGAAAGAGAATGAAAACCATTCCCTATGCCTTAGCCACAGGTTCTATAAAGTATGCCATGTTGTGTACCAGATCTATTGTATACCCTACCACTGAGTTTCGCTAGGGAGTACAATAGTGATCTAGGAGTAGATCACTGGACAGCGGTCAAAAATTATCCTTAGTAGATTAAGGATATGTTTCTTGATTATGGACGTGACAAAAAGGTTCATCGTAAAGGGTTACGTCGATGCAAATTTTGGCACTGATCTAGATGACTCTAAGTCTCAATCTGGATACATATTGAAAGTGGGAGCAATTAGCTAGAGTAGCTCCGTGCAGAGCATTGTAGACATAGAATTTTGCAAAAATACATACGGATCTGAATTTAACAAACCCGTTGACTAAATTTCTCTCACAAGCAAAACATGATCACTCTTTGGGTGCTAATCACATAGCGATGTGAACTAGATTATTGACTCTAGTAAACCCTTTGGGTGTTAGTCACATGGAGATGTGAACTAATCACATAAAGATGTGAACTATTGGTGTTAAATCACATGGTGATGTGAACTAGATTATTGACTCTAGTGCAAGTGGGAGACTGAAGGAAATATGCCCTAGAGGCAATAATAAAGTTATTATTTATTTCCTTATATCATGATAAATGTTTATTATTCATGCTAGAATTGTATTAACCGGAAACATAATACTTGTTTGAATACATAGACAAACAGAGTGTCACTAGTATGCCTCTACTTGACTAGCTCGTTGATCAAAGATGGTTATGTTTCCTAACCATAGACATGTGTTTTCATTTGATTAACGGGATCACATCATTAGGAGAATGATGTGATTGACATGACCCATTCCATTAGCTTAGCACCCGATCGTTTAGTATCTTGCTATTGCTTTCTTCATGACTTATACATGTTCCTATGACTATGAGATTATGCAACTCCCGTTTGCCCGAGGAACACTTTGTGTGCTACCAAACGTCACAACGTAACTGGGTGATTATAAAGGAGCTCTACAGGTGTCTCCGAAGGTACATGTTGGGTTGGCGTATTTCGAGATTAGGATTTGTCACTCCGATTGTCGGAGAGGTATCTCTGGGCCCTCTCGGTAATGCACATCACATAAGCCTTGCAAGCATTGCAACTAATGAGTTAGTTATGAGATGATGTATTACGGAACGAGTAAAGAGACTTGCCGGTAACGAGATTGAACTAGGTATTGAGATACCGACGATCGAATCTCGGGCAAGTAACATACCGATGACAAAGGGAACAACGTATGTTGTTATGCGGACTGACCGATAAAGATCTTTGTAGAATATGTAGGAGCCAATATGAGCATCCAAGTTCCGCTGTTGGTTATTGACCGGAGACGTGTCTCGGTCATGTCTACATTGTTCTCGAACCCGTAGGGTCCGCACGCTTAACGTTACGATGACAGTTTCATTATGAGTTTATATGTTTTGATGCACCGAAGGTTGTTCGGAGTCCCGGATGTGATCACGGACATGACGAGGAGTCTCGAAATGGTCGAGACATAAAGATTGATATATTGGACGACTATATTCGGACACAGGAATGGTTCCGGAGGTTATCAGATATAGAACGGAGTACCGGGTGGTTACCGGAACCCCCCGGGGGTTAATGGGCCTCATGGGCCCAAAGTGGAGCAGAGGAGGAGCGGCCAGGGCAGGCCGCGCGCCCCCTCCCCCTCTAGTCCGAATTGGACAAGGAGGGGGGCGGTGCCCCCCCTTTCCTTCCTCTCCTCTCTCCCATCCTTCCCCCTCTCCTAATTGGACAAGGAAAGGAGGGAGTCCTACTCCCGGTAGGAGTAGGACTCCTCCCTGGCGCGCCTCCTCCTGGCCGGCCACCCCTCCCCCTTGCTCCTTTATATACGGGGGCAGGAGGGCACCTCTAGACACAACAATTGATCCTTGAGATCTCTTAGCCATGTGCGGTGCCCCCCTCCACCATAATCCTCGATAATATTGTAGCAGTGCTTAGGCAAAGCCCTGTGACGGTAGAACATCAAGATCATCACCACGCCGTCGTGCTGACGGAACTCATCCCCGACACTTTGCTTGATCGGAGTCCGGGGATCGTCATCGAGCTGAACGTGTGCTAGAACTGGGAGGTGCCGTAGTTTCGGTGCTTGATCGGTCGGGCCGTGAAGACGTACGACTACATCAGCCGCGTTGTTATAATGCTTCTGCTTTCGGTCTACGAGGGTACGTGGACAACACTCTCCCCTCTCGTTGCTATGCATCACCATGATCTTGCGTGTGCGTAGGATTTTTTTGAAATTACTACGTTACCCAACATCATCTTCAATCATGGCAATATAACGAACACCAGAAATTATAAAAATTACATCCAGATTCATAGACCACCTAGCGACGACTGCAAGCACTAAAGCGAGCTGAAGGCGCGCCGCCGTCATCGCCCCTCCCTCACCAGAGCCGGGCAAAACTTGTTGTAGTAGACAGTTGGGAAGTCGTCATGCTAAGGTCCCATAGGACCATTGCAACAGAACAGAAACCGTCGCCGATGAAGAGTAGCATAGATCAGAAGGATCTAACCTGAAGAAACACAAAGGTAGACGAACTACGACCAGATCCGAGCAAATCCACCAAGGATTGATCCGCCGGAGACACACCTCCATACGCCCACCGATGATGCTAGACACACCACCGAAACGGGGGCTAGGCGGGGAGAACCTTATTCCATCTTTAGGGAGGCGCCGTCGTCTCGTCTTTCTGAGCAGGACACAAACCCTAACAAAAGTTGAAGAAACATCTAAAAACCGAGCCCTCCCGCCGGCAAGGGCTGAGATCCACCGCGCCGCCATGGCCCTAAGACTACCGGAGACGAGGCAGACCAGCGACGGCGCCGGCGGGAGGCAAAGAAACCCTAAGTTTTCTTGGGGAGGAGTCATGTCCGCACTCCTCTTTGTCATAGTTGGTGAACTACTGCAAATCCTAGTGAATAATGCTTGGTAGAGAGGCATATTGAGACTTTCTATTGACTTTGTGTATGCTAATAACTACCCCCATTATCAAATATGATGATGATGCTCTTATCATCCTTCCAGCAGATACTGAGCAAATCCAGCAATTTATGGACATCTTGAACACTGTTTCCAAATTCACTGGACTAAAGGTGAAATATAACAAATCCTCATTAGTACCTATCAACATCTCTAATGAAAAAACTATGGAACTGGCAAATGTTCTAAATTGCAAAAAAGAAGTAACGCCTTCTACTTACCTGGGCTTACCTATGGGTTCTACTAGACCAAAGGTTGATGACCTAATGTCAATGGTTTCTAGACTGGACAAAAGATTGCCTGGCATTGCCACCATGATGACTTACTCTCGAAGATTGATCCACCTAAAAGTTGTGATCTCTGCCCCCCTATTTTTGCAATGTGTGTTGGAAATATGCCCTAGAGGCAATAATAAAAGCATTATTATTATATTTCCTTATTCATGATAATTGTCTTTATTCGTGCTATAATTGTGTTATCCGGAAATCGTAATACATGTGTGAATAACAGACAACAATATGTCCCTAGTGAGCCTCTAGTTGACTAGCTCGTTGATCGACAGATAGTCATGGTTTCCTGACTATGGACATTGGATGTCATCGATAATGGGATCACATCATTAGGAGAATGATGTGATGGACAAGACCCAATCCTAAACATAGCATAAGATCGCATAGTTCATTTGCTAGAGTTTTCCAATGTCAAGTATCCTTTCCTTAGACCATGAGATCGTGTAACTCCCGGATACCGTAGGAGTGCTTTGGGTGTGCCAAACGTCACAACGTAACTGGGTGACTATAAAGGTATACTACGGGTATCTCTAAAAGTGTCTGTTGGGTTGACATGGATCGAGACTGGGATTTGTCACTCCGCTTGACGGAGAGGTATCACCGGGCCCTCTCGGTAATGCATCATCACAATGAGCTCAATGTGATCAAAGTGTTTGATCACGGGATCATGCATTACGGTACGAGAAAAGTGACTTGCCGATAACGAGATTGAACGAGGTATTGTGATACCGACGATCGAATCTCGGGCAAGTAAAATACCGATTGACAAAGGGAATCGTATACGGGATTAATTGAATCCTTGACATCGTGGTTCATCCGATGAGATCATCGTGGAGCATGTGGGAGCCAACATGGGTATCTAGATCCCGCTGTTGGTTATTGCCCGAGAGCCGTCTCGGTCATGTCTGCATGTCTCCCGAACCCGTAGGGTCTACACACTTAAGGTTCGGTGACGCTAGGGTTGTAGGGATATGTATGTGCAGTAACCCGAATGTTGTTCGGAGTCCCGGATGAGATCCCGGACATCACGAGGAGTTCCGGAATGGTCCGGAGGTAAAGAATTATATATAGGAAGTGCTGTTTCGGCCATCGGGACAAGTTTCGGGGTTATCGGTATTGTACCGGGACCACCGGAGGGGTCCCGGGGGTCCACCAGGAGGGGCCACCTGCCTTGGTGGGCCACATGGGCCTTAGGGGGTGCGCCTTGGCCTGCTTGGGCCAAGGGGAACCAGCCCCAAAGGGCCCATGCGCCTAGGGTTCCATCTAGGAGGAGTCCTAGTGGTGGAAGGCACCTCCTAGATGGCTTGGGGGGGAGGGAAACCTCCCTGGCCGCCGCCCCCTTGGGAGATTAGATCTCCCAGGGCCGGCGCCCCCCACAAGAGGCCTATATAAAGGGGGGCAGGGGAGGGGGGCTGCGCACCCTATGCCCTGGCGCCTCCCTCTCCCTCTCCAACACCTCCTCCTCCTCCGTAAGTGCACGGCGAAGCCCTGCCGGAGTACTGCAGTTCCACCATCACCACGCCGTCGTGCTGCTGCTGGAGCCTTCTTCCCCAACCTCTGCTTTGCCTTGCTGGATCAAGAATGAGGAGACGTCACGCTTTCCGTACGTGTGTTGAACGTGGAGGTGCTGTCCGTTCGGCACTAGATCATCGGTGAATTGGATCACGGCGAGTACGACTACCTCATCCACGTTCACTTGAACGCTTCCGTTGCAATCTACAAAGTGGTATGTAGATGCTATCTAATCTGAATACTCGTTGCTAGATGAACTCATAGATGGATCTTAGTGAAACCGTAGGAAAATTTTTAATTTTCTGCAACGTTCCCCAACAGTGGCATCATGAGCTAGGTCTATGCGTAGTTCTTCTTGCGCGAGTAGAACATAATTTGTTGTGGGCGTAGATGTTGTCAACTCTTCTTGCTGCTACTAGTCTTATCTTGCTTCAGCGGTATTGTGGGATGAAGCGGCCCGGACCAACCTTACACGTACGCTTACGTGAGACCGGTTCCACCGACTAACATGCACTAGTTGCATAAGGTGGCTGGCGGGTGTCTGTCTCTCCTACTTTAGTTGGAGCGGATTCGATGAAAAGGGTCCTTATGAAGGGTAAATAGAAGTTGACAAATCACGTTGTGGCTTTTACGTAGGTAAGAAAACGTTCTTGCTAGAACCCTAATTTAGCCACGTAAAACTTGCAACAACAATTAGAGGACGTCTAACTTGTTTTTGCAGCAAGTGCTTTGTGATATGATATGGCCAAAGTTGTGATGAATGATGAATGATCTATATGTGATGTATGAGATGTTCATGCTATTGTAATAGGAATCACGACTTGCATGTCAATGAGTATGACAACCGGCAGGAGCCATAGGAGTTGTCTTTATTTTTGTATGACCTGCGTGTCATTGAGAATCGCCATGTAAATTACTTTACTTTATTGCTAAATGCGTTAGCCATAGTAGTAGAAGTAATAGTTGGCGAGCAACTTCATGGAGACACGATGATGAAGATCATGATGATGAGGATCATGGTGTCAAGCCGGTGACAAGATGATCATGGAGCCCCAAGATGGAGATCAAAGGAGCTATGTGATATTGGCCATATCATGTCACGTTTATTATTTGATTACATGTGATGTTTATCATGTTTTGCATCTTGTTTACTTAGAACGACGATAGTAAATAAGATGATCCCTCATAATAATTTCAAGAAAGTGTTCACCCTAACTGTGCACCGTTGCTAAGGTTCGTCGTTCCGAAGCACCACGTGATGATCGGGTGTGATAGGTCCTTACGTTCGCATACAACGGGTGTAAGACAGATTTACACACGCAAAACACTTAGGTTTACTTGACGAGCCTAGCATGTACAGACATGGCCTCGGAACACAGAAGACCGAAAGGTCGAGCATGAGTCGTATAGAAGATACGATCAACATGAAGATGCTCACCGATGTTGACTAGTCCGTCTCACGTGATGATCGGACACGGCCTAGTTGGCTCGGATCATGTAATACTTAGATGACTAGAAGAGGGATGTCTATCTAAGTGGGAGTTCATTAAATAATTTGATTAAATGAACTTTATTATCATGAACTTAGTCTAAATATTTACAATATGTCTTGTAGATCAAATGGCCAACGTAGTCCTCAACTTCAACGCGTTCCTAGAGAAAACCAAGCTGAAAGACGATGGTAGCAACTATACGGACTGGGTCCGGAACCTGAGGATTATCCTCATAGCTGCCAAGAAAGATTATGTCCTAAGAGCACCGCTGGGTGACGCACCTATTCTCCCTGCAGAACAATACGTTATGAACGCTTGGCAGTCACGCTGCGATGATTACTCCCTCGTTCAGTGCGGCATGCTTTACAGCTTAGAGCCGGGACTCCAAAAGCGTTTTGAGAGACATGGAGCATATGAGATGTTCGAAGAGCTGAAAATGGTTTTCCAAGCTCATGCCCGGGTCGAGAGATATGAAGTCTCCGATAAATTCTTTAGCTGTAAGATGGAGGAAAATGGCTCTGTCAGTGAGCACATACTCAAAATGTCTGGGTTGCACAACCGCTTGACTCAACTGGAAGTTAATCTCCCGGATGAAGCGGTCATTGACAGAATCCTCCAGTCGCTTCCACCTAGCTACAAGAGCTTTGTGATGAACTACAATATGCAGGGGATGGTAAAGACCATTCCTGAAGTATATGCTATGCTGAAATCAGCAGAGGTAGAAATCAAGAAGGAGCATCAAGTGTTGATGGTGAATAAAACCACTAAATTCAAGAAGGGCAAGGGTAAAAAGAACTTCAATAAGGACGGCAAGGAAGTTGCCGCGCCCGGTAAGCAAGTTGCCGGGAAGAAGCCAAAGAATGGACCCAAGCCCGAGACTGAGTGTTTTTATTGCAAGGGAAGTGGTCACTGGAAGCGGAACTGCCCCAAATACTTAGCGGACAAGAAGGCCGGCAAAACCAAAGGTATATGTGATATACATGTAATTGATGTGTACCTTACCAGTACTCGTAGTAGCTCTTGGGTATTTGATGCCGGTGCAGTTGCTCACATTTGTAACTCAAAGCAGGAGCTGCGGAATAAACGGAGACTGGCGAAGGACGAGGTGATGATGCGCGTCGGGAATGGTTCCAAGGTCGATGTGATCGCCGTCGGCACGCTGCCTCTACATTTACCTACGGGATTAGTTTTAAACCTCAATAATTGTTATTTAGTGCCAAGTTTGAGCATGAACATTGTATCTGGATCTCGCTTAATTCGAGATGGCTACTCATTTAAATCCGAGAATAATGGTTGTTCTATTTATATGAGAGATATGTTTTATGGTCATGCTCCGATGGTTAATGGTTTATTCTTGATGAATCTCGTACGTGATGATACACATATTCATAGTGTGAGTACCAAAAGAATTAAAGTTGATGACAATAGTCCCACATATTTGTGGCACTGCCGCCTTGGTCACATAGGTGTCAAACGCATGAAGAAGCTCCATACAGATGGACTTTTAGAGTCTCTTGATTATGAATCATTTGACACGTGCGAACCATGCCTCATGGGTAAAATGACCAAGACTCCGTTCTCAGGAACAATGGAGCGAGCAACCAACTTATTGGAAATCATACATACCGATGTGTGCGGTCCAATGAGTGTTGAGGCTCGCGGTGGCTATCGTTATGTTCTCACCCTCACTGATGACTTGAGTAGATATGGGTATGTCTACTTAATGAAACACAAGTCTGAGACCTTTGAAAAGTTCAAGGAATTTCAGAGTAAGGTTGAAAATCAACGTGATAAAAAGATCAAGTTTCTACGATCAGATCGTGGAGGAGAATACTTGAGTCATGAATTTGGCACACACTTAAGAAAATGTGGAATAGTTTCACAACTCACGCCGCCTGGAACACCTCAGCGTAATGGTGTGTCCGAATGTCGTAATCGCACTCTATTAGATATGGTGTGATCTATGATGTCTCTTACCGACTTACCGCTATCTTTTTGGGGCTATGCTTTAGAGACTGCCGCATTCACTTTAAATAGGGCTCCGTCGAAATCCGTTGAGACGACACCGTATGAATTATGGTTTGGGAAGAAACCTAAGCTGTCGTTTCTAAAAGTTTGGGGATGCGATGCTTATGTCAAGAAACTTCAACCTGAAAAGCTCGAACCCAAGTCGGAAAAATGCGTCTTCATAGGATACCCTAAAGAAACTGTTGGGTATACCTTCTACCTCAGATCCGAAGGCAAGATCTTTGTTGCCAAGAATGGATCCTTTCTGGAGAAAGAGTTTCTCTCGAAAGAAGTAAGTGGGAGGAAAGTAGAACTTGATGAAGTGTTACCTCTTGAACCGGAAAATGGCGAAACTCAAGAAAACGTTTCTGAGGTGCCTGCACCGACTAGAGAGGAAAATAATGATGATGATCAAGATGCTTCTGATCAAGCTCCTACTGAAATTCGAAGGTCCACAAGGACACGTTCCGCACCAGAGTGGTACGGCAACCCTGTCTTGGAAATCATGTTGTTAGACAACGGTGAACCTTCGAACTATAAGGAAGCAATGGCGGGCCCGGATTCCGACAAATGGCTGGAAGCCATGAAATCCGAGATAGGATCCATGTATGAAAACGAAGTATGGACTTTGACTGACTTGCCCGTTGAACGGCGAGCCATAGAAAATAAATGGATCTTTAAGAAGAAGACAGACGCGGATGGTAATGTGACCATCTATAAAGCTCGGCTTGTCGCTAAGGGTTATCGACAAGTTCAAGGAATTGACTACGATGAGACTTTCTCACCGGTAGCGAAGCTGAAGTCCGTCCGAGTCATGTTAGCAATTGCCGCATACTATGATTATGAGATATGGCAAATGGACGTCAAAACGGCATTCCTTAATGGTTTCCTTAAGGAAGAATTGTATATGATGCAGCCGGAAGGTTTTGTCGATCCTAAGAATGCTGACAAGGTGTGCAAGCTCCAACGCTCGATTTATGGGCTGGTGCAAGCATCTCGGAGTTGGAACATTCGCTTTGATGAGATGATCAAAGCGTTTGGGTTTACACAGACTTATGGAGAAGCCTGTGTTTACAAGAAAGTGAGTGGGAGCTCTGTAGCATTTCTCATATTATATGTAGACGACATACTTTTGATGGGAAATGATATAGAACTCTTGGACATCATTAAGGCCTACTTGAATAAAAGTTTTTCAATGAAGGACCTTGGAGAAGCTGCTTATATATTAGGCATCAAGATCTATAGAGATAGATTGAGACGCCTCATAGATCTTTCGCAAAGCACATACCTTGATAAGATATTGAAGAAATTCAATATGGATCAATCTAAGAAAGGGTTCTTACCTGTGTTACAAGGTGTGAAATTGAGCTCAGCTCAATGTCCGACCACGGCAGAAGATATAGAAGAGATGAGTGTCATCCCCTATGCCTCAGCCATAGGTTCTATTATGTAAGCCATGCTGTGTACCAGACCTGATGTAAACCTTGCCGTAAGTTTGGTAGGTAGGTACCAAAGTAATCCCGGCAAGGAACACTGGACAGCGGTCAAGAATATCCTGAAGTACCTGAAAAGGACTAAGGAAATGTTTCTCGTTTATGGAGGTGACGAAGAGCTCGTCGTAAAAGGTTACGTCGACGCTAGCTTCGACACAGATCTGGATGACTCTAAGTCACAAACCGGATACGTGTATATTTTGAATGGTGGGGCAGTAAGCTGGTGCAGTTGCAAGCAAAGCGTCGTGGCGGGATCTACATGTGAAGCGGAGTACATGGCAGCCTCGGAGGCAGCACATGAAGCAATTTGGGTGAAGGAGTTCATCACCGACCTCGGAGTCATACCCAATGCGTCGGGGCCAATCAAGCTCTTCTGTGACAACACTGGAGCTATTGCACTTGCAAAGGAGCCCAGGTTTCACAAGAAGACCAGGCACATCAAGCGTCGCTTCAACTCCATTCGTGAAAATGTTCAAGATGGAGACATAGAAATTTGTAAAGTGCACACGGATCTGAATGTCGCAGATCCGTTGACTAAACCTCTCCCTAAGGCAAAACATGATCAGCACCAGAACTCTATGGGTGTTCGATTCATCACAATGTAACTAGATTATTGACTCTAGTGCAAGTGGGAGACTGTTGGAAATATGCCCTAGAGGCAATAATAAAAGCATTATTATTATATTTCCTTATTCATGATAATTGTCTTTATTCGTGCTATAATTGTGTTATCCGGAAATCGTAATACATGTGTGAATAACAGACAACAATATGTCCCTAGTGAGCCTCTAGTTGACTAGCTCGTTGATCGACAGATAGTCATGGTTTCCTGACTATGGACATTGGATGTCATCGATAATGGGATCACATCATTAGGAGAATGATGTGATGGACAAGACCCAATCCTAAACATAGCATAAGATCGCATAGTTCGTTTGCTAGAGTTTTCCAATGTCAAGTATCCTTTCCTTAGACCATGAGATCGTGTAACTCCCGGATACCGTAGGAGTGCTTTGGGTGTGCCAAACGTCACAACGTAACTGGGTGACTATAAAGGTATACTACGGGTATCTCTAAAAGTGTCTGTTGGGTTGACATGGATCGAGACTGGGATTTGTCACTCCGCTTGACGGAGAGGTATCACCGGGCCCTCTCGGTAATGCATCATCACAATGAGCTCAATGTGATCAAAGTGTTTGATCACGGGATCATGCATTACGGTACGAGAAAAGTGACTTGCCGATAATGAGATTGAACGAGGTATTGTGATACCGACGATCGAATCTCGGGCAAGTAAAATACCGATTGACAAAGGGAATCGTATACGGGATTAATTGAATCCTTGACATCGTGGTTCATCCGATGAGATCATCGTGGAGCATGTGGGAGCCAACATGGGTATCTAGATCCCGCTGTTGGTTATTGCCCGAGAGCCGTCTCGGTCATGTCTGCTTGGGCCAAGGGGAACCAGCCCCAAAGGGCCCATGCGCCTAGGGTTCCATCTAGGAGGAGTCCTAGTGGTGGAAGGCACCTCCTAGATGGCTTGGGGGGAGGGAAACCTCCCTGGCCGCCGCCCCCTTGGGAGATTAGATCTCCCAGGGCCGCCCCCCCCAAGAGGCCTATATAAAGGGGGGCAGGGGAGGGGGGCTGCACACCCTATGCCCTGGCGCCTCCCTCTCCCTCTCCAACACCTCCTCCTCCTCCGTAAGTGCACGGCGAAGCCCTGCCGGAGTACTGCAGTTCCACCATCACCACGCCGTCGTGCTGCTGCTGGAGCCTTCTTCCCCAACCTCTCCTTTGCCTTGCTGGATCAAGAAGGAGGAGACGTCACGCTTTCCGTACGTGTGTTGAACGCGGAGGTGTTGTCCGTTCGGCACTAGATCGTCGGTGAATTGGATCACGGCGAGTACGACTACCTCATCCACGTTCACTTGAACGCTTCCGTTGCAATCTACAAAGTGGTATGTAGATGCTATCTAATCTGAATACTCGTTGCTAGATGAACTCATAGATGGATCTTGGTGAAACCGTAGGAAAAATTTTAATTTTCTGCAACGTTCCCCAACAATGTGTTCTATCAAAGTCCCCTTCACAATCCTAGATCATTTTGAAAAATCTGGTCGAGTATTTCTATGGTATGGCAAAGGAATCAACAAGAATGGTAAATGTCTTGTCGAATGGGACATTGTATGCCTACCTAGAAAAGCTAGTGGCCTAGGTGTGCTAGACCGTGGAGCTCTAAACAGATCCTTACTCACTAAATTCTTGTTTAGATTTTTTAACAAGCATGATACTCCATGGGTCCAACTAATCTGGCATACATATTACAACAATGGACAAGTACCCAGCTTCCCCGCAAAGGTGGGTTCATTCTGGTGGAGGGACTGTTGCTCTATCCTAGATGATTTTAGAAAGATGACCATTTGCTACCCTGGACTTGGTGATACCATGCGACTATGGAAGGACAGGTGGACAGGCAAGTACCTTTTCCACACCTATTCTCGTATGCCAAGGATAAGTACATGACCATTGTCACTGTAAAGAACATTGCACATGAGGAACTATATGTCATGTTTCATCTTCCTATGCCTCCATTGTTGTGCAACAGAGTAACACCCTTTTGGGCATGATTAACAACATTTTGATGCGGACATAATGAAAAATGGCAATTCTATTGGAACAGTAGCAAATACACTAACAAAAGGGTTTATTTGGAGTTGATTGGAAATCCTCCTGATGCACCAACACATTTTCGATGGATATGGAAGTCTTGCATCCTGCCTAAACAAAAAAAATCTTGGGCTTCTGCTACATGACAGATTAAATACCAGAGATCTCCTTCTTAAGAATTTTTTTAATATAGAAACATGGAAATGTGTACTTTGTGATGATGAACGCAAGGAACACATCATGCATCTCTTCTTTAGCTGTGATTTCAGCCAAAATTTCTGGCTATCCGTTCGCTTTGAATGGAATATTGATTATGAAATCATTGATATGCTAACGGAAGGCAAGAGAAGAAACAGAAGCACATGTTTCAAAGAATGCCTAATTGTTGGCTGTTGGAGCTTATGGAAGCACAAAAATGAGATCATTTTTGACAAACAAGCCAAAGACATGAACTAATGTATTGCATGTTTCAAAGAACACTTTGGTACCATCATCAGAAAGGCAAAACCAAGCTGGAAGGAGGGAATGCAGTCATGGCTAGATTACTTGTAGATCTCTAGTTGACTGTCATCTTTCTGTACAGCGACATGTAATATTTTTGATCCCATATTAATGAAAAAAGAGTTACAGTGGGGGTGTTCCCCACTTTGTTTGCTAAAAAAAAGGCATGGGTCCATATGAAAGACCTACTACTAGATAAGAGAACTGAGGTCATGGCAATTTAATTTTCTTGTTTGAATTTGAAATTGATTTTTTAATCAATCCAATTCAATTTAGAAACTTATACCAAAATTCGTATAAAATCCAATAAAACATATGGAGCTTGGGAAAAGTATTTCCATCTCAAATATTAATTCAAATACATATAATAAAAATATGGACCCTATGCTGGACACTGTAAATATTCCTCTAAAATTTATTTTATGGTTCTAAATAATTCCTAAAATGTTTTTGGACCTCAAATAAATAAACAAATAATATTCAACTATTTCCCAACCTATTAATTTGAATAAGTCCTATTATCTTCTCTCGTGGTTGCTTTGAACATTCTAAAGATCCAGATTAAAATCCAAAATGAATATTTGGGAAAGTCCTCGTACTCCCTCTCAAGTTTAATATTCATTTAAACTCAAAAAGCTTCAAGTCCTAGTCAAATTATTTAAGCTCAAGCAACACAAGCAAGTGTTAATTCATTCTTTCAAAATTGTTAATATTTCAAAATTTAGAATTTTGGGATATTACTTATAGTTGTTTAACCACCATACAAAATATTTACTACTTGTATATTGAAACACCAACAACATCCATGACTTAGTTAGACATTATTATTAATCAAGCTAGCTGTGGAGATTGGTTGAAGGCTTGAACCAGATGGGTGCCTGTCGGGGGAGAATCCAGATAACAGGTCCAAGACTAATGCTTCGGGCATCTCTCCTACTTTTCGATATAGGGCGTGGTGGCACATATCTGGGTATGATACATCGAGAAACACATAGTACATTGTGTAAACACAATTTTGCCCAGTGAACGGAAGCATGCTGCCACCAGGATCCTTGTCGTCAGCGGTCTCCTGGTTAATTGGGTGACTGATTCTGAGAAATAGAGAGTGTGTGAAGAGCCTACTTACCAACCTTCAATCTAAAATTCATGGAGGTCCGAAGAATCTGGGATCCTGCTCAAGGACCAGGCAGTGACAATGATCATATTCAGTGAAACGACACATTCGATACATGTGAATGATCAACAATAGTTCCTAGTCGGTTGATCAAGCCAGAAACCACCTACAACCGCCATGCTGCTTTTCCTTGAAATATTCTAGGATTACAAAGGGTGGGGACACGAGGCGGCACACAACAACATATCTACTTGGAGTCAAATAATAAAAGACTGTCATTGCAAATCTAAGAACAATATGATTCAAGCATGCTCAGCGCATGAATCTTTTTTGATAAATGTTGACAATAGTATTATGTCTTCATACCATGAATTTTTCATCTAGCTACATAAAAATAAGAAGTATGACTTGATTTTACTCAAACTTTATTTGATAATGTGGTGTTAGTTTCTAACAACAATCTTGTGATTATAACAAAATTTCTTCTCAAATTCTATTCTAATAATGAGATGGAAATTATCATAATAGTTCTAAACCACACGAAAGTAACATACATCTAGACAACCATTTGCACCAAAGGTTGAGGTATTCGAATATGTTTAGCCATATAAGGAGTACATGGCGTAAATGAATCCCATGTGTTCAATGGCATCGAAGATCCCATAGAGGATGTATGATCTCCAATGGGTGTGGAGATTTATCGGCATACTGCAACGATCAATCAGATATGTGAGTCCACGGTTCAAGATGGCAATTAGCTTGAAGTCTTTATGGTTTCCAGATCATGTAGGCACTTGACATAGTGCAACCTTCATTAAATTAAACTCAGTATCATGTTGACTAATGTAGGATTCGGGAGAGTATTCTCGTCCATGCTTTCAAAGTAGTGCGGTATTAAACGAAGGAAGGGGTGGATCTGTCACTGGGTAAGACATGCACGAGAAACTAGCTCGCGTCCGTTGACATCTAGTGATGGATTGCATCACAAGTCGCCCCTCTCGAGAGAAATGCGAGGAGGTGGAGGCATGTTGTGGTGTTGTTTGGGCTTTTAGGTTTCTCAAGTTGATATTTGTAGCCTACTATTCTACATTGGGACTTATACTATGAGTAGAGTACTTTGAGCTGAACTACAACTTTGTACTCCGACGCTCAAAGGTCAGAAGTACGGAAAATAATGCTTGACCTAACCAGTTCGCCGCCATGTGAGCACATCCTTCTTTTTTGAAAAAGCAGGGTACGTAGACCCGTCTCTGCGTTGATCAATGCACACAACCATTATGTGAGCACATCCCCGTGTCCTCATTTCTTCCCCTTGCATCCGTCGAGCCAATTTCATGCAAGCTTGTTAGCTTGAAAAGACGCTTTTTCCATAAATTTATAATGAGAGAGTTTATACTCCATTTTGACATACATGTGTATGGTGAGATTCTTAGGTCCATCCAAACCTAAGTACAACAAAACATCACTGCCAAATCTTCCAAAGATAGTACAGAGGGTAATTTCGATGTAATTTTTTGGCATGAGGAAACAACTAATACCACGACTTCTAGGATGCCACACTTGCGAAGCCAGCATTGCAATGTTGGGTTCAGTCAACTCCGAGGAAGTCTGTCCAACTCAATAAAGTAATTGATGCTTGATCATGACAACTAATCCCTCCGATCCAAATTAATTGACGCCGAGCACTAGTAGTGAAACCTACATGCATCAACTCTGTTCCGAAGCAGCGAAGGCTTCTCCCCAGCTATCTCCAACAATTCTTACAACAAAGTATCACACGGAATATTTCTTATGGCAAATTGAATCCTAGCTAGAGCCCTAAATTCCCTGATCCTTTTGTGCTTGTATACCATGGTTTGTTACACATATACTACCTATTTTATAAGTTCAAATCGTTTAAAAAAAGAAAAGAAAGAACAAAATGAAAAAGCAGTAAAATCGTAAACCTCTTAATGGTGTGTAAAAGAACCCACCATATATGTTCATTCAACACACCCTCCATAACCAGGATGAGACTGAACGTTTCACACTCCCCTTGTCATGCATGAATGGGTCATATGGGTCTCCAGAATTTTTTAAAAAATTGGAAATAATAAATGGGATGTAAGCCCAATAATTTTGACAAAACTGAGCTCAGGCGGTGATTCTCTCACATCTCTCTCTCTCTGCCCCTCTCTCTCAAAACATTGTTGCTTTCGCTCGCATGCGACAAGCGGCTAGGGTTTCACCTATGTTGCATCTCATATGCATCGTCATGGTGTTGTAGCGTGTCTACTCTTATCACGTGGGTGACAAGAGAGATCTACTTCTTTAATTTCCCACCTCAGTGCCGATGTAGAAGCTGATGCAACTCCAGAAAATCGCCGGCATGTTGTAGGGTGTCTCTGGTCGTTTCGATGGGAGACCAGTGGCTTCACTGGTGCGCAGCGTTCGAGCCAACGCATGTGCATTTGCGGATAACTCCTCTGCCCAAATTTTTATTCATCCTCTTTGTATTGTGTGACAAATTTTGACCTAGATTTGTATAACAAAACCTAAATTGTATGTCACAGAACTTATATCGTTGGATTTGTATTCGAAATAAGTTTTCGATAATACTTTTTCTACACAACTTAGGTTTTGCTAGTTAAATCAAATGTCAAGGTTTGACCCAAAATATGAGGGAAAATAATAAATCCGGACAAAGGAAGTGTATCCGTTTCTGACTAGTTTCGTTATGAATAGGAATACACCAACAAGACAATAGCGTGTAATGTTTGTGACTACTACTATGATAATACCATCACAAACGTCCATCATGATCATCATGACATCGAGCATGTTGCAGCATCACTCGATCGTAGTAGTGTATACTTTATGAATTTTTTTAGGGTTTTGTATACTTTATGATTGTAGTGTATAGTTCATGACTGTAAGTTTTTATGAAAATACGTTCTGATGTGATTTACACAAAAAATAAAACCAAGGATTTAATAGCGAATATTACACGTGCTAGAAATTCTTGGTTTTTTAGATCACATCAAAATATATTTCATAACTAAAGTTACAACCATGTAGTATACCTTCTATATACATGTCCAATTTTTTCAGACTTTCTAACACATAAAGTTTTAAAAAAGAATTCAAAGTGCGGGTACCAAGGAGCCCGAGCTCCATATCCTATAGGAAATGAAATATTATCCTACCGGAAATTAAATTGCTATTGAAGCTCGGGCTCCATTAGCAATTTCTCTTATGATCGACTGTACAACTATGAGACCAAGGCACAACATGTGCCCTGGACAAAACGCAAAGACAACTAGCTTGAGTTCTAGCACCGGGTCCACAGGCCAACGAAAACATTCCCTAAAGGACCTCTTTACACGAACTGAGAACAAGAAATCTGTCGCACCCCACCAGCCCGCGACACACTCGTCCTTTACGGACGCAGAGTTTTTGCATCCGAGATCAAATGAGCTCGGGTGAACAGTAAAATCAAAACAAAATAGAAAAAAAAACTCAAAAAATTCTAATTTTTTGGGATAAACATTAACAAAAGTTTTAAGTGCTTGCAAAAATTCGTCATGAAATCACATTTCTAAAAGGCGTGGCAAAAAAACAAAATCAATACTTTGAAAATGCTACTTTCAAAAGCATTTTGGAGCACTGAATTTATTATTTTTTCCACGCCTTATAGGAATGTGATTTCTTGATGAATTTTTACAAGCACTTAGAACTTTTGTCAATGTTTCTTCCAAAAATAATTAGAATTTTTTGAATTTTTTTTAATTTTACTATTCACCGAGCTCAAATGAGCTCGGGAGCAGAAAGGCACTTTCGGTCCTTTACCTCCTATTCCCCAAGTTGCGAAGAGGAAAGGCACTAATCGTGCACCACCCTGCTCCCCATGCGCACGCTTTGGGCTGGCCCAAGTGCAGGGTGGGTGCGCCCTACTTTTTTTTGTTCATTTTTGTTTTTTATGTTCCGATTTTTAATTTCAGAAAATGTTCACGAATCCCAAAATGGAAAAAAATAGTATCTCAAAAAAATTTCTAAGTCCAAAAAATGTTCATGAAAGCCAAAATCGAAAAAAAATACTTCAGGATTTCAAATAAAGTTCTAAAATTCAAGTAATGTTCACGAAATTAGAAAATGATCAGAATTTCGAAAAATAAGCTTTTTAAAAAAAATCATGAATTTGAAATCTTCATGGATTCCAATAGATGTTCTTGGATTTCAGAAAAAATTCAAGAATTTTAGAAAATGTTAGTAATTAAAAAAACAATTACATATTTCAAAAATGTTGATGGATCTCTAAAAAAGTTCACAATTTTAAAACTTATTCATGTATTTCAAAAACTATTCAGGAATTTGGAAAATGTTCACAATCCCAAAAAATGATCATGAATTTACCAAATGTTCCTGAATTTCAAATACAGTTCCCAGATTTAGAACTGTGTTCTTCAATTCAAAAATTGTTCATGATTTTAGAAATAATCTCTGAATTCATAAAATGTTCAACGATTTGAAAAATATTCCCAGATTTGAAATAATATTCATGAATTTGAAAATAGAAAGTAAAAGGACGAAAATGAGATTGCAGAAAAAATGAAACAAAAAACACACACAGACAAACGGTCTCCAAATCAAAAAGGAGGCCCAAGTGTACATAGCGGGAGTACGGGGGGTACGCGACACCTCACTATGTCCCGACACCGACCTACTCGCTAAATCGGATCGGCTTGTTCGTCTAACAAATGTGCAAAATACAGTGGGATCAGGGCGCGTCTATATATCGCTTGTAGCGTGCTGGATGAAGTGCCCGCGTGCTCGCCTACTACAGCGCACGCTACATGGGCCAGCCCCAAACGATGGCAGCTTGCGCTCGCCCTACAGCACACGTGAGGAGTTTATATAAAGGCGAGTGATAGGCGCCGGTGCGTCGGCCGAAATTTGGGCCGGTCGCACCAACCGCGTCCGATCAAACATCGCACAACCACACGATTCTCTCCCTTCCCCTGTTAGATGTCTTCTTCTTTTCAGAAAAAGCTTCCATTGCGCCGTCATGGACTAGTGACGCGTCCGGCCTCGAAGCACCGCCCTGCCCGTCGCTGCCCTCACCCGCCGGTCGTCGCAGTCCCTGCAGTTCGCCGGTGAAAGAATCGATATAGTTGACTAGAGGGGAGGGGGTGAATAGGCAACTAACAATTTTTAACTTTTCTTTAACAATTTAAACTTTGCATCAAAGTAGGTTGTCTAGATATGCAACTAAGTGAGCA
This sequence comes from Aegilops umbellulata, assembly GCA_032464435.1. Lineage (NCBI taxonomy): Eukaryota > Viridiplantae > Streptophyta > Magnoliopsida > Poales > Poaceae > Aegilops > Aegilops umbellulata. The sequence continues at coordinate 117,436,976 of CP136054.1, read as the reverse complement.
ACCTATATGATGCAACAACGATAGGCACACAAGCAAGCAAGAGATATAGCACAAATAAGCTTGCACAAGTAAAGGCACGAGATAACCAAGAGTGGAGCCAGTGGAGACGAGGATGTGTTACCGAAGTTCCTTCCCTTGGAGGGGAAGTACGTCTCCGTTGGAGCGGTGTGGAGGCACAATGCTCCCCAAGAAGCCACTAGGGCCACCGTATTCTCCTCACGCCCTCACACAATGCGAGACGCCGTGATTCCACTATTGGTGCCCTTGGAGGCGGCGACCGAACCTTTACAAACAAGGTTGGGGCAATCTCCACAACTTAATTGGAGGCTTCCAACGACACCACGAAGCTTCATCACAATGGACTATGCCTTCGCGGTGACCTCAACCGTCTAGGGTGCTCAAACACCCAAGAGTAACAAGATCCGCTAGGGATTAGTGGGGGAATCAAATTTCTCTTGGTGGAAGTGTAGATCGGGGCCTTCTCAACCAACCCCGAGCAAATCAACAAGTTTGATTGGCTAGGGCGAGAGATCAGGCGAAAATGGAGCTTGGAGCAACAATGGAGCTTTTGGGGGAAGAGGTGGGTCAACTTTGGGGAAGAAGACCTCCTTATATAGTGTGTGTGGGGGGGGGGGGACAATCCAACCGTTACCCCCCCAAACAGCCCCGCAGAGGGCGGTACTACCGCGGGAGACATCGGTATTACCGCTGGGTTAGGCGGTACTACCGCTCCCTTCGGCGGTACTGCCGCGCAGAAAGAAGGGCAAAGGGAAAGAGGGAACCCGGCGGTACTGCCGCGGTGGAAGGGCGGTACTGCCGCTCCACTACCCTGTGAGGCACCGCACAATCCGACATAGAAAAATACCCCTCGAATCGACGCGGTAGGGACCTGGCAAGCCAGCGGTAGTACTGCTGAGGGGCCACCGGCGGTACTACCGCTATGGAGCGGTACTGCCGCTTGTGACTCCCAAGCGGTACTACCGCTGGGTACCGCGGTACTACCGCTGGGTACCAGACCAAGCCCACAAAAAAAGAGAGAAGATCTCTCCATAGAAGCGGAAGGGCTCGGAGGGTGAAAAGCGGATGTGTACGTGTTGATTCCACCCAAGCAATACCAAAGCGGACCCCCTCTTGATAGTACGGTGCCCTCTACGCAACTAGTCCACCAAAAAAGAAACGACCGAGCTACACCGTCTTGAATGACACTCCGAGGGGAAGAAATCGTCTCGTGCCAAGGATGAATCTCTGCAATGCTAAAAACACACGATTAGTCCACAAACACGTTGTCATCAATCACCAAAACCACATCGAGAGAGATATGCCTCAACAGCCGGCGCTATCGTCGCCTCCTGCATTTCTCGCCGGCGTGCATGCAGCAACGTGCGCCCACGGTTCCAGCTTCCCAGGGCGACGGTCATAGCTCCGGTGCGACGTCCGCAGGTCCGGCGAGGCCGGTCACAACACACCAGAACAAGCGCAGAAAAAAGCACTCATCCTCATGTTGCTCGTAGCAGCAAAACAAATGTCGGCAGTAGCAAAAAAAGTGTGTGGTTCCAGCAAAAAAAGCTCGCCGGTGCCGCCACCACGTCGCCGTTGTAGCAAAAACACTCGCCGGTTGTAACTTTTGCAGTCGCCCATTGTAGCAAAAACACTATCCATCACTACCAGACTGAAGAACTCAATGTAGCAAAAACTTTACCAAGTTCCAGCAAAACATGAAGTTGGTTCCAGCAAAAAAACACGTCGGCGGTGAGAGACGCATCTGGTTCTAGCAAAAATCATAGGAAGCAAAACCCATAAAGAAGTAGATGTAGCAAAGAAAAGTAGCAAGTCGGTTCCAGCTCCAGACATAGCCGGTAGTAGCATAGGAGATCGCTGGTTCCAGCACTTGACGTAGCCGGGTTGCAGCTTGCTGTCGTGCTGGTTCTAGCATCGCTGCAGCCGGTGGTAGCACCAGGACTTGCTGGTTCCAGCACCGGATGCAGACCGTTGCAGCTTGGGTCGAAGCTTCCAATCGACGCCGGATAAGCCCGTCGCAGCTCGGCCACCGGAGGTCCATCACCTCCCGCTGCCCATCGCAGCATGGCGCCCGGGGTCCCCAGCACGGCTTGAGGTGGAAGGATGGGGAGAGGTGGGGAGCGCCAATGGCGGAGGAGGCGGAAGAAGGTGGAAGGAGGAGGAGAGGTGGGGAGCGCCCATGGCGAAGGAAGGATAGGTGGGCAGCGCCGATGGGGAGGGAAGGTGGAAGAAGGAGAGGAAGAGGTGGGTAGCGTCGGTGGGGAATTGTGGCCAGAAAAATCTGGAACAGAGGAAGAAGATAAGGAAGGGGAAAGGGGCAGAGCGGTGCGGGGGTCCACTGAACGCGTCCGGCGCAAGTTTCAGCCGGCGCACCGGCTGTAAACATTTCCCTTATATAAAGCGCACCGATCAATTTCCTAAATAAGCACACAGTAGCCGCAGCGGTTGGAGCTGTCCATCTCGATTAATGTGGTGCAGACTGAACCCTACAGTGTGGATATTGGTGATCTCTTTTGTTTATTTATTTAAATTTCCGAATGTCTATCAAGCGTTTGAAAAAGCTAAATGTGTATAGAAAAATGTTTCTCATGTATAAGCAAAATGTATTAAAATATATACAATATTTATGTAAAAATTTGACCGTGTATTTTAAAAAACTCAATCAAACATTTGGCGAAATGTTAAACAAGCATTTGAAAAATGTTAAATGTGTATAGAAAAAATAATTCCCATGTCTAGGGAAAATGTATTAAAATATATACATTGTGTACGAAAAATTTGGTCATGTATTTAGAAAAAAACAATCAACCATTTGGAAAAATGTTAAACAAGCATTTGAAAAATGTTAAATGTGTATTGAAAAGATGTTGACCATGTATTACAAAACATTAATCCTGTATTGTATTCAAAACATGTTTAGCTTGCATGTCAAAAATGGTAATAAAACATTTGGAAAATGTTTTATGTATATATAAAAATATTGACCATGCATTAAAAATGTTAATATTGCATTTGGAAAAACATTAATCAAGCATTTGAAAAAAATGTGTGTGGAAAAAGATGAAGACCGTAACAAATTGTTAATCTTTTATTGGAAAGATTGTAGTCAAGTATTTGAAAAAAATGATAAGAAAGTATTTAAAAAATTGTTAATCAACCATTGGAAAAATGTTAAATGTTTATAGTGTCTGCGTTAGGGTTCATGGATGATGTCGGCGAGGCCACGGCGGCAACTCCATCAGGTGTGTCAGTCATTTTTGCTCTGTCCATGTTACTGTGGCGTTGTCATGGGGTGTGTCAGATCTGAAGTTCGACGGCGTATCCGGAGACATGTTGCCCCAGTCTAATTCTTTCAACGGCAATGGTTTTGCTTCTAGCAAACTACTTTGGAGGTCCGTAAAATTGTTAATCAGTGATGGAGCCGCGTCGAGTTTGGATGAAGAGGTGATCTACCTTCTTTCCCTTTGGTGGCCGCTTCGGTGGTGTCAAAGGAGAGGGACATGCAGTGATATTTCGCGTAGGATTATCCTATCTTTTCAGTCCTGTCGGGTCGCTATTTATGTGCCTTGTAACTTGATCTTTTTTCTATAAATAAGGCACGTACTACCATGCAAAACAATGTTTACAGTTATAAGCTTGACCATGTATTAAAAAAATTAATCTTGTATTGTATTCAATAAATGTTAAACTTGTATTTGGAAATGTTTACCAACATTTAGAGAAACAATTGTTGACCATGTGTTCCAAATTGTTAATATTGCATTTGAAAAAAAGTGCTAAATGTTAATCAAGTATTCAAAAATTATTAAGAAATATGTAGAGAGAAAATCTTGAGCATGTATTCGAAAAATGTGAAACTTCTATTTAAAAATTGTTCTTGACATATACGAAAAATGTAGAATGAAAACAAAAAGAAACAAAGAAAAAAACTGAACCAAAAATAAACAAAAGAAACCAATGAAAAAAAAACACCAAAATAAACCAAAGAAACAAGTGCAAAAAAGAATCAATAAATAGTGAAAACCGATAAAGAATAAAGAAAAACAAAGAAAACAAGAACAAAAGAATGAAAAACCGAAGAAAACAATGCAAAATAATATAGCCGAGAAAAAAAATCAAAGAAAACATGATGAAAAGAAAGAAGAATAGCAAGATAAACCAATGAAACCCGAGAGAGAAACAAATTAAAATGACGAAAAATGAAAAAACAAAGAAATAAATAAAGAAAAGCAAAAGAATAATGAAAATCAAGAAAGAAATAAATAAAAATAAAAAAATGAAAAGCAGATGAAAAGCGAGAAAGAAACAAAGAAAACAAATGAAAAAGCAAAGAAAACAAAAACAACGAAAGTAACCATAAAAAGATGAAGAAAACCGGTGCCAAAATTAAAAAAACAAAGGAAACCAGAGAAAAACGAAAAAAAAAAGAAAAAAAAAGCACGAGCAAAATGCAGCAAACGAGCCATGAGCGCGCAAAAAAGGGCCGGACTTTTATCGTGGATAGCATATTAACCCTCAGCGAGACAGAAGCTAATCTCGCGCTAAGCGAGATATAGCTCTCGCAGTGAACCATGTCTTCTAAGCATCATAGGCGCACCACCCCTATTTGCCTGTTGACGCTCACTACCGATTCGTCCTTGATCCCCCCATCGCTCGCCTGTAGCCTCAATCCCTTTTCTCTCAATCAGCTGGCTCATTTGCATTTCTGAAACGAAAAAAAACTGGCTCATCACTTTGTTCCAAAAAAGAAAACTTGGATTTGATAAAAAGTTCATAGGTTTGCAATAAAATGTTTACGAGTATGGAATAAAAGTTAAAAAAACAATAAAGTTCATGGAATTCGGAAAACGCTCATAGATTTTTGGAGAAAAAGTTCATTGATTTAGAAAAACGTTCACGAGTATTGAATAAAGTTCATGGAATTCGAAAATTAAATCATAGATTTTTGGAAAGAAGTGCACTGATTTTGGAAAAAAGTTCACCGATTTTGAACAAAAGCTCATTGGTTTTGAAAAAAAGTTGATCAATCTTAATTTTTTTTTTACAAATTTGAAAAAAATTCATCAATTTTCAAAAAAAACTTCATGGATTTTGAAAAGAGTTCATCAGTTTGCAAAAAAAATCATGGATTTAAAAAAGTTCATGAATTTTGAAGAAACATTCACGTGTTTAGAAAAGGACAACGCATGCTCACACATGTGGTGGGAGCCAAAACGGCCCACACGCCCTATAACACACAGACTGCGCCACGTCACTGCATGCACGCATGTGAGAATCTTTTTGGATTTTCAGTTTTTAAAATATTTTATCTTTTAAATGAAAAATCCGATTGAAGATCCGTTTTCATCATTAAATCACTTGCGACGAGATCTTCGAAACTAGATTTCATATCAAATATTTCGACGAATTTTTTTTTGGGTTAAAAGTTGCCATGTCTATTGCATGTGAATTGTCATGATGTTTACACTGAAGTTACCATGATATGTTTCAGCTATTTTCTTCTACACTCAAAAGGTAAATTGTGACATATTATAAAACGGAGAATTAAAAAACTAGATTTGCCATGAACCATAAACTAAAATTGCCATGATATATGCACTTAAAATTGTCATGGTTTATACATAAAATAATTTTCATGATCAAAGTACTGAAATTGCCATCATAAAAAAACTAAAATTGCCATGCTCTACAAACTAAAATTGCCACATGGCAACTTTAGTTTAAGCACTATGGCAACTACAGTATAAACATAATGACAACTTTTGGGCAATTTTTTTCTCGTCAAAACATATCAACACGAAGTCTAGTTTGAAGATCTTGTCGAGACGGATTTAATGGTGAAAACAAATTTTTAATTTGATTTTTAATTAGGAGATAAAATATTTTTAAGCCGAAAATCAAAAAGATTTCTGCTGATGTCATCTATGCATACGTAGCAAAATGAGTGGTGATGAAGATGTGTGGGCGATGTGCAAGATGCCATACATGTGGGCGTTAGTTTTTTCATTAGAAAAAAAGTTCACGGATTGAAAAAAAATCTTTTGATTGGAAAAAGTTCACGAATTTGAAAAAATGTCACCGATTTGAAAAATAAAGTTGGTAAATGTAAGATCACGAATTTTAAAAAAGCGTACTCGTAGTCGTAACAAGAAGCTATGGTTGGGGCAAGCTAGTAGTAGTAGACGAGGGAGATGAAGAAATATGTATTCATGATCACAGAGTAGTATGCAGTTACAGAAAAGACAAATGGTTTCTTCTGTCAACATGCAACGCTTACAAGATGGAGCAAGATGACACAGCCAACGTCTGATCAACAGTTCAATTCTGCCTAGTGCATGCCTAACCTGCTAAACCCTGTGAAGCTGGCTGGTGGCGACTGACGGAGAAGGTTTTCTTGTGCATTGAGCTGGCGCACCCCGCTAGGCTTCTCTCCCGCCTTTGCTTCAGCATCTCCGGCGCCTCCACGAGTTGTACCCTGCGCTGTCGCTTCGCATCCGATGCTTGTTGGTACCTTTCATCGAGTTTGTGCTTTGCGGCCTCCATTGTCTTCGCGTCTGGATTGGCCGAGACATTGACATGCTGACCGACGGTGACCCCCTTTTGATGCCGACAACGTGATCGGACGCCTTGTTGCTGATCTCCACCGTCGTTGCGTAGACATGCTGCTGCTCGACGGTCGCATTGGGCTGAGGTACTTTGAAGTTGTCTGGCTGGTGCATGGCCTCTCCGGCCAAGTCGTCCGAAAATGTTATATGGAACCATGGTTCAGCCGAACCTACGCTCGACACCATTGTTCTCTGGACACTTTTTATAAAGATCCATGCATGATTGATTAAAAAATGCATGATGGGAGCTGTTTGCATGTTAAACAATGCATGACGCGGATCCACATGCAGCAGAATGTTGAATCGTACGGCGTCGACCATAGGTTTGGGTGAACCATGGTCCAGAATCACGCCTCTCCCAAGTCGTCCAGCGCGGACGCCCTCCACCAGCTCACGATGCCTCTGGCGAGGACGCGGACCCGCTCGGACTCGTGCTTCCGCAGCGCACGGACGGCCTTGGCGAGGTCCGTGGTGGCAAGCACCTTTGGCGTCACCGGAGTCAACCGCAGCGTCTCGAGGGACTCTGCCATCAAGCCGTCGAGAACCCCGCAGAGCTTCTCCGCCTTGCCGTCGACCGCGGTGTTGCACAGCCCTGATAAAGATGTCGCCCCTGGCGCGCCGGAGGCAGTCGCGGCACAGGTCAGGGTCGGCCGCCTCGATGGCAGCGTCGACGGAGTCGAAGGCTCCGAAGAAGCGCTTCCACCTGCGGAGCGGGCTCGTCTGCGCGGCCATGGCAGCGGATTTTTGGCGACCTGTGATCGATCTTTGGATGGAGAAGTGGGGGAGGAAGAAAGCGATCGCGTACAACGAGATCCCCCATCAAGTTTATATAGATCTTCCGGTGAGGCGGTGAGCAAACCGAGTGCCATTCCAGATCAGTTGGAGGCGAGCCGAGCAGCAGCCGGAAGCGCGTTGAGCGTTGCGCGCGCGCCACGGAAACATCTTCGATCGGCAATCGGTTTGCATGTGCCACACCTCCTCCTGTTCATAACTACGCTATATATTCCGACACCCACCAGCAAGCAGCACCCCATGGCCACCGTCTCGCGAGCTGCCGCAGCTGAAGCCGCCATTGGCGCCATGATCAACGACCACGCCGCGGGCTCCCGCAAGAGACGGCGCATCGGGAGCACCGAGGACTACGAGCTGACGCGCCTGCTCGGGGCGGGCTGCTTCGGCGTCGTCGTCAAGGCGCGCCACCGCGCCACCGGAGAGGGCGTCGCCCTCAAGTTCCTGGTCCGCTCACCCGACGGCGGCGGCGACGGCAAGAGGAGGCGCCACCATGCACACGCGCTCCACCACGACCTGCTGCGCGAGGCGTGCTACCTCTCGGCGTGCCGCGGCCACCCCTCGATCGTCGGCTTGCACGGCATCGCGCGGGACCCCCGCACCGGGCAGTGCAGCCTCGTGCTGGAGCACGTCGGCCCGAACCTCGCCCACGTCCTGCGCGATCGCCGCCGGCCGTTCACGGAGGAGGAGACGCGCCGCGTCATGCGGCAGCTCCTGAGCGGCGCCGGGAGGATGCACGAGCGCCGCATCGTCCACCGGGACATCAAGCCCGGGAACGTCCTCGTCGGCGGCCAGGGCGTGGTGAAGATATGCGACCTCGGGCTGGCCGTGTCCATGGCGAGCGCGCCGCCGCCGCGCGCCCGAGATGCTCCTGGGGAGGCCGGACTACGACGAGCTCGTGGACGCCTGGTCGCTCGGCTGCGTCATGGCGGAGCTGCTCACCGGAGAGACACTGTTCCCAGGACAAAACGCGGTCGACCAGCTCCTCCGAATCTCCAGCGTGCTCGGCGGCGCGTGTGTAGGATTCGCGCACGCGCCGCTCGCCGCCGCGGGGCACATGCCGCCGACACGCCGATGCGACAGCCGGCTGCGCGAGCTGTTCCCGGAGGAGCGCCTGTCGCGCGACGGATTCGAGGTTTTAGACGGGCTCCTCACATGCGACCCCAGCGAGCGTCTGACGGCGGCCGTGGCTCTCCAGTGCCCGTGGTTCACTGGCACCGCCTACGTCCCTGCCTCTGCTGCGTAGGATGCATGCTCTACGACTACCACCATTCTACATCATCGCTTCGGAGTCCATTTCTAGTCCTCGAGGGTACAAAGGTGATATGTTTTGTAATGTAATTTAGTCAGCAACGGAATTGTACCAAGCTTGCTGATGTAATGGAATTGCAATTTAGGATGTTGTGCAGGTCACTCTTCAACTAAACATGTCGACAGCAATTTCCCTGTTACTGTGCTATCAATACAGAAGTACTGCAATCTTGGAAGTTTCAAAATGTTACAGAAATGGCGATTAGAACATGGCAGTTCAGCATTATGACACACAAAAAGAACTGTACATTGTTTGTCTACAAGAGAGTAAAAAGGAGAAAAAGTTAACACACACACATAACTAATAAGCTTTACCTGAGAGGAAAACTTGCTACAGCCGCGAATCAACCTGTGGTTGAGTTGGTTAGGTGGACTGTGGTATCCCCAACCCACCAGGGTTCAAATCCTGGTGCTCGCATTATTCCTGGATTTATTTCAGGATTTCCGGCGATGCGCTTTCAGTGGGAGGAGACGTTCCCGTCGACGACGAGGCGCCTACGGTGACTTCGTAAATCTCAAGATGATATGCCGGCTCAGTCTCTCAGAGGTGCTCATAGGGGTAGGGTGTGCGTGTATGCGTTCATAGGGATGAGTGTATGCGCGTGTATATGAGCGCTTGTGTCTGTACTGATGCTCAAAAAAAAAAAACTTGCTACAGCCAGTTACATGTCTAACAAAAAAAGAGGATTGATCAAAGACCATCCATACATCTCATAACTATCACAGTTTTCACAGGATACAAGAGAGTAGTCCTTTTTCTAACCTAACAGAATGGATGTCAGAATAGTCCAAGGATACTGTTAGAAGGGATAGAGGGATATGCAGAATATGATGGATGTTTTATTGAGTCTCGACAGCAAGTGTATATATTGAGCACACGGCTTGGAGGGAAAGACGCCTCTCCTGGAAATAAGGTAGGAGGCGGATTACAAATCCTAGACTAACAAATACATGTAACCCAATTACATCCCTACCACCCCCCCCCCCCGCGCGCGCGCGCGCAGTCGTAGCGGTAGCGTCGCAGACAACAGGAGTGTCGCGGGTGGTCAGACTGGAGAGAATATCACCCGAGGGGCTGACCCCCCCATGCGTAGTCGCAGCGGGAGCGTCGTGGGCGATGTCGCGTCGCGGACGCGCTGACTGTAGAGGAAGCCGGCGAGTTGCTCAAGCGAGGTGATAGCCCTTTATGCCATTGTCGAGGTAGCCGAGAGAGTGAGTGGTGTAGCCATGGTCGAGGTAACCGTGCGAAGAACGCCGTGGTCGATGTCGAGTCGGGGTGGCCGATGTCGAGAAAGTCGTCGTGGGCGCAAGGAGGCGTTGTGTTAGTCATGGGCGCAGTGGTGTCGAAGAAGTGGTGCGCCGGGAAGAAGACGTTGTTGATGATGCTGAAGGAAATATGCCCTAGAGGCAATAATAAAGTTGTTATTTATATTTCCTTATATCATGATAAATGTTTATTATTCATGCTAGAATTGTATTAACCGGAAACTTGATGCATGCGTGAATACATAGACAAAACAGAGTGTCCCTAGTATGCCTCTACTTGACTAGCTCGTTAATCAAATATGGTTAAGTTTCCTAATCATAAACATGTGTTGCCATTTGATGAACGGGGTCACACCATTAGGAGAATGATGTGATGGACAAGACCCATCTGTTAGCTTAGCATAATGATTGTTAAATTTTATTGCTATTGCTTTCTTAATGCCTTATACATATTCCTTTAACTATGAGATTATGCAACTCCCGAATACCGGAGGAACACCTTGTGTGCTATCAAACGTCACAACGTAGCTGGATGATTATAAACATGCTCTACAGGTGTCTCCGAAGGTGTTTGTTGGGTTGGCATAGATCGAGATTAGGATTTGTCACTCCGAGTATCGGAGAGGTATCTCTGGGCCCTCTCGGTAATGCACATCACTATAAGCCTTGCAAGCAATGTGACTAATGAGTTAGTTACGGGATGATGCATTATGGAACGAGTAAAGAGACTTGCCGGTAACGAGATTGAACTAGGTATGAGGATATCGACGATCTAATCTCAGGCAAGTAACATACCGATGACAAAGGGAATAACGTATGTTGTTATTGCGGTTTGACCGATAAAGATCTTCGTAGAATATGTAGGAACCAATATGAGCATCCAGGTTCCGCTATTGAATATCGATCGGAGACGTGTCTCGATCATGTCTACATAGTTCTCGAACCCGTAGGGTCCGCACGCTTAATGTTTGATGACGGTTTGTATTATGAGTTATGTGTTTTGGAGACCGAAGATTGTTCAGAGCCCCGGATGAGATCACGGACATGCCGATGAGTCTCAAAATGGTCAAGAGGTAAAGATTGATATTTTTTGAGAATTAGAGCAACTCAGCTACTCAGCGGGGTGATACATTCAGATGACATCAGATTTTGGAGGCTAGCCGGGACGTCCGCTATTAGCATTTGATCGCCAGAACTTCTGTGTAGGGCAGCCAGTCCATGCGCCAAGGCATTGTTGCACCTCTTCACATGGCTGATATTGCATGTAGAAAAACTTCCCATCGCCTGCTTGATGTCCATTATCAGTCCATAGCTGGCAGAGCGTGGATGGGTTTGTGCTTCTATTTCCTTGACTATCGCTGTTATCCATTTCGAGTATCACCCGACCATTGTACAGGCCGCCGGTGTGTGCAAGCCGACCAGGGCAGCTCTTGCTTCAGCTTCATCCACTCCTCTGCTGCGTAGGCCCTGGATTCGGAGAAGAGCACTCTGCCTCTTTCGTCTCTGGCTATTTCTCCTGCAGCGCAAACTCCAGTTTCAACCACAAACACTGCATCTGTGTTCAGCTTTATTGTCCCCTGTACGGGGGGAGCCCTGCACCTGCTCGGGTTCACGTCGGGTCTTGGTTTAGGCGCACTCCCTCCTTTGGGTTTTTTTCCATCTGACCCCACCTCCATCTCGGCTCCCGCCAATCTGAACTCTTCCTCATACTTTTCTAAGAATTAGACTGATGAGCTGATTGACTGTCTACCTTCGCTGGGGATGCAATCCTCCCAAAGATGCCGGCAGTGCCACAAAAGAAGCAGCACTTTTGCTCACATGTCCTCATTCTCCGAGTCAAGTAAGACTTGCAGCCAATCCTCCCCAGTATATCTGAACTTTTTCTCAGGCGAGAGGACCCAGATTTCTCTCATGGCCCTTCTCAAACCTCTACTTTTGGTGCACTCAACAACTGCGTGGTACGCATTCTCCATCCCATGACCGCAAATGCTGCACGTTGCATCTGTCTCAAGGGTGCGTTTGTGCTTGTTTTCTTTAGCGGCTAGTGTATTTGTAGCCACTCGCCACACGAATATCCGCACTTTCCCTGCCACTTTAGCTTTCCAAATCAGGTCACATATGCTCTGATCGGCGGCATCCCTTGTAGAACTAGAAGGGGAGGGCTCCTGTTGGGCAAGTTTTGTAGCTAACTTGTACATGCTCTTAACCGTAAAGACTCTGTTGCTTTCATAATGCCAGGAAAGTTGGTCTCTTACATTCGAGCTTGGGATCGTGAGTTTGCATATCTCGTCAGCATCGAAAGGGCAGAAGATCTAGCGGATGAGGCCTTCGTTCCATTCCTTCCTCTCTAGGCTCATAAGTTGATTCACCCAGCGGAGTCTGGACCTCCTTATGAATGCAGCCGTCATGAGACCCTCCCTTCTAGGCAACCACTGATCTCGTTGGATTTGTATACTTTTTTCATCTCCAACCCTCCATATTATCCCCTTTTTCAGTAGCTGCAATCCAAACTCGATGCCCATCCACACTGGTGAAACATCTGATGCATAGACAATGTCTAGGATATTTCCATTGGGGTAATACTTTGACTTAAGAACTCTCGCACAGAGGCTATCAGGGTTTTGGACTAGTCTCCACCCTTGCTTTGCGAGGAGTGAAGGAAATATGCCCTAGAGGCAATAATAAAGTTATTATTTATTTCCTTATATAATGATAAATGTTTATTATTCATGCTAGAATTGTATTAACCAGAAACATGATACATGTGAATACATAGACAAACAGAGTGTCACTAGTATGCCTCTACTTGACTAGCTTGTTAATCAAAGATGGTTATGTTTCCTAGCCATAGACAAAGAGTTGTCATTTGATTAACGGGATCACATCATTAGGAGAATGATGTGATTGACTTGACCCATTCCGTTAGCTTAGCACTTGATCGTTTAGTATGTTGCTATTGCTTTCTTCATGACTTATACATGTTCCTATGACTATGAGATTATGCAACTCCCGTTTACCGGAGGAACACTTTGTGTGCTACCAAACGTCGCAACGTAACTGGGTGATTATAAAGGTGCTCTACAGGTGTCTCTGAAGGTACTTGTTGGGTTGGCGTATTTCGAGATTAGGATTTGTCACTCCGATTGTCGGAGAGGTATCTCTGGGCCCACTTGGTAATGCACATCACTTAAGCCTTGCAAGCATTGCAACTCATGAGTTAGTTGCGGGATGATGTATTACAGAACGAGTAAAGAGACTTGCCGGTAACGAGATTGAACTAGGTATTGGGATACCTCGATCGAATCTCGGGCAAGTAACATACCGATGACAAAGGGAACAACGTATATTGTTATGCGGTTTGACCAATAAAGATCTTCGTTGAATATATGGGAGCCAATATGAGCATCCAGGTTCCGCTATTGGTTATTGACTGGAGACATGTCTCGGTCATGTCTACATTGTTCTCGAACCCGTAGGATCTGCACGCTTAAAGTTTGATGACGGTTATATTATGAGTTTATGTGTTTTGATGTACCGAAGGTAGTTCGGAGTCCCGGATGTGATCACGGACATGACGAGGAGTCTCGAAATGGTCGAGACATGAAGATTGATATATTGGACGACTATATTCAGACACCAGAATGGTTTCGGGGGTTATCGGATATATACCGGAGTACCGGGGGGTTACCGGAACCCCCCGGAGGTTATTGGGCCTCATGGGCCCAAGTGGTGGAAGAGGAGAGGCGGCCAAGGGGCAGCCGCGCGCCCCCTTTCCTTTCCCCTCTCTCTCCTTCCCTCTCCTCTCCTACTCCAACTTGGAAAGGGGGGAGTCCTACTCCCGGTGGGAGTAGGACTCCTCATGGGCCGCACCAAGGGTGGCCGGCCCCCTCCCCCTCCTCCACTCCTTTATATACGGGGAGGGAGGCACCACCTAGAGACACAACAATTGATCCCTCGGATCTCTTAGCCATGTGCGGTGCCCCCCTCCACCATAATCCACCTCGGTCATATCGTAGCGGTACTTAGGCGAAGCCCTGCGTCGGTAGAACATCATCATCGTCACCACACCGTCGTGCTGACAGAACTCTCCCTCAAAGTTCGACTGGATCGGAGTTCGAGGGACGTCATCGAGTTGAACATGTGCTGAACTTGGAGGTGCCGTGCGTTCGGTACTTGATTGGTTGGATCGTGAAGACGTATGACTACATCAACCGCGTTGTGCTAACGCTTCCGCTTTCAGTCTATGACGGTACATGGACACACTCTCCCCTCTCGTTTCTATGCATCACCATGATCTTGCGTGTGCATAGGATTTTTTTTGAAATTACTACGTTCCCCAATAGTGGCATCAGAGCCAGGATTTATGCTTGATGTTATATGCACGAGTAGAACAAAAGTGAGTTGTGGGCGATACAAGTCATACTGCTTACCAGCATGTCATACTTTGGTTCGGCGGTATTGTTGGATGAAGCGGCCCGGACCGACATTACGCGTACGCTTACGCGAGACTGGTTCTACCGACGTGCTTTGCACACAGGTGGCTGGCGGGTGCTAGTTTCTCCAACTTTAGTTGAACCGAGTGTGGCTACGCCCGGTCCATGAGAAGGTTAAAACAACACCAACTTGACGAACTATCTTTGTGGTTTTGATGCGTAGGTAAGAACGGTTCTTGCTCAGCCCGTAGCAGCCACGTAAAACTTGCAAGTACAAAGTAGAGGACGTCTAACTTGTTTTTGCAGGGCATGTTGTGATGTGATATGGTTAAGGCATGATGCTATATTTTATTGTATGAGATGGTCATGTTTTGTAACCGAGTTATCGGCAACTGGCAGGAGCCATATGGTTGTCGCTTTATTGTATCCAATGCTATCACCCTATAATTGCTTTACTTTATCACTAAGCGGTAGCGATAGTCGTATAAGCAATAGTTGGCGAGACGACAACGATGCTACGATGGAGATCAAGGTGTCGCGGCGGTGACGATGGTGATCATGACGGTGCTTCGGAGATGGAGATCACAAGCACAAGATGATGATGGCCATATCATATCACTTATATTGATTGCATGTGATGTTTATCTTTTATGCATCTTATCTTGCTTTGATTGACGGTAGCATTATAAGATGATCTCTCACTAAATTTCAAGATAAAAGTGTTCTCCCTGAGTATGCACCGTTGCCAAAGTTCGTCGTGCCCAGACACCACGTGATGAGCGGGTGTGATAAGCTCTACGTCCAGTTACAACGGGTGCAAGCTAGTTTTGCACACGCAGAATACTCTGTTTAAACTTGACGAGCCTAACATATGCAGATATGGCCTCAGAACACTAAGACCGAAAGGTCAAGCGTGAATCATATAGTAGATATGATCAACATAGAGATGTTCACCATTGAAAACTACTCCATTTCATGTGATGATCGGTTATGGTTTAGTTGATTTGGATCACGTGATCACTTAGATGATTAGAGGGATGTCTATCTAAGTGGGAGGTCTTAAGTAATATGATTAATTGAACTTGAATTTATCATGAACTTAGTACCTGATTGTAGTTTGCATGTCTATGTTTGTTGTAGATAGATGGCTCGTGCTGTTGTTCCGTTAAATTTTAATGCATTCATTGAGAAAGCAAAGTTGAAAGATGATGGTAGCAATTACACGGACTGGGTCCATAACTTGAGGATTATCCTCATTGCTGTACAGAAGAATTACATCCTGGAGGCACCGCTAGGTGCCAAACCTGCTGCAGGAGCAACACCAGATGTTATGAACGTCTGGCAGAGCAAAGCTGATGACTACTTGATAGTTCAGTGTGCCATGCTTTACGGCTTAGAACCGGGACTTCAATGACGTTTTGAACGTCATGGAGCATATGAGATGTTCCAGGAGTTGAAGTTAATATTTCAAGCAAATGCCTGGATTGAGAGATATGAAGTCTCCAATAAGTTCTACAGCTGCAAGGTGGAGGAGAACAGTTATGTCAGTGAGCATATACTCAGAATGTATGGGTATAACAATCACTTGATTCAACAGGGAGTTAATCTTCCGGAAGATAGAGTCATTGACAGAATTCTTCAATCACTGCCACCAAGCTACAAGAGCTTCGTGATGAACTATAACATGCAAGGGATGGATAAGACGATTCTCGAGCTCTTCGCAATGCTAAAGGCCGCGGAGGTAGAAATCAAGAAGGAGCATCAAGTGTTGATGGTCAATAAGACCACCAGTTTCAAGAAACAGGGCAAAGGGAAGAAGAAGGGGAACTTCAAGAAGAACAGCAAACAAGTTGCTGCTCAGGAGAAGAAACCCAAGTCTGGACCTAAGCCTGAGACTGAGTGCTTCTACTGCGAGCAGACTGGTCACTGGAAGCGGAACTGCCCCAAGTATTTGGCAGATAAGAAGGATGGCAAGGTGAACAAAGGTATATGTGATATACATGTTATTGATGTGTACCTTACCAGAGCTCGCAGTAGCACCTGGGTATTTGATACTGGTTCTGTTGCTAATATTTGCAACTCGAAACAGGGACTACGGATTAAGCGGACACTGGCTAAGGACGAGGTGATGATGCGCGTGGGAAACGGTTTCAAAGTCGATGTGATCGCCGTCGGCACGCTACCTCTACATCTACCTTCAGGATTAGTATTAGACCTAAATAATTTTTATTTGGTGCCAGCGTTGAGCATGAACATTATATCTGGATCTTGTATGATGCGAGACGGTTATTCATTTAAATCAGAGAATAATGGTTGTTCTATTTATATGAGTAATATCTTTTATGATCATGCACCCTTAAAGAGTGGTCTATTTTTGATGAATCTCGATAGTAGTGATACACATATTCGTAATGTTGAAGCCAAAAGATGCAGAGTTGATAATGATGGTGCAACTTATTTGTGGCACTGCCGTTTGGGTCATATTGGTGTAAAGCGCATGAAGAAACTCCATACTAATGGACTTTTGGAATCACTTGATTATGAATCACTTGGTACTTGCGAACCATGCCTCATGGGCAAGATGACTAAAACGCCGTTCTCCGGAACTATGGAGCGAGCAACTGATTTGTTGGAGATCATACATACTGATGTATGTGGTCCAATGAATGTTGAGGCTCTCGGCGGGTATTGTTATTTTCTCACCTTCACAGATGATTTAAGCAGATATGGGTATATCTACTTAATGAAACATAAGTCTGAAACATTTGAAAAGTTCAAAGAATTTCAGAGTGAAGTTGAAAATCATCGTAACAAGAAAATAATTTTTCTGCGATCTGATCGTGGAGGAGAATATTTGAGTTACGAGTTTGGTCTACATTTGAAACAATGCGGAATAGTTTCGCAACTCACGCCACCTGGAACACCGCAGCGTAATGGTGTGTCTGAACGTCGTAATCATACTTTACTAGATATGGTGCAATCTATGATGTCTCTTACTGATTTACC
This sequence comes from Aegilops umbellulata, assembly GCA_032464435.1. Taxonomy (NCBI): domain Eukaryota; kingdom Viridiplantae; phylum Streptophyta; class Magnoliopsida; order Poales; family Poaceae; genus Aegilops; species Aegilops umbellulata. The sequence goes on along the minus strand of CP136054.1, from coordinate 117,419,548 downwards.
GCTATCGTTTTGGGGTTATGCTTTAGAGACGGCCGCATTCACGTTAAATAGGGCACCATGAAAAATCCATTGAGACGACGCCTTATGAACTATGGTTTGGCAAGAAACCAAACTTGTCGTTTCTTAAAGTTTGGGGCTGCGATGCTTATGTGAAAAAGCTTCAACCTAGGAAGCTCGAACCCAAGTCGGAGAAATGTGTCTTCATAGGATACCCAAAGGAAACTGTTGGGTACACCTTCTACCACAGATCCGAAGGCAAGACATTCATTGCCAAGAATGGATCCTTTCTAGAGAAGGAGTTTCTCTCAAAAAAAGTGAGTGGGAGGAAAGTAGAACTTGATGAGGTAACTGTACCTGCTCCCTTATTGGGAAGTAGTTCATCACAGAAATCTGTTCCTGTGACTCCTACACCAATTAGTGAGGAAGCCAATGATGATGATCATGTAACTTCAGATCAAGTTACTACCGAACCTCGTAGGTCAAAATGAGTAAGATCCGCACCAGAGTGGTACGATAATCCTGTTCTGAAGGTCATGTTACTTGATCTTGACGAACCTACGAACTATGAGGAAGCGATGATGAGCCCAGATTCCGCAAAGTGGCTTGAGGCCATGAAATCTGAGATGGGATCCATGTATGAGAACAAAGTGTGGACTTTGGTTGACTTGCCAGATGATCGGCAAGCCATCAAGAATAAATGGATCTTCAAGAAGAAGACTGACACTGACGGTAATGTTACTGTCTATAAAGCTCGACTTGTTGCAAAAGGTTTTCGACAAGTTCAAGGGATTGACTACGATGAGACCTTCTCACCCGTAGCGATGCTTAAGTTTGTCCGAATCATGTTAGCAATAGCCGCATTTTATGATTAATAAATTTGGCAAATGGATGTCAAAACTGCATTCCTGAATGGATTTCTGGAAGAAGAGTTGTATATGATGCAACCGGAAGGTTTTGTCGATCCAAAGGGAGCTAACAAAGTGTGCAAGCTCCAGCGATCCATTTATGGACTGGTGCAAGCCTCTCGGAGTTGGAATAAACGTTTTGATAGTGTGAACAAAGCATATGGTTTTATACAGACTTTTGGAGAAGCCTGTATTTACAAGAAAGTGAGTGGGAGCTCTGTAGCATTTCTGATATTATATGTGGATGACATATTGTTGATTGGAAATGATATAGAATTTCTGGATAGCATAAAAGGATATTTTGAATAAGAGTTTTTCAATGAAGGACCTCGGTGAAGCTGCTTATATATTGGGCATCAAGATCTATAAAGATAGATCGAGACGCTTAATTGGACTTTCACAAAGCACATACCTTGACAATGTTTTGAAGAAGTTCAAAATGGATCAAGCAAAGAAAGGGTTCTTGCCTGTGTTACAAGGTGTGAAGTTGAGTAAGACTCAATGCCCGACCGCTGTAGAAGATAGACAGAAAATGAAAGATGTTCCCTATGCTTCAGCCATAGGCTCTATCATGTATGCAATGCTGTGTACCAGACCTGGTGTGTGCCTTGCTATTAGTTTAGCGGGGAGGTACCAAAGTAATCCAAGAGTGGATCACTGGAAAACGGTCAAGAACATCCTGAAATACCTGAAAAGGACTAAGGATATGTTTCTCGTTTATGGAGGTGACAAAGAGCTCGTCGTAAATGGTTACGTCGATGCAAGCTTTGACATTGATCCGGACGATTCTAAATCGCAAAACGGATACGTGTTTTTATTGAACGGTGGAGCTGTTAGTTGGTGAAATTCTAAACAAAGCGTCATAGCGGGATCTACACGTGAAGCGGAGTACATAGCTACTTCAGAAGCAGCAAATGAAGGAGTCTGGACGAAGGAGTTCATATCCAATCTAGGTGTCATACCTAGTGCTTCGGGTCCAATGAAAATCTTTTGTGACAATACTGGTGCAATTGCTTTGGCAAAGGAATCCAGATTTCACAAGAGAACAAAGCACATCAATTGATGCTTCAACTCTATTGGGGATCAAGTCCAGGTGGGAGACATAGAGATTTGAAAGATACATACGGATCTGAATGTTGCAGATCCGTTGATTAAGCCTCTTCCACGAGCAAAACATGATCAGCCCCAAGGCTCCATGGGTGTTAGAATCATTACTGTGTAATCTAGATTATTGACTCTAGTGCAAGTGGGAGACTAAAGGAAATATGCCCTAGAGGCAATAATAAAGTTATTATTTATTTCCTTATATCATGACAAATTTTATTATTCATGCTAGAATTGTATTAACCGAAAACATGATACATGTGTGAATACATAGACAAACAGAGTGTCACTAGTATGCCTCTACTTGACTAGCTCGTTAATCAAAGATGGTTATGTTTCCTAGCCATAGACAAAGAGTTCTCATTTGATTAACGAGATCACATCATTAGGAGAATGATGTGATTGACTTGACCCATTCCGTTAGCTTAGCACTTGATTGTTTAGTATGTTGCTATTGCTTTCTTCATGAGTTATACATGTTCCTATGACTATGAGATTATGCAACTCCCGTTTACCGGAGGAACACTTTGTGTGCTACCAAACGTCACAACGTAACTAGGTGATTATAAAGGTGCTCTACAGGTGTCTCCGAAGGTACTTGTTGGGTTGGCGTATTTCGAGATTAGGATTTGTCACTCTGATTGTCGGAGAGGTATCTCTGGGCCCACTCAGTAATGCACATCACTTAAGCCTTGCAAGCATTGCAACTCATGAGTTAGTTGCGGGATGATGTATTACGGAACGAGTAAAGAGACTTGCCGGTAACGAGATTGCACTAGGTATTGAGATATCGACGATCGAATCTCGGGCAAGTAACATACCGATGACAAAGTGAACAATGTATGTTGTTATGCGGTTTGATCGATAAAGATCTCCGTAGAATATGTGGGAGCCAATATGAGCATCCAGGTTCCGCTATTGGTTATTGACCGGAGACGTGTCTTGGTCATGTCTACATAGTTCTCGAACCCGTAGGGTCCGCACGCTTAAAGTTCGATGACGGTTATATTATGAGTTTATGTGTTTTGATGTACCGAAGTTAGTTCGGAGTCCCGGATGTGATCACGTACATGACGAGGAGTCTCGAAATGGTCAAGACATGAAGATTGATATATTGGACGACTATATTCGGACACCGGAATGGTTCCGGGGGTTATCGGATATATGCCGGAGTACCGGGGGGGGGGGGGGTTACCGGAACCCCCCGGAGGTTATTGGGCCTCATGGGCCCAAGTGGTGGAAGAGGAGAGGCGCCCAAGGGGCAGCCGCGTGCCCCTCCCCCCCAAGTCGGAATTGGACAAGGAGGGGGGGGGGGCGCCCCCCCTTTCCTTTCCCTCTCTCTCTCCTTCCCTCTCCTCTCCTACTCCAACATGGAAAGGGGGGAGTCCTACTCCCGGTGGGAGTAGGACTCCTCATGGGATGCGCCAAGGGTGGCCGTTCCCCTCCCCCTCCTCCACTCCTTTATATACACGGAGGGAGGCATCCCCTAGAGACACAACAATTGATCCCTTGGATCTCTTAGCCGTGTGCGGTGCCCCCCCACCATAATCCACCTCGGTCATATCGTAGCGGTGCTTAGGCGAAGCCCTGCGTCGGTAGAACATCATCATCGTCACCACGCCATCATGCTGACGGAACTCTCCCTCAAAGCTCGGCTAGATCGGAGTTTGAGGGACGTCATCGAGTTGAACGTGTGCTGAACTTGGAGGTGCCGTGTGTTCGGTACTTGATCGGTTGGATTGTGAAGATGTACGACTACATCAAGCGCGTTGTGCTAACGCTTCCGCTTTCGGTCTACAAGGGTACGTGGACACACTCTCCCCTCTCGTTGCTATGCATCACCATGATCTTGCCTGTGCATAGGAATTTTTTTGAAATTACTACGTTCCCCAACAAGGAGTGCCTGGTTAAAGAGGTGCATATCTCTGAACCCAATACCCCCATTCCTCTTCGGTTTTGTCATACGGTCCCAAGACATCCAGTGGACCTTTCTATTCCCATCTTCGTCCCCCACCAAAAATCTCTTATCATTCTCTCGTACTTCTCACAATACCCTTTGGATAGCATGAACACACTCATTGTATATGTAGGAAGGCCCTGGACCACTGATTTGACATGGACCTCTTTAGTCGAATAAGACATAAACCCTTCCGACTAGTTGTTGCATCTTTTCCCAAATTTGTCCAGTATCGGTTGAAATTGGTCATCCTTCATTCTCCCTTTCGGTGTCGGCAAACCTAGGTACTTGCTTTCAAATGTACTCCCTGAAAGTGCAACTATCCCTGGGTGGTTTTGGTAATTCCTAACAACATATAGCTCATTGAGCTAACATTATTCCAAGATTAATATTTCAGGAAAAGCTCAATGAATGGCATGGCATGGATGAGGAAAGTGGACCCCTCAAAATACTAAGGACAAAAAGTTTGGCTCAAGCTTAAAGCTCAAGACTCTACATTTTATATTTTAGTGATCCAAGATCACATTGAGTCTATAGGAAAAGCCAATACTATCAAGGAGGGATGAGGTGTTGCTTAATGAGGTTCTTGCTTCTGAGTGCTTAGTGATATGCTCCAAAACCCTCAACTATCTTCCCACATCCACATATGACCTAAACCAAAAGTCAAACTCGGCCCCACCGATTCTTTCTATCCGGCGCCACCGAGTTCAGATGTCATAGCCACTGCCACAAACCCTAGGCAAATCGGTTTCACCGATAGGGATCTCGGTCTCACCGAGATGGGATTGTAATCTCTCTGTTTCCCTTCGTAACGTTTCGGTCCTACCGAGATGAGCGATCGGTCCCACTGAGATTGCAATGTAAACTCTCTTTTTCCCTTTTGTAACATTTCGGTCTCACCGAGATGAGCGGATCGGTCCCACCGAGTTTACCTGACCAACTCTCTGGTTAGCTTATTACCAAAATCGGTCCCACCGAGTTTGTGTAATCGGTCTCACCGAGATTACGTTATGCCCTAACCCTAACCATATCGGTCCTACCGAGTTGCATCTTAGTCCCACCAAAAATCCTAACGGTAACTAGGTTTACTAAATTGGTCCGACCGAGTTTCTCAATTCGGTCTCACCGAGATTGGTAAATTGTGTGTAACGGTTAGATTTTGTGTGGAGGCTATATATACCCCTCCACCCACTCTTCATTCGTGAAGAGAGCCATCAGAACATATCTACACTTCCAATACACATTTTCTGAGAGAGAACCACCTACTCATGCGTTGAGGCCAAGATATTCCATTCCCACCATATGAATCTTGATCTCTAGCCTTCCCCAAGTTGCTTTCCACTCAAATCTTCTTTCCACCAAATCCAAATCCTGTGAGAGAGAGTTGAGTGTTGGGGAGACTATCATTTGAAGCACAAGAGCCAGGAGTTCATCATCAACACACCATTTGTTACTTCTTGGAGAGTGGTGTCTCCTAGATTGGCTAGGTGTCACTTGGGAGCCTCCGACAAGATTGTGGAGTTGAACCAAGGAGTTTGTAAGGGCAAGGAGATCGCCTACTTCGTGAAGATCTACCGCTAGTGAGGCAAGTCCTTCGTGGGCGATGGCCATGATGGAATAGACAAGGTTGCTTCTTCGTGGACCCTTCGTGGGTGGATCCCTCCGTGGACTCGCGCAACCGTTACCCTCCGTGGGTTGAAGTCTCCATCAACGTGGATGTACGATAGCACCACCTATCGGAACCACGACAAAAACATCCATGTCTCCAATTGCGTTTGAATTATCCAAAACCCTTCCCTTTACATTCTTGCAAGTTGCATGCTTTACTTTCCGCTGCTCATATACTCTTTGCATGCTTGCTTGAATTGTGTTAAGATTGCTTGAATTGTGTTAAGATTGCTTGACTTGTGCTAAGATAGCTAAAATCTGCTAAAGACTAAAATTGGGAAAAGGATAGATTTTTAATTGGTCAAGTAGTCTAATCACCCCCCTCTAGACATATTTTCGATCCTACAAGTGGTATCAGAGCTTTGGTCTCCATTTGCTTTGATTTCCATAGCTTTTGGTGGTCATAGCCTTGGTTTCACAACCTAGGAGAGTATGGCGTCTAGGGAGGGAAATTATCACCGTAGAGGTCCTTACTCTGTTGGTACTAATTTTGCTAGTTGGAAGCATAAGATGAAAATGCATATTCTTGGACATAACCCTGCCGTTTGGGCTATTGTGTGTATTGGCTTGCAAGGTGAATTCTTTGATGGGAAAGAACTGAATCGTGAAGCCACCGTGGAAGAGTTGAAAATGTTGCAATACAACGCTCAAGCTTGTGATATCCTCTTCAACGGATTGTGCCCGAAGAATTCAACAAAATCAGTCGTCTTGAGAATGCAAAGGAAATTTGGGATACTTTGATTGACATGCATGAAGGTACCGACTCCGTCAAGGAATCCAAGTTGGACGTGCTTCAAAGTCAACTTGACAAGTTCAAAATGAAGGATGGTGAAGGTGTCGCTGAAATGTACTCTAGGCTTGCTCTTATCACAAATGAGATTGCCGGCTTAGGAAGTGAAGAGATGACCGACAAATTCATCATCAAGAAAATCCTAAGAGTCTTGGGTGGAAAATATGATACCGTGTGCACATTGATTCAAATGATGCCCAATTATAAAGATCTCAAGCCAACGGAAGTCATTGGAAGAATTGTTGCTCATGAGATGTCACTCAAGGATAAAGAGGAACTTCACAACAAATCAAGTGGTGCTTACAAAGCCTCATGTGAAGCCCCCACATCATCAAATGAGAAACAAATCTTCAATGAAGAATTGAGCTTAATGGTGAAGAACTTCAACAAGTTGTACAAGAGTAGAAGCAAAGAGAGAAGCTCCAAGTCAAGGTCCTACAATGACAAAAGATCCTCTAGTCGAGAGTGAAACTGCTACAATTGTGGAAGGCCCGGACACTATTCCAATGAGTGTGCCCTCCCTACAAGAAAAGAGAGGATTCTCCCAAGAGAAGAAGTAGAAGATAAGAATCACCACCTAGAGAAATAAGGAGTAGAGATGATCGTTATGAACGAAGACCCTCACGGAGAAGCAAGGATTCGGAAAGAAAGGACAAGTCATCAAGGAGCTACACAAAACGAAGACATCAAGCTCATGTTGGTGAATGGGTATCCGGCTCCGACTCCGACAACCACTCCGAGATAAGCTATCACTCCGACTCCGAATATACTCAAGATGAAGGTGTTGCCGGTCTAGCACTTGTGTCAACCAACTCCTACGACATATTTGATTCACCAAATGAAGGAATTGGGAGATGCTTCATGGCCAAAGGTCCAAAGGTATCACACCCCGAGTATGTTGATTTCAATAGTGATGAAGATGACTTGTTAGGCGATGATGATTTACTTGTTGACAACTCTAGTGATGAATACTATGATGAAATGTCAATTAATCATGCTAATCAAGATGAAACGAATGACAATGATAAGAATAAGATTGAGTCTCTAACTAAAGAACTAAACACTCTTAAGTTAGCTCATGAAACTATCTTAGGAGATCATCAAGAACTTTTAAGGACCCATGAGAAATTACGCTTTGAAAAGTTCAACCTTGAGCAAGAGCATGAGTTCTTAAAAGCAATCAATGAAGATCTTTGTAAAAAAAGTTCTTCTTACATTGCCAAGCGTTTACTCTTATCCACTTACATGCCTCAAGTCAAGTCTAGTAACAAGTACAAGAAAGATTCTTCCTCTAGTAGTAACAATAATCATGCCAAATCAAATGTTGTTGCTTATAGTAGTTCTCTTGATTCCACTAATGATTCTCTTAGCCAAGTTACACTTGAGCAAGAAAATAGCTTACTGAAGGGAATTATAGATAAAGGTGTCTACAAGAGTCTTGCCAGGAGTAAGCAATTCGAGGAAATTGTACGCAAGCAAGGAAGGCATTGGAAGAACGAAGGTGTTGGTTTTGAACGAAAGTTCAATGCCAATGGAGTTGAATGGGAAGAAGATCAATACCCCAAGATGAAGTTTGTTCCTCAACAAGAGAAGTATGATCCTACTTCTTTCAAAGCGACACAAGCTCAAGATGATCTTCCACCACAAGACCACAAGCAAAAAGGGAAGGACAAGCTTCAAGAGGAAATTGATGCATTTGAAGAAGCTCCTAAGGCCTTGGTCAAGTGGGTTCCCAAGACTACTTCAAGTTCCACTTCATCAAGTACAACTACAACTCCGAGGATTCCCATCAAGATGGTGTGGATCCCAAAGAAGAAGAACTAGAGAGTTCTTGAGGGTGACTCCGCCAACACACTTCACTCTTAATTTTGACAAGAACAAGTGTAATCAACTTCCACATCTTGCACTAGTTCAAGGAGTAACAAACCCTCTTGTTGGTAAGACAAGGGACAAGGTAACCTAAAGCTTTCATAGATATCATCTTGTGTGTGCATCACTCTATGTCTATGAATATCCTTGTTTGTTCCTTGTGGGACTAACCTGTGTAGGTATTGAAAGTGCAACTCACTCCATAGGATAGCTCCAAATGATCTACATCAACTTTGAGCATCCACATCTTCAACATCTACATGAAGTCATCATCGACAAAACCCAAGGTTAGTTCATCCCTCTTAAGGGAGATCTCACATCTAGGGGGAGCTTTACTCTAAAAATTGAGCTAAAGCAACTCTAATGGTGTGAACACAACAATGCTTTATGTAAAAGTGGTAACCCCACTTGTGCTCAAACGATGAGTATGACCTATGATCAAGTGTTCTCACTTGACTCCTAAGTCTATATACTCATATATAGATGACCTAGTCATCGCCAATTGCTTGATAGATGCTAGAATTGGTTGTGCATGCTTTGCCACATATTTCAATTGCCTTTTTACTATGTGAGCATGTTGATTGCATATTTTACTCATTCGAGGACATCCACTTGTTGTTTTGATTGATTGGTTTCTTTTCTTTTGCCAAGTGGATGGACAAGAATGCCTAAGAACCTTCTCTAGCTATCTATGCTTTTCTCGTCTCAAACTCTATTCATGCTACATCACAAAATTTGATCAAGTCAGATTCGAACCACTCTGTGTGAGGAGCACTCGGAGTCCCCGATTTGTAATAGACTTAAAATTCCAAAACTTCTTTGTGCGTTTCGGTCTGACCGATTCACCCATTTCGGTCATACCGAGATCACTAAGTCGATCTAGGTTTTCAATCTCGGTGCAACCGATTTGAACTTTTTGGTCACACCGAGTTGTTCCACTCGGTCACACCGACAGGGTCGGGCTATATATACCCACGGGCAAAATTTTGGAAATTTCTCCGAACTCTTTCGCCCGCGCTTAGCCCACTCTGCCTCAAGGGTCTCCGGATCGTCCTCCTCGTTGCTAGTTGCCTCCTGCCGCTGGTCTCCGCCGCCGTCAATGGAAATCAACCCCGTCGTTACCGCCGTAGCAAGTTCATCATCGAACTAGGGTATGAACTTGATCACTGTGCTATCCTTATCCGATTCCTAGCATATTGTGTTCGCCATGAATCTTGCCACAATTGAAACGATCTTATCCAGTCAAAACACTCCGTAGATTAGAGATGAATTGAAAATTTAGGGTTAGGTTTCCGCTGAAACCATCTCGGACCGTCCGAGTGGTGGAACTTGGTACCATCGATACGGCTCAGGCCATTGCACATGAGATTCTCGGTCTGATCGAGAATTGAAAATCGGTGTGACCGAGTTCAGGACTTTGTGAAACCCTAGCAGTCTCGGTGCCACCGAACTATGACTCGGTCTGACCGAGTTCACCAGTTTAGGTTCCAAAAGCTGCTTCGGTATCACCGAGTTTACAAATCGGTTGATCCGAAATGCTTTCTGAGGAAAACTAGAACTAAGTTTTTGATTCATTCTTTTGCAAAAACTTCTGTATTTTGTGATGCTTATCCACTCTACCTCATCTACAATCTATTCACAGGGTCAGCTGTCAGTGTTTGCATCATGTCTGATCAGAGTGACAGTCAGAACAAGTCAGAGGAGTAGGTTCACATGAGTGAGGGCACTAGTCCCTCTAGCAGCTCAGATGAAGGAAGTAGGAGCACTCCCAGCAACTTGCCCAAAGCTGCCACCAGAACAAGGAAGAAGAGAACTTTAGAGTCTGAGGATGAAGACTATGTGGCAGTTGAGGATGATGCCACATCAAAGAAGAAAGTGCTGAAAAAGGAGTACGGCTCAGCTGCAGCCACTAAGCCAGGTATGCAGAAGAAGGCACCTGCAAGGAGAGTTCCCACTTCCAAACCTAGGAAGGTTGCCACTGGAGAAACCATAAAGTTTACCATTGAGTCAGAAGAGGAAGCTAGTGGCCAAGAGAAGAAGAAGAAGAAGAAGAAGAAGAAGAAGAAGAAGAAGAAGAAGAAGAAGAAGAAGAAGAAGAAGAAGAAGAAGAAGAAGAAGAAGAAGAAGAAGAAGAAGAAGAAGAAGAAGAAGAAGAAGAAGAAGAAGAAGAAGAAGAAGAAGAAGAAGAAGAAGAAGAAGAAGAAGAAGAAGAAGAAGAAGAAGAAGAAGAAGAAGAAGAAGAAGAAGAAGAAGAAGAAGAAGAAGAAGAAGAAGAAGAAGAAGAAGAAGAAGAAGAAGAAGAAGAAGAAGAAGAAGAAGAAGAAGAAGAAGAAGAAGAAGAAGAAGAAGAAGAAGAAGAAGAAGAAGAAGAAGAAGAAGAAGAAGAAGAAGAAGAGGAAGAGGGTGCTGCACCAGCACCTAAAGCCCAGAAGCTTATGGGTGATGATATCAGGACAGGGGCTGCATCATCAAAGCCCAAAGAAGCACCCAAAGGTGCCTCCAAGCACAAGATTGCACCAAAGAGGAATACTAGAAATATATCTGCTGCTGAGAAGAACAGGGCCCCAGTGCGACTGTAGCTAAAGAAGAAGATGAAGAGCATGTTTTGAGAAAATTGAAGCCACAAATTCCAGACCACAATGATGCTCATCCTGTGGCTGAGAACATGAAGATTAGGAGAGACTCAGGGCTGAGGAAATGGAGAGAGGCAGATCCATATGCTACCAGAAGGAGAACTGCTGTGGATTACAGGTTCCACACCAAGGAACAGCAGGATTTCTATGAGATAGTGCTGCTTGGCAAGAAACCTATAGTGTGTGACATGAGGTGGGTCGACTGGACCTACATGAAGGAGAATTAGGAACACTATCCTGGTGTGTATGACAGCTTCAAAGCTTGTGTAGTGGATGAGTTTGTGGCTCAAAAGCTCACTAAGTGTAATGATGAGCTTATCATGCAATTCTACTCCACAGCTCACTTCTTCCCAGATGGAAGAATTGTCCGGATGTCTGAAGGCACTAGATACCAGTCTACAGTTGCAGAATGGGCTCAGTTGATCAATGCCCCAAAAGAGCAAGACGATGACTTGGATATCTATGCCAAGAAGAAGAAGGATCACAACTCCATGGCTAACATGTACAAGGAAATTCCAGATGCAGACCTTGAGACTCACCAGCTTGGGTCAGTGAAACATCTGCTGTCAGGACTGCCTACTATCAACTGGATACTAAGGCATACACTTTTGCCCAAATCTGGAGATCACAGGATGATCAGAGGCCACTCCATAAATCTGCTACATATATTTGATGTGCCACAAAAGTTCAAGGTCATGAGTCTCATTGTTGAAACTATCAAGAGAACTGCTACAAACCAAAAGAGAAACTGTGGGTGTGCCCCACAGATCCAGGAATTGATTAACTCAAAGATGGGCACTGGCACATACTTGTTGGACAAGGAACACTTGGCCATCTATCCAGATTTTGAGGACAACCAAGTGGTTATGGATGAAGATGAACCATCCTCAGTACAAGCACAAGCCAAGAGGGAGAAGGCAAAGGCAGAGAAAGCTGCAAAGATGCCAACCCAGGAGGAGGCATCTCAGTATCTTCTAAAAAGCAAGCAAGATCAGCTTGGCTACTTGATTGCATCCACTCTAAGGATTGAGAAAGGACTGGCCACCCTGACTCGAAACCAGGAGAGCTTGGAAAGAATCATGGAGTAGAAGTTCTATGACATGGATGTGAAGGTCACTGAGATCCAGTCTGTTGTGGAGCAACTTCAAGATGACATGCAGGAGAGGAAGGGCAAGACAACAATTGAGGCATTTGCCAGAGTGCCTAGAGCTCAGAGGTCAACTGCAGTGCCAGTAACAGACACCAGAGCCACTTCATCTGCACCTGCTACAACTTCAGGGCCACCAGCTCCAGCATCTACTCCAACAACTCCATCTACTTCGACTGAAGCCTTCGTTCTTGGAGTTCTCCGGACACCACCACCTAAAGACCAAGCTTGAGAGACATTTTAGTGCTATGCATTTTCTATGAACTTTTTGGTAACTTGTTGCCAAAGGGGGAGAAAAATGTATAGATCATAGGCTTTGAGAGAGAGCGTTGCTTTTTATTCTCTCTTGCTTTGGTGGTTGAACTTTATTTGCTTGATTGAGATAATTTATGCTTGTGTGTGAAACTTGGATGATCATGTGTTTGATCATATGCTACATTAATGCTTTGCTTGTTGGATGACACTATCATTTTATCCCTATATGATCATTCACTTTGCTTGGTGATGAGTGCATGTATTTAATTATTATCATTTTGAACGCTCCACCAAGATGTATGTGACATGGAAGAGTAACCCATGATCCTAACTCATTGTGCATTTGCAGTCCAAAGCAAATCCTAATATGCACAAATTTAGGGGGAGCTCTTGCTTTTCACATACTTCTCAAAGTGACAATATGTTTCACTCTTATTATCATTTGTCTAAGCTTTGATTTATATGTTGTCATCAATTACCAAAAAGGGGGAGATTGAAAGTGCAACTATCCCTGGGTGGTTTTGGTAATTCCTAACAACATATAGCTCATTGAGCTAACATTATTCCAAGATTAATATTTCAAGAAAAGCTCAATGAATGGCATGGCATGGATGAGGAAAGTGGACCCCTCAAAATAGTAAGGACAAAAAGTTTGGCTCAAGCTTAAAGCTCAAGACTCTACATTTTATATTTTAGTGATCCAAGATCACATTGAGTCTATAGGAAAAGCCAATACTATCAAGGAGGGATGAGGTGTTGCTTAATGAGGTTCTTGCTTCTAAGTGCTTAGTGATATGCTCCAAAACCCTCAACTATCTTCCCACATCCACATATGACCTAAACCAAAAGTTAAACTTGGCCCCACCGATTCTTTCTATCCGGCGCCACCGAGTTCAGATGTCATAGCCACTGCCACAAACCCTAGGCAAATCGGTTTCACCGATAGGGATCTCGGTCTCACCGAGATGGGATTGTAATCTCTCTGTTTCCCTTCGTAACATTTCGGTCCTACCGAGATGAGCGATCGGTCCCATTGAGATTGCAATGTAAACTCTCTTTTTCCCTTTTGTAACATTTCGGTCTCACCGAGATGAGCGGATCGGTCCCACCGAGTTTACCTGACCAACTCTCTGGTTAGCTTATTACCAAAATCGGTCCCACCGAGTTTGTGTAATCGGTCTCACCGAGATTACGTTATGCCCTAACCCTAACCATATCGGTCCTACCGAGTTGCATCTTAGTCCCACCAAAAATCCTAACGGTAACTAGGTTTACTAAATCGGTCCGACCGAGTTTCTCAATTCGGTCTCACCGAGATTGGTAAATTGTGTGTAACGGTTAGATTTTGTGTGGAGGCTATATATACCCCTCCACCCACTCTTCATTCGTGAAGAGAGCCATCAGAACATATCTACACTTCCAATACACATTTTCTGAGAGAGAACCACCTACTCATGTGTTTAGGCCAATACATTCCATTCCCACCATATGAATCTTGATCTCTAGCCTTCCCCAAGTTGCTTTCCACTCAAATCTTCTTTCCACCAAATCCAAATCCTGTGTGAGAGAGTTGAGTGTTGGGGAGACTATCATTTGAAGCACAAGAGCCAGGAGTTCATCATCAACACACCATTTGTTACTTCTAGGAGAGTGGTGTCTCCTAGATTGGCTAGGTGTCACTTGGGAGCCTCCGACAAGATTGTGGAGTTGAACCAAGGAGTTTGTAAGGGCAAGGAGATCGCCTACTTCGTGAAGATCTATGCTAGTGAGGCAAGTCCTTCGTGGGCGATGGTCATGATGGAATAGACAAGGTTGCTTCTTCGTGGACCCTTCGTGGGTGGAGCCCTCCGTGGACTCGCGCAACCGTTACCCTCCGTGGGTTGAAGTCTCCATCAACGTGGATGTACGATAGCACCACCTATCGGAACCACGATAAAAACATCCGTGTCTCCAATTGCGTTTGAATTCTCCAAAACCCTTCCCTTTACATTCTTGCAAGTTGCATGCTTTACTTTCCGCTGCTCATATACTCTTTGCATGCTTGCTTGAATTGTGTTAAGATCGCTTGACTTGTGCTAAGATAGCTAAAATCTGCCAAAGACTAAAATTGGGAAAAGGATAGATTTTTAATTGGTCAAGTAGTCTAATCACCCCCCTCTAGACATACTTTCGATCCTACACTCCCTCCGTTCCATAATATATGACCCAACTTTGTACTAAAGTTAGTACAAAGTTGGGTCATTTATTTTGGAACGGAGGGAGTATCTGACTGTACCCCGAGGATATTTTTAATGCCCGCTCTAGTTGCCCCCGTGCAAGCCTCACTGAAGAGAATTGAGCATTTGCTCTCACTTAGAAGTTGTCCCGTATACTTCTGAAAAGTGGCCAACACTCTTTTGATGGTTTCGGCTTGCTCGGTAGTGGCCTTGAAGAAAATCAAACTATCATCCGCGAAGAGGAGGTTTGAGATGCCCGGACTATTTCTCGCAATCTTAATGGGTGTCAAGTTGTTTTTAGCGATTTCCTTCTTAAGCAAGTGCACTAGGCCATCCGCAACAAACAGGAACATGTAGGGGCTTAGGGGGTCCCCTTGTCTCAGCCCTCTAGATGGGACAAATGGGTCCAAGATTCCTCCATTGCATCTCACTGAGTACCTCACGGTTCGCACACACTTCATAACCCAGTCCGTCCATTTCCTGCAGAAACCAAACTTTTGGAGCACTCCTTCCAAGAAATCCCAATCCACTCTATCGTAGGCTTTGGCAAGGTCCACCTTATACGCGTAATAATTATCTCTGGCATTCTTGGAGTGTTGGATTTTGTGGAAGCATTCGAACGCAATGATGGCGTTGTATGTGATCATTCTACCCGGGATAAAGGCGCTCTGCATTTCGGAGATAATCTCATCTAAGATGGCCGGTAGTCTATTGACAAGGCATTTTGACACCACCTTATAAATGACGTTGCACAGACTGATCGGCCTATAGTCCTTGATCGACTACGGGTCACTTCCTTTGGGGATGAGAACGATCACTGTATCATTGATTCCATCCGGTAGAGCCTCACTCTCAAAAACTCAAGGACTCCTCTGATGACATTGTTGGGGAATGTAGTATTTCAAAAACATTGCCTACGATCATGCAAGATCTATCTAGGAGAAGCATAGCAACAAGCGGGGAGAGTGTGTGTCCATGTACCCTCGTAGACCGAAAGCGGAAGCGTTTAGTAACGCAGTTGATGTAGTCGAACGTCTTCACGATCCGACCGATCCAAGTACCGAACGTACGGTACCTCCGAGTTCTGCACACATTCAGCTCGATGATGTCCCTCGAACTCTTGATCCAGCAAAGTGTCGAGGGAGAGTTCCGTCAGCACGACGGCGTGGTGACTGTGATGGTGAAGTAATCCGCGCAGGGCTTCGCCTAAGCACTACGTGAATATGACCGGAGGCGTAAACTGTGGAGGGGGGCGCCGCACATGGCTAACAATGTTTGTTGTGTTCTGGGGTGCCTCCTGCCCCCGTATATAAAGGAGCATGGGGGAGGCCGGCCGGCCCTTGGGCGTGCCAAGGAGGGGAGGAGTCCTCCTCCTAGTAGGAGTAGGACTCCCCCTTTCCTAGTCCTACTAGGAGGGGGGAAGGGGAAAGAAAGGAGAGAGAGAGAGGGAGGGAAAGAGGGAGCGCTGCCCCCCTCCTTGTCCAATTCGGACTCCTCCGTTCTCTCTCATAAGGCCCATGTAGGCCCATTACTTCCCCCGGGGGTTCCGATAACCCCCCGGCACTCCGATAATTATCCGGTGACCCCCGAAACTCATCTGGTGTCCGAATATAGTCATCCAATATATCAATCTTTATGTCTCGACCATTTCGAGACTCCTCGTCATGTCCGTGATCACATCCGGGACTCCGAACTAACCTTGGTACATCAAAACACATAAAGTCATAATACCGATCGTCACCGAACGTTAAGCGTGCGGACCCTACGGGTTCGAGAACTATGTAGACAAGACCGAGACACATCTCTGATCAATAACCAATAGCGGAACCTAGATGTTCATATTGGATCCCACATATTCTACGTAGATCTTTATCGGTCAAACTGCATAACAACATACGTTGTTCCCTTTGTCATCGGTATGTTACTTGCCCGAGATTCGATCGTCGGTATCTTAATACCTAGTTCAATCTCATTACCGGCAAGTGTCTTTACTCGTTCCATAATGCATCATCCCACAACTAACTCTTTAGTCACATTGCTTGCAAGGCTTATAGTGATGTGCATTACCGAGAGGGCCCAGAGATACCTCTCCGAAAATCGGAGTGACAAATCCTAATCTCGATCTATGCCAACTCAACAAGTACCTTCGAAGACACCTGTAGAGCACCTTTATAATCACCCAGTTACGTTGTGACGTTTGGTAGCACACCAAGTGTTCCTCCGGTATTCGAGAGTTGCATAATCTCATAGTCATAGGAACATGTATAAGTCATGAAGAAAGCAATAGCAATATACTAAACGATCAAGTGCTAAGCTAACGGAATGGGTCAAGTCAATCACATCATTCTCTAATGATGTGATCCCGTTAATCAAATGACAACTCATGTCTATGTCTAGGAAACTTAACCATCTTTGATTCAACGAGCTAGTCGAGTAGAGGCATACTAGTGACACTCTATTTGTCTATGTATTCACACATGTACTAAGTTTCCAGTTAATACAATTCTAGCATGAATAATAAACATTTATTATGATATAAGGAAATATAAATAACAACTTTATTATTGCCTCTAGGGCATATTTCCTTCAGTCTCCCACTTCCACTAGAGTCAATAATCTAGATTACACAGTAATGATTCTAACACCCATGGAGTCTTGGTGCTGATCATGTTTTGCTCGTGAGAGAGGCTTAGTCAACGGGTCTGCAACATTCAGATCCGTATGTATCTTGCAAATCTCTGTGTCTCCCTCCTTGACTTGATCGCGGATGGAATTGAAGCGTCAATTGATGTGCTTGGTTCTCTTGTGAAATCTGGATTCCTTTGCCAAGGCAATTGCACCAGTATTGTCATAAAATATTTTCATTGGACCCGATGCACTAGGTATGACACCTAGATTGGATATGAACTCCTTCATCTAGACTCCTTCATTTGCTGCTTCTGAAGCAGCTATGTACTCTGCTTCACACGTAGATCCCACCACGACACTTTGTTTAGAACTGCACCAACTTACAGCTCCACTGTTTAATATAAATACGTATCCAGTCTGTGATTTAGAGTCATCTGGATCAGTGTCAAAGCTTGCATCGATGTAACTATTTACGATGAGCTCTTTGTCACCTCCATAAACGAGAAACATATCCTTAGTCCTTTTCAAGTATTTCAAGATGTTCTTGACCGCTGTCCAGTGATCCACTCCTGGATTACTTTGGTACCTCCCTGCTAAACTAATAGCAAGGCACACATTAGGTCTAGTACATAGCATTGCATACATGATAGAACCTATGGCCGAAGCATAGGGAATGACTTTCATTTTCTCTCTATCTTCTGCAGTGGTCGGGCATTGAGTCTGACTCAACTTCACACCTTGTAACACAGGCAAGAACCCTTTCTTTGCTTGATCCATTTTGAACTTCTTAAGAACTTTGTCAAGGTATGTGCTCTGTGAAAGTCCAATCAAGCGTCTTGATCTATCTCTATAGATCTTAATGCCCAATATATAAGCAGCTTCACCGAGGTCTTTCATTGAAAAACTCTTATTCAAGTATCCTTTTATGCTATCCAGAAATTCTATATCATTTCCAATCAACAATATGTCATCCACATATAATATTAGAAATGCTACAGAGCTCCCACTCACTTTCTTTAAAATATAGGCTTCCCCAAAAGTCTGTATAAAACCATATGCTTTGATCACACTATCAAAACATTTATTCCAACTCCGAGATGCTTTACACCAGTCCATAAATGGATCGCTGGAGTTTGCACACTTTGTTAGCATCCTTTGGATTGATAAAACCTTCAGGTTGCATCATATACAACTCTTCTTCCAGAAATCCATTCAGGAATGCAGTCTTTACATCCATTTGCCAAATTTCATAATCATAAAATGCAGCAATTGCTAACATGATTCGGATGGACTTAAGCATCGCTACGGGTGAGAAAGTCTCATCGTACTCAACTCCTTGAACTTGTCAAAAACCTTTCACAACAAGTCGAGCTTTGTAGACAGTAACATTACCGTCAGCGTCAGTCTTCTTCTTGAAGATCCTTTTATTCTTGATGGCTTGCCGATCATCTGGCAAGTCGACCAAAGTCCACACTTTGTTCTCATACATGGATCCCATCTCAGATTTCATGGCCTCAAGCCATTTTGCGGAATCTGGGCTCATCATCGCTTCCTCATAGTTCGTAGGTTCATCAACATCAAGTAACATGACCTCCAGAACTGGATTACCGTACCACTTTTGTGCGGATCTTACTCATGTTGACCTACGAGGTTCGGTAGTAACTTGATCTGAAGTTACATGATCATCATCATTAGCTTCCTCACTAATTGGTGTAGGAGTCACAGGAACAGATTTCTGTGATGAACTACTTTCCAATAAGGGAGCAGGTACAGTTACCTCATCAAGTTCTACTTTCCTCCCACTCACTTCTTTCGAGAGAAACTCCTTCTCTAGAAAGGATCCATTCTTAGCAACGAATGTCTTGCTTTTAGATCTGTTATAGAAGGTGTACCCAACAGTCTCTTTTGGGTATCCTATGAAGACACATTTCTCCGATTTGGGTTCGAGCTTATTGGGTTGAAGCTTTTTACATAAGCATCGCAGTCCCAATCTTTAAGAAACGACAACTTGGGTTTCTTGCCAAACCACAGCTCATAAGGTGTCGTCTCAACAGATTTAGATGTTGCCCTATTTAACATGAACGCAACCGTCTCTAAAGCATAACCCCAAAACGATAGCGGTAAATCAGTAAGAGACATCATAGATCGCACCATATCTAATAAAGTGTGGTTACGACATTTATACACACCATTATGCTGTGGTGTTCTGGGTGGCGTGAGTTGTGAAACTATTCTGCATTGTTTCAAATGAAGACCAAACTCGTAACTCAAATATTCTCCTCCATGATCAGATCATAGAAACTTTATTTTCTTGTTAAGATGATTTTCCACTTCACTCTGAAATTCTTTGAACTTTTCAAATGTTTCAGACTTATGCTTCATCAAGTAGATATACCCATATCTGCTCAAATCATCTTTGAAGGTGAGAAACTAATGATACCCGCCGCGGGCCTCAATATTCATCGGACCACATACATCAGTATGTATGATTTCCAAAAAATCTGTTGCTCGCTCCATTGTTCCGGAGAACGGCGTTTTAGTCATCTTGCCCATGAGGCATCGTTCGCATGTACCAAGTGATTCCAAAAGTCCATCAGAATGGAGTTTCTTCATGCGCTTTACACCAATATGACCTAAACGGTAGTGCCACAAATAAGTTGCACTATAATTATCAACTCTACATCTTTTGGCTTCAATATTATGAATATGTGTGTCACTACTATCGAGATTCAATAAAAATAGACCACTCTTCAAAGGTGCATGACCATAAAAGATATTACTTATATAAATAGAACAACCATTATTCTCTGATTTAGATGAATAACCGTCTCACATCAAACAAGATCCAGATATAATGTTCATGCTTAACGCTGGCACCAAATAACAATTATCCAGGTCTAAAACTAATCCCGAAGGTAGATGTAGAGGTAGTGTGCCGACTGCTATCACATCGACTTTGGAACCATTTCCCACGTGCATCGTCACCTCGTCCTTTGCCAATCTTCGCTTAATCCGTAGTCCCTGTTCCGAGTTGCAAATATTAGCAACAGAACCAGTATCAAATACCCAAGCACTACTGCAAGCATTAGTAAGGTACACATCAATAACATGTATATCACATATACCTTTCTTCACCTTGCCATCCTTCTTATTCGCCAAATACTTGGGGCAGTTCCGCTTCCAGTGACCAGTCCCTTTGTAGTAGAAGCACTCAGTCTCAGGCTTATGTCCGGACTTGGGCTTCTTCACTTGAGCAGCAACTGCTTGCTATTCTTCTTGAAGTTCCCCTTCTTCCCTTTACCCTTTTTCTTGATACTAGTGGTCTTGTTGACCATCAACACTTGATGCTCTTTCTTGATTTCTACCTCCGCAGCTTTTAGCATTGCGAAGAGATCGGGAATTGTCTTATCCATCCCTTGCATGTTATAGTTCATCACGAAGCTCTTGTAGCTTGGTGGCAGTAATTGAAGAATTCTGTCAATGACACTATCATTAGGAAGATTAGCTCCTAGTTAAATCAAGTGATTATTATACCCAAACATTTTGAGTATATGTTCACTGGCAGAACTATTCTCCTCCATCTTGCAGCTATAGAACTTATTGGAGACTTCATATCTCTCAATCCGGGCATTTGCTTGAAATATTAACTTCAACTCCTGGAACATTTCATATGGTCCATTTG
The DNA here is from genome assembly GCA_032464435.1 of Aegilops umbellulata. NCBI lineage: Eukaryota > Viridiplantae > Streptophyta > Magnoliopsida > Poales > Poaceae > Aegilops > Aegilops umbellulata. The sequence goes on along the minus strand of CP136054.1, from coordinate 117,398,694 downwards.
CTTGATTCGGCGATATTGTTGGATGAAGCGGCCCGGACCAACCTTACATGAACACGTTCATGAGGCCGGTTCCACCGACAGACATTCTACTTGTTTTGCATAAAGGTGGCTGGTGGGTGTCTATTTCTCCAACTTTAGTTGAATCGAATTTGACTACGGCCGGTCCTCGTTGAAGGTTAAAACAACACATTTGACAAAAAAATCATTGTGGTTTTGATGCATAGGTAAGAACGATTCTTGCTAGAAGCCCGCAGCAGCCACGTAAAACTTGCAACAACAAAGTAGAGGACGTCTAACTTGTTTTTGTAGGGTATGTTGTGATGTGATATGGTCAAGACATGATGTGATATAAGTTATTGTATGAGATGATCATGTTTTGTAAAAGTTATCGGCAACTGGCAGGAGCCTTATGGTTGTCGCTTTATTGTATGAAATACAATCGCCATGTACTTGCTTTACTTTATCACTATGTGGTAGCGATAGTTGTAGAAGCAATAGTTGGCGAGACAACAACGACGCTACGATGGAGATCAAGGTGTCAAGCCGGTGACGATGGAGATCATGACGGTGCTTTAGAGATGGAGATCAAAGGCACAAGATGATGATGTCCATATCATGTCACATATTTTGATTGCATGTGATGTTTATCATTTATGCATCTTATTTTGCTTAGTATGGCAGCAGCATTATAAGATGACCCCTCACTAAATTTCAAGGTATAAGTGTTCTCCATGAGTATGCACCGTTGCTACAGTTCGTCGTGCCGAGACACCACGTGATGACCTAGTGTGATAAGCTCTACGTTCACATAAAACGGGTGTAAGATAGTTTTGCACGTGCAAAATACTCAGGTTAAACTTGATGAGCCTAGCATATACATATATGGCCTCGGAACACTAAGACCGAAAGGTCGAACGTGAATCATATAGTAGATGTGATCAACATAGAGATGTTCACCATTGAAACTACTCCATCTGACATGATGATCAGACATGGTTTAGTTGATTTGGATCACATGATCATTTAGGGAGCGTTCAGAATCCCTCCACTCCCGAGTCAGCTCGCGGAGCCGGCGGAGCTGCAGGCTGAAAAGGTGGAGCTGGGATATACGCGCTCCGTAGATCCGCGGAGCTGGTGGAAGGCCGAACAGGCCCTTAGATGACTAGAGGGATGTCTATCTAAGTGGGAGTTCTTAAGTAATATGATTAATTGAACTTAATTTATCATGAAGTTAGTCCTGATAGTATTTGCATATCTATGTTGTAGATCAATAGCTTGCGATGTAGCTCCCCGTTTATTTTTGATATGTTCCTAGAGAAAAATAAGTTGAAAGATGATAGTAGAAAAGATGTGGACTGGGTCCATAATCTGAGGATTATCCTCATTGCTGCATAGAAGAATTATATCCTTGATGCACCACTAGGTGACGGGCCTATTGCAAGAGCAAATGCAGACGTTATGAACATTTGGCAAGGTTGGTATGATGACTACTTGATAGTTTAGTGCGCCATGCTTTACGGCTTAGAACCGGGACTTCAAAAATGTTTTGAACGCCACAGAGCATATAAGATGTTCCAAGAGCTGAAATTGGTATTTCAGACTCATGCCCGAGTCGAGAGGTATGAGACCTCTGACAAGTACTTTGCCTACAATATGGAAGAGAATAGCTCAACCAGTGAGCATGTGCTTAGAATGTTTGAGTACTACAATCGCTTGAATCAAGTGGGAGTTAATCTTCCAGATAAGATAGTGATTGACAGAATTCTCTAGTCACTATCACCAAGTTACTGGAACTTCGTGATGAACTATAATATGCAAGGGATGATGAAAATGATTCCCGAGTTCTTCGCGATGCTAAAATCAGCAAAGGTAGAAATCAAAAAAGAGCATCAAGTGTTGATGGTTAAGAAGACCACTAGTTTCAAGAAAAGGGGCAAAGGAAAAGAAAGGGACTTCAAGAAAGAATGGCAAGCAAGTTGCCACTCCCGTGAAGAAACCCAAAGCTAGACCTAAGCCTGAAACTGAGTGCTTCTACTGCAAAGGGAACGGTCAGTGAAAGTGGAACTACCCCAAATACTTGGCGGATAAGAAGGATGGCAAAGTGAACAAAGGTATATTTGAAATACATGTTATTGATGTGTACTTTACTAGTGTTCATAGTAACCCCAGGGTATTTGATACCAGTTCAGTTGCTAAGATTAGTAACCCGAAACAGGAATTGCAAAATGAACAAAGACTAGTTAAGGGCGAGGTGACGATGTGTGTTGCAAGTGATTCCAAGGTTGATAAGATCACCATCGCACACTCCCTCTACCTTCGAGATTAGTGTTGGACTAAAATAAATTTTATTTGGTGTTTGCGTTGAGCATGAACATGATTGGATCATGTTTATTGCAATACGGTTATTCATTTAAGTCAGAGAATAATTGTTGTTCTGTTTACATGAATAAAAACTTCTATGGTCATACACCCAATGTAAATGGTTTATAGAATCTCGATCGTAGTGATACACATATTCATAATATTGATGCCAAAAGATGCAAAGTTGATAATGATAGTGCAACATATTTGTGGCACTACCGTTTAGGTCATATTGGTGTAAGGCGCATGAAGAAACTCCATACAGATGGATTTTTGGAATCACTTGATTATGAATCATTTGATACTTGCGAACCATGCCTCATGGGCAAGATGACTAAACCTCCGTTCTCCGGAACAATGGAGCGAGCCACTGACTTATTGGAAATAATACATACCGATGTATGTGGTCCGATGAGTGTTGAAGCTCGCGGCGGGTATCGTTATTTTCTGACCTTCACAGATGATTTGTGAAGATATAGGTATATCTACTTGATGAAACACAAGTCTGAAACATTTGAAAAGTTCAAAGAATTTCAGAGTGAAGTGGAGAATCATTGTAACAAAAAAATAAACTTTCTGCGATCTGATCGCGGAGGCGAATATTTGAGTTACGAGTTTGGCCTTCATTTAAGACAATGTGGAATAGTTTCACAACTCGCGCCACCTGGAACACCACAGCATAATGGTGTGTCCGAACGTCGTAACCGTACTTTATTTGATATGGTGTGATCTATGATGTCTCTTATCGATTTACCACTATCGTTTTGGGGTTATGCATTAGAGACAGCTGCATTCACGTTAAATAGGGAACCGTCTAAATCCGTTAAGATGACACCGTATGAACTATGGTTTAGCAAGAAACCTAAGCTGTCGTTTCTTAAAGTTTTGGGTTGCGGTGCTTATGTGAAAAAGCTTCAGCCTGATAAGATCGAACCCAAATCGGAGAAGTGCGTCTTCATAGGATACCCAAAAAGAAACAGTTGGGTACACCTTCTATCACAGATCCGAAGGGAAGATCTTTGTTGCTGAGAATGGACCCTTTCTAGAGAAGGAGTTTCTCTCGAAAGAAGTGAGTGGGAGGAAAGTAGAACTTGATGAGGTAATTATACCTTCTCTCGAATTGGAAAGTAGCTGATCACAGAAAACCGTTCATGTGATGCCTGCACCAACTAGTGAGGAAGCTAATGATAATGATCATGGAACTTCGGATCAAGTTACTGCCGAGCCTGGTAAGTCAACCAGACCACGTTCCGCACCAGAGTGGTACGGTAATCCTATTCTAGAAGTCATGTTACTAGACCATGACGAACCTACGAACTATGAGGAAGCGATGATGAGCCCAGATTCCGGTAAATGGCTTGAGGCCATGAAATCTGAGATATGATCCATGTATGAGAACAAATATGGACTTTGATTGACTTGCCCGATGATCCGCGAGCCATTGAGAATAAATGGATCTTCAAGAGGAAGACAGACGCTGATAGTAGTGTTTACTATCTACAAAGCTCGAATTGTCGCAAAAGGTTTTCGACAAGTTCCATGTTGACTACAATGATATTTTCTCACTCGTATCGATGCTTAAAGTCTGTCTGAATCATGTTAGCAATTGCCACATTTTATGAAATCTGGCAAATGGATGTCAAAACTGCATTCCTTAATGGATTTATTAAAGAAGAGTTGTATATGATGCAACCAGAAGGTTTTCTCAATCCTAAAGGTGCTAACAAAGTGTGCAAGCTCCAGCGATCCATCTATGAACTGGTGCAAGCATCTCGGAGTTGGAATATACGCTTTGATGAGTTGATCAAATCATATAGTTTTATACAGACTTGCGGTGAAGTCTATATTTACAAGAAAGTGAGTGGAATCACTACAACTTTCCTGATAAGTATATGTGAATGACATATTGTTGATCGAAAATGATCTAGAATTTTCTAGAAAGCATAAAGGAGTGTTTGAAAGGAGCTTTTCAAAGAAATACCTCCATGAAGCTACTTACATATTGGGCATCAAGATCTATAAAGATAGATCAAGACGCTTGATAAGACTTTCGATGAGTACATACCTTGATAAGATTTTGAAGGAGTTCAAAATGGATCAGTCAAAGAAGGAGTTCTTGCCTGAGTTGTAAGGTACGAAGTTGAGTAAGACTCAAAACCCGACCACGACAGAAGATATAGAGAGAATGAAAGTCATTCCCTATGCTCAGCCATAGGTTCTATAATGTATGCCATGTTGTATAGCAGATCTATTGTGTACCTGTCAGGACCGGATTTTTGGGATATTAATTTCCCAAAAAGAGCCCTTGTGCTCACTAGCCCCAGGATTACTGTTAGCTGATGAGGCACCAACTTGATACAGAAACTCTAAGCAAAATACAAGATATTTAGTACAAGACCATTCTGGTCTGTGAGTACAACAAATGGTTTCTAGTGGTTGATGGCGGAAGCGGTTTGCGGATCATCAACGTCTATGGGAGTCCTTTTCCCACAGGAACAGATGACCTGGATAAACCTATCTTCGCGAGCCTGCTATCACCATTGCGCAGGTTCCGGGGTTGTCATCGCAAACGCTCCTCTCCACGCAAGAAATCTGGCCAAGACAATAGCCAGGGACAAGCCAGTGAGTACTTTGAATTTACTCGCAAACATTATGAACACAGGTATAATATAACAAATGATAATCATGCTTTGAAATATGCCATGATCACTACGTCAGTCATGAAATAAGATTTATGATGCACACAAGCAAATTATTCATATAGAACATGAATAAACAACCCAAGGATAGAAATAAAAATGCACCGATCAGCTGTCTGAAGCGACGCCTCTAAAGGATAATAATATAAAGCATGCCTCAGTCGAGCGTCTGAGCGACACCACATAAAGGGCTTATATATAAAAGATATAACAAGCATGCCACAGTCGGGTGTCTGTGCGACACCACATAAAGGGTATATATATAAAAGATATAACAAGCATGCCATAGTCGGGCGTCTGTGCGACACCACATAAAGGGCTTATATATAAAAGATATAACAAGCATGCCACAGTCGGGCGTCTGTGCGACACCACATAAAGGGCTTATATAAGAATAATCACAGTGAATATCCAGGAGGTAGAACCGTCCCAGGGATACTCATTAATTCAAATAATACAAATGGTTAGTCCACAATAATAGTAATCATAATCATCGTATGTCACATGTCATAATCAATGTTCTGGTTTAGTAGTTTTTCCTCCGAAGACCGACACTAAGACCGACACTTGACCCATCCCAGACTGTAGTCCTTAACCATGGACACGGCTATTCGAATAGATATAATCTCTGCAGAGGGTGTACTCTTTACCCACTAGTAATTGATTCCTTTAGTCCATTGGGACTAATTCCGTCCACGGTCTTTCATTCGAAAACACACCTGACCGCACACACCAGCCTAACTTACCTGTGTCTGGAATCACCCACGACACCCGTCAAGCAAAACTCTAAGTGGGGAGGCTACAACCTCGCTTAGCATGGAATCAAACTTATATCATGCGCTCAACGGGGTGCCCCCCTCTCGGTCCCAACCGGAAACAACCATGCCCTCGGACCAAGTGGCATGCCTACCGGATGCAACCGGTATCTTCCACCATGGCCTCTCTGTACGGTGTGTGCTAGGAAAGGGGTTGACAAGTTACTGAACCGTACCCTACCTGAGGTAGGGACAAGTGGTAGTATGAAACAAGTATGGGGGTTACTGGAACAAGACTCGATCTATGGTCGACTTAGGAGGTTAAAGCATTCCCTGCATGGTTAGTACAAGAATTATATTTCACATCCATCAGACAGAACCACCACTCATCATACCTCCCCATGCCCCACCGGACATAACCGTCTCAACGATGGGCTAGGGACAAGCTCGTGTCTACCCAAGACAAAGACTTTCCCGGATCCCTCCCGGTAGGCATGAGAGGCATATGAGAGTGATTGCTATAACAAGCATATCAAATACCAACAGCATGAAATCATCAATAGGCACTACGAGTATGATCGTATCACCGCATAGAATAACGAAATCTCCGAGACAGGGTGGGTTGCAACCATATCAACAACACAAGACAATATTATGCCAGGGTTTAGAATGCTTGCCTTCAAATTGTGGAGAGGCAGGGTGCATTCCAAAACTTTTTGAAAGTTTTCTTCTCTCTCCATAATCCTATTTTAAGAAAATTTAAATTAACACATACTCTCAAAACAGTACAAAAAAGTTGTTTGGAAAATTTTCAAATAAATATGAAAATAAACTAGACAATATTTGGTAAACAACAGAAAAAGAATCAAGTCATTTGGACTTATATTTAAAAAGTTATAGCCAGTCAAAGTTTAGTCAATATACTATTTTTAAATAAAACAGAAAAAGAAAACGTTTCGATTCAGAATATGTTTTCGGGGCAGGGGAGACGTACTCTGGGTTTTTACGCTTCCACTTAAACCACGCGGGCCGGCTCGGGGGTCACTAACAGTGGGTCCTCGGGCCCACTAGTCAGGTTTGACCAGTCGCCCGCGCCTCTTTCTTCTCTTTGGCCGAGCGGTGGCGGGACTCCGGCGATCGCCGTCGACGAACCGTGGCTCCTCTCGGGGCCCTGAGGGCAGGGATGGATCCGCCAGTCCAGGGTGGTCCTCCCGGTGGTCGCTAGGTTGGTGGGGGTGGAGGGAGTCGCCGGCGGCGAGCTCCGCGGCGGAGGTGGCTTCGGGTGGGTTTGGGGGTCTGAGCTATGGTGGTTCTTGACCGCGTTTGAGAGGCTGGGCAGCTCCGCATGGTCGATAGGAGTCGGGTGGTGGTGCTGGATGGACAGGAGAGGCCCTGGTTGCGTCGAACAGAGTCGGAGCATGTCGGCGGCCGAACCAGCCGGAGTCGAGGAAGACGGCTTCCCTCCAATGATTACTGGCTGTGGGGGCTTTCTGGGGGTGGCCTGAGGTCGCCTGAGTGCTTGGATGAGCTCGGGGGCCTCCATATATAGTGCAACTAGGTCGGTTCCACGGCCGTGGATAAGGACGCCGGCGAACCGCCGTTCTGTTGCAGCAGGGCGACGTGGTGGAGGCTAGCGGGGTTTGGGAGGGCGAGCGGATGAGGATGGCCTGCTCATGAGGGCAGCTGGCGAACGGAGAAGGCTTGGGCGGCGCCGTCCAGGGCAGAGGTTGTCGGGGCGGCGGTGGCGGCTTGCGATGGCGGCGCTGTAGGGCGCCAGGAGGGGGCCGGGGCGGCTCTGTGGCGAGGGAGGGGTCGGGGCGCGACGGCTGGGAGTGGGGAAGGGCCAGAACGGGCGCGGGTAGGCGGCAGCGGGACGCGGCGACTCGTGCGCACGCACGTGCAAAACGCGTGCTCTAGCCGCACCCAGAGCGTGCACGCTAGGCGCTCGACGAAATGTCAGCGTGCGTTAGAGAGCTTGGGTGAGGCTGGCAATTAGCAGATCTAGGTTAGACGCATCTAGTAGTTTAGTGGACAAGGTTGCTAGGTCAGTGGATCAAGCTTATAATGCAAACTCAAAATCATGCCAAAATTGGCCATGCACTCAAGGTGCATGACAGAATGCCAAGGGCATCTAGGCAACTCTTGGGGTGGCCAAAATTTCCAGATCCTAGTCTTTTTAGATGATGAAGAGGTTGGCAAGGTTAGTTTGACAAAAACAAAAACTTGTTAGTGTAAGTTTTTGAGAAAACCAATTCTGGACAGAAACAAAAGGGCATTATTGCATGGACCAAACATATTCCAATGGGACCACTCTCCTGGTCTTAGGGGTTTTGCAGGGTGGTCTATAAGTAGGAAAAAGAATCATGGGTAAAAGAGCAAGTTAGAATATGGTTGCAGTACAAATCACCAAGCTAGACCAGAATGAAGATGATGTTGATTTACTCAAATTTTTCAAAGAACAACAAGGGATTTTTGCATAAAGTTGGATTATATACTGCTACTGACATCCCATAATTTTGGTGGAAGCTTTAAATAAATATTTAAATAAGTTGTAGTGCAATACTACCATGTGGAACAGTTTTGAAAACTTGGGGTAGAGCTCATAATCTCCAATGAATAAAAGATGTTTTTGCATAAAAGTGATTTAAAAACATCACATGAAATCCCCAAATTTTGGTTGAAATTTTAAATAAATTTATCAAAGGGTTGTAGTTCAAATGGGACCCTAAAACCATGGGAAACAATTTTTTAAAGAAATGAAGATCAGGAAAATAATTATATAATTAATTCCACTGATAAAAAGAAAATTTTTCTTGAGAGGGTATACAAGTCCAATAATATATTTGGAAAGTTTTTCACTTGGGGTAAAGACTCCATAATAACAAAGAAAAGAATGGTTCTGAAATCAAAAGAAAATCCAGAAAATAAAAATTTAATTTCCTGGCAAAATTTTAATTAATAAAACAGGGTCAAAATTTTGGGGTGTCACAACACTACCCCCCTTAAGAAAAATCTCGTCCTCGAGATTTGCTAAAAGCTGTTTTGAAAATATTGCTCCTATTAGCTGAAACCAAAACAGTTTACTCAAAGCACAACTTGGGTATATCGCATAAGCTGCAACACATAAATAAACGTAGCTATGACGTTTACAATGAAAACGGCAAATGGACAGGGTCCCGAGAAAACGTCTCTAGTACTGGGGCACACTCTTCTTCTATCAGGGGAAGCGGATTGACTAGTCGATGAACGCGTCTCTCCTGGTCGGGCCTCAGCGGTCTGCCGATGGCGATCTGAGGATTTAAATCAGCGAGGCTCTGGAGATAACCCATTACCCGCTGGGTCAAACGCTCTTGCGCGATGACGTACTGGGCAAGGTTGGACAGTACTGGGTCTCTCTCAATTCGTCCACCAGGAAAAGAGGTTACTTCTCCGGGTGCTGCACGACTCGGGAAATAATAGTACCCTCGTTCGCTGGCATAGGGTACCGCGAATCAAAGGCGGACAAGTGCTTCGTACGCAGCAGCTTCTATGGCCATCTGCGGAGTCGGCATAGATTTCCCCACGAAGGAGACTTCCCTTGGGACTTGGTTTGGGTTTGAGGGAGGGATGTGCACCACTGCCCAATATTTCGAGGTGGATGGGGTGATCCTCGATTTGAGCAACTCGTACGGGGGTGGATGGATAGAACTCATGGTAGTGCAGGTAAAGTCCCACAATATTTTAACAAAGCTACCGGGGGTGGCATCTGGAGTCCTTAGATAAATACTAGGGCTCGGCATGGCAAAGAAATGGTTGTGCGAGTTGTGCACAAGGAGATGGATACTTGGCAAGGTCACGAGGTGGCCTTATATAGCATCTGGGCTGGGTCATTTACCACGGTGAGGGGCAACTAGTTTGTCGGTACTGCCCTTATGGGGTGGTGGTCAATGCCACAGATACTCACATCTCACAGAAGTGAAGTGTTATGGTGGGTGTCGTCGGGGTGGTTTTTGGTAGCTATGCCCGGAATTAAAAATGCAGCCGTACACCAACGCACTTGTGCATGGCTACAATCTAACATAGGGACGCACAAGCAGACAACATTTAAATATGGCGATACAAGATCACACAATTACAAGGCGTGGGCACACTAAGACTCGGTATTACTCGAGTGACTTAGTCTACCTCATTTATATCTAAGCGGGCTTGCCTTGTGGACGCCGAGGCTTCTCCACGGTTTTCACCGTCGGGGTTAGCTGGAGGGGTTTGAGGGACTGCAGGGTCTGGGTAGCGACGATGACCATCACGAGGATTGTTGGCCACAATCCCGTTGGAGCGTGTTCCCAAAAGGCGACGAAGCACTTCTGGGACACCAAAGCACCTAGGTCGATGGCTGGGGCTGACCTCAAGGTCTCGACCGGTTGTCTAAACAGCACGACTGGGTTGTCGGCGTCGGGCTCATCTTCTCTTCTTGCCGGGGCTCGGCGGATCAGTTCTCCGCGAGCTGCGATCAGATCAAGGGTGATTTGATCGAACAGTTCCTCTAGCGCACTTACATAGCGCACCAGATGCAATAATGCAGGATTCGTCTCGTGATCTCCGTTGGCAACCTGGGGTGGCCTACCATACCCGTCACGGCTGGGGTAGTAGTAGAATGAGCGACAGTTAACTCTGGGCGACAAGTGCCGGAGTTGAACTATAGCTTCTCGAGCAGCTAGTTGGATGGCTTGTGGCTCAAAGGAAGTTGTCCTTTCGGTGAACCTGTAGGGGCGTTCTAGCGATAGACCCCTACCATAGACGTGAACAGTGGCCCAGAATTGACGGCTCTCTCCGCTCATGGACCCCTGGTACACAACATATTCTAGAGGCTCTTCTAACGCGAAGGCACGGCGGGTGAGGTTTGCTAGCACGGTCACAAAACCTCCAAGGTTGGTTGCTGTGGTTTCATTGTGAACAATGGGGCCAGGCATTATAGCTTGGTTTGGAGTAGAGGTTGTACTGTGCTGGGTTGAGGCTAGCGTGCCCTTTTATAGAAAAAGGGAACGGAGTCTTCCTTCGCACGCTTGCGAATGAGACAATTTAGGTGTCGTTCACTGGCGCGTGATCGACAGGCTAGGCTGATAGGTTGGGCACCGACTGCCAAAAGGCGTCAGGGTCACTGTGTGGCTATCTTACACGAGAAGATTGGACGGGGTTAGGTTAAGGTCTGGTGGGTTGGTCTACCTAGGTTTTTCGACCTGGCTAAGATAGGATTAGCCAATGGTCAGTCTGGCTCTGATACCAAGTTCGTGAGGACCGGATTTTCGGGATATTAATTTCCCAAAAAGGGCCCTTGTGCTCACCAGCCCCAGGATTACTGTTAGCTGATGAGGCACCAACTTGATACAGAAACTCTAAGCAAAATATAAGATATGTAGTACAAGACCATTCTGGCCTGTGAGTAGAACAAATGGTTTCTAGTGGTTGGTGACGGAAGCGGTTTGCGGATCAGCGTCTATGGGACTCCATTTCCCACAGGAACAGATGACCTGGATAACTCCTATCTTCGCGAGGCTGCTATCACCATTGCGTAGGTTCCGGGACTGTCATCGCAACGCTCCTCTCCACGCAAAATATGGCCAAGACACTAGCCAGGCACAAGCCAGTGAGTACTTTGAATGTACTCGCAAACATTATGAACACAGGTATAATATAACAAATGATAATCATGATTTGAAATATGCCATGATTACTACATCAGTCATGAAATAAGATTTATGATGCACACGAGCAAATTATTCATATAGAACATGAATAAACAACCGGAGGATAGAAATAAAAATGCACCGATCGGGTGTCTGAAGCGACGCCTCGAAAGGATAATAATATAAAGCATGCCTCAGTCGGGCGTCTGAGCGACACCACATAAAGGGCTTATATATAAAAGATATAACAAGCATGCCACAGTCGGGCGTCTGTGCGACACCACATAAAGGGCTTATATATAAAAGATATAACAAGCATGCCACAGTCGGGCGTCTGTGCGACACCACATAAAGGGCTTATATATAAAAGATATAACAAGCATGCCACAGTCGGGCGTTTGTGCGACACCACATAAAGGGCTTATATAAGAATAATCACAGTGAATATCCAGGAGGTAGAACCGTCCCAGGGATACTCATTAATTCAAATAATACAAATGGTTAGTCCACAATAATAGTAATCATAATCATCGTATGTCACACGTCATAATCAATGTTCTGGTTTAGTAGTTTTTCCTCCGAAGACCGACACTAAGACCGACACTTGACCCATCCTAGACTGTAGTCCTTAACCATGGACACGGCTATTCGAATAGATATAATCTCTGTAGAGGGTGTACTCTTTACCCACTAGTAACGGATTCCTTTAGTCCATCGGGACTAAGTCCGTCCATGGTCTTTCATTCGAAAACACACCTGACCGCACACACCAGCCTAACTTACCGGTGTCTGGAATCACCCACTTCACCCGTCAAGCAAAACTCTAAGTGGGGAGGCTACAACCTCGCTTAGCATGGGATCAAACTTATATCGTGCGCCCTAAGGGTTGCCCCCCTCTCGGTCCCAACTGGAAACACCCATGCCCCTGGACCAAGTGGCATGCCTACCGGATGCAGCCGATATCTTCCACCATGGCCTCTCTGTACGGTGTGTGCTAGGACAGGGGTTGACAATTTACTGAACCATACCCTACCTAAGGTAGGGACAAGTGGTAGTACGAAACAAGTATGGGGGTTACTGGAACAAGACTCGATCTATGGTCGACTTAGGAGGTTAAAGCATTCCCTGCATGGTTAGTACAAGAATTATATTTCACATCCATCAGACAGAACCACCACTCATCATACCTCCCCATGCCCCACCGGACATAACCGTCTCGACGTGGGGTTAGGGACAAGCTCGTGTCTACCCAAGATAGAGACTTTCGCAGATCCCTCCCGGTAGGCATGAGAGACATATGAGAGTGATTGCTATCACAAGCATATCAAATACCAACAGCATTGAATCATCAATAGGCACTATGAGTATGATCGTATCACCACATAGAATAACAAAATCTCCGAGACAGGGTGGGGTTGCAAACATATCAACAACACAAGACAATATTATGCCAGGGTTCAGAATGCTTGCCTTCAACTTGTGGAGAGGCAGGGTGCATTCCAAAACATTTTGAAAGTTTTCTTCTCTCTCCATAATCCTATTTTAAGAAAATTTAAATTAACACATACTCTCAAAACAGTACAAAAAAGTTATTTGGAAAATTTTCAAATAAACATGAAAATAAACTAGACAATATTTGGGAAACAAAAAAAAGAATCAAGTCATTTGGACTTATATTTAAAAAGTTATAGCCAGTCAAAGTTTAGTCAATATACTGTTTTTAAATAAAACAGAAAAAGAAAACGTTTCGATTCAGAATACATTTTCGGGGCAAGGAGACGTACTCTGGGTTTTTATGCGTCCACTTAAACAACGCGGGCCGGCTCGGGGGTCACTGATAGTCGGTCCTCGGGCCCACTGGTCAGGTTTGACCAGTCGCCCGCGCCTCTTTCTTCTCTTTGGCCGAGCAGTGGCGGGACTCCGGCGATCACCGTCGACGAACCGTGGCTCCTCTAGGGGCCCCGAGGGCATGGATGGATCCGCCAGTCCAGGGTGGTCCTCCCGGTGGTCGCTAGGTTGGTGGGGGTGGAGGGAGTCACCGGCGGCGAGCTCCCCGGCGGAGGTGGCTTCGGGTGGGTTTGGGGGGTCTGAGCTACGGTGGTTCTTGACCGCGTTTGAGAGGCTGGGCAGCTCCGCACAGTCGAGAGGAGTCGGGTGGTGGTGCTGGATGGACGGGAGAGGCGCTGGTTGCGTCGAACAGAGTCGGAGCATGGCGGCGGCCGAACCGGCCGGAGTCGAGGAAGACGGCTTCCCCCCAACGATTACTGGCTATGGGGGCTTTATGGGGGTGGCCTAAGGTCGCCTGAGTGCTTGGATGAGCTCGGGGGCCTCCATATATAGCGCAACTAGGTCGGTTCCACGGCCGTGGATAAGGACGCCGGCGAACCACCGTTCTGTTGCAGCAGGGCAACGTGGTGGAGGCTAGCGGGGTTTGGGAGGGCGAGCGGATGAGGATGGCCTGCTCACGAGGGCAGCTGGCGAACGGAGGAGGCTTGGGCGGCGCCGTCCAGGGCAAAGGTTGTCGAGGCGGTGGTGGCGGCTTGCGGTGGCGGCGCTGTAGGGCGCCAGGAGGGGGCCGGGGCGGCTCTGCGGCGAGGGAGGGCTCGGGGCACGATGGCTGGGAGTGGGGAAGGGCCAGAACGGGCGCGGGTAGGCGGCAGCGGGACGCGGCGACTCATGCGCACACACGTGCAAAACGCGCGCTCGGGCCGCGCTCAGAGCATGCACGCCAGGCGCTCGACGAAATGTCAGCGTGTGTTAGAGAGCTTGGGTGAGGCTAGCAATTAGCAGATCTAGGTTAGAGTCATCTAGGAGTTTAGTGGACAAGGTTGCTAGGTCAGTGGATCAAGCTTATAATGCAAACTCAAAATCATGCCAAAATTGGCCATGCACTCAAGGTGCATGACAGAATGCCAAGGGCATCTAGGCAACTCTTGGGGTGGTCAAAATCTCCAGATCCTAGTCTTTTTAGATGATGAAGAGGTTGGCAAGGTTAGTTTGACCAAAACGGAAACTTGTTAGTGTAAGTTTTTGAGAAAACCAATTCTGGACAAAAACAAAAGGGCATTATTGCATGGACCAAACATATTCCAATGGGACCACTCTCCTGGTCTTAGGGGTTTTGCAGGGTGGTCTATAAGTAGGAAAAAGAATCATGGGTAAAAGAGCAAGTTAGAATATGGTTGTAGTACAAATCACCAAGCTGGACCAGAATGAAGATGAGGTTTATTTACTCAAATTTTTCAAAGAACAATAAGGTACTTTTGCATAAAGTTGGATTATATACTACTACTGACATCCCATAATTTTGGTGGAAGCTTTAAAGAAATATTTAAATAGGTTGTAGTGCAATACTACCATCTGGACCAGTTTTCAAAACTTGGGGTAGAGCTCAAAATCTCCAATGAATAAAATATGTTTTTGCATAAAAGTGATTTAAAAACATCACATGACATCCCCAAATTTTGGTTGAAATTTTAAATAAATTTATCAAAGGGTTGTAGTTCAAATGGGACCCTAAAACCATGGGAAACCATTTTTTAAAGAAATGAAGATCAGGAAAATAATTATATAATTAATTCCACTGATATAAAGAAAAGTTTTCTTTAGAGGGTATACAAGTCCAATAATATATTTGGAAAGTTTTTCACTTGGGGTAAAAACTCCATAATAACAAAGAAAAGAATGGTTCTGAAATCAAAAGAAAATCCAGAAAATAAAAATTTAATTTCCTGGCAAAATTTTAAGTAATAAAACAAGGTCAAAATTTTGGGGTGTCACAGTACCTTTCCGTGAGTTTCGCGAAGGGATACAATATTGATCCAGGAGTAGATCACTAGACAGCGTTCCAAATTATCATTAGAGGACTAAGGAAATATTTCTCGGTTATGGAGGTGATAAAGAGTTCATCGTAAAGAGTTACGTCGATGCAAGCTTTAACACCGATCTGGATGACTCTGAGTCTCAATCTGGATACATATTGAAAGTGGGAGCGATTAGCTAGAGTAGCTCCTTGCAGAGCATTGTAGACATAGAAATTTGCAAAATACATACGGATCTGAATGTGGTAGACTCATTGACTAAACTTCTCTCACAAGCAAAACATGACCACACCTTAATACTCTTTGGGTGTTAATCACATGGTGATGTAAACTATATTATTTACTCTAGTAAGCCCTCTGGGTGTTGGTCACATGGCGATGTGAACTATGGGTGTGAATCACATGGTGATGTGAACTATTGGTGTTAAATCACATGGCGATGTGAACTAGATTATTGACTCTAGTGCAAGTGGGAGACTGAAGGAAATTTTCCCTAGAGGAAATAATAAAGTTGTTATTTATATTTCATTATATCATGATAAATGTTTATTATTCATGCTAGAATTGTATTAACCGGAAACTTGATGCATGTGTGAATACATAGTCAAAACAGAGTGTCCCTAGTATGCCTCTACTTGACTAGCTCGTTAATCAAATATGGTTAAGTTTCCTAACCATAGACATGTGTTGTCATTTGATGAACGGGATCACATCATTAGGAGAATAATGTGATGGACAAGACCCATCCGTTAGCTTAGCATAATGATTGTTAAGTTTTATTGATATTGCTTTCTCCATGACTTATACATATTCCTTTGACTATGAGATTATGCAACTCCCGAATACCGGAGGAACACCTTGTGTGCTATCAAACGTCACAACGTAACTAGGTGATTATAAAGATGCTCTACAGGTGTCTCCGAAGGTGTTTGTTGGGTTGGCATTGATCGAGATTAGGATTTGTCACTCCGAGTATCCGAGAGGTATCTCTGGGCCCTCTCGGTAATGCACATCACTATAAGCCTTGCAAGCAATGTGACTAATGAGTTAGTTACGGGATATGCATTACGGAACGAGTAAAGAGACTTGCCGGTAATGAGATTGAATTAGGTATGACGATACCGATGATCGAATCTCGGGCAAGTAACATACCGATGACAAAGGGAATAACGTATGTTGTTATTGCGGTTTGATCGATAAAGATCTTCGTAGAACATGTAGGAACCAATATGAGCATCCAGGTTCCGCTCTTGGTTATTGATCGGAGGTGTGACTCGATCATGTCTACATAGTTCTCGAACCCGTAGGGTCCGCATGCTTAATGGTCGATGACGATTCGTATTATGAGTTATGTGTTTCGGTGACCGAAGATTGTTTGGAGTCCCGGATGAGATCACGGACATGACGATGAGTCTCGAAATGGCTGAGAGGTAAAGATTGATATATTGGACGATAGTATTTGGACAAAGGAATGGTTTCGGGACGTTTCAGATATTTATCGGAGTACCGGGCGGTTACCGGAACCCCCTGGGGAAGTAATGGGCAAACATGGGTCATAGGGAAGAGAGAGGGGAGCCCACAAGGGGTTGCCCCCCCTCCCCTATGGGTTGTCCTAATTGGACAAGGGGAAGGGGGCGCGGCCCCCCTTTCCTTTCCCCCTCTTCCTCTCCTTCCCTCTTTCCCCCTCCATGAGAAGAAAAAAAGGGGGTGGCGAATCCTACTAGGGTGGTGTCCTAGTAGGACTCCCCCCTCTTCACGCTCCCCATGGTGGCTGGCCTCCTCCTCTCCCTCCTTTATATACGTGGGCAGGGCACCCCTTGGAGACACACCAATTGTTCCAAGCCGTGTGCGGTGTCTCTCTCCATGGTTTACTCCTCCGGTCATATTCACGTAGTGCTTAGGCGAAGCCCTGCGCGGATCACATCACCATCACCGTCACCATGCCATCATGCTGACAAAACTCTTCCTCGACCCTCTCCTGGATCAAGAGTTTGAGGGACGTCATTGAGCTGAACGTGTGCTAAACTTGGAGGTGCAGTATGTTCGGTACTTGATCGGTTGGATTGCGAGGACGTTCGACTACATCAACCGCGTTAACCTAACGCTTCCGCTTTCGGTCTACGAGGGTATGTGGACTGATGACCCACAAGTATAGGGGATCAATTGTAGCTCTTTTCGATAAGTAAGAGCGTCAAACCCAACGAGGAGCAGAAGGAAATGACAAGTAGTTGTCAGTAAGGTAATGTCTGCAAGTGCTGAAATTGTAAGTAGCGGAGTAGTTTGATAGCAAGATAATTTGTAATGAGCAAGTAACGATAATAGTAACAAAAGTGCAGCCCGATCCTTTTAAGGCAAAGGACGGGCCAAAACGGTCTCTTATGACAAGCAAAGCGTTCTTGAGGGTACACGGGAATTTCATCTAGTCACTTTCATCATGTTGGTTTGATTTGTGCTCGCTACTTTGATAATTTGTTATGTGGGTGGACCGGTGCTTAGGTGCTGTTCTTACTTAAACAAACCTCCTACTTATGATTAACCCTCCCGCAAGCATCCGCAACTACGAGAAAAGTATTAAGAATAAATTCTAACCATAGCATTAAACTTTAGGATTCAATCGGTCCCTTACGAAATAGCGCATAAACTAGGGTTTAAGCTTCTGTCACTCTCGCAACCCACCATCTATTTGCTACTCCACAAGGCATTCCCTTAGGCCCAAGTATGGTGAAGTGTCATGTAGTCGACGTTCACATGACACCACTAAGGGAATAACAACATACATACTATCAAAATATCAAACACATATCAAGTTCACATGATTACTTGCAACATGATTTCTCCCGTGACCTCAGGAACAAAAGTAACTACTCACAAATGATAAACATGCTCATGATCAGAGGTGTCGTGGAATTGTCACAACATATGTCCTAGTGGAAGGACTTAGTCGTGGAGCCATTGCAACGAGGTTAGCTTAAAGGGGTTAATCGGGACAAAGGACACAGGGAGTTTATACAGGTTCGGCCCCTTGCGGTGAAGGTAAAAGCCTAATCTAGTTTGAGGTGGTATTGCTAGGGTTTCGATTACCAGGGAGCGAATACACTTGGCCTAGTTCTCGATCTCTTTGTTTCCCGCCCTAAACCGCCGCCGGGCCGTCCCTTTATATACACAGGTTGAAGCTCGACGGCTTACGGAGTCCCGACCGGCTCATACACAACGTGTCCGGCTCGGTGACTAACTCCACATGCCTTACAATACAAGTCATACATATATGGCGGTTTACACCTGTGGTCCACAAGCCGCCTCGTGGGCTTCGGGCCTTTAGTAAGCCTGCTCCGTGAACCGCCATCTTCAACATCTTCATGGGCCTTGTCATTATGAACCACCAATGGTATGACCCGGCCCCTCCTGGGCGGGTCATACCCAATAGTTATATCCCCAACATTAGGGCCCAGGTTGATGTGAACTTGTTCATATCAATCTTTCAATACTTAGAAAAATTCTTCCTCATTTGCTCTTCCAAGATCTTGTAACCCGCCATGACGTCATCTCCTAGAATTGCGGCAACCCGCCGTGACGTCACCTGTCATTAATATCATACAAGGCCCAAATCTTAATATACCTTCTCTTTTAATGAACCTCCAAAAATC
This sequence comes from Aegilops umbellulata, assembly GCA_032464435.1. NCBI lineage: Eukaryota > Viridiplantae > Streptophyta > Magnoliopsida > Poales > Poaceae > Aegilops > Aegilops umbellulata. The sequence goes on along the minus strand of CP136054.1, from coordinate 117,379,751 downwards.
GAGGCACATGTGCTGTCACATATCCATTTTTTAGCCTCCTCGGTTCCTGCGCATGCCACTTATCTTTTCAGCCTTATAAATAGGGCCAGGGGTCCCTTTTCACTTTCCCCCTTGCCTTCTCATCTCCATCTTCTACCTCACGACGCCTGTGCGCTTGAGCTCGACCGCCACCGTCGACCTTCACCACTGCCTCGTCCATGGCCGCTGCATCAACCTGAACTGACCAGAGTCTGTCCGCGCACCTCCGCTATTCAGCAGCTCCGGTGAGTTTTTCCTTTTCCTCTTATCGTAGATCCCGTTAGGGTTTCCACAAGTTCGTCGTAGTTCATCTCCGCCTTTCTTTGTTATTCACTGTATTTTGAGATTTCAATCCAAAATTTATCCCCCTCCCGTGTAGTGGTAGTTGTAGTACTAATTTTTGATATTAAAACATCTCCTCTGCGTGGAAAATCCAATCTGGACAAATGAACTTCTCAACTGCTGCCACTTAGGTTTAGATATTTTCCATTATTTGAAGTGCCATAGATCCAAAATCATAACATTACTCTGTGAAAACTGTTTTTCCAACACTTAGCAACTTTTCCACTCTTAGATCTGTAAATCAATAATTGTGTGGGTACCATTAGTTACCGAATCATAAGATACCAAACCTTGTTAAACTACCATCATACGCTTTATAACTTGCCAACTCGGCAACATACCTCCGGTTTAACCATCCTTGCCCATAATTTTAATCCTGCAACATATATCTTGACTGTTAGACTCTGCCGGCTTACCAGCAAAAGTCTTAACCCGGTAGGTACCATTAGTCCCCTTTTAAGCTGCCAATACTTTAATTTTCATCCCCCGACTTAGTCTGTCAACTGTTCACAACGTTTGAATCAATGATCCAGTTTAATAGTCTAACCTTAAGCCTGTACTATTATTATTTTTCTTAGGACCTTGTTCTTCAAGATGGTCAAAACTATCACTGCTTGCAACTGGGTTGTTTCCCGGGTTACAGAGGAAGATTTGAACACATATGTTCAGACTGGCGTTTTAGCCAAGAAAGAAGCCATCCACTAGAGAGTTCCGGGTAGTCAATCTCGCCCTGAGCCCAAAGATGGTGAAGTGGTAGTTTTTAAGGATCATATGGTCCGGAGCTTCAGTCCTCCCGGCTCAAGATTCTTTTGAGATGTGCTGACTTCTTTAAGATTCACCCACAAGATATCGGACCAAACTTTGTCTCAAACATCTGCAATTTCCAAGTGTTCTGCGAGGTTTACCTTCAACAAGAGCCTACCGTAGAACTGTTCAGAGAGTTCTCCTATTTGAATCAGCATAATGAATTCACTAATGGACCTCGCCTTGAACTAGGCGGCATATCCATACAACGCCAAAAAAAGGCCATCTTCCCAGCCGCTAATCCGCCCAGTCACCCCAAAGACTGGAACCAAAATTGGTTTTATTGCCAAGACACCTCACTAGAAGGAGAAAACCCCCTGCCAGGTTACCGCGCTAGCCGGCTCAGTAGCAGATATCATGTTCCGGACCGTATCAGCATAGCAGAACGGAAAAAAAATATGTACCAACCTTCGCAAAGAACCGGGCTCTGATGGACAACAGCTTGACTGGAATCGATCTAGTTCGCTGCTGGGTCGCCTGGAGAGTCTTGCCTCTAAGCATCCGGCCCGGCTTAATCTGTGAATATACCAGCAAACTAACAGATCCTCAACGTCATTGTCAGATCGAGATAACAGAGGAGGACATCAATAACATGACAAAGACTCTGTTGAATGAGAGCTTGGAAGATTGTCAATTCGGACTGACTCCTTTCTGTACTTTGAATAACCCGCCAGCTGTAAGTTTTTTAATCAAGCCCTTCTGACTCATATTTTCATTTGCCTTGCTCGTACTCATTCAATGTTTACAGGTTGGCTCATCTTTCTGGGATAATAAATTGCTCGAGAAGCCAAAGAAGACCCAGACAAAGATTAAGGCTACCAAAAAACCCGCTAAGAAGAAGTCCAACATCGCTGAATTATTCAATTTGGATGACAAAGATGATGATGATGAGTTGGAGGTAGAACTTGATTCCCTTGGCTCGCTTTTTGTACATCTTATTGGCAATGACTATTATCAGGAGGAAGCGGACGCTAGCCGTGCCGATGATACAAAGGTAATTATTCTTTCCTCCAGCTCAGAACCTCTGCCAACACAGAAAACCCGACAAGCAAGCTGGAAAGTAAGCTTTTTCTCACCCTTTAGCTTACTTGGATCCCAACTTTCTTTTGAAGAAGCAGTAACATGAAGCCCGCCGTACAACCCGAAACACTGGTGGTGGAATCTTATCCTCCGGCTTACCGAATACTCCAGCACCTAGCAAACATTGTCAGGAGGTCTCAATAATTTTTGACTTAGATTATCCCAAGGCGGTTCTGTTTCGTCAACCTCTTAATCCGTATGATTCGAATTATCAGGTAATATCTCATTCTTCTTCTGGCGACTCGACGGAAACTCACATCCCAACTTTCAAGACTGTGCCTGGGTAAGGTTATATTTAATCGTTAAAACCTCATACCTGACCAATATGCTGACATCTTTGCGTTTTTTGATCTTTAGTGCCATGGCCAAGCCTAGCAAGAAGGCAAAACTGAACAAGCCGGCTGAAGACTCCAACCCTCTTGAACCGGAAACATAACTACCAGAAACCTCTCATCCAATCGCTGAAGCTATTGGCGATGACCCATCGCTAGAAGAACATGATGTTTCCCTAGATCACCTGGATGTTGAACCGTCCCTCTCTAAGCCGCCAAGCCCAATCAAGCCCGTCGAAGAGAAGACTGACGACGTTGTTGTCACCGGGTTTGGTTATATAGCACCGGGCAACCCTACTGTCTTATCCAAGCACAGCGCCAAGGAAGAAATTTTTGTTGATGATAAAGGAAAGTGGAAGTTAGACTTGGAGAGATACGCCCAGTTCAGTGCACAAGACATCCATTCTGGTTATCTGAACCGTCTATACACCAGCCGTGACTTTGAAGCCGGCTTAATCAATTTGATGAAGGAATGTTATGAGGTAATCAAATCACTATTCTCTTCGTAATTATACGTCTATCAGCCGCCAAGTCTATAGGATATGATGAGATTGAATATGATGTAGACTTTCCAATTGCTATAAAGAGGTGAACATCATCACCGGTAGCCCCCAAGGGCCGGCTTAAATCATGAAATTAAGCCGAGACTTCTAAATAACAAGAATAAACTTTGCCTCCGTAGCCCCCAAGGGCCGGTTTAACTAGCATAGTTAAATCGGGACTTACCAACATAGATAAATCAACACTTTCAACATATAACCTTGGTAAACCAGATCATGTTATTATAACTCAAATCATCATTTGACTGTCTTTGAAAAGAGCAATAGGCATTAGCCCCCAAGTGCCAAGGATAATACTTGTATTGTGCTTGGGACTTCAAAAAGTTCGCAAAAGCAATAGACATTAGCCCCCAAGTGCCAAGGAAAATACTTGTATTGTGCTTGGGACTTCACAAATAACCATGCTCATAATAACTTCCATTTTTGTCTATATCCCAGGCTGAACTGAATGAGAAGGATTCGCAGCTCCATGATCTGAAGGCCAGTATAAAAACTTAGCAATCTGAAACAGCTAAGGCCAAATCAGAATTGAAGACTACTTTGGAGAACATTGAACAGCTGAAGCAAAACTTCAACACTGACAAAAGCGGTTGGGAGACCGAAAAAGTGGCTCTACTGAAGAGAGCAGAAGACGCTGAAAATGCACTTAAACCGGTGACTGACGAGTTGTCTGGCTTAAAGCAACAGATCAATAACATGTCGTCAGCCATCTTTGGTAAGCAGGAAACATGACCCCTTTACCTTTCAATCAACATATTATACCTCATCCGCCGGCTTATCAATAAATTTACTGATACAGGTTCTTGGAGCGCCAAGTTGGGCTCAGATATGCGCATCCGACTTAAAGCTATCTATACTCTTGTAGAATAGTTGTATACTGGCGCTCAATGGTCCATTGTTGTTGTTCTGCATAAGAAACGGCCTCCCACCCTCATCAAGGAAACCTTGGAAAGCTTGTCAGTGCTTCCCCAAAGGATTGGAGATTTGAAGCTAGCCTCTGCCAGAGCCGGTGCTTTGACTGCTATAAGCCGGGCAAAGGCATGGCAAGCCGATCTTGACCCGGAAGACTTAGCCAATGGTTGTCCAAGTGTGAAAGAGGATGGGCCCCCCTTTAGTGCTGATGACTTTGCAGATCTAGCAAGAGCCATGCGTCCATTAGTGATCCGGCTAGCCGAACAAACTAACCTTTCACAATACCAGGCTGCTTATGACGCTGATAACAAGAAAATTAATGCATCGGTTCATCAGGAGACGGATCTCATCCCGCCGATTCATAAAGTACACCTTCGCTCCTGACATTGATCCATCCAACCTTATTGGTGATGAAGCTGTGTTTAGAGCGTTGACCGATATCAACTGGGCTACGCCTGACTTCCAGCTCATGGATAACCAAGGAGCTGAAGATGAAGAAGAAGAAGCGCAGGATGATCCGGAGGCTTCAACCCGGCAAGACTCATAAGAACCGTTCGATTGGCCGGTTCATAACTGGCAGTATCAAGCCTTGCTTTGGAACAACACTTATTCGTTTGGGCCCACAAAGCCATGTAATAGGCTAGTGAAACTCTGATCTACCGTGCCATCGTGCACATTTTGTTTACATAACATTGCTTATCCGTCGGTCGAATATCTGCCACTTATGCTCATGATATCCTTAACTATATAAGTCAGATTCATTACCTTTCCCGCACATAAATAAATCACAAGTGCCCTGTGGTATTTTCTTATACTGCCGGCTTATCATACATGTGCAGTCAGGGTTACAACCCAAAGATTGATAGTACAACATCCTGTTATACTGCCGGCTTACAACACCGCATCAAAGGACATTATCCCTGGCGACTTATAGTCCAAAACCAGGCTGGGTGAAATAAAAACCCCAGAAAGGATCATAAGGCATGATAGCCGTCATTAGTTTTCAATATGTCACAAAAGGCAAACCTCAACAAAGAAATTTCAAATCAAATAAAAACCAGAAAACAAGGCTTTCATAGGCAGCCGGGCCTAAAACCCAAGTGCTTTTCATGGGCTTGCACAACCACTAGTTGAATCTTCAAACCTTGTACGCAGACCTCACATAACCAACTGTCGTTTTAACCTCGACAAGTTCAGGGTCTGTAATAAGATTGACTGTCAAGAGGTCGGTGGGTTAGCCTAGGATTACCTGAGCGGAGTGGCGGACGTACAAGGCAGGATCAACTAAAATTGTTTGGTGCTATGCACCTGGCGTTTCAAACCAAGAGGGGTTTATTAAAGCTATGTTCTGTTAATAGGGAGCCCCCAGGGATATATATTGAGTTCTGCTCGCTGGGTACCTATGTTTGAGCTGTGTTGTGCAGCAGACTCTCTTTGGTCCCTTTAAACTGGGTATTAAACCTCCGAGTGATCATATGAAGTGACAATAAAAACTCATTATTCTTTGAAATGAAACGACAGAGGCCCTGAATTTCCAGGGATGCCGGCTTTATTATATTCATCATAATATATACATTGTCAAAATATGTACATCATAAGAGCATGTGGCTCAAGTGTAATAAGGCCGAAGATGAGAAATATTTCACGGCCGGTGGGTCTCCTCCTCCGACTTGCGTGAGTCCTTGTGGTCTCAAACATCGATAAGGTAGCATGGCCCGTTGTTTAGATTCTTGCTGACCACAAAGGGTCCTTCCCAAGGCGGGGACAACTTGTGCATATCAGTTTGATCCTCGATAAGCCAGAGCACCAGATCGCCTTCTTAAAAGGTCCTGATTTTAACCCGACGGCTATGATAGCGGCGCAGATCTTGCTGGTAAATTGCCGACCGAGCCGCCGCACGGTCACGCTCCTCATCCAACAGGTCAAGCGCATCCTGACGTGCTTTTTCATTGTCAGGTTCAACATACGCCGCCACACGGGGCGAATCATGACGGATGTCACTAGGGAGAACTGCCTCTGCTCCGTAAAGCATGAAGAAAGGCGTATAACCCATCGATCTGTTGGGGGCAGTATTGATACTCCATAACACTGAAGGTAACTCCTTGATACGTCTCCAACGTATCTATAATTTTTGATTGTTCCATGCTATTATATTATCCATCTAGGATATTTTATATGCATTTATATGCTATTATATATGATTTTTGGGACTAACCTATTAACCTAGAGCCCAGCGCCAGTTTCTGTTTTTTCCTTGTATTTGAGTATCGCAGAAAAGGAATACCAAACAAAGTCCAATTGACTTGAAAATTCACGGAGATTGTTTTTGGACCAGAAGAAGCCCACGGAGCATCGGAGATGGACCAGAAGAGTCCCGAGGCCACCTCGAGGGTCGAGGGCGCGCCCTACCCCCTGGGCGTGCACCCCTACCTTGTGGCTGTCTCGTGGACCCCCCTGACTTGTTCCCGACGCCAACACCTCTTATATATCCCCAAACTTCCAGAACATAACCTAGATCAGAAGTTCCGCCGCCGCAAGCCTCTGTAGCACCAAAAACCAAACGGGGCCCTGTTCCGGCACCCTGTCGGAGGGGGGATCCATCACCAGTGGCCATCTTCATCATCCCTGCGCTCTCCATGACGAGGAGGGAGTAGTTCACCCTCGGGGTTAGGGTATGTACCAGTAGCTATGTGTTTGATCTCTCTCTCTCGTGTTCTTGATATGGCACGATCTTGATGTATCGGGAGCTTTGCTATTATAGTTGGATATTATGATGTTTCTCCCCCTCTACTCTCTTGTAATGGATTGAGTTTTCCCTTTGAAGTTATCTTATCGGATTGAGTCTTTAAGGATTTGAGAACACTTGATGTATGTCTTGCATGTGCTTATCTGTGGTGACAATGGGATATTCACCTGATCTACTTGATGTATGTTTTGGTGATCAACTTGCAGGTTCAGTGACCTTGTGAACTTATGCATAGGCGTTGGCACACGTTTTCATCTTGACTCTCTGGTAGACACTTTAGGGCACTCTTTGAAATTCTTTGTGTTGGTTGAATAGATGAATCTGAGATTGTGTGATGCATATCGTATAATCAAACCCGCAGATACTTGAGGTGACATTGGAGTATCTAGGTGACATTAGGTTTTTGGTTGATTTGTGTCTTAAGGTGTTATTCTAGTACAAACTCTAGGATAGATCGAATGGAAAGAATAGCTTCGTGCTATTTTACTATGGACTCTTGAATAGATCGATCAGAAAGGATAACTTTGAGGTGGCTTTGTACCCTACAATAATCTTTTTGTTTGTTCTCCTCTATTAGTGACTTTGGACTGACTCTTTGTTGCATGTTGAGGGATAGTTATATGATCCAATTATGTTATTATTGTTGAGAGAACTTGCACTAGTGAAAGTATGAACCCTAGGCCTTGTTTCAACGCATTGCAATATCGTTTGTGCTCACTTTTATCATTAGTTACCTTGTTGTTTTTATATTTTCAGATTACAAAAGCCTATATCTACCATCCATATTGCACCTGCATCACCATATCTTCACCGAACTAGTGCACCTATACAATCTACCATTGTATTGGGTGTGTTGGGGACACAAGAGACTCTTTGTTATTTGATTGCAGGGTTGTTTCAGAGAGACCATCTTCATCCTACGCCTCCCACGGATTGATAAACCTTAGGTCATCCACTTGAGGGAAATTTGCTACTGTCCTACAAACCTCTGCACTTGGAGGCCCAACAACGTCTACAAGAAGGTTGTGTAGTAGACATCACTCCTCCACCCAACAACCCGGCGTCTTCTGCAAAGGGACCATAAGCCGGGGCTTGATGCCTCTCAAAATTTGTTGATTGGCTCGTTTAGCTTGACCATTGGACTGGGGGTGAGCCACTGATGATACATCAAGTCGAATATGCTCTCGTTGAGAAAACTCTTTCATAGCACCTTTGGACAGATTAGTGCCATTATCAGTTATAATGCTGTGGGGAAAACCAAAATAGAAAATCACCTTTTTGATGAACTGAACCGATGTTGCCATGTCACACTTACTCACCGGCTCTGCCTCAACCCACTTTGTAAATTTGTCAACCGCCACCAAAAGGTGGGTCTTTTATCCTTGGACCTTTTGAAAGGTCCGACCATATCAAGCCCCCAGACCACAAACGGCCAAGAAATTGGAATCATCCTCAACTCTTGAGCTGGCACATGAGCTCGCCTTGCAAATTTCTGACAACCATCACATTTACTGACCAAATCTTCTGCATCAGCATGAGCCATCAGCCAATAGAATCCATGACGAAAAGCTTTGGCCACGAGGGATTTAGAGCTGACATGATGACCGCAATCTCCTTCATGAATCTCTTGTAGAACCTCATAGCCTTCTTCAGGAGAGACACAACGTTGAAACGCCCGTGTGACACTGAGATGATGCAACTCTCCATTGACAATAGTCATCAACTTAGACCGCCAGGTTATCCGTCTGGCCAAAGTTTCATCTTTAGGTAACTTGCCCCGGGTCATATAAGCCAAACATGGAACCGTCCAATCAGGAATAGCATGGAGAGCCGCTACCAGCTATGCCTCCGGGTCAGGAATAGCAAGATCTTCCTCTGTAGGCAATTTGACTGAAGGGTTATGCAGAATATCAAGGAAAATATTGGGTGGCACCGGCTTAAGCTGGGACCCCAACCGGCTTAAAGCATCAGCTGCCTCGTTTTTCTTCGATCAATATGCTCTACTTGATAACCTTTGAAATGACCAGCAATAGCATCGACCTCTCGGCAATAAGCCGCCATGAGCGGGTCCTTAGAATCCCAAGTGCCTGACACCTGTTGGGCTACCAAATCTGAGTCACCAAAACATCTCACCCGGCTTAGATTCATCTCCTTAGCCATCCGAAGACCATGGAGTAAGGCTTCATACTTAGCTACATTGTTAGTACAAGGGAACATCAACCTTAAAAGATAACAAAACTTATCACCTCGTGGGGAAGTCAACACAACTCCAGCCCCCGAGCCCTCCAACTGCCTGGATCCATCAAAGTGAATAGTCCAATATGTGCTATCCAGCTTCTCTTCAGGCATGTGCAGTTCTGTCCAATCGTTGATGAAATCTACAAGTGCTTGAGATTTTATGGCTGTGCGAGGCATATACTTCAAACCATGGGGTCCAAGCTCAATGGCCCACTTGGCTATCCGACATGTGGCCTCTCTATTTTGAATAATATCCCCTAAGGGAGTAGAACTGACCACTGTGATGGGATGACCCAGAAAATACTGCTTGAGCTTTCGACTAGCCATTAACACCCCATATACAAGCTTCTGCCAATGCGGATACCTCTGCTTGGACTCAATAAGCACCTCACTGATGTAGTAAACCAGCCTCTGAACCGGATGTTCCTTGCATGGCTCCTTCCTTTCTACCATAATTGCCACACTGACAGCTCGGCTGTTGGCAGCCACGTATAACAACAAAGGCTCTTTATCCATGGGAGCAGCAAGAACCGGCAGCTCAGCTAACTGTTTCTTGAAGGCCTCAAACGCCTGATCAGCAACATCACTCCAGACAAAATGATCTGTCTTCTTCATCATTTGGTACAGGGGGATAGCCTTCTCACCCAACCGGATTATGAACCAACTTAAGGCTGCAATACGACCCGCCAGACGCTGGGCATCATTGATACATGCCGGTTTAGCCAGGGAAGCGATAGCCTTTATTTTCTCCGGGTTAGCTTCAATACCTTGTTCAGAAACCAGAAAGCCTAAGAGCTCGCTTGCCAGCACACCAAAGACACACTTGGCCAGGTTAAGCATCATCTTGTAGACCCGAAGGTTGTCAAAGGTCTCCTTCAAATCATCTATTAAAGTTTCCTTCTTTTTGGATTTCACCACAATATCATCCACATAAGCATGAACATTGCGCCCAATCTGATCATGAAGGCAATTTTGCACACACCGCTGGTAAGTCGCCTGGGAACTCTCGATCCCAAAAGGCATAGACACATAACAGAAGGCTCCAAAGGGAGTTATGAAGGTTGTCTTCTCCTGGTCCTTAACTGCCATCTTGATCTGATGATAACCAGAATAAGCATCCAAAAAGCCCAACAGCTCACAACCCGCCGTAGCATCAATGATCTGATCAATACGGGGGGAGAGCAAAAGGATCAGCTGGACAAGCCTTGTTTAAGTCTGTGTAATCCACACACATGCGCCAAGTGTCGTTTTTCTTAAGTACCAGCACCGGGTTAGACAACCACTCAGGATGAAAAACTTCAACAATAAACCCAGCCGCCAAGAGCCGGGCCACTTCTTCACCAATGGCCTTGTGCCTCTCTTCATTGAAACAGCGAAGGAATTGCTTGACTGGTTTAAACTTTGGATCAACATTAAGAGTGTGCTCACCGAGTTCCCTCGGTACATCCAGCATGTCTGAAGGTTTCCATGCGAAGATGTCCCGGTTCTCACGGATGAACTCGATGAGTGTGCTTTCCTATTTCGGATCCAAATTAGCACTGATGCTGAACTATTTGGATGAATTGCCAAGAACGAAATCAACTAGCTTAGTGTCATGTGACGCCCCCGATTCAATCGTACACTAATCATGCACGCAAATGTGTACGATCAAGATCAGGGACTCACGGGAAGATATCACAACACAACTCTACAAATAAAATAAGTCATACAAGCGTCATAATACAAGCCAGGGACCTCGAGGGCTTGAATACCAGTGCTCGATCATAGACGAGTCAGCGGAAGCAACAATATCTGAGTACAGACATAAGTTAAGCAAGGTTGCCATAAGATGGCTAGCACAAACTGGGATACAGATCGAACGAGGCGCAGGCCTCCTGCCTGGGATCCTCCTAACTACTCCTGGTCGTCGTTAGCGGGCTGCACGTAGTAGTAGGCACCTCCGGTGTAGTAGGAGTCGTCGTCGACGGTGGCGTCTGGATCCTGGGCTCCAACATCTGGTTGCGACAACCAGAAGAAAGGAAAGGGGGGAGAAAGCAACCGTGAGTACTCATCCAAAGTACTCGCAAGCAAGGAGCTACACTACATATGCATGGATATATGTGTAAGGGGCCATATCAGTGGACTGAACTGCAGAATGCCAGAATAAGAGGGGGATATCTAATCCTGTCGAAGACAACGCTTCTGGCAGCCCCCGTCTTGTAGCATATAGGAGAGAGTAGACTGAAGTCCTCCAAGTAGCATCGCATAGCATAATCCTACCCGGCAATCCCCTCCTCGTTGCCCTGTTAGAGAGCGATCACCGGGTTGTATCTGGCACTTGGAAGGGTGCGTTTTATTAAGTATCCGGTTCTAGTTGTCATAAGGTCAAGGTACAACTCCGGGTCGTCCTTTTACCGAGGGACACGGCTATTCGAATAGATTAACTTCCCTGCAGGGGTGCACCACATAACCCAACACGCTTGATCCCATTTGGCCGGACACACTTTCCTGGGTCATGCCCGGCCTCGGAAGATCAACACGTCGCAGCCCCACCTAGGCACAACAGAGCGGTCAGCACGCCGGTCTATACCTATGCGCGCAGGGGTCTGGGCCCATCGCCCTGAGCACACCTGCACGTTGCGAACGCGGCCGGTGAGCAGACCTAGCAACCTCCAGTACAACGGAAGTCACGTTACGCGGTCCAACCCGGCGCGCGCCGCTCAGTCGCTGACGTCACGAAGGCTTCGACTGATACCACGACGCCGGGATACCCATAACTACTCCCGCGTAGATGGTTAGTGCGTATAGACCAAATGGCCAGACTCAGATCAAATACCCAGATCTCGTTAAGCGTGTTAAGTATCCGCGAACACCGACCAGGGCCAGGCCACCTCTCTCCTAGGTGGTCTCAACCTGCCCTGTCGCTCCGCCACAAAGTAACAGTCGGGGGCCGTCGGGAACCCAGGCCCACCTCTACCGGGATGGAGCCACCTGCCCCTTCAGCCCCCATCTCCGAACAGTATCACAAGTAATGTAACAGTGTAAAGTATATAGTATATGCCCGTGATCACCTCCCGAAGTGATCACGGCCCAGTAGTATAGCATGGCAGACGGACAAGAGTGTAGGGCCACTGATGGAACACTAGCATCATATACTAAGTAGTAGGATAGCAGGTAAAGGTAACAACAGTAGTAGCAAGGACAGGCTATGCAGCAGTATAGGATTAACTGAAAGCAGTAACATGCTACACTACTCTAATGCAAGCAGTAGAGAAGAATAGGCGATATCTGGCCGAGGTTCAGATCCGATTGGTGTCAGGATACCTCCGGCATAGGATGCCTGAAAAGAGAAGGTGCAACAAAATTTGACGAGATGACACTGTGAGATTCTCGGAATGATCTATGGAAGCGAGTTCCAAAACAAGAGTTCATCAGTAAACCATGGAGAGGATGAGGAGGTGGCTGACGGACATGGCGGCAATTCATCAAGGTCTACCAAAAAGATGGATTTCCACAATTAAATGAACGAGGTGATAGCATCGGACAGACTGAAGTATATAATGAGGTATGTTCGATGAGAACATCCACAATTAAATATTGAACGAAAAAGCACCTGGAAATATGGACCAAGTAGGACGATCAAAGTTAGAATGGTGATCCGATAGCGAAACTATCGACCATTCGCATTTGAAACAATAGGGTTGCTGGAGATATTAAATTCTCACAACAGAGTTCATTCAACACGGGGCCAAGAAAAGAATGGTGATGGCGAGAAGCATCACTTCAACAAGAATTTGTTAAGGGGTAGTGAAATTCTCACGACATCCTTGACATAAAAGATGGTAATACTCCAAGGTAAAGGAGAACAAATGCTGGATAGCAATGATCTCAAGGTATACACAAAACACAAACAAGTTAGTGTTGAACGGAAGGCAATAAAGTGGTCGATGATAGCACAAATCATCGAGGGCAAGGATGGTGTTTCTCATCATGAATTCAAATGATATCCTGGGAGAGCTCAGAATGCTGATGAAGATCACGACAATTTGTTGTCGAGAGGATCCACGAAGAAGCAATTGATCAGCGACTGCTCAAGCAGAAGGACTGATGCAGCAAAAGATTATTGGAACTACGGATGCAACACCAACTAGGAATCAAGCTTGCCGTTCGAGGTGAAACGATAAGACAAGGAAGATCGACATAAGCTTAGCTCATCGTCGAAAGTTGTGCTCCGAGAAGAAGGACCAGGTAGCACAGTTAAAAGTTTGCACGATAATGATATAGCCGATAAGGCTGGAATGGCTTAAAGGATTATTAAACTCATAAGCAACAAGAATTACGTAGAGTTATTGAATCGGAGTGCGGAATCGATTCACTTATCGGTTTTCTCGAGTGACTAATAACTCAGAACCTGGGGGGGATCCGAGATCGGTGAGAAGCAATACTAGATTAAGACTCGCAGGAAGCAACACGGTTCTCGAGATACCAGAGGTTAATACTCGAGGAAGATCAAAACAGAGGTTGCGGAGATGTATCGATCAACAGAAGACAAGTGCTTTAACTTGTCTGAGAAATGGAATCAAGGAGAAAATGTGGTCAGGACCGCGATTGCAAAGGATCAATACATAGATACCAGATGATATCATATCAAGGAAATAGTTATTATTACAAGAAGCTTTTATGATAAGTTCCACATCGTGTCCATGGGCATGAACACAAAGTTCAAGGTCGACTCCCACTTCTGCCACTACTAGAAAAACCGCTACTAATGGCGCACCTAATTTGGCCATTAATGGCGCATCACTGGTGCGCCATTACTAGCACGCCATTAGTAATTTTTACTAATGGCGCACCACTGGTGCGCCATTAGTATAGGCCACGGTGCGCCATTAGTATGCCTCCCAGGGGCCATGTATACCCAGGTGCTTTGGCATACTAATGGCGCACGACAACGGGATGCGCCATTAGTAACTTCGGCATACTAATGGCGCACTGTTTAGTGATGCGCCATTAGTGATGCGCCATTTTGAATCTAGATCTGGATCGTGATTTTTTGCCCATTTTTTGCTCGTTTTTTTGCTCGTTTTTTGGCATGACATTATTTCAAATTTTGCTCCTGTTTTTGGATCTTGTACGTTCTTTTGTCGTGTTCTTTTGCCGGTGAGGAGTTCGCCGGAGAGGAGTTCGCCGGAGAGGAGTTCGCCGGAGAGGAGGAGGAGGAGGTCACCGGAGAGGAGTTCGCCGGAGAGGAGGAGGAGGAGGTCACCGGAGAGGCGCTCGCCTACATCGCCGGAGAGGAGGAGGAGGAGGTCGCTGGAGAGGAGTTCACCGGAGCATCGGAGAGGAGGAAGGAGAAACCATGAGAGGATGGGAGGAGAGGAGGGAGGAGGAGCTCACCGGAGAGGAGGGAGGAGGAGCTCACCGGAGAGAAGGGAGGAGGAGCTCACCGAAGAGGAGGGAGGAGGAGCTCACCGGAGAGGAGGGAGAAGAAACCGTGAGGGGAGGGGAGGGGAGGGGAGGAGAGGAGGGAGGAGGAGGTCGCCGGAGAGGAGGAGGAGGTCGCGGGAGAGGAGGAGGGTAGTATGGTGGAGGAGAGAAGGGGAGATGGAGTGGAGGAGAGGAGGAGATGGAGTGTAGGAGAGGTGAAATGAAGAGATAAGGAGGAGAGGACCACAGCCAGCCATATATACGGCATACTAATGGCGCACCGCGGGAAGGTGCGCCATTAGTAACTTTTTTTTTATTTTTTTGATTTATTTTGAATTTTGAAGGCGGGAAGATACTAATGGCGCAGCATGGGCAGGTGCGCCATTAGTAACTTTTTTTATTTTTTTGATTTATTTTGAATTTTGAAGGCGGGAAGATACTAATGGCGCACCATTGGCAGGTGCGCCATTAGTAACTTTTATTTATTTATTTTTTTGACTTATTTTGAATTTTGAAGGCGGGAAGATAGTAATGGCGCACCATGGGTAGGTGCGCCATTAGTAAGTTTGAATTTTTTTGATTTTTTTGCCTCTCCAGATCTTAAAAGCCCCGTATCTTTTTTTCTGTTAGGTTTTTGAGGATTTTGAAAATGTTTAACGGGGTTTCCCCCGTTAAATTTGGATGTAACTTTTCGAGTAGATGATTTTTCATATAAAAAACTTTTTCATCCGAGTTAGTATGCAAAAGTTATACCCATTTTTACAAATTCTCGCGAGATTTTGCAAATGAAGCCGAAATTCATATTTGCAAATTTTCCCAACAACTAGACCACATATCACATGGGAAACTTATTTTCTTTTATTTTTTTGACATTTTCATCATTTTCTTTTATTTTTTTTAAAACTGAAAAGGCGATCCAGGGGGGTGCATTCGGTGGAAGTGGTGGCCAAGTTACTAATGGCGCACCGTGGCATGGTGCGCCATTACTAGTTTGAACTAGTAATGGCGCACCGTGGCATGGTGCGCCATTACTAGTTTGAACTAGTAATGGCGCACCATCCCACGGTGCGCCATTAGTAGTTTTGAAAAAAAATTAAAAAAAAATTTTACAAATTTTTTTTTACTAATGGCGCACCGTGGATGTGGTGCGCCATTACTAGTTCAACTAGTAATGGCGCACCATGCCACGGTGCGCCATTAGTAGTTTTGAAAAAAAAATTAAAAAAAATATTTTTACTAATGGCGCACCGTGGATGTGGTGCGCCATTAGTATTTGGACACTAATGGCGTACCAACACATTGTGCGCCATTAGTATATAGTAATGGCGCACCACATGTCTGGTGCGCCAGTAGTGTCAATTCCATCTATAGCCCTTTTCCTAGTAGTGTGCAATGCATAACCTTTCATTCACTTCTCGTTTACGAAGAAGTTATATGGTAGAAAATTATCTGGTAAAACACCAGAAGAGTATGACTCTCGAAAACTTTCGGGTTTATACGGTTTTAGGGAAGGTATAGGTTCAACCCATCGGGGCCTATTAGGAACATATACCACAAGCTTCAGGAGCGAATAACTCAAGCTCAAAAGCAGAGCATGGTTGACAAAAGCAGGGAATACAGTTTACCAAAGGCATTATGTATCCGAGGAAAGGCTGACAAGGTTATCGAATATGAAGGACGGTGTCGAATAAAATCCAACAAAGGATCTGGTGGTCCACAAGGGATCTGATGTGAGCATCAGTACTCAACCAGAAGAAGGAAAAAGGTAAGCAAACTAGATCGTAGAAACAACTGACTAATTTAAGCTCAAATGCAAAGGAATTAAGATTTCCCAAAACAAGGGCTCAAAAGCAAACGCTCTAACTAAGGATGGATAAGCTGAATAGACTTAGGGGTACAACCGACGACAATTGATAGGTCCAGAACCAGCTCATGTTCAACATGACGTGTGAGCCGAAAAGATAATTTAGAAGGGTTGACAGATGATTGTGTGCATTCGCACACATGTTGAATCAATAGGATCAAAATGACGGTGTCAAAAGATACTAGTGAATATTGCTAGTGATATGGGAGCATCCATAATGTAAGCATACAAGTATTTGCAGAGCAATAGTTTGAAGAGGATGCTCAGAAGGTCGGATAGTATTTCAGAGTATCTTATGAAGCATACGAACAACTGGGGATGAACAGATACTCAATAAGTGCGAGGAATTTTCAATAGGGGTATTCGTGTGGTAAAGAACTGCAAGGCAGTAAGCTTAAAGGATTTTCGGAACAAAGGAGAGAAATTTAGGGAATCTTGTAATAACAAGAGCAACTGAGGATGAAGGTATGAACGACAATTGTAGGTAGTTAACCATAATGATATAACAGTGGTAGGGAATTAGCAAAGGTGGTGGGCACAAGCGTCTCGAGAGAACATCGAAAATTATCTTCAGAATCCTCTGGTGCAGCCGGTGATCATCTGAACTGAAGGGGCTCTTCGGGAGAAAGTATTTTCGAGAACCTAAAGTTAGTTTTTAGTAAATTCATTTAACCCGAATAGAAGAGAAATTAGAATTCCAGAGTATAGACGAGGAATAAAAGATCCTAATATCACCCAATGGCGACGTGGGCCCGTAAGCCACACAGCCATGTTAGTAAAAGTTTTGCAATGTCTAGACTCGACTTCAGCCAAGGAGTGTGGAAGGGGGATTCCTACAGGCAGTCGGCTCTGATACCAACTTATGACGCCCCCGATTCAATCGTACACTAATCATGCACGCAAATGTGTACGATCAAGATCAGGGACTCACGGGAAGATATCACAACACAACTCTACAAATAAAATAAGTCATACAAGCATCATAATACAAGCCAGGGGCCTCAAGGGCTCGAATACAAGTGCTCGATCATAGACGAGTCAGCGGAAGCAACAATATCTGAGTACAGACATAAGTTAAGCAAGGTTGCCATAAGATGGCTAGCACAAACTGGGATACAGATCGAACGAGGCGCAGGCCTCCTGCCTGGGATCCTCCTAACTACTCCTGGTCGTCGTCAGCGGGCTGCACGTAGTAGTAGGCACCTCCGGTGTAGTAGGAGTCGTCGTTGATGGTGGCGTCTGGATCCTGGGCTCCAATATCTGGTTGCGACAACCAGAAGAAAGGAAAGGGGGGGAAAGGGGGGAGAAAGCAACCGTGAGTACTCATCCAAAGTACTCGCAAGCAAGGAGCTACACTACATATGCATGGATATATGTGTAAGTGGCCATATCAGTGGACTGAACTGCAGAATGCCAGAATAAGGGTGTGTTTTATTAAGTATCCGGTTCTAGTTGTCATAAGGTCAAGGTACAACTTCGGGTCGTCCTTTTACCGAGGGACACGGCTATTCGAATAGATTAACTTCCCTGCAGAGGTGCACCACATAACCCAACACGCTTGATCCCATTTGGCCGGACACACTTTCCTGGGTCATGCCCGGCCTCGGAAGATCAACACATCGCAGCCACACCTAGGCACAACAGAGAGGTCAGCACGCCGGTCTAAACCTAAGCGCACAGGGGTCTGGGCCCATCGCCCTGAGCACACCTGTACGTTGCGAGGGCGGCCGGAAGCAGACCTAGCAACCTCCAGTAAAACGGAAGTCACGTTAAGCGGCCCAATTTGGTGCGCGCCGCTCAGTCGCTGACGTCACGAAGGCTTCGGCTGATACCACGACGCCGGGATACTCATAACTACTCCCGCGTAGATGGTTAGTGCGTATAGACCAAATGGCCAGACTCAGATCAAATACCCAGATCTCGTTAAGTGTGTTAAGTATCCGCGAACGCCGACCAGGGCCAGGCCACCTCTCTCCTAGGTGGTCTCAACCTGCCCTGTTGCTCCGCCACAAAGTAACAGTCGGGGGCCGTCGGGAACCCAGGCCCACCTCTACCGGGATGGAGCCACCTGCCCCTTCAGCCCCCATCTCCGAACAGTATCACAAGTAATGTAACAGTGTAAAGTATATAGCATATGCCCGTGATCACCTCCCGAAGTGATCACGGTCCAGTAGTATAGCATGGCAGACGGACAAGAGTGTAGGGCCCCTGATGGAACACTAGCATCCTATACTAAGTAGTAGGATAGCAGGTAAAGGTAACAATAGTAGTAGCAAGGACAGGCTATGCAGCAGTATAGGATTAACTGAAAGCAGTAACATGCTACACTACTCTAATGCAAGCAGTAGAGAAGAATAGGCGATATCTGGTGATCAAGGGGGGCTTGCCTGGTTGCTCTGGCAAGAAGGAGGGGTCGTCAACACCGTAGTCGTATTGGGGGTCGCCGGCAGTCTCGGGGGTCTACCGGAAAGAAGTAACGAAGGGGGGAACACAATAAATAACAGAGCAATCAAAGTATAACATGGCAATGCACGATGCTAGAGGTGACCTAACGCGGTAGTAAGTGATACTGGTGAAGTGGGGCAAACATCCGAGAACGTATTCCCGGTGTTTCGCGTTTCCTGATAGACAGGACGGAGGGGAAAAGTTGCAGGTTTGATATGTTAGGGACGTGTGTCTGACAAACAGACTGCGTATTCGGATTCTTCTCGTCGTTCTGAGCAACTTTCATGTACACAGTTTTTCCATCTGAGCTACGGTTTATTATATATTAATTTTTAAAGTTTTAAATCATTTTCTAAATTATTTTAATTCGAAATAACAAATAAAGAAATAACTTTTGTCACCCAGCTCTACCCTAGCCAGAGTCTATTACATGTGGGGCCAGGCTTCAGTCAACGGTTGACCAGTCAAGGTTGACTGGTCAACAGGGACATAACAAGGGCCACTTGTCATTGTAACAGGTTTAGCACATCTACTAATTACATACTTAGAGAGGTGGGGGGGCAGCTGTCATAGGCACAACAGGTTAATTAGTTAAACATTTAATTAACTAATTGTATCTTCCATGTTATTTTATTTATTACTTCACTTTCTTCTATTTTTATTAAGTTAATTAGCTTGGGGGCTCCTCGCAGTGGCTCTCGCCAGCCACCAGGGGGTGGCCGAGCACGCACGCAGCCACGGTAGAGAGCCGGGCGTGATGCGGCCGGCCAGCAGGGGCACCGGTGGGGCTGGGCCCAACCGGAGGCGCCAGCAGCCGTGGCTCACGGGGACGGCACCAAGGGCAGCTGGGTGCAGAAGCGGAGCAAGGGGCGGCTATAGGCAGAAGCAGCTGGCGCGGGCGCGGCGAAGCGCGACGGCCAGGCACAACAGACGCCCTGCGCATGGGCGAACACCGGCAGGGGAGGCGTGAAACGGCGGGCAGGGCAGGGAACAGGGGCGGCCGGCGTGCTGAGCGCGGCGGCAGCGACCGCGGGCGAGGCCGTTGGGAGGGAGGCGCGCGGGCTGCGGGGTTGGCGATGGCCGAGCGCGATGGTGGACGTGCGGGACGGCGGGAAAAGGGAAGCAGGGGGAATGGGGTTCTCACCCCCGTTGCAGGGGAGTTGGGCGGCGAGGCGCGATGGCGCCGGCGGGGAGGAGGACGAGGCGGACGGCGGTGAGGTCCAGGGTCGGCCGGCGATGGAGAGGCGGGACGGGGCAGTCCAGCGAGCGGCGAGGTGGGGCGTCGGGGTGGCGCCGGGGACGGGCGCCGGCGTCAGGGGCGCGGGGTGGCGCGGGATCTGGCTCCTCTTCCCCAATCCAGATGGGGAAGGGGAGAGAGGCGTGGGAGAGATTGAGGGGAGTGGGGATCGTGCGGTGGGAGGGTGCAGTTAGGGTTTGGTAGAGGGAAGTGGCCTAATAGGCCAGGGGCAAAGTGGCCGGCTGGGCCGGCCGGCTGGCTAGCTGGGCCGGTTGGCCCAGCGTGGGGGGTGCTTCTTTTTTCCCCTTTACTTATTTTGTTTTTGTTTTTATTTATTTTCTTTTTTCTGTTTTATTTTTATTCAAGTGTTATGAAATACAAAAGTTAAAACTAAATTGATATTATTAACTATATCTCTGTCATAAATAATTTGGCACTTTAAATAAGTATGTTGTATTTGTTTATTACTTAAAGGGTATTTAATTATTTGTTGTAACGATGTGTTAATTAACTTAGTCGATCTAACTATTTTATAAAAAGATGATTTCTCCACCACAATTACCTATGATTTATATGCCGCATTTTGAACATTTTTGTTTTAGTATTTGAAAACTTTTGTGGTTTGCCTTTAACTTAAATTTGAATTTGAATCGTTTTGAACTAACGCGAGACTAACAATAGTAACCGTGGTGACGTGGCATCATTAACGTGGTATTACTGTAGCCTAATTATCCGGGCGTCACATGTCATCCGCCGACTTAAATTTCAAGAGGGGGTCGTGCTCTATGGTTGGCTTCTTCAAAGACATCATATCCGCTGGATCAACATTGTCCTTGTAAAGTTTCAACTCTTCTGTTGCACAGACCGACTCAGCATAAGCAGCATCACCTTCTTCACATTCTAAGGCTATCTTCTGGCTTCCATGCACTGTGATGGTGCCTTTGTGAGCCGACATCTTAAGCTGCAAATAAACATAAAAAGGCCTTGCCAGAACTTCACATAAGCCGGCCGTCCAAACAGAGCGTGATAAGGACTCTTGAGTTTAACCACTTCAAAAGTCAATGTCTCAGATCTGGAATCATGATCATGTCCAAAGGCAACCTCCAAAGATATTTTACCTACTGGATACGCCAACTTACCAGGCACCACACCATGAAAGACAGTATTTGACGGCTTAAGATCCTTGTCAGTCAAGCTCATGCGACGAAAAGTTTCGTGATACAGAATATTAATGCCGCTGCCCCCGTCCATGAGTACCTTAGTAAATCTGTACCCTCCAACCTGAGGCGCTACCACCAGAGCCAAATGACCCGAATTATCAACCCAGGGTGGGTGATCCTCACGACTCCAGAGAATAGGGTGTTAAGACCATCGCAGGTAATGGGGAATCGCCGGCTCAACTGCGTTCACTGCCCTTTTATGGAGCTTTTGATCCCGCTTGCATAAACTTGTGGTGAAAACATGGTACAGGCCACTATTCAACTGCTTTGGGTTACTCTGATAACCAGACTTCGGCTGCTGATTCCCTTGGCCAGACTGTTGATTATAACCACCTTGATTGCCTTGACCTTGGAAGCCAGAATTAGAGCCGCCACCACCATAACCTGGATCGTGAGAGCCAGACCCTGAACCGCCGTTCGGGCCATGGTTGCTGTGGAAAGAATTGGAAGCCTTGAACTCCTTCATGATAAAGCAATCTTTCCATAAATGAGTAGCCGGCCTCTCGCGTGTACTATGTCTCGGACAAGGCTGATTCATCACCGCTTCGAGGTTGTATTTCGATCTTATAGGCTGAGCCGGCCTTCCTTTGCGACGCCAATTATTATTCTGTGCATTGGTGTTAACTACAAAGTTCTGATCGCCGTCGGCCTTACGCTTACCATTACCACCTTGACTCGCCGTATTATACTGTTGCCCCTTTGTATTACCGCTCTTCTTTCCCTTACCAGCCTTATCTTCATCGGATTCTTGGTCCTTGGTACTATCAGAGTTGGCATACTTGACAAGAGTTGCCATGAGCTCCCCCATGTCATTGCAGTGGCGCTTAAGACGTCCAAGCTTCTGCTTAAGGGGGAGGAAACGACAATTTTTCTCCAACATCAAAATCGCTGAGCCAACATTGATGCTTTCTGATGAATGTATAATAGTGGAGATCCGGCGCAACACAGTGGGTTGTTGACTCGCCCTCACCTTGGACACAAGAAACTAAATCCATGATTGACATAGGCTGCTTGCACGTGTCTTTGAAATTTTGAATAAAACGGGCCTTCAGCTCCGCCCACGACCCTATGAGTTGGCGGGCAGCCCCTTCAGCCAAGTACGAGCCGGCCCTTCTAACATCATGGTGAAATACTTAGCACACGCAGCATCACTTACATCCAACATCTCCATGGCCATCTCATAACTTTCAACCCAAGCCTCAGGGGGCTAATCTTCTGTGTAATTAGGCACCTTGCAAGGACCCTTGAAATCCTTGGGCAGACGCTCGTTATGTAGAGCCGGCACTAAACATGGCATGGATGCCGCGCCTGCCTCCATTGAAGCTGATGGATAAACCGAAGAGTGTTGATGAGCCGCTTGCTGAGCCGCCAGCTCGGCCTCCCGACGCGCTCTGCCCTGATCCACCAAAGTCTAAGCATTAGCACCATCACGCGACGGGTCATGCCCACGAGTCTGGTTACGGCGTTGTTCACTGCTAGAAACTACTGGTGAGTCAATGTGCCTGCTATAACACCGGCTTGGACGAGGGGTTGAGTGAATCCGCTCACGACTATAAGAGTAAGCCGCCTGTTGAGCCACGGCTGTTTGAAGAAGCTCTCTGGCCCTCCGTGTCTCTATCATTGTTGGAGACTCGCCTTCAATCGGTAGAGCCACCAATCATGTAGCCGCAGCAAACATGTTGTCTAAAGGGTCAGAATAATGACCCGGAGGTGTTTGAACATGCTGAGGCGGAGTATTATTCAAACGCGATGGGTCCATTGCGCGTGGCTGAACCGGAGCTCCAGTCCCAGGTGCTTCCACCGCCCGGTTTACTACCGACGGATCACTGGTCCTTGCTCCAGGCGTATTGAAGAGGTTCCTCAGCTCATAAACCGGGGGTAGATGACTCTGATGCCTCCTCCTCATGACTTCGTTTGAAGCATTCTAGTCCAATGTGAGCAGGAAAGACTCTGCCTGGATCTGTTGCGCATGGACGTTTAGAGCAACCCGCTCCGTAGCCATCCTAACATTTTCAGCCGCCAACTCTTCCTTGGCCTGGGCTATCTCATCTCGCAGCTTAGCCACATCCGCCGTGTGTTGTTCCTGGTTGTCCGGGGTTACCTCTACCCCCATCAGAGTTGCCAAGGCCTCCAACAATTCTGTCAAAGCTTGAGCAGGCGGGCGTGCAGTGCCACTAGCACCAGCCGTCGCCACGGCAGTCGAGCTAGAGGTCATAGCCATGGTGGTTGATGAACCGAGCATCGGCTGTGTACCGGCCATGAAAATTGCGACCCTGTTTGGTGGCGCATAGGGGTCTGGAATATTGTCACCATCGGAACAGCCCCCAAGCTGGCCATCTTGTAGCTGATACAACGAATTAGTCTCACCCGTGGATGACTCACCATCAGAGTAGATGGCTGTCTCACCGCCAGACGCATATCCTTCTTCAATTTTTGCTCCATGGATGAAACCAACAAAGGCACGCTTCCTAGCAGGTTGAGCTCGGGCGGGTCGTGCACGCTGAGCCGTCTCGATGGTGTCGGTGCCGATGTCCGGCTCAGGGCCCAGTTCGCCGTTTTTTGCCGATGAAGACGTGGATTCCGCCGAAGAGGACCCAATACCCGTACTTGATTGAGCCGGCCTCGGGGCCCCAGCCTGCATTGTCAATGTAGAGCTTGCCGCGACGACTCTTGGTCATCCGGCCCACGGCGTATCACTTGATCCCTTCGAAGCTGCCCTTGAAGAACTCGAAACCACCGTGCGCCAGCCCCATGGTGGGCGCCAACTGTCATGGAATTGTCACTGCAGATGTCCTAGTGGAAGGACTTAGTCGTGGAGCCATCGCAACGAGGTTAGCTTAAAGGGGTTAATCGGGACAAAGGACACAGGGAGTTTATACTGGTTCGGCCCCTTGCAGTGAAGGTAAAAGCCTGATCTAGTTTGAGGTGGTATTGCTAGGGTTTCGATTACCAGGGAGCGAATACGCTTGGCCTAGTTCTCAATCTCTTTGTTTCCCGCCCGGAACCGCCGCCGGGTCGTCACTTTATATACACAGGTTGACGCCCGGCGGCTTACGGAGTCCCGGCCGGCTCATACACAATGTGTCTGGCTCGGTGACTAACTCCACATGCCTTACAATACAAGTCATACATATATGGTGGTTTACACCTGTGGGCCTCAAGCCGCCTCGTGGGCTTCGGGCCTTTAGTAAGCCTGCTCCGTGAACCGCCATCTTCAACATCTTCATGGGCCTTGTCATTATGAACCGCTAGTGGTATGACCCGGCCCCTCCTGGGAGGGTCATACCCAATAGTTATATCCCCAACAAGAGGGTATTAAATATCATAATGGATCTGAACATATAATCTTCCACCAAATAAACCATATAGTGATCAACTACAAGATGTAATCAACACTACTAGTCACCCACAAGCACCAATCTATATTTCCGGTAACAAGATTGAACACAAGAGATGAACTAGGGTTTGAGAGGAGATGGTGTTGTTGAAGATGTTGATGGAGATTGCCCTCCCCAAGATGGGAGAGTTGTGGGTGATGATGATGATGATTTCCCCCTCTAGGAGGGAAGTTCCCCGGCGGAATCGCTCCGCCGGAGGGCAAAAGTGCTCTTGCCCAAGTCTCCTCCTTAATTTTTTTCTAGGTCAAAATGACTTATATACCAGAAGATGGGCATCGGAGGTGGGCCGAGGAGGCCACAACCCACCAGGGTGCGCCTGGGGGACCTGGCGCGCCCAGGTGGGTTGTGCCCACCTGGTGCCCCCCTGTGGTGTTTATTGGCTCCAATATTCCTCAAATAATTCATAAAAAATCTCCGTAAAGTTTAAGCTCATTTGGAGTTGTGCAGAATAGGTGGCCTGACGTAGCTTTTCCAGGTCCAGATTTCCAGCTGCCAGAATTCTCCCTCTTGGTGTGTTCCTTGTAAATTATGAGAGAAAAGGCATTAGAATTACTCCAAAAAGCATTATTATTTATAAAAACATTATAAATAACTACAAGGAAACATGATGCAAAATGGACGTATCAACTCCCCAAGCTTACACCTCGCTTGTCCTCAAGCGAAAACAGAAATCGAAAAACATGTCCACATGCTTTGAGAGAGAGGTGTTGATAAAAACACAATACGGACATAGAAGCATCTTGTTGATTATTATAACAACAACAAAATTAATCATAGGACTTCTGTCATAAAACTTGCATCATATACTTCCCATGAATAAGTAACAGTTCATCACATAATCGAAGTATGAAGCAAAAACTCTATTAGAAACCAACAAACTATGTTCTCAGTCAACTTTGCAACTATAATTCATCATCTCTTCAGGGAGAGTCACGTGTTGGAGCCTTTTAAGCAAGTCCACATACTCAACCATCATATAGTCATCTATGATAGCTAACACTCACCTTGTACCTATGAGCAAAACGTTTCAACCGGACACATAGAAAGATAGGGGCTTATAGTTTCGCCTCCCAACATACTCACCTCAAGGGTGATGTCAACAATAATAACTCATGCTATCTATATTCAACTAGACATATATGTGCCTAGATCTTTCCTCACCACATGATGCATGCCAAAAGAGAAAATAAAAAGGAATAGAAGGAATTTTTTTGACTCTTTGCATAAAAGTAAATACATAAAAGTAAAAGATAGGCCCTTCGTAGAGGGAAGCAGAGGTTGCCATGCACTTATTTGTTTGCATGATCAATCCCTTAGTGCAAAAGAACGTCATGTTGTATTGCCCCTTAAGCTAACAACCTTTATTATGCAGTCTGTCGCTTTTATTCTTTGTCATCCAAGTTCGTACAACGCTCAATTTTCTCTTACACTAAATGATATCACATATTTAGAAGCAATTTTTATTGCCTTTTTGCACCGATGACAACTTACTTGAGGGATCTTGCTCAATCCATAGGTAGGTATGGTGGACACTTGAAAAAGATTTGGGTTTAAGGGTTTTTGGATGCACAAGTAGTATCTCTATTTGTGTGGAATTTTTGGCTAGCAAAGATAGGGGACAAACATCACAGGTTGAAGGATCTATGACAATATGAATTCTATGTGAATATAAACAAACATAAACCATTAAGTTGTCTTCCTTGTCCAGCGTCAACAATTTTGGCATATAATATTCTGATGAGGGCTCACAATCACAAAAGATTTGTAGGATACTATATCTATATGTGAATCTTCCTTTCCCTTATTAATTCTTTCATGAGTTGCATCATTGACTAATGCTATGTTTGTCAATCCCTAATAAAATTTTCTTACTTATACTTTTTCCTTATGTGGCGCTATCACCTACCATAGGATTAGTATATAATCTATTGATTTATTTCCTTTCCTTTATTTACTTTCTTTTCTCTTTTTCTTTCTTTCTTTATTTTATTTCTTTATTTTTATTTGCAACATGAAAGTAAAGAAAGCAAAAACTCAAACTAACTTTATTATATAACTTGCACACGATTACAATGATAGATCAATAAGCAAACTCTCAAATAAGAAAGGATCAAACTAAAATTTATTTCATCTAAAAGCAAATGATCAAACTAAGATAAGTAAACGCAAAAAGATAGTGGGATGATACGATACCGGGGCACCTCCCCCAAGTTTGGCGGAAGCCAAGGGGAGGGCCCATACCCGATACTCAATTCTCCTTTGGTGGTGAAGAAGATGATGGTGGTGATGAAGCAATCCTATCCTTAAGGATCAAGAGGTTCTCCAGCCGACGGATGACACTTCGGAGATGAATGATATGCTCTTGGTGTAGAATTGATCAAATGTAAGTACAGTGAGATATTTCACCCGAACTGCGAGTGTCGTGTTCTCCACAAGGACTAGGCGACGACGACTATGCTCAGCTAAATCTAGGTAACACAATTTTAAGAGACGAATGCGGAAAATAAAACCTAAACTAACAAGGTCGTTGCCAAAGATCGTCGACAACAAAATGCAAAGAGCACAGGGAAATTCAGATTTTACTCATTGTCTTTTTGGTATTTTCGTAATGCTTGAGAAGTTAAAATACTAATACGAGCATACATCAATGACAAGAGAAGTGAAAGGACATGAACATAACATGACAAGGACACATATATAACTATCAAACATGAATAGAGGGAAGAAACAAGCTTGTAGGATAGAATATATGTATCACATCACAAACACACACATGTGTATATATCACAGGACACGACACACATATGAAGATTACTATTTCACTAAACAGAGTATGACAGGTCAAATACTTCTCAAAGTGATAAGGTATCAACTAGTCAGGACATACTAATCAAGCATTTATATTAAACTTCGAAACTGAACCAAACAGTAGGATATTGCGCTTATCAAAACTAAACATTACATAGCACTGACCATTACACTATTCAAGATTACAGAAATTTGAGAGAGAGAGAGAGATTGAAAACAGTAGCAAGTGTTGGAGAGGGAGCGATTCAGCAGCAGAGGGTAAAGAGGAGTAGCAGCAGGGGGCATGAGGAGAGAGGTTCAACAAGGCAACAGATGGAGATTGGACGGGGAGAGCTTCAGCAGGGATGCAGCAACAAGCAAATGGAGAAGAGGACAACATTAGTTTTGGTGAGAAGATAGAGGTTGAGAGGAGGAGCAAGAGCAGCGAGGTAATGGAAGGAGAGCAGCAACAAGGTGCGTTTAGAGAGAGTTGCTGGTGGTGTGGCGCGGCGAAGGAAGATGCAACGGATGGTGGTGGTGATGCAGCGCTGGCAGCGGCGGGTGGTGGAGATGGCGTGGCTGGGTGACGCACCACCACGCCGGCCTGGCCGTGGCGGTTGCCGGAGGTGGAGGAGGGGTGAGGGAGAGATAGAGATGTGCCAGGATCAAAGGGGATCGGTGGCTAGCGCTAGGGATTTTGTTCCCCTTCTCTCAGCTGCCACTGTTGCACTTTGGCCCTCCTCTTCTCAACTTTCTACACAAGGAGATCCATTCTTCATTTAGTTCATGCCCCTGGATACTTCTTCCTTCACAGTTAGGTCCCTCTACTCTTCTTGCCCAAAGTCTTGTTCCTCAATTCTTCTTTCCTGCTCTTGACTCTTCTCGTTATCATGAAGTTTATAGTGCCTTCTCGCACTTTTCTGCAAGATAAACAAACGAATTGTAAATGATACCCTTTTACGATTATCAAGCAAGTATTCAATCAAGCATAGCAAGAATGGATGGATAGATCACAATAGATGCTATATTTGAGTGCCAAATCATATGTGTGAAGTGTATTTATAGAGAATATTTTCGTGAGTGAGATACTTATTATGTATGCGAACTATTCCAATGACGCGAAAGGCCTCAATCTCAGCAGGAGTAAGATCAGGTAGGTAGGGCTTAAGGATATCCTCTTCCTCCTCCTTGGCCAGCAGCTCTTGTGCTGCCATCGGGGGTGGATCTACAGTAGCTTTCTTGCCCTTGTCTCCCTTGATGGCATCTGTGGGCTCCTCCTGCTTCGTCTCGATCTTCATTAACCAAGCATCTTCTTCCATGTTGTTGGTGGAGCAAGAAGACATCATGCTTGGCTTGATAAATCTGACCAGAAACATCAAGAAAAGAGAACATAGGATTTCTCCGCGATACGGTGATCAACAGGTTCGGGAAGTATATATAGATTTTTATCTTGGAGGACAAGCATATGGAAGAAAAACGGAGTACGGAAGGTGTCCCAGGTGGGCACAACCCACCTGGGCGTGCCAGGCATGCCTGGCGTGCCCTCGTGTCTTGTGCCCACCAGGGGACGCTTCCTGGAACTTTCTTTATTTCCAAAATTGTAAAATATTCCAAAACTGATAAAAACATTTTTGCGGATTTTTCGGAGTCCGTTTACTTACCGTATCACGTACCTCTTTATTTTGATGATTCTGGAGTGTTCTTCCGGTGTCAAAGTTTGGATAATATTACTTTCAGCATTGATAGGCATACCTGAGATATAATGCTTTATTCATTGCCCATTGACAACCTTCGGGTTAGTACCTTCGGAGTTATTTATTTTTATGGCTCCAGGCCGGTAAACCTCCTCGATGATGTATGGGCCTTCCCATTTCGAAAGGAGCTTTCCTGCAAAAAATCTAAAACGAGAGTTGTACAAAAGAACATATTCTCCAACTTTAAACTCACGCTTTTGGATTCTTTTGTCATGCCATCTTTTTTACTTTTTCTTTGAATAACTTTGCATTTTCATAAGCTTGGGTTCTCCATTCATCTAAAGAGCTTATATCAAATAACCTCTTTTCACCAGCGAGTTTGAAATCATAGTTGAGTTCTTTAACTGCCCAATATGCTTTATGTTCTAAATCAAGAGGCAAATTAGAAGCTTTTCCATAAACCATTTTATAAAGGGACATACCAATAGGATTTTTATATGCTGTTCTGTAAGCCCAAAGTGCATCATCTAAGTTCTTAGACCAATTCTTCCTGGACCTATTAACAGTCTTTCGCAAAATTAAGTTTATTTCTTTATTGCTAAGTTCAACTTGATCACTAGACTGAGGATGATAAGGTGATGCAATTCTATGGTTAACATCATACTTAGCAAGCATCTTACGGAAAGCACCATGAATAAAGTGTGAACCACCATCAGTCATTAAATATCTAGGGACTCCAAACCATGGGAAAATAAATTCCTTAAGCATTTTAATAGAGGTGTTGTGATCAGCACTACTAGTTGGAATAGCTTCTACCCATTTAGTAACATAATCAACAGCAACCAAAATATGTGTATACCCATTAGAGGAAGGAAAAGGTCCCATGTAATCAAATCCCCAAACATCAAATGGTTCAACAGCAAGTGAATAATTCATAGGCATTTCTTGATGCTTACAAATATTACCTATTCTTTGACAGTCATCACAAGAAGAGACAAACTTACGGGCATCCTTGAAGAGAGTAGGCCAATAAAATCCAGATTGCAATACCTTGTGAGCAGTTTTATCTCCAGCATGATGCCCTCCATAAGCCTTGGAGTGACATTTCCATAGGATTTGTCCCTATTCATGCTCAGGTACACAACGTCTAATAATACCATCTACTCCTTCTTTATAAAGATGTGGGTCATCCCAAAAGTAATGTCTTAAATCATAGAAGAATTTTTCTTTTGTTGGTATGTAAAGCTAGGTGGTAAATATTTAGCAACAATGTAATTAGCACAGTTAGCATACCAAGGAGTGCTATGAGAAACATTTATTGCAGCTAACTGCTCATCGGGAAAACTATCATCAATAGGTAGTGGGTCATCAAGCACATTTTCAAGCCTAGACAAGTTATCAGGTACTGGGTTCTCAGCTCCTTTTCTATCAATGATATGTAAATCAAATTCTTGTAACAAGAGAACCCAACGAATAAGTCTAGGTTTAGCATCTTTCTTTTCCATAAGATATTTAATAACAACATGGTCTGTGTGAACAGTTACTTTGAAATCAACAATATAAGGTCTAAATTTATCACAAGCAAACACCACTGCTAAGAATTCTTTTTCAGTATAGTAGCATAATTTCTTTGAGCACTGTCTAGAGTTTTACTAGCATAATGAATAACATTCAGTTTCTTATCAACTCTTTGTCCTAGAACTGCACCAACAACATAATCACTGGCATCACACATAATTTCAAAAGGCAAGTTCCAATCAGGTGGTTGAACAATAGGTGCAGATATTAAGGCTTTCTTGAGTGTTTCAAAGGCTTCAAGGCAATCATCATCAAAAACAAAAGGAATATCCTTTTGCAAAAGATTAGTAAGAGGCCTAGAAATTTTAGAAAAGTCTTTGATAAATCTCCTATAGAAACCAGCATGACCTAGGAAACTACGAATACCTTTGATGTCCTTAGGACATGTCATTTTCTCAATTGCATCAACCTTAGCTTGATCCACTTCAATACCTCTTTCAGAAATTTTATGACCCAAGTTCATTAACCATAAAGTGGCACTTCCCCAAATTCAAGACAAGATTTGTTTGTTCACATCTCTGCAAAACTCGCTCAAGATTTCTTAAATAGTCATCAAAAGACTTCCCATGAACATAAAAGTCATCCATGAAAACCTCAACAATCTTTTCACAAAAATCAGAGAATATAGCAGTCATACATCTTTAAAAGATAGCAGGTGCATTACATAAACCAAAAGGCATACGTCTACAAGCATAAGTTTCAAAGGGACAAGTAAAAGTGGTCTTTTCTTGATCAGGTCGAGAAACAGGTATTTGTGAAAAGCCAGAGTATCCATCAAGGAACCAAAAGTGTGTGTGCTTAGATAATCTTTCAAGCATTTGATCAATAAAAGGCAAAGGGTAATGATCTTTTCTAGTTGCTTTGTTTAATTTTCTGTAATCAATTACCATTCTATAGCCTATAACAATTCTTTGTGGAACAAGTTCATTCTTATCATTAGGAACAACAATAATACCTCCTTTCTTAGGAACACAATGAACAAGACTTACCCATCTACTATCAGTTATAGGATAGATTATACCTGCTTCCAGAAGTTTTAAGATTTCCGTTCTTACCACTTCCTTCATTTTTGGATTCAACCAACATTGGTGATCAACAACGGGTTTAGCATCAGGTTCCATATTAATTTTGTGCTGACATAGAGTGGGACTAATGCCCTTTAAATCATCAAGAGTATATCCAATAGCAGCCCAGTGCTTCCTTAGAACTTTCAATAATCTTTCTTCTTCATGTTCTGAAAGGTTAGCACTAATAATAACATGATATATTTTCATTTCATCAAGGTAAGCATATTTCAAAGTGTCTGGCAATTGTTTTAATTCAAACACATGATCACCTTTAGGTGGAGGAGGACCTCCTAGAGTTTCAGTAGGCAAATTGTGTTTAAGCAGAGGACATTGTTCAAAGAAAACCTTATCTATTTCATTTCTTTCATGCATATGTAAATCATTTTCATGATCTAGCAAATATTGTTCTAAAGGACTAGTAGGTGGAACAACAATACAAGAAAGACCAATCAATTCATCCTTATTAGGCAATTCTTTTTCATGATGATTTCTACTAAACTTGGAAAAATTAAACTCATGAGACTCATCACCAAAGCTAACACCAACACTTTGTTTCTTACAATCTATCTTAGCATTGACTGTATTCAAGAAAGGTCTACCAAAGATAATGGGACAAAAGTCATCTTGCGGGGAACCAAGAACAAGAAAATCAGTAGGGTATTTAATTTTCCCACACAAGACTTCAACATCTCTAATAATCCCAACTGGTGATATGCTGTCTCTATTAGCAAGTTTAATAGTAACATCTATTTCTTCCATCTTAGAAGGTGTTATGTCTTTCATAATTTCTTCATATAAAGTGTAACGAATAGCACTCACACTAGCACCCATGTCACATAAACCATGACAAAAGTGATCTCCTATTTTAACTGAAATAACAGGCATACCAACAACATGTCTATGTGTATCTCTTTTATCAGGTTTAGCAAGTCTAGCAGTTTCTTCACAGAAGTAAATAACATGCCCATCCATATCTTCTTCCAAGAGATCTTTAACCATAGCAATACTAGGTTCAACTTTAATTTGTTCATCAGGTTTAGGTGTTCTAATATAGCTTTTGTTAACCACAGTTGAAACTTTAGCATGTTCCATTATCCTAACAGGGAAAGGTGGTTTCTCAATATAGGAAGAAGCAATAGCTGGATCAACAATATAAAGTATAGTTTCTTCTTTAACTGATATTGGTTCTTTAATTTCTTCTTTAATAGGTGGGTGATATTTAAACCACTTCTCCTTAGGGAGTTCAACATGAGTAGCAAATGATTCACAAAAGGAGGCTACTATCTCAGAGTCGAGTCCACATTTAGTCCTAAACTTTTGAAAAGCATCAGTATCCATAAAAGATTTCACACAATCATACTTAAGTTTAATACTTGACTCTTTACCTTCGTTGAGTTCCCAATCTTCAGAGTTGCGTTTAATTCTTTCCAAAAGATCCCACGGAATTCAATAGTCTTCTTCATAAATGAGCCAGCACAAGAAGTATCAATCATGGTTTGATCATTACGAGAAAGTCGGGCATAAAAATTCTGAATAATAATTTCTCTTGAGAGTTCATGATTGGGGCATGAATATAACATTGACTTAAGATCCCCCCAAGCTAGAGTGATACTTTCTCCTTCACGAGGCCAAAAATTATATATATAATTCCGATCATGATGAACTAGATGCATAGGATAATTTTTTTGGTGGAACTCCAATTTCAAATGATTCCAATTCCATGATCCAATATCATCGCATAGCCTATACCATGCCAATGCTTTTTGTTGGATTTCGGGTTCCGGCGCACCCCTAACTGGCGCGCCGAATGTCGGATTTCGGGTTCCGGCATACCCTTAAGGTTCGAACTCTGGGGTGCACGCGGAGATTACGCTTCCTACCTACCTGTACCCCTCCGCCTCGCAAGGATCTAGCTACCGGAAGAACAACACAAGAGACACAGAGTTTATACTGGTTCGGGCCACCGATGTGGTGTAATACCCTACTCCAGTGTAGTGGTGTGGTGGATTGCCTCTTGGGCTGATGATGAACAATACACGGAAGAACAGCCTCGCGAGGTTCTGTTCTTGGCTGGGGTGATGAACTGCTAGAGGGGTTCAGTCGCCCTTCTCTCTGCATCCTAGCTGATTAGGTTTTTGATCTCTAGATGCCTCCACCCCGGGGGTGGCTAGTCCTATTTATAGGCAAAGGCCCTGGGCCTCTTCCCAAATATTGAGCGGGAAGGGCGCCAACAATTGGCCATTTTGAAGGGGAACATCTGGTACACTTATCCTGACTAAAGTTGGTCCTCACCTGCCAAAGGCTCTGGTGATGATGCTGGCTTGGGCTCCACAGTGACTTCCTCCTTGTCGCGGAGCTGGTCTTGGTGTCATTGCACCGAAATGGGTGCCTTTGCTTGATCCTCCCGCCTGCGCTTGCTCCCTTTGCACCAAAGAGGAAAGGGAGGACACTGCGCGGGCCGGTGCCCGCCTGGCGCCCTTGGTCGTCATGGATTGCGTCATGGGCACCTCGTGAGGTACCCCACCTTGATCTCTCCACCTCCTCGCGAGCCAGCCTGATGAGGCCGCGCCTGAGGAAGCTCCGTGTCGTCCGCCCTGCGAGGCTTGGCCCCTCGTGAGGGTCTTGGGTCTGTGTTGGTGAAGATGGGCCATGCTGGGCCTCCTTTGAGCCACGCCGTAGGCAGGCAAGTCTGGGGACCCCCGTTCCCAGAACGCCGACAGTAGCCCCCGGGCCCAAGGCGCGCCCGGACTTGGCCGTGCAGGGAGGCGAAAGGGCAAGGGAGAAGCGTCGTGGGCCCTAATAGCCTGCGGCCTTGGGCGCTGTGTGGCGGTTGATTGGACGTGGGTGTCTCTACTTCCCCACGATGCCTCGGCATCTGCACGGATTGGACAAGTCCCTACATGCAAAGCGGGTCATGATTACCTGAGATTGTTGAGGCCGACGGTTGGCCTTCACCGGCTATAAGTACGGAACGGCGCGCGCTCTTCTAGTCCATCCCCCTTGCTTCTCCTTCTTCTTCATGGCGCCATCGAGGAGGTTCTCAGCCTCGGAGAATGGGAAGGCTCGCCAGGTTGAGCCTGCCTCTCCTTCGCCCAAGCGCGGCCGGGGGCGTCCTCGCAAACATCCCGCGGCCACTACGACAGCCCTTCACGGCCGTGGGGGCGATTTCCAGCTTGGTGACGGGTGGGCAGCGGCGACCGGGGGGCACGCCTCGGTCGCGCGCCCCCCTAGGCCGCGTTCTGGCGCAACAGAGGTGCTGCCGGAGTTTGTTGTGTGGTCGGTGGAGCCGACTAGCACCCGGCTTCATCTTCCTCGCTTCCTCCTCGGCAAGCTCCCGGCCGGTGCCCCGGGCGGCCTCTGGCTCCAAGCAGATGGCTGCTGCAGCCGGGCCTCATGGGCTTCACTGAGGTCTCCGCAGCGGGGAGCCTGTCCTTGGCCCGCGGTTGGCAGACGTTTGCCCGCGCGCGGGGCCTGAGCCGTCGGTGCACCCTGCACTTCAAGTTTGACGGTGATGCCACCCTCTTCATGAGGGTGTTTGGGGAAGATGGTCGTCGTGCAGGGTGCTGCCCTGAGGATGACGACCGCGGCCGGGAACCCAGCCCCGGCGACGATGGAGAGGGCAGCGCTCGCGTGATCGGCGGTGCCCAGGGTTCCCCAAGCTTCACCGGCTCTTCCTCAGGTGGCGACTCTTCCAGCGGTGGCCACAGCCAGCCTCCACGCCGCCGTACCTGCCTGGGAGGTGGTGGTGCGTCTGCCCGCCGTCGCGCTTCGGTGAAGCGCGAGAGGGAGTCTGCCTGAGTCCTGGAGGCGGCTCGAGTCTTCCCTGCAGGCCGGTGTGAGGCGAGCTGCGCCCGATTTGTTCTTTCTTTTCCTTTGTCCTGCATAAAAAGACAGTAGCGTGGGGCATGTTTGGGTTATCGTTGTTAATTATCGCTTTGCTTTTGCTATCGTGCCTTCTGGCTTCGTGCCCATGTGTAGATAGTTTCCAACCCCAGCTGTGAGGGGGGCGACCGACCCAGGCCCTGTGTTCATGTCGCGGTGCCCGTGCGGCACGGACTGGAGGGGTGCTCCTGCAATGGACCCAGGTCGCGAAACCTTTGAACGGCTAGGACATAAATACTCGCGAGGGCGCTCGTTGCCCCTTCCCCTCGCGAGGCCTTGCATAAGAGAAATCGAGGCAGGAGAGTGAAAAAGTCGAAGAACCATAAGTCAAAGGCGGCAATAGCTCCAATAAAACTTCGAATGAGAATGAACAAGCCAACTGCGGAAAGCAAATGAAAAAGCCGCGTCCGGCACCTAATCTAGTCTTTGACGTCTTCTCACCAACGCGGAGCTAAGTGCTGCCACTGGGCGTGGGAGGGAGCCCCAGGGCCTGAGGCCGGTGCTCCTGAGACTCCGGGGCGTGTACAGCCCCACTCATTATTACGTGAGAGTGTCACGGGCGGCGAGCTTCATAGGCGTTGGCCTTCTTCACGGGCTCCGGGCCTTTCTTAGCGGGAACAAGCTTCACGGGCATTTGCCCTCTTCACAGGCTCTGGGCCTTTTTCAAAACGCGACAGCTTCATAGGCAGTCGCCTTCTTCACAGGCTCTGGGCCTTTTCCAAAACGCGACAGCTTCACAGGCAGTCGCCTTCTTCACAGGTTCTGGGCCTTTTCCAAAACGCGACAACTTCACAGGCAGTCGCCTTCTTCACAGGTGCTGGATGTTCCATGCGTTCTGGATCGGCACCCCCTCCTGAGTCTCCAAGCGCGCGGAGCCGGGCCTGGAAACATGAACAACCTTGAACGGGCCCTCCCACACGGGAGAGAGCTTGTGCAGTCCCTCCCTGGAGAGGACCCGCCTGAGCATGAGGTCTCCTACGTCAAGAGTCCTGGGGAGGATGTGGCGGCAGTGGTATCGTCGTAGTGCTTGTTGGTACCTCGCCGCCCGCAGTGCGGCTTCTCGGCGGCGTTCCTCCCCCAGCACGAGGTCCATCCCCTTCATGGCGTCCTGCTGCGCCTCGTCGAACGCTAGGACCCGTGCGGAGCGACGTCTGACCTCGTGAGGGAGGACCGCCTCGGCTCCGTAGACCAGTAAGAACGGGGTCTCTCCCGTCGGCTTGGTCGCGGTTGTGCGGATGGACCACAACACGGGCGGAAGCTCGTCGTGCCAAACTCTTCCGCAGGCCTCCAGCTTCTTGAACGTCCTGGTTTTGAGGCCCCTTAGGACCTCTGCGTTGGCTCGCTCCGCCTGGCCGTTGCTTCGGGGGTGTGCCACCGAAGCGTAGCATATCTGCGACCCAAGGTTAGCACAATATGTTTTAAAGAGGTTACTGGTGAACTGCGAACCATTGTCCATGATGATGCGGTTTGGCACCCCGAACCGGCTCACGATGCCCCTGATGAACTTGACCGCGAATCCCGCAGGGATGGTGCGGACGGCCTCTACTTCTGCCCAGTTGGTGAACTTGTCCACGGCGACGTAGAGGTAGCGGTAGCCCCCTGGCGCCCGAGGAAACCGGCCCAGGATGTCCAGCCCCCATACTGCGAATGGCCATGAAAGGGGGATAGTCTGCAGGCCTCCCGCCGGCTGATGGATCTGCTTGGCATGGAACTGGCAGGCCTCACAAGCCTTCACCAGTTCGATGGCGTCATTGAGCGCGGTGGGCCAATAAAACCCACTGCGAAACGCCTTGCCGACGAGGGTCCGTGATGATGAATGATGTCCACAGTCTCCGCCGTGTATGTCTTCCAGCAGCTCCTTTCCTTTCTCCCTAGAGATGCAGCGCAGGGATACGTCATTTGGTCGCTTTCGGTAGAGCTCTCCATCCTTGATGCAATATGCCGTGGTTTGCCGTGCCACATGCTCCACTTCCTCCTCCTTCTCCGGCAGGATCCACTGTGTTAGATAACTCTGGAGCTTAGTGATCTAGCACCCCTCCTGAGGTTCCATCGTCAGGAGCAGGCGCGCCCCTGAAGCCGGGCCGCAGACCGGGGCTCCTGAGGCAGGTGGCTGGGGGAGCTCTTCTCGAGGCTGAGCCGTGTTTGATAATGACGGCAGGGCTGAGGGCTTGAAGAGCCGCTCCTCGAAGGCGCCAGGCTCCTGAGGTAGCCGCCTGGACGCCCGCCTGGCGATGTTCTCAGCCTCCTGATTGGTGCCATGGGGTACATGCTTCAGCTCCAGCCCCCAGAACTGCTTCTCCATCTTGCGGACCTCTGCAAGGTAGGCCTCCATGTGCTCATCCTTCGACTCGTACACCTTATTGGAGAAATTGACAAGGAGCTGCGAATCGCCCTTGATGGTGAGGCGTTTCACCCCCAGGGCAACCGCGGCCTTTAAGCCCGCTATCAGACCTTCATACTCCGCTATGTTGTTGGAGACCTTTTCGCCTTGCTGGAAACAGAGCTGCACTGCGTAGTAGAGCTTGTCTTGAGTGGGCGATATAAGCACCGCCCCTATCCCAGCACCATGACTGGAGAATGCCCCATCGAAGTACATGACCCAGCCTTCCGGCGCCTCGCTCCCCGGGGAGAGGACCGATCCTCGTCAGCCTTGAGGCCTGGTGCCTCCATCCATTCTGCCACAAAATCCGCTAATGCTGCTCCCTTGATGACACTGGTCGTGCTGAATTCGAGCTGGAACGCTTGTAGTTCTATGTTCCACTCGGCGACCCTTCCGGCCGAGTTAGGGCTCCTGAGCACCCTCTCCAAGGGGTATGACGAGACGACCTTGATGGGGTGACCCTGAAAGTAGTGCCGCAACTTGCGTGAGGCTACCAGTAGTGCGAGGAGGAGCTTCTGAGGCATGGGGTATCGTGCCCTCGCGTCCCGCAATACCGTGCTGACGAATTACACGGGGTGCTCAACGAGGCTGGGTGTGTCAATGCTTGTGGCGCCCTCCAGAGATGATTACGCCTCCGGAGGCGATGAGGCCTCCGGAGGCTGACCATCTGGGTGAGGAGCTCCTTCCACCTCCGGTGCGCTCCTCTGCGGCGGCTGATTCTCCTCAACTGCCGCGGCGGTTTCTGTGGGCCTTCTTTGTTCCTGTTTTGCCTTGTCCCGGGCTGCAGCTGCGGTTTTGATTCGGTGCTCCTCCCTAACCGCCACTAGGGCTGCACTGGCGGAGTAAGGAGTGGCGGCGAGGTAGAGCACCAGGGGCTCCTGAGGGCGCGGGGCCACCATGACCGGAGGGCTGGTCAGGTATCTCTTGAGATCTTGGAATGCCTTGTCGGCCTCTTCAGTCCATTCAAAGTGCCCCTTTTTCTTCATTAGCTAGAAGAAAGGTAGCGCTCGCTCCCCCAGCCTGGAGATGAAGCGCCCTAGCGCGGTCACGCGTCCAGTGAGCTTCTGCATTTCTCTAAGGGTCTTTGGCGGGCTCATGTCCTCGACCGCCTTGACCTTCTCCGGGTTGGCCTCGATGCCCCGGTGGGACACGAGGAAACCCAAGAGCTTGCCTGAGGGGACCCCGAACAGACACTTCTCTGGGTTGAGCCGCAAGTTCACCGCGTCGAGGCTCGCGAAGGTCTCCTTCAAGTCTTGTATCAGGGTCTTGGCCTCCCGAGACTTCACCACAATGTCATCGACGTAAGCCTCGACATTCTTCCCGAGCTGCCAGCCCAAGGTGATGTGCATCAGCCGCTGAAAGGTCACCCCTGCGTTTCGTAGCCCGAATAGCATGCATGTGTAGCAGTACACCCCACACGGGGTCAGGAAGGCTGTCTTCTCGACGTCTTCTACCGCCATCTTGATCTGGTGATACCCAGAGGAGGCATCCAGGAAGCATAGCTATCAGTGTCAAAACCGGCGGATCTCGGGTAGGGGGTCCTGAACTGTGCGTCAAGGCCGGATGGTAACAGGAGACAAGGGACACGAAGTTTACCCAGGTTCGGGCTTTCTCGACGGAGGTAAAACCCTACTCCTGCTTGATTAATATTGATGATATGGGTAGTACAAGAGTTGATCTACCACGAGATCAAGGAGGCTAAACCCTAGAAGCTAGCCTATGGTATGATTGTGTATGATGATGATTCGTCCTACGGACTAGAACCCTCCAGTTTATATAGACACCGGATAGGGTTAGCGTTACACAGAGTCGGTTACAATGGTAGGAGATCTTGAATATCCGCATCGCCTAGCTTGCCTTCCACGCCAAGGAAAGTCCCTTCCGGACACGGGACGAAGTCTTCAATCTTGTATCTTCATAGTCCAGGAGTCCGGCGAAGGTATAGTTCGGCTACCCGAACACCCCCTAATCCAGGACTCCCTTAGTAGCCCCTGAACCAAGCTTCAATGACGACGAGTCCGGCGCGCAGATTGTCTTCGGCATTGCAAGGCGGGTTCCTCCTCCAAGTCCTTCATGGAAGATTGTAAACACCAAAAATAGTGTCCAGCTCTGCAAAATAAGTTTCCACATATTGCCATAGAGAGAATAATATTAACACAAATCAAATCTGCTGACGTATTCCACAGTGCGTCATGACACCATGACCAAGCTCTTTATACAAATTGTTTTCACTTTTCCGCCTCAGCACGTTCAGCGAGGCGGCTTCCTTGGCACATCTTGTCAAAGCAGAGATCGTGTGCCCCTTTTACGGGATTCTCATCAATACGGACGTGGGTAACCCAACCGCGCCATTTACCACAACACTTGGGAGGCAAGCGAGTTTTATTAGGTAGGTGGGGACGCAAAACCGCATCCGCCCATATAAGGGGATAAGGATCCACCTTTTTACCTACGCCTTCTTCCTCCTTTGCCAATCCATCTCTCGCGCACTCAAGCTCCAGCGCCCAAGCCCGCTCTTCCCACCACAACCTTCTCCAGCAATGTCTGGAGCAGGAGGCAAGTGGATGGTCTCCTCCGTCACGGAGGTTCAAGTAAAAAAGCTAAGGAAGGCTGGATACATGTCCAAGGACATCCCGCACCGGCTTCCCAAGAAGGGGCAGCTCCTCCCCACGCCAAGGCCCCATGAGAGGGTAGTTTTCCATCCCCACTTCCTCCGCGGACTGGGTTTTCCACTTCACCCACTTGTCCGGGGACTCATGTTCTACTACGGCCTAGATTTCCACGATCTGGCCCCGAACTTCATCCTCAACATCTCGGCGTTCATCGTTGTGTGCGAGGCCTTCCTCCGCGTCCGCCCCCATTTCGGCCTTTGGCTCAAGACCTTCAACGTCAAGCCCAAGGTGGTGCGCGGCAGCCAAGCGGAGTGCGGAGGCGCTATGGCTAGCAAGATAGCCAACGTCCTCTCGTTCGAGGGCTCCTTTGTGGAGACCCTAAAGGGGTGGCAAGCCGGGTGGTTTTACATCACCGAGCCACGCGATCCGGAATGGGTCGCAGCCCCCGAGTTCAGATCCGGACCCCCCACGCGGCTTATGTCCTGGAAAGAGACGGGCCAGTCGTGGGGCAACGAGGAAGAGGTGAACGGACTGAAGACCTGCATCCAGTCCCTGACAAACAAGCCAATCCGGCTTGTTAATATAGTCCAGGTCATGCTCGTTCGTCTGATCCTCCCGTGCCAACAACGGGATTTCAATTTGTGGGAGTTCGACCCGGCGCAGCAGCGAACCCTCTCCAGGCTCTTCGACACGTCGTATGAAGATGTCTGGAAGGTGCTGATCAAAGGCGCCGAGGCCCCCGCATCCGCTTCCGAGGATCGCGGGTACAGCACGCAGCGTCACGCTAGCGCGGTAAGCTATCTATGCCTTTGACAGGATTATTAAGCTCTTTCTCATAGATTAACTCTATGCGGGATCTAAACTCCCTTACCTTTGACAGGCATGGCAGGCGATATCCGGACCAATTAACTGTCTGGCTCCCCTGCCCGAAGACCCAGCCCCAGCTCTCCTAGCGAAGCTGCTGACTCCGGCACCATATGTGGTGCCGGAGAGGAAGGTCAAGAAGAAGAAGACCACGGGACTCGAAAGAGTGCCCGTAACTTGGTGGTGTCGGACTCGTCATCTGACGAGTCCGAGACGCCCTCCTCTCGTGAAAACGAGGAGGAGGAAGAAGAAAGCCCCCCCCCCCAGCGGAGGGAGAAGGGAAGAAGAAGGCCGCCCCATCAGGGGAGGCCGAGGGGTCTAGGAAAAGGAAGACCCCTCCGTCGGACGACTCCCATGACGCCGAAGAGAGCGAAGAGGAGTGGCCGAACAGGGCCAAGCGTCCGGCGAAATCGTAAGTTCGGACATTAGAGTAACTCATGATGTTCCTTTGTCGCGCAGCTTTCCTTAATGTTGAATGTGAGTATGCAGCCCGCCCCAGGCCGACTACAACGAATCGTCGAGCGGCTCCCTGGACTCATCGTACGTGAACTCCGTTCCGCCCGCTGTCTCCCCCCGCACCACGGATGACGCCGAAGTGGCGTCACGACAAGCTCCGGGGCGGGAAGAGGTGGTCCTGGAGGAGCTGTAAGGCAACCTCCCGGACTCCAGGAGTGAAGGGGACAAGACCCCCCCAGGGCTCCAAGTCCGGCTTTGTGCCGGACACCGCGCCGGAATCTTCAACAGTTTTGAGCCGTGGCAGGCGAACTCCTTCCAAAAGGAGCAAGCCTTCCAAGCCAGCGACCTCTGTCCAACCGGAGTCGCTGGACCATCTGCTGGAGGTGCTTGACGGCGCCTCCATCGACAAGGGGCACCGTACTATTATGAGTACGGTGATCCAAAAGGTTCAGTCTGCCAAGAGCGGACTGACTGAAGCTTGCGCTAGCCTTCTGACAGGCTTCGAGGTAAGTACAAATATGTCAAAATATTACCGCATAGACAGTAGCCCCTGATGCTTTGTTTGGCGTTCGGAAAGAAAAGCCGAATAGAGGATCTATTAATTGTCGCAGGAGTCTAACAATAAAGAGTCAATATGCGTATGCAGGCTTCGCTGCTATCCACTGCCGCACTGACTGCACAGGTGGATGTTCTGAAAAAGGACCTCAGGTGGACCGAGCAAGAGCTCGGCCTGGCCAAATGGCAGCTCGAGGAGAAAGAAGGTAAGAAATACCCCTAAAAAAGGTGCCTATAGAGAGGCGTGATTGCAAAGAAATAACAAGATCGTACTGCTTATTGTAG
This sequence comes from Aegilops umbellulata, assembly GCA_032464435.1. Taxonomy (NCBI): domain Eukaryota; kingdom Viridiplantae; phylum Streptophyta; class Magnoliopsida; order Poales; family Poaceae; genus Aegilops; species Aegilops umbellulata. The sequence goes on along the minus strand of CP136054.1, from coordinate 117,336,989 downwards.
GGGCCACAACTGAAGTGGCGAACCTCAAGCAGACGCTATCTGAGGCCGAAAAGAAAACGTCCGAGGAGCGCACCGAGCGAGAAAGACTTGGGGCTCAGGTTGGCGAGGTGCAGCAAGAGCTGCAAGCTCTCATGAAGAAACATGAGAGCTTGGAGCTTGAGTCAAAGGCGCAAGCATCCCAGCTCACATCGGCCCACCGCCAAGGGTGCCAAGGACGAAGCCCAAAAGGCCCTCCAAGAATTGGAGGATATGAAAAAGATAGCAGCGGGTAAGGCATTCTTAATGCAAAGTAGAAATATAAAAGTAAACTACTTGTCACTTACCTGAATCCGGAGTTCTCCAGGGGCGTTCGCAGATCTTCCCCGCAGCGTATCCGCCGCCGCCGCATTCTACCGAGCTGAAGAAGGCAGATCGACGGAGACTGTGTTCTGGTCTCAGTATTCTGAGGCCGGACACCCTGTGCCCTTGAGCGACCAGTTGAAACAGCTGGTCGAGCTCCACAAGGCGGCCGAACAAGCCATGAAGGGCTTCATAGTTCGGCTGTGGCCCGGAGTGGCCCTGCCTGGGAGCTACTTTGGGCTGGTGCGGCGGCTGGTGGGGGCCTGTCCGAGGCTTGAGGTCATCAAGCGTTCCGCCTGCATCGAAGGTGCCCGGAGGGCCCTTGCCCGTGCAAAGGTGCACTGGGGTAAGCTTGACGGTGAGAAGCTGGTGAAGGACGGGCCGCCGCAGGGGAAGGAGCATCGCAAACCCGAGAACTACTACAAGGATGTTCTTGCTGGTGCCCGCCTTATTGCGGATGAATGTACGAAAGATGTTATTTTTGAATGAACTCGTTCGTGTTTATCCTGTGCGCTGAAAACTTGTTCATGTGCGCTAAGCAATGCGTATTGAATTTAAAATATTATTTTCTGTGCGGCCGTTTATCAAAAATTGAGAGATGGCCATTCGTCGGCTTCTGCCCCCATGCCGCTAGTGCTGGGGTGTTCGGGATAAACCTGAGCACTCTTTTTCCCATGGTTGGGTCCTTCGAGGGAGGCGCTCAGCACAACGAACCAGGCAATCGGACTATAATGCTTGAACACTCTCACTTAGCCATAGAACTTTATAATTTCAAATTTCGGCGAAGCCCCTAGTTCAGAAGACCGAATTCGGGGCGCTATCCACGCCTTTGGCTGTACAAAGCCAGCTCCTCGCTCGAAGCGGCATAAGCCTTTAGGGACTCGAAAAACCTCTCGAACGGCGACCGGTCTCTCGCCTTATCATGACAGTCAGTTTTAGCTTTCTCCACTGAGGTGCTTAACCCAGCTGAACCGGGGCACAATCGCAGTGGTTCTCCTAGTGCTACCTTAGCCGATATAGCGGAACGTAAGGCACCAAAACATAGGAGCCGGGCAAACCCAACTATTGACCCAAATCATGATTCGGAGCCGATGCATATAGTGCTATAAGTTCAGGGTGCCGTACTTGTGAAAGTGTACGGACTTCTCACACCAGATCAAAGGGTACTGAAGCCCCTGGCGTGTTTGCCGTACCATGGTGTACGGGTGCGATCATGTTGTTTAATAAACATATATTAAAAGAGGATAATGCAAAATAATAGACAAAAAGCTATGCATTTTTTATAAAAAGGCTGTTTATCAAAGCCGAACGATACAAGTAGTGTGATAAGCAAGATATATTAGACTATTTAACATGTCCTGACGAGGGGCAGGCCGCAGAATTGTATTCGAAACAGATATACCACTCGTAATAGAGACCACCTGAGAGTTCCATAATGCGGCGTAGCTTTGTCTACTTCCCTGGATCTTGCATCGTTTGTGCGGCAGTCGAATTGCCGATCAGGTCTTCCAAAGTGTGGAGTCCTGAAAGTAAAAAAGAATCCGGCAGCCCCTAGTACGTTTTAGGCCGTATTTCGGGCATGCCGTTACTGTGCCCCTTCCCCTGTGCCCATGGTATTTCAAGGGCGTAATTATGTACGCGAGGTACTAGCTTCGCTATGTCGCGATGTCTGGGGTTGGGGCCGCATTGCTACGCCTGCTCAGAACGTGCCAGACGGTCTTGTTGTAGGTTATTCCGGGCGCGCTTGGCAGTGTCCGGCTTTTTAACGGCTGGACTGGACAGTTGCCTAAAGAGGCTGCTTTGTACTTCCGCTGCGAGAGCCACCGTGTGCTCCTCCGTACGGCGGGAGCGTTCGGTGTTTCCGTTGACCGTGATTACTCCTCGAGGGCCTGGCATCTTGAGCTTGAGATATGCATAGTGCGGCACCGCATTGAACTTTGCGAATGTAGTTCGTCCGAGCAGGGCGTGATAGCCACTGCGAAACGGGACTATGTCGAAGATTAACTCTTTGCTTCGGAAGTTATCCGGAGATCCAAAAACCACATCAAGTGTTACGGAGCCTGTACAATTGGCTTCTACACCTGGTATAACGCCTTTAAAGGTCGTCCTTGTGGGCTTGATCCTTGATGGATCTATACCCATTTTCCGCACTGTGTCCTGGTAAAGCAGGTTCAGGCTACTGCCGCCGTCCATGAGGACTCGTGTGAGATGAAATCCGTCGCTGATTGGGTCGAGAACCAATGCGGCAAAGCCGCCATGACGGATGCTAGTGGGGTGGTCCCTTCGATCAAAGGTGATCGGGCAAGAGGACCATGGGTTGAACTTTGGGGCGACTGGCTCCATCGCGTATACGTCCCGTAGCGCACGCTTCCGCTCCTTCTTGGGAATGTGGGTTGCGTATATCATGTTCACCGTCCGCACTTGTGGGGGATACCCCTTCTGTCCATTGTTGTTCGGCGGCCTGGGCTCCTCCTCGTCATCGCTATGCAGCCCCTTGTCTTTGTTTTCGGCTCTTAACTTTCCTGCCTGCTTGAACACCCAACAGTCCCTGTTGGTGTGATTGGCTGGCCTTTCGGGGGTACCATGGATCTGACACAAGCGGTCGAGTATTCGGTCCAAACTGGACGGGCCCTGAGTATTCTTTTTGAATGCCTTTTTCCGCTGACCGGATTTATAGCCTCAGAATCCGGCGTTGACTGCCGTATCTTCATTGCTGTCGCTGCCAACGCGACGCTTTTGCTTATTTCGACGTGTCCTGCCACTTTTGTCCTTGGTATCCGAATTACCAGGGTTCTTTGATAAGCTGTTGCTACGAGCTAGCCAGCTATCTTCGCCTGCGCAAAAGCGGGTCATCAGTGTCGTGAGGGCTGCCATAGATTTCGGCTTTTCCTGTCCCAGGTGTCGGGCAAGCCACTCGTCGTGGATGTTATGCTTGAAGGCTGCTAGGGCCTCTGCGTCCGGACAGTCGCCTATCTGGTTTTTCTTTGTTAGGAACCGTGTCCAGAATTGCCTGGCCGATTCTTCTGGCTGCTGAATTTTGTGGCTTAGGTCGTCGGCGTCCGGCGGTCGCACATAAGTGCCCTGGAAGTTGTCGAGGAACGCGGCTTCCAGGTCCTCCCAAGAACCGATTGAGTCCGCTGGCAGGCTGTTAAGCCAATGCCGGGCCGGTCCTTTGAGTTTGAGCGGGAGGTATTTGATGGCGTGTAGATCATCGCCACGTGCCATGTGGATGTGAAGGAGATAATCCTCGATCCATACCGCCGGGTCTGTAGTGCCATCGTATGATTCGATGTTTACGGGTTTGAAACCCTTTGGGATTTTATGATCCATTACTTCATCTGTGTAGCATAGTGGGTGTGTGGCGCCCCTGTACTGGGCTATGTTACGACGCAGCTCGGAAGAGCATGTCTGTTGTGTTCGGCCTGGCCGGATTTATTGTGTCCGGAGTGAAGATCATCGTCACGTGTCATCGGGCGCCTGCGCGATCCGTAGATCGATCTTGTTTGCCTTGCTTTGTCCTCCAGTACGTCTCGCAGGTCTGGCGCATTTTCCCGTGCCTTGGTTGAGCGGCGTCGGGGCATGGCTTGGTTGGAGGTCCGACAGGCCTCTCTATCGCGGCCACGAGGTGGCCGGTCTACCATGTTGTGCGCTGGTGATGTAGGTGCTTCCTCCTCTGATCGGGGTAGCGGCCTGCGCTTTGCGTAGCTCTTGGAGGGGCGTTCGAGTTCATACTATTCAGCCGCAAGGACTTCAGTCCATCTGTCAGCTAGCAGATCTTGATCAGCTCTAAGTTGTTGCTGCTTTTTCTTGAGGCTGTTCGCTGTGGCTAAAAGCCTGCGTTTGAAACGCTCTTGTTCGGCGGGGTCTGATGGTACGACAAATTCGTCGTCATCGAGGCTGGCCTCGTCTTCGGAGGGAGGCATATAGTTATCATCCTCACCCTCTCGGTCTGCTGCTCTCTCATGAGGGCTGGCTTCTCCATCTTCCTGCGCCGAATCTTGCTGGGGATGGTGTTCTTCGGCGCTATCCGGGGTATTATTATCTCCGGTGCCGGAATCACCGTTTTTACTCTGGCGGGATTTAGAGCGGCGCCGCTGACGCCGGCGCTTTGGCTGTTTCTTGGAGGTGTCATCCCCCGCTGTTTCCTCGCCATCTCCATCTTTTGGAGTGTCCACCATATATATGTCATATGACGAGGTGGCTGTCCAGTGCCCTACAGGTGCTGGTTCCTGTTCTTCTCCTACCTCGTCGTCCATACCGTCGAAGTCTTCGGAGCCGAAGTCAAGCATGTCGGTTATGTCGTCGACAGTGGCTACCAAGTGGGTGGTGGGTGGGCTTTGAATTTCTTCATCGTCTGTATCCCATCCTCGCTGACCGTAGTCCGGCCAGGGCTCTCCTGATAAATAGAGAGACTTGAGAGAATTCAGGATGTCACCAAAAGGCGAGTGCTGAAAAATGTCCGCGGCGGTGAACTCCATTATCGGTGCCCAATCGGATTCGACCGGCAGGGGCACGGGGGGTTCGGAGTCCGGGGAGGAGTCCGGACCCTCGGGGTCACGTGTCACGCGGAGTGCGGGGCTGACGTTCGGCTCAATCGCCTTTGAGATCGCAGCCCCCGAGGTGACGTCCAACCGTTCATCCTCGCTTAGCGCAACGGGCTCCGAGCTAAGGGTCGGAATCGGCGTGTATGCGGCCTCCAGGACACTGTTCGGAGGCAGAGCTAGATCATGCCCCTTGAGATAGTGCGGCGCGGTTGGCTGTGGCTTGAACCCATCGAAGATCAAGTCTCCACGGATATCAGCCGTGTAGTTCAAGCTTCCAAACCTGACTTGATGGCCAGGGGCGTAGCTTTCGATCTGCTCCAGATGACCAAGCGAATTGGCCCGCAGAGCGAAGCCGCCGAAAACAAAGATCTGTCCGGGGAGAAAAGTCTCACCCTGGACCTCGACGTTGTTGATGATCAGAGGAGCCATCGGGCCTAAAGGCGACGACACAGAGGAACTCTCAATGAAAGCACCAATGTCGGTGTCAAAACCGGCGGATCTCGGGTAGGGGGTCCCGAACTGTGCGTCAAGGCCGGATGGTAACAGGAGACAAGGGACAAGAAGTTTACCCAGGTTCGGGCCCTCTCGATGGAGGTAAAACCCTACTCCTGCTTGATTAATATTGATGATATGGGTAGTACAAGAGTTGATCTACCACGAGATCAAGGAGGCTAAACCCTAGAAGCTAGCCTATGGTATGATTGTGTATGATGATGATTCGTCCTATGGACTACAACCCTCCGGTTTATATAGACACCGGATAGGGTTAGGGTTACACAGAGTCGGTTACAATGGTAGGAGATCTTGAATATCCGCATCGCCTAGCTTGCCTTCCACGCCAAGGAAAGTCCCTTCCGGACACAAGACGAAGTCTTCAATCTTGTATCTTCATAGTCCAGGAGTCCGGCGAAGGTATAGTCTGGCTACCCGAACACCCCCTAATCCAGGACTTCCTCAATAGCAAGTCGCATTCCGCGGTGGAATCGACGATATGATCGATACGGGGGAGCGGGAATGGATCTTGCGGACATGCCTTGTTGAGGTTGGCCAACCAATCCGGGTATCGGACCTCGCTTATGACCCCAGCGGCTTCTAGTTTCCGGGTCTCTTGGACGATGAAGGCCTGCTTCTCTGTGGACTGCCGCCTTGCCTTCTGCTTCACGGGGCGCACATTGGGACACACGTTGAGGTGATGCTCGATTTCGGGTTCCGGCGCACCCCTACCTGGCGCGCCGGATGTCGGATTTCAGGTTCCGACAGACCCTTAAGGTTCGAACTCTGGGGTGCGCGCGGAATTACGCTTCCTACCTACCTGTACTCCTCCGCCTCGCAAGGATCTAGCTACCGAAAGAACAACGCAAGAGACACAGAGTTTATACTGGTTTGGGCCACCGATGTGGTGTAATACCCTACTCCAGTGTGGTGGTGTGGTGGATTGCCTCTTGGGCTGATGATGATGAACAATACAAGGAAGAGTAGCCTCGCGAGGGTCTGCTCTTGGCCGGGGCGATGAACCGCTAGGAGGAGCTCAGTCGCCCTTCTCTCTCTCTCTGATCTGATTGCCAATCGACCCGTCTAGATGCCAAGATGCCTCTACCCTGGGGGTGGCTAGTCCTATTTATAGGCAAAGGCCCTGGGCCTCTTCCCAAATATTGAGCGGGAAGGGCGCCAACAATTGGCCAGTTTGAAGGGGAACATCTGGTACACTTATCCTGACTAAAGTTGGTCCTCGCCTGCCAAAGGCTCTGGTGATGACGCTGGCTTGGGCTCCACAGTGACTTCCTCCTTGTCGCGGAGCTGGTCTTGGTCTCGTTGCACCGAAATGGGTGCCTTTGCTTGATCCTCTCGCCTGCGCTTGCTCCCTTTGCAGCGAAGAGGAAAGGGAGGACACTGCGCGGGCTGGCGCCCGCCTGGCGCCCTTAGTCGTCATGGCTTGCGTCATGGGTGCCTCGTGAGGTACCCCGCCTTGATCTCTCTGCCTCCTCGCGAGCTAGCCCGATGAGGCCGCGCCTGAGGAAGCTCCGTGTCGTCCGCCTCGCGAGGCTTGGCCCCTCACGAGGGTCTTGGGTTTGTGTTGATGAATATGGGCCGTGCTGGGGCCCCTTTGAGCCACACCGTAGGCCGCAGGCAGGCAAGTCTGGGGACCCCCGTTCCCAGAACGCCGACACTTTTCCCTTCAAAGATAAAGGGAAAACCTTTTTCATCACCTCATCCCTGGGTAAACCTGCAAGCTTAAACAATCCAAAAATTTGTTCCACATATATCAAGTGCATATCAGGATGTTCAGTTCCATCTCCTGGATAAGGATGAGCTAGCTGTTGTTCTATCATACCCGAAGGAATTTCATATTCAATATTTTCAGTAGGTGCAGTAGGTTGAGGGGTAGCTAATTGTGGTTCCGGACGAGGTGAAGATACCCCGAACAAACCCCTCAAAAGATTGTTTTCCATAATAACAAGTGACAGTAAATTTTAGCACACTATATAAATGTTTCCTTACCAAATTCCACTTACCAAAGGCGCTTCACTCCCCGGCAACGGTGCCATTAAATAGCCATGATGACCCACAAGTATAGGGGATCAATTGTAGCTCTTTTCTATAAGTAAGAGTGTCGAACCCAACGAGAAGCAGAAGGAAATGACAAGTAGTTTTCAGTAAGGTAATATCTGCAAGTGTTGAAATTGTAAGTAGCGGAGTAGTTTGATAGCAAGATAATTTATAACGAGTGTAGCGACCCGACCCGAATGGATCAAGTCTATGTGCTTAAGTGTCATCCCTGGATCGGTATGCTGACACACACAGTACTCGAGGATTTATAACAGAGGTAACTCACATGCATAAAGTAACGTAAATACTATTACCTCAATCCAAATAGCAGAAGTAACAAGGTTGTGGATTCCCATCAACACCAACGGCAAAGTTGAGTGTAGAAATCGTAACCCTAACTATCACTTACTCGTCGTAAGAAGTCCTGCAACATGAGACGTTGCAGCCACAAAGGATCAGTACATTGAATGTACTGGCAAATTCACACTGTAGAGCAATGCTGAAATATGGCTATCACTACATGCATATTTGGCTGGTGGAAAAGCTCTATGGTTACAGTTTTGTGTAAAGCCAATTTTTCCCTACTGCAAAGGAATAAATTTTATTTAACTATCATGGTGGTTGTTAAACATTGAGAATGGTTGACAGCAGTCTCAATCCCAATTAAGCATCATCATTAAAACTCAACAAATTATTTAAGTAACGTGATGAGATCAACAGGATAATCCAAGAACTAAACACTCAAGACGTCCATAACCGGGGACACGGCTAATCATGATTAGTTTATACACTCTGCAGAGGTTGCGCAATTTTCCCCACAAGACTCGATCTCCTCCGTTGGATTTCTCGCACTTCATGGTGTTTGAGAAACGGATGACCGAGACATAGTCTTTCAAAAGCGCTAGCACCTTACGATCGGGTAGACCGTACCACCTACATCCCCTACATCTGCTAGTCTACTACTGTAAGAGTTCGCACGACCTAGTCAACTATGCTAGAGCCCATAGTAGCTTGTGGCTGCACACGGAAGTTTCTAGTATGAATAATCTCATGATCCCTTTGAGCCTGGGTGGAGGTCCATAAAAGAAAAATAGGCAATCCTAGAATACCCAGGTACCTCAATCCACCTAGATGTGTGTTTAAGTTGCCACCTTAAATAAACCATTAATTAATAATCTCACATCTGTCATGGATATCACTCACCCAATCCACGTCTACTAGCATAGCATGGCATAAATAGCAAACGTAGAAGTAACTCCCAAAGGTTTGATAATAAAACAGGCAATAGGTACTACCTCAACTACTTCCCAAAACCCACATATTAATCAGATCCTAATCATGCAATTGTTTGAGGATTGATCTAATGCAATAAAACTGGGTAGTAAAGAGGTATGATCAAAGTGTGAACTTGCCTGCAATGTTGATGAAGATGATTCGCACTCAATACTCTTGATAGTTCTACTCGTCACACTACGGTCAATCTATCGTAAGCAAGCAATAGTATCCACACATAAGCAATCACTCAAAAGATTAGAAAGAACGAAGAAGACGACTCAGAAAAAATCAAAACCAAGCAAATAACTCTTGCAACATAAAGCAATTTCTAACAGTACCAAAATTATGTGAATTTGTCCTTATCAGAAAGTTTAGGTCAAGAGCTTCGATTTGCAAAAAGAATCAACTCAAACGGAGCTACGAAACTCAAGTTACGATCAAACGAAGTTCAAATTCAAATCTGATCTAATTCCAATTTTAAACTTTCAAAATATGTTTGGGTTGGATTACTGGATAGAGGGGATCATAACGAAGAAGTGGGCGTTGGTTTCGTTTGATTTGGATAAACGAGTAAAAAGTAATGATCGATTGAAGTACAGGGACTAATCTGTGAAGAAAATTATCACGAATAGGTCCCTGGCCGAAATCTAAAATAAAAAGAAAAATCTATCGAGCGAACGCTCGCTATCAGAACCTAACGAACGCAAATCGTTCGCTACCGAACCTAACTAATGAACGTTCGCAAAATAACAAAACCTAATTTAATAAACCGAAAAACAAATCGAAGGAAAACCGGGGTGGTTAAATCGGTTTATACCGGTTCGGGGCCGTTTTCTATCGAAAACCGGCGGCGGCGGTTAGCGACGGACTCCGACGAGGGCGGCGCAGCTCCGGCAACTGCAAGGCATGGCGGCAGTGGCGGTTGGCGGCGCGGCTACGGCGGCAGGCAGCAGCGGCGAGGCAAGCAAGCGGCGGCGGCGGGGCGGAGTGCGGCACAGGCAGCAGCAGCGGGTGGCGGCGCGGCGGATCGGGCGGCGGCGGCGCAACGCGGCGAGGAGGAGCGAGAGGGGGTCGGGGTCCGGGGCGGCGACTTATAAGGGGAGGCGAGGCGGCGGTTTAGCGTGCGCGAGGGGCAAGGAGGAGGCCGGGCGAAGCACGGCGGCGACGATGCGTGCTCGTTCGGGACTCTGTCCCGAGCTGGAAGACGGGCGAGGTGCAGCGTCGGGCTGGCTGGGCCGTGGCCTGGCTAGCTGGGTCGGGCCGGTCCGGTCGGTCCAGAAGTTTTTTTTTTAATATTTTTTTAAACGCAAACAAACAAAAATAACAAAATAAATACTCATATTATATAGGCATATAATATATCAAAATTTTCAGAAAATTATTTTCTACAACATGAACATTTTTATAACTTCAAATAAAGTCCACACAAATTCAGATAATTTAAAGAGTGCTACTGGTCTAATAAAATCCAACAAAAATCATTTTAAAAATACCAAAATTAATTCAAATTTATTTCTCTCCAATTTTTTGATGTAGGGAAACATGTTACCCTATTTTCCATATATTTTATTTTTGGAGAAAAATAATTTGAATAAAACTCAAATAACTCCAAACTGAAAATAAATTCAAAAGAACTTTGAATTTAATTCTTTTAAAACTTCCAACTCATATTTCATATATTTTTGAAGAAGTCATATTATCTTCTCTCGTGAAAATCATTGAGTTGCTTAAAGTTTCTGAATTTGAAGTATTTTCAAATGAAATTCAAATGTTTTAAAAAACCCTTGTCATTTAAATAAATGGAAGAAGTCATGTCATCTTCTCTCCAGGTTTTGCATTTGAAAAGAATTTGAATTCATGGAGAACATAAAAGCAAAATGAAAGTTTGGGAAAGTCCTTTTAACTACTCATAAATGATAAACATGCTCATGATTAGAGGGGTATTAAATATCAAAATATCAAACACATATCAAGTTCACTTGATTACTGGCAACATGATTTGGGAAAGTCCTTTTAACTATCAAAATATGAAACACATATCAAGTTCACATGATTACTTGCAACATGATTTCTCCCGTGACCTCAAGAACAAAAGTAACTACTCACAAATGATAAACATGCTCATGATTAGAGGGGTATTAAATAGCCTAATGGATCTGAACATATAATCTTCCACTAAATAAACCATATAGTGATCAACTACAAGATGTAATCAACACTACCAGTCACCCACAAGCACCAATCTATAGTTCCGGTAACAAGATTGAACACAAGAGATGAACTAGGGTTTGAGAGCAGATGATGTTGTTGAAGATGCTGATGGAGATTGCCCTCCCCAAGATGGGAGAGTTGTTGGTGATGATGATGACGATGATTTCCCCCTCCGGGAGGGAAGTTCCACAGGTGGAATCGCTCCGCCGGAGGGCAAAAGTGCTCCTTCCCAAGTTCCGCCTCGAGACGGCGGTGCTCCGTCCCGAAAGTCTCCTCCTTTTTTTAGGTCAAAATGATTCATATACCAGAAGATGGGCACCGAAGGTGGGCCGAGGAGGCCACAACCCACCAGGGCGCGCCTGGGGGGCCTGGCGCGCCTAGATGGGAACCCACCTGGTGGCCCCCCGCTGGTGTTTATCGGCTTCAATATTCCTCAAATAATTCATAAAAAATCTCCGTAAAGTTTCAGCTCATCTGGAGTTGTGCAGAATAGGTGGCCTAACGTAGCTTTTCCAGGTCTAGATTTCCAGCTGCCAGAATTCTCCCTCTTGGTGTGTTCTTTGTAAATTATGAGAGAAAAGGCATTAGAATTACTCCAAAAAGCATTATTATGGATAAAAACATTATAAATAATAGCAAGGAAACATGATGCAAAATGGACGTATCATGGACACACTCTCCCCCTCTCGTTGTTATGCATCTCTTAGATAGATCTTGTGTGATCGTAGGAATTTTTTTGAAATTGCATGCTACGTTCCCCAACAGATGCATTGTGCTGGGTTTGCCAAGCCCGGGGACACATCGTGGATGAAGACACGCATCGGTGTTGCCAGCACCAGGCATGCGTAGACGAGGGACCTGCACAAGCTATACGCCATGTCGAGGAGTTGAAGGGGCCAGCAGAGAAGGACTCGACGACAGTTGCGGCGCCAATCGGCATGGGGACGATGTCGCCAATGATGGTCGGAGTAGACGAAGTGATCGGGGAAGATGACGATGACGTTGGCGACACGCTGGTGCTGGACAAAGACGAAGGGGGTGGAGGGCGACGCGGCTCGGGTGAGCGAGCGGCAGCAGCGCCGGAGAAGAGCGGCCGAGTTAGGAGTGCGGTGGCGGCGAGGAAGAACCCGACAGAGTGACGAAGACTGGCACGGACGATGGCATTCCCGCGCCAAGGGAAGCGGCATGGCGCATACCACGGGAAGTCGATGCGCGGGGACGACGGAGTGGACCGCGGGCGGTGGCGCTACGGCCCGAAGGCGTGATGCAGCGGCAGTAGGCGGGTCGGGGCAACAATGAGAAGACCTTGGGGCAGCGGTGGGGACCGCAGGCAGCGGTGCTACGGCCCGAAGGGGCGGCGCAGCAGCAGACTGCGGGTCAGTGGAACCGTGGGGACGGTCTGGTGGCGGCGGCGACATGCAAGTAGGTGCAACCGCGGGGAGAACCATGGGGCGGCGGTGCTGCGGTCCAACGGGGCGGCACAACGGCAGCCCGATGCTCGGTCGGTGGAGGGGCACGCTATACTCGGGACAGTCTTCATGGAAGTTTCGGAGGGGCGCGTGATACTTCTCCAACGTATCTATAATTTTTTGTTGTTACATGCTCTTATATTATCATTCTTGGATGTTTTATAATCATTTTATATCATTTTTTGGTACTAACCTATTGACATAGTGCCAAGTGCCAGTTGCTGTTTTTGCATGTTTTTTACATCACAGTAAATCAATACCAAACGGAGTCCAAACGCAGCGAAACTTTTTGTGAATTTTTTTGGACCAGAAGACAACCAATGGGCCGAAGAAGCACCTGGGGGCTGCTCCGAGGGGAGCACAACCCACCGGGGTGTGCCTGGGGGTTGTGCCCACCTCAGGTGCCCCCTGGACCACCTCTTTACTTTTTAAATACCCCAATTTCCAGAAACCCTAAGGGAGTCGACGAAAATCAATTCCAGCCGCAGCAGAGTACAGAACCACCAGATCCAATCTAGACACCATCACGGAGGGGTTCACCACTTCCATTGGTGCCTCTCCGATGATGCGTGAGTAGTTCTTTGTAGACCTTCGGGTCCAAAGTTAGTAGCTAGATGTCTTCCTCTCTCTCGTTTGATTCTCAATACAATGGTCTCTTGGAGATCCATATGATGTAACTCTTTTGCAGTGTGTTTGTTGGGATCGGATGAACTTTGAGTTTATAATGAGATCTATCTTTTTATCCATGAAAGTTATTTAAGTTTCTTTGATCTCTTATATGAATGATTGCTTATAGCCTCGTATTTCTTCTCTGATATCTGGGCTTTGTTTGGCCAACTTAATCTATTTATATTGCAACGGGAAGAGGTGCTTTGTAGTGGGTTCAATCTTATAGTGCTTGATCCCAGTGACAGAAGGGGAACCGACACATATGTATCGTTGCTAGTAAGGATAAAACGATGGGGTCTATTTCTACATAAATAGATCTTGTCTACATCATGTCATCGTTCTTATTGCATTACTCCATTTCTCCATGAACTTAATACACTAGAGGCATGCTGGATAGCGGTCGATGTGTTGAGTAATAGTAGTAGATGCAGTCAGGAGTCGGTCTACTAATCTTGGACGTGATGCCTATATAATGATCATTGCCTGGATATCGTCATGATTATTTGAAGTTCTACCAATTCCCCAACAGTAATTTGTTTACCCACTGTTTGCTAATTTTCTCGAGAGAAGCCACTAGTGAAACCTACGGCCCCGGGTCTCTTTCTCATATTATTTGCCTTTGCGGTCTATTTTCCTTTGCTTTTATTTTCAGACCTATTAAACCAAAAATACAAAAATACCTTGCTGCAATTTATTCTTATTTGTTTAATTTGGCGTTCTATCAATCTACTACAATTTATTCACGTCCGTTTTGCCAATTTCTGGCGCCGTTACCCGAAAGGGATTCACAACCCCTTTAATACGTCGTGTTGTGTGCAGGTGCCGTTTACGTATTGTTGCTTGGTTCTCCTACTGGTTTGATAACCTTGGTTTCATCACTAAGGGAAATACCTACGATCGCTGTGCTGCATTATCCCTTCCTCTTTGGGGAAATACCGACGTAGCTTCAAGCTGCTTCAAAAGAAATTTCTGGCGCCGTTGCTGGGGAGGATCTTCAACATATACCAGGTTCCTAATCACAAATCTCATCTCCTCACAATTTATATTATTTTCCATTTGCCTCTCATTTTCTTCTCCCCCACTTCACAAAAAATTGTTGTTTTTATTCGCCCTCTTTTTCGTTCGCCGTTTTCTCGTCAGATCTATCCTTTGCTTGCAATCATGAGTGATTTTGGTATGGCAGCAAAATGATGATGGTCTAACTCCTAAGATTGGACGTACGGGCAATCTGGATGCTAAAACTTTTATCTTGGGGCAAGGGAATGTTATGGGAAAAGAACGTATCTAGGAATTTTTCAATTGTGTGGGAAATCTCAGTCTTGATGATGCTCCTATACTTAGAACTACTAGATCTTATGCGGATGCTATTTCAGCACTAGTTCTGAAACTTTAAAGTAAATTTATCCGTACTCATCCTACTTTGCAAAGATTGTCTTTTGAGCTTCCCGTCATAAAGAACCCTAAAGATAAAAAGTTGGCCACTCTCGTTCTTATGAATGAATTTGACTACATAATACGAGAAGCTAGGGAAATCTTTGATTTTTATGGTATGAATCGTGAACAGCCTGTGATAGATGAAATTATTTACAATAGTGCTTATGCGTTAAGACATTTGCTTGGGGATAATAAAATCGTTGATGAGAATCTTAAAAAGGAAGTCCCCATTATAGATGTAATCCAACAAGTTTTCAATAATGTTAATCAACATTACTCTTGGATTGTTACCGGAAATCAAAGGGGTTATGATAATGAGAAACTTAATAATGCTAAAGTCTTTATGGATAATATGTTTTATGTTGTGTTTACAAAACCCCATGATGAAAACATCTCTAAGGAAATTAAGAAGAAGGATGACAAAACTTAGATCCTTGCTTTATGCCTAGCTAAGGGCGTAAAACTATAACGCTTGTTTGGAGGCAACCCAATGAATAAAATTTATTTTTGCTTTTTGCTTTCTATTCTTGAGTGTTAACACAATTATGCTACTGTTATGATTGTTTTTTTATGTTTTGATTAGTGTTTGTTCCAAGTAAAGCCTTTAGGATCTTCTTGGGTGATAGTTGTTTCATCTTGCTGAAAAACAGAAATTTTTGCGCTCACGAAAACAACTCTCATTTTTAACCAGAGTGTGATAAAATGCCAATTCTTTTTGCAGAAGATTAATATACAAATTTCCAATGTGTTCCTCGTTTTTTCGGAATTTTTGGAGTTTTAGAAGTATTCGAAATATCCAGATTACTTCAGACTGTTCTGTTTTTGACAGATTCTGTTTTCTTTGCGTTGTGTGCTTGTTTTGATGATTCTATGGTTTTCTTTTATGGGTTTTTGCCATAGAAAAGTTGTAATACAGTAGATATGATGCAAGAATAAAATATGAATTGGTTTTCTACACTACTTATAGTAGTGGTTTGATTTCTTATACTAACGGATCTCACGAAGGTTTTGTTGAGTTTTGTGTGATTGAAGTTTTCAAGTTTTGGCTTATCTTACGATGGATGAAGGAATGAGGAGTAAGAAGACCCTAATCTTGGGGATGCCTGGCATACCAAGCTATTATCCAAAGAGAGCAAGCAACAAATCTTGGGGATGCCCCGAGTGGCATCCCCTCTTTCTTCTAACGACCATCGGTATTTTACTCCAAATTATATTTTTATTCGTCACATACTATGTGTTTTGGTTGGAGCGTCTTGTATGATATGAGTCTTTGCTTGTTTTATTTTGTGTTTTAAGCCTTGATTCCTTGCTGGACACACCTATTTGAGACAGCCAAAATTATGCCATGACTTGTTAGAATTGCTCTCTATGCTTCACCTAAATTTTTATGAGCTATGGACTTGCTCTAGTGCTTCACTTATATCTTTTTGAGCATGGTGTGCTTTAGTATTTTTGAAGAAATGATCTCTCGCTTCACTTAGATTTATTTGAGAGTTAGTATAATTTTCAAGAAATTCTCTCTTGCTTCACTTAAATTAATTTGAGAGAAAGAAATTTTATGTTCATGATCTTCACTTATATTTGTTTGAGCTTGTCAAAAGCAACATATGAAAATTAGTTCCAAAGTGATAGATCTCCAAAAAGGATATAATAAAAACTTTCATGAAGATCATTGGACAAAATAAACTTGATTCTTAGTAATAGTTTTGAGATATGATGATGTGATATGTGAGTCATCTTGATGAGAAATTATGCTTTAGTAAGAATATTGGTGTTAAGGTTAGTGATTCCCTATGCAAGCACGAAAGTCAATAATTATGCAATGAAATTATATCCTACTTGTGGTGCATTATTCGGTGTTAATTATGCTTAATGCTCGCTTATGAGATTATTCGTTTCTTGGTTGGTCGCTTCTCAATCTTTTGCTAGCCTTCATTTTGCACTAAGTATGATCACTACTTGTGCATCCAAAATCCTTTAAACCAGTTTTGCCACATGAGTCCACTATACCTACCTATACACTACTAGGGAAAACCTTATACACAGAACTTTAGCAGTAGCGCTTGTTAAAAAAAGGGCACTAGTGCTAAATAGCAGTAGCGCGTGCAGGATAAGGGCGCTACAGATACAAACGTAGCAGTAGCGCGCCTAACTATGAACGCGCTACAACTAAAATTCTCACGACTAAGCCGATAAGCTACACATAGTAGTAGCGTTCTTGTTTAAACCGCGCTACCGCTATGTCTATTGTAGCAGCACATTTACGTAGAAAGGCGCTACTGCTAATGAAAAGAAAAATAAATCGAACAACAAATAGAAAAGTAAATGAAAATGAAAGAAATAGAAAAAGGAGAAAGGAAAAAATAAAATGTAAAGAAAAATAGATGAGAAAGGGAAAAAAGAGACAGGCTTAGCAGTAGCGCGTTTTGTGAAACGCGCTATAGCTACCTTAACGCGTTACCGCTATGTTTCACTTAACCAGCGGTTTTCCCTCCACCCGGCCACCACTTCTCCCCCAAGTCTCGCGTCCCCACTTCGCCGTCGTGTCCCCAATTCGCCGTCGCCCCACTTCGCTACCGTCTCCTGCCGACGTCGACGTCCCTGGAGCCACCAGAGCCACGCGCCGTCGACGCCACCAGAGCCGCCCCCAACGCCACCGGAGACGCGCGGCCTCACCAACGCCACCGGAGCCACCCTCGGTGCTACCGGAGCCACCCTCGACGCCCCTGCCTCCCTTGCCACAACCGCCTCCCTCACTGTCACCGGAGACGCCCCTGCCTCCCTCGCCACCACTACCTCCCTCGCCACCACCGGAACCATTGGTTGTAATCACCCCTCCTCTCTCTCTCTCTCTCTCTCTCTCTCTCTCTCTCTGATGCATATCACAAACATTGGACATACTAACTAGCTAGGTTAACTAGTTTAATTAGGTTAATTTTCTAGGTTAGTGCAAAAATGTAGTTAGGGCTTTCACAGAGAACTAGTTAGGTTAACTAGTTTAATTAGGTTAATTATCTAGGTTAAGAAAAAATTTATTTAGGGCTTTGACAGAGAACTAGCTAGGTTAACTAGTTTAATTAGGTTAATTATCTAGGTAAACTAGGTTAACAAGCTAGGTTAACTAACTAGCTAGGTTAATTTGGTTCGTTAGGTTAACTAGGTTCGGTAGGTTAGAGGAAAAATTTATTTTCGACCACTATTCTTCTAGGAAAAGAATTTAGGCAAGTTTTATTTTAAAGATGATCCCTTCCTAGACTTTTATTGTTGATTATATCTTTTGATTGAAGTGGTCATGTTATATCTTTTCATTGAGGTGGTTCGATTGTGCCCAAGTGGCCTTTTGTTGTTTCCAGGGAATGAAGCTGAGTGGCCTATGTTTTGCCAGAATGTCGATTCATTTCCGTTCCGGCAAATTTTAGGTTCTTAATTTGTCCACTTTTTAGCAAAGGTCATGCCGAAATTTTCCGTGAATTTTGGCATGACTTGTGCTACAAACTAGGACATATCGAGTGCCCGGGATTTGCTGCACCGGGAAGGAGTCAATGTTCCTGCAAAACATAGGCCTTTTTTATGTCATTATTCATTTTATTAGGTCTAGAATTAATTGACTAGATTTAATGTAGGAAACATGGCTAGCAACGATGAAGGACAGGGTTCTGGTTATTGCGACGACGTCTACCTGGCGGCGGACGAATTTTTGAGCCTTGTTGACGATCAACCGATGTTATTGCTAGGCCCACCGGTCGCATCGGGGACTGAGACCGACACGCAGACCGGTGCTGAGACTAAGACCGGCGCTGAGACTCAGACTGGCATCGAGATCGGCGCTGAGACTGAGACCGGCGCTGCCTCGGGGAGTAGAGCCGGTGTAGAACCGAAAGAAAAGAGGCAACGACTTCCTAACAAACTCAGGACTACTAGACTGGTGGTCACGGAGGTGGACGACGGCAATTTTGAGCCAACCGCGCCCGAGGAAGTGCGCACGTGCTACGGCAATCAAATAGGCTGCATCGTACGGACAACCTCCGCTATCAACGATGAGAAACTACAGAAGATAGATAATATGAGGCCCTCCCTCCTAAAGAAGTTGCACTAGATATTCTTGTTCCCGGGCCGGAATGAAAAGGATTATAAAGATCCTGATAAGGACCAGGCAATGAAGAAGATAAACAAAAACACCATGAGCAAGTTTAGCGACGTGTTGGCCGCCTAGAAAACAAGGGTGAAAGCAAGGATCATCGACAACAATGAACCCTACTCCGAGATTGTAAAGGATAATCCGACAATCACGGCAGAGCACTTTGAAATATTCAAGGCGGCTTGCGAGGCCGAAGCTACCAAAAAAAAGTTGAAGTACATGAAGGGGCTTCAATAGAGGAACATTGGGTGCCACCACCTCGGAAGCCGTGGTTACGGCGGGAAGAGGTCCATATGGGCCAAGGAGGACGCGGAAGCCGTGAGTTTGGACATCCCAGACCCCTTGGCGGAGTTCACCGTCCCGCAGGAGCGTGACGTCCTCAGGCCCGGCACCGTTCGGACCCAGTGAAGAAGGTTTTCGAGACGAACACGGTCACGACGGAGTTCATGAGACTGCTGGTAATTTTAGTTTCTGATCAATTCGACTGCATGCTAGTCATATTTGTAAATGATCCTTGTACCTTTTGCTGAGAGAGCAACACAGGATTGCGGCCGAAAGCGACTCGCTGTGTGAGGCGTTGGCGAGGCCCAAGTGGGACACTCCATTCAACCGGGCGTTGAACATATTGAAACGACTCCCGGTGGAGACTCAACCGTCGTATGGACGCGTGCATGGTGTCGGAGATGACACCACATGGAGGAAGTACTACCGTGAGACCACGGAGGAGAGAAAGGTAAGACGGAGGTTAACTGAAGAAAACATCGACAAGAAGGTTGAGATTGCGGTTGAGAAGAAATCATCTCAGACAGTCGCAACAGCGGTAGCTGCCGCAAAACAGGTGGTTGTAGATATGTCTACTTCCTTGGTTCCGGCCCTTTTCAATTGGACCAGGCCAAATCCAGCAAAAAATGCAGCGGACTTTCCCCTTGCTGAGTTCTTGGGGAGCAGCTCGACTAGCGTTGCACTAGCACCTGCAGCTGCACCTGCTCCTGCACCGGCTCCCGCACCTGCTCCGGCACCGGATGTGCTTGGCGGTGCTTCGTCTTTGGCTGAGCTCGACGCCCTCACGGTATCTGTCACACCGCCCCCTTCAATAAATGTATAATCTCCCATTTTCATTGCCTTTCGGATGTCTCACGTCGCAGACTTTTCTTTGCAGGACGACGAAACCCCGTGCACCATATTGTACACCATCGAC
Organism: Aegilops umbellulata; assembly: GCA_032464435.1. Lineage (NCBI taxonomy): Eukaryota > Viridiplantae > Streptophyta > Magnoliopsida > Poales > Poaceae > Aegilops > Aegilops umbellulata. Next base: position 117,317,165 of record CP136054.1, on the reverse strand, counting down.
GACCAGAAGGTGGACGTGGGGAAGGCGACGATGTTGAAGCTGAAGGAACCATTGTTCCACAGCCGGCTGATCCCCCCGAACGTCTTCAAGGTTTCCGTGGCCAGTGTCAAACCGGGCTACGAGAATTTGCCTCCTCTGGTACTAGTGGGGGATGACGACGAGACCCCGCGGCGGCTTGGTGATTGTTGCAATGGGTGGGTCCTGTTGTGGCCAATGAATCTGCTTCGTCTGGAGGCGGCCGGGAGCACACCCACAAGAACGCAGTTAGGTATGAACATCAACACCTCACCTACCCAATTAGCGTCGGCTGTCGTGCTGGGTGATAGCAGAGGGGGTGAGGAAAAGGCTCCATTAGTCGCTGGTGACGTTGCCATAGATGAGGATGAGTATGACGATGGCACTCAACAGTATGTCTATACTGGCGCCTACTTAGGGTTTGAGCGTCATGAGTCGGTGCCTGAATTGCCGTCTCCGGAGGCTGAACGTATTATGGACGACCTTCCGGTAGTAAAGAAGTCTAGGAAGAGATTGAGGAAAGGCAAAAAAGTTGATTCTATGATCCAGCCGCCTCAGCAGCCTCGGGTTCAAGACCGTATAGATATCTCCGGTGCGGATAAATGGCATATCCCCGATCAACCAATCCTACCTGCAGCAGCGCTAGGGGCCAGATTCGGCGATCTAAGGAGACTTCATGATGATGGGCTGCGGATAGAGAAAGGCCTCATCGCCTCGAAAGATCCAGGATACCCACTCTACGTGGTTAACGTTCCGCGGCAATTATCGTACGTTGACATATTCCCCTCGAAGAAGTTCTTCCTTCGATTCGATTACATATTCGACATGTTTCACGTGAAGAAGCTGGATTTTATGTTTGTCCGCCTTTATGCCTTGCACATGAACTACATCATCAGGGTTGAGCAGATACCTCATATATGTGTCGCTGTGCACGAGAGCTTCTTGGGAGTCCACGCAAAGCACTGTGAATACGCGAGGGAATACATCGTCAATTTCATGCTCGCCAATAAGGACAAGGAGGCGATTCTCGTGCCTTATCATCCCATGTAAGTCATCCGCGCGGATATCCTTCCTTCGATTTCAATCATTCATTTGCATGGTGGACGCTAATTAATTTGAGGTGTACTTATTTTGTGCAGCGGCGGGCGCGCCGTCCTCATCATCCTCTACCCCCGATACTCCCATGATCTTTACTTGGACTCGTCGAAGAACATTAACAAAAAGGATTACACCCACATCAAGGATGTTCTCGACAGTGCTATGTTTTACTATGACGCACGGGGTGGAGAGGTCAAGAACAAGAAGAGAAGGGATGGCAGGCCCGCCTTCGGCCATAAGACCGACTTCTGCTACATCCAGCAACCGAGTGATTCTCTTAATGATGGATTCTATGTCCTACACCATATGCTGGAGTACAGACGGGATCACTAGAACCTTCGCATGTCACCTACATCCGGCGATGCCCATATTCTGCAATGGGCAAAGAACGTAGGAGATATCGAGGATCATCGACTTCGAGCTGAGTTCTATCACATCCAGCGCGAACTTGCCCAAATCATCATGAAGGAGGTCATCGGAAAAACAGGGATGTTCTACGAAGAAGGACAAATGTCGCGGGAAGACGTCCGAACACAGGTAGCCGCTCAGCGTCTCGACCTAAAGCCTTTCACTAGGCTCGGCGACTATCTCCCTGACTTGGATGGATGCCACGACATGGAGTGATTGTCGATATATGACAATGTGTCCGTTTAGTCCATACTTTCTGTATGACAAAACTTTGATTTATGCACGATGAAACTTTATTTGTGATGTAATTAAACCGCCCTCCTCGACTAGCGACAATCACTCTAGTTAGGGCATTTTGGGTATGATCAACTTTGTTATTTATGCTTATGATATGCTGCTTCTATTTTTGCCAAGTCTGTCTCTTTCTATTGCTCAACTATATATGTTGCATATCATCACCTCATGTGACGATGCAGGTGCATAGATCATCGATGGCGAAGAAGTGCTACACCAGGAGTATATATACGACGAGTGGCCGGAGTGTCAGGCCCAGGTGTACTAGTTTCCAGTTTCCGAGCGACAGGAAGTAGTTAGTTTAGGTTCACGCTAATGCGAGAGAGGGATACGAACTCATGTACTGCATAGTTCCGCTCTCGCTCAAAGTGATAGCTCTTCTCGTGTATATCATTGTTTAGATGGATAACGATGTAGTTGCAAGTAATCGAGACTTGTATCGCTATTTTCGAGATGATGACGAGAGACCACTTTGTGTTGGATTATGATTATGATGATGACATGATTTGATGAGACTATTTGTATGTATATGCTATGATTACATTTGTATGTGTATGATATGGTAAAGATTATTGTATAAAGCCTATTCAAATACAAAACAAATATGCAGAAAAAAACTAGCAGTAGCGAGGGGACAAAGTTAGCAGTAGCGCTTGAGGGAGTCCTGGATTAGGGGGTCCTCGGACAGCCGGACTATGTACCTTGGCCGGACTGTTGGACTATGAAGATACAAGATTGAAGACTCCGTCCCGTGTCCGGGTGGGACTCTCCTTTGCGTGGAAGGCAAGCTTGGCAATTCGGGTATTTAGATCTCCTCCCTTGTAACCGACTGTTTGTAACCCTAGCCCCCTCCGGTGTCTATATAAACTGGAGGGTTTAGTATGTAGGACAACAACAATCATAATCGTAGGCTAGCTTGTAGGGTTTAGCGTCTATGATCTCGTGGTAGATCAACTCTTGTAATACTCATATCATCAAGATCAATCAAGCAGGAAGTAGGGTATTACCTCCATAGAGAGGGCCCGAACCTGGGTAAACATTGTGTCCCCCGCCTCCTGTTACCATCCGCCTTAGACGCACAGTTCGGGACCACCTACCCGAGATCCGCAGGTTTTGACACCGACATTGGTGCTTTCATTGAGAGTTCCACGGTGCCATCATGATAAGGCTTGATGGCTCGTCTTGTTGTCAAGGACAACATTACCTCTGGGGGAGCCCTGGCTATAGGCCAAACTCTCTGACTAGGCGGCTTCGTTATGACCGCCCGTTTGGCCGTCGCACCGACGATGACTTCTCGGGTCATCAAAAACAGCCTCCACCTCGGCTCAGGATTGACCGAGTAGATGGATCCAATGGAGCTCTCTTCTTTGAACGAGCTCTTGGATCTCATCGCTGCCCTGGGAGTCGCTACGGACTATGATCGGATCGGGCTTAAACCCGACCAAAGGGAGATTAACTCTCCACCGGTCACCCATCAGATAGCGGTGGTGGAGGAGCAATGCAGCGATTCTTACTCTATTTTGAGGACAAACTATGTCTGGATTCCCGATCTCTCCAAGCCGGATACCCGCCTATAGGAGGACAAGACCCAAGCTTCGAACCTAGAATCGGATAGTGGGCCAGAATTATTGGCCATCATCCTAGAGCCCGAATTGCCAAGCTCGGAAACTCCACCCCTGGGTCTCAGATCGGGTTAGGGTTTGGACCTAAATCTACCCACCCACCCTCACATAAGTGATCTTTCCCACATTAGACAAGATCCCCAAGAGACAGTACATCACTATTGGGCCAGATTCCCCCTTGTAATGAGCAAGGTCAAGGACTGTCGCAAGGAAGACGCAATTTCATTCTTTTGCAAAAACTGCACAGACAAGGGAATCCTCAACGCCATAAGTCGTCGTGACATAGTACACTTCACTGACTTGGCGGCCATAGTACAGAAGTACTGTGCGATGGAAAGCACCTGGAAAACCCAAAAAAATTTCTGGGATCCTCCGGCTCTCACTAAACCCGTCGTCCGAACTAAAAGGGTGTACTCTCGTAAGTCACCTGATCCAATTACAAACAAACCAAAGCCCACGACAGGGCGAGGAACCGTATTGGAGGGATGGCTCAATGGACCATGCAAAATCCACGGTACACCGGATACCATGACAACACATAGCCTTAGAGCATGTTGGATACTCCGGCAGGTGGCCAAAAGCGGCGAGGATCTCCTCATCAAAAATACCACAGAGCACCATCCCGTGGAAAATAACAATACAGTACTAACAGTCTTCGAGACCTTCGCCTCAAATAATAGGCGCAAGCGAGCACTCCGCAGCCTCGCCGAAGTCTGCCACGTTGCAACAATAAATCCATGGAACGATACGGCTATAACCTTCAATGCCAGTGACGAACCTCAATTCCAAACAGCCCGAGCACCAGCCGCCTTGGTCCTTAGTCCAATTGTGGACGGCTTCCGGCTTACTAAAGTGCTCATGGACGGTGGCAGCGGATTAAACCTCATCTACGAGGAGACTCTTAGAAAAATAGAAATAGACAAGAGCCGCATTAAGCAAAGCAGCACAACCTTCAAAGGAATCATCCCTAGTCGGGAGGCACGATGCGCGGGAAAAATCACACTTGATGTGGTATTCGGCACGCTGGAGAATTACAGGTCTGAAGAAGTCACATTCCAAGTGGCCACGTTTAGTAGTGGGTACTATGCCCTTTTAAGGCGGGAGGCATTCACGATCTTCCAAGCTATACCCCATTACGGGTACATGAAGCTCAAGATGCCCGGGCCCAATGGAATCATCACTCTAGCTAGTGATCCGGACATAGCACTCTGTGCCGAAAATAAAACTGCTGCACTGGCCCTCGAGGCGTTATCCGAAGTGCTTGCGGTCGAAGAACTAACTGCGCTGTGCTCCACAGTGGACAGGGACGACGTGATACTCGACAAAAGACCCAAGTCCACCCGTTTTAAACCAGCGGACGAAAAAGTCAAATTCCAGGTGCGCCCAACGGACCCTATAAAAACAGCATCCATTGGGGCACAGCTGCACCCCACAACAGATGCTGCACTGCGGGAGTTCTTGCGCGAGAATTGGGACATCTTCGCCTGACATCCTTCAGATATGCCAGGAATCCCACGCAGGCTGGCCGAGCATAGTCTTAACATTCTAAAGGGGTTCAAGCCGGTCAAGCAGACTCCTCAGCGTTTCTCTGAGCCTAAGCGACAAGCCATGGGAGAAGTGCTAGCCAAGTTACTTGAGGCCGGATTCATTAGAGAAATAAAACATCTGGACTGGCTAGCAAACCTGGTGATGGTACCTGAGGGAGTCCTGGATTAGGGGGTGTTCGGGTAGCCGGACTATACCTTCGCCGGACTCTAGGACTATGAAGATACAAGATTGAAGACTTCGTCCCGTGTCCGGAAGGGACTTTCCTTGGCGTGGAAGGCAAGCTAGGCGATGCGGATACTCAAGATATCCTACCAATGTAACCGACTATGTGTAACCCTAACCCTATCCGGTGTCTATATAAGCCGGAGGGTTGTAGTCCGTAGGACGAATCATCATCATACACGATCATATCATAGGCTAGCTTCTAGGGTTTAGTCTCCTTAATCTCGTGGTAGATCTACTCTTGTACTACCCATATCATCAATATTAATCAAGCAGGAGTAGGGTATTACCTCCATCGAGAGGGCCCGAACCTGGGTAAAAAACATTGTGTCCCTTGTCTCCTGTTACCATCCGGCCTTGACGCACAGTTCGGGACCCCCTACCCGAGATCCGCCGGTTTTGACACCGACATTGGTGCTTTCATTGAGAGTTCCACTGCATCGTCGCCTTTAGGCCCGATGGCTCCTCTGATTCAACAATGATGAGGTCCAGGGTGAGACTTTTCTCCCCGGACAGATCTTCGTTTTCGGTGGCTTCGCTCTGCGGGCCAATTCGCTTGGTCATCTGGAGCACATCGAAAGCTACGCCCCTGGCCATCAAGTCAGGTTTGGAAGCTTAAACTACACGGCTGATATCCGCGGAGACTTGACCTTCGATGGGTTCGAGCCACAGCCAAGCGCGCCGCACTATCTCGAGGGGTATGATCTAGCTCTGCCTCCGAACAGTGTCCTGGAGGCCGCATACGCACCGGTTCCGACCCTTAACTCGGGGCCCATTGCGCCAAGCAAGGATGAATGGTTGGACATCACCTCGGGGGCTGCAATCTCACAGGCGATCGAGCCGAACGCCAGCCCCGCACTCCACGTGACCCGTGACCCCGAGGGTCTGGACTCCTCCCCGGACTCCGAACCCCCCGTGCCCCTGCCGGTCGAATCCGATTGGGCGCCGATAATGGAGTTCACCGCCGCGGACATCTTTTAGCACTCGCCTTTTGGCGACATCCTGAATTCTCTCAAGTCTCTCTCTTTATCAGGAGAGCCCTGGCCGGACTATGGTCAGCGAGGATGGGATACGGACGATGAAGAAATTCAAAGCCCACCCACCACCCACTTGGTAGCCACTGTCGACGATTTAACCGACATGCTTGACTTCGGCTCCGAAGACTTCAACGGTATGGACGAGGAGGTAGGAGACGAACAAGAACCAGCACCTGTAGGGCGCTGGACAACCACCTCGTCATATGACATATATATGGTGGAAACTCCAAAAGATGGAGATGGCGAGGGAACAGCGGGGGATGACACCTCCAAGAAACAGCCAAAGCGCCATCGTCAGCGGCGCCGCTCTAAATCCCGCCAAAGTAAAAACGGTGATTCCGGCACCGGAGATAATAGTACCCCGGATAGCGACGAAGAACACCATCCCCAGCAAGATTCGGCGCAGGAAGATGGAGAAGCCAGCCCTCATAAGAGAGCGGTAGACCGAGAGGTTGAGGATGATAACTATATGCCTCCCTCCAAAGACGAGGCCAGCCTCGATGACGACGAATTCGTCGTACCATCAGACCCCGCCGAACAAGAGCGTTTCAAACGCAGGCTTTTAGCCACAGCGAACAACCTCAAGAAAAAGCAGCAACAGCCTAGAGCTGTTCAAGATCTGCTAGTTGATAGATGGACTGAAGTCCTTGCGGCTGAAGAGTATGAACTCAAACGCCCCTCCAAGAGCTACCCAAAGCGCAGGCCGCTACCCCGATCAGAGGAGGAAGCGCCTACATCACTAGTGCACGACATGGCAGACCGGCCACCTCGCGGCCGCGACAGAGAGGGCTATCGGCCCTCCACACAAGCCATGCCCCGACGCCGCTCAACTAAGGCACGGGAAAATGCGCCAGACCTGCGAGATGTACTGGAGGATAAGGCAAGGCAAACAAGATCGATCTACGGATCACGCAGGCGCCCTATGACACGTTATGATGATCTTCACTCCAGATACAACAAATCCGGCAGGGCTGAACACAACAGACATAGCTCCTTTGAGCTGCGTCGTGACATAGCCCAATACAGGGGCGCCACACACCCACTATGCTTCACAGATGAAGTAATGGATCATAAAATCCCAGAGGGTTTCAAACCCGTAAACATCGAATCATACGATGGCACGACAGATCCAGCGGTATGGATCGAGGATTATCTCCTTCACATCCACATGGCACGTGGCGATGATCTACATGCCATCAAATACCTCCCGCTCAAACTCAAATGACCGGCCCGGCACTGGCTTAACAGCCTGCCAGCGGACTCAATCGGTTCTTGGGAGAACCTGGAAGTCGCATTCCTCGACAACTTCCAGGGCACTTATGTGCGACCACCGGATGCCGACGACCTAAGCCACATAATTCAGCAGCCAGAGGAATCGGCCAGGCAATTCTGGACACGGTTCCTAACAAAGAAAAACCAGATAGTCGATTGTCCGGACGCAGAGGCCCTAGCAGCCTTCAAGCATAACATCCGCGACGAGTGGCTTGCCCAGCACCTGGGGCAGGAAAAGCCGAAATCTATGGCAGCCCTCGCGACACTCATGACCCGCTTTTGCGCGGGCGAAGATAGCTGGCTAGCTCGCAGCAACAACTTATCAAAGAACCCTGGTAATTCGGATACCAAGGACAAAAGTGGTAGGACACGTCGAAATAAGCAAAAGCGCCGCGTTAGCAGCGGCAGCAATGAAGATACGGCAGTCAACGCCGGATTCAGAGGCTATAAATCCGGTCAGCGGAAAAAGCCATTTAAAAAGAATACTCAGGGCCCGTCCAGTTTGGACCGAATACTCGACCGCTTGTGCCAGATCCATGGCACCCCCGAAAGGCCAGCCAATCACACCAACAGGGATTGTTGGTGTTCAAGCAGGCAGGCAAGTTAAGAGCCGAAAACAAAGACAAGGGGCTGCATAGCGACGACGAGGAGGATCCCAGGCCGCCGAACAACAATGGACAGAAGGGGTTTCCCCCACAAGTGCGGACGGTGAACATGATATACGCAACCCACATTCCCAACAGAGAACGGAAGCGTGCGCTACGGGACGTATACACGATGGAGCCAATCGCCCCAAAGTTCAACCCATGGTCCTCCTGCCCGATCACTTTTGATCGAAGGGACCACCCCACTAGCATCCGTCATGGCGGCTTTGCCGCATTGGTTCTCGACCAAATCATCAACGGCTTTCACCTCACAAGAGTCCTCATGGACGGCGGCCGTAGCCTGAACCTGCTTTACCAGGATACAGTGCGGAAAATGGGCATAGATCCCTCAAGGATTAAGCCCACAAAAACGACCTTTAAAGGTGTTATACCAGGTGTAGAAGACAACTATACAGGCTCTGTAACACTTGATGTGGTCTTCGGATCTCTGGATAACTTCCGACGCGAAGAGTTAATCTTTGACATAGTCCCGTTTCGCAGTGGCTATCACGCCCTTCTCGGACGAACCGCATTCGCAAAGTTCAATGCGGTGCCGCACGACGCATATCTCAAGCTCATGATGCCACGCCCTCGAGGAGTAATCACGGTCAACGGAAACACCGAACGCTCCCTCCGTATGGAGGAGCACACGGCGGCTCTCGCAGCGGAAGTACAAAGCAGCCTTTTTAGGCAACTCTCCAGTCTGGCCGTTAAAAAGCCAGACACTGCCAAGCGCGCCCGGAGTAACCTACAACAAGACCGCCTGGCACGTTTTGAGCAGGCGTAGCAATGAGGCCCCAACCCCAGCCATCGCGACATAACGAAGCTAGTACCTCGCGTACATAATTTCGCCCTTGAAATACCATGGGCACAGGGGAAGGGGCACAGTAACGGCATGCCCGAAATACGGCTTAAAACGTACTAGGGGCTGCCGGACTCTTTTTTTTACTTTCGGGACTCCACACTTTGGACGACTTGTCCGGCAATTCGACTGCCACACAAACGATGCAAGATCCAGGGAAGCAGACAAAGCTACGCCGCATTATGGAACTCCCAGGTGGTCTCTATTACGAGCAGTATATCTGTTTTGAATACAATTCCGCGGCCTGCCCTTGATCAGGACATGTTAAATAATCTAATATCTTTTTTCTTATCGCACTACTTGTATCGTTCGCCTTTGATAAATAGCCTCTTTATAAACAATGCATAGCTGTTTGCCTATTATTTGCATTATCTTCTTTTAATATATATGTTTATGAAATAACATGATCGCACCCGTACACCATGGTACGGCAAACACGCCAGGGGCTTCAGTACCCTTTGATCTGGTGTGAGAAGTCCATACACTTTCACAAGTGCGGCACCCCGAACTTATAGCACTATATGCATCGGCTCCGAATCATGATTTGGGTCAATAGTTGGGTTTGCCCGGCTCCTATGTTTTGGTGCCTTACGTTCCGCTATATCGGCTAAGGTAGCACTAGGAGAACCACTATGATTGTGCCCCGGTTCAGCTGGGTTAAGCACCTCAGTGGAGAAAGCTAAAACTGACTGTCATGATAAGGCGAGAGACCGATCGCTGTTCGAGAGGTTTTTCGAGTCCCTAAAGACTTATGCCGCTTTGAGCGAGGAGCTGGCTTTGTCCGACCAAAGGCGTGGATAGCGCCCCGAATTCGGTCTTCCGAACTACGGGCTTTGCCGAAATTTAAAATTATAAAGTTCTATGGCTAAGTGAGAGTGTTCAAGCATTATAGTCCGATTGCCTGGTTCGTTGTGCTGAGCGCCTCCCTCGAAGGACCCAACCATGGGAAAAAGAGCGTGCAGGTTTATCCCGAACACCCCAGCACTAGCGGCATGGGGGCAGAAGCCGACGACTGGCCATCTCTCAATTTTTGATAAACGGCCGCACAGAAAATAATATTTTAAATTCAATAAGCATTGCTTAGCGCATATGAACAAGTTTTCAGCGCATAGGATAAACACGAGCGAGTTCATTCAAATATTACATCTTTGGTACATTCATCCGCAATAAGGCGGGCACCTGCAAGAACATCCTTGTAGTAGTTCTCGGGCTTGCGATGCTCCTTCCCCTGCGGTGGCCCGTCCTTCACAAGCTTCTCACCGTCAAGCTTACCCCAGTGCACCTTTGCACGAGCAAGGGCCCTCCGGGCACCTTCGATGCAGACGGAACGCTTGATGACCTCAAGCCTTGGACAGGCCTCCACCAGCCTCCGCACCAGCCCGAAGTAGCTCCCAGGCAGGGCCTCTCCGGGCCACAGCCGAACTATGAAGCCCTTCATGGCTTGTTCGGCCGCCTTCTGGGGCTCGACCAGCTGTTTCAGCTGGTCGCTCAAGGGCACAGGGTGTCCGGCCTCAGAATACTGAGACCAGAACACACTCTCCGTCGAGCTGCCCTCTTCAGCTCGGTAGAATGCGGCGGCGTCGGATACGCTGCGGGGAAGATCTGCGAACGCCCCTGGAGAACTCCGGATTCGGGTAAGTGACAAGTAGTTTACTTTTATATTTCTACTTTGCATTAAGAATGCCTTACCCGCTGCTATCTTTTTCATCTCCTCCAACTCTTGGAGGGCCTTTTGGGCTTCGGCCTTGGCACCCTTGGCGGTCTCAAGGGCCGACGCGAGCTCGGATGCTTGCGCCTTTGACTCAAGCTCCAAGCTCTCATGTTTTTTCATGAGAGCCTGCAGCTCTTGCTGCACCTCGCCAACCTGAGCCCCAAGTCTTCCTCGCTCGGTGCGCTCCTCGGCCGTTTTGTTTTCGGCCTCAGATAGCGCTTGCTTGAGGGTCGCCACCTCAGTTGCGGCCCCTACAATAAGTAGTACGATCCTGTTATTATTTGCAATCACGCCTCTCTATAGGCACCTTTTTCTGTAGGGTATTTCGTACCTTCTTTTTCCTCGAGCTGCCGTTTGGCAAGGCCGAGCTCTTGCTCGGTTCGCCCGAGGTCCTTTTTTTAGGACATCCACCTGTGCAGTCAGTGCGGCGGTGGATAACAGCGAAGCCTGCATACGCATATTGACTATTTAATAGATCCTCTATTCGGCTTTTCTTTCCGAACGCCAAACAGAGCATCAGGGGCTACTGTCTATGCGGTAATATTTTGGCATATTTTTACTTACCTCGAAGCGTGTCAGAAGGCTAGCGCAAGCTTCAGTCAGTCCGCTCTTTGCAGACTGAACCTTTTGGATCACCGTACTCATAATAGTACGGTGCCCCTTGTCGATGGAGGCGCCGTCAAGCACCTCCAGCAGATGGTCCAGTGACTCCGGTTGGACGGAGGTCGCTGGCTTAGAAGGCTTGCTTCTTTTGGAAGGAGTTCGCCTACCGTGGCTTGGAACTGTTGAAGATTCCGGCGCGGTGTCTGGCACAAAGCCAGACTTGGAGCCCTGGGGGGTCTTGTCCCCTTCACTCCTGGAGTACGGGAGGTTGCCTTGCGGCTCCTCCAGGACCACCTATTCCTGCCCCTTCGGCGTCATCCGTGGTGCAGGGGGAGACAGCGGGCGGAACGGAGTTCACGTCCGATGAGTCCAGGGAGCCGCCTGATGATTCGTTGTATTCGGCCTGGGGCGGGCTGCATATTCACATTTGACATTAAGGAAAGCTGCGCAACAAAGGAACATCATGAGTTACTCTGATGTCCAAACTTACGATTTCGCCGGACGCTTGGCCCTGTTCGGCCACTCCTCTCCGCTCTCTTCGGCGTCCTGGGAGTAGTCCGGCGGAGGGGTCTTCCTTTTCCTAGACCCCTCGGCCTCCCCTGATGGGCGGCCTTCTTCTTCTCTTCTCCCTCCACTAGGGGGGAGAGCTTTCTTCTTCCTCCTCCTCGTTTTCACGAGAGGAGGGCGTCTCGGACTCGTCAGATGACGAGTCCAGCACCACCAAGTTACGGGCACTCTTTCGGGTCCCGGTGGTCTTCTTTTTCTTGACCTTCCTCTCCGGCACCACATAAGGTGCCGGAGTCAGCAGCTTCACTAGGAGAGCTGGGGCTGGGTCTTCGGGCAGGGGAGCCGGATAGTTAATTGGTCCGGATATCGCCTGCCAAGCCTGTCAAAGGTAAGGGAGTTTAGGTCCCGCATAGACTTATCTATGAAAAAGAGCTTAATAATCCTGTCAAAGGCATAGATAGCTTACCTCGCTAGCGTGACGCTGCGTGCTGTATCCGCGGTCCTCGGAAGCGGATGCGGGGGCCTCGGCGCCTTTGATTAGCACCTTCCAGACGTCTTCATACGACGTGTCGAAGAGCCTGTTGAGGGTTCGGTGCTGCGCCGGGTCGAACTCCCACAAATTGAAATCCCGTTGTTGGCACGGGAGGATCAGATGAACGAGCATGACCTGGACTATATTGACAAGTTGGATTGGCTTGTTTATCAGGGACTGGATGCAGGTCTTCAGTCCGGTCACCTCTTCCTCGTTGCCCCACGACAGGCCCGTCTCTTTCCAGGACATAAGCCGCGTGGGGGGTCCGGATCTGAACTCGGGGGGCTGCGACTCATTCCGGATCGCGTGGCTTGGTGATGTAAAACCACCCGGCTTGCCACCCCTTTAGGGTCTCCACAAAGGAGCCCTCGAACCAGAGGACGTTGGCTATCTTGCCAGGCATAGCGCCTCCGCACTCCGCTTGGCTGTCGCGCACCACCTTGGGCTTGACGTTGAAGGTCTTGAGCCAAAGGCCGAAATGGGGGCGGACGCGGAGGAAGGCCTCACACGCGGCGATAAACGCCGAGATGTTGAGGATGAAGTTCGGGGCCAGATCGTGGAAATCCAGGCCGTAGTAGAACATGAGCCCCCGAACAAATGGGTGAAGTGGAAAGCCCAGTCCGCGGAGGAAGTGGGGAAGAAAAACTACCCTCTCATGGGGCCTTGGGGTGGGGAGAAGCTGCCCCTTCTCGGGAAGCCAGTGCGGGATGTCCTTGGACAGGTATCCGGGCTTCCTTAGCTTTTTTACTTGAACCTCCGTGACGGAGGAGACCATCCACTTGCCTCCTGCTCCGGACATTGCTGGAGAAGGTTGAGGTGGGAAGAGCGGGCTTGGGCGCTGGAGCTTGAGTGCGCGAGAGATGGATTGGCAAAGGAGGAAGAAGGCGTAGGTAAAAAAGGTGGATCCTTATCCCCTTATACGGGCCGATGCGGTTATGCGTCCCCACCTACCTAATAAAACTCGCTTGCCTCCCAAGCGCCGTGGTAAATGGCACGGTTGGGTTACCCACGTCCGTATTGATGAGAATCCCGTTAAAAGGGGCACACGATCTCTGCTTTGACAAGACGTGCCAAGGAAACCGCCTCGCTAAACGTGCTGAGGTGGAAAAGTGAAAACAATTTGTATAAAGAGCATGGTCGTGGTGTGATGACGCACTGCAGAATACGTCAGCAGATTTGATTTGTGTTAATATTATCTCTCTATGGCAATATGTGGAAACTTATTTTGCAGAGCCAGACACTATTTTTGGTGTTTACAATCTTCTATGAAGGACTTGGAGGAGGAACCCGCCTTGCAATGCCAAAGACAATCTGCGCGCCGGACTCATCGTCATTGAAGCCTGGTTCAGGGGCTACTGAGGGAGTCCTGGATTAGGGGGTGTTCGGTTAGCCGGACTATACCTTCGCCGGACTCCAGGACTATGAAGATACAAGATTGAAGACTTCGTCCCATGTCCGGAAGGGACTTTCCTTGGCGTGAAAGGCAAGCTAGGAGATGCTGAAAGCACATACCTTGACAAAGTTTTAAAAAGTTCAAAATGGATCAGGCAAAGAAAGGGTTCTTGCCTGTGGCACAAGGTGTGAAGTTGAGTAAGACTCAATGCCCGACCACCGCAGAAGATAGAGAGAAAATGAAAAATGTTCCCTATGCTTCAGCCGTAGGCTCTATCATGTATGCAATGCTGTGTACCAGACCTGATGTGTGCCTTGCTGTAAGTTTAGCAGGCAGGTACCAAAGTAATCCAGGAGTGGTTCACTGGACAGCGGTCAAGAACATCCTTAAGTACTTGAGAAGGACTAAGGATATGTTTCTCATTTATGGAGGTGACAAAGAGCTCGTCGTAAACGGTTACGTCGATGCGAGCTTTGACACTGATCCGGACGATTCTAAATCGCAAACCGGATACGTATTTACATTAAACGGTGGAGCTGTCAGTTGGTGCAGTTCTAAACAAAGCGTCGTGGCGGGATCTACATGTGAAGCTGAGTACATAGCCGCTTCGGAAGCAGCTAATGAAGGAGTCTGGATGAAAGAGTTCATATCCAATCTAGGTGTTGTACCTAGCGTATCGGGTCCAATGAAAATCTTTTGTGACAATACTGGTGCAATTGCCTTGGCAAAGGAATCCAGATTTCACAAAAGAATCAAACACATCAAAAGACGCTTCAACTCCATCCGGGATTTGGTCCAGGCGGGAGACATAGAGATATGCAAGATACATACGGATCTGAATGTTGCAGACCCGTTGACTAAGCCTCTTCCACGAGCAAAACATGATCAGCACCAAGACTCCATGGGTGTTAGAATCATTACTTTGTAATCTAGATTATTGACTCTAGTGCAAGTGGGAGACTGAAGGGAATATGCCCTAGAGGCAATAATAAAGTTATTATTTATTTCCTTATATCATGATAAATGTTTATTATTCATGCTAGAATTGTATTAACTGGAAACATAATACATGTGTGAATACATAGACAAACAGAGTGTCACTAGTATGCCTCTACTTGACTAGCTCATTAATCAAAGATGGTTATGTTTCCAAGCCATGAACAAAGAGTTGTTATTTGATTAACGAGATCACATCATTAGTTGAATGATCTGATTGACATGACCCATTCCATTAGCATAGCACCCGATCATTTAGTATGTTGCTATTGCTTTTATCCATGACTTATACATGTTCCTTTAACTATGAGATTATGCAACTCCCGTTTACCGTAGGAACACTTTGTGTGCTACCAAACGTCACAACGTAACTGGGTGATTATAAAGGTGCTCTACAGGTGTCTCCGAAGGTACATATTGGGTTGGCATATTTCGAGATGAGGATTTGTCACTCCGATTGTCGGAGAGGTATCTCAGGGCCTTCTCGGTAATGCACATCACATAAAGCCTTGCAAGCATTGCAACCAATGAGTTAGTTGCGAGATGATGTATTACGGAACGAGTAAAGAGACTTGCCGGTAACGAGATTGAACTAGGTATTGGATACCGACGATCGAATCTCGGGCAAGTAACATACCGATGACAAAGGGAACAACGTATGTTGTTATGCGGTCTGACCGATAAAGATCTTCGTAGAATATGTAGGAGCCAATATGGGCATCCAGGTCCCGCTATTGGTTATTGACCGGAGACGTGTCTCGGTCATGTCTACATTGTTCTCGAACCGTAGGGTCCGCACGCTTAACGTTACGATGACAGTTATTATGAGTTTATGCATTTTGATGTACCGAAGGAGTTCGGAGTCCCGGATGTGATCACGGACATGACGAGGAGTCTCGAAATGGTTGAGACGTAAAGAATGATATATTGGAAGCCTATGTTTGGACATCGGATGCATTCCAGGTGAAATCAGGATTTTACCGGAATACCGGGAGGGTTACCGGAACCCCCCGGGGGCATAATGGGCCAACATGGGCCTTGGAGAAGAGGTGAGAGGGCTGCCCTCATGGGCTGCGCGCCTCCCCCCTTCCCCTAGTCCTATTAGGACTAGGAGAGGTGGGCGCCCCCTCTCTCTCTCTCTCCCCCTTGGAGAATCCTAGTCCAACTAGGATTGGGGGGGGGGGGGAATCCTACTCCCAGAGGGAGTAGGACTCTCTGGCGCGCCAGGCTTGGCCGGCCAGCCCCTCCCCCTTGGCTCCTTTATATACGGGGGCAGGGGGCACCCCAGAAAAACACAATTGATCATTGAGATCTTTCCTTAGCCGTGTGCGGTGCCCCCTTCCACCAAATTCCACCTCGATCATATCGTTGCAGTGCTTAGGCGAAGCCCTGCGCCGGTAACACATCAAGATCGTCACCACGCCGTCGTGCTGACGGAACTCTTCCTCGACGCTTTGCTGGATCGGAGCCCGGGGATCGTCATCGAGCTGAACGTGTGCCAAGAACTCGGAGGTGCCGGAGTAACGGTGCTGTGATCGGTTGGATCGCGAGGAGAACGTACGACTACTTCCTCTACGTTGTGTCAACGCTTCCGCTTAGGTCTACGAGGGTACGTAGACAACACTCTCCCCTCTCGTTGCTATGCATCACCATGATCTTGCGTGTGCGTAGGAAATATTTTTGAAATTACTACGTTCCCCAACAGTGGCATCAGAGCCTAGGTTTTTATGGTTTGATGTTATTTGCACGAGTAGAACACAAGTGAGTTGTGGACGATACAAGTCATACTGCCTACCAGCATGTCATACTTTGGTTCAGCGGTATTGTTGGACGAGACGATCTGGACCAACCTTACGCGTACGCTTACGCGAGACCGGTTCCCTCGACATGCTTTGCACATAGATGGCTTGCGGAAGACTGTCTCTCCAACTTTAGTTGAACCGAGTGTGGCTACGCCCGGTCCTTGAGAAGGTTAAAACGGAGTCTATTTGACAAACTATCGTTGTGGTTTTGATGCGTAGGTAAGATGAGTTCTTGCTTAAAGCCCGTAGCAGCCACGTAAAACTTGCAACAACAAAGTAGAGGACGTCTAACTTGTTTTTGCAGGGCATGTTGTGATGTGATATGGTCAAGACATGATGCTAAATTTTATTGTATGAGATGATCATGTTTTGTAACCGAGTTATCGGCAACTGGCAGGAGCCATATGGTTGTCGCTTTATTGTATGCAATGCAATCGCGATGTAATGCTTTACTTTATTACTAAGCGGTAGTGATAGTCGTGGAAGCATAAGATTGGCGAGACGACAACAATGCTGCGATGAAGATCAAGGTGTCGCGCCGGTGACGATGGTGATCATGACGGTGCTTCGAAGATGGAGATCACAAGCACGAGATGATGATGGCCATATCATATCACTTATATTGATTGCATGTGATGTTTATCCTTTTATGCATCTTATCTTGCTTTGATTGACGGTAGCATTATAAGATGATCTCTCACTAAATTATCAAGAAGTGTTCTCCCTGAGTATGCACCGTTGCGAAAGTTCTTCGTGCTGAGACACCACGTGATGATCGGGTGTGATAGGCTCTACGTTCAAATACAACGGGTGCAAAACAGTTGCACACGCGGAATACTCAGGTTCAACTTGACGAGCCTAGCATATAACAGATATGGCCTCGGAACACGGAGACCGAAAGGTCGAGCGTGAATCATATAGTAGATATGATCAACATAGTGATGTTCACCATTGAAACTACTCCATCTCACGTGATGATCGGACATGGTTTAGTTGATTTGGATCACGTGATCACTTAGAGGATTAGAGGGATGTCTATCTAAGTGGGAGTTCTTAAGTAATATGATTAATTGAACTTAAATTTATCATGAACTTAGTACCTGATAGAATCTTGCTTGTCTATGTTGTGTAGATAGATGGCTCGTGTTGTTGTTCCGTTGAATTTTAATGCGTTCCTTGAGAAAGCAAAGTTGAAAGATGATGGTAGCAATTACACGGACTGGGTCCGTAACTTGAGGATTATCCTCATTGCTGCACAGAAGAATTACGTCCTGGAAGCACCGCTGGGTGCCAGGCCTGGTGCAAGAGCTACGCCAGATGTTGTGAACGTCTGGCAAAGCAAAGCTGATGACTACTCTATAGTTCAGTGTGCCATGCTTTACGGCTTAGAACCGGGACTTCAACGACGTTTTGAACACCATGGAGCATATGAGATGTTCCAGGAGTTGAAGTTAATATTTCAAGCAAATGCCCGGATTGAGAGATATGAAGTCTCCAATAAGTTCTAGAGCTGTAAAATGGAGGAGAACGGTTCTGTCAGTGAGCATATACTCAGAATGTCTGGGTATAACAATCACTTGATTCAACTGGGAGTTAATCTTCCGGATGATTGCGTCATTGACAGAATTCTTCTATCATTGCCACCAAGCTACAAGAGCTTCGTGATGAACTATAATATGCAAGGGATGACCAAAACTATGCCCGAGCTCTTCGCGATGCTGAAAGCCGCGGAGGTAGAAATCAAAAAGGAGCATCAAGTGTTGATGGTTAACAAAACCACTAGTTTCAAGAAAAAGGGCAAAGGGAAGAAAAAGGGGAACTTCAAAAAGAACAGCAAGCAAGTTGCTAATCAAGAGAAGAAACCCAAGTCTGGACCTAAGCCTGAAACTGAGTGCTTCTATTGCAAGCAGACTGGTCACTGGAAGCGGAACTGCCCCAAGTATTTGGCGGATAAGAAGGATGGCAAGGTTAACAAAGGTATATATGATATACATGTTATTGATGTGTACCTTACTAATTCTCGCAGTAGCACCTGGGTATTTGATACTGGTTCTGTTGCTAATATTTGCAACGCAAAACAGGGGCTACGGATTAAGCGAAGATTGGCTAAGGACGAGGTGACAATGCGCGTGGGAAATGGTTCCAAAGTCGATGTGATCGCGGTCGGCACGCTACCTCTACATCTACCTTCGGGATTAATATTAGATCTAAATAATTGTTATTTAGTACCAGCGTTGAGCATGAACATTATATCTGGATCTTGTTTGATGCGAGACGGTTATTCATTTAAATCAGAGAATAATGGTTGTTCTATTTATATGAGTAATATCTTTTATGGTCATGCACCATTAAAGAATGGTTTGTTCTTACTTAATCTCGATAGTAGTGATACACATATTCATAATGTTGAAGCCAAAAGATGCAGAGTTGATAATGATAGTGCAACTTATTTGTGGCACTGCCGTTTAGGTCATATCGGTGTAAAACGCATGAAGAAACTCCATACTGATGGACTTTTGGAGTCACTTGATTATGAATCACTTGGCACTTGCGAACCGTGCCTTATGGGCAAGATGACTAAAACACTGTTCTCCGGTACTGTGGAGAGAGCAACAGATTTATTGGAAATCATACATACTGATGTATGTGGTCCAATGAATGTTGAGGCTCGTGGCGGATATCGTTATTTTCTCACCTTCAATGATGATTTAAGCAGATATGGGTATATCTACTTAATGAAACACAAGTCTGAAACATTTGAAAAGTTCAAAGAATTTCAGAGTGAAGTGGAAAATCATCGTAACAAGAAAATAAAGTTTCTACAATCTGATCGTGGAGGAGAATATTTGAGTTACGAGTTTGGTCTACATTTGAAACAATGCGGAATAGTTTCGCAACTCACGCCACCCGGAACACCACAACGTAATGGTGTGTCCGAACGTCGTAATCGTACTTTACTGGATATGGTACGATCTATGATGTCTCTTACCGATTTACCGCTATCTTTTTGGGGTTATGCTTTAGAGACGGCCGCATTCACGTTAAATAGGACACCATCAAAATCCGTTGAGACGACGCCTTATGAACTGTGGTTTGGCAAGAAACCAAAGTTGCCGTTTCTTAAAGTTTGGGGCTGCGATGCTTATGTAAAAAAGCTTCAACCTGATAAGCTCGAACCCAAATCGGAAAAATGTGTCTTCATAGGATACCCAAAGGAGACTATTGGGTATACCTTCTATCACAGATCCGAAGGCAAAATCTTTGTTGCTAAAGTCGGAAACTTTCTAGAGAAGGAGTTTCTCTCGAAAGAAGTGAGTGGGAGGAAAGTAGAACTTGATGAGATAACAGTATCTACTCCCTTATTGAGAAGTAGTACATCACAGAAATCTGTTTCTGTGACACCTACATCAAATAGAGAGGAAGCTAATGATAATGATCATGAAACTTCAGATCAAGTTTCTACTGAACTTCGTAGATCAACCAGAGTAAGATCCGCACCAGAGTGGTACGGTAATCCTATTTTGGAAGTCATGTTACTAGACCATGATGAACCTACGAGCTATGAAGAAGCGATGGTGAGCCCAGATTCCGCAAAGTGGCTTGAGGCCATGAAATCTGAGATGGGATCCATGTATGAGAACAAAGTGTGGACTTTGGTTGACTTGCCCGATGATCGGCAAGCAATTGAGAATAAATGGATTTTTAAGAAGAAGACTGACGCTGATGGTAATGTTACTGTCTATAAAGCTCGACTTGTTGCAAAAGGTTTTCGACAAGTTCAAGGGATTGACTACGATGAGACTTTCTCACCCGTAGTGATGCTTAAGTCTGTCCGAATCATGTTAGCAGTTGCCGCATTTTATGATTATGAAATTTGGCAAATGGATGTCAAAACTGCATTCCTGAATGGATTTCTGGAAGAAGAGTTGTATATGATGCAACCAGAAGGTTTTGTCGATCCAAAGGGAGCTAACAAAGTGTGCAAGCTCCAGCGATCCATTTATGGACTGGTGCAAGCCTCTCGGAGTTGGAATAAACGTTTTGATAGTGTGATCAAAGCATTTGGTTTTATACAGACTTTTGGAGAAGCCTGTATTTACAAGAAAGTGAGTGGGAGCTCTGTAGCATTTCTGATATTATATGTGGATGACATATTACTGATCGGAAATAATATAGAATTTCTGGATAGCATAAAGGGATACTTGAATAAGAGTTTTTCAATGAAAGACCTCGGTGAAGCTGCTTACATATTGGGCATTAAGATCTATAGAGATAGATCAAGACGCTTAATAGGACTTTCACAAAGCACATACCTTGACAAAGTTTTAAAAAGTTCAAAATGGATCAGGCAAAGAAAGGGTTCTTGCCTGTGGCACAAGGTGTGAAGTTGAGTAAGACTCAATGCCCGACCACCGCAGAAGATAGAGAGAAAATGAAAAATGTTCCCTATGCTTCAGCCGTAGGCTCTATCATGTATGCAATGCTGTGTACCAGACCTGATGTGTGCCTTGCTGTAAGTTTAGCAGGCAGGTACCAAAGTAATCCAGGAGTGGATCACTGGACAGCGGTCAAGAACATCCTTAAGTACTTGAGAAGGACTAAGGATATGTTTCTCATTTATGGAGGTGACAAAGAGCTCGTCATAAACGGTTACGTCGATGCGAGCTTTGACACTGATCCGGACGATTCTAAATCGCAAACCGGATACGTATTTACATTAAACGGTGGAGCTGTCAGTTGGTGCAGTTCTAAACAAAGCGTCGTGGCGGGATCTACATGTGAAGCTGAGTACATAGCCGCTTCGGAAGCAGCTAATGAAGGAGTCTGGATGAAAGAGTTCATATCCGATCTAGGTGTTGTACCTAGCGTATCGGGTCCAATGAAAATCTTTTGTGACAATACTGGTGCAATTGCCTTGGCAAAGGAATCCAGATTTCACAAAAGAATCAAACACATCAAAAGACGCTTCAACTCCATCCGGGATTTGGTCCAGGCGGGAGACATAGAGATATGCAAGATACATACGGATCTGAATGTTGCAGACCCGTTGACTAAGCCTCTTCCACGAGCAAAACATGATCAGCACCAAGACTCCATGGGTGTTAGAATCATTACTTTGTAATCTAGATTATTGACTCTAGTGCAAGTGGGAGACTGAAGGGAATATGCCCTAGAGGCAATAATAAAGTTATTATTTATTTCCTTATATCATGATAAATGTTTATTATTCATGCTAGAATTGTATTAACTGGAAACATAATACATGTGTGAATACATAGACAAACAGAGTGTCACTAGTATGCCTCTACTTGACTAGCTCATTAATCAAAGATGGTTATGTTTCCTAGCCATGAACAAAGAGTTGTTATTTGATTAACGAGATCACATCATTAGTTGAATGATCTGATTGACATGACCCATTCCATTAGCATAGCACCCGATCGTTTAGTATGTTGCTATTGCTTTTATCCATGACTTATACATGTTCCTTTAACTATGAGATTATGCAACTCCCGTTTACCGTAGGAACACTTTGTGTGCTACCAAACATCACAACGTAACTGGGTGATTATAAAGGTGCTCTACAGGTGTCTCCGAAGGTACATATTGGGTTGGCATATTTCGAGATGAGGATTTGTCACTCCGATTGTCGGAGAGGTATCTCAGGGCCTTCTCGGTAATGCACATCACATAAAGCCTTGCAAGCATTGCAACCAATGAGTTAGTTATGAGATGATGTATTACGGAACGAGTAAAGAGACTTGCCGGTAACGAGATTGAACTAGGTATTGGATACCGACGATCGAATCTCGGGCAAGTAACATACCGATGACAAAGGGAACAACGTATGTTGTTATGCGGTCGGACCGATAAAGATCTTCGTAGAATATGTAGGAGCCAATATGGGCATCCAGGTCCCGCTATTGGTTATTGACCGGAGACGTGTCTCGGTCATGTCTACATTGTTCTCGAACCGTAGGGTCCGCACGCTTAACGTTACGATGACAGTTATTATGAGTTTATGCATTTTGATGTACCGAAGGAGTTCGGAGTCCCGGATGTGATCACGGACATGACGAGGAGTCTCGAAATGGTCGAGACGTAAAGAATGATATATTGGAAGCCTATGTTTGGACATCGGATGCATTCCAGGTGAAATCAGGATTTTACCGGAATACCGGGAGGGTTACCGGAACCCCCCGGGGGCATAATGGGCCAACATGGGCCTTGGAGAAGAGGTGAGAGGGCTGCCCTCATGGGCTGCGCGCCTCCCCCCTTCCCCTAGTCCTATTAGGACTAGGAGAGGTGGGCGCCCCCTCTCTCTCTCTCCCCCTTGGAGAATCCTAGTCCAACTAGGATTGGGGGGGGGGGATCCTACTCCCAGAGGGAGTAGGACTCTCTGGCGCGCCAGGCTTGGCCGGCCAGCCCCTCCCCCTTGGCTCCTTTATATACGGGGGCATGGGGCACCCCAGAAAAACACAATTGATCATTGAGATCTTTCCTTAGCCGTGTGCGGTGCCCCCTTCCACCAAATTCCACCTCGATCATATCGTTGCAGTGCTTAGGCGAAGCCCTGCGCCGGTAACACATCAAGATCGTCACCACGCCGTCGTGCTGACGGAACTCTTCCTCGACGCTTTGCTGGATCGGAGCCCGGGGATCGTCATCGAGCTGAACGTGTGCCAAGAACTCGGAGGTGCCGGAGTAACGGTGCTGTGATCGGTTGGATCGCGAGGAGAACGTATGACTACTTCCTCTACGTTGTGTCAACGCTTCTGCTTCGGTCTACGAGGGTACGTAGACAACACTCTCCCCTCTCGTTGCTATGCATCACCATGATCTTGCGTGTGCGTAGGAAATATTTTTGAAATTACTACGTTCCCCAACAATAAGCCACTGCCAAACCCTAGCAAATCGGTTCTACCGATAGGGATCTCGGTCTCATCGAGATGGGATTGCAACCTCTCTGTTTCCTTTTCGTAACTTTTCGGTCTCACCGAAAGAGCGGATCGGTCCCACCGATATTGCAATCCAAACTCTCTGTTTCCCTTTTGTAACTTTTCGGTCTCACCGAAAGAGCAAATCGGTCCCATCGAGTTTGCCTGACCAACTCTCTGGTTCGCTAATTACCAAATCGGTCTCACCGAGTTTGTGTAATCGGTCTCACCGAGATTACGTTATGCCCAAACCCTAACCATATCGGTCCTACCGAGTTGCATGTCAGTCCCACCGAAAATCTCTAACGGTCACTAGGTTTACCGTTTTGGTCCGACCGAGTTTGTTGATTCGGTCCCACCGAGATTGGTAGATTGTGTGTAACGGTTGGATTTCAAGTGGAGGCTATATATACCCCTCCACCTCCTCTTCGTTCGTGGAGAGAGCCATCAGAACACACCTACACCTCCAACTCACATGTTCTGAGAAAGAACCACCTACTCATGTGTTGAGACCAAGATATTCCATTCCTACCATATGAATCTTGATCTCTAGCCTTTCCCAAGTTGCTTTCCACTCAAATCTTCTTTCCACCAAATCCAAATCCTGTGAGAGAGAGTTGAGTGTTGGGGAGACTATCATTTGAAGCACAAGAGCAAGGAGTTCATCAACAACACACCATTTGTTACTTCTTGGAGAGTGGTGTCTCCTAGATTGGCTAGGTGTCACTTGGGAGCCTCCGACAAGATTGTGGAGTTGAACCAAGGAGTTTGTAAGGGCAAGGAGATCGCCTACTTCGTGAAGATCTACCGCTAGTGAGGCAAGTCCTTCGTGGGCGATGGCCATGGTGGGATAGACAAGGTTGCTTCTTCGTGGACCCTTCGTGGGTGGAGCCCTCCGTGGACTCGCGCAACCGTTACCCTTCGTGGGTTGAAGTCTCCACTAACGTGGATGTAGGATAGCACCACCTATCCGAACCACGGGAAAAAAATCCGTGTCTCCAATAGCGTTTGAATTCTCCAAACCCTTCCCTTTACATTCTTGCAAGTTGCATGCTTTACTTTCCGCTGCCTATATACTCTTTGCATGCTTGCTTGAATTGTGTGATGATTGCTTGACTTGTCCCAAAGTAGCTAAAATCTGCCAAGAACTAAAATTGGGAAAAGGTTAAGTTTTTATTTGGTCAAGTAGTCTAATCACCCCCCCCCTCTAGACATACTTCCGATCCTACAAGTGGTATCAGAGCTTTGGTCTCTATTTGCTTTGATTCCCATAGCTTTTGGTGGTCATAGCCTTGGTTTCACAACCTAGGAGAGTATGGCGTCTAGTGAGGGAAATTATCACCGTAGAGGTCCTTACTTTGATGGCACTAACTTTGCTAGTTGGAAGCATAAAATGAAAATGCATATTCTTGGACATAACCCTGCCGTTTGGGCGATTGTGTGTGTTGGTTTGCAAGGTGACTTCTTTGAAGGGAAAGAACCAAATCGTGAAGCTACCGCGGATGAGTTGAAGATGCTACAATACAACGCTCAAGCTTGTGATATTCTCTTCAACGGATTGTGCCCCGAAGAATTCAACAAAATCAACCGTCTTGAGAATGCAAAGGAAATTTGGGATACTTTGATTGATATGCACGACGGTACCGACTCCGTCAAGGAATCTAAATTGGATGTGCTTCAAAGTCAACTTGACAAGTTCAAAATGAAGGATGGTGAAGGTGTCGCTGAAATGTACTCTAGGCTTGCTCTCATCACAAATGAGATTGTCGGCTTAGGGAGTGAAGAGATGACCAACAGATTCATCATCAAGAAGATCCTAAGAGCCTTGGATGGAAAATATGATACCGTGTGCACATTGATCCAAATGATGCCCAATTACAAAAATCTCAAGCCAACGGAAGTCATTGGAAGAATTGTTGCTCATGAGATGTCGCTCAAGGACAAAGAGGAACTTCACAACAAATCAAGTGGTGCTTATAAAGCCTCATGTGAAGCCCCCACATCATCAAGTGAGAAACAAAACTTCAATGAAGAATTGAGCTTAATGGTGAAGAACTTCAACAAGTTCTACAAGAGTAGAAGCAAAGATAGAAGCTCCAAGTCAAGGTCCTACAATGACAAAAGATCTTCTAGTCGAGAACGAAACTGCTACAATTGTGGAAGACTCGGACACTATTCCAATGAGTGTACGGCTCCCTACAAAAGAAGAGAAGATTCTCCAAAAAGAAGAAGCAAAAGAGAGGAATCACCATCACGAGAGAGAAGGAGTAGAGATGATCGTTATGAACGAAGACACTCACGGAGAAGCAAGGATTCAGAAAGGAAGGAAAAATAATCAAGGAGCTACACAAAACGAAGACATCAAGCTCATGTTGGTGAATGGGTATCCGGCTCCGACTCCGACAACCACTCCGAGAGAAGTTATCACTCCGAGTCCTAATATACTCAATATGAAGGTGTTGCCGGACTAGCACTTGTGTCAACCAACTCCTACGACATATTTGATTTACCCAATGAAGGAATTGGAAGATGCTTCATGGCCAAAGGTCCTAAGGTAACTCACCCTGAGTATGTAGATTTTAATAGTGATGAAGATGACTTGTTAGGCGATGATGATTTACTTGTTGACAACTCTAGTGATGAATACTATGATGAAACGTCAATTAATCATGCTAAAACGAATGACAATGATAAGGAGAAAATTGAGGCTCTAACTAAAGAACTAAACACTCTTAAGTTAGCTCATGAAACTATCTTCGAAGATCATCGAGAAATTTTAAGGGCTCATGAGAAGTTACGCTTTGAAAAGCTCAATCTTGAGCAAGAGCATGAGCTTTTAAAAGCAATCAATGATGATCTCCGCAAGAAGAGTTCTTCTTACATTGCCAAACGTTTACTCTTATCCACTTACATGCCTCAAGTCAAGACCAATAACAAGAACAAGAAAGATTCTTCCTCTAGTAGTAACAATGACCATGTTAAATTCAATATTGTTGCTTCTAGTAGTTCTCTTGATTCCACTAATGATTCTCTTAGCCAAGTTACACTTGAGCAAGAAAATGGCATATTGAAGGAAATCATAGAGAAAGGAGTGTACAAAAGCCTTGCCGGAAGTAAGCAATTCGAGGAGATTGTACGCAAGCAAGGAAGGCACCGGAAGAATCAAGGTGTTGGTTTTGAACGAAAGTTAAATGCCAATGGAGTTGAGTGGGAAGAAGATCAATACCCCAAGACAAAGTTTGTTCCTCAACAAGAGAAGTATGATCCAACTTCTTTCAAGGGGACACAAACTCAAGATGATCTTCCACCACAAGACTACAAGCAAAAAGGCAAGGACAAGCTTTAAGAGGAAATAGATGCATTCGAAGAAGCTCCTAAGACCTTAGTCAAGTGGATTCCCAAGACTACTTCGAGTTCCACTTCATCAGGTACGACTACAACTCCAAGGATTCCCATCAAGATGGTGTGGATCCAAAAGAAGAAGAACTAGAGAGTTCTTGAGGGTGACTCCGCCAACATACTTCACTCTTATCATTTTGGCAAGAACAAGTGCAATCAACTTCCACATCTTGCACTAGTTCAAGGAGTCACAAACCCTCTTGTTGGTAAGTCAAGGGACAAGGTAATCTAAAAGCTTTCATAGACATCTTCTTGTATGTGCATCACTCTGTGTTTATGGATATACTTGCTTGTTCCTTGTGGGACTAACCCATGTAGGTATTGAAAGTGCAATTCACTCAAAAGGATAGCTCCAAGTGATCTACATTAATATTGAGCATCCACATCTTCAACATCTACATGAAGTCATCATCGACAAAACCCAAGGTTAGTTCATCCCTCTTAGGGGGGATATCACATCTAGGGGGAGCTTTACTCTAAGACTTGAGCTAAAGCAACTCTAATGATGTGAACACAACAATGCTTTATGTAAAAGTGGTAACCCCACTTGAGCTTAAACGATGAGTATGACCTATGATCAAATGTTCTCATTTGACTCCTAAGTCAATATACTCATATATAGATGACCTAGTCATCGTCAATTGCTTGATAGATGCTAGAATTGATTGTGCATGCTTTGTCGCATATTTCTATTGCCATTTTATTGTGTGAGCATGTTGGTTGCATATTTTACTCATTCGAGGACATCCACTTGTTGTTTTGATTGTTTGGCTTTATCTTTTCTTTTGCCAAGTGGATGGACAAGAATGCCTAAGAACCTCCTCTAGCTATCTATGCTTTTCTCGTCTCAAACTCTATTCATGCTACATCACAAAATTGATCAAGTCAAATTCGAACCACTCTGTGTGAGGAGCACTCGGAGTCCCGATTCGTCATAGACTTAAACTTCCAAAACCTCTTTATGATTCTCGGTCTGACCGATACCCCACTTTCGGTCCTACCGAGATCATCAAGTTGATCTATGTTTTCAATCTCGGTGCAACCGACTTGAACTATTCGGTCACACCGAGTTGCAATAACTGTATACAGTTTTGCATCTCGGTGCCACCGAGTCGTTCCACTTGGTCACACCGACAGGGTCGGGCTATATATAGACACGGGCAAAAATTTGGAAATTTCTCCGAACCCTTTCGCCCGCGCCATAGCTCGCTCTGCCGACGTGGTCTCCGGATCGTCTTCTCACCGCCAGCAGCCTCCAGTCGCTGGTCTCCGTCGCCGTCAACGGAAATCACCTCCGTCGTTGCCGCCGTAGCGAGTCTCCGCCAAACTAGGGTATGGACTCGATCTTTGTGCTATTCCCAATCCGATTCCTAGCACATTGTGATCATAATGATTATTGCCACGTTTGATAAACTTCTATCCAGTCAAAGAACTCGTAGATTAGGTTTGATTCGAAAAATTTAGGGTTAGGTTTCTGCCAAAACCATCTCGGACCCACCGAGTTGAAAAACTCGGTCCCACCGATTTGGCCTATGCCATTGCACAAGTGAAACTCGGTCTGACCGAGTGAAACTAATCGGTGTGACCGATTTTTGAATTTTGTGAAACCCTAGCAGTCTCGGTGCCATCGAACTGTGACTCGGTCTGACCGAGATCACTAGTTTAGGTTCCAAATGCTGCTTCGGTATCACCGAGTTTAGAAATCGGTAGATCCGAAATGCTTTCTGTGGGAAACTAAAACTAAGTTCTTGAATCATTCTTTTGCAAAAATCTCTGCTTTTTGTGATGCTCATCAATTCTACCTCATCTATAAACTATTCACAGGGTCAGCAGTCAGCAGTCAGCTTGTTCAACATGTCAGACCAGAGTGACAGTCAGAATCAGTCAGAGCAGCCTGTGCATATAAGTGAGGGCACTAGTCCCTCAAGTTCCTCAGATGATGGCAGCAGGAGCACTCCAAGCAATCTGCCGAAGGCTGCCACCAGACAGAGAAAGAAAAGAACTTCAAATTCAGAAGATGAAGACTATGTGGCAGAAGAGGAGGCAACCTCCAAGAAAATTGAGCTCAAGAAAGAACACGGTTCAAGGCAGAGCACCAAGCCAGGCTTGAAGGTCAAAAGACCAGCAGGCAGAAAGCCAATGCCAAAAGCCAGAGCCTCAACCAAGATTCCTGACAAAGCCACTTCCAAGGAGCCAGTTGTTGCTGTAGAGAAGAAAGAGAGGAAAAGAGGCAGATGGTGCAAGAAAGTAGATCCTATGGCTGAGTTTGAACAACATTCTTCTGATGAAGAAGAAGAGGAAGAGGAAGGTGCTGCAGCAGCACCCAAGGCACCCAAGCTGATGGGTGATGCCATTAGATCAAGGAGAGTTGCATCCAAGCCCAAGGAAGCCCCTAAGACAGCTCCAAAGCAAAAACCCAAGAGGAATACAAGAAATATTCCAGCTGCTGAGAAGAACAAGGCCCCAGTGCCTAATGTTGCTGAAGAAGAAGAAGGACAAGTTTTGAGGAAATTGAAGCCCAAGATCCCAGACCACAATGATGCTCATCCTGTGGCTGAGGATATGAATATCAGGAGAGACTCTGGACTGAGAAAATGGAGAGCAGAAGATCCCTATGCTACCAGGAGAAGAACTGCTGTAGACTACAGGTTCCACACTAAGGAACAACAAGACTTCTATGAGACAATCCTGTTAGACAAGAAGCCAATTGTCTGTGACATGAAATGGGTCGATTGGCAATACATAAAGGACAATGAAGAGCACTTCCCAGGAGTGCAGGATAGCTTCAAGGCTTGTGGAGTAGCAGACTTTGTTGGGCAAAAGCTCACAAAGTGGAACGAGGAACTTATCATGCAGTTCTACTCCACAGCACACTTTTACCCCGATGGGAGGATTGTCTGGATGTCTGAAGGTACGAGGTACCAATCCACTGTTGCAGAATGGGCTCAACTGATCAATGCTCCAGAAGAAAGTGAAGATGACTTGGATGTCTATTCCAAGAAGAAGATGGACCACAACTCCATGATCAACATGTACAAGGAGATCCCTGACAAGGCACTTGAAACTTTCAAGTATGGATCTGTACATTATCTTCTGTCAGGACTGCCAACAATCAACTGGATCTTAAGACACACTCTGCTACCCAAGTCTGGAGATCACAATATGGTCAGAGGCCATGCTATCAACCTGCTTCATATCTTTGATGTGCCTCAGAAGTTCAAGGTCATGAGCCTGATGATAGAGACAATCAAGAGGACAGCAGCAGACCAGAAGAGAAGCTGTGGATATGCTCCTCAGATCCAAGAGCTGATCAACTCCAAGATGGGCACTGGCATATATCTTTTGGATAAGGAACATCTTCCTATTCATCCTGAGTTTGAAGACAATGAAGTTGTGATGAACATGGATGAACCATCTTCAGCTCATGCCCAAGCACAAAAAGAGAAGGCTAGAAAGGAGAAAGCTGCTAGGATGCCAACTCAAGAGGAGGCATCAGAATACTTCTTGAAGACCAAGCAAGAGAAGCTCAGTTACCTGATTGCATCCACCCTGCGCATTGAGAAAGGTTTGGCCAACCTAACTCAGAACCAGGCGAGCTTAGAGAGGATCGTAGAACAGAAGTTCTATGACTTGGATATCAAGGTGACAGAGATACAGACAGCAGTGGAGCAGCTCCAGGATGACATGCAGGAGAGGAGAGGGAAGACAACTACAGATGCATTTGCTAGAGTTCCACGAGCTCAGAGGTCCAGTGCAGTGCTAGATCCTGACACAAGAGCAACCGCCTCAGCTCCAGCTGCAGCATCAACCCAACCTGCTCCAGCATCTACTTCAGCTCCAACTCCATCAGCATCAACAGAAGCCTTCGTCCTTGGAGTGATCTAGACTCCACCACCTCCTGAAGATCAAGCCTGAGTGTCGATATAGCACTATGCATTTTCTAGGAACTTTTTGGTAACTTGTTGCCAAAGGGGGAGAAGATGTATAGATCATAGGCTTCGAGAGAGAGAGTGTTGCTTTTCTCTCTTGTTTTATTTGGTGTTATTTGGTGGTCTTTGGTACATTATTTGCTTTTGGTTGAGATACTTTGATATGCTTGTGAGACATTGATGATCATGTGTTTGATCATAAGCTACACTTATGCATGCTTGATATACCTTATCTATCTTATGTGGTCATTCACTTTTGCCTTGGTGATGAGTGCATGCATTTCATTATTTATCATTTTGAGCGCCCCACCAAGATGTATGTGACATGGAAGAGTAACCCATGATTCTAACTCTTTGTGCATTTGCAGTACAAAGCAAATTTTAAATATGCACAAATTTAGGGGGAGCTCTTACTTATCACATACTTCTCAAAGCGACAATGTAATTCATTCTTATTATCATTTGTCGAAGCTTTGATCTATATGTTGTCATCAATTACCAAAAAGGGGGAGATTGAAAGTGCAACTATCCCTAGGTGGTTTTGGTAATTCATAACAACATATAGCTCATTGAGCTAATGCAATTCCAAGACAATTATTTCAGGAAAGCTCAATGACTGGCATGGCATGGATGGTGAAAGTGGAACCCTCAAAATGCTAAGGACAAAGGACTGGCTCAAGCTCAAAAGCTCAAGACTCTTCATTTTATATTTTAGTGATCCAAGATCACATTGAGTCTATAGGAAAAGCCAATACTATCAAGGAGGGATGAGGTGTTGCTTAATGAGCTCTTTGCCTTATGTGCTTAATGATATGCTCCAAAATCCTCAACTACTTTCCCATATCCACATTTGACCTAAACCGTAAGCCAAACTCGGTCCTACCAATTCTTTCTATCCGGCGCCACCGAGTTTCTCATATGTCATAAGCCACTGCCAAACCCTAGCAAATCGGTTCTACCGATAGGGATCTCAGTCTCACCGAGATGGGATTGCAACCTCTCTGTTTCCTTTTCGTAACTTTACGGTCTCACCGAAAGAGCGGATCGGTCCCACTGAGATTGCAATGCAAACTCTCTGTTTCCCTTTTTTAACTTTTCGGTCTCACCGAAAGAGCAAATCGGTCCCACCGAGTTTGCCTGACCAACTCTCTGGTTAGCTAATTACCAAATCGGTCTCACCAAGTTTGTGTAATCGGTCTCACCGAGATTACGTTATGCCCAAACCCTAACCATATCGGTCCTACCGAGTTGCATGTCAGTCCCACCGAAAATCTCTAACGGTCACTAGGTTTACCGTTTCGGTCCGACCGAGTTTGTTGATTCGGTCCCACCGAGATTGGTAGATTGTGTGTAACGGTTCGATTTCAAGTGGAGGCTATATATACCCCTCCACCTCCTCTTCATTCGTGGAGAGAGCCATCAGAACACACATACACTTCCAACTCATATGTTCTGAGAAAGAACCACCTACTCATGTGTTGAGACCAAGATATTCCATTCCTACCATATGAATCTTGATCTCTAGCCTTTCCCAAGTTGCTTTCCACTCAAATCTTCTTTCCACCAAATCCAAATCCTGTGAGAGAGAGTTGAGTGTTGGGGAGACTATCATTTGAAGCACAAGAGCAAGGAGTTCATCAACAACACACCATTTGTTACTTCTTGGAGAGTGGTGTCTCCTAGATTGGCTAGGTGTCACTTAGGAGCCTCCGACAAGATTGTGGAGTTGAACCAAGGAGTTTGTAAGGGCAAGGAGATCGCCTACTTCGTGAAGATCTACCGCTAGTGAGGCAAGTCCTTCGTGGGCGATGGCCATGGTGGGATAGACAAGGTTGCTTCTTCGTGGACCCTTCGTGGGTGGAGCCCTCCGTGGACTCGCGCAACCGTTACCCTTCGTGGGTTGAAGTCTCCACTAACGTGGATGTAGGATAGCACCACCTATCCGAACCACGGGAAAAACATCCGTGTCTCCAATAGCGTTTGAATTCTCCAAACCCTTCCCTTTACATTCTTGCAAGTTGCATGCTTTACTTTCCGCTGCCTATATACTCTTTGCATGCTTGCTTGAATTGTGTGATGATTGCTTGACTTGTCCCAAAGTAGCTAAAATCTGCCAAGAACTAAAATTGGGAAAAGGTTAAGTTTTTATTTGGTCAAGTAGTCTAATCACCCCCCCTCTAGACATACTTCCGATCCTATAGATGCGGATACTCAAGATCTCCTACCAATGTAACCGACTCTGTGTAACCCTAACCCTATCCGGTGTCTATATAAGCCTGAGGGTTGTAGTCCGTAGGACGAATCATCATCATACACAATCATACCATAGGCTAGCTTCTAGGGTTTAGCCTCCTTGATCTCGTGGTAGATCTACTCTTGTACTACCCATATCATCAATATTAATCAAGCAGGAGTAGAGTATTACCTCCATCGAGAGCGCCCGAACCTGGGTAAAAAACATCGTGTCCCTTGTCTCCTGTTACCATCTGGCCTTGACGCACAGTTCGGGACCCCCTACCCAAGATCCGCCGGTTTTGACACCGACAGTACCAAAGAAGGACAAATCATGGCGCCTATGTGTCGATTTCAAGGACCTTAACAAAGCTTGCCCCAAGGATCCCTTCCCCCTCCCCCGCATCGATCAAATTATCGACGCTACCGCAGGACACGACTCATTGTGTTTCCTCGACGCATACTCCGGATACCATCAAATTAAGATGGCGGAGTCCGATCAAGCCGCAACGGCATTCATCACTCCATAAGGCCCCTTCTGTTTTAACACCATGCCTTTCGGGCTCAAAAACGCCGGTGCAACCTATCAACGCATGATTGAGACATGCCTGGAAACACAAATCGGCAAAACAGTGGAGGCATGCGTAGACGATGTGGTCATTAAAACCAGACACGTCGAATCCTTAATAGACGACTTGAAGCTCACGTTCGACAATCTCCGAACATATGACATCAAGCTCAATCCGGAAAAATGCGTTTTCGGCATGCCCGCCGGAAAGCTCTTGGGCTTCATTTTTCCAATAGAGGAATTGAAGCAAATCCAGCTAAAATCCGAGCTCTGTCACATTTGGCTATCCCAACAGACCTCAAGCAAATCCAGAAATTAACCGGATGTGTGGCTGCCTTAAGCCGCTTTATCTCCCGATTGGGAGAAAAGGCATTACCTCTCTATCGCCTTCTTCGGCGCACCGAACACTTCGAGTGGACGGATGCGGCCACGGCCGAATAGGAAGAAGTAAAAGCTCTCTTGGCCAGCAACCCAATCTTGGCCGCGCCAAATATCTGCAAACCAATGCTGTTATATATAGCGGCAACACACCAGGTTGTAAGCACAGTGCTCGTCGTCGAAGAGAGAAGGACGAACATAAGTTCCCGCTTCAAGAGTTGGTATACTACGTATTCACTGTCCTCACTCCATGCAAATCACGGTACCCACATTATCAAAAGATAGCATACGTGGTCTTCATGGCATCCCGAAAACTACGACACTACTTTCAAGAGTGTTCAATTACGGTGGCCTCTGAAGTACACTCAACGACATAATAAATAACCGCGATGCCACGGGCCGGATTGCTAAATGGGCTATTGAGCTCCTCCCGTTTGACATAACATACAAACCACGGCGAGCCATTAAGTCGCAAGTACTGGCTGATTTTGTCGCCGAATGGACAGAAGCCGAACTCCCTAAAGAGTACGGCGCGTACTCCAATTGGAGCATGCACTTCGACGGCTCTAAGATGCTGGCTGGTCTAGGGGCAGGCATCATCCGAACATCCCCCACCAGAGATACAGTCCAATATGTACTCCAAATATTATACACAAACTCCAACAATGCAGCAAAATATGAGGCCCTGTTGCATGGTCTCCGGATGGTAGCCTCCATGGGCATTCAACGCCTAGAGGTCCGTGGGGATTCGAACCTCGCAATATCTCAAATAAATGGAGACCTTGACGCCAAGGACCCAAAAATGGCGGCTTACCGCAACGCCGTCCTCAAAATGTCAGGTCGGTTTGAGGGGCTCGAATTCCACCATGTGGTCCGAGAAAACAATCAAGCGGCAGATATCCTCGCCCGCATCGGCGCTAAGCGCGACCCTGTCCCACCTAATATCTTCTTGGAAAGGTTGTTTAAGCCATCCGTGGTGTGGGAAGGGGAGACTGGCAACAACAGTCCGGATCCGGCCACAACACCAGATCCCGAACACTCTGACGTAATCGGCGGTTCCTCCACCGAAATAACACCTTCGGCCCACGTGATTATGGCTGTCATCGCCCCATGGACAGAACCCTTCTTAGCTTACCTAACTAGGCAAGAACTCCCTAAGGACCCAAACGAGGCACATTGCATTGTGCGGCGGTCTAAAGCCTACAAGGTCCACAAGGGAGAGCTTTATAAGAAAAGTGCTACCGAAGTACTCCAAAGGTGCATCTCCGAAGAGGAAGGATGGCAATTTTTGGCAGAAATTCATGCTGGACTCGGCGGCCACCACGCCGCAGCTCGGGCCCTTGTAAGCAAGGCCTTCCGTACAGGTTTCTACTGGCCGACGGCCTGAGCAGACGCACAGGACCTCGTCCAACATTGCGTCGGTTGCCAGCTTTTTGCAAACCAAAGCCATATGCCACCTACCGCTCTCCAAACAATCCCCATTACTTGGCCCTTTGCGGTCCGGGGGCTTGATATGGTCGGACCCCTTAAAGGAGGAAGCCATAAGAAAAAGTACCTATTGGTCATGGTGGATAAATTCACCAAATGGATAGAAGCCAAACCAATTAAAACGGCCGAGTCCGGACCAGTGATAGACTTCATATCCGGGGTTGTACACTCTTACCGTGTCCCCACAGCATCATCACCGATAACGGCTCGAACTTTACAGCCGACGAGGTAAAAACTTGGTGAGGCAACATGGGCATTAAGCTTGATTATGCCTCCGTCTATCACCCCCAAACAAACGGTCAAGTCGAGCGAGCAAATGGTCTTATTATGAGCGGCATTAAACCCAGATTAGTGCAATCCTTGAAGGAATTAGATATGCACTGGGTTGAGGAACTCGACTCCATACTATGGGGGCTGCGGACCACGCCGAATCGCACTACCGGATACACACCGTTTTTTATGGTGTACGGCGCAGAGGCGGTACTGCCCTGCGACATCATTCATGACTCACCTCGAGTGCGCATGTACGAAGAGAAAGAAGTCGAGCTTGATCGGCAGGACAGTTTGGACGCCCTAGAGGAGGAGCGTGACATGGCAAAAGCCCGCTCCGCATTCTATCAGCAACAGGCTCGACGGTATCAAAGCAGAGAAGTACGGGCCAA
Organism: Aegilops umbellulata; assembly: GCA_032464435.1. Lineage (NCBI taxonomy): Eukaryota > Viridiplantae > Streptophyta > Magnoliopsida > Poales > Poaceae > Aegilops > Aegilops umbellulata. The sequence goes on along the minus strand of CP136054.1, from coordinate 117,281,005 downwards.
AACTTATAACGTGGGCGAACTCGTTCTACGCCTACCAGAGAAGAAAAAGCACAAGCTCAAGCCCAAATCGGAAGGTCCCTTCGTTATTGACAAAGTTCTAACCAGTGGAGCGTACGGTCTGCAGGATGTATCGGACAGTCGACTCGAGCCAAACCCATGGAACGCAGCCAGACTCCGACGATTCTACGCCTAGTGCCGGACTCTGTGTCCGTATCCTTACCTCCGTCCCATATATATACGCTATCTGTCTTTCTTTCTTTCTTTCTTTCTTCCCTTTTTCTTCATGGCCTTAAAAGGTTAAAATGTGTCTTGAATACACAATCTTGACGCGCCAGGCATGCTCATTATACATGGGGGCTCTATGCCCCCTGCACATGTGTTACTTTTCCACATGTACCTTTTCTTCGCCATTATATGCATCGATATGACTTAAGTTTTGGCCAAGCTGGGTTGCCTGGCTCTTGTATTTATGCCCTACGTTCCCGTTAATTCGGCTAGGTCATAAGGGGAGCACCTCTGCGATTGTTACTGCCGGGTCAGCCGGATGTGTACCTCAGACTGGGTGAAGCCGAAAGCTAGCGTTCTTAAGGGAATATTTGGTCGGTGAACAAAAGATGACTTTTACTTATTACAATACATGCCCCCAGATGTTTATATCTGCGTCTCTTTTCGCAGTTCGGACATGCACATTAATGCACGCGTACCCAGGGAAAGGAACCCTTAACGGAACTATTCTCCCTGGAAGATGTTTCTTACTATCCATGTAATATAACATAGCTAGTTGGGTACTTGTCTGTTCAAGCACTTATGACCCCTACGCCTGGTTTCCACGCGTACCCCGGTTTTTACATAACTAAGCGGGTATTCGGATACACTCCGGGCGGTCGATCCGGAGGTTGAAGCGAAAAGGTCCGCAATGTCAAATGATTTACAATCCGGCTAGGGACTATATATGTCACTTGAAGTACACAGTCACTTAGACTGACTAAATTCTTCTTCTATACCATCCAACAGGCTGTCTAGCCTACAATCCTGTTGGGAATACTTTGCGGCTAATTTTACCTGGTCATACACCCAACTGACGGGGATCTCTTTCCCATCAGACCCCACATGTCCGACCTCGACCATGTGGTTCGGGTCAGCCTTGGTATATCGAGTCTTACCAATGGCCCAAGCTTCCCTTGCACCTTGTCGGCAGGCAGATATCTTCCATAATTGGAAGCGCTGCTACCTCTTGAGCACTGCGTTGGATTTCCCCAAAGAGGAAAGGATGATGCAGCAAAGTAGCGTAAGTATTTCCCTCGGTTTTTGAGAACCAAGGTATCAATCCAGTAGGAGGCTACGCGCGAGTCCCTCGTACCTACACAAAAACAATAGCTCAATGCAACCAACACGATTAGGGGTTGTCAATCCCTTCACGGTCACTTACGAGAGTGAGATCTGATAGAGATCATAGATAATATTTTTGGTATTTTTGGTATAAAGATGCAAACTAAAATAAAAGGCAAAGTAAAAAGTAAAGCAATAATAAAGTGATAGAAGATTGATATGATGAGAATAGACCCGGGGGCCATAGATTTCACTAGTGGCTTCTCTCAAGAGCATAAGTATTCTACGGTGGGTGAACAAATTACTGTTGAGCAATTGACAGAATTGAGCATAGTTATGAGAATATCTATGTATGATCATGTATATATGCATCACGTCCGAGACAAGTAGACCGACTCCTGCGTGCATCTACTACTATTACTCCACTCATCGACCGCTATCCAGCATGCATCTAGAGTATTAAGTTAATGAAAATAGAGTAACGCCTTAAGCAAGATGACATGATGTACAGGAATAAATTCATGCAATATGATAAATACCCCATCTTGTTATCCTCGATGGCAACAATACAATACGTGCCTTACTGCCCCTACTGTCACTGGGAAAGGACACCGCAAGATTGAACCCAAAGCTAAACACTTCTCCCATTGCAAGAAAAACCAATCTAGTAGTCCAAACCAAACTGATAATTCGAAGAGACTTGCAGAGATAACCAATCATACATAAAAGAATTCAGAGAAGATTCAAATATTGATCGTAGATAATCTTGATCATAAACCCACAATTCATCGGTCTCAACAAACACACCGCAAAAAGAAGATTACATCGAATAGATCTCCACAAGAGAGGGGGAGAACATTGTATTGAGATCAAAAAAGAGAGAAGAAGCCATCTAGCTACTAACTATGGACCCGAAGGTCTGAGGTAAACTACTCACACTTCATCGAGGGGCTATGGTGTTGATGTAGAAGCCCTCCATGATTGATTCCCGTTCCGGCGAAGCTCCTAAAAAGGCCCCAAGATGGGATCTCGTGGGTACAAAAGGTTGCAGCAGTGGAATTAGGTTTTTGGCTCCGTATCTGATCGTTTGGGGGTACGTAGGTATATATAGGAGGAAGGAGTACGTCGATGGAGCTTCGAGGGGCCCACGAGGCAGGGGGCATGCCCTAGGGGGGCGCTCCCTCCACCCTCGTGACCGCCTCGTGGCTTTCTTGACGGAGGGTCCAAGTCTCCTAGATCATATCTGATGAGAAAATCACGTTACCGAAGGTTTCATCCCGTTTCGACTCCGTTTGATATTCCATTTCTTCGAAGCACTGAAATAGGCAAAAAACAACAATTCTAGGCTGGGCCTCCGGTTAATAGGTTAGTCCCAAAAGTAATATAAAAGTGGAAAATAAAGCCCAATATAGTCCAAAACAGTAGATAATATAGCATGGAGCAATCAAAAATTATAGATACGTTGGAGACGTATCAGGCATCCCCAAGCTTAATTCCTGCTCGTCCTCGAGTAGGTAAATGATAAAAAGAGAATTTTTTATGTGGAGTGCTACTTGGCATAATTTCAATGTAAATCTTCTTAGTTGTGGTATGAATATTCAGATCCGAAAGATTCAAGACAAAAGTTCATATTGACATAAAAATAATAATACTTCAAGCATACTAACAAAGCAATTATGTCTTCTCAAAATAACATGGCCAAAAAAGTTATCCCTACAAAATCATATAGTCTGGCTATGCTCTATCTTCACCATACAAAGTATTTAAATCATGCACAACCCCGATGACAAGCCAAGCAATTGTTTCATACTTTAACATTTTCAAAACTTTTTCAATCTTCACGCAATACATGAGCATGAGCCATGGATATAGCACTATATGTGGAATAGAATGGTGGTTGTGGAGAAGACAAAAAGAGGGGAAGATGGTCTCACATCAACTAGGCGTATCAACGGGCTATGGAGATGCCCATCAATAGATATCAATGTGAGTGAGTAGGGATTGCCATGCAACTAATGCACTAGAGCTATAAGTATATGAAAGCTCAACGAAAGAAACTAAGTGGGTGTGCATCCAACTCGCTTGCTCACGAAGACCTAGGGCAATTTGAGGAAGCCCATCATTGGAATATACAAGCCATGTTCTATAATGAAAAATTCCCACTAGTATATGAAAGTGACGAAATGAGAGACTCTCTATCATGAAGATCATGGTGCTACTTTGAAGCACAAGTGTGGCAAAAGGATAGTAACATTGTCCCTTCTCTCTTTTTCTCTCATTTTTTTATTTGGGCCTTTTCTCTTTTTTATGGCCTCTTTTTTTTTCTTTTTTTTTCTTTTTCGTCCGGAGTCTCATCTCGACTTGTGGGGGAATCATAGTCTCCATCATCCTTTCCTCACACGGGACAATGCTCTAAAAATGATGATCATCACACTTTTATTTTTTCTTACAACTCAACAATTACAACTCAATACTTAGAACCAAAATATGACTCTATATGAATGCCTCCGGCGGTGTACTGGGAGATGCAATGAATCAAGAGTGACATGTATGAAAGAATTATGAACGGTGGCTTTGCCACAAATACAATGTCAACTACATGATCATGCTAGCAATATGACAATGATGGAGCGTGTCATAATAAACCGAACGGTGGAAAGTTGCATGGCAATATATCTCGGAATGGCTATGGAAATGCCATAATAGGTAGGTATGGTGGCTGTTTTGAGGAACGTATATGGTGGGTGTATGATACCGGCGAAAAGTGTGCGGTATTAGAGAGGCTAGCAATGGTGGAAGGATGGGAAAAGTGCGTATAATCCATGGACTCAACATTAGTCATAAATAACTCATATACTTATTGCAAAAATTTAGAAGTTATCAAAGCAAAGTATTACGCGCATGCTCCTAGGGGGATAGATTGGTAGGAAAAGGCCATAGCTCATCCCCGACCGCCACTCATAAGGAAGACAATCAATAAATAAATCATGCTCCGACTTCATCACATAACGGTTCACCATACGTGCATGCTACGGGAATCACAAACTTTAACACAATTATTTCTCAAATTCACAACTACTCAACTAGCATGACTTTAATATTATCACCTCCATATCTCAAAACAATTATCAAGCATCAAACTTTTCTTAGTATTCAACACACTCAAAAGAATTTTTTACAAATCTTGAATACCAAGCATATTATTATTAAGAAAATTACCATGCTATTTAAGACTCTCAAAATAATCTAAGTGACGCATGAGAGATCAATAGTTTCTTTAAAACAAATCCACCATCGTCCTCTAAAATATCTAAGTGAAGCACATAGAGCAAAACTATAAAGCTCAAAATATATAAGTGAAGCATATAGAGTATTCTAACAAATTCCAATTCATGTATGGCTCTCTCAAAAGGTGTGTACATCAAGGATGATTGTGGTAAACTAAAAAGCAAAGACTCAAATCATACAAGACGCTCCAAGCAAAACACATATCATGTGGTGAATAAAAATATAGCTCTAAGTAAAATTACCTATGGAAGTAGACGAAAGAGGGGATGCCTTCCGGGGCATCCCCAAGCTTTGACTTTTTGGTGTCCTTGGATTATATTGGGGGTGCCATGGGCATCCCCAAGCTTAGGCTCTTGCCACTCCTTGTTCCATAATCCATCAAAAGATTTTACCCAAAACTTGAAAACTTCACAACACAAAACTCAACAGAAATCTCGTGAGCTCCGTTAGCGAAAGAAAACAAAAGACCACTTCAAGGTACTGTAATGAACTCATTCTTTATTTATATTGGTGTTAAACCTACTGTATTGCAACTTATCTATGGATTATAAACTATTTTACTAGCCATAGATTCATCAAAATAAGCAAACAACACACGAAAAATAGAATCTGTCAAAAACAGAGCAGTCTGTAGTAATCTGTAACTAATGCAAACTTCTGGAACTCCAAAACATCTACCAAAATAGGACGATCTAGACAATTTGCTTATTGATCATCAGCAATTGGAATCGGTATTTTATCACGTTCTGGTGATTTTTAACAATTGTTTTTGTGAACAGAAAGTTTCTGGAAATTACAGCAAGATCAAATAACTATCATCCAAGAAGATCCTATAGGTTTAACTTGGCACAAACACTAATTAAAAGATAAAACCGCATCTAAACATAAGGTAGATGGATTATTTATTCCTAAACAGAAGCAAAAACAAAAAAATAAAAATAAAATTGGGTTGCCTCCCAACAAGCGCTATCATTTAACGCCCCTAGCTAGACATAAAAGCAAGGATAGATCTAGGTATTGCCATCTTTGGTAGGCAATTCTTCAATGAGGCATCTAACTTCCTTAGAAATTTCTTTCTTTCTAGTAATCATCAAACTTTTAGGCACAAGATCGAAAAATTCATTTGTAGCAAATGGTTCCTTAATGAAAGCAAAAAGATTGGGATGAATACTTATAGATTTAAGATCCTCGTTTTCCTTACTAGAGGATTCACCCTTATTCTTAGGAACATACATAAGCTTAGCATTTTTAGTAGACGGACTTGGAGTGTTCTTTACAGAAGAAAAAGTGGTTCCCAATTTTGTAATGATACCCTCAAGTTTATCGATTCTAGTGGAATCTTGATTTATCTTCTCATTAACTATGGGTTCCTTCTCCTTAAGATTTTTCAAGGTTACTCCTACCTTAGATCCATATTGGGTAATTTTATCGTGTATAACTCAACGGGAGCAAATTTATTTTCAATAATTTCAAGTCTTTGCATTACATGCTCCAAAGTGAACATAGTCCCATTAACCAAAAGGGGTGGTGAGCCAAATAAATCTATCATAACATTATAAGAATCAAAAGTATGGCTACCCAAGAAATTCCCTCAGGTAGTGGTATCGAGGATATATCTATACCAAGGATTAGCACCTACATAAAAATTGCGGAGAAGAACTGAAGTAGATTGCTTTCTGGTAGATCTATTTTGAGCATTGCAAATTCTATACCAAGCGTATTTTATATTTTCTCCCTCCCTTTGTTTAAAATTTAGAACTTCATTCTCGGGAGACAACGGAGAAGATATAAGACTAGCCATAACGAGAAGCAAGCGATAAAAAGGCAAACTGAAAAGAGAGGGCGAATAAAACGGCAAGGGTGAATTGGGGGAGAGGAAAACGAGAAGCAAATGGCAAATAATGTAATTCGAGAGATAGGGATTGTGATGGGTACTTGGTATGTTGACTTTTGCGTAGACCTCCCCGGCAACGGCGCTAGAAATTCTTCTTGCTACCTCTTGAGCACTGCGTTGGACTTCCGTGAAGAGGAGAGGATGATGCAGCAAAGTAGCGTAAGTATTTCCCTCGGTTTTTTAGAACCAAGGTATCAATCCAGTAGGAGGCTACGCGCAAGTCCCTCGTACCTACACAAAAACAATAGCTCAATGCAACCAACGCGATTAGGGGTTGTCAATCCCTTCACGGTCACTTACGAGAGTGAGATCTGATAGAGATCATAGATAATATTTTTGGTATTTTTCGTATAAAGATGCAAAGTAAAATAAAAGGCAAAGTAAAAAAGTAAAGCAATAATAAAGTGATGGAAGATTGATATGATGAGAATAGACCCGGGGGCCATAGATTTCACTAGTGGCTTCTCTCAAGAGCATAATTATTCTACGGTGGGTGAACAAATTACTGTTGAGCAATTGACAGAACTAAGCATAGTTATGAGAATATCTAGGTATGATCATGTATATAGGCATCACGTCCGAGACAAGTAGACCGACTCCTGCCTGCATCTACTACTATTACTCCACTCGTCGACCGCTATCCATCATGCATCTAGAGTATTAAGTTAATGAAAATAGAGTAACGCCTTAAGCAAGATGACATGATGTAGAGGAATAAATTCATGCAATATGATAAATACCCCATGTTGTTATCCTCGAGGGCAACAATACAATACATGCCTTGCTGCCCTTACTGTCACTGGGAAAGGACACCATAGGATTGAACCCAAAGCTAAACACTTCTCACATTGCAAGAAAAACCAATCTAGTAGGCCAAACCAAACTGATAATTCGAAGAGACTTGCAAAGATAACCAATCATACATAAAAGAATTCAGAGAAGATTCAAATATTGTTCGTAGATAATCTTGATCATAAACCCACAATTCATCGGTCTCAACAAACACACCGCAAAAAGAAGATTACATCAAATAGATCACCACAAGAGAGGGGGAGAACATTGTATTGAGATCCAAAAAGAGAGAAGAAGACATCTAACTACTAACTATGGACCCGAAGGTCTGAGGTAAACTACTCACACTTCATCGGAGGGGCTATGGTGTTGATGTACAAGCCCTCCGTGATCGATTCCCCTTCCGGCGGAGCTCCGGAACAGGCCCCAAGATGGGATCTCGTGGGTACAAAAGGTTGCGGCGGTGGAATTAGGTTTTTGGCTCCGTATCTGATCGTTTGGGGGTACGTAGGTATATATAGGAGGAAGGAGTACGTCGGTGGAGCTTCGAGGGGCCCACGAGGCAGGGCGCGCGCTCTCCACCCTCGTGACCGCCTCGTGGCTTTCTTGACGGAGGGTCCAAGTCTCCTGGATCATATCTGATGAGAAAATCACGTTCCCGAAGGTTTCATTCCGTTTGGACTCCGTTTGATATTCCGTTTCTTCGAAACACTGAAATAGGCAAGAAACAACAATTCTGGGCTGGGCCTCCGGTTAATAGGTTAGTTCCAAAAGTAATATAAAAGTGGAAAATAAAGCCCAATATAGTACAAAGCAGTAGATACTATAGCATGGAGCAATCAAAAATTATAGATATGTTGGAGACGTATCAAGCGCCGCCGCGCTCCCTTAAGAATCTCTACGAGCTCCCCCATGCCTCCTGGCGCGGAGGTGGATGGCCACAAGGCCTGGGCAATGCCTTGCATCACCTGCCGAACTTGTTCGTGCAGTTGTGAGAGCTCTGGCAGAAGATCACTCGCAGAACCTGGCATCTCCTCTCCGGGACGATCCATCAGCATACCTACAGATATAACTCTGTTTGCGGTTTCTTCGCCGAACTCTATAAAAGTTCGTTCAAGCACTTACTAAAAATGCCGCGTCGAAGCTCCTTATTCTCCTTTACGGAGTCAGCTAGCTGGGCCCGAACATCTTTCAGTTCAACACCCAGCCGGGTATTGGCATCTTGGAGATCGTTTTTCTCCCGCCTAACCTGCGTAAGCACGCGCTCGCCAGCCTCTAGCTGTCGTTGAGCATGTTGCTCATCCCCTCGCACGACCTTCGGATTCACTCCGGGATCATCTGCATAATCTATTGTTAGATTTGCATGCATGTCAAATACTAACTGGTATATGGCATTGTCGGATTTCGGGTTCCGGCAGACCCTTAAGGTTCAAACTCTAGGGTGCGCACGGAGATTACGCTTCCTACCTACCTGTATCCCTCCGCCTCGCAAGTATCTAAACTACCACAAGAACAACACCAGAGACACAGAGTTTATACTGGTTCGGGCCACCGATGTGGTGTAATACCCTACTCCAGTGTGGTGGTGTGGTGGATTGCCTCTTGGGCTGATGATGATGAACAATACAAGGAAGAGTAGCCTCGCGAGGGTCTGTTCTTGGCCGGGGCGATGAACCGCTAGGAGGAGCTCAATCGCCCTTCTCTCTCTCTGATCTGATTGCCAATCGACCCATCTAGATGCCAAGATGCCTCTAACCTGGGGGTGGCTAGTCCTATTTATAGGCAAAGGCCCTGGGCCTCTTCCCAAATATTGAGCGGGAAGGGCGCCAACAATTGGCCAGTTTTAAGGGGAACATCTGGTACACTTATCCTGACTAAAGTTGGTCCTCGCCTGCCAAAGGCTCTGGTGATGACGCTGGCTTGGGTTCCACAGTGATTTCCTCCATGTCGCGGAGCTGGTCTTGGTCTCGTTGCACCGAAATGGGTACCTTTGCTTGATCCTCCTGCCCGCGCTTGCTCCCTTTGCACCGAAGAGGAAAGGGAGGACACTGTGCAGGCTGGCGCCCACCTGGCGCCCTTGGTCGTCATGGCTTGCGTCATGGGTGCCTCGTGAGGTGCCCCGCCTTGATCTCTCTTCCTCCTCGCGAGCCAGCCTGATGAGGCTTCGCCTGAGGAAGCTCCGTGTCGTCCGCCCCGCGAGGCTTGGCCCCTCGCGAGGGGCTTGGGTTTGTGTTGATGAAGATGGGCTGTGCTGGGCCCCCTTTGAGCCAAGCCGTAGGCCGCAGGCAGGCAAGTCTGGGGACCCCCATTCCCAGAACGCCGACAGTAGCCCCCGGGCCCAAGGCGCGCCCGGACTTGGCCGTGCAGAGAGGCGAAAGGGCGAGGGCGAAGCGCCGCGGGCCCTAACAGTCTGCGGCCTTGGGCGCCGCGTGGCGGTTGATTGGACATGGGCGTCTCCGCTTCCCCATGACACCTCGGTATCTGCACGGATTGGACAAGTCCCTGAATGCAAAGCGGGTCATGATTACCTGAGATCATGGAGGCCGACGGTTGGCCTTCGCCGGCTATAAGTATGGAACGGCGCGCGCCCTTCCAGTCTATCCCCCTTGCTTCTCCTTCTTCTTCATGGCACCATCGAGGAGGTTCTCAGCCGCGGAGAAAGGGAAGGCTCGCCAGGTTGAGCCTGCCTCTCCTCCGCCCAAGCGCGGCCGGGGGCGCCCTCGCAAACATCCCGCGGCCACTACGACAGCCCTTCACGGTCATGGGGGCGATTTCCAGCTTGGTGACGGGCGGGCAGCGGCGACCGGGGGGCACGCCTCGGTCACGCGCCCCCCTAGGCCGCGTTCTCGCGCAGCAGAGGTGCTGCCGGAGTTCGTTGTGTGGTCGGCGGAGCCGACTAGCACCCGGCTTCATCTTCCTCGCTTCCTCCTTGGCGAGCTCCCGGCCGGTGCCCCGGGCGGCCTCTGGCTCCAAGCAGATGGCTGCTGCAGCCGGGCCTCATGGGCTTCACTGGAGGTCTCCGCAGCTGGGAGCCTGGCCTTGGCCCGCGGTTGGCAGACGTTTGCCCGCGCGCGGGGCCTGAGCCGTCGGTTAACCCTGCGCTTCAAGTTTGACGGCGATGCCACCCTCTTCGTGAGGGTGTTTGGGAAAGATGGTCGCCGCGAAGGGTGCTTCCCTGAGGACGACGACCGTGGCCGGGAACCCGGCCCCGACGATGATGGAGAGGGCAGCTCTCGCGTGATCGGCGGTGCTCAGGGTTCTCCAAGCTTCACCGGTTCTTCCTCAGGCGGCGACTCTTCCAGTGGTGGCCGCAGCCAGCCTCCACGCCGCCGTACCTGCCTGGGAGGTGGTGGTGCATCTGCCCGCCGTCGCGCTTCGGCGAAGCGCGAGAGGGAGTCTGCCTGAGTCCTGGAGGCGGCTCGAATCTTCCCTGCAGGCCGGTGTGAGGCGATTGCGCCTGATTTGTTCTTTCTTTTCCTTTGTCCTGCATAAAAAGACAGAACCGTGGGGCCCCGCGGGGGCGTGTTTGGGTTATCACTGTTAATTATCGCTTTGCTTTTGCTATCGTGCCTTCTGGCTTCGTGCCCATGTGTAGATAGTTTCCAACCCCAGCCGTGAGGGGGGCGACCGACCCAAGCCCTGTGTTCATGTCGCAGTGCCCGTGGGGTACGGACTGGAGGGGTGCTCCTTCAATGGACCCAGGTCGCGAAACTTTTGAACGGCTAGGACAGAAATACTCGCGAGGGCGCTCAGCGGCCCCTTCCCCTCCCGAGGCCTTGCATAAGAGAAATCGAGGCAGGAGAGTGAAAAAGTCAAAGAACCATAAGTCAAAGGTGGCAATAGCTCCAATAAAACTTCGAATGAGAATGAACAAGCCAACTGCGGAAAGCAAATGAAAAAGCCGCGTCCGACACCTAATCTAGTCTTCGACGTCTTCTCACCAGCGCGGAGCTAAGTGCTGCCACTGGGCGTGGGAGGGAGCCCCAGGGCCTGAGGCCGGCACTCCTGAGACTCCGGGGCGTGTACAACCCCACTCATTATTACGTGAGAGTGTCACGGGTGGCGATCTTCACAGGCGTTGGCCTTCTTCACAGGCTCCGGGCATTTCTTAGGGGGAACGAGCTTCACGGGCATTTGCCCTGTTCACAGGCTCTGGGCCTTTTCCAAAACGCGACAGCTTCACAGGCAGTCACCTTCTTCACAGGCTCTGGGCCTTTTCCAAAAAGGATAATCTTCACAGGCGTTCGCCTTCTTCACAAGCTCTGGGCCTTTTCCAAAAAGGATAATCTTCACAGGCGTTCGCCTTCTTCACAGGCTACGGGCCTTTTCCAAAAAGGATAATCTTCACAGGCATTCGCCTTCTTCACAGGCTCTGGGCCTTTTCCAAGAAGGATAATCTTCACAGGCTCTGGCCTTTTCCAAAAAGGATAATCTTCACAGGCGTTTGCCTTCTTCACAGGCTCTGGGCCTTTTCCAAAAAGGATAATCTTCACAGGCGTTCGCCTTCTTCACAGGCTCTGGGCCTTTTTAGGGGTAGAACCTCCGGAGGAGCTGGATGTTCCACGCGTTCTGGATCGGCACCCCCTCCTGAGTCTCCAAGCGCGCGGAGCTGGGCCTAGAAACATGAACAACCTTGAACGGGCCCTCCCACATGGGAGAGAGCTTGTGCAGTCCCTCCGTGGAGAGGACCCGCCTGAGCATGAGGTCTCCTACCTCGAGAGTTCTGGGGCGGATGTGGCGGCAGTGATATCATCGCAGTGCTTGTTGGTACCTCGCCGCCCGCAGTGCGGCTTCTCAGTGGCGTTCCTCCCCCGGCACGAGGTCCATCCCCCACATGGCGTCCTGCTGCGCCTCGTCGAACGCCAAGACCCGCACGGAGCGACGTCTGACCTCGTGAGGGAGGACCACCTCGGCTCCATAGACCAGGAAGAACGGGGTCTCTCCCGTCGGCTTGGTCGCGGTTGTGCGGATGGACCATAACACGGACGGAAGCTCGTCGTGCCAACCTCTTCCGCAGGCCTCCAGCTTCTTCTTGAACGTCGTGGTTTTGAGGCCCCTTAGGACCTCTGCATTGGCTCGCTCCGCCTGGCCGTTGCTTCGGGGGTGCGCCACCGAAGCGTAGCATATCTGCGTCCCAAGGTTAGCACAATATGTTTTAAAGAGGTTACTGGTGAACTGCGAACCATTGTCTGTGATGATGCGGTTTGGCACCCCGAACCGGCTCACGATGCCCCTGATGAACTTGACCACGGATCCCGCGGGGATGGTGCGGACGGCCTCTACTTCAGCCCACTTGGTGAACTTGTCCACGGCGACGTAGAGGTAGCGGTAGCCCCCTGGCGCCCGAGGAAACGGGCCCAGGATGTCCAGCCCCCAGACTGCGAATGGCCATGAAAGGGGGATAGTCTGCAGGCCTCCCGCCGGCTAATGGATCTGCTTGGCGTGGAACTGGCAGGCCTCACAAGCCTTCACCAGTTCGATGGCGTCATTGAGTGCGGTGGGCCAATAAAACCCACTGCGAAACGCCTTGCCGACGAGGGTCCGTGATGATGAATGATGTCCACATTCTCCGCCGTGTATGTCTTCCAGCAGCTCCTTTCCTTGCTCCCTGGAGATGCAGCGCAGGGATACGTCGTTTGGTCGCTTCCGGTAGAGCTCTCCATCCTTGATGCAGTATGCCGTGGCCTGCCGTGCCACACGTGCCGCTTCCTCCTCCTTCTCCGACAGGATCCCCTATGTTAAATAACTCCAGAGCTCCGTGATCCAGCACCCCTCCTGAGGTTCCATCGTCAGGAGCAGGCGCGCACCTGAGGCCGGGCCACAGACCGGGGCTCCTAAAGCAGGTGGCTGGGGGACCTCTTCTCGAGGCTGAGCCGTGTTTGATAATGACGGCAGGGCTGAGGGCTTGAAGAGCCGCTCCTCGAAGACGCCAGGCTCTTGAGGTAGCTGCCTGGACGCCCGCCTGGCGATGTTGTCGGCCTCCTGATTGGTGCCACGGGGTACATGCTTCAACTCCAGCCCCCAGAACTGTTTATCCATCTTGCGGACCTCTACAAGGTAGGCCTCCATGTTCTCATCCTTCGGCCCGTACACCTTATTGGAGAAATTGACAAGGAGCTGCGAATTGCCCTTGATGGTGAAGCGTTTCACCCCCAGGGCAACTGCGGCCTTCAAGCCCGCTATTAGACCTTCATACTCCGCTATGTTGTTGGAGACCTTTTCGCCTTGCTGGAAACAGAGCTGCACTGCATAGTAGAGTTTGTCCTGAGTGGGCGATATAAGCACCGCCCCAGCCCCAGCACCATGCCTGGAGAACGCCCCATCAAAGTACACGACCCAGCCTTCCGGCGCCTCGCTCCCCGGGGAGAGGGACCGATCCTCGTCGTCCTTGAGGCCTGGTGCCTCCATCCATTCTGCCACAAAATCCGCTAATGCTGCTCCCTTGATGACCCTGGTCGTGCTGAATTCGAGCTGGAACGCTTGATGTTCTATGTTCCACTCGGCGACCCTTTCGGCCGAGTTAGGGCTCCTCAGCACCCTCTCCAAGGGGTATGACGAAACGACCTTGATGGGGTGACCCTGAAAGTAGTGCCGCAACTTGCGTGAGGCCACCAGTAGTGCGAGAAGGAGCTTCTGAGGCATGGGGTACCGTGCCCTCGCGTCCTGCAATACCGTGCTGCTGAAGTACATGGGGTGCTCAACGAGGCTGGGTGTGTCAATGCTTGTGGCGCCCTCCGGAGATGATTGCGCCTCTGGAGGCGATGAGGCCTCCGGAGGCTGACCATTTGGGTGAGGAGCTCCTTCCACCTCCGATGCGCTCCTCTGCGGCGGCTGATTCTCCTCAACTGCCGCGGCGGTTTCCGTGGGCCTTCTTTGTTCCTGTTTTGCCTTGTCCCGGGCTGCAGCTGCGGTTTTGATTCGACGCTCCTCCCTAACCGCCACTAGGGCTGCACTGGCAGAGTAAGGAGTGGCGGCGAGGTAGAGTACCAGGGGCTCCTGAGGGCGCGGGGCCACCATGACCGGAGGGCTGGTCAGGTATCTCTTGAGATCTTGGAATGCCTTGTCGGCCTCTTCAGTCCATTCAAAGGGCCCCTTTTTCTTCATTAGCTGGAAGAAAGGCAGCGCTCGCTCCCCCAGCCTGGAGATGAAGCGCCCTAGCGCGGTCATGCGTCCAGTGAGCTTTTGCATTTCTCTGAGGGTCTTTGGCGGGCTCATGTCCTCGACCGCCTTGACCTTCTCCGGGTTGGCCTCGATGCCTCGGTGGGACACGAGGAAACCCAAGAGCTTGCCTGAGGGGACCCCGAACACACACTTCTCTGGGTTGAGCTGCAGGTTCACCACGTCGAGGCTCGCGAAGGTTTCCTCCAAGTCTTGTATCAGGGTCTTGGCCTCCCGAGACTTCACCACAATGTCATCGACGTAAGCTCGACATTTTTCCCGAGTTGCCGGCCTAAGGTGATGTGCATCAGCCGCCGAAAAGTTGCCCCTGCGTTCTGCAGCCCGAATGGCTTGCATGTGTAGCAGTACACCCCACACGGGGTTAGGAAGGATGTCTTCTCGACGTCTTCTACCGCCATCTTGATCTGGTGATACCCAGAGAAGGCATCCAGGAAGCATAGCAAGTCGCATTCCGCGGTGGAATCGACGATCTGATCGATGCGGGGGAGCGGGAATGGATCTTGCGGACATGCCTTGTTGAGGTTGGTGAACTCGACACACATGCGCTCCTTACCTCCCTTCTTTGGCACAACGACAGGGTTGGCCAACCAATCTGGGTATCGGACCTCGCGAATGACCCCAGCGGCTTCTAGTTTCCGGGTCTCTTGGATGATGAAGGCCTGCTTCTCTGTGGAGTCCGCCTCGCCTTCTGCTTCACGGGGCGCGCGTTGGGGCACACGTTGAGGTGATGCTCGATTACACTCCTAGGGATCCCCGCCAACTGGTCAGGCTCCCAAGCGAATACCTTCTTGTTTGCGCGCAGGAACCTGACCAAGGCTTCTTCCTGCTCGGGCTCGAGGTTGGCGCCTATGGTAAAAGTGGCACTGGTGGACCCATCCTCATCGACGGGTATCTGCTTGGTTTCTGCCTTGTCTTGGGTGAACAACTGCTTCTTCTTGGCGGGTGCAGCCCCCTTGGGCTCGGGGGTGTCCGAGCCGGCGGGCTGTGCTGACGCCGCCGTCTTGAAGGCGAGCTTGAGCACTCGCAGCGCGTCTCCGGTGTCCCTGTCGGGGGATATCTGCCTCCACGAGCACCTATGGGGACGGAGCCCCTTGTCGGTTCGGCGGGGGGCGGAGGTTGCACAAAGAGTAGATCGAGGCGACACACACACACAAAGATTTTACCCAGCTTCGGGCCGCATGGATGCGTAAAACCCTACTGCTGCATGTCTGGTTGATTGGAGTTCTTGCTCTGGAGCGCAAGAAGCTAAAGTAAGCTGGAGCAGGACGTAGACGAGGGTCTACTGAGCATCCTCCTGGTTTTCTGTTCTCCTCTAGGGTTCGATCTCTCTCTCCGGGTCTGGATCCCCATCTACGTACGCATGGGCCTCCTTTTATATGCTAAGGGGTTTCCCACAGGTAGCGACGCAGGTGAGGGTAAAAATGGCAAGGAACTGTGCGAACAGTGGCCGCACAGTGCTATCGCACCTAACTCTGACGGCGGGGGACAAAGGCATTAAATGCCCGTCTGGATCGCCTGAACAGTGCTGAGGCGGACCGTTAGGGGCGCCTCCGCTGGCCACGAGGGCGGCTCCGCCAACGTCGCATGCCATGCGCGCCCCAGGTTGCGCGGCGCCCCGCCACGTGTCTCCGGGGAAGCTCCAGGGTGACGCGTGGGCAGGTGAGCTGGAGCGCATGCCTGAGGTGGTGGTTTGCCGCGGCAAGTGGCTTGCCGCGGCGGTTGTCTTGCCGCACCTGAGAGCTTGCCGCTCGTCAGGCCTTGCCAAGGCGCGCGGAGCGCCGCGGCGGGCTTCTCTTGGGGTGCCTTGGCTTGGCCGCCCCGGCAAGCTCCTCCCGCCGGGGCCTTGGTGCTTCGGCTTGGTCGTCCCGGCAAGCTCCTCTTGCCGGGGCCTTGTCGCCTTGGCCCGGCAAGCTCCACTTGCCGGGGCTCGCCTTCTCGGCCCGGCAAGCTCCTCTTGCCGGGGCTTGGTCTTCTAGGCTCAATCACTTGGCCTTCGTCCGGCCCAGAAAGGGCCGTGGAGACTCTTGTCGCTCCCCTGGCCGGCCTTGCCGCGGGACGCTACTACTGCCCGTGCACAAGTTCGGGGTACTGAGGTACCCCTACTTTAGTACACCGACAGGAGCCCCCGGGTCTGGGCCATACACGGTGCCGAGCGTTGTTGGGCCAGGCCCTAACAATGCACGGGAACGCGTGGTCTGGGTTGCGCTGCTCCTTAACTCCGTGCTCGTCGCGCCCTCCCCAAGTGGCGCGCGCTTATCGCGGTGTCGTGGGGGGGCGAGGCGTGCGAGACATGCGTGACGTGGGTGGTGTGCTCGGGGCTTGAGGCCCGCAGGCATGCGTCACGTCGGGCACGACTCCTTTATCTGGAAAGGCGGAACGTCCGCCCCTGCTCCTTCCCCCCTTTATAAGCGGAGGGGAACAGGGGCAGCTCGCCATTCCGCCGGTTGCTGTTCCTCGAAAATCTCCGCCACTTCCTCCTCACCAGAGAAAGCAGCGATTCGCATTTGCAGCCCCCGGCGCCGCCCACGCCGACAACTCCCCCTCCCCGTTTCTGCCATGGCCCCGAAGAGCGACAAGGCGAAGGGGAAGGCCGTGAAGTCGGCCGAGGCGCCGCGGCTGGAAGCGCTTTGGAAGGAGACGGCGACGTTCCCCCCTCAGCTTGATGCGCTGAGGCTGAAGAACGAATACCTCCTCTTCTGGTTGACGGCGACGCGAGCGCATCCGCGCACGCGAGTTCTTCCTGCCATCGCCCAGAAGCTGTACCCGACCGGGTACCCTTTCTTCGCCGTGTTCTTCCTCTGCGGGCTCTGCCCGCCTTTTTTGGAGTTCTTCTGCGACATCATGCACACCTACGACCTCCACCTCCTTGACTTCACCCCCAACGCCGTTCTGACAATGGCGGTTTTCGCACACCTTTGCGAGAACTTTGTCGGAGTCCGCCCCAACGTAGCCCTCTTCCGGCACTTCTTTACTCCCCGGGTGGAGAAAGGAGAGCCGCTGTCCGGCGGAGTCGCTTGGATCTCCAGGACCGGCAAGAAAGAGGCCTACTTGGAGGGGGAACTCCGTGGCAGATGGGAGGAGTGGAGGGCCGAGTGGTGCCTGATCGTCGAGGAGAACCCACCGCCGTTCACCGCCGTGCGGCGAACTCCAGTGGTGCGCGGCCGCGACTGGAGCGACCTGGCCCCGGACGACGCCAAGCTGAAGATTGCCTCCACCCGAATCCTGCGCCTCAGGTTTGCCAGGCTCACCGTCGGCGCCGTCGGCGCGGATTTCCTTCGCCGGCGTATCGCCCCCCTGCAGGAGAGGGGGAAACCGGCTTGGGAATTCCAAAACGCGGCGGACATCATGAGGCTGCGCCCGGGCCTTAATTACAACTTCACCGTTCTAGAGCTCGACGGAGTGTTGAAGGAGCTGTTCAAGCATGACTCCGAGCACCCAGAATGGTTCAGGTTGCCGCCGGGCGTCGTCCCCCTGTGCAACAACTCGGCGCTCAGCCGCATCCTCGCGATGATGCCGCTGTGCGACTCGCACGGGATCGACGCGACCTGGCAGGAGCCGGCGGACGACGTCGTGCAAGCCTTCTTCGACAACTTGGAGGAGGTGCCGATCGACCCTGACGAGAAGAGGGGCCTCACGCGGGACACCACCCCCGAGGAGCTGGCCTACATCGCCTCCAGGATGGAGGAGGCGGCGGCCGCCGCGGCCACGGGCGAGTCTGGCTTCACCCTTGCCGAGGCAGACGCGGCGGAGGCGGAGAGCCTCGCCGACCAAATGGAGCTCGCCGGCACGGAGGAACCAGCCGGGCACGATGGTGCGGGCGAGCCCGCCCAGGACGCGGGAGGCTTGCTGGAGGCTGACGCGCCCTCCTCGCAGCTCCCGGGCAGCTCGTCGCAGGCGGAGCCCCCTGCCCAGCCGAGGAGGTGTCTCCGCAGGGCCGGAGAGGTGGTGCGGCAGGCTGACCAGCAACCGCAGCCCCGAGTGACGCGCGCCTCTGAAGCAGCAGGAGCGGGGTCCTCACGGGCCACGGCTTCTGCTCCTGCCGCTCCCCGTTCCGCGGCGGCAACGGGGGCGGGGTCGTCCACCGCCCCCGCCAAGCGGTCCCGGGAACCCACTCCCCTGTCTCCTCGCGCCTGGAGCAAGCAGGTTTTTGATTATTCCACGCTCAGCTCCGACGACGAAGAGGAGGACGGAGAGTAAGTCCCTGGTAGAGCTTGTATCTTCTTGATTTCTGTTGCTTCGTCTTGTTTCGCAGCCCATTCATCCTCCCCCGAAACCGTTCCCTTTTCAGGACTCTGGCCCAGAGGAGGGCGAAGAGGGCCAAGGTCCCGCTGGTCGTCCTTGAGGACGAATCTCCCCCGGCAATGGGGGAGGTGCTGGAGGCGACCTTGCCGGACTTGACAGCGGGTCCGCAGGGCAGCCCACAGCGCAGCCTCCAGGGTGAGTGCACGGCTAGTTCCTGCCGTTCGGCGCGCACGCGAGCTTCCCTTCTCTTTGTTGACATGTGGTTGTTGTTGTTGTTGTCGTTGGGTAGGAGCAGAGCAGCCCCAGCAGGCGACCCCGGGGGGCACTCCTGCCGCGCCGTCTGCGTCGACCACCCCGCCTAGGGAGAAATCTCCGGCAAGGGAGGAGCCCCCGGCAGGGGAGACCTCCCCGGCAAGGGAGGAGCTCCCGGCAAGGAAGACCTCTCCGGCAAGGGAGGGATCTCCGGCGAGGGACGCGGCCAGCGATCCCCCAACAACGGGGGCCGCGGCCACGGACCCTGCCACCGGTAAGCCCCCCTGCACGGAAGACTTTCCCTGGTTATCTTTCCTTATGAGCCTCTTCGTCGGCTGTTCAGCTGACTCTTCTCCCCTCCTCCGGCCGTCAGACCCGCCCACCGCGGACCCGATGGAGACCGAGGTCGTCGTGGAGGAGGGCGCGCGTGGCGACGCCGACGACGTCATCGTCGTCGAGGAGGCGGACGGCGCCGACGACCCCGCAGGCGGCGGGGAGGCCGAAGCCGCCAAGGCCGCCGCGGCGGCAGACGGCGAGGGGACTGGCGACCGTGCCGACGGCCCCGGGGAGGCAGGGGCGTCAAGCACTCCGCCGTCCGGCGATCCCGCCGCTGCTACCACGTTGGGCCTCGAGGAGCCCCGACGATGGCGTCTTCATCAGGCTCCCCTGGGAGCCTAGCTCCAGGGCGCCGGTCGAGGGGGAGGCCTTGGACGGAGAAGTGCTCGCCTCCGTCGGGCTGACAGTGGTCGACGCGTCAAGTACCGGCAGCGGCGAGCCCGAGGAGGAGCGGCTGCTTCGGAAGCTTGTGTCGCTCTACCGCGCCCGGCAGGCCAAGGTGGAACGCCAGGAGGCACTCGTCGCGAAGGCCGGCGTGGACATGGAGAAGCGCGCCGAGGAGCTCCGGGAGCTCAACCAGGAGGCTCTCCGGTCTTTGGCGGAGGAGCGGAGGCTGCTCGACGAGGCGCGGACGGCCTTCCTCCTTGAGAAGGCGGAGGCCGAAGAGCAGCAGAGGCTTGCCGCTGCGGGGCTATCCGCGCGGGAAAGCGAACTGGTGCAGCAGAAGGCCAGCCTCGCCAGCCACGAGGAGGAGGTTGCCGCGCGCGAGCAGTCGCTTGGCGGGGCCCTGCAGAGAGCGCAGGACACTGCCGCGGCCGCCGAGGTCGCCAAGGGGGAGCTGGAGACGAGGGTGGCGCAGCTCGCCAGCGACCTCAAGGCGAGCGGCGAGGAGCTTGCCGCGCTCAAACAGGAGCGCGAGAAGGGCGCTCACACCCTTGGCGAGCTGCAGGGCCGCTTCGCCGAGAAGATCCAGGAGCTCGACGCCGCCAAGGACTCCAAGGCTGTCCTCGAGCTGAAGCTGGACACCCTGGCCAAGGCGCTGGAGAGCGCCAAGGAGCAGGAAGCGGCCTTGCGGAAGGAGGTTGCTGGCAATGAGGAGCTGTTGAAAAGCGCCGCCGTTACCCAGAACGCCTTCCGGGAGACGGTGGAGCGGTGGACGGAAGGCCTCGTCGACATCGCCACCACCATCGACCAGGAGCTGAAGCTGTTGGGGATGGAGGGCCACGAGTACCCCTCCAGCGAGGACGTCCCGTCGAGCGCCAAGCTCACTTCCTTCTTCAAGGGCTTGGTGGGGGTGCTCCGGCACCTCCAGGAATCGATCCCAGAACAGCTGGCCGAGGAGACGCGGGAAGCCGTCTCCGGGGCCCTCGAGAGGGTGTTGGTGAAGATCGTCTTCCGCAACCCCACCATCAGGCTCACCAACATCCTCAGGCACTTGCCGAAAGACGCCGACCTGACGGAGATCAGGGCCCTCGTCACCCCTATTGTGGAAAGGGTGGCGGGGATCAGGCGGGTCGAGGGCGACCGCGCAGATTAGGCCGCCCACCTCTTTCTTTTCTTCCCTTGTCGCCGCTGAGCATGTCATAGAAACAGCTGGTTAGAGCAGCGGCAAGTCATTCTGTAATATAACTTTTATCTTAGGCAGTTCATTGCGCTGTTATCTCCCTCGTTCGACCTTGTGCTTCGTACGTTCACGCCCTACGCTTCCGGGAACTTGTCGGCGAAAGTCTCCGCCTTGCCAGGGTGCCGAGTGCGGGACATCGGCAACCCGCTGACGGGGCTTCCACCGGCAAGAAACCTTGCCGCGGCTGGCGCAACTCACTTAAATGTTGAGCAGGCTCAGGGCGAGGTAGGTGTGGCGACTGCAGTCGCGGCACACTCAAACTGCCGAGCGAGCTCGAAACAAGTAAGGACGCTACTCGGGATGTAGCACACTTAAGTCGTTGAGCGGACTCGAAACGAAATAAGGGCGCAACCAGCCACGAGCCGGCCCCTCCGCGCACAGGTTTCCCATACGAAGCTCGGTCGTTCGAGGAAGATAACTTAAGAATAAAAAGGAGCTTAATTGCTCAAACTTTGGCAACTTAGCTTCTCTGTCGTTTGCAGCCCGGCAAGGCACAGCTTCCTCGGGCGACGCCCAGCCTATCATGTCATCCCCCCTTCTCGCGGTAAGGGAATAACGAAGGCTCGGGGCCTCGCGGCCTACCATCGCTTGCCGGGGTCGAGTGCTGCACAATCGTGTCGAGTGATGCATGCGCCAAGCGGAGAGGCGCGAAATCGACAAGATGTGCGGGGCACATAAGCTATGCTCGGGACCTGCGCCCGCCTCTGTACCAAGGATTACATGCAACTGCGGCAAGACTTGGACAGAGGGGATGGCCGACAGAACGGGTTCCGACTGCCGCGCTGGCAAGGTTCTTCCCATGGTCGGCGTCGACTCGTTTGGATCTTGGCGTCCTGGGCTCGCCGAAGAACGAGGTCGCCTTTCCCGCAACTTCCGGTGCTAACTTCTGCGGCTACGGGAGCGGCGCAGAGTTTGCTGGAGGCGAGAAACTCGCTCAGCGGCCGGAAGGCGGTCCTCCTCAAGGAGCAGTTGCTCTTGCCCGGACTCTGCGCGAGTGGGTACTCGAGGAGGGCCGTGCGCGAGTCCGTGAGGAGGAATGCCTCCGCCTCGCAGGTTGGAACCAAAAGGTTCCTGGCCATACCTGAGCTTGCCTGTGGTCGCCAAATCTGGTTCGCACAACCTCGACGCACCCCCTACCTGGCGCGCCAGAGATGTCGGGGGATATCTGCCTCCACGAGCACCTATGGGGACAGAGCCCCTTGTCGGTTCGGCGGGGGGCGGAGGTTGCACAAAGAGCAGATCGAGGCGACACACACACACAAAGATTTTACCCAGCTTCGGGCCGCATGGATGCGTAAAACCCTACTGCTGCATGTCTGGTTGATTGGAGTTCTTGCTCTGGAGCGCAAGAAGCTACAGTAAGCTGGAGCAGGACGTAGACGAGGGTTTACTGAGCGTCCTCCTGGTTTTTTGTTCTCCTCTAGGGTTCGATCTCTCTCTCCGGGTCTGGATCCCCCTCTACGTACGCATGGGCCTCCTTTTATATGTTAAGGGGTTTCCCACAGGTAGCGACGCAGGTGAGGGTAAAAATGGCAAGGAACTGTGCGAACAGTGGCCGCACAGTGCTATCGCACCTAACTCTGACGGCGGGGGACAAAGGCATTAAATGCCCGTCTGGATCGCCTGAACAGTGCTGAGGCGGACCGTTAGGGGCGCCTCCGCTGGCCACGGGGGCGTCTCCGCCAACGTCGCATGCCATGCGCGCCCCAGGTTGCTCGGCGCCCCGCCACGTGTCTCCGTGGAAGCTCCAGGGTGACGCGTGGGCAGGTGAGCTGGAGCGCATGCCTGAGGTGGTGGTTTGCCGCAGCAAGTGGCTTGCCGCGGCGGTTGTCTTGCCGCACCTGAGAGCTTGCCGCTCGTCAGGCCTTGCCGAGGCGCGCGGAGCGCCGCGGCGGGCTTCTCTTGGGGTGCGTTGGCTTGGCCACCCCGGCGAGCTCCTCCCGCCGGGGCCTTGGTGCTTCGGCTTGGTCATCCCGGCAAGCTCCTCTTGCCGGGGCCTTGTCGCCTTGGCCCGGCAAGCTCCACTTGCCGGGGCTCGCCTTCTCGGCCCGGCAAGCTCCTCTTGCCGGGGCTTGGTCTTCTAGGCTCGATCACTTGGCCTTCGTCCGGCCCAGAAAGGGCCGTGGAGACTCTTGTCGCTCCCCTGGCCGGCCTTGCCACGGGACGCTACTACTGCCCGTGCACAAGTTCGGGGTATTGAGGTACCCCTACTTTAGTACACCGACAGTCCCCGTGCACGGTGAGGACACCGCTGCTCCCGGGCATCTTCATGAGGTTGTACACCGGTTGTGTCGCGGCCATGAACTGGGCGAGCGCTGGGTAGCCGAGGATGGCGTTGTAGGGGAGGCCGATGGGGGCGATGTCGAAGTCGACCATCTCCGTGCGGAAATTGTCGTAGGTGCCAAAGGTTACTGGGAGCCGGATCTGTCCCAAGGAGCTGGATGACCCGCCCCCAATGCCCGAGAAGGGCCAGCTGGGTTGCAGTCGTTCCAGGGGTATGCGGAGGAGGCTGAAGGCCTCGACCGAGAGCACGCTGAGGCCCGCACCGCCATCGATGAGAGTTCTGGTGACGGCCACCTGGCAGATGGTGGGGGTGCACAACATGGGGAGCGCGCCCGAGCAGGCCAAGTTGGAGGGGTGGTCCTCCGAGCTGAAGGTCAGGCCGGCCTTGGGCGCCACCCGGTCCGGGAGAGCCCCCTACCGCGTGGAAGCGGCGCTGACCCGGCGGACGAACGGCTTGACGTGGTGACTTGTAGGCGGCGCCTGCGAGCCTCCCAGGAGGGCCGTGACAACCGGGGTGTTGGTGTAGTGGTGCGGCCGTCTTGCCGCACGGACGGATGCTGAGACGACACTTGTTGTTCGTTCCCCGCCGGGCCGGTGGTGGTGTTGACGGCAGGTGCCGGGGAACGACGAGGGGGCCCGTCGACGGGAGCCGTCTGGGTGATGCGGGAAGCGAGGGCGGCCCGGTGCCCGGCGTGAGCCCGACGGGCGTTAGACATGGACGCGATGGTCGGAGGAGAACGGAGCGGTGGAAGGCGGATTCCGGCGCACCCCTACCTGGCGCGCCAAATGTCGGATTTCGGGTTCTGGCAGACCCTTAAGGTTCAAACTTTGGGATGCGCACGGAGATTACGCTTCCTACCTACTTGTATCCCTCCGCCTCGCAAGTATCTAAACTACCAGAAGAACAACACAAGAGACACATAGTTTATACTGGTTCGGGCCTCCGATGTGGTGTAATACCCTACTCCAGTGTGGTGGTGTGGTGGATTGCCTCTTGGGCTGATGATGATGAACAATACAAGGAAGAGTAGCCTCGCGAGGGTCTGCTCTTGGCCGGGGCGATGAACCGCTAGGAGGAGCTCAGTCGCCCTTCTCTCTCTCTGATCTGATTGCCAATCGACCCGTCTAGATGCCAAGATGCCTCTACCCTGGGGGTGGCTAGTCCTATTTATAGGCAAAGGTCCTGGGCCTCTTCCCAAATATTGAGCGGGAAGGGCGCCAACAATTGGCCAGTTTGAAGGGGAACATCTGGTACACTTATCCTGACTAAAGTTGGTCCTCGCCTGCCAAAGGCTCTGGTGATGACGCTGGCTTGGGCTCCACAGTGACTTCCTCCTTGTCGCGGAGCTGGTCTTGGTCTCGTTGCACCGAAATGGGTGCCTTTGCTTGATCCTCCCGCCTGCGCTTGCTTCCTTTGCACCGAAGAGGAAAGGGAGGACACTGCGCGGGCTGGCGCCCGCCTGGCGCCCTCAGTCGTCATGGCTTGCGTCATGGGTGCCTCATGAGGTACCCCGCCTTGATCTCTCCGCCTCCTCGCGAGCTAGCCTGATGAGGCCGCGCCTGAGGAAGCTCCGTGTCGTCCGCCCCGCGAGGCTTGGCCCCTCACGAGGGTCTTGGGTTTGTGTTGATGAATATGGGCCGTGCTGGGGCCCCTTTGAGCCACGCCGCAGGCCGCAGGTAGGCAAGTCTGGGGACCCCCGTTCCCAGAACGCCGTCAGGCATTCCTTTCGGTAGGAACAAGTGTTACCAGATGGGGTCTTCTTGGACTCCTTCATTGCGGCAACTGCGGCCCGTAGCTGGGCTTTGCACTCCTCCAGCTCTTGAGACAACTGGGTATTCTTCTGCCTTACCAGTAGCTCTTCCTACTAAAAAGCGCTGCAGATATTAGCAGCATCACTCTTCAATAAAGCGCGCTACTGCTAGCCATGTATAGCAGTAGCGTGGGACGACAGGCGCTACTGCTAAACGTTAGCTATAGCGCCTTATCAGTAGCGCGTCGTCCCGCGCTACTGATAGGAAAAATACCCGTGCTACTGCTAGGGTTTTCCCTAGTAGTGATGTGCGGTGTTCTTTTGCCGTTCTAAGCAAATTTGTATGTGCCATCTCTAATATTCAAAATAAATTTCTCTTTTGTGTGCTCGTACCGCTCGTGAGGCAATGAGGGGTGGCTAATATTTTCCATGCTAGATGTGTTATTCTCATGATGAGTGTTTATTCACTTGTCATTGCACGAGAGTAAGGCAGAGGTATAAGGGATGCCCAATCCCGAAATGAAAAATTAATTTACTTTATGTTGTCAAATAATAAATTACTTGGAAAGTGTTGGTATGGAAGGCACCCGTGGATACGGTTAGCCATGGAAAGTGAAAGTATGGTGGAAAAGGGAATAAAATTTAATTTCTGTTTGGGAACCGACTATGATATATCTAGCATGGAAAGTGTTGGGAACTCTAAGTCGTTTTCGTTGGTGGGAAAAGTATGCCTCTCAAAATGTTTTTATCTCTAAATTTTCGCTTTGAGCTCTGGCACCTCTACAAATCCCTACTTCCCTCCACAAAGGGCCTTTCTTTAGAGATGGTTGCTTGTTGATATGCTTGAGTATTTAAGTTATCATGTCAAAACTAGACTATTGCTTTGAACAATATAAAAGTCCAAATGCCCATGCTATAAAGAAAAGAATATGAGATGACATGTTAGGCAACATTCCACATCAAAAATTTTGTTTTTATCATTTACCTACTCGAGGACGAGCAGGAGTTAAGCTTGGAGATGCTGATACATCTCCAACGTATCTATAATTTTTAATTGTCCATGCTATTATATTATCATTCTTGGATGTTTTATAATCATTTTATAGTCATTTTATATCATTTTTTGGTACTAACCTATTGACATAGTGCCAAGTGCCAGTTGCTGTTTTTTGCATGTTTTTTACATCGCAGCAAATCAATACCAAATGGAGTCCAAATGCAGTGAAACTTTTTGTGGATTTTTTTGGGACTAGAAGACAACCAATGGGCCGAAGAAGAACCTCGGGGCTTCTTCGAGGGGAGCACTATCCACTAGGGCGCGCCTAGAGGCCCAGGCGTGCCCTGGTGGGTTGTGCCCACCTCGGGTGCCCCTTGGACCGCCTCTTTACTCTATAAATACCCCAATATTCTAGAAACCCTAGGGGAGTCGAGGAAAATCAATTACAACCGCCGCAGAGTATAGAACCACCAGATCCAATCTAGACACCATCACGGAGGGGTTCACCACTTCCATTGGTGCCTCTCCGATGATGCGTGAATAGTTCTTTGTAGACCTTCGGGTCCGTAGTTACTAGCTAGATGGCTTCCTCTCTCTCGTTTGATTCTCAATATAATGGTCTCTTGGAGATCCATATGATGTAACTCTTTTTGCAGAGTGTTTGTTGGGATCAGATGAACTTTGAGTTTATGATCAGATCTATCTTTTTATCCATGAAAGTTATTTGAGTTTCTTTGATCTCTTATATGCATGATTGCTTATAGCCTTGTATTTCTTCTCCGATATTTGGGTTTTGTTTGGCCAACTTGATCTATTTATCTTGCAACGGGAAGAGGTGCTTTGTAGTGGGTTCGATCTTACAGTGCTCGATCCAAGTGACAGAAGGGGAACCGACATGTATGTATCGTTGCTACTAAGGATAAAACGATGGGGTATATTTCTACATAAATATATCTTGTCTACATCATGTCATCGTTCTTATTGCATTACTCCGTTTCTCCATGAACTTAATACACTAGATGCATCCTGGATAGCGGTTGATGTGTGGAGTAATAGTAGTAGATGCAGGCAAGAGTCGGTCTACTAATCTTGGACGTGATGCCTGTATAATGATCATTGCCTGGATATCATCATGATTATTTGAAGTTCTATCAATTGCCCAACAGTAATTTGTTTACCCACGGTTTCCTATTTTTCTCTAGAGAAGCCACTAGTGAAACCTACCCCCGGGTCTATTTCTCATATTATTTGCCTTTGTGGTCTATTTTCCTTTGCTTTTATTTTCAGATCTATTAAACAAAAAATACAAAAATACCTTGCTGCAATTTATTCTTATTTATTTTATTTGGCGTTCGATCTATCAATCTACTACGATTTATTCACGTCCATTTTGCCAATTTTTGGCGCCGTTACCCGAAAGGGATTGACAACCCCTTTAATATGTCGGGTTGCGAGTATTTGTTATTTGTGTGCAGGTGCCGTTTATGTATTGTTGCTTGGTTCTCCTAGTAGTTCGATAACCTTGGTTTCATCACTGAGGGAAATACCTACCATCGATGTGCTGCATCATCCCTTCCTCTTTGGGGAAATACCGACATAGCTTCAAGGCGCATTAGCGCGCAACCGACGTGCTAGATTAGTCGCACGACATTGATGAGGCGGATCGCGGGCGGGCAGGTGATCAATCCGATCATGCGCGAGCTCGAGGATGCCACTCGGTGGAGGCTAGGTGGCAGCAGAGTCCCGAGATGAAGCCAGCGCCAATGGCGCAGCCGACCCAAGGCAGCCAACAAGGTTGACCCCGCCAGTGAGCCAATGCATCCAGCGAGCCTGGCCCAGCTGATGAGCCCAAGGCAATCGGCAATGGGGCCGGTGAGGCGGCCGCACAGACACAGTGGAGGCGGTCGATGATGAAGTCCCGGTCGGAGCAGGGCATGGACGGCGCAAGGCAACGGGTAGTAGACGCGCAAAGAGCCAACCAGGAGGGACGGGGTGTCGCGCGAGGCCGTCGGGTCGAGTGGAGGCCGGTTGGACGCGCTGATGTCGAAGTAGAGGCGCGCGAGGGTCATTGGCAGTGGTGGGCGACGCAAACCGATCTTAGATCGAAAAACCCAAAAGTAAATGCCGATCAATGCGACCGGTGGGAGAGAGAAAAACCCGGATCAAGGGATCGGAAAAAGACTCTCTAGGACAGCCGGTCAACACGACCGGTGGACGAACCCTATGTACGGGCAATGCGGTCCCCGATGGCGGTCATGGAAGCCGATCACCCCGGGGGCGGCGCGGAGCAGAAGCGGCGGGCGGCGGCTAGGGTTGGATTGTTTAGGATGATACCATGTTAGAAGGGATAGAGGGACTGACGGAATATGATGGATGTTTTATTGAGCCTCAAGGGCAAGTATATATATTGAGTACAAGACTTGGAGGGCAAAATTCCTCTCCTGGAGATAAGGTAGGAGACGCATTACAAATCCTGGGCTATCAAATACACGTGACCCAAATATATCTCCAACAAATACATAAAACTGATACTCATTGCATGAGAATAGCTTACGAATTATACTTATCTGACATAAAGACCAAAAAAAGATAACAAGAAAGACATATCACTACCCATTAGCTACATATAGCAAGCAACCACGGTTTAAGAGGTTTTTTAGTCTTACTTTAGACCAAACCATTTCTCTCTTCCAAGAAAATACATTCACTTAGAGCGCCAAACATTCTGTGCTCCGACCCTGGTGGTGGTGAAGAACTGAAGACAATCAAGCATAACACCACATGAAATGTTTCCTTACCAAATTCCACTTACCAAAGGCGCTTCACTCCCCGGCAACGGCGCCAGAAAAGAGTCTTGATGACCCACAAGTATAGGGGGTTTATCGTAGTCCTTTCAATAAGTAAGAGTGTCAAACCCAACGAGGAGCAGAAGGAAATGACAAGCGGTTTTCAGCAAGGTATTCTCTACAAGCACTGAAATTGTCGGTAACGGGTAACAAGTAAATAAAGTAACTAAGGTGCAGCAAGGTGGCCCAATCCTTTTTGTAGCAAAGGACAATCCTGGACAAACTCTTATATAAAGCAAAGTGCTCCCGAGGACACATGGGAACTGTTGTCAAGCTAGTTTTCATGATGCTCATGTAATTCGCGTTCATTACTTTGATAATTTGATATGTGGGTGGACTGGTGCTTGGGTGCTGCCCTTCCTTGGACAAGCCTCCCACTTATGATTAACCCCTCTCGCAAGCATCCGCAACTACGAAAGAAGAATTAAGGAAAACCTAACCATAGAATGAATATGGATCCAAATCAGCCCCTTAAGAAGCAATGCATAAACTAGGGTTTAAGCTTTTGTCACTCTAGCAACCCATCATCTATTTATTACTTCCCAGTGCCTTCCCCTAGGCCCAAATAATGGTGAGGTGTCATGTAGTCGATGTTCACATAACACCACTAGAGGAGAGACAACATACATCTCATCAAAATAACGAACGGATACAAAATTCACATGACTACTTATAACAAGACTTCTCCCATGTCCTCGGGAACAAACATAACTGCTCACAAAGCATATTCATAATCATAATCAGAGGAGTATTAATTATCATTAAGGATCTGAACATATGATCTTCCACCGAATAAACCAAGTAGCATCAACTACAAGGAGTAATCAACACTACTAGCAACCCACAGGTACCAATCTGAGGTTTTGGAACCAATATTAAATACAAGAGATGCACCAGGGTTTGAGAGGAGATGGTGCTGGTGAATATGTTGATGGAGATTGACCCTCCCTCGATGAGAGGATTGATGGTGATGACGATGGCGATGATTTCCCCCTCCGGGTGGGATGTTTCCCCAATAGAACAACTCCGCCGGAGCCCTAGATTGGTTCTGCCCAGGTTCCACCTCGAGACGGCGGCGTTTCCCCCCAAAAGCTTCCTTGTGATTTTTTCCAGGGTAAAATACACCATATAGCAGAAGATGGGCACCGGAGACCTGCCAGGGGGCCCACAAGGTCGGGGCGTACCCAGGGGGTAGGGCGCGCCCTCCACCATTGTGGCTGGCTGGTGGGCCCCCTCTGGTTCTTTCTTCGCCCGATATTTTTTATATATTCCAAAAATAATCTCTGTGAAGTTTCAGGACTTTTGTAGTTGTGCAGGATAGGTCTCTAATATTTGCTCCTTTTCCAGTTCAGAATTCCAGCTACCGGCATTCTCCTTCTTCATGTAAACCTTATAAAATAAGAGAGAATAGGCATAAGTATTGTGATATAATGTGTAATAATAGCCCATAATGCATTAAATATCAATATAAAAGCATGATGCAAAATGGACATATTAGTATCATATATCGGCCATAGTTGATTGGTGATAAAACTATCTATATTTGACATTTTGTTTGCTTCTATAATTCTGATCATGGCAATAGGTGTTCATGTGGTACCATGTTCCTAACATATTCAAGGTGAACCCAAGAGGTTTTGAAATGCACAATCATTTTGTTCGTTTATCATGTGAAGTGTACTATTTACACATTGTAGTGCGTATGGCCGGTTGTAACGTCATACTCTGAGCTTATACCACAAGCATGCGGAAAGGTGCCTTCATAGGTGAATGTTCACAGAAGTATGTGCATTTGACATTTTATTTTTTCTAATGTACTATTGATGGGTAAATGTTCATGTGTTGGGATGTACATTGCATATGTAAGGTGATCCCAATTGGTTTGCAATGCACATACATTTCGTTTGTGTGGGTATATTGAATAAAGCAAGTTCATCTTGTCAAGTGCCACGTTCGATTAGAAATTAAAGTCTGGACTACCAGTTGTGACATCATAATTTGATATATCAATTAAAACAAGACAAGTGGAGCGTGCCAATTGAATACCACACAAAACGCAGGCACGTCAACCGTGCAATGTCAGCGTGAATATATCACTCGAACCCACCTAAAAAATTGCTTAAACTAAAAAAAATGTTCGAACAGACACAAAACTTAACAAAACCTTCGTGAGATCCGTTAGTATAATAAAGCAAATCACTACTTTAAGTGATGTTGCAAACCCATTCACATTTTGTTATTGCATTATACCTACTGTATTCTAACTTTACCATGGCTTATACCCCCGATACAATTCACAGATTCATCAAAATAAACACACAATGCAATGAAAACAGAATCTGTCAAAAACAGAACAGTCTATAGCAATCTCGACATTGACCATACTTCTATAACTCTAAATATTCTGAAACATAAGGACGACTTGGGAAATTTGTATATCAATTATGTGTAAAAAATTCAAAATTTTATCACGTTCCTGTGAATTTACAAAGTTCCAGTACTGGACGAAAAAGTTTCTGTTTTTTCTCAGAATCAGATCAACTATCATCCAACATCATCCTAAAGGCTTTACTTGGCACAAACACTAATTAAAACATAAAAACACAATCATAACAGTAGCATATTTGCGTGAACACAAGAAAGCAGAAAAAGAACTATTGGGTTGTCTCCCAACAAGCCTTTTCTTTATAGCCATTAAGATAGGCTTGAGATTTCAATGATGCTCACTTGAAAGATAATAGATGAAACACAAAGAGAGCATGATAAATCATGTGACAAACACATTAAATTCTATCATACTTCCTATGCATAGGCATTTTATAAGACTACAAATTATCAAGACAAGAAAAATCTAGCATATGCAAGAAAGGAGAAAGAAACAATAGCAATCTCAACATGCAGAGAGGTAATTTAGTAACATAAAAATTTCTACAACCATATTTTCCTCTGTCATAATAATTACATGTGGGATCATATTCAAATTCAACAATATAGCTATCATATAAAATTTTCACTTCATGATCCACATGCATAAGTCTTATAATCATCCAAGATAGTGCGATTAACATCAACTAAAGTCAAGACCTCTCCGAACCCAGTTTTGTCAAAATTTTCACAAGATTGAACACTCTCCGAGTATGTGGGGTTCATATTTATAAGGTTGACACTCTTCTAAATCCACTTTCAATATTATTGCAAAAATTATTATCACTATCATATTCATCATGAGGATTAAATAAATTATCAAGATCATAAGAAGCATTATCACCCCAATCATGATCATTGCAATAAGTAGTGGACATAACAAATTTATCATCCCCAAGCTTGTAGTTTTGCATATCATTAGCACAATTGACATGAATAGAATTTATAATGACACCATTGCAATCATGTTTTTCATTCAAGGGCCTATCACGAATCACTTTATAAATTTCTTTCCCGTACACTTCATGAAGGAAATATGCCCTAGAGGCAATAATAAAGTTATTATTTATTTCCTTATATCATGATAAATGTTTATTATTCATGCAAGAATTGTATTAACTGGAAACATAATACATGTGTGAATACATAGACAAACAGAGTGTCACTAGTGTGCCTCTACTTGACTAGCTCGTTAATCGAAGATGGTTATGTTTCCTGACCATGAACAAAAGAGTTGTTATTTGATTAACGGGATCACATCATTAGGAGAATGATGTGATTGATATGACCCATTCCATTAGCTTAGCACCCGATCATTTAGTATGTTGCTATTGCTTTCTTCATGACTTATACATGTTCCTATGACTATGAGATTATGCAACTCCCGTTTGCCGGGGGAACACTTTATGTGCTACCAAACGTCACAACATAACTGGGTGATCATAAAGGAGCTCTACAGGTGTCTCCGAAGGTACATGTTGGGTTGGCGTATTTCGAGATTAGGATTTGTCACTCTGATTGTCGGAGAGGTATCTCTGGGCCCTCGGTAATGCACATCACATAAGCCTTGCAAGCATTGCAACTAATGAGTTAGTTGTGAGATGATGTATTACGGAATGAGTAAAGAGACTTGCCGGTAACGAGATTGAACTAGGTATTAAGATACCGACGATCGAATCTCGGGCAAGTAACATACCGATGACAAAGGGAACAACGTATGTTGTTATGCGGTCTGACCGACAAAGATCTTCGTAGAATATGTGGGAGCCAATATGAGCATCCAGGTTCCGCTATTGGTTATTGACCGGAGACGTGTCTCGGTCATGTCTACATTGTTCTCGAACCCGTAGGGTCCGCACGCTTAACGTTACGATGAGAGTTACATTATGAGTTTATATATTTTGATGTAACAAAGTTTGTTCAGAGTTCCGGATGTGATCACGGACATGACAAGGAGTCTCGAAATGGTCGAGACATAAAGATCGATATATTGGACGGCTATATTCGGACACCGGAAGTGTTTCGGGTGATTTCGGAGAAAACCGGAGTGCCGGAGGGTTACCGGAACCCCCCCCCCCCGGCCTAATGGGCCTTAGTGGAGAGAGAGAGGCATGGCCAGGGTGGGCCGCGCGCCCCTCCCCCTCTGGTCCGAATTGGACTAGGAGAGGGGGGCAGCGCCCCCCCTTTCCTTCTCCCTCTCCCCCTTCCTTTCCCCCTCCTTGTAGGAGTAGGAAAGAGGGGAGTCCTACTCCTACTAGGAGGAGGACTCCTCCTGGTGCGCCCTGCTAGGGCCGGCCGGCCTCCCCCCTTGCTCCTTTATATACGGGGGCAGGGGGGCACCTCTAGACACACAATTTGATCTTCGTGATCATTCTCTTAGCCGTGTGCGGTGCCCCCCTCCACCATAATCCTCAATAATATTGTAGCGGTGCTTAGGCGAAGCCCTGCGACGGTAGAACATCAAGATCGTCACCACGCCGTCATGCTGACGAAACTCATCCCTGACACTTTGCTGGATCGAAGTCTGGGGATCGTCATCGAGTTGAACGTGTGCTAGAACTCGGAGGTGCCGTAGTTTCGGTGCTTGATCGGTCGGGCCGTGAAGACGTACGACTACATCAACCGCGTTGTCATAACGCTTCCGCTATCGGTCTACGAGGGTACGTAGACAACACTCTCCCCTCTTGTTGCTATGCATCACCATGATCTTGCGTGTGCGTAGGAATTTTTTTGAAATTACTACGTTCCCCAAACAGTGGCATCCGAGCCTAGGTTTTATGTGTTGATGTTATATGCACGAGTAGAACACAAGTGAGTTGTGGGCGATATAAGTCATACTGCTTACCAGCATGTCATACTTTGGTTCGGCGGTATTGTTGGATGAAGCGGCCCGGACCGACATTACGCGTACGCTTACGCGAGACTGGTTCTACCGACGTGCTTTGCACACAGGTGGCTGGCGGGTGTCAGTTTCTCCAACTTTAGTTGAACCGAGTGTGGCTCCGCCCGGTCCTTGCGAAGGTTAAAACAGCACCAACTTGACAAACTATCGTTGTGGTTTTGATGCGTAGGTAAGATTGGTTCTTACTTAAGCCCGTAGCAGCCACGTAAAACTTGCAACAAACAAAGTAGAGGACGTCTAACTTGTTTTTGCAGGGCATGTTGTGATGTGATATGGTCAAGGCATGATGCTAAATTTTATTGTATGAGATGATCATGTTTTGTAACCGAGTTATCGGCAACTGGCAGGAGCCATATGCTTGTCACTTTATTGTATGCAATGCAATCGCCTTGTAATGCTTTACTTTATCACTAAGCGGTAGCGATAGTCGTAGAAGCATAAGTTTGGCGAGACGACAACGATGCTACGGTGGAGATCAAGGTGTCGCACCGGTGACGATGGTGATCATGACGATGCTTCGGAGATGGAGATCACAAGCACAAGATGATGATGGCCATATCATATCACTTATATTGATTGCATGTGATGTTTATCTTTTATGCATCTTATCTTGCTTTGTTTGATGGTAGCATTATAAGATGATCTCTCACTAAATTTCAAGATAGAAGTGTTCTCCCTGAGTATGCACCATTGCCAAAGTTCATCGTGCCCAGACACCACGTGATGATCGGGTGTGATAAGCTCTACGTCCATCTACAACGGGTGCAAGCTAGTTTTGCACACGCAGAATACTCAGGTTAAACTTGACGAGCCTAGCATATGCAGATATGGCCTCGGAACAGTGAGACCGAAAGGTCGAGCGTGAATCATATAGTAGATATGATCAACATAGTGATGATCGGTTATGGTTTAGTTGATTTGGATCACGTGATCACTTAGAAGATTAGAGGGATGTATTTCTAAGTGGGAGTTCTTAAGTAATATGATTAATTTAACTTAAATTTATCATGAACTTAGTACCTGATAGTATCTTGCTTGTTTAAGTTTGATTGTAGATAGATGTCCCGTGCTGTTGTTCTGTTGAATTTTAATGCGTTCCTTGAGAAAGCAAAGTTGAAAGATGATGGTAGCAATTACACGGACTGGGTCCGTAACTTGAGGATTATCCTCATTGCTGCACAGAAGAGTTACGTCCTGGAAGCACCGCTAGGTGCCAGGCCTGCTGCTGATGCAACTGACGACGTTAAGAACGTCTGGCAGAGCAAAGCTGATGACTACTCGATAGTTCAATGTGCCATGCTTTACGGCTTAGAATCTGGTCTTCAACGACGTTTTGAACGTCATGGAGCATATGCGATGTTCCAGGAGTTGAAGTTAATATTTGAAGCCAATGCCCGAATTGAGAGATATGAAGTCTCCAATAAGTTCTATAGCTGCAAGATGGAGGAGAACAGTTCTGTCAGTGAGCATATACTCAAAATGTCTGGGTATAATAATCACTTGATTCAACTGGGAGTTAATCTTCCGGATGATTGTGTCATTGACAGAATTCTCCAATCACTCCCACCTAGCTACAAGAGCTTCGTGATGAACTATAATATGCAAGGGATGGATAAGACAATTCCCGAGCTCTTCGCAATGCTAAAAGCTGCGGAGGTAGAAATCAAGAAGGAGCATCAAGTGTTGATGGTTAACAAGACCACTAGTTTCAAGAAAAAGGGCAAAGGGAAGAAAAGGGGGAACTTCAAGAAGAACAACAAGCAAGTTGCTGCTCAGGAGAAGAAACCCAAATCTGGACCTAAGCCTAAAACTGAGTGCTTCTACTGCAAGCAGACTGGTCACTGGAAGCGGAACTGCCCCAAGTATTTGGCGGATAAGAAGGATGGCAAGGTGAACAAAGGTATATGTGATATACTGTTATTGATGTGTACCTTACTAGAGCTCGCAGTAGCACCTGGGTATTTGATACTGGTTTTGTTGCTAATATTTGCAACTCAAAACAGGGACTACGGATTAAGTGAACACTGGCAAAGGACGAGGTGACGATGCACGTGGGAAATGGTTCCAAAGTCGATGTGATCGCAGTCGGCACGCTACCTCTACATCTACCTTCGGGATTAGTTTTAGACCTAAATAATTGTTATTTGGTGCCAGCGTTGAGCATGAACATTATATATGCATCTTGTTTGATGCGAGACGGTTATTCATTTAAATCAGAGAATAATGGTTGTTCTATTTATATGAGTAATATCTTTTATGGTCATGCACCCTTGAAGAGTGGTCTATTTTTGATGAATCTCGAAAGTAGTGATACACATATTCATAATCTTGAAACCAAAGGATGCAGAGTTGGTAATGATAGTGCAACTTATTTGTGGCACTGTCGTTTAGGTCATATCGGTGTAAAGCGCATGAAGAAACTCCATACTGATGGACTTTTGGAACCACTTGATTATGAATCACTTGGTACTTGCGAACCGTGCCTCGTGGGCAAGATAACTAAAATGTCGTTCTCCCGTACTATGGAGAGAGCAACAGATTTATTAGAAATCATACATACAGATGTATGTGGTCCAATGAATGTTGAAGCTCGTGGCGGATATCGTTATTTTCTCACTTTCACAAATGATTTAAGCAGATATGGGTATATCTACTTAAGGAAACATAAGTCTAAAACATTCAAAAAGTTCAAAGAATTTCAGAGTGAAGTTGAAAATCATCATAACAAGAAAATAAAGTTTCTACGATCTGATCGTGGAGGAGAATATTTGAGTTACGAGTTTGGTCTACATTTGAAACAATGTGGAATAGTTTCGCAACTCATGCCACCCGAAACACCACAGCGTAATGGTGTGTCCAAACGTCGTAATCATACTTTACTTGATATGGTGCGATCTATGATGTCTCTTACAGATTTACTGCTATCGTTTTGGGGTTATGCTTTAGAGACGGCCGCATTCACGTTAAATAGGGCACCATCAAAATCCGTTGAGACGACGCCTTATGAACTATGGTTTAGCAAGAAACCAAAGTTGTCGTTTCTGAAAGTTTGGGGCTGCGATACTTATGTGAAAAAACTTCAACCTGATAAGCTCAAACCCAAATCGGAGAAATGTGTCTTCATAGGATACCCAAAAGAGACTGTTGGGTACACCTTCTATCACAGATCCGAAGGCAAAACTTTTGTTGCTAAGAATGGATCCTTTCTAGAGAAGGAGTTTCTCTCGAAAGAAGTGAGTGGGAGGAAAGTAGAACTTGATGAGGTAACTGTACCTGCTCCCTTATTGGAAAGTAGTACATCGCAGAAACCGGTTTCTGTGACACCTACACCAATTAGTGAGGAAGCTAATGATAATGATCATGAAACTTCAGAACAAGTCACTACTAAACCTTGTAGATCAACCAGAGTAAGATCCACACCAGAGTGGTATGGTAATCCTGTTCTGGAAGTCATGTTACTAGATCATGGCGAACCTACGAACTATGAAGAAGCGATGGTGAGCCCAGATTCCGCAAAATGGCTTGAAGCCATGAAATCTGAGATGGGATCCATGTATGAGAACAAAGTATGGACTTTGGTTGACTTGCCCAATGATCGGCAAGAAATTGAGAATAAATGGATCTTCAAGAAGAAGACTGACGCTGACGGTAATGTTACTGTCTACAAAGCTCGACTTGTTGCAAAAAGGTTTTCGACAAGGTCAATATGTTGACTACAATGAGAGCTTCTCACTCATATATATGCTTAAGTCTGTCCGAATCATGTTAGCAATTGCCGCATTTTATGAAATCTGGCAAATGGATAAACAAAGCTGCATTCCTTAATGGATTTCTTAAAGAAGAGTTGTATATGATGCAACCAGAAGGTTTTGTCAATCCTAAAAGTGTTAACAAAATATGCAAGCTCCAGCGGTCCATCTGTGGACTGGTGCAAGCATCTCGGAGTTGGAATATGCGCTTTGATGAGATGATCAAAGTATATAGTTTTATACAGACTTGTGGTGAAGCCTGTATTTACAAGAAAGTGAGTGGGAGCACTACAACATTTCTGACAAGTATATGTGAATGACATATTGTTGATCGGAAATAATGTAGAATTATTCTGCAAAGCATAAAGGAGTGTTTGAAAGAAGTTTTTCAAAGAAAGACCTCGGCGAAGCTGCTTACATATTAAGCATCAAGATCTATAGAGATAGATCAAGACGCTTGATAAGTTTTTTCAATGAGTACATACCTTGACAATATTTTGAAGTAGTTCAAAATGGAACAGTCAAAGAAAAGAGTTCTTGGCTGTGTTACAAGGTGTGAAATTGAGTAAGACTCAAAGCCCGACCACGGCAGAAGATAGAAAGAGAATGAAAGTCATCCCCTATGCCTCAGCCATAGGTTCTGTAAAGTATGCCATGCTGTGTACCAGATCTATTGTATACCCTACACTGTGTTAAGCAAGGGAGTACAATAGTGATTTAAGAGTAGATCACTGGACAGCGGTCAAAATTATCCTTAGTGGAACAAGGAAATATTTCTTGATTATGGAGGTGACATAAGGTTCGTCGTAAAAGTTACGTCGATGCAAGTTTTGACACAAATCTGGATGACTCTAAGTCTCGATCTAGATACATATTGAAAGTGGGAGCAATTAGCTAGAGTAGCTCTGTGCAGACCATTGTAGACATAGAATTCGCAAAATACTTACGGATCTGTATGTGATAGACCCGTTGACTAAAATTATCTCACAAGCAAAACATGATCACACCTTAGTACTCTTTGGGTGTTAATCACATAAGCGATGTGAACTAGATTACTAACTCTAGTAAACCCTTTGGGTGTAGGTCACATGACGATGTGAACTATGGGTGTTAATCACATGGTGATGTGAACTATTAGTGTTGAATCACATGGCGATGTGAACTAGATTATTGACTCTAGTGCAAGTGGGAGACTGAAGGAAATATGCCCTAGAGGCAATAATAAAGTTATTATTTATTTCCTTATATCATGATAAATGTTTATTATTCATGCTAGAATTGTATTAACCGGAAACATAATACATGTGTGAATACATAGACAAACAGAGTTTCACTAGTGTGCCTCTACTTGACTAGCTCGTTAATCGAAGATGGTTATGTTTCCTGACCATGAACAAAAGAGTTGTTATTTGATTAACGGGATCACATCATTAGGAGAATGATGTGATTGACATGACCCATTCCATTAGCTTAGCACCCGATCGTTTAGTATGTTGCAATTTCTTTCTTCATGACTTATACATGTTCCTATGACTATGAGATTATGCAACTCCCGTTTGCCGGGGGAACACTTTATGTGCTACCAAACATCACAACATAACTGGGTGATTATAAAGGAGCTCTACAGGTGTCTCCGAAGGTACATGTTGGGTTGGCGTATTTCGAGATTAGGATTTGTCACTCCGATTGTCGGAGAGGTATCTCTAGGCCCACTCGGTAATGCACATCACATAAGCCTTGCAAGCATTGCAACTAATGAGTTAGTTGTGAGATGATGTATTACGGAACGAGTAAAGAGACTTGCCGGTAATGAGATTGAACTAGGTATTAAGATACCGACGATCGAATCTCGGGCAAGTAACATACCGATGACAAAGGGAACAACGTATGTTGTTATGCGGTCTGACCGATAAAGATCTTCGTAGAATATGTGGGAGCCAATATGAGCATCCAGGTTCCGCTATTGGTTATTGACTGGAGACATGTCTTGGTCATGTCTACATTGTTCTCAAACCCGTAGGGTCCGCACGCTTAACGTTACGAAGAGAGTTTCATTATGAGTTTATATATTTTGATGTACCGAAGTTTGTTCGGAGTTCCCGATGTGATCACGGACATGACGAGGAGTCTCAAAATGGTCGAGACATAAAGATCGATATATTGGACGGCTATATTCGGACACCGGAAGTGTTCCGGGTGATTTCGAAGAAAACCGGAGTGTCGGAGGGTTACCGGAACCGCCCCGGGAGAAGTATGGGCCTAATGGGCCTTAGTGGAGAGAGAGAGGGATGGCCAGGGTGGGCCGCGCGCCCCTCCCCCTCTGGTCCGAATTGGACTAGGAGAGGGGGGCGGCGCCCCCCCCCCTTTCCTTCTCCCTCTCCCCCTTCCTTTCCCCCTCCTAGTAGGAGTAGGAAAGAGGGGAGTCCTACTCCTACTAGGAGGAGGACTCCTCCTCCTGGCGCGCCCTGCTAGGGCTGGCCGGCCTCCCCCCTTGCTCCTTTATATACGGGGGCAGGGGGGCACCTCTAGACACACAAGTTGATCTTCGTGATCGTTCTCTTAGCCGTGTGCGGTGCCCCCCTCCACCATAATCCTCGATAATATTCTAGTGGTGCTTAGGCGAAGCCCTGCGACGGTAGAACATCAAGACCGTCACCACGCCATCGTGCTGACGAAACTCATCCCCGACACTTTGCTGGATCGGAGTCCGGGGATCGTCATCGAGCTGAACGTGTGCTAGAACTCGGAGGTGACGTAGTTTCGGTGCTTGATCGGTCGGGCCGTGAAGACGTACGACTACATCAACCGCGTTGTCATAACGCTTCCGCTATCGGTCTACGAGGGTACGTAGACAACACTCTCCCCTCTTGTTGCTATGCATCACCATGATCTTGCGTGTGCGTAGGAATTTTTTTGAAATTACTACGTTCCCCAACACTTCACCACAATTTTAAGATTCACGAACTTCAAGCAAAACTTCATAGAGATAATCCAGTGCACTCAACTCACTAGCAATTGGTTCATCGTAATTGGATCTTTTAAAAGGATTAGCAAGAGGATGAGGATCCATCTTAATTTTTCTTATTTATTTTTCTGTTTTTGAGTGTTGACATGAAGGCAAAACAAGCAAACGAGCAAACAAGCAAAAAGGCAAACAAAAAATATTTTTGTATTTTTTAAAACTTTTTAGAAGTGGGGGAGATAAAAACGAGAGGCAAATGGCAAATAAAGTAAATGCAAGGAGATGAAAGTTTATGCTAGGTACTTGATAGATGTTGATCATGTCTCCCCGGCAACGGCGCCAGAAATTTTTCCTGTGCGTTGGGATTTCCTCGAAGAGGAGAGGATCATGTAGTACAGTAGAGATAAGTATTCCCTCAGTTATGAAACCAAGGTTATCTATCTAGTAGGAGAACGAAGCAACACTATGTAAACAACACCTACACACAAACAACAAATACTTGCAACCCAACACGTAGAGGGGTTGTCAATCCCTCAACGGTTATGGACAGGATTAAATTGTATAAGTTTTGATAGATAGATAGATAGATATGACAAAAATATAAAATAAAATAAATAAAGGAAAATTGCAGCAAGGTATTTTTAGTTTTAATATATGCTAAAAGATATACCCGATGGCCATAGTTTTCACTAGAGGCTTCTCTCGAGAAAATAGCATATGGTGGGTAAACAAATTACCGTTGGAAAATTGATAGAAAAACAAATAATTATGACAATATCCAAGGTAATGATCATACATAGGCATCATGTCTGAGATTAGTAGACCGAAATGATTCTACATCTACTACTATTTTTACTCCGCATATTGACCACTATCCAGCATGCATCTAATGTATTAGATTCATGGAAAAACAAAGTAATGCTTTAAGCAAGATGACATGATGTAGACAAGATAAACACGTATGAATAAAACCCATCTTTTTATCCTTAATAGCAACGATACGTACCTGTCACGTCCCTTTTTGTCACTGAGATTGAACACCGCAAGATAGAACCCATTACAAAGCACCTCTTCCCATGGAAAGATAAATCAATCCGTTGGCCAAACCAAACCAATAAATCGGAGAAGAAATATGAAGCTATATTAAGCATGCATAAAAGAGTTCAGAGAAAACCCAAATAATATTCATGGATAGATTTGATCATAAACTCACAATTCATCGGATCCCAACAAACACACCGCAAAAAGTCATTACATCAAATAGATCTCCAAGAACACCAAGGAGAACATTGTATTGAAGATAAAAAAAGAGAGAACAAACCATCTAGCTACTAACTATGGAGCCGTAGGTCTATGGTAAACTACTCACACATCATCGAAGGGGCAAGAAGGTTGACGAAGAACCCCTCCATGACTGATTCCCTCTCCGGCAGAGTGTCAGAAAGTTCCCCAGATGGGATCTCCCAAGAACAGAGGCTTGCGGCAGCGAAAAAAGTATTTCGTGGACTCCTTGATGTCAGGGGAATATTTGAGTCTTTATAGAGGTGGAATTAGGGTTTGATATGCCCACAAGCCTGGGGCCCGCGCCACCCCCTGGGGCACGCCCCTAGGGTTTGTCGCTCCCTCGTGGCTCCTCTGGCCTTCTCCCGAACCTTCTAGGGTCTCTTCTAGTCTAGAAAAAATTAATCCAAAGATTTTTCTCTGTTTGGACTTCATTTGATATTGATTTTCTGAAAAGCCAAAAACATGCAAAAAACAATAACTGGTACTGGGCACTAAGTTAATAGGCTAGTCCCAAAAAATAATATAAAGTTGCTTGTAAATGTATATAAAACATCCAAGATTATACTATAATAGTATGGAACAATAAAAAATTATAGATACGTTGGATACGTATTAGGGGGTCCCGAGCTGGTGATTTGAGCAAGGTGGTAATAGGAAGAATAGGGACACAATATTTACCTAGGTTTGGGCCCTCTCAAAGAGGTAAAACCCTACGTCCTGCTCTTATTATATTGACTGTGGATGGGGTACAAAGTACATTATGATCTACCTTGAGATCGTACATATGAGTTCTAAGCTTATATTG
The DNA here is from genome assembly GCA_032464435.1 of Aegilops umbellulata. Taxonomy (NCBI): domain Eukaryota; kingdom Viridiplantae; phylum Streptophyta; class Magnoliopsida; order Poales; family Poaceae; genus Aegilops; species Aegilops umbellulata. The sequence goes on along the minus strand of CP136054.1, from coordinate 117,238,066 downwards.
GCACCGAGGGTATCTAGGGTTTACACATGGTAGGTTACAACATAAGGATAATCATGTCGATCATTCAAATGCCTTAAAGTATACGCCAGGTCTCCGGAGATCTCCATCTTGATCACGCCGACGGTCGGGGCCTACGGGGCCCATTCTTCAATTACTTGTGGTTCCTTGGTCCGGACCATGAATGGTGGACTGGCGTGGTGTGCACCCCCTAATCCAGGACACCGTCAGTGGTGCCATACTTGCATGCATGGTACGCAAATTAGCAAACCTCAACCAAAAGAACGACGATAAAAAAACTACACGCCTCCACTCGAGCCTTTGCATTTCGAATTAAAATATCTGGCGGCCTGAATTCCAGCCCTACCAAATTTCCCTTATGTCCCCGGTCCATAATAACTAGCACCCCTTAATAATAGATTGATACTTTAGTAACTCCCGCGCCCTACCTACCATGCCCAACACGTTCAAGTCCCTCGATCGCCGCTACCCAAGGTCACCTGTCAACTCCTTGCCTAGTACACTAGGGTGTCTTTTATTACAATGATAAGTATAGAATAGAGCTTCGTTGGTTTACGCTATTGCGCGATTCCTTTTAAATTTTAGAAAATCCAAAAGTCGTATGAAATTCATGAAACTGGGCACGGTCTCATGATATGGCACAAATAGGCCATGGTATTTTTTTGTCCAATTTGAGACAAGCATCTTATGAAAAGTTGCACACATCAACTCCATCAACAACTAACATATGTATTTTGGAACAAATAATTGTCACGTTAATGCAAACTATTTCACTATTCAAATAGTAGTCGTTAGACCAACATGCCGTCACGCGTCCCGCTTCTCATAGGCAGGCGCCGTTCAATCAGCCATGTGAGTTGATGAGAGGCGTGTGAGCAGGTCGCTACGTAGACTCACCGGGAGACGAGCCTTTTGACCTCCCTCCGCCGCCCATCTTCATCCCAACATGCCCACTTTTAATGGCGCCTGAGCCGCAGTTTAAATCACCGCCGCACTCCTCGCTCTCGCTTCATTATTCTCCCCGCCTCTTCAATTCGCCTGTTGTCTGCCTCCAATCAGCCTGACCTCGCCATACACTATAGCGACCCAACCTCAGATGGTCAAGTCTCTGTGCTCCGGTGTCATCCCTGCACTACAAGAAATATGTCAACTTGTGACCACCACTATTGGTCACTGAAAGGTCACAAATTTCCATTTACGACCTTTTTGTGACCAAAAACAGAAGGTCAAAAGCTGGCGGTCGTAAACTGACTATAGCGACCTTTCTTCTGGAATGGTCAAAGACGTTTATGACCAAAATATTCCTACTGTGGCGTTTTGGTCACTAGCAACCTCCCCCAGGCCACGTAGGCATCCAGCGTGGCAAGCTGATGTGGCACAAGATTCAGCCCGGTCCAATTCGATTTTCTACATGGGCCGAGCTCAACAATTCAGCCTATTTGTGTTTTTTTTGTCTGTCAATTTTTGGTTGGGTTCATGGGCCAAGCCCAATATTGCGGCCTTTTTATTGTTGGGTTGTGGCCCTTTTAACAGCAGGTTTTCTTTTGATCTTTGTTTGGGCCATTATATTTTAGAGCTGGTCCCACCAATCAAATGGGTGCCACTTGTCATCATCTCACACATTGGGCCCACTTGACAGAAATTTCAAAATTGCTCAAATTATTTTCATAAATGGGTCCCACAAGTCAGGTATCCATTCCACAAACCAGATTCAATGCCAATATATTTTTCATTACAGAAATGCATTTCAGGTAAACAATATTATTCTAAGAATATGTACATAACTCCCAGCATTTGAATAACAATTAGCAAGGACATATACATCAAATTCTCAGCAAAATCAGCAGTACATCCAAATTCCAAGGGCAACATTACAACAAAGTCCTGCATCTCCCAACAAATTCCAAGGAGCATCAGGGATAAGAGAGCATGCATGAAGGCCTGCATGCCTTGCTTCTTCCAACTTCGTCCTAGAGCTCACGTCAAAACATGAATGAAGGCAATCATATGCATGTTATAAAACAAAATGGTTATGAACAAAATGTATGAACTGAAAGGAGCAAGCTATTTTGTATTTGAGAAACTGAAAAATGCACAAACAATTTTTCAGAAGATAACTGAACTTTTGTGCATGCATTTAGACAGGAAAACAAGGGCTTGTAGTATACACATTAATTAGAACAGGATCGCAAGACACAAATATAAGCTAGAATTGACAAGTACACATTAATTTTAACATAGCATCACTAGCTCTCTTGTTGTCTGCATATTAAACGATATGAAAAAATGCTCAGGAGTGGGATTTTTGTTGGAAGGGACTTACGGTGGCCACCAACTTGTTCTTGGGGTTCTTCTGCTTGAACTCCACATGGAACTCGCCCCTGACAATAACCAACCAACAAACAGCAAGTTTAGAACAACGGCCCCCCGGAAACCACGGGGAAACAGGAAGGTGGTAAACATAAGGGCAGGTGAAACTAATAATTAACATCACAGGAGAGAAAACATAGATTGACTATATAATAACAGTATATTCCTTAGCAAAAGATGCCGCTAGGACCTATACATATTGACTGAACAGTATATTCCAACACAAACACATGACAAAAAAATCCTCTTCAATTTAACATGAGATATATAATACGTAAGTCACATCTAGCAACCTGTCTAGACTCTGGACATTATTACATAGAGCATCCTCTTCAAATTCCAATCTTTCTCTTCTTCACATATACTCTGTACAACATAATAGACAAGCCAAGCAAAATCTTCTAACTTAGTGGTAACAAGTGTACATATTTCAACTTTGAATGCCTTCAGATTAATTAGCAACTACCCAGACGCAAGGAGAGGAGGAGAGCATACCTTGGTTGCCGTCAATAGCCCAGCCGGGTCCTATGTTCTACAAATCTGCAGCTTGTCGCTGAGCTCCACTAGTCAGCCATGGCACTCAGGAACCAGCTTCTGCTTCAGCCCCAGGCTGCAACAAACGCACACACGATGATTTTGTGAATGCCATGTGAATGTTATGGAATCCAAATAAAAGTCTAATAATGTACCCCTAAAATACATCTGGAACTGAAGTAAAAAGGCAAGCGGTTTGTCGAGATGCGCCCACCATCTGATGAAGTTGATACTGCCGATGCCGTCGTCGAGCGTGATTATCCTGCAGAACTTGTACACATTTCTGAACCTGCACAAAAGTAGGTTCCATCATGAGTTATGCACTGAAGAACATTACAAAAGCTAACGGGTTACAGTTACTGAAAGGAAAACTGGGTGTAAGGTAAGCTATTTAGCTTGATTGACTAGCACTACTAAAATATTTACATCATCAAGCTTTTCTTAAAATGCCCTGGGGTGCCTAACATGACCATAAAAAGAGGTAGCTAGCAAGAACTGACAGCCTTAAAACATGGATCAAGCAATCACATCAAGCCAGTTAAATAGCCGTTGCCTGTTTTGAACCTTATCACAACTTGACCTCTTGCAGTACTAGCAGTTATAGAGTTATAATTGTTGGTAGATTAACAATTGGCCAATCACGCTAAGAGAACCAAAAATAATATGCAAGTATGATATCTTAGTAGCTAATCAGTGTGTGACTAAGTAGATGAGGTGCTACTTGCAGTTACAACTAGAGGGAGTACCCATGGTAACACTTTTAATCCCAAATAAATAATCATTTACCTTTGATATGGACAAAATGTTGCATAAAGGGCACAGGTATAGGTGAGAAGAGAAGTTGACAAATCTACAGCTAGTCTCAAAGTTGCACGGCTGACAAATAACTTAATCTTGGATTACTATTCCAGTGCCAACATATTTTTCATGATACGGTGGCAACCGACGACCACAGGTGGCATTACATAGCATGTGTAACATGAAATTTCGAGTTAATAGGTACTGTATTAGGTAGTATTAACCCTCACAAGCAGCTTGTTTTAGCTATATATATGCATTGGATCTAGATAGCGACCGAACTATGCGGGTCAGATACAACAAGTTTATCAATAGTTAGTTTGACAGAAGTGGGAGACACTCGCAGCTAGAACAATTCTCCTGTGTTTTGCTGCAAGCAGTTAGTTAACAGCAGGAGCCATGAGCCCCCAACTAATGACACAGAGATCTCACTAGTAGGCGGAAATGAACCATGGAATCCCCGTATCGGTCTGAATCCTTGGCCCAGATGTGTCAGCAGAGTAGTGCAATCTACTACTGGTATCATATTTCAACCTCATACACCTAGAAATGGCAGGGAAGCTCCCAATCCAGCACAAGGCGCAACAGAGGACATGCACATGCCCGCCGTCGTCGCGGCAAATCAGGACGAGGCAGGCCGCAGAGGGCGGCGGGCAGACCCAGCGACCGCCGCGCGCGCGATACGCGGCGTAGTCTCGGGACCTACTACTCCTAAGCAAGCATCAACACAGCAGCAGACACAAGGCACGGATCTGGCGCAGATGGATGGATGGATGGAGAAGGAGCTGACCTCTCGGCGAAGTGTGTGGTCGAAGGAGCAGTGGGCGAGGTCCGAGGCGAGGGCGAAGGGGCCGAAGACGGAGGCTGGCCGCGCCGGGGACGCCATCAGATGCGATGCTCCGTGAACTGATGGTGGTGGCGGCGCTTGGCGCATGAGGATGAGAGGGTGGTGGTGTCGATCTGGATCGGGCAGACGTCAGCGGCGCGAGGAGGCGCGGATCCAGCTCGTTGACGGCGCGGATCCGGAAAGCCCGCTGTGGCCATGGCGGGGGACATGACCCACTTGAGGACAGGGAGGCGTGGGGATTCGGGCTCCTCGCCATCGACGACCATGGCGAGGGGGCGGCGGCGGCGGCTAGGGTTTGGCGAGCGGGTGCGGGTGCGGGAGAGAAGGGTTGGAACGGTGGGGAGTGGGGGGCGTGGGGGCTGCGTGGGTGAGGGGGTGAGAGGGCTACGGGGGTGAGAGGGTGAGGGGATGAGGTCCGCCGTTGGATCCGGGAGCATCCGACGGTGTCTGATGTATGATCCGCGTAATATGCCAATGGACCAATCAGAACGCAACAAACAATTCGACGACTTTGTGACCTTTTCAATAGGTCACGGAAAAATCATTTTCCATTTTTCAGTATTCAAAATGAGTTTTTTTTGTAAAAGACCTATCAAATATTTGTTCAAGTGATATCATACTCTACAAAAGTTTACATCTTGGATTGGTAAACACTATCGACAAAGGGATTTTTTTTCTTTGCGAAAAAGAAACATTTTCCATTTTCCGAGTGCCCAAAAGGAGTTTTTTGTAAAGGACCTACCAAATATTTGTTGCAAAATTGGACCAAATCATTTTCATAAAGTACTAGGCCATATTTAATGCACAATTGACCAAATAGTTGGGTGTAAAAAGTTTTGATCCACCTCTGGTGAAAAAGACAAATTGCCGCCGATTCAACTGGAAGCGGGTCAAATTTGAACTGCAGCTGCCTCATAGTTTGCTATTTATTTTTTCCAAAAATCATTTCTAGGTACATAAGTATCTATTTAATCAGAGAAACACCAAAAAAAATCCAAGATTCAACCACTATCTAGGAACGGTCAAGCCCGCCGTTTTGACCGCATTTTGAAACGGGCATAAAAAATTCAAAAAAAATCAAAAAATTGGAAAACCTTCGCGTTGTGTCATTATATGTGACCAAGTTTCCAGGAAAAATAATAAACTTGTAATACGGTAATTATTTTAAAAAAGTGTTCTCAGAAATGAGCTATCATGTGTGAAGATCCATGTATTTCAACCCAAACGATCAATCTTATGGCCACATTCATGGCATAGTTTGTTCAAATGATCTCATATTATGCACAAGGGTGCATCTTGGAATTCCAAACAATGTTGCCAAAGGGAGTTTTCATTTTCTTTCCACGAAAAATTCATTTTCCATTTTTCGAGTGCCCGAACTGAGGTTTTTTTGTGAAGGACCTACCATATATTTGTTGCAAAATTGTACCAAATCAATTTTCTAAAATACTAGGCCATATTTAATGCACAATTGACCAAATGGTTGTGTGTAAAAAGTTTTGATCCACCTCTGGTGAAAAAGACAAATTCCCGCCGATTCAGCTGGAAGCGGGTCAAATTTGAACTGCAACTGCCTCATAGTTTGCTATTTATTTTTTCCAAAAATCATTTCTAGGTACATAAGTATCTATTTAATCAGAGAAACACCAAAAAAATTCCAAGATTCAACCACTAGCTAGGAACGGTCAAGTCCGCCGTTTTGACCGCATTTTGAAACGGACATAAAAAATTCAAAAAAATTCAAAAAATTCAAAAACCTTCGCATTGTGTCATTATATGTGACCAAGTTTCCAGGAAAAATAATAAACTTGTAATACGGTAATTATTTTAAAAAAATGTTCTCAGAAATGAGCTATCATGTGTGAAGATTCATGTATTTCAACCCAAACGATCAATCTTATGGCCACATTCATGGCATAGTCTGTTCAAATGATCTCATATTGTGCACAAGGGTGCATCTTGGAATTCCAAACAATGTTGCCAAAGGGAGTTTTTATTTTCTTTCCACGAAAAATTCATTTTCCATTTTCCGAGTGCCCGAACTAAGGTTTTTTTGTGAAGGACCTACCATATATTTGTTGCAAAATTGTACCAAATCAATTTTCTAAAATACTAGGACATATTTAATGCACAATTGACCAAATGGTTGGGTGTAAAAAGTTTTGATCCACCTCTGGTGAAAAAGACAAATTCCCGCCGATTCAGTTGGAAGCGGGTCAAATTTGAACTGCAACTGCCTCATAGTTTGCTATTTATTTTATCCAAAAATCATTTCTAGGTACATAAGTATCTATTTAATCAGAGAAACACCAAAAAAATCCAAGATTCAACCACTAGCTAGGAACGGTCAAGTCCGCCGTTTTGACCGCATTTTGAAACGGACATAGAAAATTCAAAAAAAAACAAAAAATTGGAAAACCTTTGCATTGTGTCATTATATGTGACCAAGTTTCCAGGAAAAATAATACATTTGTAATATGGTAATTATTTTAAAAAAGTGTTCTCAGAAATGAGCTATCATGTGTGAAGATTCATGTATTTCAACCCAAAGGATCAATCTTATGGCCACATTCATGGCATAGTCTGTTCAAATGATCTCATATTGTGCACAAGGGTGCATCTTGGAATTCCAAACAATGTTGCCAAAGGGAGTTTTCTTTTCTTTGCACGAAAAATTCATTTTCCATTTTTCGAGTGCCCGAAATGAGGTTTTTTTGTGAAGGACCTACCATATATTTGTTGCAAAATTGTACCAAATCAATTTTCTAAAATACTAGGCCATATTTAATGCACAATTGACCAAATGGTTGGGTGTAAAAAGTTTTGATCCACCTCTGGTGAAAAAGACAAACTCCCGGCGATTCAGTTGGAAGCGGGTCAAATTTGAACTGCAGCTGCCTCGTAGTTTGCTATTTATTTTTTCCAAAAATCATTTCTAGGTACATAAGTATCTATTTAATCAGAGAAACACCAAAAAAATCCAAGATTCAACCACTAGCTAGGAACGGTCATGCCCGCCGTTTTGACCGCATTTTGGAACGGGCATAAAAAATTAAAAAAAATCAAAAAATTGGAAAACCTTTGCATTGTGTCATTATATGTGACCAAGTTTCCAGGAAAAATAATAAACTTGTAATACGGTAATTATTTTAAAAAAGTGTTCTCAGAAATGAGCTATCATGTGTGAAGATTCATGTATTTCAACCCAAACGATCAATCTTATGGCCACATTCACGGCATAGTTTGTTCAAATGATCTCATATTGTGCACAAGGGTGCATCTTGGAATTCCAAACAATGTTGACAAAGGGAGTTTTCATTTTCTTTGGACGAAAAAACCATTTTCCATTTTCCGAGTGCCCGAAATGAGTTTTTTTGTGAAGGACCTACCATATATTTGTTGCAAAATTGTACCAAATCAATTTTATAAAATACTAGGCCATATTTAATGCACAATTGACAAAATGGTTGGGTGTCAAAAGTTTTGCTCCACCTCTGGTGAAAAAGACAAATTCCCGTCGATTCAGTTGGAAGCGGGTCAAATTTGAACTGCAGCTGCGTCATAGTTTGCTCTTTATTTTTTTCAAAAATCATTTCTAGGTAAATAAGTATCTATTTAATCAGAAATACATGGTTTGATGGAGAGACATCGAGGTTTGGACGGTGGCCGAGGGCCCCAACTCTAGAGCGCGTAAGCTCGCATGCCCGCCGCGTGGTCACCGCGTGACCGTGGCGTTTCCATGTGTTCTGGGCGGCCTAGGCATGTCTAGTGGGTTGGGCACTTCCCAGGTAGGTGCTAGGAAGAAAATCACAACATAAGATTCTCACGAGGAGACCGATCGATGCTCAAACATGAATAAGCAGCCAAGTGTTTGATTAGCGATACGGGAAATGTACATGGCTAATGGGCGTGAGTTTTGGCTGAGGATGATCAGTTACTAAGAAGACCGTCTTCACAAATTTTCTGCTCAAAAGGAGGAGCCTAGGTGGTACTTGCTTTGCAAACCAACACACTGGACATAAATACGAATGTTGAAGCTCGGCTCAAAATAATGAATGGATTGAGCTGGCATTTGGTGGAGGATGGTTATTTGGGCATAGGAAAGCACTGTAGAAAATGGATACTATTTGGACATGCCAAAGTGGTACTTCCTTCACAAACTGTTACTCTGAACAGAATAGGAAAATGAATATTTTTGAATTATTTTTGAACTAGGCAAGGAAGGTTTTTACATATTTGACGAAGATATGACCCAAAGAATTTATGAGACTTTTTTGGGAATTTTGGGAATGACAGAAATATAGGTTGCTTCACAACCTAGGGCAAAAACTGCCACATGGACATGACACATAGGTAAAACTGATGAGGTGACGCCTAGTCATCGCAACCCACCACAATTTACAAGGCTATGACCATCTATATTGGTCGTTAACAACTAGAAATAAGGCAGCGGACTAGCGCTGTTTGCTTTATGACCATTTCGTGAAAGGAAATTATGACCTTTCACACCAAAATGGTCGCAATGGTTTAGGGTTTGGAGCCCCTCGAACAGCTTTTGACCAATTGGTCTCAAATGGTCATAAATCTATGACCAATTATTCCAGGGTCACTGACAGAAGGTCATAAGTTGACATATTTCTTGTAGTGCTGGATCAGTACTGCTGACACCACACAATACTTTGAAGGATTTATAGCAGAGTAGCAATCACACACTTATTACATCGATGTCTCAAAGAGAACTTATTACAATAAATATGGCTTAAGGCCATCTAATAATGATAACAACGGAAGACTTGGAAGATAAGTGAGTCCATCAACTCCAACGGCATCACTGAGTATAGAACCACGACCTAAAAGCACCTTACTCGTCGTCTAAGAAGTCTGCAACATGAAAGTTGCAGCCCGAAAACGGGTCAGCACATGGAATATGCTGGCAATGTAACACATAGAGAACAATGAATGAATAAGCCAATACTACATGCATATATGGCGGGTGGAAAAGCTCTATGGTTACAGTTTTGCGTAAAGCCAGTTTTTTTCCTACTGCAAAGGAATAAACTTATTTAACTATCATGGTGGTTGGAACATCGAGAATGGTTGACAGCATTCCGATCCCAATTAAGTGAACAATTATAAACCCAACAATATTAATTAAAGTAACAAGATGAGATTCACATGATATTCAGGTACTAGATACTCAAGATGTCCATAACCGGGGACACGGCTAATCATGATTAGTTTGTACACTCTGCAGAGGTTTGCGCACTTTTCCCCACAAGACTCGATCGCCTCCGTTGGTTTCTCGCACTACATGGTGTTTGAGAGACGGATGACCGAGACATAGTCTTTCAGAAGCACTCACACCTTACGTTTGTGATAGACCGTACCAACCTACATCACCTACATCTGCTAGTCTACCACTGTAAGAGTTCACACGACTTAGTCAGCTATGCCAGAGCCCATAATGGCTTGTGGCTGCACACGGAAGTTACTAGCATGAATGATCTTATGATCCCTTTGAGCCTGGGTGGCGGTCCAAAAAAACAGGCAAGTCCTGATAGAAACCAGGTGCCTCAATCCACCCAGATGTGTATTTAAGTTGCCACCTTAAGTAAACCATTAAAATTAACAAACTCACATCTGTCATGGATATCACTCACCCAATCCACGTCTACTAGCATAGCATGGCATAATAAGCAAACGTAGAGTAACTCCCAAAGGTTTCATAAGTAAAATAGGTGATAGGTACTACCTCATCTACTTCCCAACCCACAATTTAATTAGATCCTAATCATGCAGTGTTTAAGGATTGATCTAATGCAATAAAACTGGGTAGTAGAAAAGGTATGATCAAAGTGTTACTTGCCTTGCTGAGGATCCGCGAAACCTAGAGCTTCGAAATAACAGGCGGCGCACTCTGGGTGATCTATCGCAGACAAACAACAAGCATACAATAAGTACTCATCTAATGCACGGGTAAAACTCGAACAAAAGATCGAACCAGAAAGTTCAACTTAGGAACTCCGGTTGCAAAAGAAAACGAAAAAGAACGGAAAACAAACGGCGGAAGAAAACAACTCGGTTCTAGCAAAGTGAAACTAGGTCAAATCTTACCATAGCAAAACTTTGTTTAAGTTGATTATTCGGAACGGCGGTTTCGAAACGAAACTCCAGGCGCTTGAATCACCTGATTCCGATAAACGAGCGAGAAAATAAACTAGAACGAAGATCGGATCTGAGATCGCGATCGCGGAATAAATCCGACGAGAAAAAAAAAGAAGAACGGTTGAACGAACGGACGTTCGTTAACCTAGAAGAATCCGGTGATCATGTTCGTTAGAACGAACGGTCCGGCGAACGGTCTCGAGGCAACTAAACCGGAAAAGAAAACGAATCCGATCTAGGGTTTCGGAAAAGAAAACCGAACGAAAAACCGATCTAGAGAACGAATCGGAAGAGAAGAAAAGAATCAGAACGGTTTATAAGAAAAACCGAACCAAGGGAAGAAAAAGAGACGCGGCGCGGCTACCTCGGCGAGGTTCCGGCGAGGGGCTCCGGCGAACGGCGGCGTTGGGCAGCGGCGGCGGCGGTGTAGGGCGGCGGCGGCGCGGCACTAGGGCGGCGGCGGCGGGTGAGGGGCGCGGGTGTGAGGCGTGGTGGAGGCTTGGGCCTTTGGGTTTGATGATTTAGAGGGGGGGTGTGGGGGTATTTATATTGGGGAGGGGGGGTTTTCTTGGGGGAGGGAACAAGAAATAGAGTAGGAATAGGAAAGAAAAAGAGGAAACGGAGTAGGACTAGAGTCCTACTAGGACTCCAAAAGGGGCGGCGGTGGCGGCCTCCTGGCGCCTGGCGCGCGTGGGGCGGGCGATGGCCTGGCCGGCCGGCTGGGCCTTTGTCCCAGGGCGCGCGGGATTTTTTCTTTAATTTCGCGAGCAGAAAAACACAAAAAAAAAATATCTAACAAGCTCCAAAATTTACGAAGTAAATTTTCCCTGACTCCTAAAAATGAGTCGAACAAAAAGAACTTTTATTCGAGGCCAAAATGCAACTTTTGAAAACATGCATTTTTCCCTAATTCAAATAAATGCAAATAACTCCGAAAAATCCAAAATTTGATTTATTTATTAAATCTTTTATTTTTCCTAAATTTTGGGAAAGTCATATTATTCCCTCTCATATATTTGATATTGGAAAAATAATTGAAGATAAAATAAATAAATCAAATGATCCTCTTTTCAAAATTTGAGAAAACTCAAATATGAAAATTACGAAATCTCCAACTCTCTCCGAGGGTCCTTGAGTTGCGTGAAATTTCTAGGATCGACCAAAATGCAAGAAAATATGATATGCATGATGATCTAATGTATAACATTCCAAATTGAAAATTTGGGATGTTACAGACCTACCCCCCTTAAGATGAATCTCGTCCTCGAGATTCGGGTTGGCTAGAAAATAGGTGAGGGTGGTCCTTGAGCAATTCTTCTTCTCGCTCCCAGGTGGCTTCATCCTCTGAGTGGTGGTTCCACTGAACTTTGCAAAACTTGATAACCTTGCTGCGGGTAACTCTGTTGGCATACTCAAGAATCTTGACTGGCTTCTCTTCATACGTTAAGTCATCCTTCAACTGAATCGCTTCAAGCGGCACTGTATCTCTTAGCGGTACCTCCGCCATTTCGGCATGACACTTCTTCAGCTGAGAAACATGGAATACATCATGAACTCCTGACAGTCCTTCGGGTAATTCCAACTTATAAGCGACTTCTCCCATACGTTGCAATATCTTATACTGTCCAACGAAACGCGGTGCTAATTTTCCCTTAACTCCAAAGCGCTTAATTCCTCGAAGTGGGGATACTCGAAGATAAACTCTGTCTCCAGTTTCGTAAACTGTCTCCTTGCGCTTAGAATCTGCGTAGCTCTTCTGCCTTGATTGGGCTACCTCGAGCCTATCGCGAATCAACTTAACTTTCCGTTCAGACTCCTTGATCAGATCTGGTCCAAAGAACTGACGGTCTCCAACTTTGTCCCATGACAACGGTGTCCTGCACCTCCTTCCGTATAAAGCTTTGAAAGGTGCCATCTTCAAACTGGTTTGGTAACTGTTGTTATAAGAAAACTCCGCATATGGCAAGTTATCGTCCCAACTAGATCCATAATCTAGTGCACAGGCTCTCAGCATATCTTCCAAAATCTGATTGACTCTCTCAGTCTGTCCATCCGTCTGTGGGTGAAAAGCTGTGCTGAACTCTAGTCTTGTTCCCAAAGTTTCATGCAACTGATTCCAAAACTTTGAGGTGAATTGGGTTCCTCTATCTGATACGATACTCCTCGGAACTCCATGCAAACAAATGATCCTGGTCATGTATATCTTTGCCAACTTAGCACTGGTGTTAGTGGTCTTAACTGGGATGAAATGTGCTACCTTCGTCAAACGATCAACTACTACCCATATCGAGTCATAGCCTGCCTTCGTCCTGGGTAATCCTGTGATGAAATCCATGCCTATCTTATCCCACTTCCATTCAGGTATCGGCAATGGTTGTAACAATCCGGCTGGCTTCTGATGTTCTGCCTTCACTCTATGACACACATCACAAACTGCTACGTATGCTGCAATATCCTTCTTCATTCCGGTCCACCAGAATGTTTCCTTCAAATCCAAATACATCTTGGTATTTCCTGGGTGGATCGAATAGGGTGAATCATGTGCCTCTTGCAGAATCAACTTCCTGATCTCCGGGTTATTGGGCACATAAACACGGTCCTCAAACCATAGGGTATCGTGCTCATCCTCACGAAATCCCCTTGCTTTTCCTTCACTCATTTTCTTCTTTATATCTGCAATCTCCTTGTCAGATTTCTGAGCTTCTCTGATTTTATCCGTCAATGTTGATTGAATCTCCAATGCTGCTACATAGCCTCTCGGAACTATTTCCAAACATAGCTCATGAAGATCCTCGGCTAACTCCTTTGGTATTTCGCCCATCATCAATGTATTGACATGGCTCTTACGGCTCAATGCGTCGGCTACTACATTAGCTTTTCCTGGATGGTAATACAATCTCATATCGTAATCCTTGATGAGCTCCAACCATCTCCTTTGCCTGAGGTTCAACTCCTTCTGCGTGAAAATGTACTTCAAACTCTTGTGATCCGTGTACACTTCACAATGATTTCCAATGAGGAAATGTCTCCATGTCTTCAATGCATGCACTACGGCTGCTAACTCTAAATCATGCGTAGGATAATTTAGTTCATGAGGTTTCAGTTGTCGTGAGGCATACGAAACAACTCTTCCTTCCTGCATAAGTACTGCTCCAAGTCCTCGACGTGAAGCGTCGCAATACACCTCATAATCCTTGGTCTGATCTGGCAAAATCAACACTGGTGAGGAAACCAATCGTTTCTTCAACTCCTGAAAACTAGCCTCACATTCCTCAGTCCAATTGAACTTAGTATCCTTCTTCAACAATTCAGTCATAGGCTTTGCGATCTTTGAGAAATTTTCAATGAATCTCCGGTAGTATCCTGCGAGTCCAAGAAAACTCCGGATCTCTCCAACTGTCGTGGGGGCTTCCCATTCGGTTACGGTCTCAACCTTTGTGGGGTCAACTGCTATACCTTCTCCGGATATAACGTGTCCAAGAAATCCAACTTCCTTTAACCAAAACTCACATTTGCTGAATTTGGCATATAACTGATGTTCCCTTAGTTTCTCCAGAACCAAACGCAAATGTTCCTTATGCTCTTCTTCATTCTTTGAGAAAATCAGAATGTCATCAATGAACACTACAACGAACTTATCCAAGAACTCCATAAATACCTTGTTCATCAGGTTCATGAAATAGGCAGGTGCGTTAGTCAGTCCAAATGACATAACGGTATACTCATACAATTCGTATCTCGTGGTAAAAGCTGTCTTGGGTATGTCCTGCTTTTGAATCTTCAACTGATGGTACCCTGATCGCAAATCGATCTTGGAAAACACCTTAGCTCCTTGCAAACAATCAAACAGATCATTAATCATTGGCAGTGGGTACTTGTTCTTGATGGTTACTTCATTCAATCCACGGTAATCAACAACCATCCTTAACGATCCATCCTTCTTCTCCACTAGCAGTACTGGTGATCCCCAAGGCAAAGAACTTGGGCGAATATAACCTTTATCCAATAACTCCTTGATCTGCTTCTTAATTCCCACCAAATCTTGTGCTGGCATCCTCTACAGTCTCTTCGATATTGGCCCAGTGCCTGGCAAAAGCTCAATCAAAAACTCAATGTCTCTATCTGGTGGCATGCCTGGCAATTCCTCAGGAAATGCATCAGGAAAATCCTTAACCACTGGTACTTCCTCCTGTACGACTCCTGATAAAGAATTTACTTGTGTCCTATTGGGCGCATGTCGAGATACATACTTGATTCTTCTTCCTTCGGGTGTTGTGAGCAAAATTGTCTTACTGGCACATTCAATGTTCCCTTCATACTTTGACAACCAATCCATGCCTAATATCACATCCAATCCTTGAGATTCCAATACTATTAGGTCTGAGGGAAACACATAGTTACCAATCCTTAATGGTAACCGATCACACCATCGATTAGCCATATATTCAGCTCCAGGCGAGGTTACTAACATGGGTGACCTAAGGGCTTGGGTTGGCAGGTTATACTTGTCCACAAATCCCCTTGATATGTATGAATGTGATGCACCAGTATCAAAAAGAACGAGTGCAGTAAATGACTTAACCAAAAACTTACCGATTACTGCATCAGGCTGAGCTTCAACCTCCTCCACGCTAACGTGGTTCACCTGTCCCCTGTTGAAAGGGTTTGGCTTCTTCCCAGAGCTTCCATTGCCGTTCTAGCCTTCAGGACATTCATTGGCATAATGTCCGGTCTTGGAACACTTGAAACAAGTGACTTGACTCAGATCTCTCTTGGCTGGGGTTGATGGGGCGGTACGGTTCTGGCCGTTGCCTCCTTCATTTCCATTTCCATTCTTGTGGCCATTATGGTTGTGCGAGCTACCTCCTCCATGGGTATGCTGAAACTGAACTCCCGGTTTAGGGGTAAAACGGGGCTTCTGCTGGGCTCCAGAGTTATACTTCCCTTGTCCATACTTCCTCTTGCGGTTCTCAATCTGCTGTTGCTTCCCTTCAATCATGATGGCATGATCTACCAACTCCTGGTAGTTGTTGAAACTTGCTACCATCAAATGCATGCTTAGCTCATCATTCAGTCCTTCTAGAAACTTCTCCTGCTTAGCTGCATCCGTAGCAACGTCATCTGGGGCATAACGTGCTAACTTGGTGAAGTCGTCAACGTACTGGCCAACTGTCCTTCCTCCTTGGCGTAAGTTGCGAAACTCACTCTTCTTCATGGCCATAGCTCCTGTTGACACATGGGCAGTGCGGAAAGCTTGTTGAAACTGATCCTAGGTGACAGTGTCAACTGGGTAAGTGGCTGTGAAATTCTCCGACCATGCTGCCGCGGGTCCGTCAAGCTGATGTGCGGCAAACTTCACTTTCTCAACATCTGTGCATCCTGTAGTGGTCAACTCCCTTCCTATCTTGCGGAGCCAATCGTCTGCTACTATCGGCCCGGTGCTACTGGAAAACACCGGCGGATTCATCCTAAGGGAACGGGCTAGGTGATCAACAGGTGGCGGCGGCGGAGGGTTGTTGTTGTTGTTGTTGTTGTTGTTGTTGTTGTTGTTGTTGTTGTTGTTGTTGTTGTTGTTGTTGTTGTTGTTGTTGTTGTTGTTGTTGTTGTTGTTGTTGTTGTTGTTGTTCTGCTGATTCTGGACTAACAACTGCATCAATTGGTTCTACTGCTGGATCAACTGGGTGAGCTCCCGTGGGAATCCATTGTCACGTCTCGGAGGCATCTGAGGGTTTTAGAAAAGATGCGAATTAAGAATAGAACGAGGTCTAAGAGAAAACACTACCCAAATGCACATGAGACAAATTCACACAAAATCACTTCATTTAATCAAACAAGGGCTTACAAACGGTCTAGAACTATCGCAAAAGTGCTCGAACTATAATGTTTACATGGAGGGAATAATGCTACTAATATATGGTGGTCATCTATCAATTTGAATCGGTGGAAGACTCCATGATGTCTGCTCCAGCTTCGTCTTCAAAGTCGGGTTCACTTGGATCCGAATCGGTGTCGTCGATGATGATGTAGTTGCTCGGGCATGCGACGTACTTGTCTTCATTTTTGAACGCTAGTTTCCCCTTGAGGTCTTCAATCTCCTGCTTGAGTTCAACATTGTGCCTTGCTAGAGCTACGATCTCGTCCATGTAGTCTTTGCGTGTACCCTTCAGTTCTCCTTCTAGCTCGATGATCCTTGCCTTTGCATTCTTCAACTCTATCATATCATTGCACATCTGGTTCTCTTGGCGTCGAATGTGCTGGTTTAACTCCTGGATGAAAGCTGCAATGGATCTATCCTTCTTGGTGTTGACTATCTCCCATTGTTCATCTCGGCGTCTGCAAATCTGATAGATAGTGTCCTTGAGGTCTTCTTGATAAACTTCTGCAATGCGTCCCATGGTGATATGAGCTACCATGCTCTTTCCCAGACTCCAGGTTGGTGCACTGAAAACACTATCTATGGGCTTCGTGATTGGCGCGAATGTCCTTCCCGGAACGTGAGCTTGAATCTTCCAGCGCTCCTCTTCAGGCAGAGTGGCGTTGAAGGTCCCGGTGAAGCTTGGTAGTCCAATGTTCAGGTACTTGGTGACTTCCTTCAAGTGAAATCCAAAAGGTGTGTCTTCATCCGGTTGAGCATACTTGATCTTCGCATCCGTCATCCTAAAAGAGTAGAAAAGATGAGGAGTTAGAAAATGAGAGGAGAATAGTGATCTATGGCTTTAACTTAGTGGTCGTATCCTACAGTCAGCGTGTGCTCTGATACCATCTCTGTAGCGACCCGACCTCAGATGGTCAAGTCTCTGTGCTCCGCTGTCATCCCTGGATCAGTAATGCTAACACCACACAGTACTTCGAAGGATTTATAGCAGAGTAGCAATCACACACTTATTACATCGATGTCTCAAAGAGAACTTATTACAATAAATATGGCTTAAGGCCATCTAATAATGATAACCGCGGAAGGCTTGGAAGATAAGTGAGTCCATCAACTCCAACGGCATCACTGAGTATAGAACCACGACCTAAAAGCACCTTACTCGTCGTCTAAGAAGTCTGCAACATGAAAGTTGCAGCCCGAAAACGGGTCAGCACATGGAATATGCTGGCAATGTAACACATAGAGAACAATAAATGAATAAGCCTATACTACATGCATATATGGCTGGTGGAAAATCTCTATGGTTACAGTTCTGCGTAAAGCCAGTTTTTTTCCTACTGCAAAGGAATAAACTTATTTAACTATCATGGTGGTTGAAACATCGAGAATGGTTGACAGCATTCCGATCCCAATTAAGTGAACAATTATAAACCCAACAATATTAATTAAAGTAACATGACGAGATTCACATGATATTCAGGTACTAGATACTCAAGATGTCCATAACCGGGGACACGGCTAATCATGATTAGTTTGTACACTCTGCAGAGGTTTGCGCACTTTTCCCCACAAGACTCGATCGCCTCCGTTGGTTTCTCGCACTACATGGTGTTTGAGAGACGGATGACCGAGACATAGTCTTTCAGAAGCACTCACACCTTACGTTTGTGATAGACCATACCAACCTACATCCCCTACATCTGCTAGTCTACCACTGTAAGAGTTCGCACGACTTAGTCAGCTATGCCAGAGCCCATAATGGCTTGTGGCTGCACACGGAAGTTACTAGCATGAATGATCTTATGATCCCTTTGAGCCTGGGTGGCGGTCCAAAAAAAAACAGGCAAGTCCTGATAGAAACCAGGTGCCTCAATCCACCCAGATGTGTATTTAAGTTGCCACCTTAAGTAACCATTAAAATTAATAAACTCACATCTGTCATGGATATCACTCACACAATCCACGTCTACTAGCATAGCCTGGCATAATAAGCAAACGTAGAGTAACTCCCAAAGGTTTCATAAGTAAAACAGGTGATAGGTACTACCTCATCTACTTCCCAACCCACAATTTAATTAGATCCTAGTCATGCAGTGTTTAAGGATTGAACTAATGCAATAAAACTGGGTAGTAGAAAAGGTATGATCAAAGTGTTACTTGCCTTGCTGAGGATCCGCGAAACCTAGAGCTTCGAAATAACAGGCGGCGCACTCCGGGTGATCTATCGCAGACAAACAACAAGCATACAATAAGTACTCATCTAATGCACGGGTAAAACTCGAACAAAAGATCGAACCAGAAAGTTCAACTTAAGAACTTCGGTTGCAAAAGAAAACGAAAACGAAAGGAAAACAAACGGCGGAAGAAAACAACTCGGTTCTAGCAAAGTGAAACTACGTCAAATTTTACCAGAGCAAAACTTTGTTTAAGTTGATTATTCGAAACGGCGGTTTCGAAACGAAACTCCAGGTGCTTGAATCACCTGATTCCGATAAACGAGCGAGAAAATAAACTAGAACGAAGATCGGATCTGAGATCGCGATCGCGGAATAAATCCGACGAGAAAAAAAAAGAATGGTTGAACGAACGGACGTTCGTTAACCTAGAAGAATCCGGTGATCACGTTCGTTAGAATGAACGATCCGGCGAACGGTCTCGAGGCAACAAAACCGAAAAAGAAAACGAATCCGATCTAGGGTTTCGGAAAAGAAAACCGAACGAAAAACCGATCTAGAAAATGAATCGAAAGAGAAGAAAAGAATCGGAACGGTTTATAAGAAAAACCCAACCGAGGGAAGAAAAAGAGACGCGGCGCGGCTACCTCGGCGAGGTTCCGGTGAGGGGCTCCGGCGAACGGCGGCGTTGGGCGGCGGCGGCGGCGGTGTAGGGCGGCGGCGGGTGAGGGGCGCGGGTGTGAGGCGCGGTGGAGGCTTGGGGCTTTGGGTTTGATGATTTAGAGGGGGGTGTGGGGGTATTTATATTGGGGAGGGGGGGTTTTCTTGGGGGAGGGAACAAGAAATAGAGTAAGAATAGGAAAGAAAAAGAGGAAACGGAGTAGGACTAGAGTCCTACTAGGACTCCAAAAGGGGCGGCGGCGGCCTCCTGGCGCCTGGAGCGCGCGGCGCGGGCGATGGCCTGGCCGGCCGGCTGGGCCTTTGGCCCAGGGCGCGCGGGATTTTTTTTTTAAATTCGCGAGCAGAAAAACACAGAAAAAAATATCTAAAATTTTCCCTGACTCCTAAAAATGAGTTGAACAAAAAGAACTTTTATTCGGGGCCAATATGCAACTTTTGAAAACACGCATTTTCCCTAATTCAAATAAATGCAAATAACTCTGAAAAATCCAAAATTTAATTTATTTATTAAATCTTTTATTTTTCCTAAATTTTGGGAAAGTCATATTATTCCCTCTCATATATTTGATATTGGAAAAATAATTGAAGATAAAATAAATAAATCAAATGATCCTCTTTTCAAAATTTGAGAAAACTCAAATATGAAAATTACGAAATCTCCAACTCTCTCCGAGGGTCCTTGAGTTGCGTGAAATTTCTAGGATCGACCAAAATGCAAGAAAATATGATATGTATGATGATCTAATGTATAACATTCCAAATTGAAAATTTGGGATGTTACATACACCGTACGCCATGGCGCATCACGATGGGTTGCCCCTAGTCTTCCAGTTTACTAAGGAAGACCCTGAGCCGGAGGAGTAAGAAGGACGAGTTTGACATGGCTGTGGAGTAAGTCGTCGCGTCTGTCCGCGCTGTAGAAGATATGCCCTAGAGGCAATAATAACAACTATTATTTATCTCCAAGTTCGTACTTATATTTTTCCCTGCTAAAACTGCAATGGACCTTGAGTCCGTATATCTACAAAGTCTCAGAGGAAAACTCGTATGCACCTGTGAAATAATAAATGGTAAAATATATTCATAATCATGCATCTTAGACTAGCACATACACTCATCTCTATAAATGCACGTACACTAAAAGCACATCGCACCAATGTCAAGTTTGGTACTTGAACTCTGATGAGCAAGGGATACTATTATCCTCCTAACCATCCAACCACATGTTGGTTCATATCGACAATTCGATATCACTATGATTTGTAATTGTTTCCTAGGAGGACAATACATGTGTACTATTGAGATTGGAAGTTTTCTTTTTTGTCTATGTAATAGTCTATTCGTAGGAAGTGATGTGGATGATTTAAAATGAAATTGTTAGCAATATAAATAATAGGAACCTAATAAGTGTCATATATGTGGTACGAAACAATTTCACCCTGACGTTTTTATCACAAGTTTAGTTACAAGGGGATGACAACTTTAGTTGTGAAGTATGACAACTTTTTTGTTTAGATGATAAGTTTCAACTTTTTTGGATTTTTTGATGACAACTTTAATGTAAAAAATGTCAGGCGATGTTACTTTGTGCCACACGTGTGGCACTTACCATTTGAGAAATAATAATCCCTATTTTTGTTGATAATTTTTGTAGTTGATTTAAATTGGTCTCACATAATTTCATTACAGTACATAAATTTTGAATATATATGAAACCAAATAAAATTCGTAACAAGTATTTTCTATAGTCAGTGACACGGTGGCCAAGATATGTCCGCATTTTTATTAGTGACAGATTCTTTCTAGTATCACGAACCAACCTGTGGTTGAGATGGTTAGGTGGACAGTGATATCCTCAACCCATTAGGGTTCAAATCCTGGTGCTCGCATTATTCCTGGATTTATTTCAGGATTTCCGTTGACGAGGAGGCGCCTAGGGTATGCGTGTGTGCGTTCATAGAGGTGAGTGTATGCACGTGTATGAGCGCTTGTGTCTGTACTGATGCTATGAAAAAAATTCTTTCTAGTATCTTTCCCGCAAAAAAGAAAGAAAGAAAAAGATTCTTGCTAGTATCGTCGGCGGGTTCCGCGGCTGCGTTCAGCGCTGCCATCATGTCTAGTACGCTCCCCTGGCTGGCGCCATGAGAGCGGTTGCGCCGGTGGCTCTCGTGCACAGCGCGTGCATTAGTAACGTCGCAAAGTCCTTCGTCCGTTACCGAAAAAACTGACACCCTTCAGGAAGGAATGATGGCACCCGCAGGTGTCACCGCGTCGGGGCCGAAGCCGGCAGGGGTTTCTTCCGCATTCCAACCCCAACCGTCCAACCGGACGGAACCGACCTGCCAAACCGTCGCCCACCACCATGCGCCAACGCAGTACCGCCGCCACCCACGTCGCCTCACTACGAACACCATCACGAGGCCAAGAGGACCGGAGAGAAGCTCACCACGACGGGAGCAGCAACACCGACGTCGAGCGGGAGGGAACCACCTCCACCGCCATCGTGCGGGAGGCCTGTGCCTCCGGCACCGTCGCGGTAGCCGTCCGGACACGGCAGCGGGGCATGCCGGGCCACCCCTGGCCCAGCCAGGCCCGAAGCGGGCCCGTTAAGCCCCGCTGTCCGCGATGCAGCAAGCCGGCGTCGTCGTCGCCGGCTCCTAGCCGCCCGTCGCATCTCCGCCGTCTCCCAGAAGCCACGCCAGAGACCATCCCCGCCGCCGGCCCGCCCAGGCCCAGATGGGGCCCGAAGGGCCCAGATCTGAGCCGAGCGGGCGACGCCAGATCCCGCCGCCGCACCACCCCGCCGCCAACGGCAGCGCCGCCGCCCAGCTGCTCTCCTGCATGCGCCACGGAACCCCACCACCACGCCAGACCGCCGCCGTCTAAACGCACCCCCGGAGCAGCTCCGCCCGCGCCGGAGAGCGACCGGGAGAGGAAGGGCCAGGAAGCCGCCGCCACCAACAGCCACGGGCCAAGCCGGCCGCGGGCGCCGGCGACGGCGGCGGGAAGGGAGGAGGGAGGGAGGGCCTGGAGGGAGGAGGCCTGGCGCGCGGCCGGTCGCCCGCGGGGGGGCGACGCGGTCGCGAGAGGAAAAGGAGGCTGCTTCGCCATCGGTCCGTTCCCCTCTGCGTTGTGCTACGCGGTCTCCGCTGTAGCTGCAATCTCCTCGGACGACCGCGTTGTTGGTGCAGCATCTTATCCATTCACTATGCTTCTTTTTCATTGTACCCTCGTTTGTACGAGCAGGTGCCTATCCTCTCTCTAGATTTGAGTAGGGTGGGAATGCATAGCACGGTTACCAAATTACTTGTTTGAGTATTTTATTTAGCAATTACATTGTTGAAATTTTCTATTATTTGTGAAATCGGATCTGATTTGCTAGATCTATCTAAGAAAGAAAGGTTATAGTAATTGAGAAAATGATCTTGCTTCCTCTATGGTTCTGTAACTTTAGAACCACATCTGTAATGCATTTGATATTGATTTTGTCAAATCAGTTGTGAGCCCTTACTCCGATATTTTTTGTTTACCTAATGCAGAGAAGTACCTTTGCTGACAAATAAAATATTTCAGAGAGAACAAATTAAAACAGATAAAATATTTAGTCAGATACGAATGGTTTTACTTGTTCTAGTTATAGCTGTTAAAAAACAAATATCACCGTTCTTTGCAACCTTGTCGGATGGACGCTCTTCATCTGATATGAGGATCTGCTGCAATCCATTTCTGCTGCTAACCCTTGCCATGGCAACCTAGAATTGGCGATGTGTGAACACTTGCCTTTCTAAGTAGAGCCCAACCTTTTTGAGAGATCGCCCCTGACTTCTGTATATAGTCAGAACAAAGCACACTGATATTGAGTATTTTCTCCTTTTCAGAATGATAGGCCATTTTGAATCACTTGGTGACATGATAATTCGTGGGATGTAAACTTTACCACCAATTTAGGACATGCTATGACCTGGGCCTTAGGTGAAACGCTTTCCTAGTTGTGTTATTGTTATTATTCCTGTCCCATTTCGAAGTCCTGCACTTTAATTGATGTTCTTCATAAGCATTACTGGTAATCCTACTCTCAGCCTCAATTCATGATTGGTAGTCCAGAAAATGTTAAACTATTTAGAATTCAGTTGGGTACAACATAACTTTGTCTTCCACCGTAGACATTGCCTTGCACGTTGTATCTGAACTGAGATAGGTTACCTCTTCTCCAAGAATGTGACTCATAATGTAAGTGTTAATCTGGTCACACCAAACTATGGCTTGTTCTAGTCTAGGCCTTGAATCATTGTGCTCCGGAGTGCCTTACTTTTCTTATTCTTCTGCATGATGATTGTGTACTGGCTTGTTATCAATACCGGCACATTAGTGAATTACGGCATGCTTCCGCTTGGGCTTGTTTCCATAGTTATTGATTTGTTTATTTCCTGACTACCTTTAGTTTTTTATTATTCATCAATATGTGCAGCACGAGCTGTGTTCCTTCCCCTACCCCTTTTTGTCTGGTTAATAGTGATTTCATCATCCTCTGGTTCTTGCTTTATAGTTTCCAAAACTGATAACTTGTTCGCTTGCTCCTGCAAATTTTTTATAGCAATTAGGGAGGTGCAGAACTATGAAAAAACAGGCAAAGACGCCCAAAAACTTATATGGTTATCCTTCTGAATTCCCTTTTTCTTAGATTCCTTATCAACACCAGTAAGCCTTATGTTGGTCTTTGAGTAATTCTCAGTTCCTTCTTTTTCTGAATGTCCATCATCAACAATATTTCTGGTATATGAACACTGCCACATCTGTGAGTTATTATTGTACGCTTTCTTTTAGGTCTTGTTCCTTGCATATGGATTCATCTTTCTCCTGACTATCCTCATTTTCTGATCTTTCATTAGAATGTACAACATGACATGTCATCCTAGTCCTAGTATTTTTAGTGTCCTTCATAATGGTTTATGGGTTTATCATCCTCCATCTGCCCATTCAAGACATTTGGTGTCTCGGTAACAGGCTTCTACAAAAACATGACAATTTGATAAATTGCCATTAACGTTCAATGTAAAATATGGCATGCATTTATAAAATAATATGGAGCATCGTAGTAGAAATAGATGATACCAGATTAACATTTGGATGATGTACTGATGGATCTTTTCAGAATTATGAAAAAGATTCTATAAACAGTGCAATCTTGATAACTGTGCTTGAAATTATAGTCATTCAGTATGAAATGAAAAGTCAATCTCCGCCCACATATTTTCTGGATTTGTTTTGTATATTCCAAGAGACATATGACTATTAGCACCCATGATAATTGTACTTATCTAATTTCTGTTAGTGTACTCACTCAATTTGGAGCACAGTATCTCGAATATTAAAACTGGGCGAGAAAGCAACAGAAAAGAATTTTTCTTGTAAACAAACACAATTTTGAAGATTAGTACTTTCTTTAGTCTGCCATCCAAGGCTTCAGTTGGAAAGAAATAATAGCTCTTGGCCATCATGTAGTTGTAAGCAGTATGAAGTGCATAGTCTAATAATTTGATTGAACCAATGGAACACACAATCTCTCAAAAAACTGGGTGAGAAAGCAATAGAACGGACCTCACAGGAGAAGCTTCACCAGCGACGATGTTGACAACCTACAGGAGCCTTCTTGACACTACTAGGAAAAGCTAATTAGTGGCGCACCTATTTTTGCCATTAATGGCGCACTATAGGTGCGCCACTATTACCACGCCACTAGTAACAAATAGTAATGGCGCACTTTGTACAGGTGCGCCATTAATGTCCATATTAGCTATAGCCCTTTTCTAAGTAGTGTGATGTTGAGATTGTCCGAGCAGTGACACACCACATACACGGTGCATCATTAATCTCCATATTAGCTATAGCCCTTTTCCTAGTAGTGTGATGTTGAGATTGTCCGCGTTAGGCTTACGATTTAATTTATAAGCTAGTCTTATGGGCTTGGTTGTGCTTAGTCTCGATCTACATGAGGTATCCAAAGAGTGGACGTGAGAATATCTAGGATTGAATCCTTGATAGGAGTATCAAAGGGCGCGATAGAAAAACATCAAGCCCTAATACAATGGAAAAAATAGGGCTGATTCAATTTTAATTAACCAGCAAAAGAAAATTCAAAACAAATTAGCAGTGTGAGAATAGGAACCTGATAGATGAGGAATAGAACGTGCACCAGATCTATTCCTCAACTTGCACTCCAATTTGAGAGAGATTGATTTGTTTTCCATGGGGAAGAAGGAGAGACAGGAGAGATTCTATGGCGTACGATTGCTTCGTGTTGTTTATTTTTTACGCGAGAGGAGAAGTGGAGTAGAATTTTTTTTATGAGGAAAAGACGTAGAGTACATATATATCTTAGGATTATCTCATTTGCCTTCTATTTGTACAACCGTCAAAGTATTGTGGGCCTGCTCCTCGGGCTGGGCTCTCTAATCAATTTATTTTAGACGAGAGAATTATCTGGTTAATTCTGCACCGTAATAATTCAGTCCCACGAGATTAACTGCTCATATTTTTTAATTCACATGGGAATTTCTTGAGAGTCTCTAATTAGTATATATATATATATATATATATATATATATATATATATATATATATATATATATATATTTATTTGAGTCTTAGTATAGATATAGATAGATGCTAAAAGAGCTTGTTTATGGGCTGTCCATGTTTTGGGCTTGTGTATGGTGCCATGTGCCAGCTATTTTTTATTTTATTTTTGTGTCTCTTGACACACGCAATGCCAGATTAAACAGACATGGATACTTGAATCACTGGCTTCATTCAGTTCTCTTCTATTTAGCTGTCTAACCAGTGTACTTGTGTGTGCTAACTTTTACACAACATACAAGTTTCACCTTTTTTTTTGAAACGCGATCCCTTAGGGCCCGATTCATTAAAAAAAGGTCGAAGAGAGGTGCCCAGTTAATTAACGGAAAATCGGGTGAAAACCGTCACAACATGCCCGCAAAAACAAGGCACACAGGGTGACCTGGCAACCCACACAAGAATGCACACACGCCGTCGAAGAGAAAACCACGAACAGGCGTCGAGGCATGCGTGGGTCGATGCCAAACAGTCCACCGCACGCGTCGACGACCGGGCAGCTCCGACTCTGTCAACGAGCATTGTAGGGGGAAAGCGCTGGGCCTGCGTCGAGCTGGCACCGAAGCCGACCACCCGTCTCGTGTCATCGTCGCCGCGGAAGCACCTCCTCTACAGCTCCGACTTCAGGAAGACAAATGAGGCCCGGCAACCCCTCAAACACGCCGGATGAGACCAACTACCAAAGCTCAGCAGCCGCCCAACTTCGCTCGAAGCTGCCATCGTTGCCACACTAGAAGTCGCGCAACATCCACATTGCCTGACAGACAGCCGCCGACCGCAATACCGCGAGCGTCCAGCCCAAGGAAAGTGCAAACGGGATCCAATGCTCTTCAAGGTGACGCCCCAAAGGAGGAAGCGACGATGCCGACGCCGTCGCCCGACCCGACTGGGACTTAGGCTTTCACCCGAAGAGCTGGAACCGAGGATGTGCAGTGGGTGGACTCCACGGCGGCGCCTCTAAGGAGGTGACACGACATCCGCGGATGCCGACGCCGTCGGCCGGTAGAAACCCAGCAAGCCTTCGCCCGGAGCACCGCCCAACACCACACCCTCACGCACTGCACCTCCGCTGACCCGCACACCTCCCACGAAGCCATCGCGCCATGACCAAGCAGAAGCACCACCACACCACTGGTCTCACCGACCGGAGACACAAGCAGGGTAGACAGCACACCTCGACGACGTCTTCAAGAAGAGTGCGGCACCCGAGGGCGTCGCCGTCGCCGACCCCGGCCAGAAGCCCGAGGCAGAGCTGAAAGCACAAGTGCTCCCTGGGTGGTTTTGGTAATTAATGTCAACATACCTCTTGTTCGACTAACACTTTTATCTAGTATGTTTCAGATAAGTTCAACAATGGAGTGGCATGGACTAGAGGATTTGGAACCCCTTCAAGATGCTAAGGACAAAGAATTGGCTCAAGCTTCAAGATCAAGACTCTACATTTTCTATTTTAGTGATCCAAGATCACATTGAGTCTATAGGAAAAGCCAATACTATCAAGAGGGGATGAGGTGTTGCTTAATGGCTTGCTTGCTCAAAGTGCTTAGTGATATGCTCCAAAACCCTCAACTACCTTCCCACATCCACATATGACCTAAACCAAAAGTCAAACTTGGCCCCACCGATTCTTTCTATCCGGCGCCACCGAGTTTCAGATGTCATAGCCACTGCCCCAAACCCTAGCAAATCGGTTTCACCGATAGGGATCTCGGTCTCACCGAGATGGGATTATAATCTCTTTGTGTATGTCCATTACCAAAATTGGTCTCACCGAGTTTGAGCAATTGGTACTACCGAGATTACAATGCAAACTTTCTGGTTAGCTTATTACCAAAAATCGGTCCCACCGAGTTTGTGTAATCGGTCTCACCGAGTTTGCCTGACCAACTCTCTGGTTAGCTTATTACCAAAATCGGTCCCACCGAGTTTGTGTAATCGGTCACACCGAGACTACGTTATGCCCTAACCCTAACCATATCGGTCCTACCGAGTTGCATCTCAGTCCCACCGAAAATCCTAACGGTCACTATGTTTGCTGAATCGGTCCGACCGAGTTTAACCATTCGGTCACACCGAGTTTGGCAAATTGTGTGTAACGGTTAGATTTTATGTGGACGCTATATATACCCCTCCACCCACTCTTCATTCTTGGAGAGAGCCATCAGAACATACCTACACTTCCAATACACATTTTCTGAGAGAGAACCACCTACACTTGTGTTGAGCTCAAGACATTCCATTCCAACCATATGAATCTTGATCTCTAGCCTTCCCCAAGTTGCTTTCCACTCAAATCGTCTTTCCACCAAATCCAAATCCTGTGAGAGAGAGTTGAGTGTTGGGGAGACTATCATTTGAATCACAAGAGCAAGGAGTTCATCATGAACACACCATTTGTTACTTCTTGGAGAGTGGTGTCTCCTAGATTGGCTAGGTGTCACTTGGGAGCCTCCAACAAGATTGTGGAGTTGAACCAAGGAGTTTGTAAGGGCAAGGAGATCGCCTACTTCGTGAAGATCTACCGCTAGTGAGGCAACTCCTTCATGGGCGACGCCCATGATGGAATAGACAAGGTTGCTTCTTCGTGGACCCTTCGTGGTTGGAGCCCTCCGTGGACTCGGACAACCGTTACCCTCCGTGGGTTGAAGTCTCCATCAACGTGGATGTACGATAGCACCACCTATCGGAACCACGACAAAAACATCTGTGTCTCCAATTGCGTTTGAATACTCCAAACCCTTCTCTTTACATTCTTGCAAGTTGCATGCTTTACTTTCCGCTGCTCATATACTCATTGCATGCTTTCTTGATATGTATTGTGTTTGTTAAACTTGTGCTTAAACTCCACTTAAACTTAAGAATATTAAAAACTGCAACTTTTGGCACTTAGTGTCTAATCACCCCCCCTCTAGACACCTCTTCTCGATCCTTTCAATTGGTATCAGAGCTTTGGTCTCCATTGCCTTGGTTTAAACACCTTTGGAGGAAGATGGATGTGTCTACTTTGGGGATTCTTAGACATAGAGTGCCTATTCTTGATGGAGAATACTTTCATGAGTGGAAAAATGAAATGCTTGAGATTTTCAATGAATATCATTTGAACAAGTACATTACTAGCCCTTGTGCACCTCATATTGATCCCTTGCATCCCACACCCGAAGAAGATCTTGACATGATTCGCAATCTTAGAACCATCAATCTTATCATAAGAGGATTGCCAAAAGTTTGATTGCTAGTTTGCCTACTCTTGATTGTGCCTATACCATATGGACATTTCTTGAGGAACGATTTCCAGATTATTCTTTGAAAAATTTAGACAAAGTTCTCCATAAGTCCATTGCTTTGAGTAAGATGAACTCTAGTGATCCTAGTTTTGGTGATTGTCTATTTGAGCTTACCAATCTCATGCGTGCTAAAGGAAATGTTAGAATCATTAGCGATATCATATCCGAATCTATTAGAATTCATAAAGGTAACCGTTGTGATGATCATTTGTCTAATGAATTACCTCTCTAGGAATTGATCAATCACAAGATGATGTTGAACATGGATACTATGATGAAGATGATGATAGTGACTATGATCTTGATGATGCAATGAGGCATTTTGGTCTTATGGCAAATCTTCGCAGCTACATGGCTGGAGGAAAGGAATGGGTCCTTGATAGTGGATGTACTGATCATATGACCGGAGATGAAGATATGTTACGTGAGCTTGCTGAAAACGACGACCCTCAAAAATATGTCACTTTTGGTGATAATTCAAAGGGTAAGGTGGTTGGCCTTGGTAAGGTGGCCATCTCACATGATAGCTCCATACAAAATGTCATGCTCGTTGAATCCCTTGGATACAATTTACTTTCAGTTTCCAGACTTGCTGATTTCGGTTTCAATGTCCTATTCACTGAAGTAGATTGTCAAGTGTTTTATAGAGACAATCATAAAATGGTCTTTACTGGTATACGTAGAGGAGATCTTTACATTGTTGATTTCACTAAAAAGGCTCAACCTAGAACTTGCTTAATTACCAAATCTTCTAAAGGCTGGTTGTGGCATAGAAGACTAGGTCATGTTGGTATGCGAAATCTTGATAAGCTTATTAAAGGTGATCATATCCTTGGAATAAAAGATGTCATATTTGACAAGGATAGACTTTGTAGTGCTTGTCAAGCAGGGAAACAAGTTGGAGGAAGTCACCGCACGAAGAACATCATGACCACAAGAAGACCACTCGAGCTACTTCACATGGATCTCTTTGGTCCAAATGCCTACAAGAGTCTCGGTGGTAACTCATTTGGTCTAGTCATAGTTGATGATTTTTCAAGATTTACGTGGGTGTTCTTTCTTGATGACAAATTGCAGGTCCAGAAGATCTTCAAAAACTTTGCTAGGAAGTCCCAAAATCAGTTTGACGTGAAGATCAAGAAGGTTCGGAGCGACAATGGAACGGAGTTCAAGAACGCACATGTGGACACCTTTCTTGACGAAGAAGGGATTTCACACGAGTTCTCGGCTACGTACACACCTCAACAAAATGCAGTTGTTGAAAGGAAGAACCGGACTCTTATCGAGATGGCAAGAACGATGCTTGATGAGTACAAAACGCCAAAGCACTTTTGGGCGGAAGCGGTTGAGACAGCTTGTCATGCAATAAATTGCTTGTATATTCACAAGCTACTCGGCAAGACGGCATACGAGCTCCTCACCGGTAACAAACCCCAAGTTGGATACTTTCGAGTATTCGTCTCAAAGTGCTACATTCTTGATAAGCATCGTTGTTCTAAATTTGCTCCTAAATCTCATGAAGGTTTCCTACTTGGTTATGGCTCAAACTCTCACACTTACCGTGTCTACAACAATTTCACCTGAAAGGGTGAAGAGACGATAGGTGTGAAGTTTGATGAATCTAACGGCTTGCAAGTAGAACAATTGCCAATTGATGTAGGAGACAAAGACCCTTCGGAAGCAATTCAAGACTTGTCCATTGGCAAGATTCGTCCAACGGAAGTGAAGGAGAGTACCTCGTCCGTCCAAGTGGAAGCTTCTACCTCACGACAAGGTGAACCAAGAGTTGATACGGAAGCATCCACAAGTGGCACACGCCAAGATGAAGAAAACAAGGAAGTACACCAAGATGAACATCAACAACCTCCTTCTCCACCACGACAAGAGAACGACAACGTCAACAATGAAGAAGGCCAAGAAGTAGCACAAGATGAAGAGGATGTTCCACCCCGACCCAAGCAAAAGATTTCACGAGTTCAAGCAAGAATTGCCAAAGATCATCCCATCGAGCAAATCTACAATGATATCCAAACCGAGAGAATCACTCGCTCTAAAACTCGTTTAGCTAACTTTTGTGAACATTACTCGTTCATATCTAGCATTGGACCTATGAAGGTTGAAGTAGCATTGGAGGATCCGGACTGGATAAACGCTATGCATGAAGAGCTACACAACTTTGAGAGAAATCAAGTGTGGACATTGGTCGAGAAGCCCGACAACAACCACAACATCATTGGTACCAAATGGGTGTTTCGCAACAAGCAAGATGAAGATGGACAAGTGGTTCGCAACAAAGCACGTCTCATCGCCCAAGGCTACACACAAGTTGAAGGTATGGACTATGGTGAGACATATGCTCCCATTGCTAGACTTGAGTCCATTCGCGTCTTACTTGCTTATGCTAATCACCATGATATCACCTTGTACCAAATGGACTTTAAAAGTGTTTTTCTGAATGGCGAAATTGAGGAGGAAGTTTATGTTAAGCAACCTCCCGGCTTCGTCAATCCTAAGAAACCTAATCATGTTTACAAACTTCACAAAGCCCTTTATGGTCTTAAACAAGCTCCTAGAGCATGGTATAAATGCTTGACCAAGTTCCTTATTGAAAAAGGCTTTGAAATTGGTAAAAATTGATTCTACTCTTTTTACTAAAAGGGTTAATGAAGAACTATTTGTGTGCCAAATTTATGTTGATGATATCATATTTGGTTCAACTAACCCTCATTTTAGTGAGAAGTTTGGAAAGCTAATGTCGGAGAAGTTTGAGATGTCTATGATGAGTGAACTCAAATTCTTTCTCGGTTTGCAAATCAAGCAAACTAAGGAAGGTACCTTTGTCTCTCAAACGAAGTACACCAATGACTTATTCAAGAAGTTCAATATGCAAGAATGCAAAGGTATGACTACACCCATGCCTACTAGTGGACATCTTGATTTGACCAAAGATGGTGAACTGGTTGATCAAAAGGTTTATCGCTCTATGATTGGTTCATTGTTATATCTATGTGCCTCTTGTCCCAACATTATGCTAAGTGTGTGCATGTGTGCACGATATCAAGCTACTCCTAAAGAATGTCATCTTAAGGCTGTGAAAAGGATAGTGAGATACCTAATCCATACACCAAATTTTGGCATTTGGTATCCTAAGAGGTCCTCTTTTGATCTTGTTGGCTACTCCGATTTGGACTATGCCGGAGACAAGGTTGATAGAAAATCCACTTTGGGTACTTGTCAATTCCTTGGTAGATCTCTTGTGTCTTGGTCTTCCAAGAAACAAAACTCGGTATCCTTATCCACCGCCGAAGCGGAATACATTGCCGCTGGTTCATGTTGTGCTCAATTACTTTGGATGACCCAAACTCTTAAAGATTATGGGATATATGTGAGACGTGTTCCATTGCTATGTGACAATGAAAGTGCTATTAAGATTGCTCACAATCCCGTGCAACATTCTCGAACTAAGCATATTGAAGTTCGTCATCATCTCATTCGAGATCATGTTGCAAAACGGGACATTAACCTTAAGCATGTTCGCACCGATAAGCAATGGGTGGATATATTCACTAAACCACTTGATGAGAAAGTGTTTTGCAGGTTGAGAGGTGAATTGAACATCATTGATGCTTCAAACTTGGAGTAGGAACTCCATCTGATACATGCGGGGCATGAGCCTATAACTAATCCTCGATATTTCTCTTATGATGCTATTCATATGTCTTGTATATATTTGCACCTTGCATGTTATCTAACCCGTGTAGGTACTTGGATGAATCTAAATCTATGAGATTGCAACTCACTCACATCTTGAGCAATTTCTACATCACCAAGTCTCTACACAATGGTGGTTGAAGACAAGGAAGCACGAAACCATTCAAACATATCCTTTGACAAATTCTATGATTAAATCTTATAATTGTCATTTTGGATACACAAGTGCTCTTCCTTGCAAGACTAACCCATGTAGGTAGATGAACTCAAACTCCAAGTGGTGCTCCCAACTATTGATGAACTACATCAACCTTGAGCAACCCACACAAGTTCAACTACATGTGCAAGATCAACACCACCACCCAAGGTATGTTATTCCATCTTAGAGAAGCTTTACTCCAAGTCATGAGTCAAAGCAACTCGACAAGATGTGAATACATCGAAAGGCTTAAACGAAAAATGGTAACCCCATTTTGAGTTTAAACGATGAGTATGACCTATGATCAAGTGCTCTCACTTGACTCCTAAGTCAATATACTCTAACATAGGTGACTTTGTCGCCGACCATTTCTAGATGAGAATGACCTTTTAGTTTCTTTTCTTTGCGTTTTGTTCTGCATTTTCTGCATCCAATTCATTGCAAATCTTTCAGTTAATTCCTTGCATATCCTTGTGAGATCTTACTTTTCTAGTGAGCTGAGGTGACAAGTGGTTTCACTCTGATGAACTCGGTCACACTGGTTTGTTCTCTTCGGCCCAACCAAAATCTTTCGGTGCAACCGAAGCACACAACTCGGAGTCACCGATTCCACCACAGGAAAACCAACTTGTCACTTATTCCTGATTTCTGTTTGCTCCAGCTCCACTCAATGATTCTTGTCCTCTACCAGCATCATATTAGACATGCTGCTTTGCTCTGTGACTCAAGGACCAACCCACTTGTATCACATGTCCAGAAGAGCCCTTCTTGGAAATTGATGTCAAAGGGGGAGAGAGAGATCACATCAAAGCTTAATCTTTCCTATAGGGGGAGAAAGAGAGAATACTCAGGGGGAGAGAGTTTCTCAACAAGGAGAAAGTAATATCATCAAAGACCCCAGATGCTTGGTGTTCAAGAGGAGAGATGTCACATGTCTTTAAGAGGGGAAAGACATGTTTGTTTGCTTGCTTTAGCTCAAGCTCTGTTGTTTCTTTTCTGTTGCTCTGATTTTCTGTTCCCTATCTTCTCCCAATATCCCATGCAGATTCAGGGGGAGCAAGACATCTAAGGGAAGGAAATCTCTAATTTTATTGCATATCTTTACCTTTGGGGACATGTCTATATCCAATGTGCTACTTAGTACTCACTCTACATGTCATCCCAGTCTTGGTTCTCTTGTGGTTTCTCTTGTTTGCTCTGGTCAGTAGGTGTATCTGTGTTATTTAATCTTGTTTGCGCAGGTTCATCCCATCCTAAGCCAACTCAAGACCACAAGGTAAGTATATGCATCACAGTCATGTGAATGAGAAGTTCTTGCTGATGTACATACTGTTTGCAAGAAGGACTCATGAGCATGAAGGTACATTTCTCACATTCACATCATTTGCTCTGATGCATATAGCCAAGATACATGTAACACAATGCTTACTCTGTCATGTTTACGCATTCACATGCTCCTATATTCAATATTCACATGATTTCATACATGTAGGGGGAGCCTATGCATGTTACACGTCTTTCCAAAGCTTTACTTGCTATTCTCTACATCTTTATCTAAAGCTTTGATGTATGTTGTCATCAATTACCAAAAAGGGGGAGACTGAAAGCACAAGTGCTCCCTGGGTGGTTTTGGTAATTAATGTCAACATACCTCTTGTTGGACTAACACTTTTACCTAGTATGTTTCAGATAAGTTCAACAATGGAGTGGCATGTACTAGAGGATGTGGAACCCCTTCAAGATGCTAAGGACAAAGAATTGGCTCAAGCTTCAAGATCAATACTCTACATTTTCTATTTTAGTGATCCAAGATCACATTAAGTCTATAGGAAAAGCCAATACTATCAAAAGGGGATGAGGCGTTGCTTAATGGCTTGCTTGCTCAAAGTGCTTAGTGATATGCTACAAAATCCTCAACTACCTTCCCACATCCACATATGACCTAAACCAAAAGTCAAACTCGGCCCCACCGATTCTTTCTATCCGGCGCCACCGAGTTTCAGATGTCATAGCCACTGCCCCAAACCCTAGCAAATCGGTTTCACCGATAGGGATCTCGGTCTCATAGAGATGGGATTGTAATGTCTCTGTGTATGTCCATTACCAAAATCGGTCTCACCGAGTTTGAGCAATCGGTACTACCGAGATTACAATGCAAACTTTTTGGTTAGCTTATTACCAAAATCGGTCCCACCGAGTTTGTGTAATCGGTCTCACCGAGTTTGCCTGACCAACTCTCTGGTTAGCTTATTACCAAAATTGGTCCCACCGAGTTTGTGTAATCGGTCACACCGAGACTATGTTATGCCCTAACCCTAACCATATCGGTCCTACCGAGTTGCATCTCAGTCCCACCGAAAATCCTAACGGTCACTAGGTTTGTTGAATCGGTCCGACCGAGTTTAACCATTCGGTCCCACCGAGTTTGGCAAATTGTGTGTAACGGTTAGATTTTATGTGGAGGCTATATATACCCCTCCACCCACTCTTCATTCATGGAGAGAGCCATCAGAACATACCTACACTTCCAAAACACATTTTCTAAGAGAGAACCACCTACACTTGTGTTGAGCTCAAGATATTCCATTCCAACCATATGAATCTTGGTCTCTAGCCTTCCCCAAGTTGCTTTCCACTCAAATCTTCTTTCCACCAAAGCAAAATCCTGTGAGAGAGAGTTGAGTGTTGGGGAGACTATCATTTGAAGCACAAGAGCAAGGAGTTCATCATGAACACACCATTTGTTACTTCTTGGAGAGTGGTGTCTCCTAGATTGGCTAGGTGTCACTTGGGAGCCTCCAACAAGATTGTGGAGTTGAACCATGGAGTTGTAAGGGCAGGGAGATCGCCTACTTCGTGAAGATCTACCGCTAGTGAGGCAAGTCCTTCGTGGGCGACGGCCATGATGGAATAGACAAGGTTGCTTCTTCGTGGACCCTTCGTGGGTGGAGCCCTCCGTGGAATCGCGCAACCATTACCCTCCGTGGGTTGAAGTCTCCATCAATGTGGATGTACGATAGCACCACCTATCGGAACCACGACAAAAACATATGTGTCTCCAATTGCGTTTGAATACTCCAAACCCTTCTCTTTACATTCTTGCAAGTTGCATGCTTTACTTTCCGCTGCTCATATACTCATTGCATGCTTGCTTGATATGTATTGTGTTTGTTAAACTTGTGCTTAAACTCCACTTAAACTTAAGAATATTAAAAACTGCAACCTTTGGCACTTAGTGTCTAATCACCCCCCCCCTCTAGACACCTCTTCTCGATTGTTTCAAGAGCTTTCGCCCGACGCTGCCACACTGTCTGCCGAGTCCAAGCCCGGCCGGACCACCAAACAGCCTCTCGCCGCAACGAAGCAGCCGGATCCGGAGAACCCAGGGCCGGCCAGAGCCAGCCACGCACGCCCGGAGCTGCCGCCCCCCGCCATCCACCGGATCCACAGCGCCAGGAGCTGCCGGAGCACCACCAAGACGCCGCCGGGCCGAGCACCACCATCCCGCGGGGACCACGCCGCTGCACATCGCCACGCCAGATCTGCGCTTGGCCGCGCCCACCCACCGCCGGAGCCGCGTCAGCCCGCGCCGGAGCGAGACCACCACCGCGCCCCGTCACCCCCACAGACCGCTGGAGCCACACCCGCCCGCTCCGGAGCCGCGCCCGCGCGCCCGACCTAGCTCTCCGCGCCCGCGCGCCAGATGCGCCCTCGCGCCTCGCAGAGAGATGCCCCGCTGCCACCCTCCCTGGAGATAGTCCGGGCTTCGCCGGCGGTCTCCTTAGGCGGCGGCGAGGTGGGGGTGGAGAGAGGACGGGAGGTGGCGGCACCGGAGGGGTTCCCCCAGTGTCGCCAGAGAGAGGCGACGCGGGGGTTCTCTCCTCTCTTTTTTTAGTTTCACCTTTTTGCAATTGAAAGTGCGTTATATCGACTAGAGGGGTGAATAGGAGATTTTAATGAATTCTTCACTGAGGAATTTGTCGGTGAGGAAATTCCTTAGCGAAGAACTACTTGCAGCGGAGTAAGTACTCAGAAGTAAACATAACAGAACACAAGCATGGTCATCATGATGAAATGAAGACAAGCACAGAGTACAGAAAGCGTAATCACAGGATAACACAGGATGAAGACAAACAGACTGAAGAAATTGAACTGAGGAAATTTATAAAGTCTTCAGTCAAAGTATTCAAACACAGATATGAACAAGTGCACAACACAGTTATGAGGAAATGAAAGAGTTGAGGAAATAGAACCAGTTGGCTTAGTGAAGACAATGATTTGGTAGACCAGTTCCAACTGTTGTCTCAGTTGTACATCTGGTTGGAGCGGCTAGGTATTTAAACCTGAGGACACACAGTCCTCACCGTATTCTCCTTGAACTAAGGTCACACAGACCTCGTCCAATCACTCGTGGTAAGTCTTCAGGTGACTTCCAAACCTTCACAAACTCGGTCACTCGGCGATCCACAATTCCTCTTGGATGCTCTAGACCATGACGCCTAACCGTCTGGAAGAAGCACAGTCTTCAAAGGTAACAAGCATCGGATCCACGCAGGATCAATCTCTTCAGTGATGCTCAATCACTTTGGGTGTGTAGGTGTTTGGGTTTGGGTTTTTCCTCACTCGATGATTTTTGCTCAAAGTCCTCGGAGGATGGGTTGCTCTCAATTGACAAGTGTCACTTTCTCTCGGAGCAGCCAACCAGCTAGTGGTTGTAGGGGGCGGCTATTTATAGCCTAGGAGCAGCCCGAGATGATAAGACATAAATGCCCTTCAATGATATGACCGTTAGGTGGATAATATATTTTGGGACAGCTGGCGCGTAGCACAACAACGGTCGGAAATTTGAGGTTCAAATTCCTCAGGGCTATCATGTTCCTCACTGTGCAGGCAATCCGCACTGGCGAATTCCTAACTCCTCAGTCAGAACAAATTCCTCAGCGACCAGAAGAACTTCATCTCTATCACTGAAGAATATGACTGAACTGTATGAGATTTCCAATGGCTTCACTCGAAGGGATTGGTAGGTGTATGATTTTGAGTTGAGCATCACATGGAAATTTTTTCTTAGTATTTCCTCGACCCCCTTTAACAGTACGGTGTTTCCTATGACTCAGGAAATAGAAAATGAAACTATGAAAACAAAAGTCTTCACACTTCATGTTTCTCAAATGGATGCCAAGTCTTCAAGGTCACACCAATTTCTTCACTTTCAAAGTCATTAGAAAGTCTTCAGAAATCCAAAGTCTTCAGTCGAAGAACTTCACTTTTAGGGGTCAACTTTCTCTGTAAATATCAAACTCCTCATAGACTTATAGACCTGTGTACACTCATAAACACATTAGTCCCTTAACCTATAAGTCTTCAATACGCCAAAATCACTAAGGGGCACTAGATGCACTTACAACAATTATATATGGTACGTGAGTTATGTAGTAATGTAATGTGAGTATTTCTTGTCTCACATTTCTATCAGAATTTTAGCTAATGTATTTTTAGATGGACCACTGTATTGGTCAATGGCATGTTATACTGGTTAAGTTGGATGATTTAAGCATATGCATTTATCTCATTGTTTTCTATTGCTGTTTTTTGTTTCACAAATAGTCCAACACTATTATAATTGATCTTCTAGTTCAATGTGCTTTTTCTTCCTGCCATGGTTTATATTGATATACTCATTGAGCAGGGAAACCCTCAAATGACAAAGACCAGGAGGATAGGAAGGGTGACAATGAGATCGCAGGCGCTGGAAATGTTTCTGATGTGGATTTGCTGGGAAAATGTTAGATACTGCAAGAGTAATAATGGGAAAGAGCACAGGCAACACTGTGGAGATATGAAGAATCCTTTCTGCTCTCACTGAAGTCTCCATGGAAAAGAGAGAGGTAATTTCCGTTATCTTGGTTACTCATACATTTAACTGGCAACTGGTCTTGATACTAATGTCACCAATTTTATTTGCAGGGGAATTAATTAAACAAGTCATTCAGTGAAATGTTTAGCCATCTTGGAGCATTTACCTATGTTGGGGCCGTGCTCGACACCGGGGCAGAGGCTGCCCCTTTTGCTTGTTCAAGGGTGGCGCGGCGAACGCAGATGCAACACCGACGAGAGTCGTTGGGGACATTGATATTTACCCAGGTTCGTGCCGCATGGTGCGTAAAACCCTACTATTGCTGGTTGGTTTCTTTGGTGGGAGGAGATTACAAAGTTGATAAAGTGGCTGCTCGTCCTGGGAAGGGAACGGGTAGGTATCCTTTCTGTCTAGCCTATCTAGGATCTGATCTTGTTTGAAAAAAAGTCTCCCTCCATACAGTAGCCTGGTCCTCCTTTTATAGTGCAAAGGGTCACCACAGTGGCTAGAAATGGTATTGGGAATACTGTATACATACAGTGAAACATCTACCGCATACCTGCCGCATTAAATGCGGGGGACATGTGTCTTCTTCTCTGAGTCCGGGAACGGACACACGTCATGTCACTGCCGCTTAGTGTAACTACCTCCTATTACTGCGCCACGTACCTTAACAGATACCATGCGCGCGGTAAAAGGGGTTAAGCATCCGGCGCGTCAACACCGCTTAAGAGGGAAACGACCTTAGCACGCCACACGGTGGTAAAGGCATGTGGTCTGCTACGTCGCTCGGCCAAGATACTGTAGCGCTGGGGGCGCTGTCCCCTTAGTGGACCGGGTCTGGCGCATCGCGGAACGGAATGCTCGTCCTCAGGGGACGACTCGTTCACGGGAGCCCACGCCTTGGGTGTTCCCGGGAAGGATGTGGATGTCTTGATATCTCCTTATACCTTCTTGTTGGTGTGGAAGCCAAGGGTCACGAGTGTAGCACCTCTCAGTGACCTACCTGGATGTGTTCTTAGTCGTGCTTTGCTTGTATCTCCAGGGAGGAGCCTTGGATGATTCTTGGACATGTTGATGCCTAGGTGATCTCCCGGCAAGGAGCCACTGTGTGGCGCGCACAAGAGGGTTTGTGGGTACCCGATATCCGCGACACTAACAACCTAACTGCATTCTGTTTGGGGTATGAAACTGCCAATCGTCTGTCATCCAGCAGTAGTATTTGCATCCTTCCGGAGGTGGGTCTCTGTGGTTTTAGGAGTACTAAATTTTTAGTTAGATATGTGCTGGTATCTTGTAGATTTGGCTGGTCTTCCTGTTGCTTACCCCCCTTAATTCAATCCTAGGACTCCCTGCACCGGCTTGATCTTGGAGTTGCCTCCATTATGTAAATTGTGTATACAGAACAGTAAAAGTGCAAGGAGGCTCGGAAATTCCACTTGAAAAGGTGAGATAAAGATCATTACCGACATATTGGCTGCATTTGAGCAGATACTATTCATGTTACCGACATGATATCCTGCATAAATCTAATGATTTATGAACGAAGGTGCCGATTTTTCCTTTGATTCATCTTGCAGACCTGGAGCAAGCAATCTCAACCCCAAAGCTATGCCACAGGCGAGATCATGAATTATTTTGACTCAGCTTACTGATTTCCTGATCATCATTCATATGTAGTAGGTCATAGCAGCTAGATAAATGTTCTAAAATTGGCAGGATATGCCTGGAACATCATGTCAAGGTGTTCCCTGTTCCCTTGGCACTCACCTATTGATAGAGGCATTGGTGTCCCGATGTTTCGATGAGATAGCGATCATTTTCTATGGGAGTCGACTTTGACGATCCGACTACAAACGTGCGAAGACGTCGCGTCTTAGCAATCGCTAAACCAACTTCCGAGGGGTTATTGACCACGCCGGAGCACGATCAACCTGACCACGAGGGTCTATTTCCTGCGAGCAAACGAAGAACAAGTAAGAAATTGAGATTGCAATCTGGATATTGCGAATAAAAGAGGAAAGCTTTATTCACGAAGGTGGGGTTCTGTGACGCCCTTGTCTGGTCGTTGAACACAAACAAAGTACGCGAAGTTGCAGCTGTGGCAAACTTTTAATCTAAACAAAACCCAAAGTCTAAATGGTGCCCTAAGGGCTGTATATATGGAGGAAGAGGGGGGGAATTTCGTGGCCCTTGGGGAAGGGGTCCGAAACCAACCCTATCTCTTGTTTCCCCACACATACGGACTCTAAAAACAGCCTATACTTATGTATTTCGAAATTACATGGGCCTGGCCCAATAATAAGGTAACGCAGCACCTAGAATAGCCTCTGGTCGAAATTTATGAAGTGGCATCTTGTATATTTCGTCCAAGGCTTCATTCACTCCTTATGGTGGCTTCAAAATCCTGAAATCATCACTTGTAACTCCGTTCTTGTTCCCCTTGCGCATGCCATCAACTCCATGCTTGTTCTTGCTCCAATGTTCATCCTTCTCCAAGCTAGGCCCTTCATTTGTAAGCAAAACAAATGTATCCAATTTAGGCAGCATCATATTCTCATGAACATTAGAATCATTACCAAGAAACGAAAGTACCTGGTAATTTAATTGGCGTGCGCGAGCTCTAGTAATTGGTCCATTATATGTAGCAGTAGGGACTGTGGGTGTAACAATGGTATTGATGTCCTCATCACCTATATACAAGTGCTGTAGCTAGATAAAAAGTTGCCGACGTTCAGCATTCGCCATGATTAGAACGGTATCTTATTGCCTGGTAATTTTAGCACTAGCATTCAGATAGTTGCTTTCATCTGTCATCCGAGGGATCATCACTGGCTCGAAAGGCGGTGATACTGTTCATTTTTTCCAAGGAGTCAGTTGTCTTGGGAATGCCACAGACCTGATCCCACACGAAGGCACCCAAAGGGGCATGTGTATGTCTCCATCTTGTTAGAGGCCTTCCGTGGCTATGAACCTCAAGACCCATTCTTTGTTTCTACAACATCCGAGATACTAGAAATTTAGGACTCTAGTGACTAGAGTCTTGTCCATTTTCTAATCTCCAAACTCGGAGTGTTCATTATGGAGCAATGTCAGGAGCGAACTCCAAAGGTGGTTCGTTCTATGATTCTACAAAAAACCCAAACTACTACACTTGTGCTGGTTAGAGCAACTTCAATGGGGCGACCCATTTCGTCCACCGCCATCTGTTTGGGTCGGCGCAGACACAAAAGGCGGCCTAATGCACCGATCCAAATGGACGCGCGTCCGCCTTTCGTCCGTGGGCGACCCATTCCTGGCCCATTTTTTAGCCGGATTTGCGGCGGCGCGGACACGCGATGGACGCGCGCACGCTCGCCTTCTCCTCTCCCTGGGCCCGTGTAGCGACCTGACCCGAATGGATCAAGTCTCTGTGCTTAAGTGTCATCCCTGGATCGGTATGCTGACACACACAATACTCGAAGGATTTATAACAGAGGTAAATCACATGTATAAAGTAATGTAAATACTATTACCTCAATCCATATAGCGGAAGCAACAAGGTTGTGGATTCCCATCAACACCAACGGCAAAGTTGAGTCTAGAAATCGTAACCCCAACGTATCACTTACTCGTCGTAAGAAACCTGCAACATGAGACGTTGCAGCCCGAAACGGGTCAGTACATTGAATGTACTGGCAAATTCACACCATAGAGAAAATGATAAACAATGGATATCACTACATGCATATATGGCTGGTGGAAAAGCTCTATGGTTATAATGTTTTTGCGAAAAAGCCAGTTTTTCCCTACTACAAAGGAATAAATTTTATTTAACTATCATGGTGGTTGTTAAACATTGAGAATGGTTGACAGCATTCTCAATCCCATTTAAGCATCATCATTAAAACCCAACAAAATTAATTAAAGTAACATGATGAGATCAACAGGATAATCCAAGAACTAGATACTCAAGATGTCCATAACCGGGGACACGGCTAATCATGATTAGTTTGTACACTCTGCAGAGGTTTGCGCACTTTTCCCCACAAGACTTGATCTCCTCCGTTGGATTTCTCACACTACATGGTGTTTGAGAAACGGATGACCAAGACACAGTCTTTCAGAAGCGTTAGCACCTTATGATGGGTAGACCGGTACACCTACATCCCCTACATCTGCTAGTCTACCACTGTAAGAGTTCACGCAACTTAATCAACTATGCTAGAGCCCATAATAGCTTGTGGCTGCACACGGAAGTTTCTAGTATGAATAATCTCATGATCCCTTTGAGCCTGGGTGGCGGTCCATAAAATAAACAGGCAATCCTGGTCTACCCAGGTGCCTAGACAGGCAATCCTGGAATAACCAGGTACCTCAATCCACCCAGATGTGTGTTTAAGTTGCCACCTTAAGTAAACCATTAATTAATAATCTCACAACTGTCATGAATACTCTCAAAACCCAATCCACGTCTACGAGCATAGCATGGCAATAAAAGCATAACGTAATAGTAACTCCCAAGGGTTTGATAATAAACAGGTAATAGGTACTACCTCAACTACTTCCCATCCCACAATTTAATTAGATCCTAATCATGCAATGTTTGAGGATTGATCTAATGCAATAAAACTGGGTATGAAAAGAGTTATGATCAAAGTGTGAACTTACCTGCAATGTTGATGAAGATGATTCGCACTCAACACACTTGATAGATCTACTCATCACACTCCGGTCAATCTATCGTAAGCAAGCAATAGTAACCTCACATAAGCAATCACTCAAAAGATCAGAAAGAACAGAGAAGACGATTCGGAGAATATCAAAACCAAGCAAATAACTCTTGAAATATAAAAAAATTTCTAACAGTACCAAATTTGTGTTAATTTGGCCTTATCAGAAAGTTTAGGTCAAGAGCTTCGATTGGCAAAAAGAATCAACTCAAACGGAGCTACGAAACTCAAGTTACGATCAAACGAAGTTTGAATACAAAACTGATCTAATTCAAATTTTTAATTTTCAAAAACATGTTTAAGTTGTTTTACTGGATATAGGAGATCATAACGAAGAAGTGGGCGTTGGTTTCGTTGGATTTGGACAAACGAGTAAAAAGATGTGATCGTTTGAAGTACAGTGACTATTCTGTAAATAAAGTATTCACCTCTAGGTCCCTGGCCGAAATTAAACTAAAAAGAGAAAACTACCGGACGAACGTCCGCTACAGAGTCTAATCTAACGGAAACCGTTCGCTACAGAAGCGTAACGAATGAGCGTTCGCAAAATAAAACAGATCAGAAAAACCGAAGAAAACCTAACCCTAATAAAATAAACCGGACCGGGCGGTTTTATTACCGGTTC
The DNA here is from genome assembly GCA_032464435.1 of Aegilops umbellulata. Taxonomy (NCBI): domain Eukaryota; kingdom Viridiplantae; phylum Streptophyta; class Magnoliopsida; order Poales; family Poaceae; genus Aegilops; species Aegilops umbellulata. The sequence continues at coordinate 117,193,583 of CP136054.1, read as the reverse complement.
GGGGGTTTTCCATCGAAAACCGGGCGGTGGTTAGCGAGTCCGGTGGCGACGGCAGATCGGCTCCGGTGACGGTTGGCAATGGCGCGAGGCGGCAGCTCCATGTGGCGGCGGGGCAAAGTGCGGGCGGCGGCGCAGGCAACGGCGACGAACGGCGCGGCGAGGCGAGCGGGCGGCGCAGCAGCAGGAGACAGCAGTGGGAGGCGGCAGCAGCTTCGGGCGCCGGTGTGCGAGAGCGGCGGAGGGGCGTAGCAAGGAGGGAAGGCGGGGCCCGGGGTGGCGGATTTATAGGAGGAGGGGAGGCGGCGCGATGCGTGGGGAAGGGGGCACGGCGAGGCGGCGGCGGAAACCGAACCAGGCACGGCGGCGGGCGTGTGCGTGCTCGGGAGTCTGAGGACGGGGGCGACTCGGCTGGGCTGGGCTTGGCCTGGCCCGTTTGGGTGTGGGGCCGGCCCAGTCGGCGACGGAGTTTTTTTGTAATAAACATATATTCTTTTTTTTAGGTAACTAAAAATAATAAAAACAAAAATAACTAAAAAAAATATATAGGCATATAATATACCGAAATTTGCAGAAAAAGATTTCCTACAACATGGACATTCTTATAATGCCAAATAAAATCCACACAAATTCAGATAATTCAAAGAGTGCTACTGGTCTAATAAAATGCAACAAAAATCATTTTAAAAATACCAAAATGATTTTAAATTTATTTCTCTCCAATTTTCTGATGTAGGGAATCATGTTACCCTATTTTCTGTATATTTTAATTTTGGAGAAAAATAATTTGAATAAAACCCAAATAACTCCAAATTGAAAATAATTTCCAAAAGGACTTTGAATTTGATCCTTTGAAACTCCCAACTCATATTTCAATTTTTTTAAGAAGTCATTTTATCTTCTCTCATGAGAATCATTGAGTTGCGTGAAGTTTTATGAATTAGAAATATTTTCAAATGAAATTCAAATATTTCCAACACCCCCTTCATTTAAAATTTTTTTGGAAGAAGTCATGTTATCTTCTCTCCAGGGTTTTATGGTGAAAAGAATTTGAATTCACGGAGATCATAAAAGCAAAAAATGAAAGTTTGGGAAAGTCCTTTTATTCCCTCTCATTTAACTTTCAAAAAGTTTCGAATTTCACTCAAGCAATCAATCAAAACTATCTATTTATTATAACATTCCAAAATTTAGAATTTCGGGATGTTACAAACCTACCACCCTTAAAATGAATCTCGTCCTCGAGATTCGGAGAGGCTAGAAAGAAATAGGTTAGGTTCGGGGTTCTTCTCAAAATCCATCGATCGTCTTCGTGGTCTGGGGTGCTACCACCCTTAGAATCATTGTTACGGTTCCATCAACTCATATACTCCATCCTTATTCTTGACAGTGTCGGTCTTCTTAGATCGTAAGGATGATTCCTTCTCCGGGCTCTTCCAGTAGTGGCATAACCTTTCCCTCAATTCCTTTATCCTTTCATCCTGGTAAGGTTATTCCATGACTGGGTCTTCTTAGCTGACGGGTCTGGCGCCAATACTAATCAACTATCGATATCTCATGGTGGTCAACAATTTATGGTTTATCCTACAGGAAATGGGTCTGGTTGATCCTCACCGTATAACCTACGGTTGGCAAAAACTGCCTTGTACAAGGGAAAAATTCTTATACCATTCTAAGGTTTAAACAGGGTTTTGATCATCGTCTCTTTACTATAGGTAAGTCACTCAGATTTACCATCCCACATAGCAAGGAGAATAATAAGAGTAAGTCGGTATGGTGATCAATCCATCCCGCACCCAAATCATTACCTTGTATATAGTTTAGCAAATCTCGCATTCTAACACTCGGTCATCCTCACAAGCATTGCAGAATTTCTCTTGTCGACGAACCAAGTTCGGATAAATCCATTGAGTCTGCAAGCCAAACAAACATCTATCGTTCCTTCCCAACCCTTAGGTTTTGCGTAACTCCTATAAGATCGTCTGTCGATAAAATTGTAACTTCTTCAAGGGTTTTTCCTTCAGCAAGAATGTGCTTGCTTTTTGGCAGGTCCTGTGGCCTGTGGGTTATGACCCATCTCATCACTTGTAAACCTTGAACTCATCCTCTGGGCAACTGATTCTTTAATCCAACATCCAACTTCATAGCATACTTAAATTCATCCAATTGTATTGTCTCTCTCCCTTCTATTGGTACAAGTCTAAGACGTGATTACTCAAACTCATCATGGAGTTGCAATTGCTCCATATTTCCAACATCATACCTCCTTTATATCCAATAGTAATTCCTCTCTTCATCCTCGTGGGATATCCCACATACCGAGATAAAAACTTATACTTATGAAATCCATACTCTACTTCGTGGAACATCATTATCCTTTCCAGGGTCAAGCGTCCTTACAGGGGAATATTGGCCATCTCTGCATGGCACTTCTTCAACTGAGAAACGTGAAACACATCATGAACTCCGACAGTCCTTCGGGTGACTCCAATTTGTAGGCCACTTCTCCCATACGCTCCAAAACTTCATATGGTCCTACAAATCTCAGGGCTAACTTCCCCTTAACTCCAAATTGTTTAACTCCTCGCAGAGGGGACACACGAAGACATGCTCTTTCTCCAATCTCATAGACTACCTCCTTGCGTTTTTGAGTCTACATAACTCTTCCTGCCAGGTCTGAGCTACCTTCAATCTATCTCGAATCAACTTAACATTCTCTTCTGACTCCTTGATCACATTTGGTCCAAACAACTGACGGTCTCCAACTTCATCCCACATCAACGGTGTCTTGCACCTTCTCCCATACAAAGCTTCAAAAGGGGCCATCTTCAAACTGGCTTGGTAACTATTGTACGAGAACTCCACGTAAGGTAGATTATCATCCCTACTAGATCCATAATCTAGCGCACACGCTCTCAACATGTCCTCCAGAATCTGATTGACTCCCTTGGTCTGTCCATCTGTCTGCGGATGAAAGGCTATACTGAACTCTAGCCTAGTACCCAAAGTCTGGTGCTGCTGATTCCAAAACTTTGAGGTAAACTGTGTTCCTCTATCTGATATGATGGTCCTCGGAACTCCATGCAGACATACGGTCCTGGTCAATATATCTTGGCCAACTTCTCACTTGTATAGGTGGTTTTTTACTGGGATAAAGTGAGCCACTTTGGTCAAGCGAATCAACTACTACCCAGATAGAATCATGTCCCATTCGGGTTCTGGGAATTCCGGTAATGAAATCTATGCCAAACTTATCCCACTTCCATTCGGGTATTGGCATAGGCTGTAGTAATCCTGCTGGCTTCTGATGCTCTGCTTTTACTTTCTCTGGCATACATCACTTACGACTACATACTCCGCAATATCCTTCTTCTTACCAGTCCACCAGAAACACTCTTTCAAATCCAATTACATCTTGGTGTTTCCAGGGTGAATCGAGTATGGTGAGTCATGAGCCTCCTGAGGTATTAACTTCCTGATCTTTGCATTATTGGGCACATATACACGGTCCTCGAACCATAAGGTGTCGTGCTCATCCTTACGAAAATCTTTGGCTTTTTCTTTGCTCATCCTCTCAGCAATTTTCTTTGTCATCCTTCTAAACTTCACGGATCATTCCCAACAATGTAGACTGAACTTCCATTGCTGCAACAAGACCTTTGGGAACAATCTCCAACCGAAGTTCCCTGAGATCCTCGGCTAACTCCGTTGGTAATCCTCCTGTTATGAGGGTATTCGTCCTTGTTTTCTTTATGGTTGTGTCCTATTTCTCCAAAAAGCATGTATGCACAAGGTTTCTTCATATCCTTTCCATAAGGCTTCAACTTATGGGACACAAACCGAGACTTTGGCAAAGACAACTTAAATTCTTTCCAAGTGGTTACTCCTTGCCATCCGTTGATGGTTTGGTACATCCTCCGCCAAGTAGCAGCACCTATTTCAAAGCACTGAAGAGCATGCTGGGCCATATCCTTTCCGACTATAGGGTTGTTCTCCATATGATCCTCCATGTTCTGAATCCATCGGTCTGTCTCCAATTGACTCATCGGTCTAGAAAATACAAGCTCATCTCCATTCATCCTCTATTGGGTCCTTGGGTATTGGAGTGAGATAAGAGAGATCGAGAGAGATACACACAATACAAACAATTTTTTTGAAAAGGCAAATTTTTATTTGTGGGAAAAACATCAAACAAATGACAGCTCACAATCGTCGCATCTAACGTAGGTATATAACAGGGGTTTGGTCTTCTAAAAGTTAATAAATCTTCAACGTCGCCAATCTCTTCAAGTCTTGTTCATGCCCAATAGCTTCTTCCGATCATGCTTGTCACTCTCAAGTTCTTTTGCTAGATCATCTCTGTTGACGCGAAGTCTCTCATGGCGTCCTTAAATATTCCGGACTTGCATTCCAACTTCTGGATTTCAACATTCTTGGCATGAACCATGGTCATACTATCCTTCAGTTCCTGACAAATCTCCGGTATCTCGAGGTTTTGCTCCTCCAGCTTGGCTACTTTCAGCTTCTGGGTCCTGAGTTCTTCACGAAATGCTTCCTTATCAAATATTGCTTCCTGCAGGTCCATCTTAAAATTCTTGATGTAACAGTACATATCCTGGTGATACACCGGCTAAGGTTAAAACTCCATCTCTTGCTGATAGGTGCTCCATCAGCCTTCTACCATCCAATCATTCCATGCATATGCATGCTTAACCCAGCACGGTGACAAATAGCATAAGCGGGCGTTAAAATCATGGATAGCCGTGTTTTTTGCTCTTGCCCTTTCCATGAGTTATCATTCCATAGTTGATATCTCATGCCTTTAGGGTTTTCTTGACAAAAACTTTGAGTTCTATGCTCCGTGTTCCGGTCTTTCTCCGATACACCTTGATCTCGATATTGGCAGCTTCCATAGTCTGCCGAATTCCGTAAGGGTAGCCTTCCTAGGTCATACAAATCTGGAAATTCTTCAGAGCCTTCAAATTCTCCTAGTCTTCGGAGTCTTCAACTGTTGTAGTTTCCATTATTTAGATGCATGGTAAAATCTCCTGCATTCCGTAGTGGTCGTGGTTGTCCGATATCTTGTACTTCTTGAAGTGGTCTCATCAGTCGAATCTTCGAGTGGTCAAAAGGGGAAAGGGATATGGTCTCACTAAAAGGGAATATTTGAATAAGCTCAGAAGAGAAGAGAGGTAAAAGATCTTTTGAAAATGAAATTGTAGATAAAATCTTTCCTATGGGCTTGCTAATTTCTAGGGTCACGTCCTACAGTCAACATGTGCTCCGATACCATCTTGTAGCGACCTGGCCCGAATGGATCAAGTCTCTGTGCTTAAGTGTCATCCCTAGATCGGTATGCTGACACACACACACAGTACTCGAAGGATTTCTAACAGAGGTAAATCACATGTATAAAGTAACATAAATACTATTACCTCAATCCATATAGCGGAAGCAACAAGGTTGTGGATTCCCATCAACACCAACGACAAAGTTGAGTGTAGAAATCGTAACCCTAACGTATCACTTACTCGTCGTAAGAAACCTGCAACATGAGACGTTGCAGCCCGAAACGGGTCAGTACATTGAATGTACTGGCAAATTCACATCATAGAGAAAATGATAAACAATGGATATCACTACATGCATATATGGCTGGTGGAAAAGCTCTATGGTTATAATGTTTTTGCGAAAAAGCCAGTTTTTCCCTACTACAAAGGAATAAATTTTATTTAACTATCATGGTGGTTGTTAAACATTGAGAATGGTTGACAGCATTCTCAATCCCATTTAAGCATCATCATTAAAACCCAACAAAATTAATTAAAGTAACATGATGAGATCAACAGGATAATCCAAGAACTAGATACTCAAGATGTCCATAACCGGGGACACGGCTAATCATGATTAGTTTGTACACTCTGCAGAGGTTTGCGCACTTTTCCCCACAAGACTCGATCTCCTCCGTTGGATTTCTCGCACTACATGGTGTTTGAGAAATGGATGACCAAGACACAGTCTTTCAGAAGCGTTAGCACCTTATGATGGATAGACCGGTACACCTACATCCCCTACATCTGCTAGTCTACCACTGTAAGAGTTCACACAACTTAATCAACTATGCTAGAGCCCATAATAGCTTGTGGCTGCACACGGAAGTTTCTAGTATGAATAATCCCATGATCCCTTTGAGCCTGGGTGGCGGTCCATAAAAAAAATAGGCAATCCTGGTCTACCCAGGTGCCTAGACAGGCAATCCTAGAATAACCAGGTACCTCAATCCACCCAGATGTGTGTTTAAGTTGCCACCTTAAGTAAACCATTAATTAATAATCTCACAACTGTCATGAATACTCTCAAAACCCAATCCACGTCTACGAGCATAGCATGGCAATAAAAGCATAACGTAATAGTAACTCCCAAGGGTTTGATAATAAACAGGTAATAGGTACTACCTCAACTACTTCCCATCCCACAATTTAATTAGATCCTAATCATGCAATGTTTGAGGATTGATCTAATGCAATAAAACTGGGTATGAAAAGAGTTATGATCAAAGTGTGAACTTGCCTGCAATGTTGATGAAGATGATTCGCACTCAACACACTTGATAGATCTACTCATCACACTTCGGTCAATCTATCGTAAGCAAGCAATAGTAACCTCACATAAGCAATCACTCAAAAGATCAGAAAGAACAGAGAAGACGATTCGGAGAATATCAAAACCAAGCAAATAACTCTTGAAATATAAAAAAATTTCTAACAGTACCAAAATTGTGTGAATTTGGCCTTATCAGAAAGTTTAGGTCAAGAGCTTCGATTGGCAAAAAGAATCAACTCAAACGGAGCTACGAAACTCAAGTTACGATCAAACGAAGTTTGAATACAAAATTGATCTAATTCAAATTTTAAATTTTCAAAAACATGTTTAAGTTGTTTTACTGGATAGAGGAGATCATAACGAAAAAGTGGGCGTTGGTTTCGTTGGATTTGGACAAACGAGTAAAAAGATGTGATCGTTTGAAGTACAAGGACTATTCTATAAATAAAGTATTTGCATCTAGGTCCCTGACCGAAATTAAACTAAAAAGAGAAAACTACCAGATGAACGTCCGCTACAGAGTCTAATCTAACGGAAACCGTTCGCTACAGAAGCATAAGGAATGAGCATTTCCAAAATAAAACAGATCAGAAAAACCGGAGAAAACCTAACCCTAATAAAATAAACCGGACCATGCGGTTTTATTACCGGTTCGGGGGTTTTCCGTCGAAAGCCCGGCGGTGGTTAGCGAGTCCCGGTGGCGACGGCAGATCGGCTCCGGCGACGGTTGGCAATGGCGCGGGGCGGCAGCTCCACGCGGCGGCGAGGCAAAGCGCGGGCGGCGGCGCAGGCAACAGCGGCGAACGGCGCGGCGAGGCGAGCGGGCGGCGCAGCAGCAGGAGACAGCAGTGGGAGGCGGCAGCAGCTTCGGGCGGCGGTACGCAAGGGCGGCGGCGGGGCATAGCGAGGAGGGAAGGCGGGGCGCGGGGTGGCGGATTTATAGGAGGAGGGGAGGCGGCGCGATGCGTGGGGAAGGGGGCACGGCGAGGCGGCGGCGGAAACCGAACCAGGCACGGCGGCGGGCGCGTGCGTGCTCGGGAGTCTGAGGACGGGGGCGACTCGGCTGGGCTGGGCTTGGCCTGGCCCGTTTGGGTGCTAGGCCGGCCCAGTCGGCGACGGAGTTTTTTTTAAATAAACATTTTTTTTCAGGTAACTAAAAATAATAAAAACAAAAATAACTAAAAAAATTATATAGGCATATAATATACCGAAATTTGCAGAAAAAGATTTTCTACAACATGGACATTGTTATAATGCTAAATAAAATCAACACAAATTCGGATAATTCAAAGAGTGCTACTGGTCTAATAAAATCCAACAAAAATCATTTTAAAAATACCAAAATGATTTTAAATTTATTTCTCTCCAATTTTCTAATGTAGGGAATCATGTTACCCTATTTTCTGTATATTTTAATTTTGGAGAAAAATAATTTGAATAAAACCCAAATAACTCCAAATTGAAAATAATTTCCAAAAGGACTTTGAATTTGATCCTTTGAAACTCCCAACTTATATTTCATATTTTTTTTTGAAGAAGTCATTTTATCTTCTCTCATGAAAATCATTGAGTTGCTTGAAGTTTTATGAATTAGAAATATTTTCAAATGAAATTCAAATATTTCCAACACCCCCTTCATTTAAAAAAAATGGAAGAAGTCATGTTATCTTCTCTCCAGGGTTTTATGGTGAAAAGAATTTGAATTCACGGAGATCATAAAAGCAAAAAATGAAAGTTTGGGAAAGTCATTTTATTCCCTCTCATTTAACTTTCAAAAAGTTTCGAATTTCACTCAATTTCACTCAAGCAATCAAACAATCAATCAAAACTATCTATTTATTATAACATTCCAAAATTTAGAATTTTGGGATGTTACAGCCCGCTGGTCGGTGGCACATTGGCCTCCCCCTCACCCCCCAGCCAACAGCAACCCTCGCCCGCCTTCTTCGTCGCTAACGCCGCCGCCCATTTTTGCCGGCGACTCTGCCAGCTGCCGCCGCCTCCACATCCGCCCAGCAATGCCGCCCACTCCCCCGTCGCCCGCCACCGCCGTCTTGCCGCCGGGGAGCAAACTGCTTCCCATCGCCGCTCCCCCCACCGCACAGCCGCTTGCGACCAAGAAGCCGCCTCGCCGCCCCGGCCAGATCCGACCGGCACGCTCGTCGGACGTCGGCAGGGCAGCTAGCTAGTCCGTGCGCGCCGCGACTCCCCTCGCCGGCCGTTTCCTTCTTCGACGCCTGCAAGCTATTCGACAGTTTGCCAAGGTACGAAATGGACTCCGCCGACGAGTTCTTTTTCCACAATTTCCTTTGCGACTCTGACGATTCGTCATCCGACGACGAGGGGGAGATATTGGATGCCGTGTTGGTCCATCACCACGTCAACAGCCAGCGGCCGTTGTTCTGTGGCTCCATTCCGGGCCACCTTCCGGCGTTGAATCGCAACCGAGAGAGCGGGCATTTCCTTGTTTGGAAGGACTACTTTGATACAACAAACCCGTTGTTCAAACATCAAAAATTTCGCCGCTGTTTCCATATGAGTAGGCATCTTTTCAACCGTATTAGAGAGGGGGTGGTCGGCTATGATGAGTATTTCGAGTGCAAAGAGGATGCCGTCGGCAAGATCGATTTCTCCTCTTATCAGAAATGCACTGCCGCCATCTTTTGCATACGGAGTGCCCGGTGATCTCGTTGACGAGTACGTCCGTATGAGCGAGTCTATATGCCTAGAGTCCCTGTATAGGTTCTGCAAGGTTGTTATTGTTATGTTTGGCCCTGAGTACTTGAGAAAGTCGACAACTGAAGATACAGCCCGTTTGTGGGTGATGAATGCCAGAAGGGGCTTCCGAGGGATGCTTGGCAACATAGACTGCATGCACTGGGAGTGGAAGAATTGTCCTTCTGCTTGGCAAGGGCAGTATAAGGGACATGTCAGGGCTTGCACTGTCATGCTAGAGGCCATGGCGTGGCGTCTCAAGATCTCTGGATCTGGCACTCTTTCTTTGGCATGACTGGATCACACAATGATATCAACGTGCTTCAGCGCTCGCCGGTGTTTGCTAGGCTTGCCGAAGGCAACAGCCCATCGATGAACTTTACTGTCAACGGCCACAACTACGACAAAGGATACTACCTGGGTGATGGTATCTATCCTCAGTGGACCACTATTGTCAAGACAATACCCAACCATGTTGGAGAGAAGAGGAAAAGATTTGCCCAAGAGCAAGAGAGTGCTAGGAAGGATGTCGAGCGTGCCTTTGGTGTTTTGCAATCTTAATGGGGCATCGTTCGGTATCCTGCTAATACCTGGAGCACGCAGAAACTGTGGGAGGTGATGACTGCTTGTGTGATCATGCACAATATGATCGCGAGCGCCCGGAACGTCTGTACGATCAAGGGTTTCAGTTTCAAGGTGAGAATGTTGTGTCTGAGCATGGAGTAGCGGCAATGTTTGAACAGTTCACCCAATTTTCATCAAGACATGCGTGATTGGGAAACTCACGTGCAACTGCAAAATGATTTGATTGAACATATGTGGCTCATGTTGGCAACCAATAGATGTATCTTTTTTATTCGTTTGCAAAACTATATGAAACATTTTTATTTGTATTCGGTTTGTAAAACTATACTATATTTATTCAGTTTATTTGACAATATGTTTGAATGTAAATCATCAATGTAAAATTGGACGGCTAGCCGGCCACGCCGCCATATATGGATCGGCGCGTTGGGCGTGCTGCCGATCCATATAAAAACAGGGCGGACGCCGGATGGACAGTCACCCCAAACGGACAAAAAGTGAACGAAATCACGATCCGTTTGGGTCGCCTCATTGGAGTTGCTCTTAGTCTTCACATGTTGGTTCGTCCGATAGAAAACTGATATGGTGCTATCATGCAAAGTCTTACGTTGGTACAGACTGATGTTCTGATACTGTAACCTAGTAACAAAGCTGGTATAATCTGTGTATAATTTGATAATTACTCCCTCCCTTCACATATATATAAGATGTTCTAACTTTTTTTTGAATCTGATGTATATAGATACGTAATAGTGTGTTTGTTCACTCATTTCAATTTGTATGTAGTCTGTATTGAAATATTGAAAACATTTTATTTGTGAACGTTTGTTCACTCATTTCAGTTCGTATGTAGTCTGTATTGAAATATCCAAAACATTTTATATTTGCGAACGGAGGGAGAAAGTGATTGTAACCTTGTAATTGCCGGCGAGAAAATTATATTACAACGTGTCAACAGAGAACTAGTTTTGAAGAGTGCCAACGAAAACAAAAATGAAAGTGGATCGTCAACTGGGTTAACAACTGAGAGAATTTTTGGAAACTGCGTTCATATCATAGACCTCTCTAGTCGGCTTGTACGGCCGTTGTCTGGACCAAAATAAACTTGGGGGGGGGGGTGAGGGGGGGGTTTCATATTTACCTTTTGTTTCATTTGGGCCAATTCCGAATGAGACCACCTTTCATTAAATAAGACGACTGACATAGTACTCCCTTCATCTCCATCAATTATGTCACTAGGAAAAATCCAATCGTTCAAATGCATTTCTTACCCTATCTTCTACAACCTCACTAGTTGTAAGAGATGAACCAGGAAAAGCATTCGAGCCCAGCTCCAAAACTCCTTTTCTGTTTTTGGTATTTGTTCTGTGTTATTTTTTCCAGCCACTCTTTCGGAATAAATAGCATCTCAGGTTGTTTCATAAGTAAAGAAACCTATGAAAATTGAACTTATTTAGCTGGATCACTAAACTGGGTATTCGAAAACAAAGCTCATTGATCGATCCCTGACTAGGGAGGTACGAAAATATAGAGAAGCTAAGAGAAACAACACATCATTCACTGGCCATGAAAACAAACACATTATTCACTTATCCGGTGTCCTCATTTTATGGCGGCAAGGCGATTGACGAATATGCCGAATGCTTCATCAGTGTCGACCATGCTGATCCTGACCACCTTTTGATCAGCTCCGAACTTCGTCCCGCTGCGGGTTATGATCTTGTTCTCACGCAAGAAGCTCTCTAGGTCTTCCACTTCTTGCTTCTCACAGCGCAGCCATGCGAATGCTGCAATCCAGAAGCATTATTTTAGAAAATGCAAGTGAATCAAGAAAAGATAGGTCATACTAGATTGGATTTTTTCATATCTTTATAAGGTTAATGTAGACTGTGTAATGTGCCTACCAGGATTAGAGGTGACAGTGTCCTTGGTGAAGGTGCAGAAGCCGGCCACCTCGTTGGGGAGGCTAAAGATGCCGGAGGCTGCAACGGCAGCACGGAGTGCACACCAGCGGTGCGCCATCTTCCGCCGCGCGTAATGGAAGAGGAGGTTCGCGTCCCCACCGGCAGCGGTGGCAAGCTGGTGCTCGTAGCCGTCGGTGACTGCCCCGAGTACCTTGGCGGCGCGTAGCTGCGCGTCCTTGGACACGCCTATGGTGCTTTGCTCCATGAACTTGCTCATCTTCTGAGCCACCTCCTTGTCCTTCACCAACGCCCACCTGCATGCAACGCAAGGAACCATAAAAACAACAAACTAAGCTTAACATCTATTGTACGAAGTAAATACATGTTGTCATGGATTCATTCATTGTAAGATGTGATGTGATTACCCTATCCTCGTGCCGGCGTGGCCCGTACACTTTGACACGGTGAAGAGCATGATGTCGTGGGCGAGCATTTGGGTGATGGGAGTGTACTGCGGCCAGTAGTAAGCCAGGTCGTGGATGTCCTTGCCGGACTTGGACTTGAGGACGGCCTCGCGGTTGCTGCCGTCGGGGTTGCTCGGTGAGCAGACGACCTCAATGTAGTCGTCGCCGTCAAATGTGTTGGCGTCGCCGGCCCATCGGTAGAGCCCCGAGCTGAGGAAGTCCGTCAAGGGCGGGTACATCTGCACAAGATGGAGCATACCACATAGCGATCTACCTTCTCTCACAGTCAAAAAATATCGATCGTTTTTTTCTCATTTACAAAATAAACTAATGCTTACGGAGTAAAATGGGGTGGTAGATACGACGCTGAGGGGCGTGTCGGCAGTGGGCGGGGCGAGCGCGTAGAGTGCGGCCTGGAAAAGCTGCGAGGATCCGGTGCCGACGAGGACGTGGTAGCCCTCGACGGCGGCATTGCCGACGAGGCGGTGGAGGCGGCGCACCTCACGCTCGAAGCTTGGCTCAAGGAACCAGCAGAGGTTGCCGACGTCAGAGAAGTAACTCATCGTCTGCCACCCTGGAATCACCAGCGTAGCGCTTTCGCCAATTGGTCCGCGCCAAAACGTCTCAAACATCGTTGGATCACCGCTGCAAACAATAACATTATTATCGTAGAAAAATCAAATGTGCACGGTACAAAGTTTGGTAGGGCGAGACCAAAGATAACACAAACCCATAGCTTTTGATGCAGCAATAATAAGGGTACTCATGACAATTTGGAGGAACTGGCAAGTGAGAAACGATATGTTGCATGACAAAATAGCTGCTACTGTGGACACAACTAGGAATTTTTTGCAAAGTTATGTTCTGTCCCTGGAACAAATAAAGATGAATGATGGAAAGGATTTAGAGAAAGGACAAGGGATTACTTTTGAAGAAAGCGTCATAAGCTGTAGATCACAGAGGAAGATTCCAAAGGAAATAAAGGTATGGCCTCACCCGCCTGAAGGTTGGCTGGCAGTATCTACTGATGGTTCTTTTGGTACGTGCGATGATGGCGTAGGCACATCAATGATTACTAGAGATAGCAGCGGAAGACATGCCCTTTCTGCTTGTTGGTTTGTGCCTCACCGCAAAGATGCGTTTGAAGCTGAACTCCTGGCAATTAGAGGAGTCCGGGCAGCACTGATGCATTCCACGGCACCACTTCAGGTGCAGTCTGATTGTGCTGCAGTTGTGAAGATACTAAAAGAGAAGGAGAAGAATAAGTCATACCTGGGCCATGTAGTGGAGGAAATTAAGGAGATGTTAGGAGAGAGAGAGAGAGAGAGAGCTTGTCCTTTTATATATTGATCATTCCCAGAATAGGGTTGGAGATCAACTAGCCTATTTGTCAAGAGCGGAGCGTCGAACCGAGTTGTGGTTGTTGGATGCCCCTGATGCTCTGATTAGCCTTCTGGCTACCGATTGTAATACTATCAGTAACTAAATAAAGCTCCCTTTATCAACGCAAAATAATAATAATAATAATAATAATAATAATAATAATAATAATAATAAGGGTACGTACTTGGTGTTAGATTATACTTCTATATAAACAAAGCTGCCCAAAACACACGCTGAGTTCATAAAAGGAGATGGTAAAATTTGCACGATAATTTGCCATGTTTCTATCATGGTAAAATCGTCTTAGTAAATACATGCCACTTGTATTTTTTTTCTTTCCACTAGTAAATGCGTACATTTGTAGATGCAAATGCATGTTTCTGTCATGGTAAAATCATCATAGTAAATACATGACACATGGCTTTGTATTTTTTTTCACTAGTAAATGCTACATTTTTAGATGCAAATGCATGTTAATCGTATATAAATATGAGGTACTGGGATATTATTTTTGCAACAGTCATGTCACTTAATACCCACTCCGTCCGTACAATGTTGTACTCCATCCTTACCAAATTACTTGTCTTAGATTTAAATATATATGGCTGCATCAAGACACATTTATAGATACATCCGTATCAAGTAATTTGAGATGGAGATTGTACTAAGTCAGCGACACTTATTGCATACTAAACACATATCGTTTGGATTGATCTGATTTGATGACCAAAATTATTCGATTATGCCCCTTTTCGTCTTTATATATATATATATATATATATATATATATATATATATATATATATATATATATATATATATATATATGGATTAGACGCATCTTTTGTCAAAAAGAAAGGAGAGGGGAAACGTACCTATACCTAACTAACTAACTGTAAACGTATCTTTTGGCGACGTAAAGTATCAGGTAGACATGCATGTATCACGTCACGTAAAGTACCACGTGGACATGCATGGATCACGTCACGTTTCGTATATGTACGCGTGGACGTTCCACCGGAGGATTAATTATTGCAGCTGAGAAAAACCAAGAGAATATGAGATGAAATTCATACTGGTCCAAGTTGATGACCGAATCACACGCGACGGGCGGCTTGCCGGACGACGGCGCCCCAGCCGCCGCCTTCTTCACCTTCTTGCTGGCCTGCTTCTCGGCGGCGGCGCGGCCACGGAGGTAGATCGCCAGCGTCACGATGTTCAGCGCGACGGATCCGAGCACGCCGATCCGCCCGGCAATCGCCGCCAGCCCGTCGCCGTTATCCCTCGCCATCGTCGTAAATCCAAGTACTGAGAGCCCACAAGTGCTATATATAGATGGGATCCTGGGAGGGTTTATATAGAAGATACCTACGAGATGATTCTAGATGGCTAAATAAGAAGGTGAGGGGCCGGTAAAATAATGGCAGGCGCGAGGCGCTCTCCCCGCCCGGCTAGCTAGGTGTGGGTGGGATGGGTAACGCATGCACCGGAATCGCGGGAAAGTGCATGGTCAAAGTGTACGTCTGTTTGTTGCGGTTACGATGGATGCATGCAAGTAAGATCGATCTTGTGTGCGTGCTTCATGTGTCAGATCCTACTAGGAAGGTTCCTTACGTGGTTGTTTGGATAAAAAATGTAAACGTCTAGTTTTAGTTAAACACGTTTTAGAGATATTTTTTTAGGAAAGCCACTTTTGCTAACAATTCAGTTGGGGATAAGTATATGGAAAATCTTCATTGCATAAGAAAATGATAGAAGAAGTTACAAAATTCTTTTTTGGAAGTCCCTTCGACCATGCTTTTCTCTCACAAGCCATGAGCGGCATGGGCAGCGGCGCAACAAGAGCTGCACCCAGCACCCAGCATGCTAACGGACAAGCCCATGCGGTAGCGCTACCCTGCCTGCTGCTTTGCTGTTGCCCGCCGTGCAGCTCCCCTTCTCCCCTCGCCCCCATCCTCCACACACCGTGTCGAGCACCTACCGTGCATGGCTGCTCCGCTTGGCCACAAGCGTCGCCGCTCTTCCAACCGCGGCGAGTAGCTCGACACCTTCACCACGGACATCCTTCCACCGCCATTTTTGCCGTTTCCCGACCTTCTCCTCCAACCCCGGCGAGTAGCTCCACACCTCCACCACGGACACCATGGTGGCTCTTTCGTAAAGTCCTCTTGTGTGCATCATGTTTTTTTTTTAAGAATACGTCAATGACGTATCATATTTTTATAGAAGATAGAATGTATGTACAAGAAAATTGGCATAGTGCGAACACAAGGCCAAACACGACTCACACACCAACACCTAAGGGCCTAAATCTAACTTCTCACAAAGCGTTGTAACCCTCTCACACCGACACCTGCAAGTCTCCTTTCTTCTACCTCCGCGAGCACCTTGTCAGCCAATGCGATAGCAGTCACTTGTTGATCAAGGTGGTTGAAGACCCGAGCATTCATCTGTTTCCAAATAGACCAAGTGGTGGTCGTGACCAACATGTCGAAACCTCTTCTGCCCCGCCCATGGAAGCTCCTCCTCTCTCTAAGCCACCAATCAGTTAAGGTGTCCGTAGTTGATGGTGCTTGCATATTGATTCTCAGGTGTTCCCAAATTCGGTGCCAAACTTTCTTGGCATAGACACAATGGGCAAAGATGTGGTTCACGTTGTCTTCGCCTTGGAGGCAGGCAAAGCAGGCCGAGGGCCGGTCTTGCAGGCCGTGTCTAGCTCTTCCGTCTGACGTCCATATTCTATATTGCACCTCCAGCCACATAATTTTTTTTGCATTTCAGCGTTGCCCAGCTCTCCAGATGCACTTGGCAGTTAGGGACGTCTCAAGCCCCATGCAGAGTCTGTCGTAGACCGAGCTTGCGGAGTACTTGCCTGATGCAGCACATGGCCAAGTGAAAACGTCAGGTTCTTCGGGATTACTCTCGATAGTGGCAATCGCACGACAAAGGTGCATGAGTTGTATCTGTGCCATAAACGAAGGGTTCTCCTGAACATCTAGCAACCATCTGTCATCTTCTAGGGCTTGCTGGACCGTTCTGTTGTTGACGTTTCTTGTCGTGACTAAGCCCAGGATCAAAGGTGCTATGTCAGCAACCGCGAAACCATGCAGCCATCGGTCTCTCCAGAATAGCACCCTAGAGCCCGATCCAACTTTAATGCCGACGAGACTATCAAAAACTGCCCTTGCTTCCGGGTCATCTACCATTTGCAACCCTTGCCAGGGCCTTTGTGGTTCTGTCCTCTTGAGCCACTCCCAACACACTCTGAGTGCCAAAGCTTGTAGCCTCATGTTCTTCACTCCCAATCCACCATAGCATTTGGGTCTGCAAATCGTGTCCCACGCCACAAGGCATTGCCCTCCGTTAACCTTGTCTTTCCCAGCCCAAAAAAATGATCTCATCCATTTGTTGATTTCCTCAAACACCCAGTCAGGAGTATCGGTGATCATGAAGTGGTGCACTGGCTTTGCCGCGATGACAGATTGTACGAGCACAAGCCGGCCGGGTCTCTGGATGAGGCCCCGTTGCCAGGCCGGGACAAACTGCTTAACTTGATCTAGCATAGGCTGCCACTGAGCTCTAGTAAGGCACTTGATGGCCAGCTGTAGTCCAAGATAGCGGCAAGGAAACTCAGCTAGGTCACAGTGAAGGATCTCTTCCACCCGGGCTCGGTCGCTGCTATCGCCTCGAATAAGGATGGCCGAGGACTTGTGATAGTTAACCCTGAGCCCCGAGGCCATGCCAAACACCTCAAGCGCCCTCCTGACAAAGTTGAGGTCCCGTGCAGTCGGTCTAATAAACAACTGTGTGCACCATGTTAGCACTAATCTTGATCGACCAGTCATGAAGCCGAGTCATCGCGCGGAGCAGGCAACCAACAGTAGCGGCATGCAAGGAGATCACGCTGAGTGTTGCTCGAGCGTGTGGACTAGCTGTTTTGTGCGGCTGTACCTGCGTGCTATTGCGGCCTAGTCATGTGGCTGTTGGAAAGGCCATGCAAACTGCAGGATTTGTGCTTGTATCTAGCCGGCCGTGAGTTAGTGGCCGGTTGCGGTGTCCGGGCCATACGTGCATGCAATTAGGAGAGGTCCTATGTGACGCGTTCTGCGTCAAACTGCTGCGCTATCGCACAGGCGCACGTCCTTGGGTCCTTGGCAGGCTTTGTGGGCCGCGTGCGCGGGCGTTTCCTTTGAACGGGCCGTCAAAAATCAACAAAAAAAGAGTGTTGTGGTGGGAATCAAACCCGAGATTTGCAGCTGGAAAGCTCAAGAAGCTAGCCAGTGCACCACCACTGTTTTCGTGGAAATGTAACAGCGCGACTATTAAAGACACAAAGTACAGCGGCAAAGCTTAAAAAGAACTCCCAAAAAAGTGTGCATGAGTAGAACAGAACACACGATCTAACGTGAGTGAACCACGTCCCTACCCACCATAATACATAAATTTTGTTGTCTAAATCTGGCAGCTCAGTATACATAAACTGTAGGGAGCGAAAGATATAATCCTTTTTTTTTAAATTTCAAACCGAATTTTTCTTTTTCACAAAAGTCAATGCTTTTTGAAAGTCGGAAAAAATTTGTAAGACTCAAACATCTTAGGAAATCTCAAATTTTTTAAAAAAAGGAAAAAAATTGAAAATGAGTACATTTTCTGAAACTACCATTAATTTTTTGAAAATGCAAACGTTTTTGAAAGAAACAGGAACAAAAATGGAAAACAAAAACATTTTATGAAATTCACCAAATATTTTTCTAATTTGTGAAAAAAATATGAAAACATGAACTTTTTTAGTTTCAGAACAAAATTTCAAAACATGAACATTTTTTGAAAAACACGAAAATTTTATGAAAATTGCAAAACATTTTTGAATGTGCGAACAAAATTTAAACACATAAACATTTTTGAATTTGTGAGCACATTTTAAAAATAGGAACATTTGTTTTGGAAAAATCAAATATTCTATAAAACCCCCTCCCCCCCAAAAAAATTGAATCTGCATTTAAATAAAACTGAATATTTTCGAACTTGAGAACAATATTTGAAAACAGGAACATTTCCTGCAATTCACGAACATTTTTTAAATTTGCGAACAAAATTGTGAACAAATTTCAAACGGGAACATGGTTCAATCTCGTGAATTCTTTTTGAAAACACAAACATATTTTAAAATATTTCGAACATTTTTTAAAACTCCCGAACAAAATTTGAAATTTTTGAACAAATTTTTCAAACGGGAACATTTTACGAAACTCACAAATAAAAATTTCAACCATGAACATTTTTTGAAACTGCGATTTTTTTAAATAGGAACCTTTATTGAAACTCACGAATAAAAACTGAAAATACGAAGATTTTTCTTAATTTGCGAACAAATTTTGCAAAGTTGTGAAATTGTGAAAAAAAACATAAATAAAAGAAACAGAAACTAAAAAAGAAAAGAAACAGAAAAGGAAAAAGAAAAAAAGAGAATTAAAAAAGCAATAGAAAGCCGAAAAAGTACCAGGAAAAAACGATACAGGAAAAAACCCGGTTCAGAAAACCTTCTAGAAGGTTCCCAAAACCGGTTGGACGCACTTTGTATAATGTGCCGGCCCATATCTGTCCCTTGCTGCGCTGCTTTGTGCGATTGCTCGACAGTTCGCCGTAGCGAGCGGCGAATAGGATTTTCCTGCAATTAGGGGTTAGTGGTTAGTTCGGGAAAATCCTATGCGTCGCTCATTGTGTCAAAATATGACAGAACGCACAGCCAATACCCCGCATCGCTAGAAATGGGCCGGCCCATTAAACCAGAGCTACCCATCCCGTTTTGGGAACCCTCTAGAAGGTCCCTGAACAGTTTTTTCTTTTTTGACCGTTTTTCCTGTTTCTTCTTGGGATTTTTTTCTTTTTCTTATTCCTTTCTCTGTTTTTCTGTTTCTTTTTTTTCTTTTTTCCTTTTTTTCTTTCGAAAATTGTTCAGAAAGTCCAAAATTTGTTCATGTTTCTAAAAAAGTTCCAAATTTAAAAAAATGTTCGTGTTCAAAAAAATTGTTTAAATTTCAAATTTTTTGCATTTTATAAAAATTGTTCGGGCATTTCAAAAAATGTTCTTGTGTTTACAAAATTTATTCGGAATATTTTTTTTCAAATTTTTTCATATTTTTTAGAAAATTGTTCATGTTTTCATTTTTTTCAGAAGTTTCAAAAATGTTCCAGTTTTAAAAACCGTTCACAAGTTTTTAAAAAATCTTGTTTGGAAATTTTGTTCAGGAATTCCAATATATGTTCACCTTTCCAAATTTTCTTTTGAAATTTGTAAAACTGTTATGGTTCCAAAAACCTATTCAAGATTTTCAAAAAATTTATAGCTTTTTAAAATTTGTTCATAAATTTGGTAAGTTTTTGCGGTTCACACAACATTCCATTTTTTTAAAGAATATTGCTTCCGAAATTCCTAAACTAATTCAGATTTGCGCAGCTTGTTTGTTCTTCAGGTTTGATGCTAGCTGGTTGATGAGTTACAACCGCTAGCTCAGTTGGCAAGAACTCATGCTCTATAGCAGAGCATGGCGTGTTTGAATCCCCGCCGACGTGTATTTTTTTTAGCTACAGTGCGCGTTCGATTTCTGTTGCTGTCGCTGTCTTCATGGGCCGGCCCAGTCGAAGTACCCCCTATGTGAAACAGCGACGACTTGACGCAGAGAGCGTCACATAGGAGGTCCAGTTAGTTCGTGCGATGCGTGGACCGGTGTGGCTGGTAAGGATGACAATTTTACCTATGGACATGGATACCCATGAATATCCGATCCAAATAGATAGGGTTTGGATATGTTTTTGTGCCCATGGGCGGCATCCAAACCCGACCCGATTACTTGTAGGGCATGGATATAATCTTGTACCCGTGGGTATACCCAAACCCGACCCAATAGTATGACTTAATGGACAAAAATCTACTATCCCTACCCCACAGTCACATGATCCACTACAATTTTACACTTTGTTATCTAAAACATGCAAAACAAATTGCACAATCGCTCTGTAACTATTATTAGTTGAAATTCAATCCCCACTGTAACATACTCCAGCACTCCTTCCCTTATTTTTATCTCCTCATTAAATGACTCATCATTCTCATCTTTTAGAAAAATACTGAATGATATTAGGTTGTTAGTGGACGTTGATTTACAGTTAATGCTTACCATAAGTGAAGCCTAACTTGACACGAGATACAAAATGGAAGAGCTTATGTTAACATTGTGTTATGTCTTACTTATATGTCCTGAGAGGGCCCAATCAATGGATATCCAGTGGGTATGGATATCCATTGAGTTTGGACATGGACACAAATTTTCACATGTGGATTTTTTCATGGACGGGCAAAGGCTGTCTTCATGGATATGGACATGGATTTGGTATTGTCCAACCCGATCCAAACCCGGCCCATTGCCATAGTGGCTGGCCGATGTGTGTGCACGACCTGCTACTTAAGATATGTAAAGGGTCTGGTACCAAGAGAGGAGCCTCTCGAAAGATGTAGTCTCCAGGTGCGTGTGTGCGTTCATCATGAGGAGGGGTAGCCGGAGTTAGTCTTCAGGGCATGTAGTCTTCCATGTATGATCCTGTGTGGTATGTGCCACCGCGTTGAGTTTGTGCTCGAAAAGAAAAGAAAGTGTCGTTCGTGTGGGGTGACACTGTTCGTGCGGTGAGGCGTTTGTGCACCGGAAAAACTAGTGTGCTCCTGCCACCTTCGTCTGAGTGAATATGAGAGAGAGAGAGAGAGAGAGAGAGAGAGAGAGCTATCCGGGTTCGTCCCAACACACCATCTATTCGACCTAGCTAACTGCCCAACCCCTCAATTGTAGGAGAAACCCTGTCCGGTGAGCTCCCTCTGCCACCGCCTCTCGGCTCTGTCGCGAGCGCTCCCATGGTGGCCGGCTAGAGTGTTGTAGCTTAGACGATGAGCGGCAACCAACAACGATGGTATGAACGTGTTTGACCTGGCAGAGAGACGTATAATCTGATTACGGTGGTCGGTGGAGATGAGGATGGCAACGACGAGGTCTCGAGGAAGTATCGTCGAGCACAGGGGGGCTTCAAACTATGGATACGCTGAATCGGTTTATAGGAAAACGTTGAATAGTCATTTTTCTCAATCGACTTAGATTCCGCGAAGTCGCAATCGGCGGTTGATCCATTGATGTCACCTAAGGCAGATTAACTCGTTTGTTTAGTCGATAGCTGCTGGGTTTTATTCTTAAGGGCCTTTTTCGTTTTTCTGTTGTTTGTTTGTTTGGGCTGGGCTGTTTGTTTCTTTGTCTTTGTTTTTTCTTGGCATCGGAAAAAAGTGTGCAACAAGAGAAGTAAATAAAAAAATCTATCGCCAATGTAGCTCATCGTTCAGTCTTTCTCTTTGTACATCATCTTGCTTCTCTTTCTATTTTTCATTTTTATAACTTCTTTCAAGAAAACATTTTGTATATTAGGACAAAAATCAATCTTTAATGTAACAAAGAAACAAAATGGAAACAAGACAAACTAAAATAGGGTGGCACTATTTTTCAAAAAATATTAAGTTGCATACAAATGGAGGGCATGCAAATGTGTGCATCCGAAGTTGGTTGCGTTGTTTTTCTTAACAAATCAAAAAAGATTAAAAAAATTAAAACATAACAGTAAAAAAATAAAAGAAAAAAGAAAGTACCCCACCCCCCAGGACATGCAACTACCCCACCCACCTCTCCCGTCATCCTCTAACAAAACACAACACCATTTGCGATCAGGAGGGAGACACATAGTTGCATTCGAGGGCGCCACTTACAGTTGCATGCCTAGTATTGGACACACAACTGCACCCCTACCCACCTCTCCCGCCACTCTTATAAAAACAAAGGTTAGTTGTAGTAGCGGTCTATGGACATGTAGTTGCAAAGCCTAGTGTCGGACACGCAACTACCCCCTCTCCATAAAAAACAAAAATGCCAGTTGCATTGGGTGTGTAGGCATACAGTTGCAGTCAAGGGCGACAATTGCAGTTGCAAGCCTAGTATCGGACATGCAATTTCCCCTCCCTGTCACTCCCTTACAAAAGAAGCTAGTAGCAGTAGAGTGTGTAGGCATGCAGTTGCAGTCGAGGGCGAAACTTGTAGTTGAAAGCCTATTGTTGGACATGCAACTCCCCTCCTCTACTGCCGCTCACTTACAAAAAAGGTCAATTGCAATTGGGTGTGTAGCCATGCAGTTGCAATCGAGGGCAACAGTTGAAGTTGCAAGCCTACTGCCAGACATGCAATTGTAGTCGAGAGCGACACTTGTAGTTGTAAGTCTATTGTCGGACATGCAACCCCCCTTCTCAGACAAAAACACAAGGCTAGTTGCAGTTGGTAGGTGACATGGTGTTGTATTCGAGGGCGGCACTTGTAGTTGCAAGTCTATTGTCGGACATGCAATTCACCCCCTCTTTGACAAAAACACAAGGCTAGTTGAATTCGGTAGGGGACATGCTGTTGCATTCGAGTGACACTTGTAGTTGCAAGTCTATTGTCGGACATGCAATTCACCCCCTCTCCTAAAAAACATAAGGCTAGTTGCAGTCTGTAGGGGATATGTTGTTGCATTCGATGGCGACACTTGCAGTTGCAAGCCTAGTACCATGCATTCACCTCCCATCCCCTCTCCTACCGCTCACTTACAAAACAAAATAATTCAGTTGCAGTCGGGTGTGTAGGCATGCAATTGCAGTCGAGGGCAACACTTGCGGTTGCGAGGGCGAAACTTGTAGTTGCTAGCGTATTATCGGACATACAATTCATCCCCTCTCTAACAAGAACACAAGGCCAGTTGTAGTCGATAGGGGGCATGCAGTTCCAGTCGAGGGCGAGATTTGCAGCTGCAAGCCTACACTAGTAGAAAACAAGGCATTAGTCCCGGTTCCAGAGGGCCTTCAGTCCCGGTTCTGCAACCGGGACAAAACGATCGGGACTAATGCCCATTACTTTTAGTCTCGGTTGGCTTATGACACGGGACTAAAGGAGCTCCACGTGGCCGCTATGGGGCGCCCAGGCAGGAGGAACTTTAGTCCCGGTTGGTAACACCGACCAGGACTAAAAGGCAGCCACGCGTCAGCAGCTCCCAGGCGCTGGGTTTTTTGTTTTTTAAAGGGGGGGGGGTTAGGGGTTTTGGAGGGTTTAGGGGTTTCATATTGTGTTAGCTAGCTACTAAAGAGAATTGACCTCTCTTTCTCCGTGCTTGGTCGACGTTAGCTACTACATATAGATAGAACTCGACGCTAGCTAGTAAGCAAATTAAGTAACCATTTATTACACAAGATTGCCATGAACATATATAGAGAGTAATGACCTCTCTTTCTCCGTGCTTGGTCGAACAACAAGTTTTCGTATATCTATTCGACGCTACTACATATATACAATATAATATGTCTTACAATACCTAACATCATCTACCTAAGATCCATTTGCAATTCCATATGGTATTCTCCGTGTTTAGGTATGAAGTGGTCAAGAAAGAATCCCGCCAATTCCTCTTGAATTGCTCGTATGCGATCATGTGGTAGGAGTTCATCCCGCATCTGCTAGATCTAATTTAAAGAAGCGGGTCAATACATATATATGAATGAAACTCAACACAATTGATGGTAATAAAAAGAATTATGAATATTGTTTACGTACTTATGATTGTTCTGAAGTTATTCCCTGCTCAAGGGTCGAGTTGCGAATGAACTCGCAAACATAGTATCCACATAAATCAGTCCTGGGTGCCTGCCACAAGCACTTTACGAGAATAGAGTTCAATCAAACTAATAATCAAGCATGATAATGGTATTTATGAAGCTAGAATCAATGATAGATGCACGGAACTAGCTAGTAGTACTTACTTTAGGTTGTGTAAATCGTAGCTCCTTCTTCAGACCCGGGACCATTCCGGTGAACTTTTTCCAAACCCTGCCCGGCAAAGAAAATGATTACTTGATATGAGGAAATGAATGAAAGTTGCCGATATGGTGCGATAATGATTAAACTTACATCTGGAGCATTTCACTCATGTCCACCCACTCCTTTTGCTCTTTACGTCTCGAGTCTAAGACAGTTACGAATGCCTTGTCAAGTTTAATGGATAGCAGAATAAAGTGGAACATGCGCACACATAACTCATCAATTACACTCAACCTCAAGTAAGAGAAACCAAATATGCACAAGACAGTAACACTCACTGAAAGTTGTAAGGAAAGAGTATTTCCCTTTTGTTTTGATGTCGAAGGAACGCTTTTAGCAATTTATCCTCAGTATCTTTGGCTCTGTTTTGTACCGCCCATTCATTTACGGTATTTGGGCTAATGAACCCAATGTCATAGATTTGTCCTCTTTTGCATTTGACGATCTTCAATCTGCATAATATAGTGAAGATAATTATATATACATGCAATGAATGAGCCGAGCTAGAGACTTAATTACAGAAATAATACTTACAAACAGTAGCAAGTCATGAGTTGTTTGTCAAGGGCCTGTTGATTGAATAACTGAAATAATTCCACAAATTCAACATGCATCAGGTCGAGTCCAATGAAGTCGTGCTCATCTTTAATTCCTAGCATCATACTGTCAGTCCCAGACTTCCTACAGGTTTCCAAGTACCAGTCATATGCAATCTTCGCATCATCAATGGTAGAAGCGGGAGCTGATCATGTTTGACTAGAGGCTTCCTGTGCTCGTATCTATAGACCTCTACTACCTCAGCCATTTCAAACTATACATGATTGCCCACGTAATCACCAAGAGTGGTACTGGGCGCTAGCCCCGGATGATTAGAGATATCACTAAACACCTTGAGCGGGGGGCACCATTGCTTCTCCTGTTCGCCGAGCTGGGAAACTTTTTTCCCACTTAGTCTTGTAGCAGTGGTAGTACTTCCCGACCGCCGCGCCTCATCATATGTCTTTCCAATACAGCGATCATAGTATGATTGCGGTGGAGGCGGTGGTGGTCGCTTAAGGGCACCCAGAGTGCGCTTCGCTTTCATCGGATCTATTGTTTCCTTCGGAGGTGGGCGTTTTTGTTAAAATGGGCCATCAACTCGGCATCCACGATGTCCTTGGTTTCCTCCTCAGTCCTCTCATATGGTAACTTTGGAGGAGCCTTGAGGCTTGGACCAGCTTTTGAATTTCTTCCCGCCTGTTGTACTGATAGCCGCCGGAGCAGCGACGGCTCTCTTCCGCCATTGCTGAGGCGGCGGAGTCCACTGACACGCCGGAGATAGCTGAGGCGGAAGAGGACTCTACTGAGGGGCCTCCTCCGCCGGAGACGGCGGCTGAGGCAGCGGAGACAGCTCACGCAGCGGAGACGACTCATGCAGCTGAGACGGCTGAGCTAGACTGTGAGGAGTCTGCTGAGGGGCATCCTCCGGCTGAGTCTGCTGAGGCGGCGTCCGGTTTGGAAGCTTGATGTTCTCCTTTCTCCATAGACAGGTACTCCTTAAGGCATTTTCCAGAAGAATCTTCCCTTCACCTGTAGGGTACTCAAGCTTCAGCCCCTCGAATCCCTCCATTATTTCATCCACCCCGACAATAGAAAAGCCATGTGGAATCGGACGGCAATGGAAAGTTCCCTCAGCTCGAGGAGGTAAGACAGAGCCGACAACCACGTTCAAGGCCAGGTTATGGCATTTTGCCATTAGCACACAATGTTCATTCTCCGTGATACTATCCACGGGGTAGCGAGGATCCATGAAATCAGGCTGAACGAGCTCCGTGGAAGCCATGCTGCTTCTCCGTCGAGATGGTGGGGTAGCTTCGGGGGCAGTGTCGAATGAAGGATCTTCGTTCCGCTGAGATGGTTGGCTGGTAGCTCGTTGGCTCTCAAGTTCCTCTAGTTTCGCTAATCTTGCACTAATCTTGTGCATTTCGCTTGCTTCCTCTTTCTTATTTCTCTCTCGGCTTCTATAACCACCGCTGTCGGGAAACCCATGCACCCACGAAATGGAGCCTGATGTGCCTCGTGTTCGTCCAGGGTGTTCAGGATTCCTGAGGGCCTCTGTCAGCTCGTCCTTCTCTCTGTCGAAGCCTGATGTGCATAGGAGGTGAGAGCAGAGCAGCACACACATCCCACACGCCGGTAGGCCCAAAAATAGAGGAGTGAGCGGGCAGGGGCGAGCATATATATAATATGCATCTCTTTAGTCCCGGTTGGTGGCTAGAACCGGGACAGAAGCCTACTCTTTAGTCCCAGTTCCAGCCACCAACCGGGACTAGGGCTGCGCTAGGAGCGAGGCACTTTGGTCCCGGTTCGAGTCTAGGACCGGAACCAAAGGGGTCAGACAAACCGGGACCTAAGGCCCCTGATAACCCACAAGTATAGGGGATCAATTGTAGCCTCTTTCGATAAGTAAGAGTGTCGAACCCAACGAGGAGCTAAAGGTAGAACAAATGTTCCCTCAAGTTCTATCGACCATCGATACAAATCTACGCACGCTTAACGTTCGCTTTACCTAGAACAAGTATGAAACTAGAAGTACTTTGTAGGTGTTGGTGGATAGGTTTGCAAGATAATAAAGAGCACGTAAATAAAATCTAGGGGCTGTTTATATAAAGACACAATAAAGTTAGTATAGCGAGTGTGGAAAAGTGGTGGTAGGAGTTGCGAAATTGTCCCTAAGGAATTGACTACTTTACTAGACCGATAGCAAGTTTTATGTGGGAGAGGCCACTGCTAGCATGTCATCCCTGACTTGGAATTCTATGCACTTATGATTGGAACTATTAACAAGCATCCGCAACTACTAACGTTCATTAAGGTAAAACCCAACCATAGCATTAAGATATATTGGTCCCCCTTCAATCCTGTATGCATCAATTTCTATGCTAGATTGAAGCTTCTGTCACTCTTGCCCTCCAATACATAGTCCTATCAACATAGAACTAACCCTATGGTGTGATCCACGTGCATGCTCATATGATGGGCACCAAAGGATAGCAACATAACCACAAGCAAACACTACAAAAAAAGACACATCCGTGACATTTTGGGCCGAATGAATTTTTTTTCTGTCATACATATGACACTTCTATGACGATAATTGTGACAAAACCCGGTATCATCATAGATGTGGTGGGCTCCTACTTCTATGACAAAAAATCATGACAGAAAATGTACTTTTCGTCCTGGGCGGGCCGGAGACGCAGCTGCATGACATTCTTTGGGTCATCCATGACGGAAAAAACCATGGTAGAAGTGAGGGGGAGGAAAATTTCGGGGAGTTCCCGGTTACGGTGGGAGGTCGGGGGCTGAGCGATGCGGGTTTCTCTCGTACACGTACGCGCGTGTGTGCGAGGCATTGGCTCTAACTGAACCCGAGCGAGGCGTTGGGCTCTAACTGAACCCGAGCGATTGCACTGCAGGCTACGCGTTACTGAACCCGAGCGATCGATCGATGGCTGTTAACTGAACCCGATCGAGCGATTCCTTGGCTACTGCTGCTAACTAAAGCCGATCGATGCTGTCTCTGGATGAACAGTGAGCGTTGCGGGGGGGGGGGGGGGGGTGGATGAACAGTTCCCGGTGGGGGTGGATGATCAGGACCCCGTGGTGTTGCCTCTGGATGAACAGGACCCCGATCGATCGAGCCGGTTGGGGCTGGATGAACAGGACCCTGTGGAGGGGTGGATGAACAGGACCACCCCGTGGAGGGCAGGATGAACAGTGGACGGTGGAGGGTTGCCCGTGGAGGGGTGGTTGAACAGGACCCCGTGGTGTGGAGGGCTGGATGAACAGTAGACGGTGGAGGGGTGGTTGAACAGTAGCCGGTGGAGTAGCGCGCGGTGGAGGCTGGATGAACAGGAGCCCGTGGAGGCTGGAGGAGGTCGACGGTGGATGAATAGTAGCTCATGGAGGATGGAGGGGGTCGAAGGTGGAGATGAACGGTATCCTGTGGAGCCCCGTTTTGTGGTACGCCACACCCCTCCCGATGAACAGGACCCCCGTTTCGACCGTAGCACTCCAACACAAGTCCGTTTCCTCCGTTTTGCGGTACGCCACACCCCTCCCGATCAACAGGACCCCCGTTCGACCGTAGGAGGTCCGTTTCCTCCGTTTTGCGGTATGCCACACCCCTCCCGATCAACAGGACCCCCGTTTCGACCGTAGGAGGTCCGCTTCCTCCGTTGTGCGGTACGCCAGGCCTCGTTTCCATCGCCTCTTCCGTCCAAGCCCTCCCGATGAACACGACCACGCATTCCGTTCTGACCCAGCCGCGTTGCCTCCCGATGAACACGACGCATTCCGTTGCATCCCCATGAACACGACGACGACGATGTTTCTCCGTTCCGACCCAGCCATGTCAACGAGCCCTCGCCGTATGTATGCGCGAGTAGGCGTTCGATACCCCGCCCGTATGCACACATACGTGGCCGTATTTTCTTTCTTGCACCCTGGCCGCTGTACGTACGTGTACATGCTACGTGTGCGTCTCTACTACGACACGTGCGCGCCTCTACTATGACACGTGTGCGCCTCTACATCGACCAGTATATATGTACGTACACGTTCGCGACCAGAATGACAACGCTACGTACGCTTCGACCAGGTGGGTCCCGACTGTCAGGCACTTCCTTGCGTGCGAAGGTGTAGCTGGTGGGTCCCAGCAGTCAGGGGGGAAATGGTATTTTTTGCGAAATACGGTGGCCCGTCCGGTGGGTCCCTGCTGTCAGGTGATGGAATCATTATTTTCCGCGTAATAAGGAGGCACTTCCTTGCTGCCCCCGTGGACCCAGCTGTCAGCCTCTCCACGTACAGTCCACGTCTGACGGAAGTCGTTCCTTGACCACGTTGACCACGCCGCGCCGAGAGCACCAGGGCGGTGGACGACGACGAGGCCTAGGAAGGGGACGACGGGGAACCGGGGAAGACGCGGCAGTGGAAGCCCGCGCGTGCGGAGAGGAGTACGAGGGTTCACTGGTTCGGCTGCGGTGTGAGTCTGCCGTCGCCGCAGGGCCTGGCCAGCGGTGGGAATAGTAGGGGGCGGTGAGGCCTCTGCGGCAGTACAACCGTCCACGGGAGGCAGGAGCATGCGGCACGACCGGCGCTGCTTTGGGCGGCTGGAGCAAGAAGACCAGAGGTTGAAGAAGCACTACAGCCGTTGGATGGACATCATACTGCCACTGGAGCTATAATCGTTCATATTGACTAAGTTGACAAAGCCCTTCGTCCCCGTCAACTTAGTAGGCCCACAAGTCAGCCTCCCACCAAGGTGGGTCCCAGCTAGCCGGGGGAGTATTCATTTTTTGTGCGTAATAAGGAGGCACTTCCGGTGGGTCCGAGCTGACAGCGGGGGGAACTATTTTTCGCGAAATATGGTGGCCCGTCCGGTGGGTCCCAGCAGTTAGGGGGAAATGATTTTTTTCGCAAAATACTGGTGGCCCGTCCGGTGGGTCCCTGCTGTCAGGTGGAGGAATAATTATTTTCCGCGTAATAAGGAGGCACTTCCTTGTGGCTGCCGTGGACCAAGCTGTCAGCCTCTCCACGTATAGTACTCTTCCGATGGAAGTCGGTCGTTGACCACTTTGACCACGCCTCGCCGAGAGCACCATGGCGGTGGGCGACGGCGAGGCATAGGAAGGGGACGACGCAGAGCCGGGGAAGATGCGGCAGTGGATGCCCACGCGGAGAGGAGTACGAGCGTTCACCGGTTCGGCTGCGGTGTGAGGCTGCCGTCGCCGCAGAATAACAGGGGGTGTGGGAGAGTAGAGGGATGCCCTGGCCAGTGGTGGGAGTAGTAGGGGGCGCTGAGGCCTGCGTGGCAGCACAACCGGCCACGGGAGGCGGGAGTAGGCGGTCCCGCCGGCGCTGCTTTGGCGGCTGGAGCAAGAAGATCAGAGATTGAAGAAACACGACGGCCGTTGGATTGACATCCAACAGTTACGTCTGCTAGAATCGTTTGTTGACGTATATAATAACTAAAAAAAATCTTGCATACGCGTCAACTAAACAGGCCCACAAGTCAGACCACTCCCTCTTTTTTTAATAATTTATATATAGCTCATGGAAACTTCTTATGCAATTTATTGCAGTCATCTTTTTGGTTGGCCAGGGCCAATTTCGCATATTTCTGTAGGTTCCAAACTATTTTTAATACCGAAATGTCCAACCAGTTTAAAGTACTTTGAAGATATATTTAAATTTGGTTAATGCCCAGTGAAATAGGAATTTGAAAATGTGATAAAATTCAGAAATTATAAAGTAATTGCCAATTTGTCATCTGTTTTTATATTTACAACCCATTTCATATTACTTTCAAGATTTGCAGGCGTCTTGAAAAGTTGCATCCCATCAGGGCATAGAAAAATAAGTAGGCCTGGATTGGGTATTCTTCAGAAAAAATAAACTGGGCTCATTTTCACAAAGAAAAAATAGTTGGGCCGGTCACATGGTGAACATAAAATATAAGTATGGGCTAGACGGGCCACAGCCCAGTTCAAACCCTGCTCCGTCTCAACAATACCAAACAAAAAAAATACTGCTCGAGTATCTACGTCCCAGGTGTCAGCCGATCTTGTGCCGTTCTCTTGTCTATTGACTATACACGCTCACAATGTCGTGGGTCCCAGATGTCAGGAAAACGCTAGGAGGAAGCATTTTATTTTTCCATACACTGACGTGGTGGGCCCCTACTGTCATCCTCTCCACGTACTTCTGCTGATTCCTGTTGTTTCTTGACCATGTTGACAACGTGAGAGGGCGGCGCCGCGGCGAGCGCACCAAAGCGCGCGGAGGACGTCGGCGTTAACGATTTAGGAGACGGTGGGGCGGCGATGCGTGCGCTGAGGCGCAGCCAGTCGTGGGAGGCGGAAGCAGGCGGCCCCGCCGGCGCTGGTTTGGTTTTGGCGGCTGGATGAAGGCAGGACTGAAGAAACACGACAGACTGTAAAAGCAACAAGAGTACTTAACAACCTTAACTGAAACCAGCAGGGGCACTTAACAACCAAAGCTGAAAGCAGTATGAGTACTTATACAGGTTCAACCGTACAAAGCACGCCTCGAACAGTGCTACTTTGCCTACAGTTAACCAAGGGTGAGGCCGCCAAGCCCCAGGACAAGGCCCATGCGCCACCCCGCACATCCACAACCTTCTGAAAGCGGCTTCATCTCGCAACATGGTCAATAAATAGGATATTCGCTTTAGAGCCATGGAAAAGCATGAACATAATCTTCTGTCCTATTCTCCAAGATGGACGGGCCTTCATTATTTGAGACCACCCATGAATAAGTATCTTTTCACCTCCAAGGGGAATTGAGTAGGTCGACATAAACATCATGTTGGGACCAAGCGTAAGTCTGACCCGACCATGGTCAGGCATCTATATAGGAACAATAGAACTCGGCAGTTCCTGTTTCAAGAAGATCACAGCTGTAAAACTGTGTATAAGCAATAGTTTATGAACAACATATATAACAGAAAATAGCTCGTACCATAAGTTTCTCGACACAGTTGGACCTGTTCAACGAGTGCAACAGTGGCACACATATCCCACGTGGCCTTCCACCATTGAAACGCCCCACAAGGACCTCAAGACGATCAATAAAGTGTAGGAACTTGTGGATGTGGATCTAGTCAACTTTAGTGCCATTAGTAACATCCGAGTTATTACAGAGTAACAAATGAGCAGACTGCTTAACTTTGAAAAAACCTACATGTGCCACCAATTATAAGAAAATATTAGTTAGAAGTAGCATCTTCGTGAGAGATTCGTTGCTACTTCTAAAGTTAAATTGTGATTAGTTAGACAGAATAGGTGGATTAAGAAGTAACCAAGGCAACAAGCAAGAACCAGATACAAAACTAACATGGATGAACAATTGGAACGACGTCGGGGTGGAAGATCGCAGTGAAGATGAGACCAGGTTCTACTATTTCCATTAACTTTCGTGCGCCAACTTTCAGTCCGTAACACTTGAGAAAGCTTATCCAAGTTCGGCCATAAAAAAAGCAGCAATCTTCTTGGTTCATGAACCCAACTCGGAACTTATATCCATGGCTTGTCTTCACTGTGACCATTAAACTAGTGTATTCAGTTATGGCAAGGCCGAGCATCTTGAGTACATGTGTTCTGGCAGAGCAAATAATACACTGCAGGAAAAATAATATGAGAACACAACATGTTAAAAAAACCCCACCCTCCCGGATAGAAAAGAGGATTCTAGGAACATACTGTGCACGTTTCAAAATGCTGTGTTAGGATGAGAAGGAACAAGTGTGGTGTCTCGCCGAGGGCGCAGAAACCTGTAGGGTACTCGCACTTTGGGAACTGCAAATGAAACACACTAGATTCAGTAGGAAGAAAAATGCATCAACGGCGGCGGCTGCCATCCTAGGATTACCTGCGACCAAGGGACTTGGGTTTATCGGGGATGGATGAAGAATTCGTACCTGGTTCTCCATGAGAAAACCCTATGCAATCGCCGAGGGGGTTTTCTATGAACAAGCAGATGAGGGAGAAGGGGATTCAGGCCCAGTGAAATATTGTTGCTTTGTACGTCCAGGTTACTGCTAAAGCTGGAAAGGGGGGGGGGGGTTGTGATTTGACGGCTCATTGGGCATTACTGCGGCGCTACGACCGGGGTGTGTCTACCGTGAAGTTGTGCACTCTAATTTGTGCATATGGCACGTGGACCCCGTTGCCGGTTGCCCCACATATCAGCGAAAGGAAGTAGAAAGACAGGAGTAACTAGTTACACATAAATATATATTTTGACATAGAGATACTCCCTTTGTAAAGAAATATACAAATCTTTTATATCACAGGCTCACCTTGCCGAGAAATATACTCCCTCTGCAACACACGGGCATTATGGGGGTTCAGCTGAGAATATAATACCCAGATAGGCTCACGGTTCTGGACTTTGGGTCGCATGCCGACCCTGCATGTTTGGGGGCCCATGTGTTCTACCTCAGCGCTTTTCATATTGCAAGCGATCGGTACGGCGTTGGTTTTTGATGTTGTCGCAAGGCGAATACACAAAATTGAATAAAGCACGACAGCTGTTGGAATGAAATTGAACGACTGTTCCTAACCAGCAATCAGAGTTGCAATTCTATCAATGATATACCATGTGTTAAATAATACTGTCGTACTACTTATACACACAGGACACTTGTTTCACCATGCCAGATTATTACATCAAAATCTCTCGGAGGATAGATCAGTTCGACAATTGTGTGCTGCTAATTTCAAAGTTGATCTGGACCAGCTCTCCTTGCCGAGAAAGTTTGATTTTGACATCATCCCCTACCGCAAGATATGATTTAGATTTGAAGCTTGACCATCCTTTAGCATCAATCATCATGCGACCATCCTTTGTACTTACGGTATATTGAGCAGGTTCATTCACACCAAGGCTGCGCATGGTAAGAGAGACTTGGCCGCGGTCGCCCAGATTGTTGAACGACTCCCTCGTTGCTCTAGGAATTTTCCGTTTGCAAACAAGAAGACATACCCAAACAGTTATATCAACACAGTGAATCATGTGAAACAACATGGAAAGAAAAAAGAACGAAGCACTTGGGCGACCAATGCTTACCAAGAAGGTGGACATGTCGGTTTTTGTAAGGACTTTGGTATATGAAGTGGGAACTGCAGCCCAGTCTGTTGCCGGTGCAACTGCACGGGCCGGAGCAGTTGCAAGTGCAAGTGTTGGTGCAGGTGCCGAAGCCACTGCTGCTGCCGGAGAGGTGCTCCTTGTAGAGCTGGTGCCGGTGTCGGAGCAGGTGTCGGTGTCGATGCCCGATCCTCCGGTAGATCATACTGATCCGCTGACGCGGTCGGTGCCCAATCCTTAGCTGGATCAGACTGAGCCGCTGCCGCTGTCAGTGCTAGAGCAACTGCCGGTGCTCGATCTGTGCGAGACAACGGAGATCGTGTCTGGTCTGCTATGATCAGCTTTCTAACTTGACTAGGATCCATGACCGTGATCCAGTTTTTTTCTTCATTTCTTTTAAACGTGAGAAGGACTAATTGTGGCGTTTTTGTTAAAGCAAACTACAATTCATCATAGGGATTCAACTTGTACTCAGATAATTTTTTCCAGTAATATAAGTGATGGACAGTGCCTTCGTTACTGACACGACATAAGAAGTGAAACTTGCAAAAATAGCCATCGTAGAGCAAACCAAACGGTTTATTCTGTGATGAATGTCACATGGCAAAACCTGCATCATAAATTTGCAGGAAAAGAAAGAAAACATGACATTAAATCAATAAGATTTAGACAGTAAATCAATAAGATTTACTTGATGTGACACGAGTGAATCCTTACCAGGAAATCACTATGTTGAAGTACTAAACAGAAGATTGATCGTCCAACTACGCGTGGCATGCAGGGGCCCTGTCTACTCCCACAAGCAGGACAGTCCAAAGGTCGTGACAAATCATATGGACCGAACATCCATGGGACTGGAAATCCTGGTGGGTGCGATAAACCCTACAATGCATACATATACTAGAGTGTAACCATAATTGATAAACCGTCCTCACAAAAAATATGATTTGGATACTTCAAAATATACAGACTGAATTGAGTGGACAGACATTAACATAGACCATTCTCAGGACTGACCACACACCAAAAGAGGCAGTACTAATAAACAATATAGGGTTCACAAACACAAATCAAGTACTGAACAATAGTACTTACTATAGACAAGCAAAGTTGCACTAACTAAACTCTGCAGACTATTTCTTGCCACCGACCTACAGGATGAACCCCGCATAACTGACTAGGCCATGGACTTCGTGTGAGATGTCTACACGCACCATCACCATCTTGTCAACCTTGGAGAACCTAACAGAGTGGTCTTTCCACTCATAAACATGATGATGAAGACATGCCACATCAGATTTGTTGGGAAGCTTTATAAGAACCACACCCTTCGTAATGGAAGGCACAACCAGGAAATTGTTGTGGTCAAGTACAACCTTGAGAACACACCTGACAACAATGCTACTGGAAAACACTAGTTCAGGACACGTGGCGACAAGGACACAACAGCTGGATAGTTCAGCAGTAGAACTCATCATCAGGTCTTCCAGTTCACATGGCATGACTTTGAGAACTTCATCTCCACCGCGGACCTAGTTCTAATTCAAACAGAAACCATATTTTATTACTACCTCCGTTCAGAAATATAAGATGATTTTTGATATTATACTCCATATATGAGTGACTACATATACGCACAGAAATGAGTGAACAAAGACACTAGAACATGTCTTCAAAGGCATGAGAGCAGAGGGATTACATGCAAAATCCATAACACAAGTTACTGAGGCAAATATACCCTCTTAAAAGGTAGCATTGATGTTCATAAAGTACTCCCTCCGTCCCAAAATTCTTGTCTTAGATTTGTCTAGATACGGATGTATCAAGTCACATTTTAGTATTAGATATATCCGTATCTAGACAAATCTAAGACAAGAAATTTGGGACAGAGGGAGTAGTTGAAAGTAATCTATAAGTAATTAGTGTCAACCTCTCGCATGTTTTGGTCAAAAGAGGAATTTAGAACCGTCATTTGGCACACAAAAATCACATGCAAGATCACCCAGAAAATTGTACTACTAGTACTAGTACTGCGTGTTAGATGAAAAAACACGATCAAGATCGAGAAAAAGACCGTCAAGAAGAGATATTACCTGGAATTGCTTAATGTGGCATCCCGGAGAGGGGGGCTTGGACAGGGTGATGGCTTTGAGCTTGTCTGCGGTAGTCTCGGCCGGGTGCTTGCGCTTCTTCGTACGATGAGCCTCGACGGTTTTGGCCGGAGCCATAGACATCACTTCGGCCAGTGCTCCAACATCCATCAAGAAACTGTCAAATAGAAATAAAAGAAAAGAAACCATAATCACAAACCCAAAAGAAGAAAAGAGAGGGAGTTATAGGATCAGTCTCAGGGTTGCAAGACCGGGCCTTGGCCAGAATCAACACCATTGATGCGCTCACCTTTCCTTCTTTGGGAGAGAAGAACAATGGCAGAAGCAGGTCGGGGTTTTCTTGAAGAAATGAGGAACAAGATGAGGCAGAAGCGAGGGTTGGGTAGAGAGGAAGCTGAGAGAGAAGAGTGAAATGATGGTTGCTTTGTCCGTCCAACTTACTGCTGGAAAGGAGGGGTTTTTGTGATTTGACGGCTCATTGGGCATTACTGCGGCGCTTCGATCGGGGTAGTCTACTGTCACTCTACTACGGAGTAATTTAGTGCATGTCTAGTGGACCCCAATGCTGGCTGTCCCACACGTCGGCGAAAGAGAGTAATTTAGTGCATGGCTGGAGGAGGATCCGCACGGTAGAGCGTGTCCACTGTTTTTCAAAAGAAAAAATGATTACAGCAAGCGTTTCCACTCTTACAAAGGAGGAGTGCGAAACACGGCAGCCACTTGAACATACACAGTGCTCCTACTACTAGGCATGTGCAGTGGTTCATACGTCAGTACTACACAATCTTGTTGCTAGTGTAGTAAGATATGATGATAACAAATGATGTTGTGCGCATGTCAACTACTCAAATATGTAACAAATACACGAAGAGGAAACAACTATATTGAGATGAGAATGCAACCAAACACACCCACACGCTTTGTGCTACAGTGACTGATCTGCACCGTCTGAGTTTGATCCAACAGTCATGTTGCGCCGAGACATGGACATGCCCATGCAGCGGGCGCCTAAACACCACCGAAGTCCCTCTGCTTCTCGAGGTGCACGACGTTGGTGATGCAGGGTGCAACCGCCCGCAGAGCCCGCTCCCAGTCGACGAGAGCCAGCTCGTCAAAGACGGCGTCCAATGGCACGAATGGATTTCGGTGATGGAGCCCTGAAAGGATTCACCCGGCAACGGCGACGGCAGCCCGCAACCCCTCCTTGTCCAGCTCTGCCCCCACCATCGCGTGGAGACGGCTCAGCTCCTTGGAGATATAGGTGAAGAAGGAGACCAGGTCAGGAAGCCGCAGCTCGTTGAAGTCGACCGGGTGGTCGAACGGGTTTAGCCCGACGGCCGGCATCGTCGCGCTGGCACGACGGTAGGCATCGCGCAGCCGCAACACGTGCGTGGCAACTTGGTTCACCAAGTGGCTGAGGCGATCCTGGACCTCGTCACGATCGGCCCGCTCGCGCTCCAGCCGGCTCCCTTGACGTACTATCGTATCTCCCGCTTTCTGTAGCAACGCCGCCAACGCCTCGAGCATCTTTGTGGTGGACGCCTGCCGCTTTTGAAGCTCCGTGAACTCCAGCACATAACGGAGGAGCATGGAACTCCTCTCCTCCTTGAGCTCATGGAGCTCCACGTCCTTGGCCCTGAGCTCCGCATCCTTGGCATGGAGCTCCTATGTCAGGAGCCTCACCTCGGACTCCGTGATCTGCTGCGCCGCCATGGTACCAGGTAGAAGCAATGGGGAGAGGAAGAAAAGGGGGCGCAACGGCTGAAAGGCAATGCAATCTACGGGAAGGCGGAGGGAGCGGGGAATCTTTTGGTTTTCACCACGGTAAAACACCAGTCGATGACTTCTCACATCCGGGAGCGGTGGGTTTTTACACGCGGAGTCATCATGACTAATTGCTGCCGCGCCTGCTCCCATCAATCAAAAAATAAAAAATTCTACCACGCCTGCTCCCGTCAATCAAAAAAAATAAAAATCCTGCCGCACCCAAACACCAGAGCAATGCCGCGGTGGATATTTATATTTACCTGCTGGCAAGTAGATAAAATAGGGGTGAAAAAACAAATGTGGCGGGGGCCTAGCTAATCGGTCGAACTAG
Organism: Aegilops umbellulata; assembly: GCA_032464435.1. Taxonomy (NCBI): domain Eukaryota; kingdom Viridiplantae; phylum Streptophyta; class Magnoliopsida; order Poales; family Poaceae; genus Aegilops; species Aegilops umbellulata. The sequence goes on along the minus strand of CP136054.1, from coordinate 117,155,144 downwards.
CCCAACTAGCTAGCCACCGTGCTTCACTGATGTACTCGGCGGGAAAGGTGGTCTTTCGTGATTTGACGACTCATTTACTTGCTTCGGCGCTACGACCGAGGAGGACCCAGAAAGCGCGTGGTAGGGCGTCCCATGTCAGGAAGAATATATGCGTGCATCACCCGGGAGGACCCCGAAACCGCGCGGTAGGGTGTGCCACGTCTCGGCACGGAGGAAAAATGTGCGTGTAAAAATATACTGTATCAGACGTAGTACCTGTGGTTCGACCTCGGGACCCAGCCAGTCGGTCGAAAACACCCCACTAGCCACACAACTTCATCATGCAAACGTGGCACGTAGGATAGATGTGGTTAGCTCCGTCTCGACTAGCCACAACGTCTCTTGTTCTAGGCGATTCTTCTATTTTCCAAGTTTTTTTAGTTGTAATAACACCACAGCATGCTAGCGCCGCTCTTCGTGTGTGCCCGTGCAAAGGTTAGACGATGGAGAGAAGAGAGATTGAGATCGCAGACCTGGGACCCACCAGTAAGTGAGACAACGGTCATGCACGTGTTGACGAGGCACTCCCTCTACTCTACTCAACGAAAGTACTGTATAAATAAAATCAAGTTATGGGACAAAGCCAACAACCGTTCGTTTTTTCAGGCTATCGACTTACGCTTTGTAGTCCAGGTTGCCAGTTTGAATCTCGTCTTTCAGATTTGTTAGTTTTAGGTCCAAATTTGATTAATGACAAGTGGGACCCCTGTGTGTTGTTCCGATATTTCAGTGTAGGATGGTTTTTTGAACAAACACTTTGCGCGGTTAGACAAGTAACGGCATGAGTTACACGTATTTCGCAAGTTTACGAACAAAAATGACAGCGGCATAGAATATCACATCCACCCCGCAGCTTAGATACTATGGTGATACGAGTTTTTACACCATTGGAAGTGAGATCCAATGGCTTGGGAGTAGTCTTTGTAATTATGCGCAATTTCCAAACTCTCCAAAGGTTTTTTTTGCGAATAAAACATTCAGGCCTCGTGTGTGCCGCTACATCTTCGATCCAACGGCTCCCCGGTGATCATATTACGTGCTCCCCGTAGCTTAATTATCCGCAACGGTGATATGAGCATCTAGGTCGTATGCTCAGTGATCGGATGGCACATGCGTAGTACTTGTACTTTCTGCGCATTTCCCAAACTCTATCAGCCGTATATTGCAAAAACATTCAAACCTCCTATTATGAGCCGTTAGATCTCAGTGAACTCGTATCACCATAGAATCTTTGGTGCGGGAGCACCTCATACTCTCCCGTGCGAGAAAACATAAGGTGCTATCGCAGCTTGGATGCTACGGTGATACGAGCTTGGAGGTCGTTTGATCTGAGATCCAATGGCATCTAAGCAGTCTTTGTGCTTGTAAGCAGTGGCCGAACTCTTTTGGGGCTTTTCTGCAAAAAAACCATTCGAACCACCGAGGAGGTGTTGGGTCGCAAATCCAACGCCTCCGAAGAGCTTGTATCACCAAAGCATCTAAGGTGTGGTAGCACATGATATTCTTACATACAGGAGAATATGATGTCTGTTGGAAATATGCCCTAGAGGCAATAATAAAAGCATTATTATTATATTTCCTTATTCATGATAATTGTCTTTATTCGTGCTATAATTGTGTTAACCGGAAATCGTAATACATGTGTGAATAACAGACAACAAACATGTCCCTAGTGAGCCTCTAGTTGACTAGCTCGTTGATTGACAGATAGTCATAGTTTCCTGACTATGGACATTGGATGTCATCGATAATGGGATCACATCATTAGGAGAATGATGTGATGGACAAGACCCAATCCTAAACATAGCATAAGATCGCATAGTTCGTTTGCTAGAGTTATCCAATGTCAAGTATCCTTTCCTTAGACCATGAGATCGTGTAACTCCCGGATACCGTAGGAGTGCTTTGGGTGTGCCAAACGTCACAACGTAACTGGGTGACTATAAAGGTATACTACGGGTATCTCTGAAAGTGTCTGTTGGGTTGACATGGATCGAGACTGGGATTTGTCACTCCGCTTGACGGAGAGGTGTCACCGGGCCCTCTCGGTAATGCATCATCACAATGAGCTCAATGTGGCCAAAGTGTTTGATCACGGGATCATGTATTACGGAACGAGAAAAGTGACTTGCCGATAACGAGATTGAACGAGGTATTGGGATACCGACGATCGAATCTCGGGCAAGTAAAATACCGATTGACAAAGGGAATCGTATACGGGATTAATTGAATCCTTGACATCGTGGTTCATCCGATGAGATCATCGTGGAGCATGTGGGAGCCAACATGGGTATCCAGATCCCGTTGTTGGTTATTTCCCGAGAGCCGTCTCGGTCATGTCTGCATGTCTCCCGAACCCGTAGGGTCTACACACTTAAGGTTCGGTGACGCTAGGGTTGTGAAGATATGTATGTGCAGTAACCCGAATGTTGTTCGGAGTCCCGGATGAGATCCCGGACGTCACGAGGAGTTCCGGAATGGTCCGGAGGTAAAGAATTATATATAGGAAGTGCTGTTTCGGCCATCGGGACAAGTTTTGGGGTTATCGGTATTGTACCGGGACCACCGGAGGGGTCCCGGGGGTCCACCAGGTGGGGCCACCTGCCTTGGTGGGCCACATGGGCCTTAGGGGGTGCGCCTTGGCCTGATTGGGCCAAGGGGAACCAGCCCCAAGGGCCCATGCGCCAAGGAGACTTGGAGAGGGGAGAGTCCAAAGAGGGGAAGGCACCTCCGAGGTGCCTTGGGGAGGATGGACTCCTCCCCCCCTCTTGGCCGCACCCCTTCCTTGGAGGAAGGGGCAAGGCTGCGCCCTCCCCCCCTTCTAATTCACCTATATAAAGGGAGGGGAGGGAGGGGTGGCCGCACCCTTATGCCCTGGCTCCTCCCTCCTCCCTGCAACACCTCCTCCTCGTCCCGTAGTTGCTTAGCGAAGCCCTGCCGGAGTTCTGCTGCATCCACCACCACACCGTCGTGCTGGATCTTCCTCAACCTCTCCTTCCCCCTTGCTGGATCAAGAAGGAGGAGACGTCTCCCGTCCCGTACATGTGTTGAACGCGGAGGTGCCGTCCGTTCGGTACTAGATCATCGGTGAATTGGATCACGGCAAGTACGACTACCTCATCCACGTTCACTCGAACGCTTCCGTTGCGATCTACAAAGTGGTATGTAGATGCTATCTAATCTGAATACTCGTTGCTAGATGAACTCATAGATGGATCTTGGTGAAACCGTAGGAAAAATTTTAATTTTCTGCAACGTTCCCCAACAGTGGCATCATGAGCTAGGTCTATGCGTAGTTCTTCTTGCGCGAGTAGAACACAATTTGTTGTGGGCGTAGATGTTGTCAACTTTTCTTGCCGCTACTAGTCTTATCTTGCTTCAGCGGTATTGTGGGATGAAGCGGCCCGGACCAACCTTACACGTACGCTTACGTGAGACCGGTTCCACCGACTAACATGCACTAGTTGCATAAGGTGGTTGGCGGGTGTCTGTCTCTCCTAGTTTAGTTGGAGCGGATTCGATGAAAAGGGTCCTTATGAAGGGTAAATATAAGTTGACAAATCACGTTGTGGTTTTAACGTAGGTAAGAAAACGTTCTTGCTAGAACCCTAATTCAGCCACGTAAAACTTGCAACAACAATTAGAGGACGTCTAACTTGTTTTTGCAGCAAGTGCTTTGTGATATGATATGGCCAAAGTTGTGATGTATGATGAATGATCTATATGTGATGTATGAGATGTTCATGCTATTGTAATAGGAATCACGACTTGCATGTCGATGAGTATGACAACCGGCAGGAGCCATAGGAGTTGTCTTTAATTTTTGTATGACCTGCGTGTCATTGAGAATCGCCATGTAAATTACTTTACTTTATTGCTAAACGCGTTAGCCATAGTAGTAGAAGTAATAGTTGGTGAGCAACTTCATGGAGACACGATGATGAAGATCATGATGATGAAGATCATGGTGTCAAGCCGGTGACAAGATGATCATGGAGCCCCAAGATGGAGATCGAAGGAGCTATGTGATATTGGCCATATCATGTCACGTTTATTATTTGATTGCATGTGATGTTTATGATGTTTTTGCATCTTGTTTACTTAGAACAACGGTAGTAAATAAGATGATCCCTCATAATAATTTCAAGAAAGTGTTCTCCCTAACTGTGCACCGTTGCTAAGGTTCGTCGTTCCGAAGCACCACGTGATGATCGGGTGTGATAGGTCCTTACGTTCGCATACAACGGGTGTAAGACAGATTTACACACGCAAAACACTTAGGTTGACTTGACGAGCCTAGCATGTACAGACATGGCCTCGGAACACAGAAGACCGAAAGGTCGAGCATGAGTCGTATAGAAGATACGATCAACATGAAGATGTTCACCGATGTTGGCTAGTCCGTCTCACGTGATGATCGGACACGGCCTAGTTGACTCGGATCATGTAATACTTAGATGACTAGAAGAGGGATGTCTATCTAAGTGGGAGTTCATTAATTTGATTAAATGAACTTTATTATCATGAACTTAGTCTAAATATTTACAATATGTCTTGTAGATCAAATGGCCAACGTAGTCCTCAACTTCAATGCGTTCCTAGAGAAAACCAAGCTGAAAGACGATGGTAGCAACTATACGGACTGGGTCCGGAACCTGAGGACTATCCTCATAGCTGCCAAGAAAGATTATGTCCTAAGAGCACCGCTGGGTGACGCACCTATTCTCCCTGCAGAACAAGACGTTATGAACGCTTGGCAGTCACGCTGCGATGATTACTCCCTCGTTCAGTGCGGCATGCTTTACAGCTTAGAGCCGGGGCTCCAAAAAACGTTTTGAGAGACATGGAGCATATGAGATGTTCGAAGAGCTGAAAATGGTTTTCCAAGCTCATGCCCGGGTCGAGAGATATGAAGTCTCCGATAAATTCTTTAGCTGTAAGATGGAGGAAAATAGTTCTGTCAGTGAACACATACTCAAAATGTCTGGGTTGCACAACCGCATGACTCAACTGGAAGTTAATCTCCCGGAAGAAGCGGTCATTGACAGAATCCTCCAGTCGCTTCCACCTAGATACAAGAGCTTTGTGATGAACTACAATATGCAGGGGATGGTAAAGACCATTCCTGAGGTATATGCTATGCTGAAGTCAGCAGAGGTAGAAATCAAGAAAGAACATCAAGTGTTGATGGTGAATAAAACCACTAAGTTCAAGAAGGGCAAGGGTAAAAAGAACTTCAAGAAGGACAGCAAGGAAGTTGCCGCGCCCGGTAAGCAAGTTGCCGGGAAGAAGCCAAAGAATGGACCCAAGCCCGAAACTGAGTGCTTTTATTGCAAGGGAAGTGGTCACTGGAAGCGGAACTGCCCCAAATACTTAGCGGACAAGAAGGCCGGCAAAACCAAAGGTATATGTGATATACATGTAATTGATGTGTACCTTACCAGTACTCGTAGTAGCTCTTGGGTATTTGATACCGGTGCAGTTGCTCACATTTGTAACTCAAAGCAGGAGCTGCGGAATAAACAGAGACTGGCGAAGGACAAGGTGACGATGCGCGTCGGGAATGGTTCCAAGGTCGATGTGATCGCCATCGGCACGCTGCCTCTACATTTACCTACGGGATTAGTTTTAAACCTCAATAATTGTTATTTAGTGCCAAGTTTGAGCATGAACATTGTGTCTGGATCTCGTTTAATTCGAGATGGCTACTCATTTAAATCCGAGAATAATGGTTGTTCTATTTATATGAGAGATATGTTTTATGGTCATGCTCCGATGGTTAATGGTTTATTCTTAATGAATCTCGTACGTGATGATACACATATTCATAGTGTGAATACCAAAAGAGCTAAAGTTGATAACAATAGTCCCACATATTTGTGGCACTGCCGCCTTGGTCACATAGGTGTCAAACGCATGAAGAAGCTCCATGCAGATGGACTTTTAGAGTCTCTTGATTATGAATCATTTGACACGTGCAAACCATGCCTCATGGGTAAAATGACCAAGACTCCGTTCTCAGGAACAATGGAGCGAGCAACCAACTTATTGGAAATCATACATACCGATGTATGCGGTCCAATGAGTGTTGAGGCTCGCGGTGGCTATCGTTATGTTCTCACCCTCACTGATGACTTGAGTAGATATGGGTATATCTACTTAACGAAACACAAGTCTGAGACCTTTGAAAAGTTCAAGGAATTTCAGAGTGAGGTTGAAAATCAACGTGATAGAAAGATCAAGTTTCTACGATCAGATCGTGGAGGAGAATACTTGAGTCACGAATTTGGCACACACTTAAGAAAATGTGGAATAGTTTCACAACTCACGCAGCCTGGAACACCTCAGCGTAATGGTGTCTCCGAACGTCGTAATCGCACTCTATTAGATATGGTGCGATCTATGATGTCTCTTACCGATCTACCGCTATCTTTTTGGGGCTATGCTTTAGAGACTGCCGCATTCACTTTAAATAGGGCTCCGTCGAAATCCGTTGATACGACACCATATGAATTATGGTTTGGGAAGAAACCTAAGCTGTCGTTTCTAAAAGTTTGGGGATGCGATGCTTATGTCAAGAGACTTCAACCTGAAAAGCACAAACCCAAATCGGAAAAATGCGTCTTCATAGGATACCCAAAAGAAACTGTTGGGTATACCTTCTACCTCAGATCCGAAGGCAAGATCTTTGTTGCCAAGAATGGATCCTTTCTGGAGAAAGAGTTTCTCTCGAAAGAAATAAGTGGGAGGAAAGTAGAACTTGATGAAGTATTACCTCTTGAACCGGAAAATGGCGAAACTCAAGAAAACGTTTCTGAGGTGCCTGCACCGACTAGAGAGGAAATTAATGATGATGATCAAGATGCTTCTAATCAAGTTCCTACTGAAATTCGAAGGTCCACAAGGACATGTTCCGCACCAGAGTGGTACGGCAACCCAGTCTTGGAAATCATGTTTTTAGACAACGGTGAACCTTCGAACTATGAGGAAGCAATGGCGGGCCCGGATTCCGACAAATGGCTGGAAGCCATGAAATCCGAGATAGGATCCATGTATGAAAACGAAGTATGGACTTTGACTGACTTGCCCGTTGAATGGCGAGCCATAGAAAATAAATGGATCTTTAAGAAGAAGACAGACGCGGATGGTAATGTGACCATCTATAAAGCTTGGCTTGTCGCTAAAGGTTATCGACAAGTTCAAGGAATTGACTACGATGAGACTTTCTCACCGGTAGCGAAGCTGAAGTCCGTCCGAATCATGTTAGCAATTGCCGCATACTATGATTATGAGATATGGCAAATGGACGTCAAAACGGCATTCCTTAATGGTTTCCTTAAGGAAGAATTGTATATGATGCAGCCGGAAGGTTTTGTCGATCCTAAGAAGGCTGACAAGGTATGCAAGCTCCAACGCTCGATTTATGGGCTGGTGCAAGCATCTCGGAGTTGGAACATTCGCTTTGATGAGATGATCAAAGCGTTTGGGTTTACACAGACTTATGGAGAAGCCTGTGTTTACAAGAAAGTGAGTGGGAGCTCTGTAGCATTTCTCATATTATATGTAGACGACATACTTTTGATGGGAAATGATATAGAACTCTTGGACAACATTAAGGCCTACTTGAATAAAAGTTTTTCAATGAAGGACCTTGGAGAAGCTGCTTATATATTAGGCATCAAGATCTATAGAGATAGATCGAGACGCCTCATAGGTCTTTCGCAAAGCACATATCTTGATAAGATATTGAAGAAGTTCAATATGGATCAATCTAAGAAGGGGTTCTTACCTATGTTACAAGGTGTGAAATTGAGCTCAGCTCAATGTCCGACCACGGCAGAAGATATAGAAGAGATGAGTGTCATCCCCTATGCCTCAGCCATAGGTTCTATTATGTATGCCATGCTGTGTACCAGACCTGATGTAAACCTTGCCGTAAGTTTGGTAGGAAGGTACCAAAGTAATCCCGGCAAGGAACACTGGACAGCGGTCAAGAATATCCTGAAGTACCTGAAAAGGACCAAGGAAATGTTTCTCGTTTATGGAGGTGACGAAGAGCTCGTCGTAAAGGGTTACGTCGACGCTAGCTTCGACACAGATCTGGATGACTCTAAGTCACAAACCGGATACGTGTATGTTTTGAATGGTGGGGCAGTAAGCTGGTGCAGTTGCAAGCAAAGCGTCGTGGCGGGATCTACATGTGAAGCGGAGTACATGGCAGCCTCGGAGGCAGCACATGAAGCAATTTGGGTGAAGGAGTTCATCACCGACCTCGGAGTCATACCCAATGCGTCGGGGCCAATCAAGCTCTTCTATGACAACACTGGAGCTATTGCACTTGCAAAGGAGCCCAGGTTTCACAAGAAGACCAGGCACATCAAGCGTCGCTTCAACTCCATTCGTGAAAATGTTCAAGATGGAGACATAGAAATTTGTAAAGTGCACACGGATCTGAATGTCGCAGATCCGTTGACTAAACCTCTCCCTAAGGCAAAACATGATCAGCACCAGAACTCTATGGGTGTTCGATTCATCACAATGTAACTAGATTATTGACTCTAGTGCAAGTGGGAGACTGTTGGAAATATGCCCTAGAGGCAATAATAAAAGCATTATTATTATATTTCCTTATTCATGATAATTGTCTTTATTCGTGCTATAATTGTGTTAACCGGAAATCGTAATACATGTGTGAATAACAGACAACAAACATGTCCCTAGTGAGCCTCTAGTTGACTAGCTCGTTGATCGACAGATAGTCATAGTTTCCTGACTATGGACATTGGATGTCATCGATAACGGGATCACATCATTAGGAGAATGATGTGATGGACAAGACCCAATCCTAAACATAGCATAAGATCGCATAGTTCGTTTGCTAGAGTTATCCAATGTCAAGTATCCTTTCCTTAGACCATGAGATCGTGTAACTCCCGGATACCGTAGGAGTGCTTTGGGTGTGCCAAACATCACAACGTAACTGGGTGACTATAAAGGTATACTACGGGTATCTCTGAAAGTGTCTGTTGGGTTGACATGGATCGAGACTGGGATTTGTCACTCCGCTTGACGGAGAGGTGTCACCGGGCCCTCTCGGTAATGCATCATCACAATGAGCTCAATGTGACCAAAGTGTTTGATCACGGGATCATGTATTACGGAACGAGAAAAGTGACTTGCCGATAACGAGATTGAACGAGGTATTGGGATACCGACGATCGAATCTCGGGCAAGTAAAATACCGATTGACAAAGGGAATCGTATACGGGATTAATTGAATCCTTGACATCGTGGTTCATCCGATGAGATCATCGTGGAGCATGTGGGAGCCAACATGGGTATCCAGATCCCGCTGTTGGTTATTGCCCGAGAGCCGTCTCGGTCATGTCTGCATGTCTCCCGAACCCGTAGGGTCTACACACTTAAGGTTCGGTGACGCTAGGGTTGTGAAGATATGTATGTGCAGTAACCCGAATGTTGTTCGGAGTCCCGGATGAGATCCCGGACGTCACGAGGAGTTCCGGAATGGTCCGGAGGTAAAGAATTATATATAGGAAGTGCTGTTTCGGCCATCGGGACAAGTTTCGGGGTTATCGGTATTGTACCGGGACCACCGGAGGGGTCCCGGGGGTCCACCAGGTGGGGCCACCTTCCTTGGTGGGCCACATGGGCCTTAGGGGGTGCGCCTTGGCCTGCTTGGGCCAAGGGGAACCAGCCCCAAGGGCCCATGCGCCAAGGAGACTTGGAGAGGGGAGAGTCCAAAGAGGGGAAGGCACCTCCGAGGTGCCTTGGGGAGGATGGACTCCTCCCCCCTCTTGGCCGCACCCCTTCCTTGGAGGAAGGGGAAAGGCTGCGCCCTCCCCCCCTCTAATGCACCTATATAAAGGGAGGGGAGGGAGGGGTGGCCGCACCCTTATGCCCTGGCTCCTCCCTCCTCCCTGCAACACCTCCTCCTCCTCCCGTAGTTGCTTAGCGAAGCCCTGCCGGAGTTCTGCTGCATCCACCACCACACCGTCGTGCTGGATCTTCCTCAACCTCTCCTTCCCCCTTGCTGGATCAAGAAGGAGGAGACGTCTCCCGTCCCGTACGTGTGTTGAACGCGGAGGTGCCGTCCGTTCGGTACTAGATCATCGGTGAATTGGATCACGGCAAGTACGACTACCTCATCCACGTTCACTCGAACGCTTCCGTTGCGATCTACAAAGTGGTATTTAGATGCTATCTAATCTGAATACTCATTGCTAGATGAACTCATAGATGGATCTTGGTGAAACCGTAGGAAAAATTTTAATTTTCTGCAACGTTCCCCAACAATGTCCTCCTTCATCTTAGATGCTACGGTGATACGAGCTTCGAGGTCGTTGGATATGGGATCAAAGGGCATCTAAGTAGTTTTTGTACAAATTGTGTGCAATTCTGAAACTCATCAAGGTTTCCTACAGAAATATTAAGACACATCATGTGAGCTGCTATATCTCAGATCTACAAGCTCCAAGCAACTCGTATCGACATATAGCATCTAAGGTATGGGGGCACATGATATTCTCCCAGGGAGGAGGGGTGGGGGTGCACAACCAATCGGTGGCTGGGAGGGTGGGGACAAATATAATCTAAACAACCCTAAACAGAGCTCCACAATTTTATCTAAGGTCGAGGGGTTGACCCCCGACAATCATAGCTCCGCCTAAACAGAACATTTGCATGTACTGTAGTAATAGACTTAATATTCATGTTTCAGTTTCATGTTCATTTTAAATATTGAACTGAGGACCATGGATGTCTTACATTTTACTCCATTCGTTCCCAAATATTAGTCTTTTTAGAGGCTTCAAATGGACTGGCACATACGGATGTATATAGACATATTTTAGAGTCTAGATTCACTCATTTTTCTCCGTATGTAGTCACTTGTTGAACTCTCTAAAAGACTAATACTTAGGAATAGAAGGAGTATTTTTAAATTGTGTCATACATGCATGGTTTGGAAAAATAGATGCACTATACTTATTGGATTGTTGTTGTGTTCGTGCGTGTGTCTCTCTCTCTCTGTGTGTGTGTGTGGTCATATGCTTGATACATACAAAGTTTTCTCACCTCCATGTGGTTCATCTTTTAAATTTGAATTTGCATTGGTAAACTTACTAGGGATACCATGAAATGTGAAATCCATGTTGAGATCACTATATCACAAACTCACTCTAATTCAACAACTCGTCATAAATCAATTACCATGTTGAGATTAGTATTTGCAAGGAAAATACGGGTATTGTAATACACATAGATTCGTTCGGTAATTTAAAAGGTTCCTTTCGTATTCTCGAATGGTAGGACCCAACGGCGTACCAGCCAGACCTTGGCTCGTGTTGATCCTAAAAAAAGCGGGCTCGTGTCCTTCGGTGGCGTGCATGGTACGCACATTAGGCAAACCCATTACCCCAACCAGTCGAGCCTCAACGTTTCAAGTCGAAATATCTGGCGGCCAGAATTCCAGCCCTAGGAAATTCCCCTCATGTCCCCGATCCATAATGACTACCGATGAACAACAGAGGGATGCTTTAGTAACTAGACAACGTTACCTACCGTGCCGAGCACGGTTTAATTCCCTCGGTCGCCGCTCGTCAAGGTCACCCGTCAACTGCATTGCCTAGTACTACTACTACTACTACTACTACTACTACTACTACTACTACTACTACTACTACTACTACTACTACTACTACTACTACTACTACTACTACTACTACTACTACTACTACTACTACTACTACTACTACTACTACTACTACTACTACACCAGGATGAGCACAGAATTGAGCCCGTTTGTTCGTGCCTAGTACTTGAGTTAATATATCAGGCAATGCACTGGTACAGAGGGATTATCCTTTTACTCTGCATATATAACTTGTCTGAAGTCTAACTAAGCAAAATGTTTGACCAAATCCTTTCTTAAGAAATACAACAAGACAGATGTACGGCTTGAAAATTTATTGCATGATGCAGGTTATGATATTGTTTCGAATCCTGGATCTTAAATTTCAGAAAATCCAAAAGTGAGTATAAATTCTTGAAACTAAGCATGGTCACGTGATATGGCACAAATATTACTTCGTAAGTTTATTCTTCAATTTGAGACAAGCTGCTTATGACAAGTTTCACAAATGAAGAGCCAAGGTATTTTGGAAGAAAGACCTATCACGTTAAGGCGAACACTTTCACTATTGAAACTGTGGGCGTTTACGTGCCGCCACGAGTCCCCGCTTCTCATCGGCAATCGGCAGGTGCCGTCCGAGCAAGCGTGTAAGTCGACGGGAGGCGTGCGAGCAGACCGCTGCGCCGGCTATCAGGGAGGCGTGCGAGCAGACCGCTGTGCAGGCTCACCGGGAGGCGAGCCCTTTGACCAGGCTCCGCCGCCCACCGTCGTCCCAACTGCTCCCACTTTTAATGTCGCCGGCGCCGTAGTTTAAAATCAACCCGCACTAGCCGGTACTCCCTCCTTTCTGGCTTATAGGGCTTATCTCAAAATATTAGTTTTTCCATTTTATAAGGCTCAATTTTGTTGTTTCCCATCACATGTTTAGATTCCAAGGTAAATTAAATCATTGCATGCAAGTATTAAGAGAAAATTGACCAATGCATGTAATTTATGCATGCATGCATTGCAATTAATGCATTGGTAAACATATTTTTTTGAGAAAAACAAGAGCATTAATTGGGTGCTTTTGCAAACTACAAAAAGTATTCCACCACTCACCATCTACCTTGGTTGGTGAGATTTTTGAATTGAGCCTTATAAACCGGAAAGGAGGGAGTATCGCTACAATCCTCTCTCTTCCTTTCCGATTCTCCTGTCGTCTACCTCTAACTAGCCTGACCTAAACGTACGCCATGCCGCATCACGATAGTCTGCCCTTAGTGTTCCAGTTTCCTGAGGAAGACACCCAGCCGGAGTCTCAAGAACATAAGGCGCTTTGGGACGAGCTTGAACTGGCCTCGCGGGAAGACGCCGCGCCTGTCCCCGCTCCCGTTCCGGCTCCCGTCGCCCCGACTGCGCCAGCGCCCATCCCCGTGGCATTGATGGGCCGGGAGCCGCACATTGTCGCCGAGCTTGATCCCACGGGGTTCCACGAGGTGCCCGCCGACTTTCACGCGCCCGTGCACCTGCCAGCGCATGCGCCTGCGCATGCACTGACGCGCAAACCCATGTCGGTGCCCGTGCACCTGCCAGCGCCTGTGCCTGCGCGTGCACTGACGTGCATGCCCGTGCCGGTGCCCGTGCACACCAATGTCTCCGCCGCACCGTTGACAGCGCCTGTCCCCGCGCGGGTGCCAGTGCCCCCCTCAGCGGCATGGATGGCCGCCGTCGACTGCTTCCTTGCACCAATGCCAGTCGCCTCCTCCCGCCAGTCGACTCGCTCCGAAGTCCAGAACATTTTGGCCTTCCTTGAAGCTAGGCCAACGTCCAGGAGTACGCCAACAACGGCGCAAGACGCCGCCGTCGCCGTCGGTCAGTGGCCCGACGACACACAGAGCACGGCAGAGGAGCCGCTTCCCACCGCGAGACGCCCCCGCCGCCGCCGTGTAATCTAAATTTGCCATGAAAAACGTTCGGATTGCCATGCTTAAAATCCGAACGTTTACCATTTCCATTTATTTTATATCAATCGTCGTATAATTTAAAGTCGGAGTCAGACTGAACGAATGTATGGTTTGATCAATTGAATGTTCTGCTAGAGCCGTATCAAATTAAATATAAAACGTCATCAAGCCACATGTATTCCTTGTCATCCAACGACCTAGACTGCTTCAATGTCGAGCGCTCAACACGTTTAGCATGCAGTTAATTTCATGCCAAAAATAGTGCTAATCACATGACAACACGCAAATAATATCCTAGTAGTTAATATCCGCATGCACTTAATATACATCCAAATTAACGTGCATTGCACGTACGCACTGACTAGTGCTGCTAGTACGTGAAACTGGTGCCGTGACTTGTGAACGCGTCCAGATATGGTCAACGGCAACATCGCCCGCGAGTTCTTCCTGTTTGCCCGTGCGTCTAAACGCAGAAGGGGAGGAGAGAGAGAGAGCACACATGGAACCCACTAGTAAGTGAAGACGTGTAGATATATTTTGTGCGTGGGAGTAAGCAAGGTCAACCGATCACATAGGGTCGTCGTGCGATCGAAAGAGTGAGACAGGTTGGAGAGAGTGACTTAGATAGACGATGTGCATGAGAGAGTATACAATGTGAATAGGTCGAATTGGGCTCAAACATGGTGATATATCGTTTTTGTCCGAGAAAGAGCGAGGTCAATCGAGACATACGGAGAGAGAGAGAGAGATTGAGTGAGCGTGGCCCACCATGAGGTCGAAAGAGTGGTGGCTGCTTGGATGGACTGACCTAGATAGACAATCTGCGTGAGAGAGTATAGAGTGTGTCGATCGAGGCCCGAACACGGAGATATATCATTTGTGTGTGAAAGAAAATGAGGTTAAACGAGACTCGGATAAAGAGAGCGAGATTGAGCGAGTGTGGCCCGCCGTGCGTAAGAAAGAGTGAGACAGTCTCGAGGGAGTGACCTAGATATACAACGTGCGTGCGTGCGCATGCACGAGATGTTGGGGGGCTGGACAGGCAATGCATGTATTTAGCGCGAGAGGGTGAGAGGGAGAGGGGGGGGGGGGGAGAGAGCTCGGCATGGGGTGCAATGGTGGGTGTGTGAGGTAAATACATTTGGTAACAGAGTGGAAAAAGGGGTTGTGTAGTTGAGAGACTTAGAGATCGAAACATGGAGAGAAAGAATGAACGTGTGTTGGAAGCCGATAGCTTCGTAAGGTGGTTAGGAGAGGAAGATTGACCGATATAGGAAGTATGTAGCGTTTGTGCGAGGGGGGGGGGGGGCTAAAAACAACATTTGAATGTACATAGTACGAGACTTAATATCGATGTTTCAATTCAGTGTACATTGTAAGATTTGAACCGAGGAGCAGGCATACGGGTAATTATTTCGAATTCATGCCATACTAAGTTTCGAAAAGTTGACATTGACTCAGTTTGTTGTGCTATTTTGTAGGTCATATGTTTGAATCCATCCAAAAGTTTTCTCACTACCATGGTGTTCATCATATACATATGCATTTGTATTAAAAAAGTAGCGTGGATATAGTGAAATGCGAAATTCACGTTAGAATTGGAGATCGCTACGTGACACACACTCTAATTCAAATAACTAACTACGTGACACACACTCTAATTCAAATAACCAATTATGTGATACACACTCTAATCCACGTTAGCGTGGGTACCGTTTTGATTTTTTTTCAAATAACTCCTCATTAGTTAATTTATAGTACTCCCTCTGTTCACTTTTATAAGACCTTGAAGACATTTCAGACAATGTGCAAAACAGTTCATTTTAAGTTGTTTGAAACGACTTACAAAATTGAACGGATGGAGTATCTCATTTCGAATGACTAATTATTGCAAGGAAAACATGGGCATGGTAATACATACAGATTCGTTTGCAAATGAAAGAAGATTCGTTTGCATTCTCAAATGTAGGCGCACCAGGCAAACCAGGGTTGTGTCGTTGTGGACACTACTTCGGTGCCTTAAAGGCAACTGCCTTTGCGTCACTGACATGTGGGCCAGCCACCTGTTGGGCCAATATGTCATGGACACAAAGGCAGGTGCCTTAAGGCACCGAAGCATAGTCCTGTCAGGGTGGTCGCGTGTGTCGGACGGACGCGTAGCACCCAGCCACCCACCCCCTCCCCCCCCCAAAAGGACGACGACAATATAAGTTCGCGCTTTCATGTTTCGGATTGAAATATCTGGCGGCCCCTTCCAGCCCTGCAAAATCTCTCTTCTCCATCGTCCCCTTCCGCGCCCAGATTGCTCAAATCCCTAATTCGCCGCCAACCCTCGAATCGCCCCTCGTCTCGTCTCTTTCCCCACCGTCCCCCACCTCTGTGCCGGACGACGACGACGAAGACGACGGTCACTCTTCACCACCGCCCGGAGCTATCTCATCTACGCCCTCGTCCACCGCACCGGGTGGTCCACCGACAACGTCGGCCGCCGCAACCGACGTGCCTCACAGACACCGAGTTCCACCGCATCAGGTGCGCTTCACCGACGCCGTCTCCCAGCTCACCGGGGCTACCTCACCGAGCACATCGTCGCACTTCCGCCCACCCCCCCCCCCCCCGAGGCCGTTGGGGCTTCACCAACGGTCACGTCCACCGCATCGTAGCGCTCCGCTGCCACTCAAGATCTGCATCCGTGCACGGCCAGCCAACTCCAGCGCATCACCCTCAACGGCTCTGAAGTGACCCGCACTCTAGCTAGGCGAGCATGCCCAAACGCCGGCCCGAACTAGGTATCCACACATCACTCCCTTGTGCACTGTTCCGACGATGTTTGGATATCCTTTCACTGCTCTCTTAGCTTACACGCCTATGCAACTCTGACCTTAACTCTTATTTCTTCTGGAGATATCATCTGAAACAAGCAAATCCATATTTTAGCGAAGCATGACGGCTCTACGGGATCCGGTACACATCTTGCACAACCGTATAACCTTGTAAGTATCTGTCCTCCGGTACAACATCAAGGTCGATTCCTCTTATTTGATCAACCATTCGCCGTGTCAAAAATGCAGAGGGGGATGCAAGGAGCACAAGGCCTGCACATCCAAGCAAGTGGTAACATGGACTTGTACATGGAACATCCCAAGCGCAAGCAGAGCTGCAGTGAGCCTGTACAACGAGCTAGCGTAAGTCCCTGCATTTCATTTAATTCGTACTGGCATTCGTGTATGATTTGTGTGCAGTGGCTGATCCACGAATTCAAGTTACCAGGGGCGAACATTTAACTTAACAAATATGAAGGCACTTGCACTCCGGAAATCAACATAACTTGAGAAATGTGAAGCTACATGCACTTTGAAAACCAGCTAATGATCCAAAGTAGTTCAGATTATAAACACTAAATGATGCAAGCACCAAAAACACAAAATGCAACATGGTGTACAAGGACTACAAACATGGTCTGTACCTGCTTGAATTATTTGTTCTCTGGCTGAAAATATCGAAGTGTAATTGCACGTATAACCAGTGCGCAAACTGAATATCAATATATCTATCCTGCACAAGTATGCCAATAGTTTCAAACAACAGATTAGAAAAGTATTTATGCTATGTTGTCATGATATGGGGACTTTCTGGTAGATGGCCTCGACATTTCCTCAAGCGATGAAAATGCACTATAATTTGCTTGTCATCAATGCCTGCAAATCTCTGTCTCTCTCAACATAGTAGATCATCATTAGACACTAAATCCTTCAATGAGCTTGCAAAATGCTTGCATTAGATCCCTCATTAGACACTATATGTTCATCACCAGGAGTATGTAAAATGTTTGCATCAAATCCTTCATTAGCAGTCTGTTCATTAGACACTTCAGGCTCAAGAACAACATGAGCTTGTATGTTTGCACCGAAAACTTGATTAGATACATTAGATTCAGTCAGTTCAGTATTGATTGGGGGAGTTACTCATAGATTCCCTACATACAAGCAGTTTTACAACACCGTTAGGTTTAACTATTGGCCAGAAATTGAAGAGTTGAATTACATATAATCAGGGATGATATGTACCTGCTCGTTGCGCATGCTATTCTTGCAATTAGCGACTGTCCGTTAGCGCAAGCTCGATGCCATGCCCGCGCTGCCGCTGCTGCCTCCCACGCAGGCTACACCCAGGGTTGGATCTTCATCTTCTTGTCCTTCCGTTTGCTTGAAGCCCAGTGACTGCCCTCCAACGAGGGCACGAGGAAGTGCTGTGTCGGTCTGTCCAGCGGCGGCTAGGTTAGGAGCGAACCAGACTGGAGGCTAGAGCAAATGAATTGGGATTTTTCCTGCTGTCGATCGATATGGGAAGCGCTCGTTTGGGCCGCGAGCCTGCTATAGAGCCTGCCTTGCACTTATGTTATTGGCCCATCCAAATTGAAACATTTTTCTTCATTTTTTACATTGCCTGCTCGTGCATTGGGACGAACAAAACTAGCGTGGGCCAATAGGGACGACTCAAACTAGGTGCACACTTTCCAGCCACCTGAGGCGGCCGCCCATACCAGCCCCTATGGTGGCGTCGCCCCTTTTTGCGTGTATGATTGGATAGTGAAAAATATTCCAGTGGCGCTTTTGATTTACCAACAGAATGGTTGAATTGCTTGTTTCTATGAACTGAGTTCGCCAATAATGTGAAGGATGCCAGTCTTTTCATCCTATTGTAGATTGCTTAGATCTCGATATGCCAAACGTAATCGCATGAAATATACAGTAAAAGCCAGTGTGATGTGTTTGGCTACAACTAGTCTGACTACACGTCCTCATATAACATATCAAGGACGCACCATCTTACCAGATTAACCATTCGACTTACCCATGCAGTGAGGGAAGAAAGAAGTATTGGGACTGCGAATCCAAGCAATTGATGCCATGGACTGCTTCGTACAACCATGTAAGCGAAAAAGAAGTTGCAGTGTGCCTGTACAAAGAACTAGCATAAGTTCAGTTACCTGCTTCTCGGAATTTTAGGTAGCCACTTATTGCAAAATTGTTCAATTACGTTGCTTGGCTTAATTTAGTTTGCTACTGATTACATAATGGCACAGCCTATAAATCATATTGTAGACTGCGCCTATCTATGTGTTTGATACTTATTGTTAAGAATTACCTGTTTGCCTTAACTTAAATATCTACTTGTTTGTTTAACTGCTTTGCTGCTGCAACAGCGGGTTACAATGATGTTAATAACTACTTTTCAGCATCCAATTGAAACTCTTTAATTCCTTTTTTGTTTAACTGGTTTGCTGTTATAACTCCCACTTGAGATGTTTTGCTAACTTCAACTTTTCTGAATCCAATCAGAACTTTAATGGCAAAACAGGTTAGCCCAAGATCAAAGAGCGAGGTCCCCATGGACGTTGCATCATCCCACATCAGTAGCACCGGCCCAATCGTGCATTATGAATTGCCAACTGCTGATGCTCTAGAGGCTAAACTAGTGGTAGAAAGAGACTCTGCTTCTGCACTTAGAGATGAAGTTGACATATTGAGGAAGCAAACAGCACAATCACAAGCAGTACTCAAGACAACCATTAAATATTTGGTGGATTTCAAAACGAAGCAAGCTGAGACTGACCAGATTGTTAAGGTCCTGAAGGAAAAAAGGAAATTAAATTCCTACTTGGTAAATCATAGGTGAAATGTTCTTTCCATAGTTGAATAACCTTTGTGTTGTCTGTTCATGTAATCAATCAAACCATTTGTTTTAGAGATCATGTAATAATTGTTTTTTTTGTTTTTTTGTTTGTAATTTTATTTGAGCACAAGTCTGTATTAATTGATAAGACTCGGAGACATTTCATTTGGATTGTTGTGCCAGACCTACAAATATGCCAATCGGGCTGAATGTGCATTCAACAATACTAGTATAGATGGACCATAAGTGGCACACATCGGAAAGGGCCAAGATGCTGGCTAAAAAAAGGATGCTGTTGTAGCCAAAAAAAAGTACAGCGGCCTGGCTTATGTATGTTAGTTGATATTATTGATCCATATACTCTATAAGTGTTTATATGTCTGTTAGTTCCGTACATTCTTGGTTGATTGACTCGGTATTTGAATCTTGATACATCGGTTGTGTACATATCTAAATGGGAGTACACATTATGTTGCGTGTGACATTTGAGTTGGAAATGAAGTGTTCCAAATATTTGAATTCACCTTAAACTTGATTCTAGTTTCTGAATTTGAGTATCGGCATTTGTAAACCATATTCATATATGATAGTGGAATACGTCTTTGTCGTCATTTTGAAGATATATAAAAACACATAGAATGATTTATAAAGATTCATATAGGAATACAAAATGGATTCGAATTTAGTTGCCAGGGTAAACGTGGATGCTTATTGTCCCAAAATTCAAAAGAAACAACAAAATGTCCACTCCCACATCGGCTGCCCGAAGCTAAGTGTTTGGGAGATGGAAATTACTGTCTACCCATTACACGGACAATCCATCGGCCCGATTTCCACTGCTCTAAATAGGGGTAGGTTAGTAACTTCAATTAGACGTGACACGACCGCTGAGGGAGTCCTGGATTAGGGGGTGTTCGTGTAGTCGGACTATACCTTCGCCGGACTCCAGGACTATGAAGATATAAGATTGAAGACTTCGTCCCGTGTCCGGAAGGGACTTTCCTTGGCGTGGAAGGCAAGTTAGGCGATGCGGATACTCAAGATCTCCTACCATTGTAACCGACTCTCTGTAACCCTAACCCTATCCGATGTCTATATAAACCGGAGGGTCGTAGTCCGTAGGGAGAATCATCATCATACACAATCATACCATAGGCTAGCTTCTAGGGTTTAGCCTCCTTGATATCGTGGTAGATCTACTATTGTACTACCCATATCATCAATATTAATCAAGCAGGAGTAGGGTATTACCTCCATCGAGAGGGCCCGAACCTGGGTAAAAACATCGTGTCCCTTGTCTCCTGTTACCATCCGGCCTTGACGCACAGTTCGGGACCCCCTACCCGAGATCCGCCGGTTTTGACACCGACATTGGTGCTTTCATTGAGAGTTCCTCTGTGTCGTCGCAATCAGGAAGGATGCCTCTTCCCGTCTTTAAAGACGGCGCCATTACTAAGGGAGCCTTGGCTGTCGGCCAAACCCTTTGGCTAGGTGGTTTTCTCACGACCGCCTGTTTGGCCATTGCGCCGACGGTGACCTCTCGGGTCATCGAAAGCAACCTTCACGTCAGCTCAGAACTCGCCGAGCAGCTGGATCCGATGGAGCTATCTTCCGTAAACGAGCTCTTGGATCGCATCGCCGCACTAGGGGTCGCTACAAATTACGACCAGGTTGGGCTTAAACCCGATCTAAGAGAAATTAACTCTCCCCAAGTCATCCACCATGTTGCGGTGGTAGAGGCGCAATGCGGCGACCCTTCATCTATTCTAAGGACTAGCTACGTCCGAATTCCCGAACCCTCCAGGCCGGATACCCGCAGAGGGGAGGATACAATTCAAGACCTGAGCTTAGAATCAGGCAACAGGCTAGATTCATTGGACAGCATCCAAGGCTCCGGACTTCAGAGTTCGGAAGCTCTTCGGCCTCCGAATCTTAAATTGGGTGAGGTCCCAGATTCAACGCCACCCGCCCGCCCGAACATAAGCGATCTTTCCCAAATCAGGCAAAAGCCCGAGGAAACAGTACATCACTACTGGGCCAGATTCCTCCTGGTTATGAACAGGACAAAGGACTGTCGCGAGGGAGACGCAATTTCAATCTTTTGCAGTAACTGCACGGACGAGGGAATACTTAACGCCATAAGTCGTCGTGATATTACACGCTTCGCTGACTTGGCGTCCATAGTACAAAAGTACTGTGCGATGGAAAGCGCTTGGAAAACCGAAATAAAATTTTGGGATAATCCGGCCTTGAATAGCAATCCCGTCCGAACTAAGAGGGTGAATCACAGTAAGACACCTGGATTAAATATCAAAAAGCCAAAACCCTCTACAGGGCATGGAACCGTACTGGAAAGGTGGCTTGATGGACCCTGTAGAATTCATAGTACAGAGGACGCCACACCAACTCACAGCCTTAGAGCATGTTGGATACTCCAGCAGGTGGCCAAAATTGGCGAGGACCTCCTAATTTCAGAGGCCGAAGAAAGCCAGCCCGAGGACACCAGTACCGTTCTCATAGTCTTCGAGACTTTTGCATCAAATAATATGCGAAAAAGAACACTCCGCAGCCTCACCGAAGTCTATCAAGTAGCAACAATAAACCCATGGAGCGACACTGCTATCACCTTCAACGCGAGTGACGAACCTAAATTCCGAACAACCCGAGCACCAGCCGCATTGGTCCTCAGTCCCATAGTGGACGGCTCTCGCCTCACAAAGGTACTCATGGATGGAGGCAGCGGATTGAACCTCATTTATGAGGAAACCCTCCAAAAGATGGAAATAGACTGGAACCGCATCGAGCGAAGCAACACAACCTTTAGAGGAATAATCCCCAGTCCACGGAGCGTTCGGTGTTTTTGTCTTAGAGGACTCGTCAGGCTAGAGATCCGTCGAATGGAAACATGTCTGGCCAACCAGATCGGCAAAACAGTGGAGGCGTACGTGGATGATGTGGTCGTCAAATCAAAACATGTCGAATCTCTAGTAGACGACTTAAGGCTTACATTCGATAACCTCCGAAAATACGACATCAAGCTCAATCCGAAGAAATGCGTCTTCGGCGTTCCAGCCGGAAAGCTCTTGGGCTTCATTGTATGCGGTAGAGGAATCGAAGCAAATCCATCCAAGATCCGAGCTTTGTCACAATTGGATGTCCCAAAAGACCTCAAACAAATACAGAAATTAACCGGATGCGTGGCAGCTCTAAGCCGCTTCATCTCCCGCTTGGGAGAAAAGGCGCTGCCCCTTTACCGCCTCCTATGGCGCACCGAACACTTCGAGTGGACGGATGCTGCCATGGCCGGACTCGACGAAATAAAAGCCATATTGGCAACAAACCCAGTCCTGGCCGCGCCAAACACCGGCGAGCCAATGCTATTGTACATTGCGGCAACCCATCAAGTTGTCAGCGCAGTGCTCGTCGTCGAGCGGGAAACGGACGGACACAAATTCCCCCTCCAAAGGCCAGTCTACTACGTGTCCACTATCCTCACTCCATGCAAATCACGGTACCCGCACTATCAGAAAATTGCATACGCGGTATTCATGGCATCCCGGAAGCTACGACACTACTTTCAAGAGTGTTCGATTACAGTAGCCTCGGAAGTACCACTCGATGACATTATCAATAACCGCGATGCAACGGGCCGGATCACAAAATGGGCCATTGAGCTCCTCCCGTTCGACATAACCTACAAGCCACGACGAGCTATCAAATCGCAAGTGTTGGCCGACTTCGTCGCAGAATGGACGGAGGCCGAACTCCCTAAAGAGTACGGCACATACTCAAACTAGATCATGCATTTCAACGGCTCCAAAATGTTGGCCGAACTGGGGGCTGGCGTCGTTTTGACGTCCCTCACAGGAGACACAGTCCAATATGTACTCCAAATTATGTACACGGACTCCAACAATGCAGCCGAATATGAGGCCCTCCTACATGGTCTCCGGATGGCAGTATCCATGGGCATTCAACGCCTAGAGGTACGCGGGGATTCGAACCTCGCGATCTCCCAAATAAATGGCGACTTCGACGCCAAGGATCCAAAAATGGCAGCTTACCGCAATGCTGTCCTAAAAATGTCAGCTCAGTTCGAAGGGCTGGAGTTTCACCGTATAGCCCGCGAAAATAATCAAGCAGCGGACGTCCTGGCACGCATCGGAGCAAAACGCGATGCAGTCCCCCCAACATCTTTTTGGAAAGATTGTTCAAGCCATCCGTAACATGGGAGGGGGAACCCACAATTAACAGCCCGGACGCAGCCGCACCACTCGACGCCGAACAACTTGACATAGTTGGAGGTCCTGCCAATGAAATTACACCTTCAGCCCACGCAATAATGGCGGTTATCGCCCCGTGGACAGAACCATTCCTAGCCTACCTTACTAGGCAGGAACTCCCAGAGGACCAAAACGAGGCCCGCTGCATAGTGCGGCGATCTAAAGCCTACAAAGTCCACGAGGGGGAGCTTTATAAGAAAAGCACTACCGGAGTCCTTCAAAGGTGCATCTCTGAAGAGGAAGGGCGGAATCTTCTGGCCGAAATTCACGCCGGACTCGGTGGTCATCACGCTGCTTCTCGGTCCCTTGTTAGCAAGGCTTTCCGTACAGGCTTTTATTGGCCGACGGCCCGGGCAGACGCTCAGGACTTAGTCCAACGATGCGTTGGTTGCCAACTTTTTGCCAACCAAAGCCATATGCCACCCACCGCACTCCAAACCATACCCATCACCTGGCCCTTTGTGGTCTGGGGGCTTGACATGGTCAGACCCCTTAAAGGTGGAACCCATAAGAAAAAAATACTTACTGGTCATGGTGGATAAGTTCACCAAATGGATAGAAGCCAAGCCTGTTAAAACGGCTGAATCCGGACCTGTCATAGACTTCATATCCGGGGTTGTAGACCGTTATGGCGTCCCCCACAACATCATAACCGATAACGGTACAAACTTTACAGCCGACGAGGTAAAACTCTGGTGCAAAAACATGGGCATCAAGCTCGATTATGCTTCAGTCTATCACCCACAAACCAATGGCCAGGTCAAACGTGCAAACGGTCTTATCATGAGCGGCATCAAACCCAGACTAGTGCGGTCCCTCAAGGAATCTAACACGCACTGGGTAGAGGATCTCAACTCCGTACTCTGGGGGGCTGCGGACCACGCCAAATCGCACCACCGGATACACACCATTCTTTATGGTGTACGGCGCAGAGGCAGTTCTGCCCTGCGACATAATTCATGACTCACCTAGAGTGCGCATGTACGAAGAAAGAGAAGCCGAACTCGATCGGCAGGACAGCCTGGACGCCTTGGAGGAAGAGCGTGACGTGGCGAAAGCCCGTTCCGCATTTTATCAACAACAGGCCCGAAGAAACCAAAGCAGAGAAGTACGTGCCAAAAATTACAATGTTGGCGAACTAGTTCTACGCCTGCCGGATAAGAAAAAGGGCAAATTCAAGCCCAAATGGGAAGGTCCATTTATGATCGACCAAGTCCTGACTGGTGGGGCGTACCGCCTGCGAGATGCGTCGGATAACCGACTCGAGCCAAACCCGTGGAACGCCACACGTCTCCGAAGATTCTACGCCTAGCGCCGGACTCCGTGTTCGTCTCCTTCCCCTGTCCATTTTTTTACATTTTTCGGTCTCATATTTCTCTCCTTCCCCCCCTTTTTCCTTTATAGCCCTTAAAAGGCTCACTACATGACGCGCCACTTGCGCTCATTTAACCTGGGGGCTTCTTTAACAGAAGCTTATTTATACGGGCTTCATGCCCCACACATGTGTCAAACTTCCGCATGTACCTTTTTCTTCACCATTATATGCATCGATATGACTTAAGTTTTGGCCAAGCTGGGTAGCCGGGCTCCTGTGCTTACCCCTACATTCCCGATTGTTCGGCTAGGCGGTAAAGGGAGCACCTCTGCGATTGTTACTGCCGGGTCAGCCGGATGTGTACCTCAGACTGGGTGAAGCCGAAAGCTAGAATTCTTAAGGGATATTCGGTCGGTGAAATAAAAGATGATCTTTTTATTAATTTTCATGCGCCCCCAGATGCTTTTTATGTGTCTTTTTTACGCAGTTCGGACATGCACCTTAGGGCATGCCTCCCCAGCGAAAGGCACCCTTAACGGAACTATTCTCTCTAGAAGATGTTTCTTACTAACCATGTAACATAACATAACTAGTTGGGCACTTGTCTGATAAAGCACTAATGACCCCTACGCCTGGTCTCCATGCATACCATAGTTCTTGTATAACCGCTATGGTATTCGGACACACTCCGGACCGTCAGGTCCCGAGGTTGAAGCGAAAAGGTCGGCAACGACAAATGATCTACAATTCGGCTAGAAGGCATTACATATGTCAATTCAAAAGTACATAGTCATTTCGATTGATTGTATTCCTCCTCTATACCATCTAACAGGCTGTCTAATTTACAGTCCTGCTGGGAATACTTTGTGGCCAATTCTACTTGGCCGTACACTAAGCTTACAGGGATCTCCTTCCCGTCAGGCCCCACCGGTCCGACCTCGGCCATGTGGTTTGGATCAGACTTCATAAAATGGGTCTTCACCATGGCCCAGGCCTCCCTAGTGCCTTGTCGGCAGGCTGATATCTTCCACAACCGGAAGCGCCGCCGAGCTCCCTTCAGCTTCTCCGCAAGCTCTCCAAGGCCCTCGGGCGTGGAGTTGGCAGGCCATAAGGCTTGGGCAACGCCTTGCATTGCCTGCCGAATTCGCTCGTGTAGTTGCAGGAGTTCGGGAAGAAGGTCACCCGTAGAACCGGGCATCTCCTCTGCAGGACGACCTGTGAGCATACCTACAGACAATACTCTGTTATTCGACTTCCTCGCTGAACACATTTTTCAAAGTTCGTTCAAGCACTTACTAAATATGCCGCGTCGAAGCCGCTGATTCTCCTTCGTGGAGTCCGACAGCTGGCCACGAACGTCCTTAAGCTCAACGTCCAGCTTGGTGTTGGCATCCTGAAGATCATTCTTCTCTCGCCTCACCTTTGTCAACATACTCTCACCGGCCTTTAACCGACGTAAGAGTTGTTGCTTCTCTGGATCAAGTCCGGCGCCATCTGCAAACATGAATTGTCAGATTTGCACCCAAACCGCACAATACTAATCTTTCGAAGTGTATCTTACCTGAGGGGGTCCCTTTGGGCTCCCCTGCTGCAGCTAGTGCGGCCTCTAGTTGGGCCTTGCACTTTTCCAGCTCCTGGGACAGCATGGTGTTCTTCTCTGTAAGAACCTGCAAGTTATATGATCCTTAAATCAGTTACTTTAACTGTTTCAAGTCTCGGGGGCTACCGGTATATATATATAACCAAAATTTTCTTACCCGTATGTCTTTCACATACTGCTCCGTGGCTCTGGCTAAACCATCTTGAGCGGCACGGAGATACGCATCTCCCGAATTAAAGGCATCTAAAGCCTCTCGGGAGAAACAAGCGTCGCGTAAAACTGTCCGGCGACGCCTGTGGTTCATGGCACTCTCCACTTCAGAATTTGTGGCAGACAGCCTGTCCGCATCCTCTGTCGGAGGAGCTCCCGGTGCACGCCTTGTGCTCGCCTCCGCTTCCTGGCCGGTCACTGGAACCTGGCTGGTGGAGGCGCGATTGGCAGCCTCTCTGGATATAGTCCGGCGAGGTCTCTTCATCCTGAAGAAAGCACGAACGTTAATATCCCCTGACGGAATGACACCGCAGAAACGGAGGGTGCGTAATACCTTTGCGCCGGCATCTCGGGCCGGACTACCTTTCTTTTTTCCCCACGGGGCCCTGCGGCCCCTCGCTGGCTAGCCGCCGCAGGTTCGGCTTCCCACCTCGGAAATCTCCCCTGTGAAACACGGTTGTTGTTAGAAACGCCGGAATACATGAAAATGGAATCCCCATCAAGGGAATAAAAACTCCGGTTTCTATCACCTGGGAGGCCGGGATTAACCCAGGGTAATCAGCCACAACAGCGACCAAGGTGTTGTCCTTGCTTAGCTGATGAAACACCCCGTCGATAAGCTCCACCGATATGTCCGGATCCTCTTCAGAGTCCGGATCGAGGGACCGTTCTGGGTCCTCGGGTTGTGGAGGGCGGCTGCTTATATCTTTCACTTCCTGTCGCAGTTCCTGCATTGAAGTCGTCAGACTACGTATCTGACCATGGAAGTATAAAATGAATGGGCAAGCGCAATTGTTCACTTACCCAACTTGGAGGTTCATACATAGTGAATCCGGCCCGTGGGTTAACGCGGAGGAACTCCTCCTTTTCTCCCTTGTACAAAGAGGACATGATCTTTATTAGGGCGGCACCCGAGGCCGGCCCCTTACGGCCGTAACGTGTGGCGTCGTCCTCCCCATTGAAATCCCACATAGGGTGGCCTCTGTATTGAAGCGGCTGCACCCCTCGCATAATGCATGCGGCCATGACTCCGATCATGGTTAGTCCGGAATGAGCCAACAGTCTTATCTGGCCCATCAGGTAAAGGACGTCTCTGTCGCTTTCTCCCTGAGAGCTCCGTGGACGCCAACTCAAGCGTTTCTTCAATGGAGCACTGTTGAACTCAGGGAGACTGGCCCGGACAGGGTCCGGCAGCAGGACGTCGTCTATGTAAAACCATTCCGAAGGCCAGTCCTTCGATGCCTTCTTTGGGGTTCCGGATAGGTATCCGGTCCCGGCGATGCGCCATACTTCGGCTCCGCCCACTTGGTATATAGACCCCTCTTGAGAATGGGGCACCAGGCAGAATATCTTCTTCCACAGCGCGAAATGAGCCTCGACGCCTAAAAATAGCTCGCAAAGGGCAACGAAGCCCGCAATATGTAACACGGAGCCGGGCGTGAGATTGTGCAGCTGGAGGCCGTAGAACTCCAGAAGCCCGCGGAGAAATGGATGAATTGGAAATCCCAGTCCCCTCATCAGTTAGGGAACAAGGCACACCCGTTCTCCTTTAGAAGGACTGGGGGTGTTCTCCGCTTGTTTTCCGCCATTGTAGGTGGCGAGACCGGCTCGGACCGGGACCATGTATGCCTGAGGGAGAAATCCCTTGCCTGAAGCGACACTAACTCGCTATGCGGAATGGTGCAACTCTCCCAGTCCCCGGGCTTAGGACCGGAGGGGCGAGGGGAGGAGCTGCGACGACTGGCCATGTTGGAATGGACTTTAGCTGGGAAAGCTCTGATGATAACTCGCGGAGAGGAGAAGATGCGGTTTGGATCTAAATCCTCATCCCGTTAAATAGGCGGCTCATTTATATGGCTAGGGGTGTGGATGTAAAAACGCCCCAGGCCTTTCGCATTCGTTCAACACGTAGAAGACATCCATTATGGGGCACAGAAGCCGAGGAGCGCTACATTACAAAAATCGGACATTATTCGTACAGGTACACAGAATTTGGGAAAGAACCCGCTTTACAATGCCGAAGATGATTTGCGCGCCAGACTTGTCGTCATTGAAGCCTGGTTCGGGGGCTACTGAGAGAGTCCTGGATTAGGGGGTGTTCGGGTAGCCGGACTATACCTTCGCCGGACTCCAGGACTATGAAGAAACAAGATTGAAGACTTCGTCCCGTGTCCGGAAGGGACTTTCCTTGGCGTGGAAGGCAAGCTAGGCGATGCGGATACTGAAGATCTCCTACCATTGTAACCGACTCTGTGTAACCCTAACCCTATCCGGTGTCTATATAAACCGGAGGGTCGTAGTCCGTAGGGAGAATCATCATCATACACAATCATACCATAGGCTAGCTTCTAGGGTTTAGCCTCCTTGGTCTCGTGGTAGATCTACTCTTGTACTACCCATATCATCAATATTAATCAAGCAGGAGTAGGGTATTACCTCCATCGAGAGGGCCTGAACCTGGGTAAAAACATCGTGTCCCTTGTCTCCTGTTACCATCCGGCCTTGACGCACAGTTCGGGACCCCCTACCCGAGATCCGCCGGTTTTGACACCGACAACCGCCTCTGAGCCCATTCCGACACGGTGGGCGTCAAACATGGGCGGCAAAACTCATTTGATTCAAGCTCGTCCGAAAGACCTCTGTTTCTCCCTCCATTCCCCATTCATACACGATGGGCGGCAAAACAAACTCTCCTCGTCCGATATAGATGTAGGCTAATATTTTAAATAGGGGTAGATGTGTAACTTCCATCAGATGTGACACAACCGCCCTACCTGTCAGCCCCGTTCATACACCATGGGTGCCAACCGTGGGCGGCAAAACACCCTCTCCTCGCCCGAAATAGTTACCGACAAATATTTGGGAGATGCGAGATTACCGTCCTATCCCCAACCGACGAGACGTCCAAATTTGAAACGGGGGATAAGTTTGTAACTTTCCCATATTTCAGACAGGCGTGTACCAAAAACATGGTTTCCCATACCTCTCCCTCCATTTTCCCATTCATACACCGTCCGCGCTAGAACACCCCATTCCCACACCAGCCTCCGTCCGCCACCCCATCCATCGCCGCCGTCCTCCACCACATCCATCGCCACCGTCCTCCACCATGCCGGAGCGCCTACCAAGACCGCGTCATCCACTGCTAGAGATGGACGTTTCTCATCCACGGCGACGGACCAATAGCCTTGCATCGCATCCTCTCGCTTCATCGGCACCGTTGTCCTCTTTGCCGGGGCCGCTCACACGACCTTCTCTTCCACCGCAATGGGACTTATCCCCCGATGCACCCGTCTACCATCGCAGATTTGCTTCAACGCCACCGACAGCCATCGCACCCCCGATGCCTACACGGCGGCGCAAGAGAGATTGTACTTCATATCTCCTCAACTTTTTGATCTCAACCAGAAAATAGATCTTAACTTGGTTACTCTACTTTCATTTTAGCTCTCAGAATTTAGTTCTTAGTTCGAAGCAAACAATGGATGCTAAATATCATTTCTATGGTTTGCAGCTTCAAATCTGCCATGGCACAACCATAATACGGTTTAATTGATCCTGCTTAGGGTTTAATTGATCATGTTGGTTCCATGGTGGTTTCTTTAATAGAAATCAGAGGGGAAACCCTCTTTTGCTAAAAAATATATGCTTAGAGTTTCCCCCTTTTATGATCACTATACGATCAGAATATGTGCTTCGTTTCATATTAACACTGCTCCACCCATCAAGCTAAACAAGCTTAGTTGTTCAAATACGGATCTGATATTATTAAAATAGAGTTGTTTAATTGGTCAACTAAATGTTCCTAAATTAGTTTCGAAAATGCATGTTCGCCGCTCGGCTGTGTATCTCTGTGTGTGGTCTGGTCAGCACGGTTGGGGAGGTGAACTTTGCATATGCAAGGGTTTATAGGGAGACATTCTCCGAGTTGAAACCGCAATGCATTCCATAGATAATCTGACTATTTTTTATGTTTTCATGAATCTCGGATTCTGAATAGCATCATAATGATTATGAGCTTGCGCGCATGAAAATAATAAAGCAGAACAATGCCATGGCTGTCAAACTTGGCATTAAGGGACTGAAATCAAGTCTGGATGCAATGCAATGCAAACACTCTCCACCTACAGATTCATGCTCAAAATATGATCCTAACAGTGATTCTAATCTAGAAGGAGAACTAAGTCAATGTAGCTCCCTAGTGGAGGAGTCAGAGGAAGATGCCCTATCTTATTCACCCATCAAGGTACTTGCTCTAACTTTCCAAGGTTACATTGCTCGCACATATCTTGCAACTGATGCTTTGCATTGCTTCTACTTTGTTGAACTGCCATTAGCTTAGTTTACACATCATGTATGTGAATACACCCTGCCTATCCATTTTCAGTACATATTCCATCTGTCATCATACCATATTTATCCATTCAAATGCTCTTCTTGTGTATCAGATGTTCAAAAGGAAGAGGGCAATTGCTGATCGTGGAGGAGCACAAGCAAAGTATTTGGAAAAGGTAGTGGCACCTGATAAATCAAATAGCCCATTAGGTGTAGTTGCAATATCACCTGACCCACAAAATACCCCAACTCTAGCAGACTCTAGCCCTACTACATTGGTCATTTTTGATGCCCCAACTGAGCAGACCCCAACTGCAGCAAACAGTATGATTATGCCAGTTGACATAGCACCAACTGTACGACGCAAAACCCCCATTCCAGCAAAGACATGAGTACACCAAATCCAGTTGCCAAATCCCTTTTCGAACCAGAGAGAGCCCTAATTGCAGGAAATAGGACCCCTGTTCCATTTCTTCCCAGTTTAGAAGACGAAGCTTATGTTGTTGTCAGGAACTTTGTGCGCATCTTTCCTTCATGGAAAGATTATACCGCAGACACAGAACAATTTCCAGTCTTCCTCCGCAACTTACGTGTAAGTAATGTACTAATGTTATTCATGGTCATTACTGCATATGTTTCTGCTGACAAAAGACACAAGATTTCGTTCTTTTAAATAGGCGAGGCGCAAACTGGATTGTGATGACGAGCAAGGGTTGGTTGCGCTTTTCAAGCACTCGTTGATGAAGTATCGTTCCTACCTGAGGCAAGCGCACTTCGATGGCAAGCCTCTGAACGAAATTTCTGTAAAGTCTCCGGTGCTACATTTATCCAACGGTGACTGGAATAATCTTGTTACACATTGGTCTCGGCTGTAGCGTAAGGTACTGTCTATGATATCACATCACAATTTGAACTACATTTCTGCATTTTCCTTAATGTCTCACTTGTACGAAAACTGTTAGCAGAAGAACATTCATTCTCAAGGGACCACAAAATCTCGCAACTATACTGCACACTGCATTGCTCTTGTGAGTACCTCTTGCCCTGTATGACCATACTTACTTTCATATCTGTTTGATTATGTAGCATCACTGCACATGTTAGCCTCGTAATCGTCCATTTGGTGGACATTATAAGATCCGTATGGACTCTTACATAAATTTAGAATCAACCCAATGCTTTTGAAGAGGTTTAGCTCTGCAGTCCTCTTGTAAGGACTGAACGTGGTCTATCACTGTACTTACATTAACAGCTACTCCCTCCGTCCCATAATATAAGAACATTTTGTATAGTACACCAGTGTTCAAAACACTATTGTATTATGGGAAGAGGGATTGGTTCATTTTGTAGCATTCTGCATCTTATCTCCCTCGCCCACCATTTACTAAAAAAGATCAGATCTATATTTAATCTTACCAACAAGTAGAATACACAGACAATGCCAGTGCAGAAGTGTAGCCCATTGCTCTTGTCAGTATATTTTGTCCTGTAACGCTTGTACTTCCAGGGATTGGTAGTTGATTATGTAGCATCAATCTACATCTTATCTTCATTATCCTCTACCCCTTCCAGTATTATCATATCTATAAGTACTCTGTACAAAATGTAGAGTACAGGCAATGCTTATGAAGAAGATTCTGTGCTAAAATTCTTGAGTTATCCTTCCCTTGACATGGAGAAGGGCATTATAAAGCCGGTGTTAACTGTTAATGTAAGTTAGTCCTTCTAAAGCCTTTATCCTCAACTGTTATTTAATTTGCTCATACTCCCTATCGTTTACTTCTATTTAGTTTGCTGTTTCTACCAAAATGCATGTTCGTAAGAACCGTAAGTTCTAAGTTTTACTTGTAAAACCAAATTCCTTATTCATACCATGCACATTACTTAATACTCCCTATATGTATGCTTGTTTTTGTGGATCTATAATCCAGTGTGTGGTGAAGCAGCCCACGTTTTCACCTTGTCATCTCCTGTTTTATCTTACTGATGTGGCTGATGATATGAACAACATGCCATGCACATTATCCAAAATAGATACAATGATTTTCTTTGCCCTTCATCTATGCTTGCTATGTTGACATGGTAATCCAGTAGTGTGGTGAAGCTCCCCGCATTATGAACAATGCCAAATTATGCTATTGATATTTTGAACATACTCTTTATTTTCTAATTTGAAATTGGATAGAATTGACAGAACAGTTATCATCTTTGTTTATACACGTGGAAAACCTATCATCTCTCTGCTTTGTTTCAGGGTGATATGCCTGATGGCATGCATAAGTCTGCTGAAGGCTGTGAGACAAACCCAACATATATTGCAGCAAAGAAGGCAAAACATCTTGAAGATAGCGAGACAACCCCAAAGTCTTGTCTTGATGCAGTGTTCAAGTTACTTGACACTAACAGTCAGACAAGCTCACAAAATTCGTTGTCTGAATCAGTTCGACTTCTTCAGTCCCAAGTTCTAGCAGAAAGGCATTCTGCAACTCAACTTCGACTTGAAGTCCTATCTCTAAGAAAGATTGCGGAGAACACCAATGAGAACCTCATCGCTAAACAACTACACCTGGAAGCTATGACCGACATGCTAGGCCGGTCTCACAGCCTTGCTCAGCAGCTTGCGCAGCAGTTCCCCCGCAAGGCTAACCTTTCTTGAACTGTCTTGGAAGTGGTCTCGGTTCAGTATTATTTTGTTACGCTGCAATGGTGCCCAGTTTTTGTAATCTGCTTCTACGTTGTGCTTTATGATCACTGGTGGCGAACTTCGATGCCCAGTGGATGTAATATACCTTAAACCCTTTATTGTATAGTGTAGGTTTATTCTAAATTACTATGCCGTAATTTCTTTATTTTATAGAGTAGATTTGTTCT
The DNA here is from genome assembly GCA_032464435.1 of Aegilops umbellulata. Lineage (NCBI taxonomy): Eukaryota > Viridiplantae > Streptophyta > Magnoliopsida > Poales > Poaceae > Aegilops > Aegilops umbellulata. The sequence goes on along the minus strand of CP136054.1, from coordinate 117,121,219 downwards.
TAATTCATACTAGTTATGCAGCAGCTCGAAATGAACCCCAGCCCATGATTGTGCGAATCAAATCACGGGCTTTTAACAGGCCAAAATTGTCTCGGTCCTTGTTTGGCCCAATTAGATATCGGCTGCGAGCAGGCCGGATGCAAACAGGGCCGTAGTTAGGCCCAACTATATGACGGGCTTTTAATAGGCCGAAATTAATATAGGGCCGAAATGTTAAACGGGCCCTTAACAGGCCAAAACTAATATCAGGCCGAATTACTAAGTGGGCCTTTAGCAAGTGGGCCCAAAAGCATAGTGTCCAGTTGACGGGCCGAATCTGATATGGGCCATAATTGAGCCCAAAGCCTCTTAAAGGGCCGGACCTGATCTGGGCCCTAATTTGGCCCACAACGTGGTAGGCTTTTAACGGTCCGGATCTCATATGGGCCACTATTAGGCCCGGAGCGTGGCAGGCCATTAGTGGACCGGATCAAATATGGGCCGGCATTTGGCCCAAAACATGGCAACCAGTTAATGGGCCGGCCTACGAGGGTCCTCAAAATCTTGTGGGCCTACAGCTGGGCCGACCCATTAATGTCGGCAAAATCTCATGGGCCTTTAGCTGGGCTGGCCCATTATGACCCGCAATAATCTTGTGGGCTTTACCTGGGCCGGCCCATTATCGCACACAAAAATCTTGTGGGCCTTTACGTGGGCCGGCCCATTATGGCCCGCAAAATCTTGTGGGCCTTTAGCTGGGCCAGCCCATTACGGCCCGCAAAATCTCATGGGCCTTTAGCTGGGCCGGCCCATTATGGTCTGCAAAATCTTGTGGGCCTTCAGTTGGACCGGCCCATTTAAACTTGATGGGCCGGTCCACGTGTCAACATATCATAGGCGCGTCTCGCCCATTGGATGAGTTGACACGTGTCTCCTCCAGCCAATGATGATTTTACACGTGGAAAATCCCCATTGCTCGGGGCTGTTAATGGGTTATCGGATCCAAAACCCGACCCGATAGCTTAACGGTGTTCCGTTACGGTGGATGCCACATGTCGGTCACCCTTGACGAAAGCACTTCTGTGACGCGTGATTTATTGTCATGGAAGTGGACACTTCCGTGATGATAATTTTGGTAATGTCATGGAACACTTCTACGACAGCACAGGTATGACTATCTTGATTCTGTCATAAATTTGTCATGGATGTACATGCATGACAAAAAAAGCGGCCTACTGTGACAAACACGTATCATCACGGAAGTGTATTTTTTTGTAGTGAAATTAAACCAATTATAGCAATTCACCAATTACCGAGAGGACAACGAAAATCTACTCAGACATCATAGGATGGCAACACATCATTGGATAATAATATGTAGCATAAAGCACCATGTTCAAGTAGAGGGTACATCAGGTTGCGGAAGAGTGGACCGCTGAAGATAGATGGGGGAAGGTGATGAAGATGTTGGTGAAGATGATGGAGGTGTTGGTGTAGATCGCTATCACACGATGATGGCCCCGGCGGCGTTCCGGTGCCACCGGGAGAGAGGGGGAGAGAGCCCCCCCTTCTTCTTCTTCTTCTTCTTCTTCTTCTTCCTTAACCTTCTCCCTAGATGGGAGAAGGGTTTCCCCTCTGGTCCTTGGCTTCCATGGCATGGGAGGGGCGAGAGCCCCTCGGAGATTGGATCTGTCTCTCTGTCTCTCTCTGTTTCTGCGTTCGCTGATTCTGCCCTTTCACTGTTTCTTATATTCTCGGAGATTCGTAACTCCGATTGGGCTGAAATTTGGACACGATTTTTATCTGGATATTGGCTTTCTTGCGGAGAAAGAAGGGCACCAACCGCCTTACGGGGTGGCCACGAGGGTCAGGGGCGCTCCCACCCCCTGGGCGCGCCCCCTGCCTCATGGCCCCCTCGGGCATCGTCTCGCGTTGATTCTTCTTCCCAAAAATCACATATATTCCAAAAATCTCCGCCAGTTTTTATCTGTTTGGACTCCGTTTGATATGGATTGTCTGCGAAACAAAAAACATGCAACAAACAGGAACTGTCACTGGGCACTGGATCAATATGTTAGTCCCAAAAATAGTATAAAAAGTTGCCAAAAGTATATGAAAGTTGTATAATATTGGATTGGAACAATCAAAAATTATAGATACGATGGAGATGTATCAGCAACCCCAAGCTTAATTCCTGCTCGTCCGAGTAGGTAAATGATAAAAAAGATAATTTTTTATGTGTAATGCTAACTAGCATAATCTTGATCATGTAATCTAATCATGGCATGAATATTAAGACACGAGTGATTCAAAGCAATAGTCTATCTTTTGACATAAAGACAACAATACTTCAAGCATATACTAATAAAGCAATCTTGTCTTTTCAAAATAACATGGCCAAAGAAAGTTATCCCTACAAAATCATATGGTCTGGCTATGCTCCATATTCACCACACAAAATATTCAAATCATGCACAACCCCAGTGATAAGCCAAGTAATTATTTCATACTTTTGATGTTCTCAAACCTTTTCAACTTTCACGCAATACATGAGCGTGAGCCATGGATATAGCACTATAGGTGGAATAGAATATGATGATGGAGGTTGTGTGGAGAAAAAAGAAGAAGGAGAAAGTCTCACATCGATGCGGCTAATCAACGGGCTATGGAGATGCCCATCAATTGATGTCAATGCGAGGAGTAGGGATTGCCATGCAATGAATGCGCTAGAGCTATAAGTGTATGAAAGCTCAAACTGAAACTAAGTGGGTGTGCATCCAACTTCCTTGCTCATGAAGACCTAGGGCATTTGAGGAAGCCCATCGTTGGAATATACAAGCCAAGTTCTATAATGAAAATTCCCACTAGTATATGAAAGTGATAACTCAAGAGACTCTCTATATGAAGAACATGGTGCTACTTTGAAGCACAAGTGTGGTAAAAGGATAGTAACATTGTCCCTTCTCTCTCTTTTTTAATTTTTTCTCTCTTTTTTTCCCTTTTTTTGTAGGCTTCTTTGTCGTATCTCTCTTTTTTTGGGCTTCTTTGGCCACTTTTATTTTGATAACCTCACACGGGACAATGTTCTAATAATGATGATCATCACACTTTTATTTACTTACAACTCAATATTACAACTCGATATCTAGAACAAAGTATGAGTCTATATGAATGCCTCTGGCGGTGTACCGGGATGTGCAATGATCTAGTGTAGCAATGACATCCAAAAATGAACAATCCATGAAAACACCATGCTAGCTATCTTACGATCATGCAAAGCAATATGACAATAAATGTTCAAGTTATGTATATGATGATGATGGAAGTTGCATGGCAATATATCTCAGAATGGCTATGGAAATGCCATAATAGGTAGGTATGGTGGCTGTTTTGAGGAATATATAAGGAGGCTTATGTGTGATAGAGCGTATTGTATCACGGGGTTTGGATGCACCGGCGAAGTTTGCACCAACTCTCGAGGTGAGAAAGGGCAATGCACGGTACCGAAGAGGCTAGCAATGATGGAAGGGTGAGTGTGTGTATAATCCATGGACTCAACATTAGTCATAAAGAACTCACATACTTATTGCAAAAATCTATTAGTCATCGAAACAAAGTACTACGCGCATGCTCCTAGGGGGATAGATTGGCAGGAAAAGACCATCGCTCGTCCCCGACTGCCACTCATAAGGAAGACAATCAATAAATACCTCATGCTCCAACTTCGTTACATAACGGTTCACCATACGTGCATGCTACGGGAATCACAAACTTCAACTCAAGTATTTCTACAATCCACAACTACCCACTAGCATGATTCTAATATCACCATCTTTATATCACAAAAGTATTGCAAGGAATCAAACATATCATATTCAGTGATCTAGAAGTTTTATGTAGGATTTTATGACTAACCATGTGAATGACCAATTCCTGTCATCTCTCTAAATAGATATAAGTGAAGCAAGAGAGTTTAATTCTTTCTACAAAAGATATGCCCACGCTCTAACAAATATAAGTGAAGAAAAATAGCATTCTACAAATGGCGGTTTTCTATGTGAAGAGAAACAGGCAATCCAAACTTCAAATGATATAAGTGAAGCACATGAAGCATTCTATAAAGCCAGACTCAAAAGATATAAGTGAAGTGCAAAGAGCATTCTATAAATCAACCATGGACTATCTCATACCAGCATGGTGCATAAAAGAAAAGTGAAAAGTAAATGCAAAAGACGCTCCAAGATTTGCACATATCGCATGAACGAAACGAAACCGAAAACATACAATACTTGTTGAAGAAAGATGGGATGCCCTCCGGGGCATCCCCAAGCTTAGACGCTTGAGTCTCCTTGAATATTTACTTGGGGTGCATTGGGCATCCCCAAGCTTGAGCTCTTGCCTCTCCTCCTCCTCACATCGAGACCTCCTTGATCTTCGAACACTTCATCCACACAAAACTCAACAGAAAGCTCAGTAAGATCCGTTAGTATAATAAAGCAAATCACTACTCTAAGTACTGTTGCCAACCAACTCATATTTTGTTTTTGCATTGTAGCTACTGTAATATAACTTTTCACGGCTTAATCCACTGATAGAATTCGATAGTTTCATCAAAACAAGCAAACTATGCATCAAAAACAGAATCTGTCTTAAACAGGACAGTTTGTAGTAATCTGAGCATTCACCATACTTCTGGTACACCAAAAATTCTGAAAAATTAGAAAAATAAACAATTTGTATAGAAAGACAGTGCAAAAAGTTTCAGAGGCGTTTGACATTCCAGTAAAAAAATGTAAAATCGCGCACTACAGCCAAAGTTTCTGTCTTGCACCACACAAACCAACAAGCAATGTAAACATCCTAAGGAAAATCTTGGCACATTATTTTTATTTTTAAACTTTATAAAAGCACACAACAGAAATAAATGACTCTCTAAAACTTCCAGGTTGTCTCCCTGGCAGAGCTTTCGTTAAAGACATTAAGCTAGGCATATAGTGCTCAAGTAATGGATCCACCCGGATCCCAAGGTATATCAAAGCCAATTTTAATTAACAATGGTTTGTGATTTAGTAGTGAGCACAAAGTAACATATATCATGCAACAACCAAGTCTAACTCTCTTCCTATGCATCAGCATATCATAAAAGAACAATTCATGCACACATACTAAAGGCCAATGCATAGTATAAACAGTTTCTTGCAATTTTATCATATTGGAAACATGGAGAGGCAGAGATGTAGTTCCTCTCTCATAATAATTGCAAGTAGGATCAGCAAGCTCATGCATATTATATCTATCAAAATCATCATGTGCAACGGTAAAATGCAACCCATCAATATAATCCTTAATAAGGGCAAACTTATCCGATATAGTGTAGTCGGGAGAATTCAAAAAGATAATAGGACTGTCATGCATGGGTGCAATAGCAACAATTTCATGTTTAGCATAAGGAACTATAGCAAGTTCATCTCGATAAGCATAATTTATGTTGGCATCTTGGCCACAAGCATAGCAAGCATCATCAAAAAGGGATATTTCAAAAGAATCAACGGGATCATAACAATCATCATAGCATTCATCCTTTGGTAAATTCGAAGGGAAATTAAACAATGTATGGGATAAAGAGTTACTCTCATTAGATGGTGCGAATGGGTGATCAATCCGCTCTTCCTCCTTTTGTTCTTCGCTCTCCTCCTCATCTTTTTCATCCATAGACTCCTGCAAAATATTAGTCTCTTCTTGGACAGCGGAGGAGTCCTCAGTATATGGTTTAATATAAGGATTAGAAGCATAATTATCATAGCAATATTTAAGTATGGCCAAATTTTCAGATTTGTAGAGAGTAGTATCACACTCTGCAATAAAAAGAAGCAATTTCACAAGTACCCCTAAAAGCAAAAAATTCTTCAATTTGTTGAACATCATAGTAATTATAAACACACTTAGTATATGAAGATAAGACTCCATTATCACTAAACTCACATTGGTAAGGAAGGTGCTTCTTAGGGTCTTTAGAACAACAAGTAAAATCATATATTTCACATAAATTCCAAGCATAGCACTGCAAACGATGAATTTGTTCCAGTAAAAGTTTCCCTTTTTCAGATATGTGGTGTCGCACATAACAAGCATGTTCATCTAAAGATTTTCCCTCAACTAAGCTAGTTGGGGTTTCAGCACGAGCAAATAGGGATCAAAGATGATCCAAGTAAAAAGCTTCAGGAGTGTGATAGATTTTGAGTGGTTCTTCAACCATTGGTGTAGTAGGTACAACTATTTTTTTGGTATTTTGCTTTTCCTACCCATAACTAAAGATAGAAAACAAGATCACAAAATAAAAACTACTTAGTGATAAAGCAAACAAGCACACACACGAGAATATTCACCCCACGCTATAACTCCCCGGCAACGGCGCCAGAAAAAGGTCTTGATAACCCACAAGTATAGGGGATAAATTGTAGCCTCTTTCGATAAGTAAGAGTGTCGAACCCAACGAGGAGCAAAAGGTAGAACAAATGTTCCCTCAAGTTCTATCGACCACCGATACAACTCTACGCACGCTTAACGTTCGCTTTACCTAGAACAGGTATGATACTAGAAGTACTTTGTAGGTGTTGGTGGATAGGTTTGCAAGATAATAAAGAGCTCGTAAATAAAATCTAGGGGCTTTTTAGATAAAGACACAATAAAGTTAGTATAGCGCGTGTGGAAAAGTGGTGGTAGGAGTTGCGAAATTGTCCCTAAGCAATTGACTACTTTACTAGACCGATAGCAAGTTTTATGTGGGAGAGGCCACTACTAGCATGTCATCCCTGACTTGGAGTTCTACGCACTTATGATTGGAACTATTATCAAGCATCTGCAACTACTAACGTTCATTAAGGTAAAACCCAACCATAGCATTAAGATATATTGGTCCCCCTTGAATCATGTATGCATCAATTTCTATGCTAGGTTGAAGCTTCTGTCACTCTTGCCCTCCAATACATAGTCCTATTGATGCCCCACAAGTATAGGGTATCTATCGTAGTCCTTTAGATAAGTAAGAGTGTTGAACCCAACGAGGAGCAGAAGGAAATGATAAGCGGTTTTCAGCAAGGTATTCTTTGCAAGCACTAAAATTATAGGTAATAGATAGTTTGGTGATAAGGTAATTTGTAGCAAGCAACAAGTAAAAAAAGTAAATAAAGTGCAACAAGGTGGCCCAATCCTTTTAGTAGCAAAGGACAAGCATGGACAAACTCTTATATAGAGAAAAGCGCTCCCGAGGACACATGGGAATTATCGTCAAGCTAGTTTTCATCACGTTCTTATGATTCGCGTTCGGTACTTTGATAATTTGATATGTGGGTGGACCAGTGCTTGGGTACTGTCCTTACTTGGACGAGCCTCCCACTTATGATTAACTCCTATTTTAAGCATCCGCAACTACAAAAGAAGTATTAAGGTAAACCTAACCATAGCATGAAACATATGGATCCAAATCAGCCCCTTACGAAGCAACGCATAAACTAGGGTTTAAGCTTCTGTCACTCTAGCAACCCATCATCTACTTATTACTTCCCAATGCCTTCCTCTAGGCCCAAATAGTGGTGAAGTGTCATGTAGTCAACGTTCACATGACACCACTAGAGGAGAGACAACATACATCTCATCAAAATATCGAATGAATACCAAATTCACATGACTACTAATAGCAAGACTTCTCCCATGTCGTTAGGAACAAGCGTAACTACTCACAAAGCATATTCATGTTCATAATCAGAGGAGTATTAATATGCATATAGGATCTGAACATATGATCTTCCACCAAATAAACCAACTAGCATCAACTACAAGGAGTAATCAACACTAGTAGCAACCTACAGGTACCAATCTCAGACTTAGAGACAATAATTGGATACAAGAGATGAACTAGGGTTTGAGAGGAGATGGTGCTGGTGAAGATGTTGATGGAGATTGGCCCCCTCCCAATGAGAGGAGCGTTGGTGATGACGATGGCGATGATTTCCCCCTCCCGGAGGGAAGTGTCCTCGATAGAACAGCTCTGCCGGTGCCCTAGATTGGTTCCGCCAAGGTTCCGCCTCGTGGCGGTGGAGTCTCATCCCTAAAGCTTGCTTATGATTTTTCTTCGGACGAAATACTTCATATAGCAGAAGATGGGCACCGGAGGCCCAACGGGGGTCCCACGAGGCAGGGGCGCACGCCCAGGGGGTAGGGCGCGCCCCCCACCCTCGTGGCCAGGGTGTGGGCCCCCCTCTGGTATTTTCTTCGCTCAGTATTTTTTATTATTTCCAAAAATAACTTCCGTGGAGTTTCAGGAGTTTTGGAGTTGTGCATAATAGGTCTCTAATATTTTCTCCTTTTCCAGCCCAAAATTCCAGCTGTCGGCATTCTCCCTCTTTATATAAACCTTGTAAAATAAGAGAGAATAGGCATAAGTATTGTGACATAATGTGTAATAACAGCCCATAATGCGATAAATATCAATATAAAAGCATGATGCAAAATGGACGTATCAACTCCCCCAAGCTTAGACCTCGCTTGTCCTCAAGCGGAAGCCGATAACGATAAATATGTCCACATGTTTAGAGGTAGTGGTGTCGATAAAATAAAATACGGACATGAGGGCATCATGATTATTCTTATAACAGCAACATATATGGATATTGTCATATGATTTCTTATGCTCAAGTAATAATCTATTCACAATGTCAAGTATGAATCAGAAACTCCATTGAGAACCAAGAAACTGTAATCTCAGTCACTGAAGCAATTGCAATTTATCATAATATCAGAAAGAGTCTATGTAAGAGCTTTTCAGCAAGTTCACATACTCAACTATCATTTAGTGTTTCACAATTGCTAACACTCACGCAATACTTGTGGTTACGGAGTTTTAATCGGACACAGAGAAAGATAGGGGCTTATAGTTTCGCCTCCAAACCTTTTACCTCAAGGGTAATGTCAACAATAATAGCTCATGCCAACTTATATCCAATTATATATATATATATATCAAGATCTTTCCAACACAATGTGCTTGCCAAAGGATAAAATGTAAAAAGAAAAGGTGAAGATCACCATGACTCTTGCATAAGGTAGAAGATAAAAGTAAAAGATAGGCCCTTCGCAGAGGGAAGCAGAGGTTGTCATGCGCTTTCAGGGTTGGATGCACAAAATCTTAATGCAAAAGAACGTCACTTTATATTGCCACTTGTGATATGGACCTTTATTATGCAGTCCGTCGCTTTTATTTCTTCCACATCACAAGATCGTATAAAGCTTATTTCCTCCACACTAATCAATCATACATATTTAGAGAGCAATTTTTATTTCTTGCACCGATGAAAACTTACTTGAAGGATCTTACTCAATCCATAGGTAGATATGGTGGACTCTCATGGCAAAACTGGGTATAAGGGTATTGGAAGCACAAGTAGTATCTCTACTTGGTGCAAAGAATTTGGCTAGCATGAGGGAGAAATGTAAGCTCAACATGTTGGATGATCCATGACAATATACTTTATTTTAGATATAAGAAAACATAACCCATTACGTTGTCTTCCTTGTCCAACATCAACTCTTTAGCAAGTCATATTTTAATGAGTGCTCACAATCATAAAAGATGTCCAAGATAGTATATTTATATGTGAAACCTCTCTTTCTTTATTACTTCCTATTAATTGCAACGATGACCAAAACTATGTTTGTCAACTCTCAACAATTTTTAATCATCACACTCTTTCTATGTGAAGTCATTACTTTCCATAAGGTCAATATGATCTCTTTATTTCTTTTTATTCTTTCTCTTTTCTTTTATTCCCTCAAGATCATAGCAAGATAATCAAGCCCTTGACTCAACACTAATCTTTATTATATAGCTCACGGACTCGATTACATAGAGGGATCATAAAGCAAAACTCAAAACTAGATCATACCAAAAACTTTTATTCTACTAGATCAAGATATTACTAAAATAATCGGACTAAGAAAAATGGTAAAGATAGGAGTGTGATGGTGATACAATACCGGGGCACCTCCCCCAAGCTTGGGAGTTGCCAAGGGGAGTGCCCATACCAGATACTTAGTCTTCCTTTTTAGGAGGAGGGATGACGGAGTTATTGACGATGACAGTTGTGTCTTTAGCTTCTTCATACTGTAATTGAGAAGAGCAATTTCCTCCTTTAAATCATCGACCTCCGATTCCAGCTTCAAGATCTTGTCACATAAATCTCCTTTGCTTTTCTGCCGAAAACGAGAAGGAATAGATCGGTTGTTAGATAGTTCAGCCCTCTTAGGGAGACTAGATTTCTTGAACTTCACATGCATATCCCTAGCTTGAGGTAGAGGGACATCCTCCTCCTCCGAACTTGAATCATTGATCCTCATCAAATGAGCATCATTCTCCTCATCCGTAGTTCGACCACAAGGAGATAGATCCCCATAGGTCTTTGGGTCAGCAATGAGGTGTGAGACATAGCTCTCTCCGTCGGAATCCTGAGATGACATCTTGCTCCAAATCTGCTACAGAGACAGCTCGAAATGAGAACAAAGGATATTTGCGTGATACAGGAGTCAAAACCTTCAGGAGATTATATAATGAATTTTTACTGACCAAAATACGTATCGTGCAAGAAAACAGAGTCCGGAGAGCGCACGGGGTGCCCACGAGGCAGGGGGCGCGCCCTCCACCCTCGTGGAGGCCTCATGTCCTTCCCGGAATACTTCTTATTTTCCTATTTTTCTAAATATTCCAAAACAGAGAAAAATTGCCATTAGAAGTGTTTTGGAGTCGGTTTGCTTACCGTACCACATACCTATTCCTTTTCGGAGTCTGAAACGTTCTGGAAAGTGTCCCTTATGTATTCCTCCGGGGTTACGGTTTCAATAACATTGGTTTCAACATTTATAGGATTACATGCGATATAATGTTTGATTCTTTGACCGTTCACCACCTTCGGATTTGTGCCTTCGAAGTTGTGGATTTTTATGGCACCGGAACGGTAGACCTCCTCGATAACGTAAGGACCTTCCCATTTAGAGAGGAGTTTCCCTACAAAAAACTTAAACGGGAGTTGTATAGAAATACATAATCACCTACATTAAAATCATGCTTTTGTATTCTTTTGTCATGCCATCTTTTAACTTTTTCTTTAAACAATTTGGCATTCTCATAGGCTTGGGTTCTCCATTCATCAAGTGAGCTAATGTCAAATAACCTCTTCTCACTGGCAAGTTTGAAATCATAGTTGAGCTCTTTAACGGCTCAATAGGCCTTATGTTCTAGTTCGAGAGGTAAGTGACATGCTTTTCCATAAACCATTTTATACGGAGACATACCCATAGGATTTTTATATGTAGTTCTATAGGCCCATAATGCATCATCAAGTTTCTTGGACCAATTCTTTCTAGATCTATTAACAGTCTTCTGCAAAATTAATTTGAGCTCTCTGTTACTCAATTCTACTTGACCACTAGACTGTGGGTGATATGGAGATGCAACTCTATGATTAACATCATACTTAGCAAGCTTTTTAAGAAAAGCACCATGAATGAAATGTGAACCACCATCAGTCATTAAATATCTAGGGACTCCAAACCTCGAAAAAATAATTTCTTTAAGCATCTTAATAGAGGTGTTATGATCAACACTACTAGTTGGAATAGCGTGTACCCACTTAGTAACGTAATCAACAGCAACTAAAATATGAGTATATCCATTAGAGGCAGGAAACGGTCCCATATAATCAAAGCCCCAACCGTCAAATGGTTCAATAACGAGTGAATAATTCATAGGCATTTCTTGACGTCTACTAATATTACCAATACTTTGACATTCACCTTGAAGAGAGTAGGCCAATAAAAACCGGATTGCAATACCTTATGTGCAGTTCTATCTCCAGCGTGGTGTCCTCCATAAGCCTCGGAGTGACACTTGCGTAGGATCTGTTCCTATTCATGCTCAGGTACACAACGTCTAATAACACCATCTACTCCTTATTTATAAAGATGTGGGTCATCCCAGAAGTAATGTCTCAAATCATAGAAAAACTTTTTCTTTTGCTGGTATGTGAAGATAGGTGGTATAAATTTAGCAACAATGTAATTAGCATAATCAGCATACCATGGAGCAGTACGAGAAGCATTTACGACATTTAATTGTTCATCAGGAAAGCTATCATCAATAGGTAGTTGGTCATCGAGAACATTTTCTAACCTAGACAAGTTGTCTGTAATGGGGTTCTCAGCTCCCTTTCTATCAATAATATGCAAATCAAATTCTTGTAGCAAGAGAACCCATCTAATAAGTCTAGGTTTAGCATCTTTCTTTTCCATAAGATATTTAATAGCAGCATGATTAGTGTGAATAGTTACTTTAGAATCAACAATATAAGGTCTGAACTTATCACAAGCAAATATAACTGCTAAAAAAATCTTTTTCAGTAGTGGCATAATTTCTCTAGGCATTGTCTAGAGTTTTACGAGCGTATTGAATGACATTTATTTTCTTATCAACTCTTTGCCCTAGAACAACACCTACATCATAATCACTAGCATCACGCATAATTTCAAAGGGTAAATTCCAATCAGGTGGCTGAACAATAGGTGCAGAAATCAATGCTTTCTTAAGTACTTCAAATGCTTCTACGCAATCATCATCAAAGACAAAAGGTATATCTTTTTGTAATAGATTAGTTAGAGGCCGAGAAATTTTTGAGAAGTCCTTAATGAACCTCCTATAAAAACCGGCATGACCAAGAAAACTTCTTATACCTTTGATGTCCTTGGGACATGGAATCTTTTCAATAGCATCAACTTTAGCTTTATCAACTTCAATACCTCTTTCAGAAATTTTATGCCCCAAGACAATACCTTCATTAACCATAAAGTGGCACTTTTCCCAATTCAAGACAAGATTAGTTTCTTCACATCTCTGCAAAACTCGATCAAGGTTGCTCAAGCAATCATCAAAAGAGGATCCATAAACGGAGAAATCGTCCATGAAAACCTCACAAATCTTTTCACAAAAGTCAGAGAATATAGCCATCATGCATCTTTGAAAGGTAGCAGGTGCATTACATAAACCAAAAGGCATACGTCTATAAGCAAAAGTACCGAAAGGGCAAGTAAAAGTGGTCTTTGCTTGATCATCAGCTGACACAGGTATTTGAGAGAAACCAGAATAACCATCTAGAAAGCAAAAATGTGTATGTTTGGATAATCTTTCTAGCATTTGATCAATGAATGGCAAGGGGTAATGATCTTTTTAGTAGCTTTATTTAATTTGTGGAAATCAATCACCATCCTATAACCTGTAATAATTCTTTGTGGAATCAATTCATCTTTATCATTAGGAACGAAAGTAATACCTCCCTTCTTAGGAACACAATGGACAAGACTTACCCACTGAATATCAGCAACGGGATAAATTATACCTGCCTCAAGGAGCTTTATTATTTCCTTTCTTACCACTTCTTTCATCTTAGGATTCAGCCGTTGTTGGTGATCAATAACTGGTTTGGCATCTTTCTCCAAATTTATTTTGTGTTGACATAAGGTGGGACTAATGCCCTTAAGATCGTCAAGAATATATCCAATAGCAGCATGGTGCTTCTTCAGAGTTTTCAATAATTTTTCTTCCTCCTTGTCTGAAAGGTTAGCACTAATAATAACAGGATATATCTTATTTTCATCAAGATAAGCATTTTTAAGAGTATGAGGGAATGGTTTAAGCTCAAACACGGGATCACCCTTTGGTGGAGGAGGATCCCCTAGGATTTCAACAGGCGAGTTGTGTTTCAGAATAGGTCCCTGTTTAAAGAACACTTCATCTATTTCCCTTCTTTCATTCATAAACATATCATTTTCATGGTCTAGCAAATATTGATCACTAGGAGGCACGACAATAGAAGCAAGACCAATAATTTCATCCTCACTAGGTAATTCCTCTTCATGGTGTTGTCTACGAAATTTAGAAAAATTAAACTCATGAGACATTTCACCTAGACCAATAGTAACAGCATCCTTTTCGCAGTCTATCTTAGCATTAACGATGTTCAAGAAGGGTCTACCAAATATAATGGGACAAAAACTATCTTGTGGGGAACCAAGAACAAGAAAATCAGCAGGATATTTAACTTTCCCACACAAGACTTCAACATCTCTAACAATCCCAATCGGTGAAATGGTATCTCTATTGGCAAGCTTAATGGTGACATCAATTTCTTCTAACTCAGCGGGTGCAATATCATGCATAATTTCTTTATATAAGTCAATAGGTATTGCACTAGCACTAGCACCCATATCACACAAGCCATGATAACAATGATCTCCTATTTTAACACAAATAACAGGCATGCCTACCAAAGGTCTGTGTTTATCTTTAGCACTAGGTTTAGCAATTCTAGCAGTCTCATCACAGAAATAAATAACATGCCCATCAATATTATCAGCCAAGAGATCTTTAACCATAGCAATATTAGGTTCAACTTCAACCTGCTCAGGAGGTGTATAGGTTCTAGTATTACTCTTACGAACCACAGTTGAAGCTTTAGCATGATACTGTATCCTAACAGGGAAAGGTGGTTTCTCAACATAAGCAGTAGGACCTACAGGATCATTATAAGTGATAGTCTTTTCTTCAACTTTAATAGGTTCAACTACTTTTACTTCTATGGGAGGATGATATTTAAACCACTTCTCCTTTGGCAGATCAATATGAGCAGCAAAGGATTCACAAAAAGAAGCTACTATCTCAGAGTAAAGTCCATATTTAGTGCTAAATTTACGGAAAACATCGGTATCCATAAAAGATTTAACACAATCAAACTCAGGTGTTATACCTGACTCCTTACCTTCGTCGAGATCCCAATCTTCAGAGTTGCGTTTAATTCTTTCCAATAAATCCCATCTGAATTCAGTAGTCTTCATCATAAAAGAACCAGTACAAGAAGTATCGAGCATGGTGCGATTGTTGTCAGGAAGCCGAGCATAATTTTTTTGAATAATCATTTCTCTTGAGAGCTCATGATTAGGGCATGAATAACATTGACTTAAGCCTCCCCCAAGCTTGAGCGATGCTTTCTCCTTCATGAGGCCAAAAATTATATATATAATTACGGTCACGATGAACAAGATGCGTAGGATAAAACTTCTGATGAAATTACAATTTCAATCGCTTGTAGTCCCACGATCCCATATCATCACATAGCCTATACCATGGCAATGCATCTCCCTTCAAGATAAAGGGAACACCTTCTTCTTGATAACATCGTCGGGCATAATTGCAAGCTTAAATAATCCACAAACTTCATCCACATAGAGTAAGTGTAAGTCGGGATGCAATGTTCCATCTCCTGCAAAAGGATTAGCTAGCAGTTTCTCTATCATACCCGACGAAATTTCAAAGTAAACATTTTCATTTTCAGTAGGTTCAGTAGGTTGAGGAGCAACTCTTTGCTCTACTGGTTGGGGTGAATATACCCCGAACAAGCCCCTCAGAGGATTACTTTCCATAGCAACAAGTGACAGTAAATTTCAGCACACTATATAAGTTTTTCCTTACCAAATTCCACCTACCAAAGGCGCTTCACTCCCCAACAATGGCGCCAGAAAAGAGTCTTGATGACCCACAAGTATATGGGATCTATCATAGTCCTTTCGGTAAGTAAGAGTGTCGAACCCAACGAGGAGCAGAAGGAAATGATAAGCGGTTTTCAACAAGGTATTCTCTGCAAGCACTGAAATTATAGGTAACAGATAGTTTGGTGATAAGATAATTTGTAGCGAGAAACAAGTAACGAAAGTAAATAAAGTGCAGCAAGGTGGCCCAATCCTTTTTGTAGCAAAGGACAAGCCTGGACAAGCTCTTATATAGAGAAAAGCGCTCCCGAGGACACATGGGAATTATTGTCAAGCTAGTTTTCATCACGTTCTTATGATTCGCGTTCGGTACTTTGATAATTTGATATGTGGGTGGACTAGTGCTTGGGTGCTGTCCTTACTTGGACAAGCCTCCCACTTATGATTAACTCCTATTGCAAGCATCCGCAACTAAAAAGAAGTATTAAGGTAAACCTAACCATAGCATGAAACATATGGATCCAAATCAGCCCCTTACGAAGCAACGCATAAACTAGGGTTTAAGCTTCTGTCACTCTAGCAACCCATCATCTACTTATTACTTCCCAATGCCTTCCTCTAGGCCCAAATAGTGGTGAAGTGTCATGTAGTCGACATTCACATGACACCACTAGAGGAGAGACAACATACATCTCATCAAAATATCAAACGAATACCAAATTCACATGACTACTAATAGCAATACTTCTCCCATGTTGTCAGGAACAAGTGTAACTACTCACAAAGCATATTCATGTTCATAATCAGAGGAGTATTCATATGCATATAGGATCTGAACATATGATCTTCCACCAAATAAACCAACTAGCATCAACTACAAGGAGTAATCAACACTACTAGCAACCTACATGTACCAATCTCAGACTTAGAGACAAGAATTGGATACAAGAGAAGAACTAGGGTTTGATAGGAGATGGTGCTGGTGAAGATGTTGATGGAGATTGGCCCCCTCCCGACGAGAGGAGCGTTGGTGATGACGATGGCGATGATTCCCACTCCCGGAGGGAAGTGGCCCCGGCAGAACAGCTCTGCCGGAGCCCTAGATTGGTTCCGCCAAGGTGTCGGGGGAAATCTGCCTCCACGAACACCTATGGGGACCAAGCCCCTTTCTTGGTTCGGCGGGGGGCGGAGGTCGCGCGAAGAGCGGATCGAAGCGATGCACACAAGGGGTTTACCCAGCTTCGGGCCGCACGGATGCGTAAAACCCTACTGCTGCTTTGTGGTTTGTATTGTGTTCTTGTTGCGGGAGCGCTGAGTGCTACAGTACACTCGGGCAACTAGTCAGACCGAGCGTGAGTGGTCTTCTCCTCCCTCCTTCTCCTCGTTGCGCATGGGACCTCCTTTTATATGTGCAAGGGGTTACCCACAGGTGGCAACGTAGGCGGGGGCAAAACTAGAAAACGCTGTGTTGGGTACAGCTGTTTGCATAGTGCTATCATACCTAACTCTGACGGCAGGGGACAAGGGCATTAAATGCCCGTCTGGGTCGCCCAAACAATGCAGAAAAGGGACCGTCAGGGGCGCCCCCGTTTGCCACGACGGCTACCCTGTCAGCGTTGCTTCGCCACCGCATGCCCCTGGCTGCGCAGCCTCTCGCCACGTACGCCTGGAATGACCCCAGAGCGACGCGTGGGTCGGGAGCTTGTCGCTCATCGGTCCTTGCCGGGACGCGGGGCGCGTCGCAGCAAGTCTCTTGTCGTGCCTCGGTCGGCCTTCCCGACAAGCTCCTCTTGCCGGGGCCTTGTGCTTCGAGCGGTCGTCCCGGTGAGCTCCTCTTGCCAGGGCCTTGCTCTCTTCGGGTGGCCTTCCCGGCAAGCTCCTCCTGCCGGGGCCTTGGCCCAAATACTTTGTTCTTGGATGGCCCAAAAAGGGACCATGGAGAGTCTTGGCGATCGCCTGGCAAGCCTTGCCGCGGGGTGCTATGACTGCCCGTGCACAAGTTCGGGGTACTAAGGTACCCCTACATTAGTACACCGACAGGAGCCCCCGGGCCTGGGCCATACACGGTGCCGAGCGCTGTTGGGCCAGGCCCAAAACAGTGCACGGGCACGCGCGGCCTGGGTCACGCTGCATCTATTTCTGCATCCACCACATCCTCCCCGAACAGCACGCGTCGAATGCGGCATCATGGGGAGAGGCGTGCGTGACGTGGGCGGCGTGCGAGGGGCTGAGTCCCGCAGGCACGCGTCACGTCGCAGGTGATTTGTTTATTCGGAAAGGCGAAACGCCCCCTCCTCCCCTTATAAGCAGGGGAAACAGGGGCAGTCCACCCACCCGCCAGTTG
Organism: Aegilops umbellulata; assembly: GCA_032464435.1. Taxonomy (NCBI): domain Eukaryota; kingdom Viridiplantae; phylum Streptophyta; class Magnoliopsida; order Poales; family Poaceae; genus Aegilops; species Aegilops umbellulata. The sequence goes on along the minus strand of CP136054.1, from coordinate 117,103,311 downwards.
CGATTCCTTGAAAAATCTCCGCCACTTCCCAAGAGAAGCAGCGTTCCGCCCCTTCCGTCGCCACCAGTGCTACCGACGCCGCCGACCTCCCTCCCCGCTTCCGCCATGGCCCCGAAGGGCGACAAGGGAAAAGGGAAGGCTGTGAAGTCGGTCGAGGCGCAGCGACTTGAGGCGCAGCGAAAGGAGCAGGCAACCTTCCCCCCTGAGCTCGAGGCGTTGGACCTGAGGGAGGAATTCTACCTCTTCTGGTCGACGGGGACGCGAGCGCATCCGCGCACGAGGGTTCTTCCCGCCGCCGCCCAGAAGGAGTATCCGACCGGGTATCCCTTCTTTCCTCTGTTCTTCTATTGCGGGCTCTGCCCGCCCTTCTCTGAGTTTTTCTGCGACATCATGAACACCTACGGGTTCCACCTCCTTGATTTCAGCCCCAATGCTGTCCTGACCATGGCAATTTTCGCACATCTTTGCGAAAAACTTTGTCGGAGTCTTTCCAAATGTAGCCCTCTTCCGCCACTTCTTCACGCCTCGAGTAGAGAGAGGAGAGCCCCTCTCCGGCGGAATCGCCTGGATCTCGAAGCCCGGCAAGAAGGATGCTTATCTGGAGGGAGAACTCCGCAGCAAATGGGAGGAGTGGAGAGCAGACTGGTGCCTGATCGTCGAGGAGAACCCGCAGCCATTCACTGCCGTGCGCCGAACTCCTGTGGTGCGCGGCAGGGATTGGAGCGACGTGGCTCTGGACGACGACAAGCTGCAGATTGCCGTTACCCGGATCCTGCGGCTTAGGCGTGCCGGGCTCACAGTTGGCGTCGTTGGCGCAGATTTCCGCCGCCGCCACATCGCTCCCCTGCAGGAGAAAAGGAGACCCGCCTGGGAGTTCCAGAATGCGGCGGATATCATGAGGCTGCGCCCTGGCCTCAACTTCAATTTCACCGTCTTGGAGCTTGACGGGACGCTCAGGGAGCTGTTCAAGCATGACCCCGATCACCCCGAATGGTTCAGGCTGCCGCGAGGCGTCGTCCCGTTGTGCAACAATTCGTCGCTCAGCCGCATCCTTGCAATGATGCCGCTGTGCGACTCGCACGGGATCGACCCCACTTGGCAGGAGCCCGCCGGCGATGTCGTGCGGGCGTTCTTCGACGACTTGGTGGAGTTGCCGGTCGACCCCGACGAGCAGAAGGGCCTCACCCGGGACACCACCGACGAGGAGTTGGCGCGCATCGCCTCCAGGATGGAAGAGGCGGCGGCAGCCGCGGCCGCGGGTAAATTTGGCTTCACATTGGCGGAGGCGGACGCAGCGGAGACGGAAAGCCTTGCCGATCGAGCGGAGTTTGTCGGCGGGGAAGAGCCTACCGGGCATGGCGCCGAGGGCGAGCCCGCCCAGGACACGAGTGGCTTGCCGAAGGTTGGCGCCTCTTCCTCCCGACCTTTGGGCAGCTCGTCGCAAGCGGAGCCCCCGGCTCAACCACGGAGGCGTCTCCGCAAGGCTGGAGAGGTGGTGGGGCGGCAGACGAGCCAGCAGCCGCAGCGCCGCGTGACACGCTCCGCTGTGGCAGCAGGAGAGGGGTCTTCGCGGGCCGCCGCTTCTGCCCCTGCCGCTTCTCGTGCCGCGGCGGCAGCTGGAGCGGAGCCATCCCCTGCTCCCGCCAAGCGGCCACGGGAGCCTACTCCCCCGCCTCCTTGCGCCAGGAGCAAGCCGGTCTTCGACTTCTCCGCACTCAGCTCCGACGAGGAAGAGGGAGAGGAGTAAGATCCCCGTTGTACTTGTATTTCTTCAATTCTTGCAGTTGTGTCTCGCATCTCATTTGCTTTCCTCTGAATTTGCTCCTTTTCAGGACTCTGGCTCAGAGGGCGGCAAAGAGAGCCAAGGTCCCGGTGGTCATCCTTGACGACGAGCCCACCGTGACGGTAGGGGGTGCGCCTGAGACGACCTTGCCGGACCCGCCAACTAATCCTCAGAGCAGCCCCCAGCGCAGCCCCCAACGTAAGTATATGGTTCACTTCTGCTGTTTGGCGCGCATGGGAGTTCTTCTTCTCTTTTGTTGTTGATATCTGGCTGTTGCTTCGTGTAGGAGCAGAGCAGCCCCAGCAGGAGCGTCCGGAGAGCACTCCCGCCGCGTCGTCTGCGTCGACTACACCGCCAAGGGAGAGTTCTCCGGCAAGGGAGGAGCCCCCGGCAGGGGAGATCTCTCCGGCAAGGGGGAGCTCTCCGGCAGGGGAGGATTCTCCGGCGAGGGACGGCACCAACAACCCCCCGGCAACGGAGGCCGCGGCCGCAGATCCTGCTACCGGTAACCTTTCCCGCGCGGAAACTTCCCTTGGCTCTTCTTTCTGTTGATCTTCTTGTTGGGTAGTTGGTTGACTTCTCTTCCTTTTCCGGCCATCAGACCCGTCTGCCACAGACCTGATGGAGACCGAGGTCGTCATCGAGGAGGGAGCGCGTGGCAATGCCAACGATGTCGTCGTCATCGAAGAAACGGATGGCGCTGATGATCCTGCCGGTGACGGAGATGCCGAGGCCGCCAAGGCCGCCGCCGCAGCAGCTGGCGAGGGGACCGGCGACCGTACCGACGGCCCCGGGGCCGCAGGAGCGCCAAGCGCTTCACCGACCGCCGATCCTGCCGCTGCCACAACGTCGGCCCCCGAGGAGCCCCAGCTAGGCGTCTATCTGAAGGCCGGCGACGATGTCTTCATCAAGCTTCCCTGGGAGTCGAGCTCCAGGGCGCCGGTCGAGGGAGAGACCTTGGACGGGGAGGTGCTCGCCTCCGCGGGGCTGGCGCTGGTCGATACACCAAGCAGCAGCAGCGGCGAGCCCGAGGAGGAGCGGCTGCTCCGAAAGCTAGTGTCACTCTACCGCGCCCGGCAAGCTAAGGTGGAGCGCCAGGAAGCGCTCGTCGCTAAGGCGGGAGTAGACATGGAGAAGCGCGCCGGGGAGCTCCGGGAGCTCAACCAGGAGGCCCTCCGATCCTTGGCGGAGGAGCGAAGGCAGCTCGACGAGGCGCAGACGGCCTTCATCCTCGAGAAGGCAGAAGCCGAAGAGCAGCAAAGGCTTGCCGCCGCGGGGCTATCTGCGCGGGAAGGTGAGCTGGTGCAGCAGAAAGCCAACCTCGCCAGCCACGAGGAGGAGGTTGCCGTGCGCGAGCAAGCGCTCAGCGGGGCCCTCAAGGAAGCGCAGGATGCTGCCGCGGCTGCCGAGACCGCCAAGAAGGCGCTGGAGGCGAAGGTGGCGCAGCTCGACACTGATCTCAAGGCGAGTGGTGAGGAGCTCGCCGCGCTCAAACAAGAGCGCGAGAAGGGTGCCCACACCCTCGGCGAGCTGCAGGGCCGCTTCGCTGAGAAGATCAAGGAGCTTGATGCCGCCAAGGACTCCAACGCTGATCTCGAGATGAAGCTGGCCACCTTGTCCAAGACGCTGGACAGCGCCAAGGAGCAAGAGGAGACCTTGCGGAAGGAGATCGCGGGCAACGAGGCGCTGTTGGAGAGCGCCGCAGTTACTCAGAACGAGTTCAGGGCGGCGGTGGAGCAGTGGACGGAGGGTCTGGTGGACATCGCCGCCTCCATCGACAAGGAGCTGACGCTGCTGGGGATGGAGGGTCACGAGTATCCCTCTGGCGAAAGCGTCCCACCCAGCGCCAAGCTCACTTCGTTCTTCAAAGGCGTGGCGGCGGCCCTTCAGCATCTCCGGAACGCGATCCCAGAGCAGCTGGCCGGCGAGACGCACGATGCCATCGCTGGAGCCCTCGAGAAGGTGTTGGTGTAGATCGCCTTCCGCAACCCCGGCATCAGGCTCACCAACGCCCTCAAATCCCTGCCACCAGACGCTGATCTGGAGGAGATCAGGGCCCTCGTCGCGCCCATTGTGGAGAAGGTGGCCGGGATCAAGAGGATCGAGGGCGACCGTGTGGATTAGGCCGCCTGCCCTTTTTCTTTTCCTGTCGCTGCTGGCCAAGTTATGAAAGCGATTCATTAGGGTCGCGACAAACTATCTTGTAACATAACTTTATCTTAGGTAGTGATTGCACTGTTATCTCCTCTACTTGATTCCGTGCTTTGTATGTTTTTGCCCTACGCTTTTGGGGACTCACCGGCGTAGGCCTCCGCCTTGCCGCGGGCTCTGAGTGCGGGACATCAGCAGCCCGCCAGCGGTGCCATTACCGGCAAGAAACCTTGCCGCGGCTAGCTGCAGCTCACTTAAATTGTTGAGCAGGATCAAAACAAAGTAAGTGTTGCGACTGCAGTCGCAGCACACTTAAGCTGCCGAGCAAGCTCGAAACAAAGTAAGGATGCCACTCTGGTTGTAGCACACTTAAGTCGTTGAGCGGACTCGAAACGAAGTAAGGGCGCAACTAGCCACGAGCCGGTCCCTCCGCGCACAGGTTTTCCATACAAAGTACGTTCGTTCGAGGAAGATAACCTTAAAATTTAAAAACTCGATTGCTCAGACTTTGGCAACTTAGCTTTTCCGTGGCTCGCTGCTCGGCAAGGTCGCTTTCTAGCAAGGCGAAACATGGGGCTCGCCATCGCTTAGCGGGGGTCAGTGCTGCACAGAGTGTCAGATAATGCATGCAAAGAATAAAGAGCATGAGATCGACAAGATGCGCGGAGCACATGAACTCAATCTGTGCGCAGGGTCTGCGCCTGGCTCTGTACAAAGGATCACATGCAACAGCGGCAAGACTTTGTATAGAAGGGTGGTTGCCGGACGGGGTCCGACAACCGCGCCTTACGGGCGAAACTTACGAAGATGCCCAACGTTCCAGGAGTTGCTCACCGGAGTGGTATCTTCGGTCTCAAGGCGGACAGCGCCAGGCCTAGCGACTTGTTTCACCCGGTAAGGGCCTTCCCACTTCCTCGAAACTTTTGGCACTAACTTTGCGGCTATAAAAGCAGCGCAAAGCTTGCTGGTAGCGAGCAGCTCGCACAGCGCCCTGAAGACGGTCCTCCTCGAGGAGCAGCGCGTCATCTCGTCGCAGCTGCTCTCGCTCGAGCTCAGCGTGAGCGAACACTCGAGGTGGCCCGTATGCGAGATCCGTGGGGCTGACTGCCTCCGCTCCTTGGAATAGAGCGAAAGGTTGCTTGGTCATACCAGGGCTTACCTGCGCCGAGAGGTGTCGGCGTATGTTCGGACGCCGTGGCACCATGAGCTCGGTGCATGTTCGGACGCCGTGGCACCATGAGCTGGCTCGACGACGCCCGTTCCACCACCGATGCCTTCCCCACCACCCGTTTGCTCCAGGGGCGGTGGGTTCGACGCGGACGGACCAACCACCTCCGGAGCTTTCTTCTTCGGTGGCATGTCGATGAAGATGATGGAGATCTTGCCTGTGCAGACGCCGGATCAGGTTCACACAACCTCGACGCCCCCTAACTGGCGCGCCAAAGATGTCGGGGGAAATCTGCCTCCACGAACACCTATGGGGACCGAGCCCCTTTCTTGGTTCAGCGGGGGGCGGAGGTCGCGCGAAGAGCGGATCGAGGCGATGCACACAAGGGGTTTACCCAGCTTCGGGCCGCACGGATGCGTAAAACCCTACTGCTGCTTTGTGGTTTGTATTGTGTTCTTGTTGCGGGAGCGCTGAGTGCTACAGTACACTCAGGCAACTAGTCAGACCGAGCGTGAGTGGTCTTATCCTCCCTCCTTCTCCTCGTTGCGCATGGGACCTCCTTTTATATGTGCAAGGGGTTACCCACAGGTGGCAACGTAGGCGGGGGCAAAACTGGAAAACGCTGTGTTGGGTACAGCTGTTTGCATAGTGCTATCATACCTAACTCTGACGGCAGGGGACAAGGGCATTAAATGCCCATCTGGGTCGCCCAAACAGTGCAAAAAAGGGACCGTCAGGGGCGCCCCCGTTTGCCACGACGGCTACCCTGTCAGCGTTGCTTCGCCACCGCATGCCCCTGGCTACGTAGCCTCTCGCCACGTACGCCTGGAATGACCCCAGAGCGACGCGTGGGTGGATGAGCTGGAACGCAGGCACGGGGTGGTGACTTGCCGCGGCAAGCGCCTTGCCTCGGTTGATGCCTTGTCGCGCCCGGGAGCTTGTCGCTCACCGGTCCTTGCCGGGACGCAGGGCGCGTCGCAGCAAGTCTCTTGTCGTGCCTCGGTCGGCCTTCCCGGCAAGCTCCTCTTGCCGGGGCCTTGTGCTTCGAGCGGTCGTCCCGGCGAGCTCCTCTTGCCGGGGCCTTGCTCTCTTCGGGTGGCCTTCCCGGCAAGCTCCTCCTACCGGGGCCTTGGCCCAAATACTTTGTTCTTGGATGGCCCAAAAAGGGACCATGGAGAGTCTTGGCGATCGCCTGGCAAGCCTTGCTGCGGGGTGCTACGACTGCCCGTGCACAAGTTCGGGGTACTAAGGTACCCCTACTTTAGTACACCGACACAAGGTTCCGCCTCATGGCGGCGGAGTCTCGTCCCGAAAGCTTGCTTATGATTTTTCTTTGGACGAAGGACTTCATATAGCAGAAGATGGCCACCGGAGGGCCAACAGGGGGTCCACGAGGCAGGGGGCGCGCCCCCACCCTCGTGGCCAGGGTGTGGGCCCCCTCTGGTATGTTCTTCGCTCAATATTTTTTATTATTTCCAAAAATAACTTCCGTGGAGTTTCAGGACTTTTGGAGTTGTGCAGAATAGGTCTCTAATATTTGCTCCTTTTCCAGCCCAGAATTCCAGCTGCCGGCATTCTCCCTCTTTATGTAAACCTTGTAAAATAAGAGAGAATAGGCATAAGTATTGTGACATACTGTGTAATAACAGCCCATAATGCGGTAAATATCAATATAAAATCATGATGCAAAATGGACGTATCACCTATTGATACGTCTCCAACGTATCTATAATTTATGAAATATCCATGCTATTATATTATCCATCTTAGATGTTTTATATGCATTTATATGCTATTTTATATGATTTTTGGGACTAACCTATTAACCTAGAGCCCAGTGCCAGTTTCTATTTTCTCCTTGTTTTTGAGTTTTGCAGAAAAGAAATACCAAACGGAGTCCAATTGATGTGCCAATTTTTGAAGATGTTTTATGGACCAAAAGAAGACCACGGAGCATCGGAGTTGGGCCAGAAGAGTCCCAAGCTGCCCACGAGGGTGGGGGCGCGCCCACCCCCTGGGCGCGTGGGTCTGCCTTGAAAACAGCTCAGGCACCTCCTTCACGTGAGACCGATGCCAAAAATTCCTATAAATACAAAAAGCTCGGAAAATTAACCTAAATCGGAAGTTCCGCCTCCGCAAGCCTCTGTAGCCACGAGAAATCAATCTAGGCCCTCTCTGGCACCCTGCCGGAGGGGGCCATCATCAGCGATGGCCATGGAGGAGTATCCCGGAGAGGCCGTCATCACCATGGAGGCCAAGGACCAGAGGGAGAACCTTTCCCCATCCAGGGGGATGCCATGGAGGAGGAAGCACAAGGGGGAGAACCTCTCCTCCTCTCTCTCTCGGTGGCGCCGGAGTGCCATCGGGAGGGGAATCATCGCCGCGGTGATCGTCTTCACCAACATCACCATCCTCATCTCTTTTACGCGGTCCACCCTCCCGCACCCCGTTGTAATCCCTACTTGAACATGGTGCTTTATGCCACATATTATGATCCAATGATGTGTTGCCATCCTATGATGTTTTGAGTAGATATCCTTTGTCTTTGGGTTGATTGATGATCTAGATTGGTACGAGTTGTATGTTTTATTTTGGTGTTGTCCTATGGTGCCCTTCGAGTCGCGCAAGCGTGAGGGATTCCCGTTGTAGGGTGTTGCAATACGTTCATGATTCACTTATAGTGGGTTGGTGAGTGACTGAAACACAAACCCGAGTAAGGGGGTTGTTGCGTATGGGAATAAAGAGGACTTGATGCTTTAATGCTATGGTTGGGTTTTACCTTAATGATCTTTAGTAGTTGCATATGCTTGCCAGAGTTCCAATCATAAGTGCATATGATCCAAGTAGAGAAAGTATGTTAGCTTATGCCTCTCCCTCATATGAATTGCAATGACGACTACCGGTCTTATTAATAATTTCCTAGGACAATTCCGCACACCGATCCACCATTATTCCACACTCGCTATTTATAATATTTAGTAATATATTATAAATTTATGATAACAACACCTACTTTTATATTTTAGCTCTCCGATACCGTGCAAAGTTCTCCTCTTCATACCCACAACGTAGTTTTATTTCTCATTTCTAGTTGGAAGCAAACGTTCGGTGCACGTAGAGTCGTATCAGTGGCAGATAGGGCTTGAGAGAATATTGATCTTACCTTTGGCTCCTTGTGGGTTCGACGCACCATACTTATCACTTCCCCCTTTGGAAATTGCTACGATGATTCCCTGCACTTGGGGATTATCAAGCTCTTTTCTGGCGCTGTTGCCGGGGAGCAATAGCGTGGGGTTGATATTCTCGTGTGTGCTTGTTTGCTTTCTTCACTAAGTAGATTTTGTTTTTCCTTTTTTTATCTTTAGTTGTGGGTGAAACATACAAAAAAATTAAAAGAATGAAAATACAAAAAAAATACTTGCCTTTCATGCCTAAAAAGTTTTTCAAAAAGAGAAGTGATTGGAAGTTATGCATTGAAGAAGTGAGGGTCGACCGTGAGCACTTGTGTTCATGCTCACGGAAACAATGTAGAATTTTTCATGGAAGTTTCTATGTAAATAATTATCCCCTTGTGTTTATCCATTTTATTATAAAAATAATGTGCCAAGCTTTGGTTTTAGGATGATTAGATTGCTTGTTTACTATGTGCAGAACAAAAACAGAAACTTTGGCTGTAGTGCGTGATTTTACATTTTTTACTGGAAGGTCAAATGAGTCTGAAATTTTTTGCACATTACTTATGTACAAATTGTTCAAATTTTCAAATTTATTTCATAATTTTAGGAGTTACAGAAGTTTACTAAACTTCCAGATTACTACAGACTGTCCTGTTTAAGACAGATTCTGTTTTTGATGCATTGCTAACTTGTTTTGATGAAACTATCGATTTCTATCAGTGAATTAAGCCATGGAAAAGTTATATTACAGTAGCTATAATGCAAAAACAAAATATGAATTGGTTTGCAACAGTACTTATAGTAGTGATTTGCTTTGTTATACTAACGGATCTCACAAAGTTTTTGTTAAGTTTTTGTGGATGAAGTGTTCGAAGAACGAGGAGTTACCGATGTGAGAAGAATAAAGATAAGCAAGAGTTCAAGCTTGGGGATGCCCAAGGCACCCCAAGTAAATATTTCAAAGGATACTCAAGCATCTAAGCTTGGGGATGCCCCGGTTGGCATCCCATCTTTCTTCTTCAACAATTATCGGTATACCTCGGTTTTTGTTTTGTTCACATGATTTGTGTCCTTTGTGTTTTTCTTTTTATTTAAGAACCATGATAGTATGATATGTCCCTTAATAAATTTATAGAATACTTCATGTGCTTCACTTAAATCTTTTAAGTATGATCTTATAGAATTGCTCTTTGTGCTTCACTTAAATCTTTTGAGTATGGTTTTATAGAATGCTTCATGTGCTTCACTTATACATTTTGAGCTTGGATATTGGTTAGTCTATATTAATTGTAGAATGCTCCATGAACTTCACTTATATCTTTTGGAGTATGAATAATACTATAATTTAAAGTGGGTTTGGAAGAGTGTCAACTTTAGGAATTAGTGATCCCACTATTTTGGAGGGTGTTGAATCTTAGTGTGATATTTATGAAAGTGGATTTGGAAGAGTGTCAACTTTAGCTAGTAATGATTCCACTATTTCGGAAGAGGTTCCAATTGAGTATGAGAACAAAGTTGCTATCCATGATGCTACTGAAAATTATTATGAGGGAGGAACACATGCTTGTAGGAGTTGCAATAGTATCAAGTTTACTCTCTATGTGCTTAAAGTTTTGAAGTTGTACTTGTTTTGCCTTCCTATGCTAGTTGAATATTGTTCCCATAAGTTGTGTGCTCAAAAAATCCCTAGGCGTAGGAAGTGGGTTAGATTTAAATGTGCTAGTCATATTCTTCAAGATGCTCTCTTTGTGTTTCGATTTTTGTCTATTATGTGAGCATCATTGAAATCATCATGCCTAGCTAAAAGGCATTAAAGAAAAGCGCTTGTTGGGAGACAACTCAATGTTTACCCTTACTGTTTTTGTGTGTTTACATGATTAAGATACTGTTTTTAATCATGTTTTATAGCTTTTGTTTCAATAAAGTGCCAAGTAAGACCTTTGGGAAGACTTGGGAGAAAGTCAATGTGATCTTGCTGTAAAAAACAGAAACTTTGCGCTCACGAGATTAGCTGTCATTTTTTTACATAAGAGTGATTTTTAGTTGATTCTTTTTGCAGAAGATTAATAGACAAATTCCTCATGTCAACCAATTTATTTCATAATTTTTGGACTAGCAGAAGTATGGTTTATATTCAGATCATTACAGACTGTTCTGTTTCTGACAGATTCTGTTTTCATTGCATAGTTTGCTTGTTTTCTGGTTTCTATGACTTATATTTCTCAATATAAATTGTAGAAATGATATGGTACAGTAGGCATTGTGTGAGAAAAATTATGAAACTAGTCCTTAACAGTACCAAAGTGAATGGTTTACTCTTTATCATGCTAACCTATATCACGAAGTTTGGTTAAGTTTTGTGTGATTGAAGTTTTCAAGCTTTGGGTGAGATATCGATATGAGGAGAATAAGGAGTGGAAAGACCCTAAGCTTGGGGATTCCCAAGGAACCCCAAGGTAATATTCAAGGAAGACTCAATTACCTAAGCTTGGGGATGCCCCGGAAGGCATCCCTTCTTTCGTCTTCAAAACTATCGGTATACCTTACTCGGAGCTATATTTTTATTCGTCACATGATATGTGTTTTGCTTGGAGCGTATTTTCAATTTTACCTGCTGTTTGAATAAAATCATTGGATCTGAAGTATTGAATGAAAAAGAATCCTCCCATGGCTAGTTAATTATTTGACTACTCAGTGTTCTTCACTCATATCTTTTGGAGTAGTTTGTCATTTACTCATGTGCTTCACGTATATCCTATGAGTAAACGGTTTGATAAATTGAATGTCATAAATCTGAATTTATATATGTTTCATATGCTTATAACATGGGGAGTAATGACTTCACACATAATAAATATAGGTAGTAAACTTATTGAAAGATAGCAAACGTAGAATTGGTCACTTGAACAATTCATGAAAGAATATCGAAGGAAGAGGGATTTCACATATAAATATACTATCTTGGACATCTTTTGTAATTGTGAGCACTCATTAAAATATGACATGCTAAAAGGTTGATGTTGGACAAGCAAGAAAACGTAATGGGTTATGTTTTCTTATATCTGAAATAAAGTATATTGTCATGGATCGCCCAACATGTTGAGCTTGCCTTTCCCCCTCATGCTAGCCAAATTCTTTGCACTAAGTAGAGATACTACTTGTGCTTCCAAATACCCTTAAACCCGGTTTTGCCATGAGAGTCCACCATACCTACCTATGGATTGAGTAAGATCCTTCAAGTAGGTTGTCATCGGTGCAAGCAATAAAAATTGCTCTCTAAATATGTATGATTGATTAGTGTGGAGGAAATAAGCTTTATACGATCTTGTGATGTGGAAGAAATAAAAGCGACGGACTGCATAATAAAGGTCCATATCACAAGTGGCAATATAAAGTGACATTCTTTCGCATTAAGATTTTGTGCACCCAACCATGAAAGCGCATGGCAACCTCTGCTTCCCTCTGCGAAGGGCCTATATTTTAATTTTATCTCTTACCCTTATGCGAGAGTCATGGTGATTTTCACCTTTCCTTTTTACATTTTGTCCTTTGGCAAGCACATTGTGTTGGAAAGATTATGATATATATATATATATATATATATATATATATATATATATATCCAATTGGATGTAAGGCATCATGAATTATTATTGCTGACATTACCCTTGAGGTAAAAGGTTGGGAGGCGAACCTATAAGCCCCTGTCTTTCTCTGTGTCTGATTAAAATTTTGAACCCATAAATATCGCGTGAGTGTTAGCAATTGTGAAAGACTAAATGATAGTTGAGTATGTCAAGTTTGCTAAATCAAAGCTCTGACATAGACTCTTCCTGAAAATAAGATGAATTGTAATTGTTTGATGACTGATAACACGGTTTGTTAGTTTTCAAGAAAGTTTATGATCTATACTTTAACATGTGAATAGCTTGTTACTTTATCATGAGAAGTTTTATGAGATGAGCTACTGTTATGACATATAATGATGCTAGAAAAGGTGACTGAAATTATCATTGATCAAACTTGTGCACCTGCTAGCATTCACACTTCATAAATTATTTCTTTTATCATTTACCTACTTGAGGGCGAGCAGGAATTAAGCTTGGGGATGCTGATACGTCTCCAACGTATCTATAATTTATGAAGTATTCATGCTATTATATTATCCATCTTAGATGTTTTATATGCATTTATATGCTATTTTATATGATTTTTGGGACTAACCTATTAACCTAGAGCCCAGTGCAAGTTTCTGCTTTCTCCTTGTTTTTGAGTTTTGCAGAAAAGGAATACCAAACAGAGTCCAATTGACGTGCCAATTTTTGATGAGTTTTTATGGACCAAAAGAAGACCACGGAGCATCGGAGTTGGTCCAGAAGAGTCTCGAGCTGCCCACGAGGGTGGGGGCGCGCCCACCCCCTGGGCGCATGCGCCTGCCTCGAAAACAGCTCGGTCACGTCCTTGACATGAGACCGACGCCAAAAATTCCTATAAATATAGAAACCTCGGAAAATTAACCTAGATCAGAAGTTCCGCCGCCGCAAGCCTCTCTAGCCACGAGAAATCAATCTAGGCCCTCTCTGGCACCCTGCCGAAGGGGGCCATCATCACCGATGGCCATGGAGGAGTATCCCGGAGAGGCCATCATCTCCATGAAGGCCAAGGACCAGAGGGAGAACCTTTCCCCATCCAGGGGGGAGGCCATGGAGGAGGAAGCACAAGGGGGAGAACCTCTCCTCCTCCCTATCGGTGGCGCCAGAGTGCCATCGGGAGGGGAATCATCGTCGCGGTGATCGTCTTCACCAACATCACCATCATCATCACCATCCTCATCTCTTTTACGCGGTCCGCTCTCCCGCACCCCGCTGTAATCCCTACTTGAACATGGTGCTTTATGCCACATATGATGATCCAATGATGTGTTGCCATCCTATGATGTTTTGAGTAGATATCCTTTGTCTTTGGGTTGATTGATGATCTAGATTGGTACGAGCTGTATGTTTTATTTTGGTGTTGTCCTATGGTGCCCTCCGTGTCGCGCAAGCGTGAGGGATTCCCGTTGTAGGGTGTTGCAATACGTTCATGATTCGCTTATAGTGGGTTGGTGAGTGACTAAAACACAAACCCAAGTAAGGGGGTTGTTGCGTATGGGAATAAAGAGGACTTGATGCTTTAATGCTATGGTTGGGTTTTACCTTAATGATCTTTAATAGTTGCGGATGCTTGCCAGAGTTCCAATCATAAGTGCATATGATCCAAGTAGAGAAAGTATGTTAGCTTATGCCTCTCCCTCATATGAAATTGCAATGACGACTACCGGTCTTGTTAATAATTTCCTAGGACAATTCCGCACACCGATCCACCATTATTCTACACTCGCTATCTATAATATTTAGTAATATATTCTAACTTTATGATAACAACACCTACTTTTATAATTTAGCTCTCCAATACCATGCAAAGTTCTCCTCTTCATACCCACAACGTAGTTTTATTTCTCGTTTCTAGTTGGAAGCAAACGTTCGGTGCATGTAGAGTCGTATCAGTGGCAGATAGGGCTTGAGAGAATATTGATCTTACCTTTGGCTCCTTGTGGGTTCGACACTCCATACTTATCACTTCCACCTTTGGAAATTGCTACGATGATTCCCTGCACTTGGGGATTATCACCTATCCACGTGCACGCTCATATGATGGGCACCAAAGGACAACAACATAACCACAAGCAAATTAAACCAATCATATCAATTCACCAAATACCGATAGGACAACGAAAATCTACCCATACATCATAGGATGGCAACACATCATTGGATAATAATATGAAGCATAAAGCACCATGTTCAAGTAGAGGGTATAGTGGGTTGCAGGAGAGTGGACCGCTGTAGATAGATGGGGGAAGGTGATGAAGATGTTGGTGAAGATGACAGAGGTGTTGGTGTAGATCGCCGTCACACGATGATGGCCCCGGTGGCGTTCCGGCGCCACTGGGAGAGAGGGGGAGTGTCGGTGTCAAAACCGGCGGATCTCGGGTAGGGGGTCCCGAACTGTGCGTCAAGGCCGGATGGTAACAGGAGACAAGGGACACTTTATTTTACCCATGTTCGGGCCCTCTCGATGGAGGTAAAACCCTACTCCTGCTAGATTAATATTGATGATATGGGTAGTACAAGAGTAGATCTACCACGAGATCAAGGAGGCTAAACCCTAGAAGCTCGCCTATGGTATGATTGTGTATGATGATGGTTGTTCTACGGACTACAACCCTCCGGTTTATATAGACACCGGATAGGGTTAGGGTTACACAGAGTCGGTTACAATGGTAGGAGATCTTGAATATCCGCACGCCTAGCTTGCCTTCCACGCCAAGAAAAGATCCTTCCAGACACGGGACGAAGTCTTCAATCTTGTATCTTCAAAGTCCTGGAGTCCGGCTGAAGGTATAGTCCGGCTATCCGAACACCCCCTAATCCAGAACTCCCTCAGTAGCCCCTGAACCAGGCTTCAATGACGACGAGTCCGGCGCGCAGATTGTCTTCGGCATTGCAAGGCGGGTTCCTCCTCCAATTTCTTCAAGAAGATTGTAAACACCAAAAATAGTGTCCGGCTCTGCAAAATAAGTTTCCACATATTGCCATATAGAGAATAATATTAACACAAATCAAATCTGCTGACGTATTCCGCAGTGCGTCATAACACTGCGGCCAAGCTCTTTATATAAATTGTTTTCATTGTTCCACCTCAGCGTGTTTAGCGAGGCGGTTTCCTTGGCACGTCTTGTCAAAGCAGAGATCGTGTGCCCTTTTAACGGGATTCTCATCAATACGGACGTGGGTAACCCAACCGCGCCATTTACCATGGCGCTTGGGAGGCAAGTGAGTTTTATTAGGTAGGTGGGGATGCCTAACCGCACCCGCTTGTACAAAGGGATAAGGATTCACCTTTTTAACCTATGCCTTCTTCCTCCTTTGCCAATCCATCTCTCGCGCACTCAAGCTCCAGCGCCCAAGTCCGCTCTTCCTTCCTCAACCTTCTCCAACAATGTCCGGAGCGGGAGGCAAGTGGATGGCCTCCTCCGTTATGGAGGCCCAAGTAAAAAAGCTAAGGAAAGCCGGATACTTGTCCAAGGACATCCCGCATCGGCTTCCTGAGAAGGGGAAGCTTCCTCCTACCCCAGGGCCCCATGAGAGGGTAGTTTTTCTTCCCCACTTCCTCCGCGGACTGGGCTTTCCACTTCACCCATTTGTTCGGGGGCTCATGTTCTACTACGGCCTGGATTTCCACGATCTGGCCCCGAACTTTGTCCTCAACATCTCGGCGTTTATCGTCGTGTGTGAGGCCTTTCTCCGCGTCCGCCCCCACTTCGGCCTCTGGCTCAAGACCTTCAACGTCAAGCCCAAGGTGGTGTCCGGCACCCAGGCGGAGTGCGGAGGCGCTATGGCCGGCAAGATGGCCAACATCCTATGGTTCAATGGCTCCTATGTGGAGTCCCTAAAGGGGTGGCAGGCCGGGTGGTTTTACATCACCGAGCCACGCGATCCGAAATGGTTCGCAGCCCCCGAGTTCAGATCTGGACCCCCCACGCGGCTCATGTCCTGGAAAGAGACGGGCCTGTCGTGGGGCAACGAGGAAGAAGTGACTGGGTTGCAAATGTGCATCCAGTCCCTGGTGAACAGGCCAATCCGGCTGATCAATGTGATCCAGGTCATGCTCGTTCGCCGGATCCTCCCGTGCCAACAACGGGATTTTACTTTGTGGGAATTCGACCCGGCGCAGCACCAAACCCTCAGTAGGCTCTTCGACACGACGTATGAAGACGTCTGGAAGGTGCTGACCAAAGGCGCCGAGTCCCCCACATCCGCTTCCGAGGACCGTGGATACAGCTCGCAGCATCATGCCAGCAAGGTGAGCTATCTATACCTTTGACAGGTTTGTTAAGCTCTTCTTCATAAATTAACTCTATGCGGGATCTAAACTCCCTTTACCTTTGACAGGCTTGGCGGGCTATATCCGGACCAATTAACTGTCCGGCTCCCCTGCCCGAAGACCCAGCCCCAGCTCTCTTGGTGAAGCTGATGGCTCCGGCACCTTATGTGGTGCCGGAGAAGAAGGCCAATAAGAAGAAAACCACCGGGACTCGAAAAAGTTCCCGCAACATGGTGGTGTCGGACTCGTCATCTGACGAGTCCGCGACGCTCTCCTCTCGTGAAAACGAGGAGGAGGAACAAGAAAGCTCTCCCCCCCCAGAGAGGGGACAAAAGAAGAAGAAGGCCACCCCAACGGGGGAGGCCGAGGGGTCGAGGAAAAGGAAGACCAGAGCAGTGGCCGGACAGAACCAGCGTCCGGCGAAATCGTAAGTATTTATATACCAGAGTGACTCATGATATTCTTTTAATGCGCGGCTTTCCCTAATATCGCTCGTAATTTGTGCAGCCCGCCCTGGGCCGAACTCGACGATTCATCGAGCGGCTCCCTGGATTCGTCGGACGTGAACTCTGTTCCGCCCGCTGTCTCCCCCTACAGGGCGGACGACGCCGAAGTGGCGTCCCGCCAAGCTCCAGGGCAGGAGGAGATAGTCCTGGAGGAGCCACAAGGCAATCCTCCGGACCCCAGGAGTGAAGGGGATGAAACCCCCCAGGGCTCCAAGTCCAGCTTTGTGCCGGACACCGCGCCGGACTCGACAGTCCTGCTCCGCGGTTGGCGAACTCCTTCCAAGAGGAGTAAGCCGTCTGAGCCGGCGACCTCCGTCCAACCAGAGGTGCCGGACAATCTGCTGGAGGTGCTTGAGGGCGCCGCCATCGACGAGGAGCACCGTACTGTTATGAGTACGGTGATCCAAAGGGTTCATTCCGCCAAGAGCGGACTGACTGAAGCTTGCGCTAGCCTTCTAACAGGCTTCGAGGTAAGTAAAAATATGTCAAATTATTTACCGCATAGACAGTAGCCCCTGATGCTCTGTTCGGTGTTCGGAAAGAAAAGCCGAATAGAGGATCTAGTAATTTTCGCAGGAGTCTAACAACAAAAAGTCAAATATGCGTATGCAGGCTTCGCTGCTGTCTACCGCCACACTGACTGCGCAGGTGGATGTCCTTAAAAAGGACCTCGGGCGGACCGAGCAAGAGCTCGGCCTTGCCAAACGGCAACTCAAGGAGAAAGAAAGTAAGAAATACCCTGAAAAAAGAAAAAAGGTGCCTATAGAGAGGCTTGATTGCAGAAAGAAATAACAGGATTGTACTGCTTATTGTAGGGGCCACAACCGAGGTGGCAACCCTGAAGCACGCGCTGGCTAAGGCCGGAAATAAAACGGCCGAGGAGCGCGCCGAGCGAGAAAGGCTTGGGGTTCAGGTTGGCGAGGTGCAGCAAGAGCTGCAAGCTCTCATAAAAAAACATGAGAGTTTGGAGCTTGAGTCAAAAGCGCAAGCATCCGAGCTCGCGTCGGCCCTTGAGACCGCCAAGAGTGCCAAGACCGAAGCCCAGAAGGCCCTCCAAGAGTTGGAGGAGGTGAAAAAGATAGCAACGGGTAAGGCATTCTTAATGCAAAGTAGGAATATAAAAGTAAACTACCTGTTACTTACCCGAATCTGGAGTTCTCCAGGGGCATTCGCCGATCTTCCCCGCAGCGTATCCGACGCTGCCGCGTTCTACCGAGCTGAAGAGGGCAGCTCGACGGAGAGTGTGTTCTGGTCTCCGTATTCTGAGGCCAGACACCCTGTGCCTTTGAGCGATCAGCTGAAACAGCTGGTCGAGCTCCACAAGGCGGCCGAACAGGCCATGAAGGGCTTACTAGTTCGGCTGTGGCCTGGAGAGGCCCTGCCTGGGAGCTATTTCGGGCTAGTGCGGTGACTGGTGGAGGCCTGTCCATGGCTTGAGGTCATCAAGTGCTCCGCCTGCATTGAAGGTGCCCGGAGGGCCCTTGCCCGTGTAAGGGTACACTGGGGTAAGCTGGACGGAGAGAAGTTGGTGAAGGACGGGCCGCCGCCGGGGAAGGAGCATCGCAAGCCCGAGAACTACTACAAGGAAGTTCTTGCCGGAGCCCGCCTTGTCGCGGATGAATGTACTAAAGATGTAGTATTTGAACGAACTCGCTCGTTTGTATCATGTACGCTGAAAACTTGTTCATATGCGCTAAACAATGCTTATTGAATTTAAAATATTATTTTCTGTGTGGCCGTTTATCAAAAATTGAGAGATGGCCAGTCGTCGGCTTCTGCCCCCATGCCACTAGTGTTGGGGTGTTCGGGATAAACCTGAGGGCTCTTTTTCCCATAGTTGGGTCCTTCGAGGGAGGCGATCAGCACAACGAAATAGGCAATCGGACTATAATGCTTGAACACTCTCACTTAGCCATAGAACGTTATAATTTTAAATTTCAGCGAAGCCCCTAGTTCGGAAGGCCGAATTCGGGGCGCTATCCACGCCTTTGGCCGGACATAGCCAGCTCCTCGCTCGAAGCGGCATAAGACTTTAAGGACTCGAAAAACCTCTCGAACAGCGACCGGTCTCACGCCTTATCATGACAGTCTGTTTTAGCTTTCTCCACTGAGGTGCTTAACCCAGCTGAACTGGGGCACAATCGCAGTGGTTCTCCTAGTGCTACCTTAGCCGATATAGCGGAACGTAAGGTACCAAAACATAGGAGCCGGGCAAACCCAACATGTGACCAAAATCATGATTCGGAGCCGATGCATATAGTGCTATAAGTTCGGGGTGCCGCACTTGTGAAAGTGTACGGACATCTGACACCAGATAGTAGGGTAATGAAGCCCCTGGCGTGTTTTGCCGTACCATGGTGTACGGTTGCGATCATGTTTTTTAATGAACATATATATTAAAAGAGGACAACGCAAAAAATAGGCGAAAAGCTATGCATTGTTTATAGAGAGGCTATTTATCAAAGCCGAACGATACAAGTAGTGCGATAAGAAAAAAAGATATTAGACTATTTAACATGTCCTGACCAGGCGCAGGCCGCGGAATTTAGAAACAGATATATCACTCGAAATAGAGACCACCTGAGAGTTCCGTAATGCGGCGTAGCTTTGTCTGCTTTCCTGGGTCTTGCATCGTCTGTGTGGCAGCAAAGCCGAACAGTTTATCCAGAGGTTGGAGTCCTGAAAGTAAAAAAAATCCGGCAGCCCCTAGTACGTTTGACGCTGTATTGTAAGCATGCCGTTAATGTGCCCCTCCCCTTGTGCCCATGGAATTTCGAGGGCGTAATTGTGTACTCGAGGTACTAGCTCCGCTATGTTGCGATGGCTGGGGTTGGGGCCGTATTGCTACGCTTGCTCCGAACATGCCAGGCGGTCTTGTTGCAGGTTACTCCGGGCACGCTTTGCATTGTCCGGCTTTTTAACGGCCGGACTGGAGAGTTGCCTTGAAAGGCTGCTTTGTACTTCCGCTGCGAGGGCCGCTGTGTGCTCCTCCGTACGGATGGAGCGTTCTGTGTTTCCGTTGACCGTAATTACTCCTCGAGGGCCTGGCATCTTGAGCTTGAGATATGCGTAGTGCGGCACCGCATTGAATTTAGCGAATGCGGTTCGTCCGAGCAGGGCGTGATAGCCACTGCGGAACGGGACTATATCGAAGATTAACTCTTCGCTTCGGAAGTTATCCGGAGATCCGAAGACCACATCAAGTGTTACCGAGCCTGTGCAATTGGCCTCTACACCTGGTATGCCGCCTTTAAAGGTCGTCCTTGTGGGCTTGATCCTTGATGGATCTATGCCCATTTTCCACACTGCATCCTGATAAAGCAGGTTCAGGCTACTGCCGCCGTCCATGAGGACTCTTGTGAGATGAAATCCGTCAATGATTGGGTCAAGAACCAATGCGGCAAAACCGCCGTGACGGATGCTAGTGGGGTGGTCCCTTCGATCAAAAGTGATCGGGCAGGAGGACCATGGGTTGAACTTTGGGGCGACTGGCTCCATCGCGTATACGTCCCGTAGCGCACGCTTCCGCTCCCTCTTGGGAATGTGGGTCGCGTATATCATGTTCACCATCCGCACTTGTGGGGGAAACCCCTTCTGTCCATTGTTGTTCGGCGGCCTGGGCTCCTCCTCTTCGTCGCTATGCAGCCCCTTGTCTTTGTGTTCGGCTCTTAACTTGCCTGCCTGCTTGAACACCCAACAATCCCTGTTGGTGCGATTGGTTGGCCTTTCGGGGGTGCCATGAATCTGGCACGAGCGGTCGAGTATCCGGTCCAAACTGGACGGGCCCTGGGTATTCTTTTTAAATGGCTTTTTCCGCTGACCGGATTTATAGCCTCTGAATCCGGCATTTACTGCCGTATCCTCATTGCTGTCGCTGCTAACGCGGCGCTTTTGCTTATTTCGACGTGTCCTGCCACTTTTGTCCTTGGTATCCGAATTACCAGGGTTCTTCGATAAGTTGTTGCTGCGAGCTAGCCAGCTATCTTCGCCCGCGCAAAAGCGGGTCATGAGTGTCGTGAGGGCTGCCATAGATTTCGGCTTTTCCTGTCCCAGGTGCCGGGCAAGCCACTCGTCACGGATGTTATGTTTGAAGGCTGCTAGGGCCTCTGCGTCCGGACAATCGACTATCTGATTTTTCTTTGTTAGGAACCGTGTCCAGAATTGCCTGGCCGATTCTTCTGGCTGCTGAATTATGTGGCTTAGGTCATCGGCGTCCGGTGGCCGCACATAGGTCCCCTGGAAGTTGTCGAGGAATGCGGCTTCCAGGTCTTCCCAAGAACCGATTGAGTCCACTGGTAGGCTGTTAAGCCAGTGCCGGGCTGGTCCCTTGAGCTTAAGGGGGAGATATTTGATGGCGTGTAGATCGTCGCCACGTGCCATGTGGATGTGAAGGAGATAATCCTCAATCCATACTGCCGGATCTGTCGTACCATCGTACGACTCGATGTTGACGGGTTTGAAACCCTCTGGGATTTTGTGATCCATTACTTCATCTGTGAAGCATAGTGGGTGTGCGGCGCCCCTGTACTGGGCTATGTCACGACGCAGCTCGGAAGAGCTATGCCTGTTGTGTTCGGCCCGGCCGGATTTATTGTGTCCGGAGTGAAGATCATCACGTGTCGTCGGGCGTTCGCGTGATACATAGATCGATCTTGTTTGCCTTGCTTTATCCTCCAGTACGTCTCGCAGGTCTGGCTCATTTTCCCGTGCCTTAGTTGAGCGGCACCGGGGCATGGCTTGTTTAGAGGTTAGACAGGCCTCTCTGTCGCGGCCGCGAGGTGGCCAGTCTGCCATGTCATGCATTGGTAATGTAGGTGTTTCCCCCTCTGATTGGGGTAGCGGCCTGCGCTTAGGATAATTTTTGGAGGGGCGCTCGAGTTCATACTCTTCGGCCGCAAGGACTCCAGTCCATCTGTCAGCTAGCAAATCTTGATCAGCTCTAAGCTGTTGCTGCTTTTTCTTTAGGCTATTCGCCGTGGCTAGAAGCCTGCGTTTAAAACGCTCTTGTTCGGCGGGGTCTGATGGTACGACGAATTCATCGTCGTCGAGGCTTGCCTCGTCTTCGGAGGGAGGCATGTAGTTATCATCCTTGACCTCTCGCTCTGCCGCTCTCTCATGAGGGATGGCTTCTCCATCTTCCTGTGCCGAATCTTGCTGGATTTGGTGTTCTTCGGCGCTATCCGGGGTAGTATTATCTCCCGTGCCGGAATCACCGTTTCTGCTGTGGCGGGATTTAGAGCGGCGCCGTTGACGCCGGCGTTTTGGCTGTTTTTTCGAGGTGTCATCCTCCGTTGTTCCATCGCCATCTCCATCCTTTGGAGCGTCCACCATATATATGTCATATGATGAGGTGGCGGTCCAGCGCCCTACAGGTGCTGGTTCTTGTTCGTCTCCTCCTTCGTCGTCCATACCGTCAAAGTCTTCGGAGCCGAAGTCAAGTATGTCGGTTAAATCATCGACAGTGGCTATTAAGTGGGTGGTGGGTGGGCTTTGAATTTCTTCGTCGTCCGAATCCCAACCTCGCAGACCATAGTCCGGCCTGGGCTCTCCTGATAGAGAGAGAGACTTGAGAGAATTCAGGATATCACCGAAAGGCGAGTGCTGAAAGATGTCCGTGGCGGTGAACTCCATTATAGGCGCCCAATCGGATTCGACCGGCAGGGGCATGGGAGGCCCGGAGTTCGGAGAAGAATCCGACTCCTTGGAGTCATGGGACGTGCGGAGTACGGGGCTGGCATTCGGCTCGATCGCCTTTAAGATTGCAGCCCCCGAGGTGACGTCCAACCGTTCATCCTCAAAGAACGCAGCGGGCTCCGAGTCGAGGATCGGGGCCGGTGCGTGTGCGGCCTCCAGGGCACTATTCGGAGGCAGAGCTATATCATGCCCCTCGAGGTAGTGCGACGCGCTTGGTTGTGGCTCGAACCCGTCAAAGATCAAGTCTCCGCGGATATCTGCCGTGTAGTTTAAGCTTCCAAACTTGACTTGATGGCCAGGGGCGTAGCTTTCGATCTGCTCCAGACGACCAAGCAAATTGGCCCGCAGAGCGAAGCCGCCGAAGACGAAGATTTGTCCGGGGAGGAAAGTCTCACCCTAGACCTCATCGTTGTTGATGATCAAAGGAGCCATCGGTCCTAAAAGCGATGACACAGAGGAACTCCCAATGAAAGCACCAATGTCGGTGTCAAAACTGGCGGATCTCGGGTAGGGGGTCCCGAACTGTGCGTCAAGGTCGGATGGTAACAGGAGACAAGGGACACTTTATTTTACCCAGGTTCGGGCCCTCTCGATGGAGGTAAAACCCTACTCCTGCTAGATTAATATTGATGATATGGGTTAGTACAAGAGTAGATCTACCACGAGATCAAGGAGGCTAAACCCTAGAAGCTAGCCTATGGTATGATTGTGTATGATGATGGTTGTTCTACGGACTACAACCCTCCGGTTTATATAGACACGGATAGGGTTAGGGTTACACAGAGTCGGTTACAATGGTAGGAGATCTTGAATATCCGCACGCCTAGCTTGCCTTCCACGCCAAGAAAAGATCCTTTCGGACACGGGACGAAGTCTTCAATCTTGTATCTTCATAGTCCTGGAGTCCGGCTGAAGGTATAGTCCGGCTATCCGAACAACCCCTAATCCAGAACTCCCTCAGGGAGAGAGCCCCCCTTCTTCTTCTTCTTCTTCTTCTTCTTCTTCTTCTTCTTCTTCTTCTTCTTCTTCTTCTTATTCCTTGACCTTCTCCCTAGATGGGAGAAGGGTTCCCCTCTGGTCCTTGGCTTCCATGGAGACGACGTGGGCGGTGAGGGCAGCCCGACGCTGAGCTCGAGCACGGCGAGCATCGGCCATGGAGACGACGGAGCAACGGAGCGACAAACTGATGGAAGGGAAGCTATGGCACACCCCTACCTGGCGCGCCAAATTTCGGATGCGGGGTTCCGAAAAACCCTTAAGGTTCGAACATTAGGGTGCGTGCGAAGTCTTTCCATCCTAAAGATCTATGCCCTAGCTCGCTAAGATCTCGCGGACGAACTCGATGAACTCACAACACAGAGAGACACGAGGTTTATACTGGTTTGGGACACTGTTGTGGTGTAATACCCTACTCCAGTGTGTGGTGGTGGATTGCCTCTTGGGCTATGAAGAACAGTACAGAGGGAAGAACAACCTCCTGAGGTTGAGGTGATCTTGTGCTTGGTGACTTAGTGGGTGGGAGCTGGATGAACTGCTCGATGCCCCACTGTGGTGGCTAGCTCTACTTATATAGGCCCTGGTCCTCTTCCCAAATATTGAGCGGGAAGGGAGCCAACAACGGCGGGAAAATTTGAAGGGGGACAGCTAGTACAAGCTATCCTGACAAAAGCGGTCTTCGCCTGCGAAAAGCTATGGTGGTGACGCCGTCTTGGGATCCATGATGACCTCCGTCTTGCCGTCCTCCTGGTCTTGGTATTGTTGCATTGATATTGTAACCTTTGCCTGATGCCTCGGTACTCTTCGCCTGCGCTGGCCTCCTTAGCACCAAAGAGGAAACAAGGACGCTGCATGCCTGGTGCCCTCCTGGTGCCGATCGTCATGGGTCACGTCACGAGAGCCTCATGAGGTTTGCCCCGCCTTGATATCTCCGCTCCTCGTGAGCCTGCGTGACTAGGACACTCCTGAGGAGGTCTTGCATCGTCCGCCTTGCGAGGCTTGGCCCCTCGCGAGGGTCTTGGATGCCTTGTTGGTGAAGATGGGCCGTACGGCCCGCTGACTTAGCCACGCCATGGGCCGCAGGCAGGCAAGTCTGGGGACCCCCATTCCCAGAATGCCGACAGTAGCCCCCGGGCCCAAGGCGCGCTCGGGCTTGGCTTCGCGGCGAAGCCAAGGGTCAAGTTTGGAGCGCCGCAGGCCCCAAAAGTCTACGGCCTCGGTTGACGAGTGGTGGTTGATTGGATGTGGGCGTATCCGCTTCCCCACGCTGCCTCGGCAACTGCTTGTCCTGACAAAAGGCTGGCACAGGCAGTTCTCACCTTTATTGCTTCTTTCTCGCCTCGCTCCAGATCCCCTTCTTGCTCCTTGCTACAGTTGTCTCTAGATCCGCTCCAATCTCATCCTACATCTGCAATCCATGGCGCCGCACAAGGTCAAGACTTCCTCGGCACCGGCCTGGTATGAGCTATCCCTTGAGGCCCCCACCGTCATGGAGAAGAGCCTGGCCTCCGTGCACCTGCTGACGGTGGGTGAGACCAATGAGTGGGGGGAGACTGAGCTCCGGCTCGCCTCCGACGTGCCGGAGGCTGAGGGAAGTACCTTCTTCCCCTTCTTCTCGAGCAGCGTTGCCGTCGGGTTGGTTCCTCCCTTCTCCGATTTCTTTTATGAAGTCCTCGACCACTACGGGCGGCAAGCGTTGCATCTCCATCCCAACTCTGTCCTCCTCCTGTCCATCTTCGCCTATTACTGTGAGGCGTACCTGGGCGTGATGCCATCTGTGGCGCTCCTGCGCCATTTCTTCTTCCTTCGTGTCAGCGAGGTGCACGTTTCCGGATGCGCTAATTTCATCGCATGCGGCAAGGCCAACTCGATCTCGAGCATTGGGAAGAGGGCCGACAACATCCGATCCAAATGGGTCATGATGGACGCCAAGCGTGCCGATCCGCACCTGGTGTTGCCAACGGCGGCGCCCTCTTCCAACGGGGGGTGGCCCAAGGCGGAGCTTACCGACGAGCGAGCATCGCTAGTGTTGGGGTAGATGGTGACTGACTTGAAGCCGGGCAACGCGAGGGCGGCCAAGGTGAAGGGGGTCATGCTCCTGAGGGAGTTCTTGATGCTGCAAATTGCTCCGCTCCAGGCACGCGCGCCCCCCTGTGGGAGCTTGAAGAAGAGGGAAACAAGACTTGCCTGAGGCCGAGGGACCTGCCTGGCGATGAATTGGCCGCTGTCCTGCGCCTCATAGTTGGGGACAACCAGGAGTACCCGCCAAGCGCCTTTGCTCCCCTGTTCCAACGCAGGGACTGGGAGGAGTTCTTCGCCTCCAGGCCAACTTTTGACGCGCATGGGCTGGTGCTGCCGGCGCTCCCGGGAGCCCCTGCGGCACAGAAACCAGTGGAGGTGTCCTCCGACGAGTCCCGCGGGGAGGAGGAAGAGGAGGTGGACTCGGAGAAGACCCTTGAAGAGAGACTTCCCCTCTGAGGAAGGCCGAGATCCTCTACGCCCTTCGTGATGATGCCGAGGTCGACGCCTGCTAGGTGGAGAGGGAGCAGACCCTCGTCCCGATGAGGGGTAGGTCGTCGCTAGCGGCTTGCGATGTCGCCTCCGTCCTGACGCCTCCTAGGGCTGGCTCCGGCTCCGCCTCCGCACCGCCTGGCGCCGTCGGAGCCCGAACGCCTGCTCCTCAGGTCCCGATGCTGTCAGGCTTCAAGCTCCCCAAGCAAAAGTATGTTGAAGTGGATCAGTAAGTGTCTCGAGCTTCGCCTTGTCCCTAATTGTACTTGTCATTTCCTGATGTTCGCCCTTGGTTGATCAGGCCAACATCTTCGGCAAAGAAGAGGAAGGAAGACGCAGCGGCCGTGCCTCCCTCCGCGGAGAAAGGAGGCAGCAACGCCCACATCTCCCCAGCCCGGTCATCCTCGCGAGGCCAAGAGGAGCATCGCCGCATGGAATCAACTCCCATGGTCCCGCTGGCTCCGGAGGTGCTGGCGCCTGGTGCGGCTGATGAGGTCCCAGCTGCTCCGGAACCCGCGATCTCCCAGGCCCTGGTGATGATGCCGCCTCCTCCCGCTGCTACACCTCCACTCCTAGGTTCTTCTGCTGCTGTTGCTCTAGAACGTGCTCTTTCGGAGATGACTCAGCTGTAGGCGGATCTCCTGAGCACGGACCCACGCCTTGTGGCCGGGCGCCTGGAGCTGGCCTCAGGCTGGCTGCACTCCGACTTGGCTGTTCGCACGGCGCTGGGCCAGGCCGCTGCGGCTTTTGAGAAGTAGAAGCAGAGTGCCGCCAACGCCGCAACCAATCGTGAGGCGGCGCTGAAAGACGCTGAGGCCGCCCGTGACCGCTGCCAGGTGCTGGAGGACGAGTTGCAGAACCTGCGTGACAAGCACACCGAAGAAGCACGCTGCTATCAAGTGAAGGAGGAGGAAATGAAGGCCCGGGAGGATGCCATCAAGAACCATGATGCTGAGCTGGCGGAGTTGGGGAGGACGCAGGCCGCCGAGCGCAACCGGTTGGAAGAGCTGGAGCGGAAGGTGACGGCGAGGGAGGCCGATCTTGATGCCAAGGCGCGAGTCTTGGCCGGAGACCGCGTGGCCTTCGCCGATCTCGAGAAGAGATCTCGCCAGGCGCTGATGACGCTCTACGAGCACGGCCTGGAGAAGTCGCTGGCCACTGATGAGGACGGCCCCGCCCAGCTGCTTCCTCTCTTGGTGAAGGCGCTCGAGGAAGTCGTTGATGGCGTTGGTCCCATGGGGGAGGCGGAAGCTCGCGTCCTGTCTTCAGCTGCGTTGACCCGCGTCTTCAGCCACCTGCACCTTCGCGACCCCAACGCTTGCCCTGACGAGCTGCTGGAGCTGTTGGGGAACGTAGTAATTTCAAAAAAATTCCTACGCACACGCAAGATCATGGTGATGCATATCAACGAGAGGGGAGAGTGTGTCCACGTACCCTCGTAGACCGAAAGCGGAAGCATTAGCACAACACGGTTGATGTAGTCGTACGTCTTCATGATCCGACCGATCAAGTACGGAACGCACGACACCTCCGAGTTCAGCACACGTTCAGCCCGATGACGTCCCTCGAACTCCGATCCAGCCGAGTGTTGAGGGAGAGTTTCATCATCACGATGGCATGGTGACGATGATGATGTTCTACCGACGCAGGGCTTCGCCTAAGCACTGCTACGATATTATCGAGGTGGACTATGGTGGAGGGGGGCACCGCACACGGCTAAAAGATCAATGATCAATTGTTGTGTCTATGGGGTGCCCCCTGCCCCCGTATATAAAGGATCAAGGGGGGAGAGGCGGCCGGCCAGGAGGAGGCGCGCCAGGAGGAGTCCTACTCCCACCGGGAGTAGGACTCCCTCCCTTCCTTGTTGGATTAGGAGAAGGGGGAAAGAGGAGGAGGAGAAGAAGGAAAGGGGGGCGCCCCCTCCTTGTCCAATTCGGACTAGAGGGGGAGGGGGCACCCGGCCTGCCCTGGCCTCCCTTCTCTTCTCCACTAAGGCCCATGTAGGCCCATTAACCCCCCCCCCCGGGGGGGGGGGGGTTCCGATAACCCCCGGTACTCCGGTATATATCCGATAACCCCCGGAACCATTCCGGTGTCCGAATATAGTCGTAAAATATATCAATCTTCATGTCTCAACCATCTCGAGACTCCTCGTCATGTCCGTGATCACATCCGAGACTCCGAACTACCTTCGGTACATCAAAACATATAAACTCATTATATAACTATCATCGAAAATTTAAGCGTGCGGACCCTACGGGTTCGAGAACTATGTAGACATGACCGAGACACGTCTCCGGTCAATAACCAATAGCGGATCCTGGATGCTCATATTGGCTCCCACATATTCTATGAAGATCTTTATCGGTCAAACCACATAACATACGTTGTTCCCTTTGTCATCGGTATGTTACTTGCCCGAGATTCGATCGTCGGTATCTCAATACCTAGTTCAATCTCGTTACCAGCAATAATATTTCCTTCAGTAATCTAGATTACACAGTAATGATTCTAACACCCATGGAGTCTTGGTGCTGATCATGTTTTGCTCATGGAAGAGGCTTAGTCAATGGGTCTGCAACATTCAGATCCGTATGTATCTTGCAAATTTCTATGACTCCCACCTGGACTAGATCCCGGATGGAATTGAAGCGTCTCTTGATGTGCTTGGTTCTCTTGTGAAATCTGGATTCCTTCGCCAAGGCAATTGCACCAGTATTGTCACAAAAGATTTTCATTGGACCTGATGCACTAGGTATGACACCTAGATCGGATATGAACTCCTTCATCCAGACTCCTTCATTTGCTGCTTCCGAAGCAGCTATGTACTCCGCTTCACATGTAGATCCTGCCACAACGCTTTGTTTAGAACTGCACCAACTAACAGCTCCACCGTTCAATGTAAACACGTATCCGGTTTGCAATTTAGAATCGTCCGGATCAGTGTTAAAGCTTGCATCGACGTAACCATTTACGACTAGCTCTTTGTCACCTCCATAAACGAGAAACATATCCTTAGTCCTTTTTAGGCATTTCAGGATGTTCTTGACCGCTGTCGTGATCCACTCCTGGATTACTTTGGTACCTCCCTACTAAACTTATAGCAAGGCACACATCAGGTCTGGTACACAGCATTGCATACATGATAGAGCCTATGGCTGAAGCATAGGGAACATCTTTCATCTTCTCTCTATATCTTCTGCAGTGGTCCGGCATTGGGTCTTACTCAACTTCACACCTTGTAACATAGGCAAGAACCCTTACTTTGCTTGATCCATTTTGAACTTCTTCAAAACTTTGTCAAGGTATGTGCTTTGTGAAAGTCCAATTAAGCGTCTTGATCTATCTCTATAGATCTTGATGCCCAATATATAAGTAGCTTCACCGAGGTCTTTCATTGAAAAACTCTTATTCAAGTATCCCTTTATATTATCCAGAAATTCTATATCATTTCCAATCAGTAATATGTCATCCACATATAATATGAGAAATGCTATAGAGCTCCCACTCACTTTCTTGTAAATACAGGCTTCTCCAAAAGTCTGTATAAAACCAAATGCCTTTATCACACTATCAAAGCGTTTATTCCAACTCTGAGAGGCTTGCACCAGTCCATAAATGGATCGCTGGAGCTTGCACACTTTGTTAGCTCCTTTTGGATCGACAAAACCTTCATGTTGCATCATATACAATTCTTCTTCCAGAAATCCATTCAGGAATGTGGTTTTTACATCCATTTGCCAAATTTCATAATCATAAAATGCGGCAATTTCTAACATGATTCGGACAGACTTAAGCATCGCTACAGGTGAGAAAGTCTCATCGTAGTCAACCCCTTGAACTTGTCGAAAACCTTTTGCAACAATTCGAGCTTTATAGACAATAACATTACCGTCAGCGTCAGTCTTCTTCTTGAAGATCCATTTATTCTCAATGGCTTATCGATCATCGACCAAAGTCCACACTTTGTTCTCATACATGGATCCCATCTCAGATTTCATGGCCTCAAGCCATTTTGCGGAATCTGGGCTCACCATCGCTTCTTCATAGTTTGTAGGTTCGTCATGGTCTAGTAACATAACCTCCAGAACAGGATTACCGTACCACTCTGGTGCAGATCTTACTCTGTTTGACCTACGAGGTTCAGTAACAACTTGATCTGAAGTTTCATGATCATCATCATTAACTTCCTCACTAATTGGTGTAGGTGTCACAGACACCGATTTCTGTGATGAACTACTTTCTAATAAGGGAGAAGGTACAATTACCTCATCAAGTTCTACTTTCCTCCCACTCACTTCTTTCGAGAGAAACTCCTTCTCTAGAAAGATTCCGAATTTAGCAACAAAAGTCTTGCCTTCGGATCTGTGATAGAAGGTGTACCCAACAGTTTCTTTTGGGTATCCTATGAAGACACATTTTTTCGATTTGAGTTCGAGCTTATCAGGTTGAAGCTTTTTCACATAAGCATCGCAGCCCCAAACTTTAAGAAACGACAACTTTGGTTTCTTGCCAAACCACAGTTCATAAGGTGTCGCCTCAACGGATTTCGATGGTGCCCTATTTAACGTGAATGCAGCCGTCTCTAGAGCATAACCCCAAAATGATAGCGGTAAATCAGTAAGAGACATCATAGATCGCACCATATCTAGTAAAGTACGATTACGACGTTCGGACACACCGTTATGCTGTGGTGTTCTGGGTGGCGTGAAACTATTCCGCATTGTTTCAAATGAAGACCAAACTTGTAACTCAAATATTCTCCTCCACGATCAGATTGTAGAAACTTTATTTTCTTGTTACGATGATTTTCAGCTTCACTCTGAAATTCTTTGAACTTTTCAAATGTTTCAGACTTATGTTCCATTAAGTAGATATACCCATATCTGCTTAAATCATCTGTGAAGGTGAGAAAATAACGATACCCACCGCGAGCCTCAACATTCATCAGACCACATACGTATGTATGTATGATTTCCAACAAATTTGCTGCTCGCCCCATAGTTCCGGAGAACGGCGTTTTAGTCATCTTGCCCATGAGGCACGGTTCGCAAGTACCAAGTGATTCATAATCAAGTGGTTCCAAAAGTCCATCAGTATGGAGTTTCTTCATGCGCTTTACACCGATATGACCTAAACGACAGTGCCACAAATAAGTTGCACTATCATTATCAACTCTGCATCTTTTGGCTTCAATATTATGAATATGTGTATCACTACTATCGAGATTCATAAAAAATAGACCACTCTTCAAGGGTGCATGACCATAAAAGATATTACTCATATAAACAGAACAACCATTATTCTCTGATTTAAACGAATAACCATCTCGCATCAAACAAGATCCAGATATAATGTTCATTCTCAACGCTGGCACCAAATAACAATTATTCAGGTCTAAAACTAATCCTGAAGGTAGATGTAGAGGTAGCGTGCAGACCGCGATCACATCGACTTTCGAACCATTTCCCACGTGCATTGTCACCTCGTCCTTAGCCAATCTTCGCTTAGTCTGTAGTCCCTGTTTCGACTTGCAAATATAAGCAACAAAACCAGTATCAAATACCCAGGTGCTACTGCGAGCATTAGTAAGGTACACATCAATAACATGTATATCACATATACCTTTTTTCACCTTGCCATCCTTCTTATCCCCCAAATACTTGGGGCAGTTCCTCTTCTAGTGACCAGTCTTCTTGCAGTAGAAGCACTCAGTCTCAAGCTTAGGTCCAGACTTGGGTTTCTTCTCCTGAGCAGCAACTTGTTTGCTGTTCTTCTTGAAGTTCCCCTTCTTCTTCCCTTTGCCCTTTTTCTTAAAATGGGTGGTCTTATTGACCATCAACACTTGATGCTCTTTCTTGATTTCTACCTCCACAGCCTTTAGCATTGCGAAGAGCTCAGGAATCGTCTTATCCATCCCTTGCATGTTATAGTTCATCACGAAGCTCTTGTAGCTTGGTGGTAGTGATTGAAGAATTCTGTCAATGACGCTATCATCCGAAAGATTAACTCCCAGTTGAATCAAGTGATTGTTATACCCAGACATATTCAATATATGCTCACTGACAGAACTATTCTCCTCCATCTTGCAGCTGTAGAACTTATTGGAGACTTCATATCTATCAATCCGGGCATTTGCTTGAAATATTAACTTCAACTCCTGGAACATCTCATATGCTCCATGACGTTCAAAACGTCGTTGAAGTCCCGGTTCTAAGCCGTAAGGCATGGCACACTGAACTATCGAGTAGTCATCAGCGTTGCTCTGCCAGACGTTCATAACATCTGGTGTTCCTCCTGCAGCAGGTCTGGCACCTAGCGGTGCTTCCAGGACGTAATTCTTCTGTGCGGCAATGAGGATAATCCTCAAGTTATGGACCCAGTCCGTGTAATTTCTACCATCATCTTTCAACTTTGCTTTATCAAGGAACGCATTAAAATTCAACGGAACAACAGCACGGGCCATCTATATACAATCAACATAGACAAGCAAAATACTATCAGGTACTAAGTTCATGATAAATTTAAGTTCAGTTAATCATATTACTTAAGAACTCCCACTTAGATAGACATCCCTCTAATCCTCTAAGTGATCACGTGATCCAAATCAACTAAACCATGTCCGATCATCACGTGAGATGGAGTAGTTTCAATGGTGAACATCACTATGTTGATCATATCTACTATATGATTCACGCTCGACCTTTCGGTCTCCGTGTTCCGAGGCCATATCTGTTATATGCTAGG
This sequence comes from Aegilops umbellulata, assembly GCA_032464435.1. NCBI lineage: Eukaryota > Viridiplantae > Streptophyta > Magnoliopsida > Poales > Poaceae > Aegilops > Aegilops umbellulata. Next base: position 117,070,653 of record CP136054.1, on the reverse strand, counting down.
CTCATCAAGTTTAACCTGAGTATTCCGCGTGTGCAACTGTTTTGCACCCGTTGTATTTGAACGTAGAGCCTATCACACCCGATCATCATGTGGTGTCTCAACACGAAGAACTTTCGCGACGGTGCATACTCAGGGAGAACACTATACTTTAATAATTTAGTGAGAGATCATCTTATAATGCTACCGTCAATCAAAGCAAGATAAGATGCATAAAAGATAAACATCACATGCAATCAATATAAGTGATATGATATGGCCATCATCTTCTTGTGCTTGTGATCTCCATCTTCGAAGCATCGTCATGATCACCATCGTCACTGGCGTGACACCTTGATCTACATCGTAGCATCGCTGTCGTCTTGCCAATCTTATGCTTCTACGACTATCGCTACCGCTTAGTGATAAAGTAAAGCATTACAGGGCGATTGCATTGCTTACAATAAAGCGACAACCATATGGCTCCTGCCAGTTGTCGATAACTCGGTTACAAAACATGATCATCTCATATAATATAATTTAGCATCATGCATTGACCATATCACATCACAACATGCCCTGCAAAAACAAGTTAGACGCCCTCTACTTTGTTGTTGCAAATTTTACGTGGCTGCTACGGGCTGAGCAAGAACCGTTCCTACCTACGCATCAAAACCACAACGATAGTTTGTCAAGTTGGTGTTGTTTTAACCTTCGCAAGGACCGGGCGTAGTCACACTCGGTTCAACTAAAGTTGGAGGAACTGACACCCGCCAGCCACCTGTGTGCAAAGCACGTCGGTAGAACCAGTCGCGCGTAAGCGTATGCGTAATGTCGGTCCGGGCCGCTTGATCCAACAATACCGCCGAACCAAAGTATGACATGCTGGTAAGCAGTATGACTTGTATGGCCCACAACTAACTTGTGTTCTACTCGTGCATATAACATCTACGCATAAAACCTGGCTCGGATGCCACCGTTGGGGAACGTAGTAATTTCAAAAAAATTCCTATGCACACGCAAGATCATTGTGATGCATAGCAACGAGAGGGGAGAGTGTGTCCACGTACCCTCGTAGACCGAAAGCGGAAGCGTTAGCACAACGCGGTTGATGTAGTCGTACATCTTCACGATCCGACCGATCAAGTACCTGACACACGGCACCTCCGAGTTCAGCACACGTTCATCCCGATGACGTCCCTTGAAATCTGATCCAGCCGAGTGTTGAGGGAGATTTTTGTCAGCACGACGGCGTGGTGACGATGATGATGTTGTCCCAACGTAGGGCTTCGCCAAAGCAGCGCTACGATATTATCGAGGTGGACTATAGTGGAAAGGGCACCGCACATGGCTAAAAGATCAATGATCAATTGTTGTGTCTATGGGGTGCCTCCTCCCCCCGTATATAAAGGAGCAAGGGGGCGAGAGGCGGCCGGCCAGGAGGAGGCGCGCCAGGAGGAGTCCTACTCCCACCGGGAGTACGACTCCCTCCCTTCCTTGTTGGATTAGGAGAAGGGGGAAAGAGGAGGAGGAGAAGAAGGAAAGGGGGGCGCCCTCCTGCTTGTCCAATTCGGACTAGAGGGGGAGGGGGCGCACAGCCTGCCCTGGCCGCCCCTCCTCTTCACCACTAAGGCCCATGTAGGCCCATTAAACCCCCGGGGGGGGTTCCGGTAACCCCCGATACTCCGGTATATATCCGATAACCGCCGGAACCATTCCAGTGTCAGAATATAGTCGTCCAATATATCAATCTTCATGTCTCGACCATTTCGAGACTCCTCGTCATATCAGTGATCACATCCGGGACTCCGAACTACCTTCAGTACATCAAAACATATAAACTCATAATATAACTGTCATCGAAACTTTAAGCGTGCGGACCCTACGGGTTCGAGAACTATGTAGACATGACCGAGACACGTCTCCGGTCAATAACCAATAGCGGAACCGAGATGCTCATACTGGCTCCCACATATTCTATGAAGATCTTTATCAGTCAAACCGCATAACAACATACGTTGTTCCCTTTGTCATCGGTATTTTACTTGCCCGAGATTCGATCGTCGGTATCTCAATACCTAGTTCAATCTCGTTACCGGCAAGTCTCTTTACTCGTTTCGTAATACAACATCTCACAACTAACTCATTAGTTACAATGCTTGCAAGGCTTAAGTGATGTGCATTAACGAGTGGGCCCAGAGATACCTCTTCGACAATCGGAGTGACAAATCCTAATCGCGAAATACGCCAACCCAACAAGTACCTTCGGGGACACCTGTAGAGCACCTTTATAATCACCCAGTTATGTTGTGACATTTGGTAGAACACAAAGTGTTCCTACGATAAACGAGAGTTGCATAATCTCATAGTCATAGGAACATGTATAAGTCATGAAGAAAGCAATAGCAGAATACTAAACAATCGTGTGCTAAGCTAATAGAATGGGTCAAGTCAATCACATCATTCTCCTAATGATGTGATCCCATTAATCAAATGACAACTCATGTCAATGGCTAGGAAACATAACCATCTTTGATCAACGAGCTAGTCAAGTAGAGGCATACTAGTGACATTCTGTTTGTCTATGTATTCACACAAGTATTATGTTTCCGATTAATACAATTCTAGCATGAATAATAAACATTTATCATGATATAAGGAAATAGATAATAACTTTATCATTGCCTCTAGGGCATATTTCCTTCACGAGCCTGTAGCTGAAGCTCAATGCGAGGCCGCCGCCACAGCCGTGCAAGGTCAGGTGGAGGCCTTGCTGAAGAAGTTCCGCGGCTTTGTCTCCGCTCCTCTGTCCGGCGATGTCGCCGATCCTGCGGCTGGTGGTGAAGGTGAAGACAAAATTGCTCACGAAGCAGCACCTTCTGCAGGTGATGGCGGCGTCCGGGGGTGACCTGCGGCTATTCTCCTGTTTCGTTCCTGCAACATGCGTTAGGCCTCGTGGAGGCATTTAGACTTCTCATTTGATATCATGAGGACAATGTGTTTGTAATATTTGCTTCGATATTTTGTGATTTCCTTCCTATTTTCTTTGCGTTCTGCGTTGGTAGAGCCCGGCCCCGCGCATACCTCAACCGTTGTTGGGCCGACCGGAGACCAGGACGGACCAAGGAGTGAGGGGCTACGTGACCAGTTAGGCTCCTAGGTCGCGATGCTCAGAGTCCCCCTTGACGCGCAAACAACTTATAGGGAGAGTTCGCGAGGATAGATTAATGTTGTACGTCGGCAGAGCCTGGCCCTGCGCATACCTCAACCACCATTGGGCCGACCAGAGACCAGGACGAACCAAGGAGTGAGGGGCTACGTGACCAGTTATGCTCCTGAGTCGCGATGCTCAGGAGTCACCCTTGACGTGCAAATAATTTCCATACCTACCCTCGCCGAGGCCTCGGGAGGGGCGCGCGACCCAGGTTCGGCAGACCTGGTTGGGTGGCATGCGCTTGGGTCTGACCCGAGTGGGTGTGTCCCGAGCGCAGCCCCCGTGCCCAGCCCCCTCGCGCGGCTCTCCCGAGGGGAGGCGTTGCGGTGAGGCTAGACACTGAGCTTTGGGCTCCTTGAGGTTGGTACGACCATGGGGCCGCCCTCAGTTGTTTATCACCAGTGCGGAGCATAGTGCTTCTGCTTGTGCACGGGCATAGCCGCTCCTCGGCAGTGTCGACGGCCAGCGCGGAGCATGGTGCTTCCACTTGTGCGTGGGATGGGGGCCCCCCTCCAGGAGGAGCCCCCGGGGCGTGTACAGCCCCGCCCTGACGCGTGGCTTGCACGGCAGGGCTGCGACGTGTATCTGGGCACTCGTGAGCCAGCGCGAGACTCACGATGCCCTACCTCAAGGCGGGTTGCACCTGGTCTTGAGTCTTGGTGACTGTGTGTTCCTGCAAGGCGGTTAGGTGAAAGCACTTTACATCCTCAGGTCCCGGCCCTCGAGCGAGCTCAGCCGCCACTGGTATGCCAGGTCGCGATGTCGTGGTCAAGGCCAGGGGGTGAGGGCTGGAGAGCCAGTAAGAGCTCCTGAGTCGCGATGCTCAGGAGCCCCCCTTTTAACGCGCAAGCAAATTGCACGGGGTGAATGGACCCGTGACGGGTGGCGGTCGGATAGGCAATAACCGTAGGCAAGTTAAGCATAGAAAGCAAATCAACTTGGGTAAATGCAGGAAGATACATGCCACTGGGTCCGACCCGAGCAGCTTGGGGATGATGCAGCCCGAGGGGCACCCCCGGCAAGGTAAGCTAAAGACATAAGCAAAAGGGATACATGTCGCAGGGACGGACCCACGTGGCCTGGGAATAATGCAGCCCGAGGGGCGCTCCCAGCTAAACGAGCTTGGAAGATGTCACCTGGTCCTGTAGACGAAGTAGAGTTGGTGCAGCTAAAGGCGTGCGCCGAAGAAATGACTCCTCATGAGCTACCGGAGCCCTGAGCCTGGGGAGGCTCTGGGGGCTCGGGAGGTTCCCTGAAGACCGTTTCCATCTCTTCCAGGACGGCGTGGTACCTGGCCTCCTGAGCCGCCAAGACACGCCGCACATTGCGCTGATAGGCTGACGCCACGCTCGGCAAGCCGAAGGGCATGCAAACGTAGCTGTGTGGCGGGCCCTCGCAGTGGCCTACACGCGAAGGCCAGAAGCGCTCCTGAGATGCGGCCCTGTTGAGCCCCGGGACGTCGATGCAGACACGCAGCCCGACATCCTCGCCAGGATGGGGAGCTGCGCCTTGCGAGCGGCTGTCGCCGCGCATGGCTCTTGCGTCTTGCAGTTCCTGTGTGGTCTTGGCGATAAACTCCTGAGTGGTGGGCGCTCCTTGCCCTGTATTCTCCTAAGGGAAATGTGCCGCGAAACATGCCTCCAAGTGGTGCCCAAGTGCCTCCCTCGTGAGGTTGGCAAGGTCTGATGCCCTCCAGAAGAGAGCCCCCGAGCCCTGCCCGAGGAGGGCGCTGGGCGCGCCTTCCTATGCGATGGAGGGAGGCGCCCCTGGGACGGACGCTGATCCTAATGAGGCTCCTGCCGCGACGGCATCCCCCTGAGGTCCTGCGCGGCGCGGCTGCTTCTTCTTGGGGATGGCCTCCAGAGGGCCCTCACTTCTGCTGTCAGGGTTGTCGATTGCTGTAGCCTGGAAGGCGCGCTCAAGGGAGCACACCGCATCTCTTTTTTCACAGGGGACCGTGATGATTCCGCCGCTTCCCGGCATCTTGAGGACGTTGTAGCCGTGATGGGTGACCGCCATGAACTTGGCCAGGGCTGGATATCCGAGGATGGCGTTGTACGGCAGGCGGATGTGTGTGACGTTGAAATCGATGAGCTCAGTGCGGTAGTTCTTGCGCTCTCCAAAGGTGACAAGCAGGCGGACCTGCCCTATTGGTGTAGTGGAGCCGTCAGTCACTCCCGAGAAAGGCTTGGTAGGCTGGAGCTGCTCATACAACACTTGGAGGTTGTCGAATGTGTCAACGGACAGGAAGTTGAGCCCTGCGCCGCCGTTAATGAGGGTCTTGGTAACCTGCACATTGCTCATGACTGGAGAGCACAACATTGGGAGGGCACCAGCGGTGGCCGCGCACTTGAGCTGATCTGCCGAGTTGAAAGTGATGGCGCATTGGGACCACTCGAGCGGCACGTGGCCTCGAGCTTGGGGAGCACCGCGTTCACCTCGCGAGCAAACTGTTTGAAGATGCACTGAGAGGCTGGGGCCTGGGCGCCGCCCAAGATGCAAGCGATTGCACGCGGATCCTGGAAGCCCCCAGCCCCCTCGTCCTGATGGTGGTCATCGTTCCTTCTTGGTGGCGGCAGTGGGGGAAGACCGGCGTTGCTTTAGGGGCGATCCTCACGAGGCTGGTCCCTCCAAGCGCCCTCGCGAGAATGGTCCTGCCAGTGGTCCTTGCAAGCCCTGTCGCGCCACTCCTGGCACAGGCCGCGGTCGTCCCAGCGTCCGCCTCCACGTCCTCCTCCACGGTCATAGCCCTGGTCGTTGCGCTTGGGGCGTCGACCAAAGCGTCCTTCTCGTATGGATCTAAGCTCTTGACAGTCGCTGGTGTTGTGGGTGTTCAGGTTGTGGAAGGCGCAGAACGGTCGGCTGTTCTTGGATGACTCGGGCTGATCTCTGCCCCGCTTGGTGTCGGGCTCCGCTGCTAGTACTGTCGCTTCCTTGCGCTTCACGTCCTTGGCCTTGGCTTTCTTCTCCTCTGCTCCCGCGGCTGGCAGCTCGAGGAGGGAGAGGCGTCCCTCCTTAGCTCTTGCGCACTTGGTCGCCAGGTTGAAAAGCTCCTGAGATGTGCACAGCTCCTCATGGATAGCGAGCTCTTCCTTCATCTTGACGTCACGGACGCCGTTTGAGAATGCGGAAATGATGGCCTCGTCCGTGACCTAGGGCATCTTGAGCCGAGTGTTGTTGAAGCGCTGGATGTACTTCTGGAGGGTCTCTCCTGGTTGTTGCTTGATGCGGCGCAGGTCACCTGCGGCCGGTGGGCGGTTGCGAGTGTCCTGGAAGTTGGCGACGAAGTGGTCGCTTATCTCATCCCAGGAGGAGATCGAGCCGTGCTGTAGGTTCAGGAGCCAGGAGCGGGCTCCATCCTTGAGAGCCATGGAAAACCAGTTCGCCATGACCTTTTCATCGTCGTTGGCCGCTTTGATGCTCAGCTCGTAGAGCTGCATGAACTCTGCGGGGTCGGCGGTGCCATCGTAGCGAGGAGGCAGATCCGGCTTGAACTTGCCTGGCTAGGCGACGCTTTGCAGCTCGAGGGTGAAGGCGCGGCAGCTGGCTGTGGTTGCCGGGGACCGCTTCATAGGTGGAGCTTGGTCTTGATGAGGTCCGCGCGGCACCGCCGCGGACGGTGCGTGGTCTTGACGAGGTGGTGCGGGAAGCGCGGGTGCAGCTTCTCGCGGCCGAGGGATTTCTTGGCCGCTTCTTTCTTCGCGCGCGGGCACCGGGCGTGGTGGATCGCGCCGCGGGGCCGCGCGCCTTGGTGCCAAGGCACCGTCTTGGGGCAGAGGTGGCAGAGGCGCGCCATGGGCTTCATCGCCCGTGGCTGGCTGATGGTCAGGTAGAGAGAGGGACGGCGCTGGAGAGCCCCCTGCGGTGCGGACGAGCTCGGTGACGCGGTCGAGCCATTCCTCGTAGAGGTTATCGACTAGGCGGTAGCGCAGGAGTTCATTTGCAGCGAGTGTGGCCCGCGCCTCCATGGGAGCGCGGCGTGCGTGAGACGAAGAGCCGGCCGGGTCAGCGATGGAGTGGCGGTGCGGTCGTCCTGCCGCACCGATGGATGCAGCGAGGACGCCTGCTGCTCGTTCCCCGCCGGGCCGGTGGCAGCGTTTGCAGCGGGAGACGGAGAACGACGAGGCGGCCCGCCGACGGGAGCCGTCTGAGCAACGCGGGCGGTGAGGGCAGCCCGACGCTCAGCTCGAGCACGGCGAGCGTCCGCCATGGAGACGACGGAGCAACGAAACGACAAACTGATGGAAGGGAAGCTACGGCGCACCCCTACCTGGCGCGCCAAATGTCGGATGTGGGGTTCCGACAAACCCTTAAGGTTCGAACACTGGGGTGCGCGCGAAGTCTTTTCCTCCTACCGATCTACGCCCTAGCTCGCTAAGATCTCGTGGAATAACTCGACGAACTCACAACACAGAGAGACACGAGGTTCATACTGGTTCGGGCCACCGTTGTGGTGTAATACCCTACTCCAGTGTGTGGTGGTGGATTGCTTCTTGGGCTATGAAGAACAGTACAGAGGGAAGAACAGCCTCCTGAGGTTAAGGTGTTCTTGTGCTTGGTGACTTAGTGGTGGGAGCTGGATGAACTGCTCGATGCCCCACTGTGGTGGCTAGCTCTACTTATATAGGCCCTGGTCCTCTTCCCAAATATTGAGCGGGAAGGGAGCCAATAATGGCGGGCAAATTTGAAGGGGGACAGCTAGTACAAGCTATCCTGACAAAATCGGTCTTTGCCTGCGAAAAGCTCTGGTGGTGACGCCGTCTTGGGCTCCACGATGACCTCCGTCTTGCCGTCCTCCATGTCTTGGTCTCGTTGCACTGATATGGCAACCTTTACCTGATGCCTCGGTACTCTTCGCCTGCGCTGGCCTCCTTAGCACCAAAGAGGAAACAAGGACGCTGCGCGCACTGGCGCCCGCCTGGCGCCCGCTTGGTGCCGATCGTCATGGCTCACGTCACGAGAGCCTCGTGAGGTTTGCCCCGCCTTGATATCTCCGCTCCTCGTGAGCCTGCCTGACTAGGCCACTCCTGAGGAGGTCTTGTATCGTCCGCCTCGCGAGGCTTGGCCCCTCGTGAGGGTCTTGGATGCCTTGTTGGTGAAGATGGGTCGTACGGCCCGCTGACTTAGCCACGCCATGGGCCGCAGGCAGGCAAGTCTGGGGACCCCCATTCCCAGAACGCTGACATAGCCCCCGAGGCCCGACCAGCGCCCTGGCCTCACAAGCCGGGATAGATGCACCCATTAATCCCAGTTCGTAAGAGAACCGGGATTAATGCTCTTATCTGGCCTGGACCAAAGCCATGTTTTCTACTAGTGCTAGTATCGGACATGAAACTCCTCCCTCCTCTCCCGCCACCTACTAACAAATAAAAAATGCCGGTTGTAGTTGTGTATTCGGCATGTAATTGCAGTCGGGTGTGTAGGCATGCAGTTCCAGCTGAGGACGACACTTGCAATTGCAAGACTACTATCAGGCATGCAATTGCCCCTCCCCCCATCTCCGACAAAACCACAAGGCCAGTTGTAGTTGAGGGTGACGCTTGCAGTTGCAAGTCTGGTATCATGCATGCAACTCCCCCTCCCTCTCCCATCGCCCACTTACAAAAATAAATGTTAGTTGCAGTCGAGTGTGTGGGCATGGAATTGTAGTCGGGGTGACACTTTCAGTTGGATGCCTAGTGACACAACTGCAAGTGCCCTTCTCTCGACAAAAGAACAATAAATTATAGTCAGTGGTAATACGTCTTCAACATATCTATAATTTTTTATTGTTCCATGTTGTTATATTATCAATCTTGGATGTTTTATATTCATTTGCCAGCAACTTTATATCATTTTTTGCTACTAACCTATTGACATAGTGCCTAGTGCGAGTTGTTGTTTTTTGCTTGCTTTTTTACTTGGCAGAATATCAATACCAAAAGAAGTTAAAATGCCACAAAACTTTTTGGAGATTTTTTTTCTGCCGAGAAGACACCCAGGGAGCCAAAGGAGCACATGGCAGGAGGCTCGTGGGGCCCCCTAGGCACCAGGGCGCGCCAGAGGCCCCTAGCGCCCTGGTGGGTAGTGGAGCCCACGGAAAGCTTCTCCACCAACTTCCACCTCTATAAATACTCAAAAATACCCAAAACCCTAGGGGAGTCGAGGAAATAGAATTTCCGCCGCCTCAAGTTCCAGAACCACGAGATCCGATCTAGAAACCTTTTCCGCCACTCAGCCGGAGGGGGCGACGATCACGGAGGGGTTCTTTATCATCCTTGTTGCCCCTTCATGATGCGTGAGTAGTTTACCACAGACCTACGGGTCCGAAGCTAGTAGCTAGATGCTTCTTCTCTCTTTTTGATACTCAATACTATGTTCTCCTCGATGTTCTTGGAGATCTATTTGATGTAACTCTTTTTTGCGGTGTGTTCATTTTTTTGTGTGGGGATTGCGGTGTGTTTGTTGGGATCCGATGAATTGTGAGATTATGATCTTAGACCAGGGGCAGTTAGGAGTCGTGTCCTCATCCGCACGTGGCACCTCGACCCCATCTGCATTGGGGCAGACATCTTTGTCAGCTGCCTCCCTCGCGCTCGGCCCTGTGCTAGCATCTTCACAAGTCGCACTAGGGGCTAGGCACACCTCTCTTGCACCGATCTTGTGTGTGGGTTCCCCTCGCACTGATGAGTATTATTTTTATGCTCCTCTAACCTGATTTAAATTAAAATATTTCATTAAATCTGAGATATTCGCTTCGATATTGCTACTGCTACTTGTGAGCTGCATTGGGGTTTTCCCCAAAGAGGAACAGAGAAGCAATTTAGTACCGGATAGTATTTCCCTTAGTAGAGAACCAAGGTTATCGAACCAATAGGAGATCCACGTAAACGTCCTTTAGCAGTACTTACACACACAACAGAAAATACTTGCACCCAACGCGAGCAAGATGGTTGTGAATCCCCTTGTACTCTTTAATTGCAAGGATCAAATTTGATAGTAGGAGATATATAAATTGCAAAGTGAAATAAAAGTAAATAAATTGCAGCAAGGTATTAAGGGTTTTATTAATATGATTTAAATAGACCCCGGGGCCATAGTTTTCACTAGAGCCATCCCTCAAGAACATAACATACGGTGGGTACGCAAATTACTTGGACAATTGATAGAAAAGCGAATAGTTATGATGTTATTCATGGCATGATCAGTACATAGGCATTACGTCTGTGACAAGTAGACCGTTAAAATTACTGACGCCAACTACTATTAGTCCACTTCGAGAGCGCTTCTATGCTTGCCTCTCTAGGTGTTAAGTTCATGACAAACATAGTAAAGCATGAAGTATGATGACATAATGTAGAGAGAGTAAAACCAAGCAATTTGATTAAACCCCGTGGTTTTACCCTTAGTAGCAACAATACAAATACATGTCTCGCTACCCCTCCTGTCATAGAGTGAGGTGATGGAAATATGCCCTAGAGGCAATAATAAAATGGTTATTATTATATTTCCTAAATCATGATAAAGGTTTATTATTCATGCTAGAATTGTATTGACCGGAAACTTAAATACATGTGTGGATACATAAACAAATGTCATGTCCCTAGTGAGCCTCTACTAGACTAGCTCGTTTATCAAAGATGGTTAAGGTTTCCTAACCATAGACATGTGTTATCATTTTATAACGGGATCACATCATTAGGAGAATGATGTGATGGACAAGAACGATCCGTTAGCTTAGCATAATGGTCGTTCAATTTATCCGCTATTGCTTTCTTCATGTCAAATACATATTCCTCCGACTATGAGATTATGAAACTCCCAGATACCGGAGGAATACCTTGTGTGCTATCAAACGTCACAACATAACCGGGTGATCATAAAGATGCTCTACAGGTATCTCCGAAGGTGTTTTTTGAGTTGGCATAGATTGAGATGAGGATTTGTCACTCCGAGTATCGGAGAGGTATCTCTGGGCCCTCTCGGTAATACACATCATAAGCTTGCAAGCAAATGACTAAGGAGTTAGTCACAAGGTGATGTATTACAGAATGAGTAAGGAGACTTGCCAGTAACGAGATTGAACTAGGTATGAAGTTATCGACTACCGAATCTCAGGACAGTAACATACCGATGGACAAAGGGAATTACGTATGTTGTCATAACGTTTCGACCGATAAAGATATTCGTAGAATATGTAGGAGCCAATATGAGCATCAAAGTTCCACTATTGGTTATTCACCGGAGAGGTGTCTCGGTCATGTCTACATAGTTCTCGAACCCGTAGGGTCCGCACGCTTAACGTTTGTTGACGATGTAGTGTTATATGAGTTATATGTTATGGTGACTGAAAGTTGTTTAGAGTCCCGGATGTGATCATGGACATGACGAGGATTCTCGAAATGGTTGAGAGGTACAGATTGATATATAGGATGTCGTGGGAAACCACGACCACCTATGGGACCAAGGGCCCCTTGCTGGTTCAGCGGGGGGGGGGGATGTCACGTTGCACAAAGAGCAAAAGAGCGCGTGGCAGCGCGATAGAGATCACACAGGCAATTTAACCCAGGTTCGGGCCGCCATGAGGCGTAAAACCCTACTCCTGCTTTGGTGGATTGATGGTGGAAGAATGGTGGTGGAGCATAGTACACTTGCCCGGTAGGGTCGTCCCAGGGCACCAGTGGCTACGCGCGTATAGGTGTGTGTGTGTGTGTGTGTGCGTGTGTGTGTCCAACTTTCTAACCCTTTCTACGGTTGCCATGGGACTCCTTTTATAGGTTAAGGGGTCACCACAATGGCAAAGTAGTCATTATGCACTGATAAGATAGCAAACAATGCTATCATACCTAACCCTGCAGGTTGAGATGGTGCATTAAATGTGCCGCTCAAAGTCACATCGTCACTTGCCCGGCAAGCCTTGCCGGGCTGCTTTGCCAGCTTCAGACCTGCTCGCTTGACATGTTGCAGGACGGGTGTCGCTCATAGGCATCTCTTGTAGAAGGAAGCTGCCGTGTGGCGAATGGCTGCCACTTAATCACTCTACAGCTTGACAACGCACTGATTGACGATGTGGGTCGTGGCCGAGTAGTTGGGTGAGGTGGGCTTGCCTCCGTGAGTCCCGGCAGGCCCTGCCGAGACATCTTGGTCATTTTCTTCTAGGCGTGACCCTACCCTCGCCGAGCTTGCCTGCCCGACAGGGGAGGCTTTTCTCCTGGTGGTATCTGCTTCTCTGGCTTGATCTTGGTCCCCTTGAGCTACATGTTGGTTCTTTGAAGATCTTGGTCTCTTGTGCTCTGTCTTTTCCTTGGCTTGTGCGTGCACGAGTCAGGGGAAAATATATACCCCTGTCTATTTTCCCCGGCATAAGCCAAACGACAGTTCACCTGTCGCTTGCCTTGCTTTCCCATCTTCTTCCTCCGCAAGCCAAACGACAGTTCTTCCTCCCATTCTCCTGTCCGCCGCCGCCCTTCCCGCCGAATCCTTCCTCCATCCGCATACCCGCAGAGAAAGTTAAGCAGACGGCCTCGGCGAAGGAAGTAGCCGCCGAGGGGAGCAAGAGGGCAGGGGAGTTGAACAAGAAGCAGAGAGGAGACGTCGTCTTCCTCCCGTCTACCATGAGCGGCCCAATCCTCCAAGCGAGGTATGGATATCTGTGGGGGAGGCCTGTCCCGAAAGGGCACGGAGCGCCCAATGTATTGGCGGAGGGGAAGGAAGATCCTCCAGATTCGTATCGATTCTTCTGCGCTTACTTTATCTGCCGCCTTTGTCACCCCTTCTCTGAATTCTTCGAGGCAATCATGACCATCTATGGATTCCACCTCCTTGATTTCACGCCGAATGCAATGGAGAGCATGGCTATTTTCGCACACTTGTGTGAGAATTTTGTCGGAATCAACCCTAATGTCGATCTGTTCCGACATTACTTTGTCCCGCGGGTGGAGAACAAGGGACATCGCTCTGGGAATATCATATGGATGTCGCGGGTTGAGAGGAAGCTTTGGGATTACATCCCCGGCAAGCAGCGCGAGAGGTGGGATGAATGGAGAGGGGATTGGTGCTGGATTCAGGACAAGGAAGCCCCGGATTTCTGTGAAGCACAGAGGAATGTGTGGAGCCCGACAAGGACTGGATTGCTCATGGCCTCACTGAAGATAGGTTGCGCCCGACAATCAACAGGATTACTCGTTTGAAGGCTGTCGGGCTAACCATTGAGTATGTGGGGCAGATTTCCTTCTCCGTCGCATTTCGCTGTTGCAGGAGAGAGATAGACCGGCCTGGTTGTATGGTGCTGCTGCAGACAGGATGAGGCTGCTCCCAGGGTTGGCCAACAACTTATCAGTTTATGGACAGGCCTAGTTGTGTGACCAACTATTTGTCTGCTTCGAGCTATTCAAGCTCTCGACAACGTTTGTCCCTCTGAACATCAATTTAGCTCGGGACCCGATACTGAAATGGATGCCAGACTCCAACGCTCCAGGGGTGGCAGGCGATTGGCGACTGCCTATGGCACCACGGCTCAGAGCAACTGGTTTACCTTGCATTGCCAACCCACAGATCATGTCTTCTGGCAACACACAACATCTTGGTACAGAAATCACCGCTTTAATTAAAACTAGCGGAAGCATAGTGTGACATTACATCAAGTTGCGAGGCCAAGCGGCACACTCGATGTGGCTGAACAATATGTATGTTATTTAGTGAACATAAAGGGGCCTCGAGCATGACATCTACACGGCAGCGGAACAACAACGTAGCGGGACTCCTGTCGGGGGTTGGATGCGACATATGCCAAAGGATGGCTTATCATGGTGGGAGCGAGTAGAATGTCGCCGGTGCCTAGAAGCGGGATGAGGCGTAGACATGCACGCCGGCGAAACTTATCCAGCTGCAGGGCTCTCCGAGGAGATAATACCCCTACTGCTGCTCTGCGGGGTCTCCGCATGATCACTATGGTAATATGGGTACAAAGTTGCTCCTCGAGCTGTGTTCTGGAGGTAGGAGAGGGCAAGGCTAGCTCCCTCCCTCTTATGCTTCTGGTCTAGTGCTAAAAGGATCGAACCCTTTGCATGGGTGCTCCGGGGGGTTTATATAGGCCTACCCCCAGGGGGTACAATGGTAATCTGGCTGGGTGCGGGTCCCAGTCGTCTGTCTCTTAGGTAGCCGCCGTCTCCGCCGACTCCTGGAGCCCACCGCTGGTGGTCCCCGCCGACTGTCCTGGTCACTGTAGCCGCGCCCCTGATGACGTTGGCTTGGTCGTGGGGTCGTGGCAACAGTGCCGCCGCCTGGCGGGCGATCACTGTCGCCACTCCTCGTCTTATCTGGTTAATGGCGTGCGGGGCCTGTGGGAGGAACGGGCTGACTCTCGGAGGCCGACTCCCACGAGGTCCATCTTCGGGTGCTCTTGCCATCTTTCATCCCCCCCACCCCCCCCCCCCCCCCCCGCTGACTAGCGGGACCCGCCGTCTCCAGGCCATACGTACGGGCCAACGTGGGAACAGGGTTTTGCCGCTGGGGTGGACGTCAGGGCCAGTATGGCAACAATGTCGCGCCGGACGGAGATCTCCTCTGGTACCACGCACTGTAGCCATACCTGCCCCTGGTAATCAAGGCAGGGGAGGGCCGTACTCCGGCCATCCCCGGTCTCGTCCTTCTTCTCGAAGGCAGAGGGCGGTGAAGTCGCGGGCCGACTCCCCATAGTCGGCTTCCCTGGCGTCATTTATCTGGAGTCGGCTTATGCCGTAGCCGACTCTGGGATTCGGCCGTGAGTGTGTAGTGGGTGATGCCGCAGTCGACTCCCAGAGTCTGTTCTTCGTCTTGGGATCCTTGAGGGGCGAAGCCTGCCCCGATGTCTTGAAAGGCTCTGGGTCTCGGGTTAGCCTACCCGTGGCCCATTACTCCGACAGTAGTCCCCGAAGTTGGTGAGGCGCCAAGGGAGACATGTCGAGGAGCCTCAACAGTTTCTTCCTTCGAGAGGCTAAATCTGAGGCTCGCCTACTGCCTTCCTCCAAGCCGATCTCTGGGAAGTGATCTTGGCTCAGGCCGTCTCCGACGAGCCGACTATCGGAAGCCGGACTGGTCGATGGTCGTCTTGCTCTTTAGAGAGTTTGAAAGTCATGGCGGGATTCAGACGACGTGCTTGATAAGCTACACATCCGCCGCCCGCCGCGGACCTGCCGGGGGACGCCACGTGGCCGGGCCAGTCTGCCAGCCCACGCGCGTGACGGGACAGGCCCGCGGGTGGGGCCCGCCATTACCGCGCCTCGGCCTTTGAACGGATCCATTGTGGCCGTGCGGGCGGTTGGGTTTCCAGCGCAGTAAATGCGTGCAGTAATCTTGCGTGGTAAATCGTGGGGGTCGTGGGGGCGTGGGCGAAGTTAATCCCACGATGCCCCCTCGGCTTCTCAGCCCGCTGGCCTATAAGTAGGCAGAGGGAGCGTGGCGGCGAAGCACACGCGCCCGCTCTCCTCTGCTTCCCTTCGCTCTTTCTTCTTTCTTCTTTCCCCCACCACTGCTGCGCCGAACTGCGCCCCGCTTGCAGCGATGAGCTCATCTTCTGCCGCCGCGCCTGCCGCTGTTCGCTCTGGCGTGTGGGACGGCTCTGAGATTGACGACGACATCATCGACTTCCTCCGCAAGACGCGTCGCCTCCCCGGCGCGCACCTCGTGCAGGCCCGTGCTCCGCCGTCGACGGAGGTGACGCCGGCGCCGAAGGAGGGCGAGCAGCTCGTGTTCCGCTCCCACCTCATGCGCGGCCCGGGGCTTCCAGCGAGCGGGTTTTTCCGTTCGTTCTTGGAGTTCCATGGCCTCCAGCCACACCACCTCACCCCAAACACGGTGCTGCTGCTAGTGGCCTTCGCCGCTCTGTGCGAGGGCTTCCTCGGCGTTCTCCCCACCATCGAGCTGTGGGGAGAGTTCTTTCAGTCCAAGCTCGGCACGCATGTCGCCGGCGTGCCAGCCCAGTGCGGCGCCTTCATCGCGATGCGGAGGACGACGACCGACAACCCGTTCCCCGCCATCCAACTGATCAAGTCGGTGAAGATCTGGCAGCGCTCTTACTTCTATGTGAAGAACGTCGCCCCAGACGGCGTCTGGGTTAATCTGTCGGCTTACGAAGCCGGCGCGCCGGCCGGGAGGCAACCCTGCTAGTCCTACCGCGCCAAGACGCTGACTCCGGCTGGAGCCGCCGCCGTGGCGCGACTTCGAGTATTGACGCAGTCGGCCGGTCTGACTGGGGCCGACTTGCTGGCCGCCTTCGTGGCACGCCGAGTGCTCCCGCTCCAGAGCCGGCCTCATCTGATCTGTCAGATGAGCGGCCACCGGGACCCCAGTCGGATGTGCACCAAGGACATGCCCCACGCGGAGGTGGCGAACACGGTGAACTACATCGCGAACTGCGGCCTCTCGGAGGATTGGCAGTTCGGCATGGAGCCGTACTCGCGCGCCATCCCTCCGCCAGTGGTAAGTGGTCCTTCTTCTTCTTTTCTAAAGCTGAATCCGACTCCTGATCATTATCTTCTTAAATTAGAATTCTCTCATCCAGCCCTCGTCCGGCGTGGTGGGGCCGCCCCACCAGTTCACCTCCGATCGAGCGGAGAGCGACATCGACGACCCCGACCTGGGGGCGGCGGCGATGGAGGCCGACGCCGAAGGAGGCGGCGAAGCAGAAGAAGGCGGCCTCAGGCCCTCGGCCACCTTCGCCGACTGGCCCGGCGGCGAAGATGGGGAAGTCGCCCCACGCCCTCAATCGAGGCTAGACGGCGCGAGGAAGCGCCGGGCCGGGCCGAGTTCCCTCAGAGGCCGGGAGAAGAAGTTTAAGGGGGCGGCCGCCGCGACCAAGCGATAAGAGGCGGTCGCGAGGGCCCAACGCTTCCGTAAGGAAGTGAAGAAGCCACCGCTATCCTCTGGGTAAGCGTTTCTGTTTCTTCGTCTTGTTTTATCTTCTCGTGGATTTTGTCTGGGTCCTTACATGTCTTCCCTGTTCCAGAGCTCCTCTCACCCTTGGGAGGGTCGCCGCCGCTTCCATCAGGGGGTCGGTGGAGTCGTCCGCCATGACTCGGCGTATTGACCCCGCTGCTGACCTTCGGGAAGCGACGGAGCGGAACGCGTAGGAGAAGCGCGACGAGGACGAAGCCGCCTGTCGGGAGAAGGCGGAGGCCGAGAAGGCGGCCGCCTCCACCCAGGAGGAGCTGGAGGGAGCCGAAGCCGCCGCCGCGGCCAAACAACGGGCCGAAGAAGCCGCGCGCCGCCAGTCGGCGCTGCTTGTCGTCCCATTGAACTCGGCGCCGCCTCCGGATTATACGAAGCAGTCTGGGGAGGCCGGCGGGGAGTACCCCATCGTGGAGAGGAAGGGCGGCGAGATTCCCGGTCCGGACATGATGGTGCCGCCACCACCGCCCCCGCCGCCATCGGGAAGCGCGAGGGATAAACAGCCGGCGGGCCCGCCGTTGCCGCCGACTACGGACGAGGCCATGGCGAATTTGCTTCTCCAAGTCGCCTCGCCGACGCGCCGCCGACTGGAGAAGGCGACTTCAGTGTCGTGCCCACTGGAGACCGGAGCAGCCAGCTCGGCCGCGCCAGACGTCGAGGTGATGAGAGCTACGCCCGTCAGGTGGGTGCGAGGAGGCGGCATAGGTCCGCTGAACCAGGCGCTCCTGGACGTCCAGGCGAAGCTGCGAGCCGAAAGCGACGCCCTCCAGAACTGCACCAAGGCGCATCTGGCGTCGCGAGCGGCTGTCCGGGTATGTTGCTTCTGACTTTGTTTTTTCTTGCTCTTCTCTGTGGGGTTGCGCCAGCGCACCCACTCGGTGTAGTCCCTGAGTTCCGGGCCGGCTGCTGAGCAGGCGGGTCGGAACTCTATTGGTGAGCTCTGAGTGCTTATTCTTGTTTGAAATGCTTATCGTAGGACTACCACAACCTCTGAGTCACCATCTTCAACCGCAATGTTGAAGAGCTGGGCAAGAGGACTGCCGACTTGTCGGAGAGCCGGAGTGAGTTTCCTTCTTCGCGGGGGCACGCTGGCACACCCGCGGGCTGTAGTCCCCGAGATTCGGGACGACTGCTGCGCAGTCGGGCCGGATCTTCTTGGCGACCTTCTCTGACGACTTGCGTCATTTTTCTCTTTTCTTCAGAGGCCAACGCCGTTCTTCAGCAGCAGCCGGGCGAAGCCAACACCGCCTTGCGCGCCAAGGAGACGGAATGCGGCAAGCTCGTCATGGAGCGCGACCTGCTGGCTGCGCAGCTGGTGGAGCAGAAGGAGCTGCTCAAGAAGGCGCGGGAGGAGGCGAAGGAGAGAGAGACTGAAGTCCAAGCCGAGTTCGAAGCCGAACGCTCCTCCTGGACCGACAAGGAGGCGATGCTGACCTCCGGCTTCCATGAGATTCAGGATATCGTTGATGGTAAGTTTTCTTTACTCGCTTCCTTTGAGCCGCCGACAGCGGGTCGGGCCGACTCTTGCTTTTTCTGACTTGCTTCTTTTTTCATCTTGGTAGACTTCTTCCCGGGCCATGCGCAAACTGCCGTTCAAGCCATCGAGGCCGATCGCGAGGCGCGGAGGGCGGCCGGCGAGGAGGTTGCTGCCAACGCCCCTCGGACTCTTGATGAACAGCTTCTGAGCATCGAGGCTCGCCTGCGGCCGGCTCACCGAACGTTGCGCCGGCTTCAACGTGTCGGCGCCCAGGCGATTGCTGCCTTGTGGCCAGAGATGCCGATTCTGCGCACCCCCAGCCGGACTGCCGACTGGCTGGAGGTCGCAGTCGGCCGTCTGGAGGCTTGGAAAGGCTCTTCGGCACGTGCCGGAGCGCGTCGGGCCTTGGAGTTCGTCAAGGCATGGTATCCAGACCTGAGCCTGGACCAGCTGGCCATGCTCCGGGCCGAGGCCCAGCCAGAGCTGGCAGCCATGGAGGATGACTTTGTCAAGCGCGCCGCGGCGATCGCCGAGTACGTCGACACCAGTGTCTTCGTTCCTCAACGAGCTGACAACGGCGAGGAGGCGCCGCCGGAGTGGTTTGGGATTAACCCGAACTACGGCGAGGACTCGGCGGAGGTGATCGGCTCCAGTGCCGAGGAGGGAGACGAGGTGGAGGCCGGAGACGAGATGGAGGCGCCAGAAGCCGGAGCGGGCGATCAGCCTCAGCTCGACCGTGCCTCCAACAACGAGCCGCGCCCAACTGCGCCGACTGCCGCTGGAGGTGATCAAGCCGAGTCTGCCCAGCCGGCCGGCCCAACGTCCGACACCGCCATCTCCTCCGAGCCCCCAAACCCGTCTGCTGCTTCATAGGCCGCCACCTTGTCTTATTTATCTATTTAGTAGTTTCTCGACGAACTTTGTTAGTTCGCACAATTCCACCCGCGGGGTGTATTTTGAACTTCCGTTCGAGGATTCAGGCAATGGCCTTTGTAATGTAAATATTTATCTGGGTTCTATCATTTCTCGCTTATTGCTCTTTTGGCTTTTTCCCTTTGCCGCCTTCCCTTGCACGCCGTCTTTGCCAGTCGGACAGCCGCTCCGCGGACTGCCGCTAGATCAAATACTTGGCTACTTTTGGGAAGGCAAGTACTTAGCCATTCTAGAGTTTTCTTAGCAAGTCGGATAAAAAACAGCAAGCCGACTCGGAGTCGGTTTTGCTAGGGACGGCTGTAAAGCCGGCTCGAGCTATGCTTTACGCTTTGAGTCCTTAGCCATTTTTCATGTGGGCGCCCATTCTTCCCTGCTCCTGCCCACCAGACAGTCGCTCTGCGATCTGTGGCTTCTGACAGGAGTCGGCTTAGCCACCACACACTATTTGTCCGACTGCAGGAAGCGTTTTCATAGCGCGAGACGGCGAGTCCCCGGGCCGACTAGTCGAGCCCGGTGCCAAGCGGCATAACAAAAAGTAGCATACTCGGAAGCATAATACTTATCATACAGATAACAAAAGGGGCAGTCCCCGAGTCCGCCTCAGGGGGGCCAGAGTCTTGGTACTTCAAATTCAAAGGGGTAGCATGGTACATACTGCATTAACTGTAAAACCTTCAAAGAAGATTTGCGTTCCATGGTCGCTCCGTCTCTTTGCCGGATTCGTCCCTCTTGCGTGCTCAGGGCTTCTAAGCGTCGACAGGTAGTAGGAGTCGTTGCCTAGCACCTTGCTAATGATGAAGGGGCCTTCCCAAGGTGCTGACAACTTGTGATGGCCGGCTGTTCGCTAGATTAGCCGGAGCACAAGGTCACCCTCTTGGAAGGATCTCGGCCTGACCTTCCTGTTGTAGTAGCGGCGTAGGCTCTGCTGGTAGATGCTGGACCGGCTGAGTGCCAACAGCCGGCCCTCTTCCAGCAGATCGACGCCATCTTGTCGTGCTTCTTCTGCTTCCTCTGCGGTGTACATCGTGACTCGCGGGGAGTCGAACTCTATATCCGTTGGGATGACAGCTTCAGCGCCGTAGACGAGGAAGAAGGGTGTGAAGCCGGTCGACTTGTTTGGGGTTGTGCACAGACTCCATAGGACAGGTGACAACTCATCAAGCCAACAGCCGGCCGAACGCTCAAGTGGTTCGACCAACCGAGGCTTGATGCCGGACAGGATGAGGCCATTCGCCCGCTCCACCTGGCCGTTTGACTGCGGATGGGCAACGGACGCTAAGTCCAGTCGGATGCCCTACGTCGCGCAGAAACGGGCCAAAGCGCCTTTGGCAAAGTTGGTCCCATTGTCGGTGATGATGCTGTGCGGTATGTCATACCGAATCGTGATGTCTGAGATGAAAGTCACAGCAGTCGGACCATTCAACTTCTTGATGGGCTTCACTTCTATCCACTTGGTGAACTTGTCCACCGCGACAAGTAGATGAGTTAGGCCGCCTCGTGCCGTCTTGAAGGGTCCCACCATATCCAGGCCCCAAACTGCAAAGGGCCAGGCGATGGGGATAGTCTTGAGTGCTGAAGCCGGCTGATGTGGCTTGGAGCGGAACTTCTGGCACCCCTTGCATTTCTGGACCAACTCTTTGGCCTCCTCGAGGGCAGTCGGCCAGAAGAAACCATACCGGAAAGCTTTGGCGACGAGTGCCCTTGAAGCCACATGGTGGCCGCACTCGCCTTGATGAATATCTCTGAGAATTGCTTGGCCTTGCTCCGGCTCGACGCAGCGCTGGTAGACACCGGTGACGCTGCGCCTGACCAGCTCTCTGTTGATTATGGTGTATGCTTCCGCTCGGCGTTTTATTTGCCGAGCCACGGTTTCGTCAGTTGGTAGCTCCTTGTTCACCAAGAATTTGAGGATGGGCTGGGCCCATAAGGGTGCTGCTATCTCTTCGACTGCCAGAACCGCGACTTGGACGAGGGCGGCTGGGCTGGAAGGCAGCGGGCTGGAGTCCGTGGCCGCTTGCTGGATCAATGAAGTCCCCGGGCCGAGTTCTGGAGTCTTTTCTCTGGTTGCCGCAGTCCCCGGGCCGAGTTCTGAAGTCCCCGGGCCGGCTTTGACTGCGGTGTTCTTGGAGTCATCTGCAAGGGTTTTTGTGCCGTCTGCTTGGGCTTTGGAGCCGGATCCGACTTCTTCTGGAGGAGCCGGCACAAAAATGGAGTCTGACTCTGGTGAAGGCTTGATGGACGGCTTGAGGAGGCGCTGAAGAGCGATGCCAGATGGTATTGCTTGGCGAGTGGAGCCGATTCGTGCCAAAGTATCTGCTAGGTTGTTATCGTTTCTTGGCACGTGGAGGAACTCGCACCCCTCGAAATATCCGCTGAGTTGCTACACGAGGAAGCGGTAGCTTGCCATGTTTGCGTCCTTGGCATCCCAGTCGCCAGATGATTGCTGGACCACCAAGTCGGAGTCGCCATAACACAGGATCCGGAGAATGCCAAGCTCTTTGGCAAGCCGGAGCCCGTGAATGAGCGCCTCGTATTCAGCGACGTCGTTGGAGGTGGCGAAATGGATCTGCAGTGCATACTGGAGCTTGTCGCCTTTAGGAGAGGTGAGGACAACGCCGGCTCCCAAGCCAGTGCGCATCTTGGAGCCGTCGAAATGCATCCGCCAATGGGTGGAGTCGGGCGCTGGCGGCAGGTACTGGGTCTCGGCCCAGTCGACGAGGAAGTCGGGCAGTGCTTGTGACTTGATGGCGGTGCGGGGCTGATAGTAGATCGTGTAGGGCGCCAAATATATGGCCCATTTGGCCACTCGGCCAGACGCATCTCGGCTTCCAATGATCTCGGCTAATGGGGTTGTGCAGACCACGGTGATTGGATGCTCTTAGAAGTAAGGCTTCAGCTTCTTGGCGGCAAAGTGCACGCCATAGCACATCTTCTGGTAGTGGGGGTAGTTTTGCTTGGAGGCCGACAGTACTTCACTCAGGTAATATACCGGTCTCTGGACTGGTAGTGCCTTGCCCTCCTTCTTGCGCTCTACTACAATGACTGTGCTGACTACTCGGCTGGTGGCAGTGATGTACAGGAGCATGGGCTCTTTGGGAGTCGGTGCCGCCAACACAGGGGGAGTAACCAACATCTTCTTCAGATGCAGAAAGGCCTCGTCCGCCTTGTGGTTCCACTCGAAAAAATTGTTCTTCTTCATGAGCTGGTACAAGGGGAGAGCTTTCTCGCCCAGCCGACTGATGAAACGGCTGATGGATGCCAGACAGCCAGTGAACTTCTGCACATCCAACAGTCGGCTAGGTACCTCCATCCTCTCGATGGCCTTGATCTTCACAGGGTTGCACTCTATGCCGCGTTCAAAGACCAGGAAGCCGAGAAGCTGGCCGGCTGGTACTCCGAAAACGCACTTCTCGGGGTTGAGCTTGACCTGGAATGCGCAGGTTCTCAAAGGTCTCCTTGAGGTCTTCCAGCAAAGTTACGCGCCTTTATGTCTTCACCACCACATCATCCACGTAGACATGAGCATTTCTGCCGAGTTGCTTGAGGAGGCACTTCTGCATGCAACGCTAAAAGGTGGCGCCGGCATTCCTCAAGCCGAACGTCATGGTTAGGTAGCAGAAGGCTCCAAACGGCGTGATGAAGGCGGTCTTTAGTCTGTCTGCCGGGTTCAGCTTGATCTGGTGATATCCTGAATAGGCATCTAAGAAGCTCAACAGCTCGCATCCGGCTGTGGAGTCTATCACCTGATCGATTCTCGGCAAAGCAAACGGGTCCTTGGGGCAGGCTTTGTTGAGGCTTGTGTAGTCAATACACATTCGCCACTGCTTGTTCTTCTTCAGTACTAAAACTGGGTTCGCTAGCCACTTTGGGAAAAATACTTCCATGATAAAGCCGGCTGCAAGGAGCCGGGCTATCTCTTCTCCAACAACTCTTCTTTTCTCTTCTGACAGGCGGCGCATGTAACTTGTGCTCGGCGAATTCCGTTGGTACACCCGGCATGTCTTTGGGGGACCATGCAAAGATGTCCCGATTCTCACGGAGGAAATCGACGAGCTCGCCTTCCTATTTGCTGTCAAGGTTTGCACCTATGACAGCGTACCTCTCCGGGTGCTCTGGGTCCAAGGGTATCTTCTTTGTCTCCTTTGCTGGCTTGAACGAGCCCTCAGCTTCCGACTCCTTGGGGTTGGGCAACATCTTAGGCTGCTTGCTGGCCATCGCCACAACCCGATCAAGAAGCCGCTTCTCTGCTGCAATAACCAGGGACTCGGCCAGCCGACTGCTCTCGGCCGCGCAAGCGGACGACTTCCTGTAGTCGCCGGCTACAGTCAGAATTCCCTTGGAACTCGGCATCTTCATCTTGAGGTAGGCGTAGTGGGGGACCGCCATGAACTTGGCCAAAGCAGGTCGGCCAAGCAGCGCATGGTACGGGCTCTCGAGGTCCACCACTTCAAACCAGACTGGCTCTCGGCGGAAATGATCCTTATCTCCGAAAAAGACGTCTATCAGAATCTTGCCGATTGGGGAGCAGGAAAGGCCAGGGCGATGCCATGGAATACGGTCCGGCTGCTCTGGAGCTGTCTTTGCTTGATTCCTAGCTTCTCCATGGTATCCTTATACAGGATGTTGATACTGCTACCTCCATCTATCAGAACTCGCGAGAAGCGAGCTGCCCGCCTATCAGTGGCAAAGGTGGCTTCCAGAACTAGGGCGTAGGAACCCGGATTTGGCATCACCTCTGGGTGATCAGCTTTGCTCCAGCTGATAGGCTTCTCAGACCAGTGCATGAACTCTGGTGACTCTGATGCTACTGCATTCACCTCTTGCTGCTGCAGCCGCCTGATGCGTCGATCATCAGCCACGCTAGTGAACACCACGTAGGCTCTGTGCTCTTCCGGGTACTCGTCTTGTACTGCGCCGACTGGCCTAACAGCCGGCTGCTGGGGTGGAGGCGAAGGCTGCTGCCCAGCTGGCGGAGGAGGCATCAGGCCGTCTCCCTTGGCGATCCTGGTGAGCCAGTGGCACTTTCTGGTGGTGTGGTTCGACGGCTTCGCGCCGCTGTGGAACTTGCAGGGACCATCTAGAGTCTGCTCATAGGAGAAAGCCGGCAACCAGTTGGACTTGCTGCCCTTCTGCCGCTTGGGTGGAGGCTGCCCCTCTGGCTGCTGATCTTTGACTGTTGCGACCTGCCGGCTTTTGGAAGCCAGCTGTGGGGCCTTGCGCTTGTGATCGTTCTGCTGTTGCCGCCGACTAGCGTCTCCAGCCTGAGTTCTGGGAGCCTGAGGAGCCAACTTGCCGGTTGTGCTAAGTTGGATCTCCGTCTTCATAGAAGAGTCAGCTGTGGCGTACTTGTCTGCTATGATCAGCAGCTCGTCCAGGGTCTCTGGCTCGTCGCAGAGGAGCTTATGCTTGAGGAGGGTGCCCTCTCTACACCCGGCGGTGAAGTACTCGATGGCCTGCACCTCGTGCACGCCCTCGCAGGAGTTTCGGAGCTCGGCCCAACGCGTGAGGTAGTCGCGAGTCGATTCGTTGGGGCCTTGCACGCACAAGGAGAGCTGGCGAGGCTTGGGAGGTCGCTTGTACGTGCTCGTGAAGTTGTAGATGAAAGCCTCGATGAAGTCGGGCCAGCCGTTGATGCTGCGGGGTTTCAGGCTGTTTAACCATGTCCGAGCCGTGCCCTGGAGCATGAGCAAAACGTACTTCACGGCAACACGCTTGTTGCCGTTTGCTATGCTGACGGCTGTGGAGTAGTCAACCAGCCAGTCTTCCGGCTTCACGGAGCCGGTGTACTTGGGAGTGTCTCTAGGGAGAGTGAACCCTTTGGGAAAGGGCTCATCTCGGATGCGGGGGCCGAAACACGGCGGTCCCAGGTCGTCTTCTTCTTCCAGCGCCAGGGATCGATGGAGTCGGTCGATCCGGTGGCGGGCATCATTCTCTCCGAATCCCTCTCGGCGGCCGAGGCGGCCTCCGAGAGTCGGATGCTCAACGGGCGGCGGGGAGACTTGCCTTTCTCTGCGGGGTGGAGGAGGCACATAGTCGTCCCGCCGCTCCACTGCTCTCGGGCGGCCGTCTTGATCGCGCTCGATGGTGACGTGAGTCCGATTGCGGCTGGCAGCCGGCTCCTTGTCTTTCCTTCCGCGGATGCCGCCTGTCGGCGTCCGAGACGTCGCGCCTTGATCTCGGCGGGGTGGCAGGTCGTCGTTCCGTTGCTGCGGCCCCTCGGTTCGATAGCCGGCCGCGTTCTGCGCGCCGGCCGCGTTGAGGAGTTGTTGGACTCGCTCCGTCATCAGTCGGCGTTCTTCGCCCTCGAGGTTGTCCAACTCGTCTGCCACCGCCTGGGCGGCTTGAATGTTCTCTACGGGCGTGGCGTATACGGGGCGATTGGCCCCAAACATGTTGGCGATGTCCGCGCCGCGTTGCCGGACCGCGCCTAGGCGGCTTGGCCCCGTCGGAGCCGGCGAGCTGCCCACAACGCGATCCATCTCACGCTGGTAGGCCTTTGACAAGCGTCTCATGCTTGCCAGCTTCTTTGCGCCTTCGACGAGCTGGAGGCGGCGTGCCTCCAGCGTCTCGGCGTCAGCGTCCTCTGGAATGGGCGCATCCAGGTCTTGCAGCGCCGCATCAAGCGGGTCACGATCTCTTCCGTCGGAGTGCTCGCCATGGCCGATGACGAGAACTTATGTGACGGCGCTCCCGCCGCTCTCCGCGCGAGGGAGAAGCTTGTCGTAGACCACCACGTTGGTGGGAAAGGCGTCGATCGACGCGGTGTCGGAGTCGACCAGCATCGGGTCGGTGGAGCCTACGGACTCCAAGTCAGCGGCAGGCTCGCCTGCAACATGGAGTTCATCGAGGAGGCCCGCGAGAAGGCTCTCGGGGCTGCCGGTGCCTGCGTCGGATGCAGGCTCGTCGAAGAGGCGAACCTCGCCGACAAGATCGTCGAGGTAGCTGGCTGCGCAGGCGGTCTCAGCGCCGTGCAGCGCGTCGGCGCAGACTCCCTCTGGCGTGCCGGGCTGGCTGCGCTCGCCAGGGAGGAAATAGGTTCCCATCCAGAACAGATCTCCGGACGACGGTGCACCTCGCCCCACGGTGGGCGCCAAATGTCGGGGGTTGGATGCGACATATGCCAAAGGATGGTTTATCATGGTGGGAGCAAGTAGAACGTCGCCGGTGCCTGGAAGCGGGATCAGGCGTGGACATGCACGCCGGTGAAACTTACCCAGCTTCAGGGCTCTCCGAGGAGATAATACCCCTACTGCTGCTCTGCGGGGTCCTCGCATGATCACTGTGGTAATATGAGTACAAAGTTGCTCCTCGAGCTGTGTTCTGGAGGTAGGAGAGGGCAAGGCTAGCTCCCTCCCTCTTATGCTTCTGGTCTAGTGCTGAAAGGATCGAACCCTTTGCATGGGTGCTTCGGGGGGTTTATATAGGCCTACGCCCTGGGGGTACAATGGTAATCTGGCTGGGTGCGGGTCCCAGCCGTCTGTCTCTTAGGTAGCCGCCGTCTCCGCCGACTCCCGGGGCCCGCCGCTGGTGGGCCCCGCCGACTGTCCTGGTCACTGTAGCCGCGCCCCTGATGACGTTGGCTTGGTCGTGGGATTGTGGAAACAGTGCCGCCGCCTGGCGGGCGATCACTGTCGCCACTCCTCGTCTTATCTGGTTAATGGTGTGCGGGGCCCGTGGGAGGAACGGGCCGACTCTCGGAGGCCGACTCCCACGAGGTCCGTCTTCGGGTGCTCTTGCCGTCTTTCATCCCCCCCTCTGACTAGCGGGACCCGCCGTCTCCAGGCCGTACGTACGGGCCAACATGGGAACAGGGTTTTGCCGCTGGGGTGGACGTCAGGGCCAGTATGGCAACAGTGTCGCGCTGGACAGAGATCTCCTCCGGTACGACGCACTGTAGCCATACCTGCCCCTGGTAATCAGGGCAGGGGAGGGCCGTACTCCGGCCATCCCTGGTCTCATCCTTCTTCTCGAAGGCAGAGGGCGGTGAAGTCGCGGGCCGACTCCCCATAGTCGGATTCCCTGGAGTCATTAATTGGGAGTCGGCTTATGCCATAGCCGACTATGGGATTCGGCCGTGAGTGTGTAGGGGGTGATGCCGCAGCCGACTCCCAGAGTCTGCTCTTCGTCTTGGGATCCTTGAGGGGCGAAGCCCGCCCCGATGTCTTGAAAGGCTCTGGGTCTCGGGATAGCCTACCCTTGGCCCATTACTCCGACAACTCCATAGCACAGGGACACCGATGTGGACACGGTCTAGACACGGTAGCACTCCGATCCAGTTAGACTTTCCTGAAAACTGACATAACACGCCAGGTCAGTACATTGAATGTACTTGCAAGCTCACAACAGACAGAACCATAATGGCAAACATTATCATGACATTTAATCAAGTTAAATTCAAACAACATCATGCTACTCATGCAGTGAAACCAAACTTGTGCATCGAGACACTCGGACTCCCTAACCACAGGTTGCTTCGCAACCGAACAATGCTCACGACGAAGCACGAACGGAACCACACTTGGTTCAACTGGTTACCTCGTAACCAACAGTGATCAATCTCGGATCACAAGTGATCCCTCAATAGTCAGTCTTACTGACTTCATCATAATCCAACCAGTGCAATGCAAATTACTTAGTCTGCAAGATTTATTATTAAAAGCTGATCCATGGCATGACATACTTATGAACTGGGCCCTTATCCGTGGGCGCGGCTATCGATAGATTAATACACTCTGCAGAAGTAGCACACTTTACCCACACCACGGAACCCATGGCCTCGCACTCCCATTCGGGTGGACCAATGGCATTCCGACAGAACTCTCCCGTTGCCATGACACCTTTACGGCCACTCCGACCAACTCCCCACTGGGCTTAGTCCTGGGTGACCCAGCCTACCAAAGGCAAAACTACCACTGTCGTGGCAAATAAACAGTCCCAAACGGGGACACGGTACCATAACAACAACAGGTCCACAAGGTTATGTCTGCTTACCGGGCCAGGGTAACGCATGCCCATAACCTTCCCTCATTGGAGGCACCGACAAAAGGCATGACAACAGGACGACTAACAGACTTCCCATAAAGGCAAATGTGGTTGCACTCGTCAGCCTGATTCAGTGGCACCATGACCCGACCAACCTTATATTCAAGTTCAATTATCATCAGGTTTAACTTGAAATAAAATGCTCAACTCAATATATGCCATGCTTATGCAACCTTATATCATGCATCACACATCGCACTTAGAAATAACAGATCAACCTCATTCAAAGTTCTACTTGCACAAACTCAACCTTCAACATTTCTGGTCCTTTCCTACCTGTTATTTATACTCATCACTTTAGTTGACATTAATCAAGTAAAATATATCTTAGCATATATATAGGAAAAATAAGACCAATAATCATATCACCATAGTCATGAAAATTTTACCTAGATTAACTACTCAAGCTATATCTCACTAGTTCAAGCATTCACTTCTGTTAACTAAGCATCTTGACAATGACAAACTAAATAACACAAGCATTATTTGATTTTAATACTATATGCAATGAATAACATATATATTCAAGTAGAAAATCATGGATATTGCAAAGACACCATGATAATGTTGTTGTGGCTTGCCTTAGTGCAGAGGAGCTTCACACTCCTCCTGGATGCCTTCAAGACAAGCTTCACCTTCTAAAAATAATTCAAATGACAAAAAGAAAATATCAAGAACACTTCTGAAAATTACCAGAAATTCTAGGCAGCAAGGACATGGATTAACTTTGGGTGTGCTACTAGGATTTTCCAATAAGAATAGAATGCAAAAAGAATCAACTCATTTGTACATGAAGAATAAGAGTTATAGCTAGTCAAAGTTCTGGTCAAATTTGAAGTAAATTTGGATTAAAAAGAAAAACCAGAGGGGGTGACGTCGAAGGCATAAACCGCCTGGGCGCCACCACTCATACCGCTTCGGCCACGACCTGAGTGGCTGACAGCGGGCCGTAGCGGTCAGGTCGAGGGGGAGGGGAAAACAAACAGAGGTGGGCGGCGCGGTGTCGGTGTCAAAACCGGCAGATCTCGGGTAGGGGGTCCTGAACTGTGCGTCTAGGGTCGATGGTTATAGGAGACAGGGGACATGATGTTTACCCAGGTTCGGGCCCTCTCTATGGAGGTAATACCCTACTTCCTGCTTGATTGATCTTGATGGATGAGTATTACAAGAGTTGATCTACCACGAGATCGTATGACTAAACCCTAGAAGTCTAGCCCGTATGATTATGGTAATGAGTATATCCTTTCCGGACTACACCCTCCGGTTTATATAGACACCGGGGGGATCTAGGGTTACATAGAGTCGGTTACATAAGAAGGAATCTTCATAGTTGGTCGCCAAGCTTGCCTTCCACGCCAAGGATAGTCCAACCCAGACACGGGTACAGTCTTCGGCCTTCATGTCTTCACAACCCATCAGTCCGGCCCATGGATAACAGGCCGGACGCCCGAGGACCCCTTAGTCTAGGACTCCCTCGGTAGCCCCTGAACCTGGCTTCAATGATGAGGAGTCTGGCGCGTAGATTGTCTTCAGCATTGCAAGGCGGGTTCCCCTTTCCGAACTCAAAGATAGTCTTTAGATGTAATGATTGTATCTGGACCTGTATACACAATCGCAGAGGATATAATATTTCATGAGTCCAATCCGTTGACAACTTTTTGGTAATATGACATCACGCCTGCTCGTCCATTATTTTTGAACCGTTAGCTAGCCCGTCGCCCCACGTCTCGAGACGTGGTTTTATTGGCATGTCTTATCCAAGTGGATATCGTGTCTCCCCTTTTTTAAGGGATTCTTATCAGCCCGAACGTGGGTAACCCAACCGTCGCGTGGGTACAACTCCTTGGGAATAGGTAAGTTTTGAGGCCCAGGAGGAGATGTTCGATATTCGCGGCCTTTATATAGGGGTACAGACCCGTCTTTTTATTTCATGCTTGCTTCTTCCTCAACCCTTGCTACCTCGAGTTCCAACACCTGGGTTTCAGTCGCCACAAGCTCCAATCATGTCCGGATCCAGCTGTCAAGGCCAGTGGGTGGCTTCCTCTGTCACGGAGGGAGACATTGCAAAGCTTCGGGCGGCGAGGTATCTGAC
Organism: Aegilops umbellulata; assembly: GCA_032464435.1. Lineage (NCBI taxonomy): Eukaryota > Viridiplantae > Streptophyta > Magnoliopsida > Poales > Poaceae > Aegilops > Aegilops umbellulata. The sequence continues at coordinate 117,040,014 of CP136054.1, read as the reverse complement.
CGCGGAAATCCTTCATCGGCTTCCTGCTGAGGGGCAGGTTATTCCCACCCCCAGATTCGGTGAGAGGGTCGTGTTCGTGTCCCACTTTCTCCGTGAGTTAGGGTTTGCACTTAATCCCTTCGTCCGAGGGCTCATGTTATATTATGGGCTAGATTTTCACGATCTGGCCCCAGACTCTATTCTTCTTATCTCGGCGTTTGTCATTATGTGCGAAGCCTTCCTCCGAACTCCTCCGCACTTCGGCTTGTGGCTCAAGACCTTCGATGTGAAGCCGCAAGTGATAGAGGGAGAGCAGGCAGAGTGCGGTGGTGCCATAGTGAGCAAGCTTGCTAGTGCCATTTGGCCGAAAGGATCCTTTGCCAAATCCTCCGATTTATGGCAACAGGGGTGGTTCTATATCACCGAGCCCCGTGGCTCCAAGTGGGCAGCCGTGCCCGCATTTCGGCCCAGCCCCCCAATTCAGCTTGCATCATAGATTAATAAGGGGTTGGACTGGGGATCAACGGACGAGGTGCGAACCTTACAAAGTTGCGTCCAAAGACTCATTGTGAGGGACATCAATATTGTCAACATCGTTCAAGTAATGCTAGTCTGCCGGACCCTGCCGTGCCAGCGACGGCCTCTCCTCATGTGGGAGTTCAATCCAGAAGGGCCGCAGACTCTTCAGCACTTGTTCGGCACTACGCACAAAGGAATGTGGAGGTTATTTTTTGGGAAACGAAAGAAATGGCAGGACACCACCGAAGATATCGGCCTAGACTGTAACCATCCGGACACCCCGGTAAGTACCCGTTCACCGAACACCTCATAATCAGTCACCCAGTGACAAGACACTGACCGAATCATCTTTTTGAGGGCTAGATAAAGAAGGTGGAATGGATGAGGTGTCCGGCTCCCCTTCCCGAAGGCTCAGCTAATCCTGTGTTAACAAGGATGCTGCCTTCGGCACCATACCAGGCACCGGTAAGGGAGGGTAAAGAGGAGAGTGAGAAGACCTGAGATGACCTTGGTTCCGGAGGTAAGTCAGACACTGAGTCCGGAGAAATCGACCTTTCCTCGCCTGAAGACAGAGGCGAAAGAGGACCCAGTATCCCTTCTCCGAGCAGGAGGAAAAGGGCCGCCTCCGAAGGTTGGGAGGGGCAATCTCCCAAGAGGAGCAAGATGCCACCGTCGAGCGGCTTGGGTTTGGAAAGCGATGCCGTTGAACAGCTCCAACAAGGGGACAAGCCCTCGGCCAAACCGTAAGTGAATCCGGAGTACTTTGATAGCGTCCCGCTCCTTTGCCGTTACCGAAGATATACGTAATGCGTCCGTGCATTTTTACAGGTCGGCATAGAGTTTTTCTGGGCAATCCTCTTCTTCGGGAGGTCTCCTCCCAGAGAAGATGGAGAGTGAGACGCCTCCCCCAACCTCCTCACCCAATGAGGCGGATGACTCTGAAGTGTCATCGCGGAGGGTTCTTCTTGATCAACAAGCTACGCAGGGGATAAAAGAGGCAGTACCCGAAGGTGGATCTCCGACCGTCCGGGATTCCGGGGCTGATAACAAAAGGCCCCAGACTATCTGGCTTGTAGCCGACGGTGATTCTGGAGACGGGTGAACAGATTCCTTCAAAGGATTGTTGTGCTCCTAGAGCGACTTCCGGAGACCCGGAGGCTCCAGATATATTGCGGGACATGTTGCGGAAAGCATCTGTCTCGGGGAAACAGCGTACCTTGATGGGTACAATGGTTGAGAAGATTTTGTCCGCGAAGAGCGGATTGAATGAAGCCTTCATGAGCCTGCTAAAAGGCTTCGAGGTTTGTGATATAATGTTTTCAGCTATGTTTTATTGGCAAAGATGCACCTGTGCATAGGTAGTAGCCCCTGAGACTCGGGTTGGCTTCCACTGGGAAGCGAATGGAGGATCAAAGAGGATGACTCAAGGACTAACTTGATGAACTTGAACGCAGGTTGTTTCCCCCTTAGCTACTTCCCAGACTATGGATATTGCCGAGCTGCAGCGGAAGATTGATGTAGCAAGGGATGACCTTGCGTTAATCAATATGCGCTTGACGAGTAGCAAGGTATGTATTCGAGGCAATCCTCATACCTTTTTTGTGGTATAAGCATGATGCTAAAGTCTATATGCTGGAATATGCATGGCTGCAGATGGTGCTGCCGCCGTTGAAGTTCTTCAAGCGGAGCTGGCCCGGGCCAAGGAGCAGGCCCGGTGTAGCAATGCAGCTGCCGAAAAGGCATCGGCTGAGTTAAAAGCCAAACAAGCTGCACGGCGCCAAGACCAAGACGAGGAGAAGATATCCATGATGGCGCTCGAACTGAAAAATGCTACTGGCCGCTGTGAACTTGTAGAGAAGGAGAATGAGGCCAAAACGGCCGAACTGGACAAGGCCTTACAAGAGGCGAGGGAAGCGCGGTCGGAATCCAGAGCAGCCCGTGAGGAGATTCGACAAGCTAAGGAGATTGCGGTTGGTAAGCCCTTTCTGCTACAGACTAAGTTTGGGGATCCAAACTATGCTCAGCTTGACCGAGTGTGGAGTTCTCCAGACGAGTTTTTGGACTTGCCGAAGAGTTCTTCTGATGCGGTGCAGTATTACCAAGCGCGAGAGGGGTGCGCAACGGAGAAGCTTTTCTGGTCACAGTTTGGCGCAGCGAAGCGCCCTCTGTTGCTGAATGAACAAATGTCCCAATTGGCCGAACATCATAGGATATCCGGCGGTGCCATGAAGGACGTCATAATCAGGTTGTGGCCAACTGAGCCTATTCCAGATAGCTACTTTGGATTGGTGCAAAGACTTGTTGACGCGGTGCCGCGTATCGATGCTGTGAAGCGGTCGGCGTGCATTGAAGGTGCATGGATGGCCTTTGCCCGAGTCAAGACATTCTGGGGAAAGATGAAGGCCATCGATGTCGCGGCTAAGAGTCCACCCAAGGGCAAGGACCATCCTGAACCGGAGCATTATTTTGAAGATGTCCTAGAGGCCGCCCGCTTAATAGAGGGTCAATGCTCAAAAGACATAATGTTCGAGTAAGGTGTATGATAATTGTAAAAGCCAATTTTATAGTTAACCTATTTTTATGTGTTGCTCGAAAGCTTGTATTCCTCTTGTGTGGCCGTTTTAATATAATCTGAAAGTTTTCCAGTCGACGGCTTCAGCCCCCTCGTAGGAAGTATGGGGGTGCTTGGAAAAGCATTTAAACACTCTTCATCCAACGTCTTGGTCCATGAAGGAGGTGATAATTCGGCGAACTAGGCAATCGGACTATAGGGCGTTAACACTTTCACTTAGCCTAGGAGTTTTATGGTAGGACTACGACATAGCCCCTGGTATGTATGCAGCATATTATAATATGGTGCCTTACATATTTGATCTGAAAAAGATCCCTCGTGTGACATGGAGAATCGTTAAAGATTCCAATAAGTCGTCAAGTGGTTGACCAGCTCTCGCCGCATCATGACAGTCAGTTTTCGGCTTTCTCTACTGAGGTACTTGACCGGATGAACTGGAAGCACAATCGCAGTAGTTATCCCTTTACTACCCTAGCCGATGGAGCGGAACGTAGGGTAGCAAGCACAGGAGCCGGGCAACCCAACTATTGACCCAAGACAATGAATTGGAGCTGATGCATATAAGGCCAAACTTGCGACGGCAAAGTATGCTATAGAGCTGTTCGGACTTTTGTTGGCAACTATTTGTTCCCATACCAAGCCCCTGGCGAGTTATGCCAAGGTATATGTGTGAAACAACGATGGGGGCCATATTCATTGGCGAAACAACATGGATGATTAATTCGGATACTTTTTACTGGGACCTAAGTGGTATGCCAATGATTACTTTATATATATATATATATATACCACAACCCCGGCTATTTGACATGCTCGGGGTCGAAGGCAGGGGAAGAGGCATAGTACAGGCTCAAAATAAAGAGTGCGGTCTACAAAAAGTTATTTTGGACCTCCTGTCGCACGTTTGCGCCGCCTGTCCTCGGCGAGGGGAATCCTTGATGGAAGTAGCCCCTTAGGTGAGTTTACGAATCCGAACTCCGGTAGAGTTAGTTTTAGATGTTTGTCTTGTTCGTCACCTGTTTTTAAGAGATAGTGAAGGAAAAAATTAAAAATAAAAATAGATAAAAAAATGTTACGGGAATGCTTGCAGGCTCGTCCGTAGTGTGCTTCTGCCAATGCCCATGGTATCTTGAGTGTGTAGTGATGTATGCACGGTACAAGTTTTGCAAGCGTACGAGGTGAGCGGCGGAAGCCGGATTGCTATTTCCGCTCCGGGAGTAGTCGATCCTCGGGTGGAAATTGCTTCTGACCCCTGGTATTTCGTTGGTGAACCTCTCCCTCGTCCCTGTCGCCTGGCGGCCTCCTCCCCTTGTGTTCGGCGTTGAGCTTGCCGGCTTGCTTAAAGACCTAGTAGTTTCTATTGGTATGATTAGCTGGTTTATCAGGGTGGCCGTGAATCTGGCAGGGTCGGTCCAATATCCTGTCTAGGTTAGATGGTTCGTCTCGGTTCACCTTGGATGGCTTCTTCCGTTAACCGGGCTTGGGATTGCTGAATCCGGCGTTGACCGCTGTGTCGCGTGATCTTTCGCTATCATTGCGACTGTTGTGTTTGCCTCGCCGTGGCTTGCCGTTGTCGTCTCGGATTTCGGAAGTGCCCGGGTCACTAGTGATGTTGCTTCTACAAGCGAGCCAGCTGTCTTCTCCCGTGCAACAGTGGGTCATTAGAGCAGTAAGGGCTGTCATTGATTTAGGTCCTTCTTGACCGAGGTGGCTTGCAAGCCATTCGTCCCGGACGCTGTGTCTGAAGGCCGCAAGGGCTTCCGCGTCCGGACAGTCTACGATTTGGTTCTTTTTGACTAAGAACTGAGTCCAGAGCTTCCTTGCTGACTCTCCGGGCTGCTGGACAATATGACTTAGGTCATCGGCATCCGGTGGCCGAACATATGTTCCTTGGAAGTTGTCAAGGAAGGCTTCTTCCAAGTCTTCCCAGCTGCCTATGGAATTTTTAGGCAGGTTGTTTAACCAGTGTCGAGCTGGCCCTTTTAGCTTTAGTGGGAGGTATTTAATGGCATGGAGGTCGTCTCCATGGGCCATATGGATGTGGAGGATAAAATATTCTATCCATACTGCAGGATCGGTTATTCTGTCGAATGATTCAATATTGATGGGTTTGAATCCTTCAGGGAATTCATGATCCATTACTTCATCAGTGAAGCAAAGTGGGTGTGCGGCGCCTCTATGTTGGGCCACACTGCGACGTAACTCCAAAGGAGTCCATTTGCGGTTTTCGGCTCGGGGTGGCTAGGTTTGTCACGTCCGAATAGGTAGCCATCTCATGTGTCGAGGCATGCCTTCGCGATCCGTAGATCGATCTTGCGTGTCCTGCTCTACTGTCCAACTCCCACTGAAGGTTGTCTGGATAATCTTGAGCCGCGTTATTCTTGCCTTTACGGCGAGGTGGGGTTGTCTGGTGCTCGGCTTGAGTTGCATCTTTATCCGGACAGAGTTGTCGGCGACCTGCCGCATTGTGTGATGATGGTACGGGCTCCAACGCCTCGTCATCAAACTGATGTAGCAATCTATGCTTTGGGTAGCTTTTGGCTAGGCCACTAAGGCCGTATTCTTCGGCGGCCAGGACTTTGGTCCATCTATAGTTGAGTAGGTCTTGGTCAGCTTGAAGTTGCTACTGCCTCATTTTCAAGCTCCGCAGTAGCTATTAGCCTGCGCTTGAAGCGCTCCTGCTCGAGGGTCTCTTCGGGTACGATGAAGTCTTTGTCACCGAGGCTTACCTCATCTTCGGAGAGCAGAAGATAGTTGTCGTCCTCTGAATTGTCGTTGGGCAGGGCCCGTTCATCGGGGCTAGCTTGCCCATTTTCCTGTTCCTCCTGTTCGGATCTTGTTCCAACAGGGTCTTCATTGTTTTTCGCGTCGTCCGGAGTACTATTTGCTCCAGGGCCAGTGTTGCTGCGATGTGACTTAGAGCGGCGTTTAGGGCGTCGGTGCTTAGACTGTGTCTCAGGAGGTTTATTATCAGCTAGATCTTCTTTGTCATCATCGCTAGCTTTTTTAGGTGTATCAACCATGTACACGTCGTACGAAGAGGTGGCCGTTCCGCGTCTCGTGAATGGTGGGCTTGGCCTAGCTCCTCATCGGCATCGTCGTCTATACCGTCGATGTCTTCGAAGCCATAATCAAGCATGTCGGTTAAGTCCTCGACAGTGGCTATGAAGTGGGTGGCGGGTGGGAAGCGAAATTCTCCATTGTCAGCCTCTAGCTCGAATCGGACATAGTTCGGCTATGAGTCCCCCGCCAAGGACAGGTTTTTTAATGAATTTAGAATGTCGCCCAAGGGTGAGTGTTGGAAGATATCTGCGGCGCTGAACTCGAAGATCGATAACCGATCCAGCTCTGCGCCCGCAGGCGTGCGTGGTTCGGAACTTATAGCCGGAGACGAGTCCGGAATTCCGTTGATGCAGGCATTGCAAGGTGCTGAGTCCGTATGCGGCTCCAACGCCGCGGATTCTGTGGTTTCGGATGGCACAATCTGCTCTGGATCTAAGGCCGTAGCAGTTATAGGAACCATCTCCTGAATATGGTCCGATGATAGATTTAAGTCGTGATCATCGGAGCGAGGGGGAGGGATCGACGTGGTCTCGAATCCGTTGAAGATCAGGTCTCCACGGGTATCCGTGACGTAGTTCAAGCTTCCAAACCTGACCTGGTGGCCAGGGGCGTAGCTATCGATCTGCTCCAGATGGCCAAGCGAGTTGGCCCGCAGTACGAAGCCGCCGAATATGAAAATCTGTCTGGGGAGGAAGGTTTCTCCTTGGACAGCGTCACTATAGACGATTGAAGGGGCCATCGAACCTTTCGTTAACGGTACAGTGGAACTCTCAACGAAAGCACCAATGTCGGTGTCAAAACCGACAGATCTCGGGTAGGGGGTCCCGAACTGTGCGTCTAGGGTCGATGGTTACAGGAGACAGGGGACACGATGTTTACCCAGGTTCGGGCCCTCTCTATGGAGGTAATACCCTACTTCCTGCTTGATTGATCTTGATGAATATGAGTATTACAAGAGTTGATCTACCACTAGATCGTATGGCTAAACCCTAGACGTCTAACCCGTATGACTATGGTAATGAGTATATCCTTTTCGGACTACACCCTCCGGTTTATATAGACACCGGGGGGATCTAGGATTACATAGAGTCGGTTACATAAGAAGGAATCTTCATAGTTGGTCGCCAAGCTTGCCTTCCACGCCAAGGAGAGTCCAATCCGGACACGGGTACAGTCTTCGGCCTTCGCGTCTTCACAGCCCATCGGTCCGGCCCACGGATAACATGTCGGATGCCCGAGGACCCCTTAGTCCAGGACTCCCTCTCGCGACGCGGCGCTTTCTCCGGCGAGGAGTGCCTGGCGACGAGATCTAGAGGGATAGGGTTGTAGAGGAGATCGACACGCACCTGCTCGTACCCAAGGTGGCCAGACGGGATCGGAACGAAGCTCTCCAGCGGCGGCAGCAGGCAGGGCTCGTCAGAGTTGGCGATTCCGGCGAGGCAGGGCCGGTCCAACAGCTTCAACGGCACCAGCACGCACCATGAACCACCACGGATACACCGGAGAAGTTGATTGAGCTCGAGCGGCTCTGGAGAGGAGGGGGCAGAGGACGGGTGATGACCCACAAGTATAGGGGATATATCATAGTCCTTTCGATAAGTAAGAGTGCCGAACCCAACGAGGAGCAGAAGGAAATGATAAGCGGTTTTCAGCAAGGTATTCTCTGCAAGTACTGAAATAAGTGGTAACAGATAGTTTTGTGATAAGATAAATTGTAACGAGCAACAAGTAACAAAAGTAAATAAAGTGCAGCAAGGTGGCCCAATCCTTTTTGTAGCAAAGGACAAGCCTGGACAAACTCTTATATAAGGAAAAGCGCTCCCGAGGACACATGGGAATATCATCAAGCTCGTTTTCATCACGTTCATATGATTCGTGTTTGGTACTTTGATAATTTGATATGTGGGTGGACCGGTGCTTGGGTGCTGTTCTTACTTGAACAAGCATCCCACTTATGATTAACCTCTATTGCAAGCATCCGCAACTACAACAAAAGTATTAGGGTAAACCTAACCATAGCATGAAACTTATGGATCCAAATCAGCCCCTTACGAAGCAACGCATAAACTAGGGTTTAAGCTTCTGTCACTCTAGCAACCCATCATCTACTTATTACTTCCCAATGCCTTCCTCTAGGCCCAAATAATGGTGAAGTGTTATGTAGTCGACGTTCACATAACACCACTAGAGGCTAGAAAACATACATCTCATCAAAATATCGAACGAATACCAAATTCACATGACTACTAATAGCAAGACTTATCCCTTGTCCTCAGGAACAAACGTAACTACTCACAAAGCATATTCATGTTCATAATCAGAGGGGTAATAATATGCATAAATGATCTGAACATATGATCTTTCACCAAGTAAACCAACTAGCATCAACTACAAGGAGTAATCAACACTACTAGCAACCTACTAGGACCAATCCCGGACTTGGAGACAAGAATTGGATACAAGAGATGAACTAGGGTTTTGAGAGGAGATGGTGCTGGTGAAGATGTTGATGGAGATTGCCCCCTCCCGATGAGAGGAGCATTGGTGATGACGATGGTGATGATTTCCCCCTCCCGGAGGGAAGTGTCCTCGGCAGAATAGCTCTGCCGGAGCTCTAGATTGGTTCCGCCAAGGTTCCGCCTCGTGGCGGCGGAGTCTCGTCTCGAGAGGTTGCTTCTTATTTTTTTTCTCGATGAAAGACTTCATATAGCAGAAGATGGGCGTCGGAGAGCCACCAGGGGGCCCACGAGGTAGGGGGGCGTGCCCTAGGGGGGGTGCCCCCCACCCTCGTGGAAAGGGTGTGGGCCCCCTGGCCTTCATCTTTGGCAGGTATTTTTCATTATTTATTGTAAGATATTCCGTCGAGTTTCAGGACTTTTGGAGTTGCGCAGAATAGGTCTCTAATATTTGCCCTTTTCCAGCCCAGAATTCCAGCTGCCGGCATTCTCCCTCCTTATGTAAACCTTGTAAAATAAGAGAGAATAGCCATAAGTATTGTGACATAATGTGAAATAACAGTCCATGATGCAATAAATATCGATATAAAAGCATGATGCAAAATGGACGTATCAACTGCCCCAAGCTTAGACCTCGCTTGTCCTCAAGCGAAAACCGATAACGATAAATATGTCCCCATGTTTAGAGGTAGAGGTGTCGATAAAAATAAAATACGGCCATGAGGGAATCATGATTATTCTCATAACAGCAACATACATAGATTTTGTCATATGATTACTTATGTTCAAGTGATGATTTATTCACAATGCAAAAGTATGAATCAGAAACCTTATTGAGCACCAACAAACTATAACCGCAGTCATTGAAGCATTTGCAATTTATCATAACATCAGAAAGAGTCTATGTCAAAGCTTAAAAGCAAGTCCACATACTCAACTATCATCTAGTCCTTCATAATTGCTAACACTCACGCAATACTTGTGGTTACGGAGTTTTAATCAGACACAGAGAAAGATAGGGGCTTATAGTTTTGCCCCACAACCTTTTACCTCAAGGGTAATGTCAACAATAATAATTCATGCTCCCATACATCCAATTAGATATATATATATATATATATATATATATATATATATATATATATATATATATATATATATATATATATATATATATATATATCAGGTTCTTTCCAACATGTTGGGCTTGCCAAAGGATAAAATGAAAAAGGAAAGGTGAAGATCACCGTGACTCTTGCATAAGGTAGAAGATAATAATAAAAGATAGGCCCTTCGCAGAGGGAAGCAGAGGTGGCCATGCGCTTTTATGGTTGGATGCACAAAATCTCAATGCGAAAGAACGTCACTTTATATTGCCCTTTGTGATATGAACCTTCATTATGCAGTCCGTCGCTTTTATTACTTCCACATCACAAGATCGTATAAAGCTTATTTCTCCCACACCAATCAATCATACATATTTAGAGCAATTTTTATTGCTTTGCACCGATGACAACTTACTTGAAGGATCTTACTCAATCCATAGGTAGGTATGGTGGACTCTCATGGCAAAACTGGTTCGAGGGTATTTGGAAGCACAAGTAGTATCTCTACTTAGTGCTGAGAGTTTGGCTAGCATGAGGGGGAAAGGCAAGCTCAACATGTTAGAGGATCCATGACAACATACTTTATCTCAGATATAAGAAAACATAACTCATTACGTTGTCTTCCTTGTCCAACATCAACTCTTTAGCATGTCATATTTTAATGAGTGCTCTCAATCATAAAAGATGTCAATGATAATATATCTATATGTGAAACCTCTCTTTCCTTATTACTTCCTATTAATTGCAATGATGACCAAAGCTATGGCTGCCAACTTCCAACAACTTTAAATCATCATACTCTTTCTATGTGAAGTCAGTACTCTTAATAAGATCAATATGAACTTTTTGTTCTTTTTATTCTTTTTCTTCTTTTCTTTTATTCACCCAAGATCATAGCAAGAAAATCAAGCCCTTGACTCAACACTAATCTTTATTATATAGTCACGGACTCAATTACATAGAGAGATCATAAAGCAAACTCGAAACTAGATCATGCCATAAACTTTATTCTACTAGATCAAGATGCTACTAATAGGATCGAACTAAGAAAACGGTAAAAATAGGAGTGTGATGGTGATACGATACCAGGGCACCTCCCCCAAGCTTGGCAGTTGCCAAGGGGAGTGCCCATACCCATATGGTTACGTCTCCTTTGTTGGTGAAGAAGGTAGAGGTGTGGTTGATGATGCGGTCTTGTCGTCCACCTTCCATGGCATAGGCTCACCATCATAGAAGGATGACCGAGTCTCCGGAATCCTCAAATCTGCAGCCAAACTCATCCTTTTGAATCTATATTAATACCCACAGTTTTGATTTTGCAGGTCATAGATTTGGGCTTGGAGGTGCTTGATCTTCTCATGTAGCTTGAAGATGGCCTCCTCGGTGTTCTTGGCATCCGGCTCGTAGTTGTTGGTGAACTCCGCGAGCATCGTGTGGCTAGCATTGATTCCACGCTCCACCATCGCCTGGCACTTGAAAACTTGTTGCTCCATTACTTCGAGCCTCGCCTCCACGCTTACGGTTCCCTTTGGTCCCTCAACATCGTGGATGTGCAGCAACCCATCACGCATCTCAATGGTTTGAGGGTGTCGCAGCACCTCCGCGAGGTAAGGGTTGATTACCTTCTCGAAGAACTTGTCCTTGAAAGCACTTGGGGACGTCATGATGATCTAGATCTGTCAGAAAAATAGCCCGAAACAAGAACAGAGGAGATTTGCGTGATTCAGGGGTCAAGACCTTCGGGAGAATATATAGTGAATTTTTGCTGACCAAAATACGTATCGTGCAAGAAAACGGAGTCCGGAAGGCACACGAGGTGCTCACGAGGTAGGGGCGCGCCCAAGGGGGTAGGGCGCGCCCACCACCCTAGCGGGGCCCTCGTGTCCTTCCCGGACTGCTACTTATTTTTCTATTTTTCTAAATATTCCAAAACGGAGAAATATTGCCTTAAATTTTTTTTTGGAGTCGGTTTACTTACCGTACCACATACCTATTCCTTTTCAGAGTCTGAAATGTTCTGGAAAGTGTCTCTTATGTATTCCTCCGGGGTTACGGTTTCAATAATATTGGTTTCAACATTTATGGGATTACCTGAGATATAATGTTTAATTCTTTGACCGTTCACAACCTTCGGATTCGTACCTTCGAAGTTGTTGATTTTTATGGCACCGGAACGATAGACCTCCTCGATAACGTAGGGGCCTTCCCATTTAGAGAGAAGTTTTCCTGCAAAAAATTTTAAATGAGAGTTGTATAGCAATACATAATCACCTACATTAAACTCATGCTTTTGTATTCTTTTGTCATGCCATCTTTTAACTTTTTCTTTAAACAACTTGGCATTTTCATAAGCTTGGGTTCTCCATTCATCAAGTGAGCTAATATCAAACAACCTCTTCTCACCAGCAAGTTTGAAATCATAACTGAGCTCTTTAATAGCCCAGTATGCCTTATGTTCTGGTTCGAGAGGTAAGTGACATGCTTTTCCATAAACCATTTTATACGGAGACATACCCATAGGATTTTTATATGCAGTTCTATAGGCCCATAATGCATCATCATGTTTCTTAGACCAATTCTTTCTAGGCCTATTGATAGTCTTTTGCAAAATTAATTTGAGTTCTCTATTGCTCAATTCTACTTGACCACTAGACTGTGGATGATAAGGTGATGCAATTCTATGATTGACGTCATATTTAGCAAGCATTTTACGGAAAGCACCATGAATAAAGTGTGAACCACCGTCAGTCATTAAATATATAGGGACTCCAAACCTCAGAAAAATAACTTCCTTAAGCATTTTAATAGAAGTGTTATGATCAGCACTACTAGTTGGAATAGCTTCTACCCACTTAGTAACGTAATCAACAGCAACTAAAATATGTGTATATCCATTGGAGGCAGGAAAAGGTCCCATATAATCAAAGCCCGAAACATCAAATGGTTCAATAACAAGTGAATAATTCATAGGCATTTCTTGACGTCTACTAATATTACCAATTCTTTGACATTCATCACATGACAAGACAAACTTACGGGCATCCTTGAAGAGAGTAGGCCAATAAAAACCGAATTGCAATACCTTATGTGCAGTTCTGTCTCCGGCGTGGTGTCCTCCATAAGCTTCGGAGTGACACTTGCGTAGGATCTGTTCATGTTCATGCTCAGGTACACAACGTCTAATAACACCATCTACTCCTTTATAAAGATGTGGGTCATCCCAGAAGTAATGTCTCAAATCATAGAAGAACTTTTTGTTTTGTTGGTATGTGAAACTAGGTGGTATAAATTTAGCAACAATGTAATTAGCATAATCAGCATACCATGGAGTAATACGAGAAGTACTTATAACATTTAATTGTTCATCAGGAAAGCTATCATCAATAGGTAGTGGGTCATCAAGAACATTTTCTAACCTAGACATGTTGTCTGCAACGGGGTTCTCAGCTCCTTTCCTATCAACAGTATGCAAATCAAATTCTTGTAGCAAGAGAACCCATCTAATAAGTCTAGGTTTAGCATCTTTCTTTTCCATAAGATATTTAATAGCAGCATGATCAGTGTGAATAGTACTTTAGAATCAACAATATAAGGCCTGAACTTAGCACAAGCAAATACAACTGCTAAAAGCTCTTTTTCAGTAGTAGCATAATTCCTTTGAGCATTGTCTAGAGGCTTACTAGCATAATGGATAATATTTAATTTCTTATCAACTCTTTGCCCTAGAACAGCACCTACAGCATAATCACTAGCATCACACATAATTTCAAAGGGTAAATTCCAATCAGGTGGCTGAACAATAGGTGCAGAGACTAATGCTTTCTTAAGTATTTCAAATGCTTCTACACAATCATCGTTAAAGACAAATGGTACATCTTTTTGTAATAAATTAGTCAGAGGCCGAGAAATTTTTGAGAAGTCCTAAATGAACCTCCTATAAAATTCGGCGTGACCAAGGAAACTTCTTATACCTTTGATGTCCTTGGGACATGGCATCTTTTCAATAGCATCAACGTTGGCTTTATCAACTTCAATACCTCTTTCAGAAACTTTATGCCCCATGACAATACCCTCATTTACCATAAAGTGGCACTTTTCCCAATTCAAGACAAGATTAGTTTCTTCACATCTCTGCAAAACTCGATCAAGATTGCTCAAGCAATCATCAAAAGAAGATCCATAGATGGAAAAGTCATCCATGAAGACCTCACAAATCTTTTCACAAAAGTCAAAGAATATAGCCATCATGCATCTTTGAAAGGTAGCAGGTGCATTACATAAACCAAAAGGCATACATCTATAAGCAAAAGTACCAAAAGGGCATGTAAAAGTAGTCTTTGATTGATCTTTAGCCGACACGGGTATTTGAGAGAAACCAGAATAACCATCTAGAAAACAATAGTGTGTATGTTTGCATAATCTTTCTAGCATTTGATCAATAAAAGATAAGGGGTAATGATCTTTCTTAGTAGCCTTATTTAATTTGCGGAAATCAGTTACCATCCTATAATCTGTAATAATTCTTTGTGGGATCAATTCATCTTTATCATTAGGAACAACAGTAATACCTCCCTTCTTAGGGACACAATGGACAGGACTTACCCACTGACTATCAGCAACGGGATAAATTATACCTACCTCCAGAAGCTTTAGTATTTCTTTTCTTACCACTTCTTTCATTTTAGGATTCAGCCGTCTTTGAGGATCACGAACTGGTTTGGCATCTGCTTCCAAATTTATTTTATGTTGACATAGAGTGGGACTAATGCCCTTAAGATCATCAAGAGTATATCCAATAGCAGCACGATGCTTCTTCAGAGTTTTCAATAATATTTCTTCTTCATGCTCTAAAAGGTTAGCACTAATAATAACAGGATATATCCTCTTTTCATCAAGATAAGCATATTTAAGATTATCAGGCAACGGTTTAAGCTCAAACACGGGATCACCCTTGGGTGGAGGAGGATCCCCTAAGATTTCAACAGGCAAATTGTGTTTCAGAATAGGTTCGTTTTTAAAGAATACTTCATCTATTTCCCTTCTTTCATTCATAAACATATCATTTTCATGGTCTAGCAAATATTGTTCTAAAGGATCACTAGGAGGTACGGCAATAGAAGCAAGACCAATAATTTCATCCTTACTAGGTAATTCTTCTTCACGATGTTGTTTACTAAATTTAGAGAAATTAAACTCATGAACCATATCATCCAAGCCAATAGTAACAACATTCTTTTCGCAATCTATCCTAGCATTAACGGTGTTCAAGAAGGGTCTACCAAATATAATGCGACAAAAGATATCTTGTGGAGAACTAAGAACAAGAAAATTAGCAGGATATTTAGTTTTCCCACACAAGACTTCAACATCTCTAACAATTCTCACTTGTGATATAGTACCTCTATTGGCAAGTTTAATTGTGACGAGTAGGAACAATAGGATCATTATTAGTGACAGTCTTTTCTTCAACTTTAATAGGTGAAGCTACTTTTACTTCTATGGGAGGATGATATTTAAACCACTTCTCCTTAGGGAGATCAAAATAAGTAGAAAAAGATTCACAGAAAGAAGCTACTATCTCAGAGTCAAGTCCATATTTAGCGCTAAACTTACGGAAAATATCAGTATCCATAAAAGATTTAACACAATCAAACTTAGGTGTCATACCTGACTCCTTACCTTCGTCAAGAACCCAATCTTCAGAGTTGCATTTAATTCTATCCAATAAATCCTATCTAAATTCAATAGTCTTCATCATAAAAGAGCCAGCACAAGAAGTATCGAGCATGGTGTGATTGTTTTCAGAAAGCCGAGCATATTTTTTTTAATAATTATCACTCTTGAGAGCTCATGATTGGGACATGAATATAACATTGATTTAAGCCTCCCCCAAGCTTGAGCGATGCTTTCCCCTTCGCGAGGCCAAAAATTATATATATAATTGCGATCAAGATGAACAAGATGCATAGGGTAATACTTTTGATGAAATTCCAATTTCAATCTTCTATAGTTCCATGATCTCGTGCCATCACATAGCCTATACCATGTCAATGCGTCTCCCTTCAAAGATAAAGGAAAGACCTTCTTCTTAGAGACATCATCGGGTATACCTGCAAGCTTAAATAATCCACAAACTTCATCCACATATATTAGGTGCTCATCAGGATGCTTTGTTCCATCTCCTGTAAAAGGATTAGCTAGCAGTTTTTCTATCATACCCGAAGGAAATTCAAAAGGAACTTCATTTTCAATAGGTTCAGAAGGTTGGGGAGCAACTCTTTGCTCTACTGGTCGGGGTGAAGATACCCCGAACAAGCCCCTCAGAGGATTACTTTCCATAGTAACAAGTGACAGTAAATTTCAGCACACTATATAAATTTTTCCTTACCAAATTCCACCTACCAAAGGCGCTACACTCCTCGGCAACGGCGCCAGAAAAGAGTATTGATGACCCACAAGTATAGGGGATCTATCGTAGTCCTTTCGATAAGTAAGAGTGTCGAACCCAACGAGGAGCAGAAGGAAATGATAAGTGGTTTTCAGCAAGGTATTCTCTGCAAGTACTGAAATAAGTGGTAACAGATAGTTTTGTGATAAGATAAATTGTAACGAGCAACAAGTAACAAAAGTAAATAAAGTGCAGCAAGGTGGCCAAATCCTTTTTGTAGCAAAGGACAAGCTTGGACAAACTCTTATATAAGGAAAAGCGCTCCCGAGGACACATGGGAATATCATCAAGCTAGTTTTCATCACGTTCATATGATTCGCGTTCGGTACTTTGATAATTTGATATGTGGGTGGACCGGTGCTTGGGTGCTGTTATTACTTGAACAAGCATCCCACTTATGATTAACCTCTATTGCAAGCATCCGCAACTACAACAAAAGTATTAGGGTAAACCAAACCATAGCATGAAACATATGGATCCAAATCAGCCCCTTACGAAGCAACGCATAAACTAGGGTTTAAGCTTCTGTCACTCTAGCAACCCATCGTCTACTTATTACTTCCCAATGGCTTCCTCTAGGCCCAAATAATGGTGAAGTGTTATGTAGTCGACGTTCACATAACACCACTAGAGGCTAGAAAACATACATCTCATCAAAATATCGAACGAATACCAAATTCACATGACTACTAATAGCAAGACTTATCCCTTGTCCTCAGGAACAAACGTAACTACTCACAAAGCATATTCATGTTCATAATCAGAGGGGTAATAATATGCATAAAGGATCTGAACATATGATCTTTCACCAAGTAAACCAACTAGCATCGACTACAAGGAGTAATCAACACTACTAGCAACCTACTAGCACCAATCCCGGACTTGGAGACAAGAATTGAATACAAGAGATGAACTAGGGTTTTGAGAGGAGATGGTGCTGGTGAAGATGTTGATGGAGATTGCCCCCTCCCGATGAGAGGAGCGTTGGTGATGACGATGGTGATGATTTCCCCCTCCCGGAGGGAAGTGTCCCCGGCAGAACAGCTCTGCCGGAGCTCTAGATTGGTTCAAGGTTCCGCCTCATGGCGGCGGAGTCTCGTCCCGAGAGGTTGCTTCCTTTTTTCTCGATGAAAGACTTCATATAGCAGAAGATGGGCGTCGGAGAGCCACCATGGGGCCCACGAGGTAGGGGGCGCGCCCCCCACCCTCGTGGAAAGGGTGTGGGCCCCCTGGCCTTCATCTTTGGCAGGTATTTTTCATTATTTATTGTAAGATATTCCGTGGAGTTTCAGGACTTTTGGAGTTGCGCATAATAGGTCTCTAATATTTGCTCCTTTTCCAGCCCAGAATTCCAGCTGCCGGCATTCTCCCTCCTAATGTAAACCATGTAAAATAAGAGAGAATAGCCATAAGTATTGTGACATAATGTGAAATAACAGCCCATGATGCAATAAATATCGATATAAAAGCATGATGCAAAATGGACGTATCAACGGGAATCGTCGGCGAGCTCGGGGCGGGGGCGACGGCCAGAGGCCTGCCTGGCCGGGCTGCGGCTTCCTACGGGGTTGTGGAGGTGTGGTGAAGGTGAGTATGAAGAGAAACGAGCTCGGGAGGGTGCTATATATAGGCGAGGCCGAGGCGGGGATCGAGAGCTCACCGGAGCTCTCTGGAGTGTCGCCCGGCGACGAATGGCATCAGTGAGAGAGGGGGAAGATGCCGGAGATCACACGGAGTCTATAGATGAGCTGCGACGAGCATAGGAGCGCGGTACACGACCAACACAGGGGCACGGGCGCACTGTTGCCTTGGCCGCCCCATGCCCTTGCTTGCTGCGGTGAGCTCCCGCGTCGACGAGCGCCAGGGTGGAGTTATGGAGGTGCAAACGAAGATGGCGGTGCGGTTTGGCAAGGTGTCGTGGTCGGGGCAGCGATCAAGTGTGCAACAGAGACGCTGGCGCACCGCAGAGTGCGTCGGCCGCATGCCAAACACCTTGGACTCTCGTGGTCAGCGCGTGAACTTTGGCATCTGACTGAGCTAAGCGTAAACACCATGTCTGGCAGCTAGTCCTTAGTGGTTTTGGTTGTTTTGCACGATTGGCTGGGTCACAGGTGAACTGTGGGAGTGGCTTTCTTCCTGGCAAGTTTCTGGACAGAAACTTGTGAGCTTCACTGAGAAAAATTTAGTGAGAATTCAAGGCTGTGCTTTGGGGTTTAGCAATCTCTTAGGAGGGTAATCAAACTCAGAAAAGATCATCCCCAAAAGATCAAGCAAAAATATACTTGGTGTGCAATGTGGCCATTCTGTCCAAAACAAAAATGATTTTTTGTAGCAAAAATATTCCAATAATTTATGCAATATTTTTGCTTAGGGAGGTGCCCTAGGGTTCAAACAATAATTGGGAATTTTCTCAGATTTTTGTGTGGGCAAAGAAAATGGGGGTTGCTTTGGAGCACACTTCTCTGAAGTGATTTTCAGGGAAGAAAATGAATATTTTTCTTTGATGAAAAATATTCCTTGGGCTTTTGTGGGAGTTTTTCAGAGAAGGAAAAGTGAATTAGAGATGGATGGGTCACTTGGGTGAAAATCAAGGGTAGGCCCAAGTGTTCAAGTCCATTTGAATTGATTCAAAACTCCTAATCCAAAGCAAATGCAAATGAAAGTCCGAAAAAAGAGAGAAGGCAAATCCAGGCTGTCACACTGCCCACCCTTGATGAAGAGCTCCAGACCCTGGTGGAGAAGGCCACCAGGGTTGAGACTGGGATGTACAAACGCAACTCCTCTGTGGAGGTGGCGTATATCTTGAGGAGGACAAGGTTGCCCACCTTGCAGAGATGGCAAGGGCCCCGAAGCCTGGGAAGGTCAAGGGAAAAGCTGAGGACGAGAGTTCCTCTCACAGCGGCAGCGAGGCGCAAGCCATGGAAGGGGCTACCGGGGAAGAGCCTGCCATTGACAACCTTGCCGGGCTCGACGCCTTAGCCACAGTGGCAATGAAGCTTCAGGAGGAGGAGGAAACTGGCAAGACAGCGGAGCTCGAGGAGGAGTGGCTTGCGGCTGGGTCTCAAGCCCCCGAGCCGGTCTTGGACCAGCGCCCCCGCAGGCGCGCTGCTAACCGGGGCCAGCGGCCTCCAATCCAACGCCCTCCGCCAAGAGGGTAAAGAAGACCTCCACCAAGGTCACCAAGGTTGATGTGGCGTGCCGCTAGTCCCCTCGCCTTGCTCGGATCAAGACTTCCTCTGCCGAACAATCGGCGGATGTGGAAGTTAATTCCAGCCCCCGCTCCAGCTCAAGTTCTTCGCAGAGCTCGCCCCCCTAGAGTCCCTGGTGCTACGCCAGGTGCCGAGGCTGTCGGAGAGTTCTTCCCCTCCACCTCCGAAGAGAGGAAGGGAGCCCTCGCCTCCCATGGAGTTCAATTTGAACTCCATGCTCATTGAAGAAGAGTGGGGAAGATGTTTTCTTTTGTAAATGGCTCTGATGCACTTGATTACCCTTGTTGACTAACCTCTCATTCTGCTGTTGTCAACAAGGAAGTGGAGGAGGACACAGAAACCCTTGTCCATTGTTCCCGGAAGAGGCTCCGGCGCGTTGGGTCACCGAGGACTGGGATAAACCCCATCCTGGCAGGGAATGACACGGAGGATCCCGTGCCGAGCCCCAGTCCAGCCCTCGACCTGGAAGCGGAGGCTTAGTCCTTTCTGCCGGAGGTGGTGATGAGACGATGTAGTGCGAGCCCCTTTGGGGGGTATATCTCCTCCGCCGACCGAGCCGAAGAGCCCCCAATAGAGTACTCCGCAGAGGAAACCGCGTAGAGAACCGCTGTGGCTGTCACGGCAGGGGATGAAGCATATCTATTGCCGGGGAAACTAAGGTCCTTGCCCGACAGACCTCTCCAGGTACTCCACTTATGCTCTTTTTCCTTTCTCGTCCTGATTACTCCTCCTGGTTTCCCCATCATCTGAAATTCTCGTCCCTTCGTTGCTCATTGGTCTTCTCACCCGCAGCCACTCAAGCCGAAGAGCCAGAATTGCTGGAAGTGGTGGCTCATATAGGAAGGGTTGCTGCGGATGAGGCCGTTGAGATTGTTGTCACTGAGGGACATGACCTTGCTGCCGGGAGTGTCCAGCGTTCCCTGGAGGTGGTGGAGCACACTTCAAAGGATGCCCAGGAAGAGGAGGTGGTGGTTGAGGTGAAGGTTCCCCTCCAAACCATGGATCCACTCCCCTCCTCTGGGATCGTTACAGAGGCTCCGCTGCCCTCCTCAAACGCGTTGACCATGGTGTTGTCGCTGCTTGCAACGGGAGCCCCCGGCCCATCTTCAACGACGGGCGCGGAGCTCGATGAAGAGCTTCAATGCCTCCTGGCACCGCTGTACCAGGGAGCTGACAAGATGACCACTCAGCCGTCGTCGCAATGGATTTTTCCTTCATGGAGTCCATGGTGACGGGCATGAAGGAGATGCAGGCCCGGCACAACTAAAATTGGCGGCCGCTCGAGGAGCGGCACGAGTCTGCCGGCAGGGTGGACCAAAAGCTGAAGGAAAAATGCTTGGAGTTGCGCGAGTGGCACGACAAGCAGTTCAAGGTACTCCTGAGGCAGCAAGAGATGCTCCTGATGACAAGGTAAGACGTCATGGCCCGCGAGGCGCGCCTGACGGACTGCAAGGCGTCCCTGGATGCCAGAGAGCAAGAGATCTCCCTCCAAGAGGAGAAACTCGAAACCACTCTTCGCGCCAAGGACGACAACCTCGAGGCTCTTGTGCGTCAACGCACCAAGGAGTTGGAGGAAAAGCACGGAGCTGCCCTGGACGTCCTTGCTGCTAACTCTGCCGCTCAACTAAAGATACTCGCCGACGACCTGGCCGCCGCATCTGCCGCCAAGACTGACCTTGACCAGCAAGTGGCAAAGCTGATGGAAGATCTTGCCGGGAGTGCTAAGGAGGTAACATCCCTCAAAGAAGAAGCACGGAAGGCAGAGATCCTCTTGACCGACGTGCAGTCGCAGCTCTCCTCCAAGACTCAGAGCCTTGAGACCACCAACGACGCCATTACTGACATGAAGGCCAGGATCATCTCCCTGGAGAGTGGGGCAGCGTCCAGCGAATCTCGCCAACAGCTGCTAACCAAGGATCTGGATACTGCCAAGCGTCTCCGGAAAGATGCAGAGGATAAACCAAAGAACCAGTCCGAGTAGGTCAACCTCTGGATCAAGAGCCTGATCGACATCGCTGAGCGTCTTGCTGCCCAAGCTATGGTGATGGGCATGGATGGCCCAACTTTCTCGGTCAACAAGCACGAGGTCCCAAGCGCCAAGCTGGGAGTCTTCTTTAATGAGTTGATGAAGAAGCTGAAGGTGCATGAGGAGGGGAGGGCCGATCGTTTCGAGACCAAGACCCGGAAGCTCGCGCACGACACCCTCTTCATGGTACTAAGCAACATTGCCTGCCACCATCTGGACCTCGACCTCGACGATGAATTCAAGAAGCCGCCAGTGGGTGCCGACGTCGTAGCTGCTAAGGAGAAAGCTGCTTCCCGGGCTACCAGGGTCCTTCATGTCCAAACTTGCCTAGCCCTCAGACCAAGTAACGGGCTGTTGTTGCCCCTGCGTTACCCTGTAACAAAACATGGCGTATGCTTCCTGTCTAGGCACTATATTTTTTGTATTTGCGTGGAACTGATATTCTTGGCTGGATCTTAAATGCGTGTTTATCCCTTTGAGCTCTATATGTTTGTGTTCGCATGATCAATCCCTATGTCTGCTCTGGATGCCTGGTGGTATCATATTGCCGCGATTGTCGTAAGGGTCTGGCCCTTAACATTCATCTTCCCGTGGATGCGTCCCAGTAGGTTTTTCCTTGGTAGCTCTCGACGCAGCCTCTCGTCCT
The DNA here is from genome assembly GCA_032464435.1 of Aegilops umbellulata. Lineage (NCBI taxonomy): Eukaryota > Viridiplantae > Streptophyta > Magnoliopsida > Poales > Poaceae > Aegilops > Aegilops umbellulata. Next base: position 117,017,990 of record CP136054.1, on the reverse strand, counting down.
GCGAGCATGGATCGGGATAGGATGATGGTGCGATCAAAGAAACTAGCCAAGGTTCCATCACATGAGGGTTTTCACGATGCAAACACTTACTAAAGTTAAGGGATAAACAACTGCAAGAATCTAAAATGTATCAACAAGAAGCGATAACATAGACTTAGCTTTTGCTTTAAGCTCCTTTCTCCTCTGCTGTGGAAGCCAATCGGGCAGTTCCTTCGTTCTCAGCAGGGATTGACACATGTCTTGTGAGGCTGGCGAGCAGTGGGGTATGGTGTCGGGCTCTTTAGATCCTCCTTCCTTCTTCTAAATAGCCTGGCGGCAGCTATCGCATGGACCATGCCAATGCAGACGACCTTGCGGGAGCACACTTGCTGAGGCATCAACCAACGAATTCATACCAGCGCTTCACTCAGGATTTCCAGAAATAGGGTAAATACTGGACCGAGTATCGCGCGGTAGTCATCGACATTGACGAGGGCAGGGGCAAAATGGATCGATTGCTGATGAAGGGAAGAAACGGGAAAGAGGGACCTTGCGCCCGCGCGCCCTGTCCCTATTTTCTGAACAGTGCCCGAACAGTGGGCATACCGCCTAGGTCGCCGAGAGGAGCATATCGCCACCACCGGCGATTTTCGTCGTAGCCTCAAGATGAACAGCATGGCGCGGGGATGGCCCCGTTTAGTCTCCGTATCTTCATGGGCGTCGCAGATGCCAGAGGCTTCGAGTGGGCTACTACGGATAGGGCGCGCTGCTCACGCTTTTAGGTTCGCGCAAGTGATCCCCCTACCTGGCGTGCCAAAGATGTCGTGGGAAACCACGACCATGTAGGGATCAAGGGTCCCTTGCTGGTTCGGCAGGGGGGATGTCACGTTGCACAAAGAGCAGAAGAGCGCGGGGCAATGCGGCAGAGATCACACAGGCAATTTTACCCAGGTTTGGGCCGCCATGAGGCGTAAAACCCTACTCCTGCTTTGGTGGATTGATGGTGGAAGAATGGTGGTGGAGCTTAGTACACTTGCCCGGCAGGGTCGTCCCAGGGCACAAGTGGCTACGCGCGTATAGGTGTGTGTGTGTGTGTGTGTGTGCGCGCGCGCGCGCGCGCGTGTCCAACTTTCTAACCCTTCCTACGATTGCCATGGGCCTCCTTTAATAGGTTAAGGGCTCACCACAATGGCAAAAGTAGTCATTATGCACTAATAAGATAGCGAACAGTGCTATTGTACCTAACCCTACAGGCTGACAGGGTGCATTAAATGCGCGGCTCAATGTCACATCGTCGCTTGCCCAGCAAGCCTTGTTGGGCTACTTTGCCAGCTTCACACCTGATCGCTTGACACGTTGTAGGACGGGTGTCGTTCGTAGGCAACTCTTGTAGAAGGAAGCTGCCATGTGGCGAATGGCTGCCAGTTAATCACTCTGCGGCTTGACACCGCACTGATTGACGACATGGGTCATGGCCTAGTAGTTGGGTGAGGTGGGCTTGCCTCCGCGAGTCCCAGCAGGCCCTGCCGGGATGTCTTGGTCATTTTCTTCCGGGGTTGACCCCGCCCTCGCCGAGCTCGCCTTCCCGGCAAGCGAGGCTTTTCTCCTGATGGTATCTGCTTCTCTGGCTTGATCTTGGTCCCCTTGAGCTGCATGTTGGTTCTTCGGAGATCTTGGTCTCTTGTGCTCTGTCTTGGCCTTGGCTTGTCCGTGCACAAATCAGGAGAAAATATATGCCCTTGTCTATTTTCCCCGACATAGGACGATAGTATCTGGACACCGGAAGTGTTTCGGGACGTACCGGCAAGGGATCGGGTCACCGGAAGGGGTTCCGGGCACCCCCAGGCAAGCTATGGGCCTTATGGGCCAATGGAGGGGACAGACAAGCCCACAAGGGGGCTGGTGCGCCCCCTCCCTTGTTTGGCCAGTCCTAGGGAAGGAAAAAGGGGATGGCTAGCCCCTCCTGCCTTTCCCTCTCATGGAAGAAAGGAAAGGGGGGTGCCACCCTCCCCTGCCTCCAAATAAGGAAAGGGGCGCGGATTCAGAGGGACCCCAAGTAGGATTCCTCCTACTTGGGTGCTTCCTTTGGCTGCTCCTCCCTCCCTCCCACCTATATATATGTGGGAGGGGGCACCTAGCACAGAACAGACAATTTCCAAGCCATGTGCGGCGCCCCCCTCCACCGTTTACACCCCCGGTCATATTTTCTTAGTGCTTAGGTGAAGCCCTGCGGAGATCACTTCACCATCACCGTCAGCACGCCGCCGTACTGACAGAACTCATCTACTACCTCGACATCTTGCTGGATCAAGAAGGCGAGGCACATCATCAAGCTAAACATGTGCAGAACACGGAGGTGTCGTGCGTTCAGTACTTGATCGGTTGAAGCGCGAAGAAGTGTGACTACATCAACCGCATTGTGAAACGCTTCCGCTTACTATCTACGAGGGTACGTAGACACACTCTTCCTCTCATTGCTATGCATCTCCATGGATAGATCATTGCGTGTGCGTAGATTTTTTTTTGTTTTCCATGCAACGATTCCCAACAGTGGCATCATGAATGATACGTCTCCAACGTATCTATAATTTTTGATTACTCCATGCTATATTATCTACTGTTTTGGACAATACTGGGCTTTATTATCCACTTTTATATTATTTTTGGGACTAACCTATTAACCGGAGGCCCAGCCTAGAATTGCTGTTTTTTTGCCTATTTCAGTGTTCCGAAGAAAATGAATATCAAACGGAGTCCAATTGACCTGAAACTCCACGGAACTTACTTTTGGACCAAAAGAAGCCCACGGAGTAATGGAGTTGCACCAGGGGAGTCTCGGCTGCCCACGAGGGTGGGGGGCGCGCCCACCCCCTAGGGCGCGCCCCCTGCCTCGTGGACAGCCCGGAGGTCCACCGACGTATTTCTTCCTCCTATATATACCCATATACCCTAAAACTTCCGTAGAACAGAATAGATCGGGAGTTCCGCCGCCGCAAGCCTCTGTAGCCACCAAAACCCAATCGGGACCTTGTTCCGGCACCCTATCCAAGGGGGGGAACCCTCACCGGTGGCCATCTTCATCATCCCGGCGATCTCCATGACGAGGAGGGAGTAGTTCACCCTCGGGGCTGAGGGTATGTACCAGTAGCTATGTGTTTGATCTCTCTCTCTCTCGTGTTCTTGATTTGGCACGATTTTGATGTATCGCGAGCTTTGCTATTATAGTTGGACCTTATGTTTCTTCTTCCCCTCTACTCTCTTGTAATGGATTGAGTTTTCTCCTTGAAGTAATCTTATCGGATTGAGTCTTTAATGATTTGAGAACACTTGATGTATGTCTTGCCGTCCGTATCTGTGGTGACAATGGGATACCACGTGATTCACTTGATGTATGTTTTGGTGATCAACTTGCGGGTTCCGCCCATGAACCTATGCATAGGGGTTGGCACACATTTTCGTCTTGACTCTCCGGCAGAAACTTTGGGGCATTCTTTGAGGTTCTATGCATGTGTTGGTTGAATAGATGAATCTGAGAGTGTGTGACGCATATCGTATAATCATACCCACGGATACTTGAGGTGACATTGGAGTTTTATTCAAATTATTTTTCTCCAAAAAAATAAAATACATGGAAAATAGGGTAACATGATTCCCTACATCAGAAAATTGGAGATAAATAAATTTTAAATCATTTTGGTATTTTAAAAATGTTTTTAATTGGATTTTAATAGGGCAGTAGCACTGTTTGAATTATTTGTATTTGTGTGGATTTTATTTAATACTAGAAAAATGTTCATGTTGTAGAAAATCTTTTTCTGAAAATTTTGATATATTATATGCCTATATAATATATTTATTTATTTTTTCTTTTATTCTTTTTGTTTGGAAAAATGTTTTTTTAAAGAAACTCCGCCGTCGACTGGGCCGGCTCAGGGCCCAGCTGACCGCGTCGCCAGCCCAGCCCAGCTGACCGCACCGTCTCCCTCCTCGCGCAGGAGACCGGCCGCCACACGCCTCCCGAGTGCCGACCTCGGTGTTCGTGTCTGCCCCGGACTCCCCTTGCCCCTCCCGCAAGCCGTCCGCCGCCCCGGCCCTTAAATAGCCGCGCCCCCTCCTCTTCTCGCGTCGATGCCGCCTCGCGCTTTGCGCCGCCGCGCCGCAGATCGCCGCCACCGCGTAGCTCCGCCCCGCGCCGCACGCGCCATGCCAGCACCACTGCTCGCCCGCGCCGCCGCCGCGTTTTGCCCCGCTCTCGCAGCCGCATCTCGCCGGAGTGCGCAGCCTCGCCGGAAACCGCCACCGCTGCCTGATCTGCCGTTGCCGCCGACCGCTACCGGTTTTCAGCAAAAACCGACAGAACCGGTATAAGCCGTCGACCCCGATCCGGTTTTATTTTTAGTTTTCGGTTTAGTCCGGTTTATTGTTTTTAGTTAGTTTTATTTAATGGACGTTCGCTGGTTTAGCCTCTGTAGTGAACGGTTTTCATTGTGTATGTTTCTGTAGCGAACGTTCGTTCGATAGTATTTTTTTTCTTTTTAATTTCGGCCAGGGACCTATCTGTGATGATTTTATTTATAGCTTAATCCCTCATTTTCAAACAATCACTACTTTTTACTAGTTAGTCCAAATTCAACGAAACCAACGCCCACTTCTTCGTTATGATCCCCTCTATCCAGCAAAATGACTTAAACATGTTTCTTAAAACTTAAAATTTGCTTTCAAACAGATTTGATTTTGAATCTTTTTTTTATCGTAACTTGAGTTTCGTAGCTCCGTTTGAGTTGATTCTTTTTGCAAATTAAAGCTCTTGACCTAAACTTTCTGATAAGGCCAAATTCACATAACTTTGGTACTGTTAGAAATTGTTTTATATTGCAAGAGTTATTTGATTGGTTTCAATGTTTTCTGAATCGTCTTCTTCGATCTCTCTGACCTTTTGAGTGATTGCTTATGTGTGGTTACTATTGCTTGCTTACGATAGATTGACCGGAGTGTGACGAGTAGATCTATCAAGAGTATAAGTGCGAATCATCTTCATCAACATTGCAGGCAAGTTCACACTTTGATCATACATCTTACTATCCAGTTTTATTGCATTAGATCAATCCTCAAACATTGCATGATTAGGATCTAATTAAATTGTGGGATGGGAAGTAGTTGAGGTAGTACCTATTACCTGTTTCATTATTAAACCTTTGGGAGTTACTTCTACGTTTGCTTATTATTCCATGCTATGCTAGTAGACGTGGATTGGGTGAGTGATATCCATGACGGATGTGAGATTGTTAATTAATGGTTTACCTAAGGTGGCAACTTAAACACACATCTGGGTGGATTGAGGTACCTGGGTATTCCAGGATTGCCTGTTTTTTTATGGACCGCCACCCAGGCTCAAAGGGATCATGAGATTATTCATACTAGAAACTTCCGTGTGCAGCCACAAGCTACTATGGGCTCTAGCATATTTGATTAAGTTGTGCGAACTCTTACAGTGGTAGACTAGCAAATGTAGGGGATGTAGGTTGGTACGGTCTACCCGATCGTAAGGTGCTAGCGCTTTTGAAAGACTATGTCTCGGTCATCCGTTTCTCAAACACCATGTAGTGCGAGAAATACAACGGAGGCGATCGAGTCTTGTGGGGAAAAGTGCGCAAACCTCTGCAGAGTGTATAAACTAATCATGATTAGCCGTGTCCCCAGTTATGGACGTCTTGAGTATCTAGTACTTGGATTATCATGTTGATCTCATCACGTTACTTGAATAATTTGTTGGGTTGTTAATGGTTACTTTTTAATTGGGATTGAGAATGCTGTCAACCATTCTCAATGTTTAACAACCACCATGATAGTTAAATAAAATTTATTCCTTTGCAGTAGGGAAAAATTGGCTTTTCGCAAAACTGTAACCATAGAGCTTATCCCCAGCCAAATATGCATGTAGTGATAGCCATATTTCAACATTGCTCTACAGTGTGAATTTGCCAGTACATTCAATGTACTGACCCTTTGTGGCTGCAACACCTCATGTTGCAGGATCTTACGACGAGTAAGTGATATGTTAGGGTTATGATTTCTACACTCAACTTTGTCGTTGGTGTTGATGGGAATCCACAACCTTGTTACTTCCGCTATTTTGGATTGAGGTAATAGTATTTACGTTATTTTATACATGTGATTTACCTATGTTATAAATCCTCGAGTACTGTGTGTGTCAGCATACCGATCCAGGGATGACACTTAAGCACAGAGACTTGATCCATTCGTGTCAGGTCGCTACACATTAGGGTTTTGGTTGATTTGTGTCTTAAGGTGTTATTCTAGTACGAACTCTAGGGTTGTTTGTGACACTTATAGGAATAGCCCAACGGATTGATTGGAAAGAATAACTTTGAGGTGGTTTTGTACCCTACCATAATCTCTTTGTTTGTTCTCCGCTATTAGTGACTTTGGAGTGACTCTTTGTTTCATGTTGAGGGATAGTTATACGATCCAATTATGTTATTATTGTTGAGAGAACTTGCACTAGTGAAAGTATGAACCCTAGGCCTTGTTTCCTAGCATTGCGATACCGTTTACGCTCACTTTTACCACTTGTTACCTTGCTGTTTTTATATTTTCAGATTACAAAAACCTATATCTACCATCCATATTGCACTTGTATCACCATCTCTTCGCCGAACTAGTGCACCTATATAATTTACCATTGTATTGGGTGTGTTGGGGACACAAGAGACTCTTTGTTATTTGGTTGCAGGGTTGTTTGAGAGAGACCATCTTCATCCTACGCCTCCCACGGATTGATAAACCTTTGGTCATCCACTTGAGGGAAATTTGCTACTGTCCTACAAACCTCTGCACTTGGAGGCCCAACAACGTCTACAAGAAGAAGCTTGCGTAGTAGACATCAATGAGCCAGGTCTATGCGTAGATGATATGCATGAGTAGAACACAAGGAGTTCTGGGTGGTGATAGTCATACTGCTTACCACCAACGTCTTATTTTGATTCGGCAATATTGTGGGATGAAGCGGCCCAGACCAACCTTACATGTCCACGCACATGAGACCGGTTCCACCGACTGACATGCAACTAGTTTTGCATAAAGGTGGCTGACGGGTGCCTATTTCTCCTACTTTAGTTGAATCGAATTTGACTACGGCCGGTTCTTGAAGAAGGTTAAAACAGCAAACTTGATGATCACTGTTGGGTTTTTGCGTAGTTAAGAACGGTTCTTGCTAGAAGGCAGCCATGTAAAACTCACAACAACAAAGTAGAGGACGTCTAACTTATTTTTGCAGGGCATGTTGTGATATGATATGGTCAAGATATGATGTGATATATGTCGATGTATGAGATGGTCATGTTTTGTAATATCGACAACCGGCAGGAGCCTTAGGGTTGTCTCTTTATTGTATGAAGTGCAAGCGCCATGTAATTGCTTTACTTTATCACTATGCGTTAGCGATAGTTGTAGAAGCAATAGTTGGTGTGACGACCTCGACGCAATGACGCTACAATGGAGATCAAGGTGTCAAGCCAGTGACGATGGAGATCATGACGTTGCTTCGGAGATGGAGATCAAAAGCACAAGATGATGATGGCGTAGAAATTTTTTTGTTTTCCATGCAACGATTCCCAACATGAGGACACCGCAAGATTGAACCTACTAGAAAGCACCTCTCCCGCTGAAGATAAATCAATCTAGTTAGCCAAACCAAATGGATAGATCAGAGAGAAATACAAAGCTTTAACAATCACACATAATAAAGTTCAGAAAAGAGTCAATTACTTGCAATGAACAATCTGATCATCATAAACTCACAATTCATTGGATCCCAACAAACGCATCGCAAAAGATTACATCAAATTGATCTCCAAAGAGAACATTATATTGAAGATCAGAGAGAGAGAGAGAGAGAGAGAGAGAGAGAGAGAGAGAGACATCTAGCTAATCACTATGGACCCATAGGTCCTGTGGGAACTATTCGCACATCATCGGAGGTGCATCAAGGTTGATGTAGAAGCCCTCCGTGATCAATTCCCCCTCCGGCAGAGTACCAGCGAAGGCCTCCAGATGGGATCGCGGAAGAACGGAGACTTGCGGCGGTGGAAAAGTTATTTTATTGGTGCATCTGAGGGTTTCCCAATATTTGGAAATTTATAGCGCTGGAGTTAAGTCAGACGGAGCCACAAGGGGCCCTCAAGACAACAGGGCATGCCTTGTAGGTCTTCTAGTCCTCCCCCGAAGCTTCTAGGGCCTCTTTTGGTTTAGAAAAAATCTTGAAAAAGTTTCATCATGTTTGGACTCCGTTTGGTATTTTTCATAAAACCAAAACAAGCAGAAAACAACAACCGACACTAGCCTCCATCGGCGCTCTCACTGCATGATCTATTTGGCAATATCGCAATGCCGTTACCTTTGACAAGATCACACTATCATCATCCACCCTTATCAACGTGATCAAGGACGGGGCTTGCTCCTGGGCTAACACCGGAGCCAAAGGATTAAGACTAGTTATCCATGTAACCTGATCATGCACTCTTGGGGCTAAGCACCCCCTTTTCTTCTGCACATCGGGTGCCCTGACCATGCCAATATGTGTACATGGTTGGGCACTGCCCTGTATTTGCTTTCCCCTATCAATGCAATGATATGCTCTCATGCGTATTCACAAAAAAATGCGGTGAACCTCAACACCTGAGCCACATGAATGGGAGGGGAATAGTTTGCAACCTACTATTTGACAAATACGGCAAGGTAGGGAAGGGAGGCGCTTGGTGATAAAATGTCCACAAATGTCCACCGGTCTGGTCACTTAGTCATCTAACATGGCTCATGAAATCTTTTCGGACCGGTCCGGGCGTTTGAAATCCCACAAACTAGCCCCAAATCAAGGGGATGTTTAGTAAAATTCGGAGGTCGGCCATGTTGGACTCCAACATCCTCGGTCCACCCAAAAAAACCTTAGTTGGAGTCCTTGTTTTTTCTATATGATCCTCCTCATGTGCGTTACATCTGGGCTTTCAGAGACCAACATCATATACCAACTTGCCGTTTCCCTAAAATGCATATTCCGGAGAGATGAGGTTATAGTTTATCAGAAACCCTGCCATTTTCCCTAGAAATGTTTCAAAAGCCCCAATAAATCCCTCTATCCCTCCCAATATCTAGGGGAATTCTCCCAATACTTTCCACGTCAGTCAGCGTGTTGCCGCCATTGCCCACCATGCCACCTTCACGCAACCATCGCATATGCAAGGTTCGGTATTCGTGGAGGTATTGTTGAGGATCTGAGAAAGTACTCCCTCCCTTCCAGTTTGTAGGGCCTATCTCAAAAAAATTGCTTTCTCATTTTGTAAGCCTCGATTTTATTTCTCCCATTCGCATTTTTAGATGTCAAGGTGGATTAAGTCGTTGCAAGCAATGATTAAGAGAAAGTTCACCAATGCATGTAAAAGTTCTTGGTCATTTATTGATCACGCATGCATGTACTGCGATTAATACATTGGTAAACATACACAATTTCTTGAGAAAAATGAGCTCATTAAGTGAATCTTTTTTGAAAACTATAAAAAATATTACAACACTCACCATCTATCTTGGTTGGTGAGATTTTTGAATTGAGCCATATAAACCGAAGAGAGGAATTACTAAACCTGCAAAACAAAATAAAATTATTGAGAAAGCCCTGATAACCATGGGGGGGGGGCTTTTAGCAGACCTATTGGGGATGCTCTGACAGAAATAAGCCCCTAGGAGTAGCTGGTGAGTGTTAAACTCCTTGGATCATCTAGGGTAAAGATATGAAGGTGGTCTACCTTCTGCTTGGCTCGAGGAGCCCAAACCATTGGCCATGGTGGAGCTGTGGCGGCGGTGGAGAGAGCAGCAGCGGTGGCGGTGCTTCCCGTCACTGCAGGGCTAATTAACCTAGATCGGTAGGTTTTGTCGGTGGGGTTGGCGGCTGCGCGATGAACCTCGTAGTGCATGCCCCGGCCCCACCTCTTTATATAGCCCGCATGACAGGGGGCCGTCAACCATAGGTGGGTTGAGCGCCCCTGATCAGGGCGCGGATCAACGGTCCGGTGGGCCATTGGGCCCACACGAGAAGGAGATCAACCTAACGTTCTCCCCCTTGATCTCAACTTTACTTTTAACCATATAATTTTTCCTCGTTTCATCACAGATCAATACATAGAACATGTTTCATCGTCATAGCTCAATTGCCGATAGAATCAGACAGCTACAACATACCTCTCTGTTCTGAAACAAATTCTGTTCCTTTTGGGCCTCTCATGATCCAGGAATCATAGGCTTTCCCTTAAACCCATGCCGGCTAAGTGTTCCTTGAACACATTGGGTGGTAAGCCTTTCGTAAGTGGATCCGCAAGCATATCCTTTGTCCTTATATGCTCGAGACTCATAGTGTGATCCTGGATTTTATCTTTCACAACATAGTACCTTATCTCTGTTGTTTTGGCAGCATTACCCGACTTGTTGTTGTGAGCATAGAATACTGCGGGCTGGTTGTCACAGTACATCTTTAGTGGTTTGTCAATACAATCTACCACTTTCAAGTCATGTATAAATTTCTTTAACCATATCGCCTTCCCCGTGGCCTCATAACATGCTATAAATTCTGCATACATCATGGATGATGCAACTATTGACTGTTTGGAGCTTCTCCACGAAATAGCCCCTCCAGCGAGAGTGAACACGTATCTAGACATGGATTCTCTATCATCTCTGTCTCCCACAAAATCTACGTGTGAATACCCTCTTATCTCTAGAGATTCAGATCTCATGTATGTTAGCATGAGGTCCTTCATGCCTTCCGCATAAGGCAATGCTTTCTTTACCATCTTCCAGTGCTCTATGCCTGGACTGTCTTGATATCTACCGAGTACCCCGGTGATAAAAGCTAAGTCAGGGCGAGTGCACACTTTTGCATACTGTAAACTTCCAATAGCCGAAGCGTATGGTATTGCTTTCATTTGATCGATCTCGTACTGGTTCTTGGGACATTGGAATTTCCCAAAACTATTGCCCTTGACTATAGGAGCAGGTGTGGCTTTACTCGCATGCATATTATACTTTTTAAGAAAATTTTCTAAATATGCCATCTGCGATAGTCATAAAACTCCATTTTTCCTATCATCGTGAATTTCTATGCCCAAAACATATGATGCTTCACCAAGATCTGTTATATCAAAATTTGAGGACAAGAACTACTTTGTTTCTTGTAGCAGACTAACATCATTGCTAGCAAGCAAGATATCATCCACATACAGGATTAGGAAAATATATTTCCCATTTTTAAACTTTGCATAAATGCATTTGTCCTCAATATTCTCTTTAAATCCAAAACTTTTAATTGTTTCATTAAACTTTGGATACCACTGTCTAGAGGCTTGCCTTAATCCATAAATAGATTTCTTTAGGCGGCATCCCATATCTTCCTTGCCTTCCATGATAAAACCCTTGGGTTGTTTCCTGTAAACTTTTCCTTTTAAATCCCCGTTGAGAAATGTTGTCTTTACATCCATTTGATATAACTCTAAATCAAAATGTGCAACTAAGGCCATTATGATTCTGAAGGAATCCTTACATGAGACTGGGGAAAATGTCTCATTGTAATCTATTCCTTCTCTTTGTGTAAATCCTTTTGCCACAAGTCATGCTTTATACTTTTCTACATTCCCTTTAGAGTCATACTTAGTTTTGTAGACCCATTTACAGCCTATTGTTTTGGGTCCTTTAGGAAATTCTCTAAGTCCCAAACATTTTTGGAACTCATCGATTTCATCTCGTCTTCCATTGCCTCTAGCCACTTTGATGAGGGAGGGCTTCTCTTGGCTTCTTCATATGAGGTGGGATATTTTTCCGTATGAACTATTTTTGTGTAATAGACTTTATAATCAGTAGAAATAGCTGACTTTTTGGGTCTTGTAGACCTTCTAAGGTCCTAAACTTCCGACACCTCTTCTAAAAGTGGCTACTGCACCTCCCGTTCATGCTCAACGACGGGGTCAGTCGGCTCCTGACGGACAAGTTCTGGATCTTCTCCCATAGTTGTCATGGATGGAGTTACAACAGGTGCTTGCACCGCAACCTCAGGGATTGTCGGTGCGGGCACAATAGATAGTGAGAAAAATGGCTCCTGAATCATCGGATTAGGTGCATGCACCCTCTTCTAGGTCAATTTTTCGAGCTACCATGCTCCCCTCATCATTTTGTCCTCTAAGAAGACTGTGTGTCTTATTTCTACAAAATTTGTGTATCTGTCTGGACAGTAGAAATGAAAACCTTTTGATCTATCAGGATATCCAATGAAGTGGCAACTGACTGTTTTGAGTTCTAACTTTGCAATATATGGATTAAACACTTTGGCCTCAGCTAGGCTCCCCTAGACTTTCAAGTGCTGTAGAGAGGGTACTCTCCCTGTCCAAAGCTCGTACGGTGTTTTGGGCACCGACTTGCTTGGTATTCTATTCAGAATGTGAATGGCGGTTTTAAGTGCCTCCATCCATAATCCCAATGGCAAGGTGCAATAACTCATCATACCGCACACCATATCCATAAGTGTATGGTTACACCTTTCAGCTACTCCATTTTGCTGAGGCTCGCTCGGCATTGAATACTGGACAACTATGCCAGTCTCATGTAAGAACTTTGCAAAAGGTCCAGAGACTTGGCCATATGGAGTGTGCTGATGATAACCCACAAGTATAGGGGATCACAATAGTTTTCGAGGGTAGAGTATTCGACCCAAATTTATAGATTGGACACAAGGGGAGCCAAAGAATATTTGTAGGTATTAGCAGCTGAGTTGTCAATTCAATCACACCTGGAGATTAATTATCTGCAGCAAAGTGATCAGTAGCAAAGTAGTATGATAGTTTTGATAGTAGTAGCAACAGCAATAGTAACGGTAACAATGATAGCAGTGATTTTGTAGAGAGTGCAACAGTAACAATAGCAGTAGTAACTTGGCAAGATCAATATGAAGGAAAATCGTAGGCATTGGATTGGCAGTTTGTTGGATGATATTCATCATGTGACAATTATAACCTAGGGCGATACGGCACTAGCTCCAGTTCATAAATATAATGTAGGCATGTATTCCGTAAGTAGTCATACATGCTTATGGAAAGAACTTGCATGACATCTTTTGTCCTACGCTCCCGTGGCAGCGGGGTCCTATTGGAAACTAAGGGATATTAAGGCCTCCTTTTAATAGAGAACCAGAACAAAGCATTAACACGCGGTGAATACATGAACTCCTCAAACTACGGTCATCACCGGGAAGTGTCCCAACTATTGTCATTCCGGGGTTGCCGGATCATAACACATAGTAGGTGACTATAACTTGCAAGATCGGATCTAGAACATAGATATAATGGTGATAACCTAAAGGGTTCAGATCTGAAATCATGGCACCCGGGCCCAAATTGACAAGCATTAAGCATGGCAAAGTCATAGCAACATCAATCTCAGAACATAGTGGATAGTAGGGATCAAGCCCTAACAAAGCTAACTCGATTACATAATGAACCTCATCCAACTCCTCACCGACCAGCGAGCCTATGAAGGAATTACTCACTCCCGGTGGAGAGCATCATGGGATTCGCGATGGAGAAAGGTTGGTGATGACGAAGATCGAAGATCCCCCTCTCCGGAGCCCCAAATGGGCTCCAAATTTGGCCTCCCGATGAAGAACAGGAGGTGACGACGGCTCCGTCTCATGGAACGGGATAATTCTTTCTCCCTGGTTTTTTCTAGAAAAATAAGATTTTATAGCGTCGGTTTCAGGGTCTGCGGGGCCACTAGGTGGGGACAACCCACCTGGGCGCGCCTGGAGGGGGTGGCGCGCCCTCGTGGGTTGTGCCCACCCAGGTGCCCCCTCCGGTGGTTCTTGGCTCTGGTAATTCTCATTTATTGTATAAAAAATCCTCACAAAGTTTTGCTCCAATCCGAGAACTTTTATTTCTGCACAAAAACAACACCATGGTAGTTCTGCTGAAAACAACGTCAGACTGGGTTAGTTTCATTCAAATCGTGCAAATTAGAGTCCAAAACAAGAGGAAAAGCGTTAGGAAAAGTAGATACGACGGAGACGTATCAACTCCCCCAAGCTTAAACCTTTGCTTGTCCTCAAGCAATTCAGTTGATAAACTGAAAGTGAAAAAGAAAAACTTGTACGGACTCTTTTGCTCTTGTTTGCATAAATAAGCTTAAACAGCACCCAGGATTTCAGCCAATATTATAACTAACCATGTCGACAATAACTCGGAAGAATTATATTAACTCATATCAATGACATAATCAGCTAGCGAGCAATAATAAGATATCTCAAACAGCAACACGTTATCAAAACAACCATGATATTATATGACAATAGTGGTATCTCGCTAGCCCTTTCTGAGACCGCAAAACATAAGAGCACCTCCAAAGTTCAAGCAGCGACTAAACATTGTAATTCATGGTAGAAAAGATCCAGTCATGATGCACCCAACATTAGATACACACAATGCATAAGCATGACAACAGTGCTCTCAGGTTCTGGCGCTTATTTGAGAAGGTGATGACACAACATAAAAGTAAATAGATAGTTCCTTCGCAGAGGGAAGCAATGATTTGTAGAGGTGCCAGAGCTCAAGTTTTTAAAACCGAGGTTAATGGTATTTTGAGAAATGCACCCTTCTTGTTTACTTCGCGACCATCAGTTATCAATATCTTCCATGCTAAACACATTAGTGGCGGCTCCCAAGTGATAAAGTAAAGGTCATTACTCTGTAGGAGTTTTTGTTCGATTATTTGTAAGCTCGATTCTTTTTGCAGTTTGGGACTGGGAATCCGTATTACCGCCCCCTTCTCATGCAATGGCGAGTGAATAAACAATCAACCTGAGAATAAAATGCTTAGCATGGAAGATACTGACTACCTCATGTCACTCTATGAACAATCCAGGCACACAAAAAGGATATTTATTTGAAGTTTTTAGAGGTGGCACATGCAAATTTACTTAGGACGACAGGGTAATACCACACATAGGTAGGTATGGTGGAATCATCTAGAATAACTTGGGTTTCAGGTTTGGATGTACAAGCAGAGTTCCCACTTAGTACAGATGAAGGCTAGCAAATAGGTTGAGAAGCGGCCAGCTAGAGAGCAACAACGGTCATGAACATGCATTATGCATAAGTAACATTGGATACTAGCATGAGTAGGATATGAACACCATGAACATAAATATCATAGAGGCTATGTTGGTTTTGATTCAACTACATGCATGAACATGTACCAAGTCAAGTGATGTCTACAACGCAACCTTCTCCTTGTAGACGTTGTTGGGCCTCCAAGTGCAGAGGTTTGTAGGACAGTAGCAAATTTCCCTCAAGTGGATGACCAAAGGTTTATCAATCCGTGGGAGGCGTAGGATGAATATGGTCTCTCTCAAACAACCCTGCAACCAAATAACAAAGAGTCTCTTGTGTCCCCAACACACCCAATACAATGGTAAATTGTATAGGTGCACTAGTTCGGCGAAGAGATGGTGATACAAGTGCAATATGGATGGTAGATATAGGTTTTTATAATCTGAAAATATAAAAACAGCAAGGTAACAAGTGGTAAAAGTGAGCGTAAACGGTATCGCAATGCTAGGAAAAAAGGCCTAGGGTTCATACTTTCACTAGTGCAAGTTCTCTCAACAATAATAACATAATTGGATCGTATAACTATCCCTCAACATGCAACAAAGAGGCACTCCAAAGTCACTAATAGCGGAGAACAAACGAAGAGATTATGGTAGGGTACGAAACCACCTCAAAGTTATTCTTTCCAATCAATCCGTTGGGCTATTCCTATAAGTGTCACAAACAGCCCTACAGTTCGTACTAGAAAAACACCTTAAGACACAAATCAACCAAAACCCTAATGTGACCTAGATACTCCAATGTCACCTCAAGTATCCGTGGGTATGATTATATGATATGCATCACACAATCTCAGATTCATCTATTCAATCCAACACAAAGTACTTCAAAGAGTGCCCCAAAGTTTCTACCGGAGAATCAAGACGAAAACGTGTGCCAACCCCTATGCATAAGTTCATGAGCGGAACCCGCAAGTTGATCACCAAAACGTACATCAAGTGAATCACGTGATATCCCATTGTCACCACAGATACGCACAGCAAGACATACATCAAGTGTTCTCAAATCATTAAAGACTCAATCCGATAAGATTACTTCAAAGGGAAAACTCAATCCATTACAAGAGAGTAGAGGGGGAGAAGCAACATAAGATCCAACTATAATAGCAAAGCTCGCAATACATCAAGATCGTGCCAAATCAAGAACATGAGAGAGAGAGAGAGAGAGATCAAACACATAGCTACTGGTACATACCCTCAGCCCCGAGGGTGAACTACTCCCTCCTCGTCATGGAGAGCGTCGGGATGATGAAGATGGCCACCGGTGAGGGCTCCCCCCTCCGGTAGGGTGCCGGAACAGGGTCCCGAGAGGTTTTTGGTGGCTACAGAGGCTTGCGGTGGCGGAACTCCAGATCTATTCCGTTCTCCGAAGTTTTTAGGGTATATGGATATATATAGGCGGAAGAAGTACATCGATGGACCTCCGGGCTGTCCACGAGGCAGGGGGCGCGCCCTAGGGGGGTGGGCGCGCCCCCCACCCTTGTGGGCAGCCCGGGACTCCCCTGGTGCAACTCCGGTACTCCATGGTCTTCTTCTGGTCCAAAAATAAGTTCCGTGGATTTTCAGGTCAATTGGACTCCGTTTGATATTCCTTTTCTTCGAAACACTAAAATAGGCAAAAACAACAATTCTGGGCTAGGCCTCCGGTTAATAGGTTAGTCCCAAGAATAATATAAAAGTGGATAATAAAGCCCAATATTGTCCAAAACAGTAGATAATATAGCATGGAGCAATCAAAAATTATAGATACGTTGGAGACGTATCAAGCATCCCCAAGCTTAATTCCTGCTCGTCCTCGAGTAGGTAAATGATAAAAAGATATATTTTTTTATGTGGAATTCTACTAGGCATAATTTCAATGTAATTCTTCTTAATTGTCGTATGAATATTCAGATCCAGAAGATTCAAGATAAAAGTTCATATTGACATAAAAGTAATAATACTTCAAGCATACTAACTAAGCAATTATGTCCTCTCAAAATAACATGGCCAAAGAAAGTTCATCCCTACAAAATCATATAGTTTAGTCATGATCCATTTTCGTCACACAAGAATGCTCTCATCATGCACAACCCTGATGACAAGTCAAGCAATTGTTTCATACTTTAGTAATCTCAAACTTATAAACCTTCACCCAATACATGAGCGCGAGCCATGTATATAGCACTATGGGTGGAATAGAATATGATGATCGGGGTTATGTGGAGAAGACAAAAAAGAAGAAAGTCTCACATCAACAAGGCTAATCAATGAGCTATGGAGATGCCCATCGATTGATGCTAATGCAAGGAGTAGGGATTGCCATGCAACAGATGCACTAGAGCTATAAATGTATGAAAGCTCAACAAAAGAAACTAGTGGGTGTGCATCCAACTTGCTTGCTCACGAAGACCTAGGGCATTTTGAGGAAGCCCATCATTGGGATATACAAGCCAAGTTTTATAATGTAAAATTCCCACTAGTATATGAAAGTGACAAAACAAGAGACTCTCTATCGTGAAGATCATGGTGCTACTTTGAAGCACAAGTGTGGAAAAGAAAGGATAGTAGCATTGCCCCTTTTTATCTCTTTTTTTCCTTCCTTTTTTTTGGCCTTTCTCTTTTTTTGGGGACAATGCTCTATTAAATGATGATCATCACACTTATATTTATTTACAACTCAATGATTACAACTCGATACTAGAACAAAGTATGACTCTATATGAATTCCTCCGGCGGTGTACCGGGATATGCAATGAATCAAGAGTGGCATGTATGAAAGAATTATGAACGGTGGCTTTGCCACAAATACTATGTCAACTACATGATCATGCTAAGCAATATGACAATGATGAAGGTGTCATGATAAACGGAATGGTGGAAAGTTGCATGGCAATATATCTCGGAATGGCTATGGAAATGCCATAATAGGTAGGTATGGTGGCTGTTTTGAGGAAGATATAAGGAGGTTTATGTGTGAAAGAGCGTATCATATCACGGGGTTTGGATGCACCAGCGAATTTTGCACCAACTCTCAATGTGAGAAAGGGAAATGCACGGAACCGAAGAAGCTAGCAATGATGGAAGGGTGAGAGTGCATATAATCCATGGACTCAACATTAGTCATAAAGAACTCACATACTTATTGCAAAAATCTACAAGTCATCAAAAACCAAGCACTACGCGCATGCTCCTAGGGGGATAGATTGGTAGGAAAAGACCATCACTCGTCCCCGACCGCCACTCATAAGGAGGACAATCAAAGAACACCTCATGTTTCAAATTTGTTATATAACGTTTACCATGCGTGCATGCTACAGGACTTGCAAACCAACACAAGCATTTCTCAAATTCACAACTACTCAACTAGCATGACTTTGATATTATTACCTCCATATCTCAAAACAATCATCAAGCATCAAACTTCTCTTAGTATTCAAAACACTCATAAGAAAGTTTTTTTTACTAGTCTTGAATACCTAGCATATTAGGATTAAGCAAATTAACATGCTATTTAAGACTCTCAAAATAATCTAAGTGAAGCATGAGAGATCAATAGTTTCTTTAAAACAAATCCACCACCGTGCTCTAAAAGATATAAGTGAAGCACTAGAGCAAACAACAAACTACTCCGAAAGATATAAGTGAAGATCAATGAGTAGTCGAATAATTGTGCAACTATGTGAAGACTCTCTAACATTTAAGAATTTCAGATCTTGATACTTTATTCAAACAGCAAGGAAAACAAAATAAAATGACATGACACTCCAAGCAAAACACATATCATGTGGTGAATAAATATAGCTCCAATTAAAGTTACCGATGAACGAAGACGAAAGAGGGGATGCCTTCCGGGGCATCCCCAAGCTTAGACGCTTCGTTATCCTTGAATATTACCTTGGGGTGCCTTGGGCATCCCCAATCTTAGGCTCTTGCCACTCCTTATTCCATAGTCCATCGAATCTTTACCCAAAACTTGAAAACTTCACAGCACAAAACTTAGCAGAAAACACGTGAGCTCCGTTAGGGAAAGAAAACAAAACACCACTTCATGGTACTGTAATGAACTCATTATTTATTTATATTGGTGTTAAACCTACTGTATTCCAACTTATCTATGGTTTATAAACTATTTTACTAGCCATAGATTCATCAAAATAAGCAACCAACATAATGAAAACAGAATCTGTAAAAAACAGAACAGTCTGTAGTAATCTGTAACTAATGCAAACTTTTGGAACTCCAAAAATTCTAAAATAAATTGGTGGACCTGAGTAATTTGTATAGTAATCATCTTCAAAAATAATCAACTAAATAGCACTCTTCAGTAAAAAGTTTTAGCTAATCTCGTGACCGCTAAAGTTTCTGTTTTTTACAGCATGATCATAAAGACTTCACCCAAGTATTCCCAAAGGTTCTACTTGGCACAAACACTAATTAAAACACAAAACCACATCTAAACAGAATCTATATGGATTATTTATTACTAAACAGAACCAAAAAGCAAGAAACTAAAATAAAATTGGGTTGCCTCCCAACAAGCGCTATCGTTTAACGCCCCTAGCTAGGCATGATGATTTTAATGATGCTCACATAAAAGATAATAATTGAAACATAAAGAGAGCATCATGAAGAATATGACTAGCAAATTTAAGCCTAAACCACTTCCTATGCATAGGGATTTTGTGAGCAAATAACTTATGGGAACAATAATCAACTAGCATAGGAAGGCAAAACAAGCATAACTTCAAGACTTTAAGCACATAGAGAGGAAACTTGATATTATTGCAATTCCTACAAGCATATGTTCCTCCCTCATAATAATTTTTAGTAGCATCATGAATTAATTCAACAATATGACCAGCACCTAAATCATTATTTTCGTGATATACAAGCATAGAAAATTTACTACTCTCCACACAAGCAAAATTCTTCTCATTCGGAATAGTGGGAGTATCATAAGAGACTTGAATACTATAAATTGTTTCCACATTAAAAGAGTAATGTTCAGAGAAAGGGTACTCATAATCATGACAAGTTATACAAATATAATCATAACTACTTTCTATAGCATAAGTTTCATCACAATAGTCATCATAAGTAGCAACTTTGTTCTCATCATAATCAATTGAAACCTCTTCCGAAATAGTGGATACATCACTAAATAAAGTCATGACCTCTCCAAATCCACTTTCATAAATATTATAAGATTCAACATCCTCCAAAATAGTGGGATCATTACTTCCTAAAGTTGACACTCTTCCAAACCCACTTTCATAAATATAATCATTATAGGTAGAAGGCATGTTATCATCATAACAACTTTGCATATCAAAACTTGGGAGATTAAAAATATCATCATTATTAAACATAGCATCCCCAAGCTTAGGACAAACATTAATTGCAGCAGATATATTCTCAAAAACATCATCTTCATCAAACATAGCATCCCCAAGCTTGGGCCTTTTCATATCATAAGCATAATCACTCTCATCATCAATAGTATGGATAGCACCAATAGTATAGCAAACATTATTATATTCTTCCAAGCAAGTTCCAAAAAGATTTTCAAGATCATAAGAAGTATTATTATCTTCCCAATCATAATCATCACAACGAGCAATAGGCATACCTATATCATCATCAAGTGCATCATCTTCCACAATTATTTTTGATTCATTTTCATGAGGCACAACAATAATAGGAGCAACATTATTTAGGAGGGATAACTTTTTACCTCTCCTCCTTTTTATTTTCTTCTTCTTCACCACATCATGTGTGGGTTCAATCCTCTTTTTGGAGCTCTGA
The DNA here is from genome assembly GCA_032464435.1 of Aegilops umbellulata. Taxonomy (NCBI): domain Eukaryota; kingdom Viridiplantae; phylum Streptophyta; class Magnoliopsida; order Poales; family Poaceae; genus Aegilops; species Aegilops umbellulata. The sequence continues at coordinate 116,997,010 of CP136054.1, read as the reverse complement.
GATTGGTTGAATAGAAGGCTCCTCCTCGTTACCTGATTCATCATAAGAAATAATAGGAGGATATTGGGAAGTCTCTTCCCTTTCGTTAGTATTCTCTTCATCCTCTATTTGCTTTCTTTTCTTTATGTAGTCGGCAATATAAGGATTTTCAATGCAATTCACCGCACAATACATATAAATCTTCTCTAGATCAAAATAAAGAAATTTATCAAGACTAAATTTTGGAATACCCTCAGTTATACGTTTCATTTCTTCATAACCCAAAAGAAGACTAAGCTCTTTATGATGCTCAAGAGTAATCAAGTTATCACAATTTTTGGACACGACTTGATCATGAAACAAATAGCATTGGAGCTTTAAATGACCATGTTCATTGCAAAGTTCACAATGGGCACGATAGATATTGAATCTTTCAGCGCAATCATCAAGACTTTCTTGCAACAATTTAGTTTCTAAATACTTATGTGATACGTCTCCAACGTATCTATAATTTTTGATTGCTCCATGCTATATTATCTACTATTTTGGACTATATTGGGCTTTATTTTCCACTTTTATATTACTTTTGGGACTAACCTATTAACCGGAGGCCCAGCCCAAAATTGTTCTTTTTTTCCTATTTCAGTGTTTCGAAGAAACGGAATATCAAACGGAGTCCAAACGGAATGAAACCTTCGAGAACGTGATTTTCTCATCAGATATGATCCAGAAGACTTGGACCCTCTGCCAAGAAAGCCACGAGGCGGTCACGAGGGTGGAGGGCGCCCCCCCTAGGGCGCGCCCCCTGCCTCGTGGGCCCCTCGAAGCTCCACCGATGTACTCCTTCCTCCTATATACCTACGTACCCCCAAACGATCAGATACAGAGCCAAAAACCTAATTCCACCGCCGCAACCTTCTGTACCCACGAGATCCCATCTTGGGGCCTGTTTCGGAGCTCCGTCGGAAGGGGAATCCACCATGGAGGGCTTCTACATCATCACCATTGCCCCTCTGATGAAGTGTGAGTAGTTTACCTCAGACCTTCGGGTCCATAGTTAGTAGCTAGATTCTCTCTTTTTGGATCTCAATACAATGTTCTCCCCCTTTATTGTGGAGATCTATTTGATGTAATCTTCTTTTTGCGGTGTGTTTGTTGAGACCGATGAATTGTGGGTTTATGATCAAGATTATCTATGAACAATATTTGAATCTTCTCTGAATTCTTTTATGTATGATTGGTTATCTTTGCGAGTCTCTTTGAATTATCAGTTTGGTTTGGCCTACTTGATTGGTTTTTCTTGCAATGGGATAATTGCTTAGCTTTGGGTTCAATCTTGCGGAGTCCTTTCCCAGTGACGGTAGGGGCAGCAAGGCACGTATTGTATTGTTGCCATCGAGGATAACAAGATGGGGTATTTATCATATTGCATGAATCTATTCCTCTACATCATGTCATCTTGCTTAAGGCGTTACTCTGTTTTCTTGAACTTAATACTCTAGATGCATGCTGGATAGCGGTCGATGAGTGGAGTAATAGTAGTAGATGCAGGCAGGAGTCAGTCTACTTGTCTCGGACGTGATGCCTATATACATGATCATACCTAGATATTCTCATAACTATGCTCAATTCTGTCAATTGCTCAACAGTAATTTGTTCACCCACCGTAGAATACTTATGCTCTTGAGAGAAGCCACTAGTGAAATCTATGGCCCCCGGGTCTATTCTCATCATATCAATCTCCATCACTCTATTATTGCTTTGCTTTTTTACTTTGCCTTTTATTTTTTACTTTGCATATCTATACCAAAAATACTATCTACCATCTCTATCAGATCTCATCCTCGTAAGTGACCGTGAAGGGCTTGACAACCCCTAATCGCGTAGGTTGCGTTGAGCTGTTTGTTTTGTGTAGGTACGAGGGACTCGCGCGTAGCCTCCTACTGGATTGATACCTTGGTTCTCAAAAACTGAGGGAAATACTTACTCTAGTCTGCTACATCACCCTTTCCTCTTCAAGGAAATCCAACGCAGTGCTCAAGAGGTAGCATGAAGAATTTCTGGCGCTGTTGCCGGGGAGGTCTACGCAAAAGTCAACATACCAAGTACCCATCACAGTCCCTTATCTCCCGCATTACATTATTTGCCATTTTCCTCTCGTTTTCCTCTCCCCCACTTCCCCTTGCCGTTTTATCCGCCCTCTCTTTTCCATTTGCCTTTTTTCGCTTGCTTTTTGTTTGCTCATGTGTTGGATTGCTTGTTTGTCGCGATGGCTCAAGATAATACCAAATTGTGTGACTTTACCAATACCAACAATAATGATTTCCTTAGCACTCCTATTGCTCCTCTTACCAATACTGAATCTTGTGAAATCAATACTGCTTTGCTGAATCTTGTTATGAAAGATCAATTCGCCGGCCTTCCTAGTGAAGATGCCGCTACTCATCTGAATAGCTTCGTTGATTTATGTGATATGCAAAAGAAGAAAGATGTCGATAATGATATTGTTAAATTGAAGCTATTTCCTTTTTCTCTTAGAGATCGTGCTAAAGGTTGGTTTTCATCTTTGCCTAAAAATAGTATTGATTCTTGGAACAAGTGCAAAGATGCTTTTATCTCTAAGTATTTTCCTCCCGCTAAAATCATCTCTCTTAGAAACGATATTATGAATTTTAAGAAACTTGATCATGAACATGTTGCACAAGCTTGGGAGAGAATGAAGTTAATGATACGTAATTTTCCTACTCATGGTTTGAACTTGTGGATGATTATACAAAAAAATTATGCCGGATAGAATTTTTGCTTCTAGAAATCTTTTAGATTCGGCCGCGGGAGGCACTTTTATGGAAATCACTTTAGGAGAAGCTACTAAACTCCTAGATAATATTATGGTTAATTATTCTCAATGGCACACTGAAAGATCTACTAATAAAAAAGTGCATGCGATAGAAGAAATCAATGTTTTGAGTGGAAAGATGGATGAACTTATGAAATTATTTGCTACTAAGAGTGTTTCTTCTGATCCTAATGATATGCCTTTTTCTACTTTGATTGAGAATAATAATGAATCTATGGATGTGAATTTTGTTGGCAGGAATAATTTTGGTAACAACGCGTATAGAGGGAATTTTAATCCTAGGCCTTATCCTAGTAATCCTTCTAATAATTATGGAAATTCCTACAACAACTCTTATGGAAATTTTAATAAGATGTCCTCTGAATTTGAGAATAGTGTTAAAGAGTTTATGATTTCACAAAAGAATTTCAATGCTTTGCTTGAAGAGAAATTGCTTAAAATTGATGAATTGGCTAGTAACGTTGATAGAATTTCTCTTGATGTTGATTATTTAAAGCTTAGATCTATTCCTCCTAAGCATGATATCAATGAGTCTCTCAAAGCCATGAGAATTTCCATTGATGAGTGCAAGGAAAGAACCGCTAGGATGCGTGCTACGAAAGATGCCTTTATTAAAGCGTGTTCTTCCGATTCCTATGAAAATCAAGATGAAGATCTAAAAGTTATTGATGTGTCCCCTATTAAATCTTTGTTTTGCAATATGAATCTTGATGAAACTGAATATGATCCACCCTTACCTAGACGGCGTTCCAAAAATTCAGAGTATTTAGATCTTGATGATGAAATTGATAAAAGTGGGATTGAAAAGAATAAAACCCTAGATGTTGCTAAACCCACTATATTGGATTTCAACGAATTTAATTACGAAAGTTGCTCTTTAATTGATTGTATTTCCATGTTGCAATCCGTGCTAAATTCTCCTCATGCTTATAGTCAAAATAAAGCGTTTACTAAACATATCGTTGATGCCTTGATGCAATCTTATGAAGAAAAACTTGAGTTGGAAGTTTCTATCCCTAGAAAACTTTATGATGAGTGGGAACCAACTATTAAAATTAAGATTAAGGATCTTGAATTTTATGCTTTATGTGATTTGGGTGCTAGTGTCTCCACTATTCCCAAAACTTTGTGTGATTTGCTAGATTTCCGTGATTTTGATGATTGCTCTCTAAACTTGCACCTTGCGGATGCCACTGATAAGAAACCTATGGGAAGAATTAATGATATTCTTATTGTTGCTAATAGGAATTATGTGCCCGTAGATTTTATCGTTCTTGATATAGATTGTAATCCTTCTTGCCCTATTATTCTTGGTAGACCTTTCCTTAGAATGATTGGTGCAATTATTGATATGAAGGAAGGGAATATTAGATTCCAATTTACATTAAAGAAAGGCATGGGACACTTCCCTAAGAATAAAATAAAACTACCATATGAAACTATCATGAGAGCCACTTATGGATTGCCTACCAAAGATGGCAATACCTAGATCTATCCTTGTTTTATGCCTAGCTAGGGGCGTTAAACGATAGCGCTTATTGGGAGGCAACCCAATTTTATTTTAGTTTTTTTTTGTTTTTGTTTCTGTTTAGGAATAAATAATACATCTACCTTCTGTTTAGATGTGGTTTTATATTTTAATTAGTGTTTGTGCCAAGTTAAACCTATAGGATCTTCTTGGATGATAGTTATTTGATCTTGCTGTAATTTCCAGAGACTTTCTGTTCACGAAAACAATTGTTAAAAATCACCAGAAAGTGATAAAATACTGATTCCAATTTCTGCTGATCAATAAACAAATTTCCTAGGCCTTCCTATTTTGGCTGATTTTGTGGAGTTCCATAAGTTTGCGTTAGTTACAGATTACTATAGACTGTTCTGTTTTTGACAGATTCTGTTTTTCATGTGTTGTTTGCTTATTTTGATGAATCTATGGCTAGTAAAATAGTTTATAATACATAGAGAAGTTGGAATACAGTAGGTTTAACACCAATATAAATAAATAATGAGTTCATTACATTACATTGAAGTGGTCTTTTGTTTTCTTTCGCTAACGGAGCTCACGAGATTTCTGTTGAGTTTTGTGTTGTGAAGTTTTCAAGTTTTGGGTGAAATCTTTTGATGGATTATGGAACAAGGAGTGGCAAGAGCCTAAGCTTGGTGATGCCCATGGCACCCCTAATATAATCTAAGGACACCAAAAAGTCAAAGCTTGGGGATGCCCCGGAAGGCATCCCCTCTTTCGTCTACTTCCATCGGTAATTTTACTTGGAGCTATATTTTTATTCACCACATGATATGTGTTTTGCTTGGAGTGTCTTGTATTTATTTGAGTCTTTGCATTTTAGTTTAACACAATCATCCTTGATGTACACACCTTTTGAGAGAGCCATACATGAATTGGAATTTGATAGAATACTCTATGTGCTTCACTTATACCTTTTGAGCTTTATAGTTTTGCTCTAGCGCTTCACTTATATCTTTTAGAGCACCGTGGTGGATTTGTTTTATAGAAACTATTGATCTCTCATGCTTCACTTAGATTATTTTGAGAGTCTTTAATAGCATGGTAATTCGCTTAATAATAATAATAAGCTTGGTATTCAAGATTTGTAAAACTTTCTTTTGAGTGCCTTGAATACTAAGAAAAGTTTGATGCTAGATAATTGTTTTGAGATATGAAGATGGTGATATTAGAGTCATGCTAGTTGAGTAGTTGTGGATTTGAGAAATACTTGTGTTAAAGTTTGTGATTCCCATAGCATGCACTTATGGTGAACCGTTATGTGATGAAGTCGGAGCATGATTTATTTATTGATTGTCTTCCTTATGAGTGGCGGTCGGGGACGAGCGATGGTCTTTTCCTACCAATCTATCCCCCTAGGAGCAAGCGCGTAATACTTTGCTTTGATAACTTGTAGATTTTTTCAATAAGTATATGAGTTCTTTATGACTAATGTTGAGTCCATGGATTATACGCACTTTTTCCCATCCTTCCACCATTGCTAGCCTCTCTAATACCGCGCACTTTTCGCCGGTATCATACACCCACCATATACCTTCCTCAAAACAGCCACCATACCTACCTATCATGGCTTTTCCATAGCCATTCGGAGATATATTGCCATGCAACTTTCCACCGTTCCGTCTATTATGACACGCTCCATCATTGTCATATTGCTAGCATGATCATGTAGTTGACATCGTATTTGTGGCAAAGCCACCGTTCATAATTCTTTCATACATGTCACTCTTGATTCATTGCATATCCCGGTACACCGTCGGAGGCATCCACATAGAGTCATATTTTGTTCTAAGTATTGAGTTGTAATTGTTGAGTTGTAAGAAAAATAAAAGTGTGATGATCATCATTTTTAGAGCATTGTCCCAAGTGAGGAAATGATGATGGAGACTATGATTCCCCCACAAGTCGGGATGAGACTCCGGACAAAAAATAAAAAAAAAGAAGAAGAAAAAAGAGGCCATAAAAAAAGAGAAAATGCCCAAATAAAAAATGAGAGAAAAAGAGAGAAGGGACAATGTTACTATCCTTTTACCACACTTGTGCTTCAAAGTAGCATCATGATCTTCATGATAGATAGTCTCTCATTTCGTCACTTTCATATACTAGTGGGAATTTTTCATTATAGAACTTGGCTTGTATATTCCAATGATGGGCTTCCTCAAAATGCCCTAGGTCTTCGTGAGCAAGCGAGTTGGATGCACACCCACTTAGTTTATTTTGTTGAGCTTTCATATACTTATAGCTCTAGTGCATCCGTTGCATGGCAATCCCTACTCACTCACATTGATATCTATTGATGGGCATCTCCATAGCCCGTTGATACGCCTAATTGATGTGAGACTATCTTCCCTCTTTTTGTCTTCTCCACAACCACCATTCTATTCCACATATAGTGCTATGTCCATGGCTCACGCTCATGTATGGCGTGAAGATTGAAAAAGTTTCGAGAATGTCAAAAGAATGAAACAATTACTTGGCTTGTCATCGTAGTTGTGCATGATTTAAATACTTTGTGTGGTGAAGATAGAGCATAGCAGGACTAGATGATTTTGAAGGGATAACTTTCTTTGGCCATGTTATTTTGAGAAGACATAATTGCTTTGTTAGTATGCTTGAAGTATTATTATTTTTATGTCAATATGAAATTTTGTCTTGAATCTTTCGGATCTGAATATTCATACCACAATTAAGAAGAGTTACATTTACATTATGCCAAGTAGCACTTCGCATGAAAAATTCTCTTTTTATCATTTACCTACTCGAGGACGAGCAGGAATTAAGCTTGGGGATGCCTGATACGTCTCCAACGTATCTATAATTTTTGATTGCTCCATGCTATATTATCTACTGTTTTGGACTATATTGGGCTTTATTTTCCACTTTTATATTACTTTTGGGACTAACCTATTAACCGGAGGCCCAGCCCAGAATTGCTGTTTTTTGCCTATTTCAGTGTTTCAAAGAAACGGAATATCAAACGGAGTCCAAACGGAATGAAACCTTCGGGAACGTGATTTTCTCATCAGATATGATCCAGGAGACTTGGACCCTCCGCCAAGAAAGCCACGAGGCGGTCACGAGGGTGGAGGCCCCCCCAGGGCGCGCCCCCCTGCCTCGTGGGCCCCTGGAAGCTCCACCGACGTACTCCTTCCTCCCATATATACCTACGTACCCCCAAACGATCAGATACAGAGCCAAAAACCTAATTCCACCGCGCAACCTTCTGTACCCACGAGATCCCATCTTGGGGCCTGTTCCGGAGCTCCGCCGGAAGGGGAATCCACCACAGAGGGCTTCTACATCATCACCATAGCCCCTCCAATGAAGTGTGAGTAGTTTACCTCAGACCTTCGGCTCCATAGTTAGTAGCTAGATGGCTTCTTCTCTCTTTTTGGATCTCAATACAATGTTCTCCCCCTCTCTTGTGGAGATCTATTTGATGTAATCTTCTTTTTGTGGTGTGTTTGATGAGAATGATGAATTGTGGGTTTATGATCAAGATTATCTATGAACAATATTTGAATCTTCTCTGAATTCTTTTATGTATGATTGGTTATCTTTGCAAGTCTCTTAGAATTATCAGTTTGGTTTGGCCTACTAGATTGGTTTTTCTTGCAATGGGAGAAGTGCTTAGCTTTGGGTTCAATCTTGCGGTGTCCTTTCCCAGTGACAGTAGGGGCAGGAAGGCACGTATTGTATTGTTGCCATCGAGGATAACAAGATGGGGTATTTATCATATTGCATGAATCTATTCCTCTACATCATGTCATCTTGCTTAAGGCGTTACTCTGTTTTCTTGAACTTAATACTCTAGATGCATGCTGGATAGCGGTCGATGAGTGGAGTAATAGTAGTAGATGCAGGCAGGAGTCAGTCTACTTGTCTCGGACGTGATGCCTATATACATGATCATACCTAGATATTCTCATAACTATGCTCAATTCTGTCAATTGCTCAACAGTAATTTGTTCACCCATTGTAGAATACTTATGCTCTTGAGAGAAGCCACTAGTGAAATCTATGGCCCCCGGGTCTATTCTCATCATATCAATCTACATCACTCTATTATTGCTTTGCTTTTTTACTTTGACTTTTATTTTTACTTTGCATCTCTATACCAAAAATATTATCTATCATCTCTATCAGATCTCACTCTCGTAAGTGACCGTGAAGGGCTTGAAAACCCCTAATCGCGTAGGTTGCGTTGAGCTGTTTATTTTGTGTAGGTACGAGGGACTCGCGCGTAGCCTCCTACTGGATTGATACCTTGGTTCTCAAAAACTGAGGGAAATACTTACTCTACTCTGCTGCATCACCCTTTCCTCTTCAAGGAAATCCAACGCAGTGCTCAAGAGGTAGCATTATGCCTCTTGCAATATCTATCTTCCCTATTTGGTGTATACTTGCAAACCCAATGCACTCCACAAAAATTGACATGTTTATAGGAGACATTTTCATCATAACTAGTGCAATCATCATTAGTACTATGGATATTCAAGGAGTTCATACTAACAACATTGCAATCATGCTCATCATTCAAAGATTTAGTGCCAAACATTTTAATGCATTCTTCTTCTAACACTTTGGCACAATTTTCCTTCCCATCATACTCACGAAAGATATTAAAAAGATGAAGCGTATGAGACAAACTCAATTCCATTTTTTTTCTTTGTAGTTTTCTTTTATAAACTAAACTAGTGATAAAACAAGAAACAAAAAGATTCGATTGCAAGATCTAAAGATATACCTTCAAGCACTCACCTCCCCAGCAACGGCGCCAGAAAACTGCTTGATGTCTACTACGCAACCTTCTCCTTGTAGACGTTATTGGGCCTCCAAGTTCAGAGGTTTGTAGGACAGTAGCAAATTTCCCTCAAGTGGATGACCAAAGGTTTATCAATCTGTGGGAGGCGTAGGATGAAGATGGTCTCTCTCAAACAACCCGGCAACCAAATAACAAAGAGTCTCTTGTGTCCCTAACACACCCAATACAATGGTAAATTGTATAGGTGCACTAGTTCGGCGAAGAGATGGTGATACAAGTGCAATATGGATGGTAGATATAGGTTTTTGTAATCTGAAAATATAAAAACAGCAAGGTAACAAGTGGTAAAAGTGAGCGTAAACGGTATCGCAATGCTAGGAAACAAGGCCTAGGGTTCATACTTTCACTAGTGCAAGTTCTCTCAACAATAATAACATAATTGGATCGTATAACTATCCGTCAACATGCAACAAAGAGTCACTCCAAAGTCGCTAATTGCGGAGAACAAACGAAGAGATTATGGTAGGGTATGAAACCACCTCAAAGTTATTCTTTCCAATCAATCCGTTGGGCTATTCCTATAGGTGTCACAAACAGACCTAGAGTTCGTACTAGAATAACACCTTAAGACACAAATCAACCAAAACCTTAATGTCACCTAGATACTCCAATGTCACCTCAAGTATCTGTGGGTATGATTATACGATATGCATCACACAATCTCAGATTCATCTATTCAATCCAACACAAAGTACTTCAAAGAGTGCCCCAAAGTTTCTACCGGTGAATCAAGACGAAAACGTGTGACAACCCCTATGCATAAGTTCATGGGCGGAACCCGCAAGTTGATCACCAAAACATACATCAACTGAATCACGTGATATCCCATTGTCACCACAGATACGCACGGCAAGACATACATCAAGTGTTCTCAAATCATTAAAGACTCAATCTGATAATATTACTTCAAAGGGAAAACTCAATCCATTACAAGAGAGTAGAGGGGGAGAAGCAACATAAGATCCAACTATAATAGCAAAGCTCGTGATACATCAAGATCGTGCCAAATCAAGAACAAGAGAGAGAGAGAGAGAGAGAGAGAGAGAGAGAGAGAGATCAAACACATAGCTACTGGTACATACCCTCAGCCCCGAGGGTGAATTACTCCCTCCTCATCACGGAGAGCGCCGGGATGATGAAGATGGCCACCGGTGAGGGTTCCCCCCTCCGGCAAGGTGCCGGAACAGGGTCCCGAGAGGTTTTTGGTGGCTACAGAGGCTTGTGGCGGCGGAACTCCAGATCTATTCTGTTCTCCGAAGTTTTTAGGGTATATGGATATATATAGGCGGAAGAAGTACGTCGGTGGACCTCCGGGCTGTCCACGAGGCAAGGGGCGCGCCCCCCACCCTTGTGGGCAGCCCGGGACTCCCCTGGTGCAACTCCGGTACTCCGTGGGCTTCTTCTGGTCCAAAAATAAGTTCCGTGGAGTTTCATGTCAATTGGACTCTGTTTGATATTCCTTTTCTTCGAAACACTGAAATAGGCAAAAAAAACAGCAATTCTAGGCTGGGCCTCCGGTTAATAGGTTAGTCCTAAAAATAATATAAAAGTGGATAATAAAGCCCAATATTGTCCAAAACAGTAGATAATATAGCATGGAGCAATCAAAAATTATAGATACATTGGAGACGTATCATCAAGCCACTCGAACATTCAAAGGAGGATACCATATCATCATACTACATGACAATCAGTTTAATGCAATGTTGACATCCAAGATAAATCATTATCCACTCCTAGCTACTTATGCATGGCATGAGAAACTATAATCTATAATTGTCATTGCAAACATGTTTGATCATAATAGGCTAAATCATCGATACCAGGTTAAACATATTTACAAAAACAGAACAAGCCGAGTTCATACCCATTTCTCTCTGCCACGGCCAGTTCATCTAATATCGTCATTATTGCCTTTCACTTGCATGACCGAACGATATGAAAATAATAATAGTGCAAGAGTGTTGCAGACTAAGCTGGAATCTGTAAATATTTTATTCAAAAGGAGAAGACAAGGTAATATGGGCTCTTTGTTAGATCAACAATAATGCATATGAGAGCCACTCAACATGTTCATCGTCGTCTTCTCCTCGGTATGACTCACACTAAAATATTTTTGGAGTTTTTGGTTTTTCTGAAAGAAAGCAACTTAAAGAAAAAAAATCAAAAACGAGAAAAACTATTTACACAGGAAAGCTCCCAACAAGCAAAAGAAGAACAAGGAAATCTTTTTGAGTTTTCTTTTTAGTACTACAGAAATTTAAACTAGGAAAAGAAAAACCAAAAAGAAGCAGGAAATATTTTTGTATTTTCTCAAAGTTTTTCAAACACACAAGAAGAGAGCAAGAAAATTAATTTAGGATGGATAATACAATGAAAAAGTGTGGACATGAATGTAATGTTGGTGTAAATAAGTACTCCACCAAGCTTAGGCTTTTGGCCTAAGTTGGTAATCAGTTAGTAGCCTGCATAATGATCGGAGTGATAGCTCACGGAGGCTCTCGGTGCGGATGCCTCAGCCTGCCGTGCGGCCACAACTGCCGCATTGTGAGCTCGGGCCTCGCTCTCAAGAACAAAATATCTTCCCGTACTGTGAACATCAAAGAGAGCAGGTGCAGGCAAATATGTGTGCACAGCAGAACTTTGATTAAACAACAATTTATAGGTGAAACTATGGGGTTCACCTCTAAGGATCTTATGATGTTTCATAGCATCAAAGTCTAAATACTGCGTGGGTAAAATAGGGTCATAGGGCAAAGGTGAAACACCCAGCTCTATTGCTAAGCATGTGGCATAAATTCCACCATAAAAATAACCACTACTAGCATTGTGTTGCAACCTGCGTGCAACAATCACTCAAAGATTATAACTTTTGTCACCGATGAGAGCGGTGTGTATGAGGCTCAAGTCTGGATAACAAAGTGTACTACAATCTTGTTTCTCTACAATATATTATCCATTAAATAATGCAAAGTACTGAATTGCGGGAAAATGAATGCTCTTTATTCTACCTTGCGTCACTCCCCTAGTCTCACCATAGCAAAGGCTAGTCAAGAACGTTTCAAACTCAGATCTTGGTGGTTCGTCAAGCGAACCCCAGAATGGAATTTTGTAGTGGTGAGAAAATCTCTCTAAAGGTATGGTAAATGAATTTTCATACAGTTTAAATGACACCCTAGACTCACGGGGATGGAATTTAAATCCTTTGACAAATGATTCAGTGAGAGTGAGGTGTTGCTTGCACTTATCTGAAATGTAGGGACCGAGCTCGGCATTGTAAACATATTGCTCAAATTCTTCTTTAATGTCCACACTCACCATATAATCATTGCATGGCCATAAGCATGTTCTGGTGGCGGCATCTCGTATGGAACTTTCACTTGGTTCAACATAAGACCGACGAGTGGAGATGCTACTAGAAGATGCCTCCGAGGATCTCCTCCTCGAAGAACTCCTTCCAAAAAAGGTTCATCGTATTCACGTACAATTTCTGAAAAATTTTGGGTGACAAAAATTTGTCAACAAAACTTCACAGTATTGAAAGCAACTACTCATAGGGATGCATAGAGGCCATAGCAAGCATTCAAACTACTGAAAATTCTAAGAATTCAACATGCAAGCTCATCTACAGCAGCACCAAGAGTAGCTAATTATTCAAAATATAAACCACTAAAGCAAAAACTAATTGGACAAACGGAGGAGTCACATACGAAGCAATAATCCCCCGAAACAGTTTCAGAAATGGAGCTTCGAGCAAAGAGATTGAAATCCGCGGGTTTGAGAGCAAGAACACGAGAGAGAGAGAGAGAGCAATGGTGATTTTTTTTCAGGAGGTAGGTGGTGATGTCGGATGAAGAGATAAGTGAGGGGGCCCACATGGGGACCACAACCCACCAGGGTGCGCCTGGGGGTCCTCGCGCGCCTAGGTGGGTTGTGCCCACCTAGTGCACCCCCCTCTGGTGTTATTAGCACCAAAAATTCTTAAATATTTAGAGCATTCTGAGAACTTTTATTTTTGGGTCATTTTTTTATTGCACGGGAAATTCATAAAACAGACAAAACATGGCATTTTATTTTATTTAACTAATAAACACAGAAAACAAAAGGCAGGGACAGAAGGTATTGCTCACTAAATTCATCAACTTCATACCTCTCAAAAATGATCCATTAATAAGGTTGATCAAGTCTTATTAACAACCACTTTCGATTAGCATGAAATAGAAGAACTTTCGTAAATCACCAAGTTACCTCAACGGGGATATGAATGTCCCCAACAATAAGCATTTCATATTTCTTTTTAACAGTAGGTAGAGGTAGTTGAAAACTTCCAATAATGATTGTCGGAGATTTTTCAATAACATTAATACCATTCACTTGGAATTGTTTCTTCAGAAAGTGTACTGTATGCTCATTACCATTGATATGAAAAGTGACCTTTCTTTTATTGCAATCAATAACAGCCCATGCAGTATTCAAGAAGGGTCTACCAAGGATAATCGACATGTTGTCGTCCTCGGGCATCTCATGTATAGCAAAGTCAGTCAAAATAGTAACATTAGCAAGAACAACAGGCACATCCTCACAAATACCGATAGGTATGGTAGTTGATTTGTCAACCATTTGCAAAGATATTTCAGTAGGTGTGAGTTTATTCAAAAAGTTTTTTATATAAAGAGAAAGGCATAACACTAACACCAGCTCCCAAATCACATAAAGTAGTTTTCACATAATTTCTTTTGATGGAGAAAGGTATAGTTGGTATTCCCGGATCTCCAAGTTTTTTAGGTACTCCATCTTTAAAAGTATAATTAGCAAGCATGGTGGAGATTTCAGCTTCCAGTATTTTTCTTTCGTTGGTGATGATGTCTTTCATGTACTTTGCATAAGGAAGCATTTTTAGGATATCAGTCAAGCGAGTTCGCAAAAAGACTGGCCTCAGCATTTCAGCAAAGTGTTCAAATTCTTCATCGTCTTTCTTTTTAGTTGACTTAGGTGGAAAGGGCATAGGTTTTTGAATCCATGGTTCTCTTTCCTTACCACGTTTTCTAGCAACAAAGTCTCTTTTATCATATCTTTCATTCTTGGGTTGTGGGTTATCAAGATCAACTACTGGTTCTATCTCAACATCATTGTATGGTTCTTTATTATTTATTTGAGTATCTTCATGAACCTCATCATTATCTTTTTCATTATCAGAAGGTGAGTGTTCATTACCAGATTGAGTTTGAGCATCCGAGATAGAAACTTCATTATCATTATCAGGAGGTTTTTCTACTTCAGGTACACTAGAAGCATGCAAAGTCCTATCATTTTCTTCTTATTTTTCTTTTTAGAAGGACTGCGTGCATCAGTGTTAGCCCTTTGATAGTCTTGTTCAATTCTTTTTGGGTGTCTCTCAGGATAAAGTGGTTCCCGAGTCAGCTTACCTCCTCTAGTGGCTACTCTAACAGCAAAGTCATTTATATTGTTGTTCATTTCATCTAACAAATCTCTTTGAGATTTAGCAACTAGTTCTAACTGAGTTTGAACCATATAAGCATGCTTTCCCACACCTCTAACATCATTTGAGATTCTAAATAACAAGTCACTCAAGCGAGCAATCAAATTAGAATTGTATTTCAACTATTTCATAACATTTGCATTGAAGAGATCTTGCTTTCTTATGTAATTTTCAAACTCATAAAGGCATTGGCTAGGGTGCATATTGTGAGGATTATCGTTATGATTGAATTTCATTAGAGAATTTAACTCTACCGCCTTAGTTGGTGGTGGTGTATCAAGCCCATGTATTTCTTTGATAGGAGGTAAATTTTTGACATCCTCAGCTTTAATACCCTTTCTCTCATAGATTTCTTTGCTTCTTGCATATCTCCAGGAGTAATATAAGATACCCCTCTTCTTCGGAATGGGTTTAATCGTTGGTTCGGGAGGAGTCCAATCATAATATTTTTTCAATATGTTATTCAATAATTCTTCAGCTTGCCCAATAGTCTGTTCCCTAAAAACACAACCAGCACAACTATTTAGGAAATCCCTAGAACCATCGTTAGTCCATTATAGAAGATATCAAGTATTTCATTTTTCTTAAGAGGATGATCATGCAAAGCATTAAGCAATTGGAGAAGCCTCCCCCAAGCTTGTGGGAGACTCTCTTCTTCAATTTGCACAAAATTAAATATTTCCTGTAAGGCAGCTTGTTTCTTATGAGCAGGAAAATATTTTTTAGAGAAGTAATAAATCATATCCTAGGGACTACGCACACAACCAGGAGCAAGTGTATTGTACCAAGCTTTAGCATCACCCTTTAATGAGAACAGAAATAATTTGAGAATATAATAATAGTGAATCTTCTCATCTTGAGCAAAAAGGGTGGCTATGTCATTCAACTTAGTGAGATGTGCCACAACAGTTTCAGTTTCATAACCATGGAAAGGATCAGATTCAACCAAAGTAATCAACTCTGGGTCGACAGAGAATTCATAATCCTTATCATAAAAAAAGATAGGTGAAGTAGCAAACTTAGGATCACATTTCATTTTAGCATTCAAAGATTTTTCTTTATACTTGCATAATAATTTCTCTAGATCATCTCTATCCTTACAAGGAAAAAATCTCTAGTTGCCTCCTCACCCATAACATAACCTTCTGGTACCTTAGGCAATTCTTATCTAGGAGGACTAGTTCTAATATGTGTTTCAAGATTTTTAGTTTCAAGCTCTTCATCAGTTTCAACAGTTTCATCAGTTCCAGCATTCTCAAAAGCTTTAGTTCTAGCAATTTGTTCATCAAGAAATTCACCTAGTCGCACATTATTATCAAGAAAGGTACTAGCATCATCATAAACATCATTCACAGCAGAAGTAGCATAATCAATAACTTGCGACATATCAGGATTAATAGCATGTGGTGGTGGTGCAATTTTACTTATAACAGAAGGTGAATCAAAAGCAGAACTGGATGGTAGTTCCTTACCTTCCCTCGTCTTAGAGGGAAAAATCTTAGTCTTAGCATCCTTCAGATTCTTCATAGTGATAAATTGATAATAATCCCAAGTGACTCAACATATATAGCTATGCTCCCCGGCAATGGCGCCAGAAAAAGGTCTTGATAAACCACAAGTATAGGGGATCGCAACAGTTTTCGAGGGTAGAGCATTCAACACAAATTTATAGATTCGACACAAGGGGAGCCAAAAGAATATTTGTAGGTATTAGCAGCTGAGTTGTCAATTCAACCACACCTGGAGATTAATTATCTGTAGCAAATTGATCAGTAGCAAAGTAGTATGATAGTTTTGATAGTAGTAGCAACAGCAATAGTAACGGTAACAATGATAGCAGTGCTTTTGTAGCGAGTGCAACAGTAACAATAGCAGTAGTAACTTGGAAAGATCAATATGTAGGAAAACTGTAGGCATTGAATCGGTAATTTGTTGGATGATATTCATCATGTGACAGTTATAACCTAGGGCGATACGGCACTAGATTGAGTTCATAAATATAATGTAGGCACGTATTCCATAAATAGTCATACGTGCTTATGGAAAGAACTTGCATGACATCTTTTGTCCTACCCTCCCGTGGCAGCGGGGTCCTATTGGAAACTAAGGGATATTAATGCCTCCTTTTAATAGAGAATCGGAACAGAGCATTAACACACGGTGAATACATGAACTCCTCAAACTACGGTCATCACCGGGAAGTGTCCCGACTATTGTCACTCCAGGGTTGCCTGATCATAACACATAGTAGGTGACTATAGCTTGCAAGATCGGATCTAGAACATAGATATAATGGTGATAACATAAACGGTTCAGATCTGAAATCATGGCACCCGGGCCCAAAGTGACAAGCATTAAGCATGGCAAAGTCATAGCAACATCAATCTCAGAACATAGTGGATACCAGGGATCAAGCCCTAACAAAACTAACTCGATTATATGATGAATCTCATCCAACTCCTCACCGACCAGCTAGCCTACGAAGGAATTACTCACTCCTGGTGGAGAGCGTCATGGAATTGGCGATGGAGAAGGGTTGGTGATGACGAAGATCGAAGATCCCCCTCACCGGAGCCCCAAACGGACTCCAGATCTGGCCTCCCGATGAAGAACAGGAGGTCACGGAGGCTCCGTCTCGTGGAACGGGATAATTCTTTCTCCCAGGTTTTTTCTGGAAAAATAGGATTGTATAGCGTCGATTTCAGGGTCTGCAGGGCCACCAGGTGGGGACAACCCACCTGGGCGCACCAGGAGGGGGTGGCGCACCCTGGTGGGTTGTGCCCACCCAGGTGCCCTCCTCCGGTGGTTCTTGACTCCAGTAATTCTCTTTTATTGTATAAAATATCCTCACAAAGTATCGTTCCAATCCGAGAACTTTTATTTCTGCACGAAAACAACACCATGGTAATTCTGCTGAAAACAGCATCAGTCCGGCTTAGTTTCATTCAAATCATGCAAATTAGAGTCCAAAACAAGAGGAAAAGCGTTAGGAAAGTAGATACGACGGAGACGTATCAGCCGACCATAGTACTCCCCCTCCCCCCCACGGTCAGATCTGACTATCTTTATTCTTTTATCATGTTGATTTTCAACTTCAGCTTTGAATATCTTAAATTTATCCAATGCTTAAGATCTTTCTTTGATTGGATAAATGTAACCATATCGGGAGTAATCGTCTGTGAATGTTATGAACGAGTCATAACGATCCACACTTTTCACCGGAAATGTTCGACAAATTTCAGTGTGAATGATTTCTAGTGTTCCTGTGCTACGGTTTGCACCTTATTGATTTGTTTTACATACTTTCCTTTAATGAAATCTATGCATTGTTCTAAGTCTGAGAACTCTAACGGAGGAAGAATTTCATTTTTAACTAGTCTTTCTATTCTCCCCTTCGAAATATGGCCCAAGCGACAGTGCCATAATTTCGATGAGTCGTGAGTTATCTTTCTTTTCTTTTGTTCTTTATTTGACGGGGAAACATGCTCATTCACATTACACACAGAATACACTTTTTCATGCAGTGATAATAAATAAAGCTCATTGTGAAGTAAAGCATCACCCACATAAGCATTATTAAACAATATGGCACACTGAAAGTGTGTTATATCGACTAGAGGGGGGTGAATAGGCGATTTTTATGAAATTCTTCACTGAGGAATTTGCTCGTGAGGAAATTCCTTAGTGAAGAACTACTAGCAGCGGAATAAGTACTCAGAGGTAAACATAACAGAATACATGCATGATCATCATGATGAAATGAAGACAAACACAGAGTACAGAAAGCGTAAACACAGGATAGCACAAGATGAAGACAAACAGACTGAAGAAATTGAACTGAGAAAATTGAGAAAGTCTTCAGTCAAAGTTTTCAAACACAGATATGAACAAACATGCAACACAGTAATGAGGAAATGAAAGTGTTGAGGAAATAGAACCAGTCGGCTTGGTGAAGACAATGATTTGGTAGACCAGTTCCAACTGCTGTCTCAGTTGTACATCTGGTTGGAGCGGCTGAGTATTTAAACTCAAGGACACCTAGTCCCGGACACACAGTCCTCACCGTATTCTCCTTGAGCTAAGGACACACAGTCCTCGCCCAATCACTCATGGTAAGTCTTCAGGTGACTTCCAAACCTTCACAGACTTGGTCACTCGGCAATCCACAATTCCTCTTGGATGCTCTAGACCTTCACACCTAACCGTCTGGAAGAAGCACAGTCTTCAAAGGTAACAAGCGTCGGATCCACGCAGGATCAATCTCTTCAGTGATGCTCAATCACTTGGGGTTTGTAGGTGTTTTGGGTTTGGGTTTGGATTTTCCTCACTTGATGATTTTCGCTCAAAGTCCTCGGAGGATAGGTTGCTCTCAAATGACAAGTGTCAAGTTCACGCGGAGCAGCCAACCAGCTAGTGGTTGTAGGAGCAGCTATTTATAGCCTAGGGAGCAGCCCGACATGATAAGACATAAATGCCCTTCAATGATATGACCGTTATGTGGATAAGATATTTTAGTACAGCTGGCGCGTAGCACAGCAACGGTCGGAAATTTGAGGTACAAATTCCTCAGGGCTATCATGTTCCTCACTGTGTAGGCAATTCGCACTGGCGAATTCCTAACTCCTCAGTCAGAGCAAAGTCCTCAGTGACCAGAAGAACTGCGTCTCTGTCACTGAAGAAATTGACTGAACTGTATGAGATTTCCAATGGCTTCACTCGAAGGGATTGGTAGGTGTAGGATTTGAGATGAGCATCACATGGAAATTTTCTCCTTAGTATTTCCTCAACCCCCTTTAACAGTACGGTGTTTCCTATGACTCAAGAAAGATAAAATGAAACTATGAAAACAAAAGTCTTCATGCCTCATTTTCCTCGAATGATAACCAAGTCTTCAAGGTCACCCCAATTTCTTCACTTTCAAAGTCTTCAGAAAGTCTTCAGAATATCAAAGTCTTCAGTTTAAGAACTTCATTTTTAGGAGTCGACTTTCTCTGTAAATATCAAACTCCTCATAGACTTATAGACCTGTGTACACTCATAAACGCATTAGATACTTAACCTATAAGTCTTCAATACACCAAAATCACTAAGGGGCACTAGATGCACTTACAATCTCCCCCTTTTTGGTGATTGATGACAATATAGGTTAAGTTTTCAACGGGGATAAATATATGAAGTGTAAATACTGATGTTGAGGAATTTGATTCCAAGATATAGAAGAACTCCCCCTGAAGTTGTGCATAGTGAGGAATTTGCTTTTGAAGCAATGCACACTTGAAGAGTTGAATCATGGAGATCTCCCCTTATATCTTGTAATTCATACACGCATTTGATATATAATATGAAGAATTTGAAATGCATGATGAAATATGGTGCCTGATGTAATTCAGCATGCATGCAATAATATTAACGAGGAATAAGCATGCCGAATAGAGCATCAAAAGTATCAGAACCTAGTGCAATAAAAGTATCGGCGCACCATCGGGTTTAAGATTACAACTCAATCCAATAAAGTTTCAGAAGAACGAGAGTTGTAACTTAGCAAAAAAACGCCCTTATTATATACCCGCTTGAAGACTAACTCAGATTTCTCCTCCTTTGTCATCAAATGACCAAAAGGATTGAAACTGAGGACTAACGCCCCTGACGATATTCAAGTTGATGAAGGAGCGCCAGCGTTGTTGGGGTCGGTCGTTGAAGTAGGGCCTGCCGCAGTGTCGTCCAAGTCTTCATGTTCATCAGTGTCGCGCGATGAAGAATAGGAGCTGGCCACCAAAGAAGGAACTGGGACCTTCTTGTATTTCTTCGGAGGAGGTGCAGACCAGGCAAATTATTCGTTGAGACCCATTTTCTTTAGATCATCAGCGCTGTAGACTTGAGACAGAACAGCCCAGGTGCGGTTGAGGGTTTCATGAAGGTAGTAGTGGTTTTTCTTCACTGCATTATGTGTTGCAGTCATGTTGTGAAGAATTGAACCAAACTGACGCTTGACCCATTTGTGATTGCAATCAACCTTTTGATGAAGACTGAGGAGTAACTCACGATCAGTCATCACCCTGGGTGCTGTGGCTTGAGGATTTGGCTTGGCAGTGTTGGCGGCAGTGTCATGTGTGGCAGAGTCATCATTGGTGGAATAAGAAGTAGCCTTGCGAAATTGACCATCCAATGGACGAACGCCTTCATCTATCACAGCAGTAGCTTTGCCCTTTTCTTCAGCTGAGGAAAATGTCCTTTTGAGGACTTCAATAGGGGGCAAGTAGCTGCAGTGGTTCAGAGTTTCAGCCTTGTAATTGAGTGAAGACCTTGTCCTGATAAATCTCATAATCCATGGAGCATAAGGCTTCAGCTCAGATGGTGACATAGCAATGTTGGCCAGAGTCCTCATGAAGAAATCATGGAAGTTGACGGGGACGCCATGAATGATGTTGAAAAGCATATTCTTCATGATGCCAACGACTTCTTCATCACTTGAGTCGTGGCCTTTGATGTGACTCATTGTCTTCGTCACAATGCGATAGACAGTCCGCAGCACATACAACAATTCCTTGACGAGGAATTTGGTTCGAGGGGCTTGCCCTGGCTTCAAAGGCTTCACCAACACTTGCATATAGTGATTTGAAAGCTCAGGTTCATTGTAAACACAACGTGCATCTTCAAGGGGTGGAATCAGAGGAAGGGCACGAAGCAATTCAGATGTTGGGGCCTTATAATGTGTGTTCTCAGTCATCCAGTCCAGAACCCATGAATTTACATCTTCAGAGTTGCCGGTGATGTGCAGTGTTGCATAGAACTGAAGAATGAGTTCTTCATTCCAATCGCATATGTCAGTGCAGAAGTTGAGCAGCCCAGCGTCGTGAAGAACACTGAGGACTGGCGTGAAGCACGGCATGGACTCCATATCCACGTGAGGAATATGAGCATGGTCGAAGACTTTGTCTTTGTTGAAACGCACTGAGGAATAGAAATTTGCTTGACTAACTATCCAAAACCGCCTCTTCCTTATGCAAGCAGAGTCATAAGGGTTGTATTCAGTGAAGAACACGTGCTCGCCAAAGAAGTCTTCAGCCTTAAACTTTTGTTTCCTTGAGAACGGATCCTTTGGTTTGGGAAGAGGAGTGTTAGTGAGTTGCATCACTACCTCAGGAATCACGATCTCAGATTCTTCAGGCTGAGGAATTTCAGGTTCTTCCTCAGGTGCAGTCACCTTTTCAACAGTAGCAGCAGTTTCTTCAGCACTAGTGGCTGGAATTTCTTCATTAACAGATGCAGTGGGATGAGTTTCTTCAGAGCCCATCGGAACAGTTGATGCAGGGGAGTGAGGGATTTGCTGCAGTGGGGTGAAGAGTGGGGAATTGGGATGCTGACTTTCCCAAAAGTCGTCATTCATCACTGGAGTTGTGCTTCCAATGTCCACATCTTCATCCTCTAATTCTTCAACACCAGCCTCTTCAGCAGTAAACTAAGGCATTGGTGATGAGACCACTGGGGTTGAAGGGATTCCATCCACTTCAATTTCTTCATCAATCTGCTCTGACGAAGCAGCAGATTGAGTTTCTTCATCTGATCCACTTGGGATCTCATAGTCTTCACCAAAAGGAACCAGGTCCTTTGATGGCATGGTTGATATGGGAACAGCATCAATGGGATTTGCAAACGAGCTGGTCATCGGCTTCATCTTCTTGGGGGCTGAAGATTCTGAAGCATTCGATGCTTTCCTTTTCTTCACTGCAGCTCGTTCTGCAGCCTTGGTCTTCTTCACATCTAATGCAGATGGAAGGATAGGAGTTGGTGTAGGCGCAGGTGGAGCTGAGGAATCTGGTTGATTTTCCTCAGGCGCAACTGATGCAGTTGCCCTGATTTCTTCAGTTTCTTCAGGCGCACCACTAGTGGATGCCCTGGCAATTTCTTCAGCGGCTGGAATGGAGTCATCAGCCCTGGAACTGGCATTTTCTTCAGCAGCCTGAACATCATCAGCGGTGCTGGCATGTTCTTCAGTTTGCTGAACAGATGCTTCAGCTTGAGGAAATTCTTGTTGCGTTGGGGCTGCAACATTTGTGAATTTCTCAGTCAGTTGCACAAACCTGACTTTTGCTCCTTTCCAGTCAGCATAGTAAGCATCAAATTCATCACTGAGGGTTTTGATGTCAGCCTGCATCTTGATGAGTTCTTCAGGTTTCATTGTGAGAACATTTTTCCTCAGCAGTTTCTCTTTCCTGTACTGCGATTTCTTGATCTGCCTGGCCCTATCATATTTCCACTTCTCCTCTTGGATGAAGTGAGTCAGCATGTGACTTTGGCCAGGTGTCAGCTTAAAGTCAGGCATATGTGTGTTGGGATCCTTATGCCAGAGATTGATGTAATCGAGGATCGCCCTTGGATCCAGCAGCAGTGGCACAGGTGTGCCTTTGGCTCTAGCGGCCCTTTCTTGACGGTCCCTGATGATTTTTGCAAGTTCTTCTTCATCAGCGTCATCATCATCAGACGGCACACTGAAGACTACCTGCTTCTTCTTAGGACTTGGGCGAGTACTGCGTCCAGCAGTAGCCTTTTTCTTCAGCAGAGAAGGTCCAGCTGAGGAACTTGGTGCAGCTGAGGAACTAGCTGAGACACCAGAGGCAATAGAGATGCCTACAGTCCTTTGGCATGTGGCAGGATGTGCAGGTGCTGAGGACTTTGTCGGATCAACTGAGGACTTGGTCGGAGGTGCTGAGGATTTTGGAGGAGCAGGGGCAGCTCGAGGAATTTGCTTTGAAGACTTTGAAGTTTCTGGCCGTGAGGGCATAGCAAAGGAACTTTGCCGTGAGGGCATTGCTGGTGAAGCACTTGGCTTGCGAGCGGGCTTCTTGAGCATCGATTTCCTCGGCTTGACAGAGGCCTCAGTGGCAGCAGCAGCAGCAGAATCTTCATTAAATTTCCTCACTGTTTCTCTGGCTTGTCTCGCCAGTTTGGCTTGGCGCTTGGCCCATTCTTCAGGAAAATCCTCACCGCGTTTGATGCTAGTGGGATCAGCCTCTTGGCCAGGTGCCAATGGGGCTCTTGGGCATGGAGGGTTCAGTGCGAATTTCTTCATGTACTTGGGATTGACGTATCTGTACTCCCTCCATTCACGTGCCCATCTCCGTTCAATCCTCTGAATGCGCACCTTGCGCTGATTTTTGTCTTCTTCAGGAGGTATGCAGTAATCTTTATATAAATCCTCAGGGATTTCAAAAGCAGTCATGACCTTTGGCTTCTTTCCTCCTTTCTGAGGCCTTTTACCGTCAGCCATTTTCTTCAGTTGAGGAATTTGAACAATCGAATTCTCTGAAGAAGTATGCAACTTTTCTTCGAGGAACGCTGCAAATGAGTTAAGTTGATGAGAACCTAATGATTCAGCAGCGGACATGTGTACCTGTGAACAGAGTATAGTTGTGAGGAATTTGGAGAGGTCATATGCGTTCTCAGAGGGTTTTTCAAAAAGAACAAGTTTGAGGAATTTGACCAGATGCGTCTTGAAGAATTTCACTAAGCGTGCTTTATCTTAGGTTCCAGAGTTGTATAGATCGAAGATCCACACAATTGAGGATCTTGAAGAAAATGATGCTTAGGGAAATGAATCAAGAACAGATAACATGTGACGTGTTTTGTGTGTGAGGATTTGAAGAATAAAACACCTTTGAAGATTTTGTAGAAAAATTTCGAATCAAAGAGGGTAGTAAAAGTAACTTTTAATTACCCTGAACGAAGAACACGATGAACTGTGAGTTGAAGCAGTGAAGTTTGTCGATGCAGATCTTCCATGCCCTAACTTGGCGGAAGAAGACGTCTACGGCGGCGGCGGAGGTGAAGATTTCCGCGGTCGGCGCGAGTACGACGGCGACGAGGTCGAGGCAGTGAAGCTCTTCCTCACCGGCGACGATGGAGTAGCGGCGGCGCTAGGGTTTGGAAGCTCGAGCGGGAGAGAGAGATCGAGCGGAGTAAAAGAAGTGAGGAAGGGAACAGGGGTATTTATAGCCACGGTGAAAAACTGCTCGCCCGAAGATTTGGGACGAACGTGCCCCTACCCGTTCTCCTTCTCACGACATGTGTCACCCACGTACTGTGTAGTGGAGATCGTGTAAGATCGTGGGTGAGTAAAATAATGCATCATGGGATGCGGAACGGTTTGAGCGGCAAAACCGAAAATTTGGATAAGATTAGTTTTAACGTTCCGTTGCAATTTCTTCAGCTGACAAGGACACAGTGAAGAATTTGAACGAATTTGAAATAGAACGCACATGAAGAATTTGTGAATAGATTGGATTGAGTATAGCATAGAGGGGAAGGGTCCGATCACATTCACTTAGCAGAAAAAATCAACTTGAAGAAATAGCAATAAGTGAACGCTGTAGAGGACATAAACTCGTGTGTGTGTGTGTGTGTGTGTGTGTGTGTGTGTGTGTGTGTGTGTGTGTGTGTGTGTGTGTGTGTGTGTGTGTGTGTATCCAGTGAAGAAAAACGACGGCACAGGTGAGGATTTTGCAAGTTGAAGAATTTGAACAACTGAGGAATTTCAAAAACTGAGAAAAAAAACTCATTTTCAACTTTTGTGGTGGCGTGACCCACCGTATAAGAATGATGATTTCAGACACCGCGTACAATTGTCGTAGGGTTCTGAGAATAAAATTCTTCGTTAATTTCTTCACACTTAGAGTGTTATTCTTCATTGATTGAAGAAAAACGTTTCTTCATGTGTTGCACAACTAAGTCATCAATTTTGCATAAGTGTTAGGATGAGTGCCTTTTTCAAAGTACATTCGAAGACTCCAAGATATTTAGCTCACACCGCAACTTGCTAAATCTCTTCTCATCCAAGGGCTTAGTGAAGATATATCGGCTAGCTGTTCTTCAGTCTTCACATGCTCAATAGAAATGTCGCCCTTCAACACATGATCACGAAGAAAGTGATGACGAATCTGAATGTGCTTTGTCTTTGAGTGCTGAACTGGGTTGTGAGCAATCTTGATGGCACTCTCATTGTCACAGAGGAGAGGCACACTCTTCACGTTGATGCCATAGTCCTTGAGTGTTTGCTTCATCCATAGCAGTTGAGCACAGCAAGAACCAGCAGCAATGTACTCAGCTTCAGCAGTAGACAGTGATACGCAGTTCTATTTCTTCGAGGACCAACAGACCAAGGATCGTCCGAGGAAATGACATGTACCAGATGTTGACTTGCGGTCCACACGGTCACCAGCATAGTCAGAGTCAGAATATCCAATGAGATCAAAATCCAAGCCCTTGGGATACCATAATCCTAGTGTTGGTGTGTGAGCTAGATATCGAAGAATATGCTTCACAGCCTTATGGTGTGATTCCTTCGGTGCAGCTTGAAATCGGGCACACATGCAAACACTAAGCATTATATCTGGCCTAGATGCACATAAGTACAATAAAGAGCCAATCATGGAGCGGTATACCTTATGATCGAAGTCAATACCATTTTCATCAGTGCATAGATGACCATTTGTGGGCATAGGAATTTTGATGCCTTTGCAATCTTGCATGCCGAATTTCTTTAGGACATCCTTGAGGTATTTCTCCTGAGATATGAATATGACATTGTGCTGTTGACGAATTTGAAGACCTAAGAAGAATTTCAACTCTCCCATCATAGACATTTGATATTCTTCACTCATCATATAGGCAAATTCATCACTATAACGTTGGTCAGTACATCCAAAGATGATATCATCAACATATATTTGGCACACAAATAGTTCACCATCATAAGATTTAGTAAAGAGAGTAGGATCGAGTGAACCGGGTGTGAAGCCATTGTTCATGAGGAATTCCTTCAATGTATCATACCACGCCCGTGGGGCCTGCTTGAGGCCATAGAGGGCCTTATTGAGTCTGAAGACTTTATCAGGATGTTTTGGATCTTCAAAACCTGGGGGTTGAGCAACCTATACTTCTTCCTCAAGCTTACCATTGAGGAATGCACTTTTCACATCCATTTGATATAAGATGATATCATGATGGTTAGCATAAGCAAGTAATATGCGAATAGCCTCAAGTCTAGCAATAGGTGCAAAAGTTTCATCGAAATCAATTCCTTCAACCTGTGTGTATCCTTGAGCTACTAGTCGTGCCTTATTCCTCACCACAACACCATTTTCATCTTGCTTGTTGCGGTAGATCCACTTTGTGCCAATGATGTTATGCTTGCGAGGATCGGGACGATTGACTAGTTCCCAGACATTGTTGAGCTTGAACTGATGTAATTCTTCTTGCATGGCTTGAATCCACTCAGGCTCCAGAAATGCTTCATCTACTTTAGCGGGCTCTGTGATAGAGACAAAAGCAAAGTGCCCACAAAAGTTAGATAGATGTGAAGCTTTTGAGCGTGTGAGAGGACCTGGTGCTCTAATGTCATCGATGATCTTCTCCACTTGCACTTCTTTTGGAACGCGAGGGTGAGCTGGTTGTCGTTGAGGAATTTGATCAGCATTTTCTTCAGCATCAATTTCCTCGGCAATTTCTTCAGGTGCATCAGCTCGTCGTTCTTCACGTTCTGGAATGAATTCTTCAGCAGATTCTTCAGTAGGAATGACATCTTCAGTAGCCTTGTGCTTGATCGAATCCTCAGGTGTTGGTTCATCTAATACAGAAGGTAGGTGCTCTCTTTGCGAGCCATTAGTTTCATCGAACCGCACATCTACAGTTTCAACAATCTTGTGAAGAACATTGTTGAAGACTCTGTAGGTGTGCGAGTCCTTTCCGTAACCAAGCATAAAACCTTCATGTGCTTTTGGTGCAAATTTAGAGTTGTGATGAGGATCTCTAATCCAGCATTTGGCACCGAAGACTTTGAAATAACTCACATTTGGTTTCTTGTCAGTGAGGAGTTCATAGGCAGTCTTCTTGAAGAATTTGTGAAGATATACTCTGTTGATGATGTGGCACGCAGTATCAATTGCATCAACCCAGAAACGACGAGGGGTTTTGTACTCATCGAGCATAGTGCGAGCCATCTCCGCAAGAGTCCTGTTCTTGCGCTCCACGGCGCCATTCTGTTGAGGAGTATAAGGAGCAGATAACTCATGAGTAATACCAAGTTCATCAAGATATTCATTGAGACCCGAATTCTTGAACTCGGTGCCATTGTCACTTCTGATGTGCTTGATCTTCACACCAAAGTTGGTTGAATCCCTCGAGGAAAATCGTTTCAAGACTTCCTGCACTTCATGTTTGTAAGAGACAAGGTGTACCCATGTGTAACGAGAGTAATCATCAACAATAACGAAGCCATATTGAGATGCTTCATTTGAAATAGAGGAGTAGTGATTAGGACCGAAGAGATCCATGTGAAGCAATTCGAATGGACGAGTGGTGGTCATGATGGTCTTTGTTGGATGCTTGGCCTTGGTCATTTTTCTAGCTTCCCAGGCACCGCATAAGTGATCCTTGAGGAATTTGACATTCTCAATGCCAATGACATGCTTCTTCTTCGCAAGCGTGTGCAAATTCCTCATGCCTGCATGACCAAGTCATCGATGCCACAGCCATCCTTCTGAAGCTTTTGCAAGTAGGCACACGGCTGGTTGTGAATCTGCAGAGAAATCAACAATATACAAGTCTCCTCTCCTAAAGCCTTCGAAGACTTTGGACTTGTCAGCTTCCATAATCACAACACAATGATATTTTCCAAAGACAACAACCATATCAAGATCACAAAGCATTGAGACAGACATAAGGTTGTATCCTAAGGACTCAACAAGCATGACTTTGTCCATGTGTCGATCCTTTGTGATAGCAACTTTACCTAGACCCAATACCTGACTTTTACTTTTATCAGCGAAGATGATATGCTTCATATGTGACGATGATAAGGGAGCATCCATCAACAGATTCCTGTCACCAGTCATGTGATTTGTACATCCACTATCAAGTACCCATTCAGTGGCTTTGGATTGATCATCCTGCAGATGAATTAGTGCAACTTACGACCTCATATACTTCAGCAGTGAAGAATATGATATCACAATTCATCAGATCAATTTCATCAAGCAGTAGGATAGATAAAACAGAGGGAGGACATGTGAAATGAAAGTTCATTTCATCATGGTTAGCCTGCGTCCTTTCAGGCACTTTGTCAGGTCCCCAGCAAATTCTTCAGACATTTCAGTATGTCTGGAGACTAGACCCTGCATAAGAGATTAGTTCTTTTTCTTCACCACCCACATCTGAAGGGGTGGCAAAGACTTCATCACTCTGCGAGCTCCATATGAGAATGGTGGCATAGCGGCCAAACCATTACGTTTCACATAAGAGGGATTAGGGTAAGCATATGAATAAGCAAAGAAATTTTTCGAGGACTTATGAACATAATAATTTGAAGAATAATGCTCATATTCATAGCCCTTGGCTCTTCCCTGCGAAACAGAGTTGTTAGCACGATGATGTTCATATGAGGACTTTGATCCATGTGAGGAATTTGATCCCCTTGAGGAATTTGGTCCGTATGAGGACTTGGATCCATATGAAGAATTTGGTCCATATGAAGAATTTGATCTGGGGTTCCTATTCTTCACAGGTGGTGTCATGAAGACATTCACCTGAAGACTTTCAACGCACCTTTTGGGAACCCAGATTTTCTTCATAGGGGAACCATTCTTGCAGTTAGTGCCAACATATCTAGCAAATACTTCACCATTCTGATTTTTGAACAGTTTATAGTTGGAGTCAAATGACTCATCAGAAGAATGAGAAGATTCACATGTGTAACCAGATAAATTAGATGGATCAACTAGAGGTCCCTTTGCAGCAACCCATGAGGTTTTGGGGTACTGCTCAGGCTTCCAATATGTACCATCAGCATTGAGTTTCCTCTCAAAAGCAATACCTTCTTTCCTAGGGTTCCTGTTGAGGATCTGCTTTTTAAGCACATCACAAAGAGTCTGATGCCCTTTGAGGCTTTTGTACATGCCTATCATGTATAATTCCTTCAGCCCTGCATCGTCAGTGATACTAGCAATGTCCTCAGATGAGGAATTAGTGATAGCAGAGACAGGTGAAGAATTTGTAACATTTGAAGCATTTGAACATTCAGGTGAGGAATTAGCAGATTCTCGTTCAATGCATTTTAAACATGGAGGAATAAATTCTTCCTGAGCAGCGCTGATTTGTTGAGCAAGTAATGAATCGCGCTCCTTCTGAAGATCTTCATAACTCACTCTTATCTTCTCAAAATCGGACAAGAGAGAGTTATGCTGATCTTGAAGGGAGTCATACTTAGAATGAAGGCTCTGAAGACTTTCAGCCAAAGCTTGTGACTGATCCATTTCTTCACCCAACATGTCATTGCTCTTACTAAGCATGTTGTTAGCCCTTTCCAAGGCTCTTTGTTGTTTAGTGGCAAGGGAAGCAAGTTTGACATAACTGGGTCCAAATTCATCACCAGATTCTTCATCACTGGACTCAGATAGGTAGCATTCAGTTACCTCAGCACTTTTTGCCATAAGGCATGAAGTAGAGGATGATGATTCTGGTTCGAATGTCATCGATTTGAGCGATTCCTTGAAATCCTCAAACCAAGGATCATGACAGGTTCGATGACCTTCATAGACCTCAGAGAGCCGGTCCCAGATAAGCTTCGCATGGTCAAGATGCATGGCGTTCCTGAACTGATTTCGAGACAGACAGGAGCAGATGACGTCCTTCGCCGTGAGGTTGAGAAGAGTGTACTTGCGAATGTCATCAGCTCCCGCTGTCTTGCATAGATCAGTAAGACCAATCTCAGTGACGGTCCACCAGTTCGCTGTTCATAGCCATGAGGTGCTTCTTCATCATGGCCTTCCACTTGGGATACTCGTGACCGTCAAAGATAGGGCATGTCACTTTCTTCATACCTGCGGTCGACATAACTAAAACTCCAGGAGGTTAAACCAAAATCACACAGAACAAGGGAGTACCTCGCTCTGATACCAATTGAAAGTGCATTATATCGACTAGAGGAGGGGTGAATAGGCGATTTTTATGAAATTCTTCACTGAGGAATTTGCTCGTGAGGAAATTCCTTAGCGAAGAACTACTAGCAGCGGAATAAGTACTCAGAGGTAAACATAACAGAATACATGCATGATCATCATGATGAAATGAAGACAAACACAGAGTACAGAAAGCGTAAACACAGGATAGCACAAGATGAAGACAAACAGACTGAAGAAATTGAACTGAGAAAATTGAGAAAGTCTTCAGTCAAAGTTTTCAAACACAGATATGAACAAACATGCAACACAGTAATGAGGAAATGAAAGTGTTGAGGAAATAGAACCAGTCGGCTTGGTGAAGACAATGATTTGGTAGACCAGTTCCAACTGCTGTCTCAGTTGTACATCTGGTTGGAGCGGCTGAGTATTTAAACTCAAGGACACCTAGTCCCGGACACACAGTCCTCACCGTATTCTCCTTGAGCTAAGGACACACAGTCCTCGCCCAATCACTCATGGTAAGTCTTCAGGTGACTTCCAAACCTTCACAGACTTGGTCACTCGGCAATCCACAATTCCTCTTGGATGCTCTAGACCTTCACACCTAACCGTCTGGAAGAAGCACAGTCTTCAAAGGTAACAAGCGTCGGATCCACGCAGGATCAATCTCTTCAGTGATGCTCAATCACTTGGGGTTTGTAGGTGTTTTGGGTTTGGGTTTGGATTTTCCTCACTTGATGATTTTCGCTCAAAGTCCTCGGAGGATAGGTTGCTCTCAAATGACAAGTGTCAAGTTCACGCGGAGCAGCCAACCAGCTAGTGGTTGTAGGAGCAGCTATTTATAGCCTAGGGAGCAGCCCGACATGATAAGACATAAATGCCCTTCAATGATATGACCGTTATGTGGATAAGATATTTTGGTACAACTGGCGCGTAGCACAGCAACGGTCAGAAATTTGAGGTACAAATTCCTCAGGGCTATCATGTTCCTCACTGTGTAGGCAATTCGCACTGGCGAATTCCTAACTCCTCAGTCAGAGCAAAGTCCTCAGTGACCAGAAAAACTGCGTCTCTGTCACTGAAGAAATTGACTGAACTGTATGAGATTTCCAATGGCTTCACTCGAAGGGATTGGTAGGTGTAGGATTTGAGATGAGCATCACATGGAAATTTTCTCCTTAGTATTTCATCGACCCCCTTTAACAGTACGGTGTTTCCTATGACTCAAGAAAGAGAAAATGAAACTACGAAAACAAAAGTCTTCACGCCTCATTTTCCTCGAATGATAACCAAGTCTTAAAGGTCACACCAATTTCTTCACTTTCAAAGTCTTTAGAAAGTCTTCAGAATATCAAAGTCTTCAGTTTAAGAACTTCATTTTTAGGGGTCGACTTTCTCTGTAAATATCAAACTCCTCATAGACTTATAGACCTGTGTACACTCATAAACGCATTAGATACTTACCTATAAGTTTTCAATACACCAAAATCACTAAGGGGCACTAGATGCACTTACACACACTTGCCATGTCCAAAATAACATTCATAATGATCTTAGTCCAAACAGGAAACACTAATCAAGTTTCTGTGAAATGAAGGAACATATAAAACATCTCTAAGCAGAAGCGTGAATCCATCAGCTAACTCCAGGGATATGTCGTGATAGCTTCAATTTCTGCTTGAACTCCATTTGCAACCTCAATGCATCTTTCGCTTCTTTGCATAGTCCACGTCGAATGGAATCCATGTAATGAATTTGCAACATGAATGGTTGAACCCGAGTCAATCCACCAAGTAGATTTCAAAAAATGTGTATACAAGGATTCATTTACAAAGTAAACTATGCTTTTACCTCTCTTTTCCATTATTGACTTCTGCCAAACAGGGCAATCTTTCTTGTAGTGCCCAGCCTGCTTACAATGGAGACATGTGTCTTTGTCCACTGGAAAAGACTTTTGCTGATGTTGATGGTGCGTGGAAGCTTTTCCATGTGGCTTTGAAGGAGAACCTTTGCCACATTGATTGTAGTTCTTTTTCTTATTATCCCTCACATAATTCAGAGAACCACCATATGAGGTTTTAAGTCTTTCCTCTTCTTGCACACACATGGCTATAGTATTTTCAATGTCCCGTTTTCTAGGCGACATGTTGTAGTTGACAACAAAAGTGTCAAACTCTTTTGGCGGTGAAGCCATGACCAGGTGAACAAGTAGTGCAGGCTTGAGCTCCAAATCCTCATTCATGGGTTTAAACTTAGATGCCATATTGCTCATCCTGAGGATGTGCTCCCTTATGCCATGTCCACCACCTATGTACTTTTCTGTCACCAGCTGCTTTAGCAACTGGGTAGCATATATCTTTGAGGAACCAGTGAACTGGCTCTTTATCTTTTCAAGAAACTCCCCTACGGAAGTACACTCTGCAATTGAGCCCACAATAGCGTTTTCAATTGTGTTCTTTATGAAAGTCGTGCACTTTTTATTGGCATTGACCCACTTTTGGTTTTCGATGGAATATAACATCTCCACTGGAGCATGATCCTTTTTCTTTTTCTCCCAAGCAGCATCATCTTCTTTTGCACCTCTGACTGGCTCTGCTAGTTTGACCGGCTGTGGAGTGTCCACAACCCAGTCCACCTCGACAAATCAACTTTCTTTCTCCACTCAGTGTAGTTATCACTTCTGAGGGTTGGAACATTCTTGAGGCAACTCATCAAGTGGTACCCTCCTGAAACCACCATTGAGTGAGATCATAACAACAATGCATGCATTAATCCAACGTTGGTCAAAATTAAAACATACAACTGTTTATGCAATTTAATCTATATCACCGTTGGGCAAAAGTAGAAATAAATGCACCTTTTATAACAATAACAAATCATGATCATATTATTAACAACGTTGGTCATAAAAATAATAGGATCATAATTGTTTCAATGATCACTTTAACATGCTCTTTAAAATTTAATTTTACTTTTGTTTTATTTACTTTTAAAAGAGCACTTTTATTTATTTGCAGCGGAAAAACATGAATAAAAAAATCATGAAATTTTTATTTTTCAGAAGTATTTCTTTTGCTTTTCTATTTTCTAGACAATTTTTTGTTGGATTAATTTGAATAGAAAAAAGAAAAAGCTATATAAAAAATTGACCAAAATCTGGACAAAAACAATCAAAAATATGCTTCTGAAAATAATAATAATAATAATCGGCCTGGTCTGCGGCCTGCTCTCGGACCGGCCCACGGCCTGCCATTCGCGCGCGCTCAGTGCGTCAACGCGTCGCCCCTGGCTGAAAACGGCCCGGCCCAGCGCCCGCCAGCAGCTACAGCCCGGCACACGCAAGCGGCCTCTTCCCCTTTCAGGCCAGCGGTGGCTTGGGGTTTGCGGCCTGGCCATCGGATTCCATCCGACGGCCCAGCGCGCAGATCGGCTGAACAAAAACGTCCGATCCAGTGCCGCTCGAGAGAACCCTAGCCACTTTCCTCTTCTCTCACCTCTGTACGCCTCACTCCCGCACGCCGGGCCACCGCGCCGCGCCAGTCGCCGACGACGGCGATGAAGTCGCTGCGCCGCGCGAGCTCCCTTCCCTTTCTCCTTTCCTTTCTCCCATCCACCACCGCCCCTGCGAGAGAGCGAGAGAAGGGCCGGCTGTGGCCCCTCCTCTAACCCCATGCGTGCCCGACGACGGCTCTCCGATGCGGCGGCGCCCCCCTTGTCCCCCTTGCCGGCGTGTACGTGCATCCGTAGGTGGGAGCACCGCCGTCAAGCGGTTCAACGGCGGCGCCCTTTGCCGGCGACCGCGCGGCCGTCCGATAACTGTAATCCATGCTTTCGGCGATGGAGAAAGCGTAGTGCACCCCACCGCCCGTGTTCTTCTTCCGAACGGCTCAGATTGCCAATGCCCGTCCGGGTCGAGAGGAACGGGGCGGCTCGACGGCGGCACACTTTTCCGATGGATGAACTCTTTTCCCTTTGTCTCTCTTAGGGTTAGTGTTAGGAGGGGGATCATCTCTGTGATTTTTTTGCCACCGAAAACTAATCTAGAACCCTAGATGGCTCTGACACCATTGTTAAACTCCTTGGATCATCTAGGGTAAAGATGTGACGGTGGTCTACCTTCTGCTTGGCTCGAGGAGCCCGAGCCGTTGGCCATGGTGGAGTTGTGGCGGCTGTGGAGAGAGCAGTGGCGGTGGCGGTGCTTCCCGTCACTGCAGGGCTAACCTAGATCAGTAGGTTTTGTCGGTGGGGTTAGCAGCTGCGCGACGAACCTCGTAGTGCGTGCCCCAGCCCACACCTCTTTATATAGCCAGTGTGACAGGGGCCCGTCAACCATAGGTGGGTTGAGCGCCCCCGATCAAGACGCGGATTAAGTGTCCGATGGGCCGTTGGGCCCAGACGAGAAGGAGATCAACCTAACAGTGAGTTGACAATGACACGAACCATATCTATTTACCAAGTTACTAAGCTCCTTAGGGATGGTGGGCCGTAGTGGCTCGGGACCTTGGGGGTCGTTGGTGGGAGCCGTTTCTAAGAGTGTGTTTCCTGCTCGAGGAGGTATGAGCCTACTAGCAGGTAATCATGGTGTTTGTATGGGGCTAATATGAACACTATCAGTGGCCACCAACGTTGCGATGTGTTACAACATCACGTTGACCCACCCAACAACTCTCTCCACCCACCAAGTAAGACCATACCGACAAAAAGAACTAACGCAGGCATAATTAAATGTCAGCCCAACCAGGCTCAAACACATAACGAGCCGTCGTCTGACAACTATGAAACACATTGTTAAAATATATTGCCCGCCTCTCTCTACCAATTTGGATTTTTGGATGAATTGGCTGGAGCATGAATTCAATATGGTATCAGAGTCAGGAGGTCTTGAGTTCAAGACCATACCGACACAGTATGAAAAATGATTCTATAGCCTAGATGACCGGTCGAGGCTAGGGTTACTGAGTCGGCCGCCTCCTCGCCTATGCTCAGGAAAACGATTCAGACCGCATGCCAAATTATCCAGTTTTAAAAGCGTTGGCATGTCCCGCCAAAATGGGAAGAAATTTTTCACTAAATGAAGTTCTTTGGAACTCCATGATGCTCTACAGTTGCCACTTCCCGTGATTTGTACTAAGCAATTACATAGAATGGTATTAACCAGTCCATTTTCTCGGTACCGACAACAATGAAATAGCCCCTCAAAGAGAGGAGGTATACAGACTTTTTTTTTTTTTTGAAAAGGAGGAGGACCCCCTAGGAGGTATACAGACTTGGCAACCTAAGCTTTAGTGAGCATCAAACTTCAGCGTCTTGGCGATCTCATGCAGGAGGTCCTCTGCACTTCTTTTCTTTGTTTTGGTGTGGAGCTGTCCACTCCTGGTACTTGTGCAAGCTGCCGGTGAAATCGGTGAACAGCGCGTCGACTCCGATCTCTCTGAGCCAGTACTCATATTCAGCATAAGGGTCTTGATGGAAGTTGAAGTGCAGGTATGAGTTCTCATTTCTGAATGTGTATGGATGCACCTGGAACGCCACCATGATTCAGCAAGGTACTGTTCATCTAAGACCTGGCATATGTATATGTACATGTATAACAGAGAGAAACGTGTTGCTCACCTGAAGATTCAGAGCATGTGCCCGTGCCACAAGATCAGTTGCAGGGCCTAAATGGTCTTTTTCTGGGGGGACAATTGTATCCTTCCATGGCCCAATCCCAATTACATACTTCCTTATGAACGCGAGATAGCCGTTCGAAGTTATCTCATAGTATGACTGCAGGTTAGAAATGGTCTTTGAAAACTAGGAGTTTTCGGGTGACGAACTTGGTAGAAAAAAAAAGTAGTGCTTACTGCTGATCTTACCTGATTGGTATCTTGAGTTGGAACTGTGGTTTCGTCTATTAGAAGTAGTTTTGGAGCATTTGTGATGTTTGAGATGTAAATTAGTGAGGTTGGAGCAAAGGATTGGATGAATAGCGGCTTCTTGAGCCAATCTTCGGACATATATTTGCCTTTGTAGCCATACTTGAGAAGCGTCTCGACAAACTTGTCCTCAAACTTCTTGCCACCTGACCACTTGACCTGCATGTTTATTCAAAAATCATATTGTGGAAAAATATTCAAGAAATCAGTAGACATTAAAGTTGGTTCATTTCTTAAGTAAACAATGTGTTCCAAGGAGTTTGTCAGGTTGAAATCACCTACATGCTGGTTGATGAAAATAGGATTCTTGATCTCTGGGTATATTCCGACCACCCTGTCAGCATGAAGTGCAATCAAGATAAACTCATCAAATGAAAGAATATTGTACCTCCCTGCAATATAGTAGGAGAACATTTTTAGCGGTAGCAAAGAAACAAGAGTTATGTATTTAAAAGGACATTAAATAGTACTCCCTCCTATCCAAAATAAGTACTGCAGTCTTGAACTGGGGTTAGTTCAAAACTGCGACACATATTATGGATCGGAGGTAATAACTAAAAATGTATAAGGCATCCGAATTACACACGACTGAGACTAATATGATTTTATTTCATTGTTGATGGAAAACATGAGAGTCATATTTAAGGGCAGTAAAATGCAATAAAAAAATAAGAAAGCAAGAAATAGACAAGACAAAAGTAATACCATTATACTGTTGATCCCTGAAACTGAAGCGCTGTTTCACCCTCAGTGATTTCAGTTCTCTTAGTGTAAAATCCACTGGAAGCAAGAAGAACTCCAAAAGTCAGAAGTAGATTCTCGACCAAAAAATGTTAGAAATAGCAAGTTAGCAACAAAAGAAGCTTGAGACACAGTTTCACATACCGGTAAACCAACCAGTCATATTTACTCCCTGGACTTCATAGGTCCTGTTCCTGCCAGCAAACTCAGTACGGCTGGCGATGTCGGTCGTGTTATCCAGTGTTACATCATGAAAACATATCAGATGACCGTCCTCTGATGCAAGTATATCAGTCTCAATGAAGTCTGCACCTTCGTCGATAGCCCTCTGCCATAAACAATGCACAAATATATTCAGGTTCGGTTTCAAAAAAAAATCAGGCTTGCATTAAGATATTGGATTTCAGTCTTCAGAGAATCTCCACCAGTTTAAAAAATAGGCTAACAATCTGGACATGACATGATCTTCGGGATATTGTTCAGCATACACCTCCTTTCATCATGGTTGGGCATGTGAATGTGCTGTCCTAAAATTATACTACTAGTCTTCTCGGGTACCGAAGACTATTAGGTTCAATACGTAGTACCTAATACTCCCTCCGTTCCGAATTACTTGTCACAAAAATGGATAAAAATGGATGTATCTAGAACTAAAAATACGTCTATATACATTCATTTATGTGATAAGTAATTCCAGAGGGAGGGAGTACAGTAGAATTTGACGTGGCACTAAAATATATACTACCATCTGAATCTGATGCAACATAAGGAAGGGCAAGTAATTGAGGAGTAAATTGCTGGTTACCAAATATGCCGCAGCTGTCTCCTCGGGTATTTCGCCATTGGAACCCCGGTGGGCAATGTTGTAAGGTCTGGATGTCTGTAGTGGCTGCTTCTTGTGGTTTACATCCAGCTGACCGTGTCGGCGGGCGGCTGGTTTGGCATCGGATCCTCCAATGAATAGGAGCACAAGGACAATGACGGAGGCGTGCCCTGTCAGAGAATGCATTCAGTTTACAGGATCTTGAAACTAAGCAACTACTCAAGATTCTGACGAGCCGATTTGATACAAATTCCATCTTTGCCATATGAAGTTGCGCTACTCCGAGATTCAAAATAGCATGATCATCAAATTCAGATTCAAAATAGCAAGATCATCTTGCATCAAATCTATGCATTATTCAGAGAGAGAGAGAGAGAGAGTGAAGCCATGGTATGGCACTTACAAAGGGAATCCATGGTGCTTCTGCTGCCTCCCTCCTTGCTTCCTTCTCCTCCTTACGCGTAGCCTCCTCCTCCGCCTATGGAGTCAGAGTCAGAGAAGCTTTTAAGAAGCGGTGGCCGGGCACGGAATATTCCTTTGAGAGAGCGACACACCCAAAAAAGTCTTGTAAGTGGCGACGCTATTTGGATTTGGATTTGGACATGGCGTGAGCTCCCTGCATTTCTGCTGCTTCTTTGATTTTCGGAAGGGGAATGAAGTCGATTGGAGTCGGAATTCCACTGGACAAGGCTGTTCCATACCTATCGCACAGTCGTCGTCCGTCGCCGCGGTACAGCAGGGTTGCTGTCAGTCGACGATTTCAGCGGTCAATGAAATCCGCTGGGTTCACTAATTGCAGGGGTCACATCCTATGAGGAATCTGCTGGGTAATGGGTAGTATGCCCATCCGTCCTAGTTTCAAAAGACTGCAGGCGTGAAGAAAATGATTCTGAGTTCCGTCATCGTAGGCGCCTCATCGTCGACGGGAACGTCTCCTCCCACTGAAAGCGCATCGCCGGAAATCCTGAAATAAATCCAGGAATAATGCGAGCATCAGGATTTGAACCCTGGTGGGTTGGGGATACCACTGTCCACCTAACCAACTCAACCACAGGTTGATTCGCCATATTATTTGTCTCTACACATACATACACAAGTGAAAATGCAAAGGCAAAACACTCTGCTTCGGTGCACCCTCTAAACTCATCGACGACGGAGATCTGCTCATACACCTTCGTGATAAAGAACATGATGGGCATTTTAGAGAAACTCCTCAGCATATTGGTACGTGCCATCCGCGTCGTACGTTGTATCCGTACTCGTACATACAAGTTGGTGGAGTGTTAACGTGCCGCACAACACCTAACGCTCCGGAGATGAACGCGGTTCTGGATGGATTTTTTACTCCGGAAGATGTGCATAAGGCTCTTTTTCAGATGGCGCCATCAAAGGCACCGGGTGTCGATGGCTTCACAGCGGTTTTTTTCCAGAAGCACTGGAAGTTGTTACGTCATGATATAACAAGTGCGGTTCTTGGATTCCTTAATGGAGGGGATCTGCCTTTGGGTTTGAACGATACGTCTATAACACTTATACCAAAGGTACGAAACCCCCAAAATATTACTCAATTCCGTCTGATTTCTCTATGCCCGGTCTTGTACAAGATTGCGGCCAAAGCTATCACAAACAAACTGAGAGATTTTATGGATGAGATTATTAGCCAAGAGCAAAGTGCTTTCATTCCAGGTCGCCTCATCACTGATAACATATTGGTTGCATTTGAAAGTGTGCATGCCATGAAACGGACGAAGAAGGGAAAGAACTTTGCATGTGTCGTTAAGTTAGACATGATGAAAGCTTATGATAGGGTGGAATGGAGCTACCTCGAAGCAATCCTCCTTAAATTTGGCTTTGGCATCAACTTAGTGAGATTGATCATGAAGTGTGTCACTTCGGTTCGTTTCTAGGTACAGGTAAATGGTGAACAACTACCCTACTTCACGCCCACGTGTGGACTAAGGCAAGGTGATGCTATGTCACCCTACTTATTTTTGCTGTGTGCAGAAGGTTTTTCTTCACTGTTGAAATATTATGGGCAGATTGATAGAGGCATTCGAGTCAGTTTCAGAGCTCCATGGGTGAATCATTTGCTGTTCGCGGATGATAGCCTTATTTTCATGACAGCTGACAGTCAATGTGCAGGAAGATTAAACCGCATTATGCAATTATATGGGGTTGCGTCGGGCCAGTGTGTTAACCGGGAGAAGAGCGCAATTTATTTCAGCCCCAATACGACGGTTGCTACTGGGCAGATTATCAAGACTACGCTCGATGTGCACGTCGAGGCGTTTAGTGAACGTTACCTTGGCCTACCCACGGCTGTGGGGAAGATTACCAGTGGCACTTTCGATCACATAGGTGAACGTTCGCGAAGCAAGATGCAAGGGTGGTCGGAGAGATTGTTTGCTTGTGCAGGGCGAGAAACTTTGATCAAATCAATTGCCCAGGCAATTCCCACTTTCAGCGTGACTTGTTTTCTTTTGACCAAGAAGGTGTGCAAGAGTTTGACATCCAATATGGCAAGATACTGGTGGAGTAGATCGATCGATAAGCGTTCTCTGCACTGGATGTCGTGGAAGAAACTTGCAACGCCTAAGTGTAGTGGAGGTATGGGTTTTAGAGACCTACATCTTTTCAACTTGGCCCTACTTGGTAAGCAGGGATGGCGGCTGTTGACAAGCCCGGATTCGCTGTGCGCTCGAGTTTTAAAGGGCAGGTATTTTCCGGACTCGGATTTCATGCAGGCCTCAGCTCCTAACCGTTCATTTGCAACTTGGAGGGCCATTATATCTGGTCGGGAGGCTTTACTCACCGGACTAATCAAGAGGGTGGGCGACGGATCATCCATTGCGGTCTGGGATGACCGATGGATTCCATCTACAACAACAATGGCGCCATTGTTCAGGCCTCCAAATACCAATATTTCTTGGGTAAGCGATCTCATCGATACCGAAAACTGGACATGGCGGCAGCAGTTGGTTCGGGACACATTCATCTCACCAGACGCGGAGGCCATCATCAATATTCCACTCCGGTCTGGTGGGGTGATGATTTCCTTGCCTGGACACACGAAACTTCAGGTAACTACACCGTTAAATCGGCGTACCGTGCTCTTATGATTCGCAACGAGCGTCAAGCTCTAGAAGAAGGGACGGATACTGGATCCTCGATTGATAATCAGCGGCTGTGGAATGGTTTGTGGAAGTTGAATGTGATGCCAAAAGTGAAGGTGTTCTTCTGGCGGGTGCTAAGTGTAAGTGCATCTAGTGCCCCTTAGTGATTTTGGTGTATTGAAGACTTATAGATTAAGGATCTAATGTGTTTATGAGTGTACACAGGTCTATAAGTCTATGAGGACTTTGATATTTACAGAGAAAGTCGACCCCTAAAAATGAAGTTCTTCGACTGAAGACTTTGATATTCTGAAGACTTTCTGAAGACTTTGAAAGTGAAGAAATTGGTGTGACCTTGAAGACTTGGTATTCATTCGAGGAATATGAAGCGTGAAGACTTTTGTTTCGCAGTTTCGTTTTCTCTTTGTTGAGTCATAGGAAACACTGTACTGTTAAAGGGGGTCGACGAAATACTAAGGAAAAATTTTCATGTGATGCTCAACTCAAATCCTACACCTACCAATCCCTTCGAGTGAAGCCATTGGAAATCTCATACAGTTCAGTCAACTTCTTCAGTGACAGAGACGCAGTTCTTCTGGTCGCTGAGGAATTTGTTCTGACTGAGGAGTTAGGAATTCGCCAGTGCGGATTGCCTACACTATGAGGAACATGATAGCCCTGAGGAATTTGAATCTCAAATTTCCGACCGTTGCTGTGCTGCCCGCCAGTTGTCCCAAAATATCTTATCCACCTAACGGTCATATCATTGAAGGGCATTTATGTCTTATCATGTCGGGCTGCTCCCTAGGCTATAAATAGCCGCCCCCTGCAACCACTAGCTGGTTGGCTGCTCCGCGAGAAACTGACACTTGTCATTTGAGAGCATCCCATCCTCCGAGGACTTTGAGCGAAAATCATCAAGTGAGGAAAATCCAAAACCCAAACCCAAACACCTACAAACCCAAAGTGATTGAGCATCACTGAAGAGATTGATCCTGTGTGGATCTGACACTTGGTACCTTTGAAGACTGTGCTTCTTCTAGACGGTTAGGCGTCATGGTCTAGAGCATCCAAGAGGAATTGTGGATCGTCGAGTGATTGAGTTTGTGAAGGTTCGGAAGTCACCTGAAGACTTACCACGAGTGATTGGACGAGGTCTGTGTGACCTTAGTTCAAGGAGAATACGGTGAGGACTGTGTGTCCGGGACTGTGTGTCCTCAGGTTTAAATACCTAG
This sequence comes from Aegilops umbellulata, assembly GCA_032464435.1. Taxonomy (NCBI): domain Eukaryota; kingdom Viridiplantae; phylum Streptophyta; class Magnoliopsida; order Poales; family Poaceae; genus Aegilops; species Aegilops umbellulata. Next base: position 116,954,541 of record CP136054.1, on the reverse strand, counting down.
CCGCTCCAACCAGATGTACAACTGAGACAGCAGTTGGAACTGGTCTATCAAATCATTGTCTTCACCAAGACAACTGGTTCTATTTCCTCAACTCTTTCATTTTCTCAGTATTGTGTTGTTCGCTTGTCATATCTATGTTTGAAGACTCTGCCTGAAGACTTTCTCAATTTCCTCAGTTCAATTTCTTTAGTCTGTTTGTCTTCATCTAGTGTTATGCTGTGACTACGCTTTCTGTACTCTGTGCTTGTTTTCATTTCATCATGATGACTATGCTTGTCTTATGTTATGTTTACTTCTGAGTACTTATTCCGTTGCAAGTAGTTCTTCGCTAAGGAATTTCCTCACTAGCAAATTCCTCAGTGAAGAATTCTTAAAAATCGCCTATTCACCCCCCTCTAGTCGATATAACGCACTCTCAATTGGTATCAGAGCAAGGTAGTCCCTTGTTCTGTGTGATTTTGGTTTAACCGCCTGGAGTTTTAGTTATGTCGACCGCAAGTATGATCAAGGTCTCTGCTGGGTGTCCTACCTTCGACGGGACGGACTACCCCTACTGGAAGAATAAGATGCGAATGCATCTTGAGGCAATTGATAATGATCTCTGGTATGTTCTGGAAAATGGTGTTCCCTCTGTCTCACCCTCACTGAATGCTACCGATGTGAAGATATTCAAGCAACTCGATTCTCTAGCGAAGAATATCATATGTGGTCATCTGAGCAAAGGACAGTATGGAAGAGTGAGTGCTTTGGAAACTGCCAAGCTTATCTGCGATAGACTGTCCAAAGTCAATGAAGGGGTTTCAACTCAGTGTGACTCTCGAGTTGATGTTTTCTTCGCAATCTCTTCAACCGCTTCAAAAGACTCGACAATGAAAATGTTCAGCAAACCTTCGATCGCCTCACTAACATCTCAAATGAGCTTCAAGCACTTGGTGCCACTGACATCACCGACCATGAGGTGGTGAAGAAATTGCTGAGATCGCTTGATTCCTCATTTGATACTCTGGCATTGATGATACAAGAGCGTGCTGATTACAAGTCACTTGACCCCGCTGATATCCTCGAGAGACTAAATACTCATGAGTTCCAGCTTGCTGAAAAGATAGATCTCTATGGTTCGAGCTATGGCAGATCACATGCACTGAAGGCCAAGGCGGTATCTGAGTCCGAAGATGAAGACTCTGGTAGCAGCCTTGGTGACCCTGAAGAACTGAGTCATGATCTAGCACTGCTCGTGAATAAATTCCAGAAGTTCTCAAGACGAGGTCGCTTTGGAAGACCCTCAAGGAGCAATAGTTCCTCATCCAGTGACTACAAGAAGAGGCTTTATCACAAGTGCAAGAAACCTGGACACTACATTCAAGATTGTCCTTAGTGGGAAAAGGAATCAAAGAAGAAGAAATACAAGGATTACAGTTCTGATGATGCGAAGAAATAGAAGAAATCCTCAAAATCTTCATCATCAAGATCCTCAAAGTCTTCATCTCACAAGAAGAGCATCTCCAAGAAGGCTCGAGCATTCATTGGCAAGGAAATGGACTCTGAAGCTGAATCTGAGGAATAAGAGGAAGAGGAGGCATCTGAAGACTCCGAGTCTGGTGTGGCGATCCTAGCCCTCGCTACTGCATTCGTCAGCAAGTCCATCTTCAACTCTGAAGAAAATGACCTCACCAACAAGGCTGATGAATGCAGTGATGACTACGCTCCCACCTATTGCTTCATGGCTAAGGGTGCCAAGGTACTTAAATATACCTCCTCTGAGTCTAGTGAAGATGAATCTGATGACAATCTTAAGCCCATCTACTCTAAACTTGCTAAGATTGCTGTAAAACAACAAAGGGCTTTTGAAGAAGTTCAAAACATGCTAGAAAAAAGTGATGATATGTTGGGTGAAGAAATGGATCGCACTAAAATCTTGACTGAAAATCTTCAGAGACTTCAGACTAGGTTTGACAACCTTCAAGGTCATCATAACACCCTCTTGTCTAATCATGAGAAGCTTTCTTATGAATTTCTTCAAAGAAAGCAAGATCTTGAGAAGCTAAGAGTGAGTTATGAAGATCTTCAGAAGGGGCGCGATTCATTACTTGCTCAACAAATCAGCGCTGCTCAGGAAGAATTTGTTCCTCCATGTTTGAAATGCATTGAACGTGAATATGCTAATTCTTCACCTGAATGTTCAAATGCTTCTAATGTTACAAATTCTTCACCTGCCTCTGCTATCACTAATTCCTCATATGAGGACATTGCTAGTATCACTTACGATGTAGGGCTGAAGGAATTGTACATGACAGGCATGTACAAAAGCCTCAAAGGGCATCAGACTCTTTGTGATGTGCTTAAAAAGCAGATCCTCAACAGGAACCCTAAGAAAGAGGGTATTGCCTTTGAGAGGAAACTCAATGTTGATGGTACATATTGGAAGCCTGAGCAGTACCCCAAAACCTCATGGGTTGCTGCAAAGGGACCTCCAGTTGATCCATCTAATTTATCTGGCTATACATGTGAATCTTTTCATTCTTCTGATGAGTCATTTGACTCCAACTATAAACTGTTCAAAAATCAAAATGGTGAAGTATTTGCTAGATATGTTGGCACTAACTGCAGGAACGGTTCCCCTATGAAGAGAATCTGGGTTCCCAAAAGGTGCCTTGAAAGTCTTCAGGTGAATGTCCTCATGACACCACTTGTGAAGAATAAGAACCCCAGATTAAATTCTTCATATGGACCAAATTCTTCATATGGATCCAAGTCCTCATACGGACCAAATTCCTCACGTGGATCAAATTCCTCAAAAGGATCAAAGTCCTCATTTGAACATCATCGTGCTAACCACTCTGTTTCGCAGGGAAGAGCCAAGGGCTATGAATATGACCATTATTCTTCTAATTATTATGTTCATAAGTCCTTGAAAAATTTCTCTGCTTATTCATATGCTTACCCTAACCATTCTTATGTGAAGCGAAATGGATTGGCCTCTATGCCACCATTCTCATATGGAGCTCGCAGAGTGATGAACTCTTTGCCACCCCTTCAGATGTGGGTGGTGAAGAAAAAGAACTAATCTCTTCTGCAGGGTCAGGTCTCCATACGTGCTCAAACGTCTGAAGAATTTTCTGGAGACCTGAAAACTGCCTGAAAGGACGCAGGCTAATCAGGAAAAAAATGAACTTTCATTTCACACGTCCTCCTACTATTTTATTTGTCTTACTGCTTGATGAAATTGATCTGATGAATTGTGATATCATATTATTCACTGATGAAGTATATGAAGTTCGTAAGCTGCACTAATTCATCTGCAGGATGATCAACCCAAAGCCACTGAGTGGGTCCTCGATGGTGGATGTACAAATCACATGACTAGTGACAAGAATCTATTGATGGATGCTCCCTTATCACCATCTCATCTGAAGCATATCATCTTCGCTGACAAAGGCAAAAGTCAGGTATTGGGTCTAGGTAAGGTTGCAATCACAAAGGATCGACACATGAACAAAGCCATGCTTGTTGAGTCCTTAGGATACAACCTTATGTATGTCTCAATGCTTTGTGATCTTGATATGGTCGTTGTCTTTGGCAAGTATCGTTGTGTTGTGATTATGGAAGATGACAATTCCAAAGTCTTCGAAGGCTTTAGGAGAGAAGACTTGTATATTGTTGATTTCTCTACAGGTTCACAACCAGCCGTGTGCCTACTTGCAAAAGCTTCAGAAGGATAGCTATGGCATCGACGACTTGGTCATGCAGGCATGAGGAATTTGCACACGCTTGCAAAGAATAAGCATGTCATTGGCATTGAGAATGTCAAATTCCTCAAGGATCACTTATGCGGTGCCTGTGAAGTTGGAAAGATGACAAAGGCCAAGCATCCAGCGAAGACTATCATGACCACTACTCGTCCATTTGAATTGCTTCACATGGATCTCTTCGGTCCTAATCATTATTCTGCCGTTTCAAATGAAGCATCTCAATATGGCTTTGTTATTGTTGATGATTAATCTCGTTACACATGGGTACACCTTGTTACTTACAAACATGAAGTGTAGGAAGTCTTCAAACGATTTTCCTCGAGGGCTTCAACCAACTTTGGTGTGAAGATCAAGCACATCAGAAGTGACAATGGCACTGAGTTCAAGAATTCGGGTCTCGATGACTATCTTGATGAACTTGGTATTACTCATGAGTTATCTGCTCCTTATACTCCTCAACAAAATGGCGTCGTGGAGCGCAAGAATAGGACTCTTGCTGAGATGGCTCGCACTATGCTCGATGAGTACAAAACGTCTCACCGTTTCTGGGTTGATGCAACTGATACTGCATGCCACATCATCAACAGAGTATATCTTCACAAATTCTTCAAGAAGACTGCCTATGAACTCCTCACTGACAAGAAACCCAATGTGAGTTATTTCAAAGTCTTCGGTGCTAAATGCTGGATTAGAGATTCTCATCACAACTCAAAATTTGCACCGAAAGCACATGAAGGTTTTATGCTTGGTTACGGAAAGGACTCGCACACCTGCAGAGTCTTCAACAACGTTCTTCACAAGGTTGTTGAAACTGTGGATGTGTGGTTCGATGAAACTAATGGCTCGCAATGAGAGCACCTACCTTCTGTGTTAGATGAACCAGCACCTGAGGATTCTATCAAGTTCAAGGCTACTCAGGATGTCATTCCTACTGAAGAATCTGCTGAAGAATTCATTCCAGAACATGAAGAACGTCAAGCTGATGCACCTGAGGAAAATGTTGAAGAAATTGGTGCTGAAGAAAATGCTGATCAAATTCCTCAACGACAACCAGCTCATCCTCGCGTTGCAAAAGAAGTGCAAGTGAAGAAGATCATCGATGATATTAGAGCACCAGGTCCTCTCACCCGCTCAAAAGCTTCACATCTATCTAACTTTTGTGGGCACTATGCTTTTGTCTCTATCACAGAGCCCGCAAAGGTGGATGAAGCATTTCTGGAGCCTGAGTGGATTTAGGCCATGCAAGAAGAATTATATCAATTCAAGCTCAATAGCGTCTGGGAACTGGTCAAACGTCCAGATCCTCGCAAGCACAATATCATTGGCACAAAATGGATCTACCGCAACAAGCAAGATGAAAATGGCCTTGTGGTGAGGAATAAGGCACGACTAGTAGCTCAAGGCTACACACAGGTTGAAGGAATTGATTTCGATGAAACTTTTGCACCTATTGCTAGACTTGAGGCTATTCGCATATTACTTGCTTATGCTAACCATCATGATATCATCTTATATCAAATGGATGTGAAAAGTGCATTCCTCAATGGTAAGCTTGAGGAAGAAGTATATGTTGCTAAACCCCCAGGTTTTGAAGATCCAAAGAATCCTGACAAAGTCTTCAAACTCAATAAGGCCCTCTATGGCCTCAAGTAGGCCCCTCGGGCGTGGTATGATACTTTGAAGGAATTCCTCATGAACAATGGCTTCACACCCGGTTCACTCGATCCTACTCTCTTTACTAAATCTTATGATGGTGAATTGTTTGTGTGCCAAATATATGTTGATGATATTATCTTTGGCTGTACTAACCAACGTTATAGTGATGAATTTGCTTATATGATGAGTGAAGAATAGCAAATTTCTATGATGGGAGAGTTAAAATTCTTCTTAGGTCTTCAAATTCGTCAACAGCGCAATGGCATATTCATATCTCAGGAGAAATACCTCAAGGATGTACTGAGGAAATTCGGCATGCAAGATTGCAAAGGCATCAAAATTCCTATGCCCACAAATGGTCATCTGTGCACTGATGAAAATGGTATTGACTTCGATCATAAGGTATACCGCTCCATGATTGGCTCTTTATTGTACTTATGTGCATCTAGGCCAGATATAATGCTTAGTGTTTGCATGTGTGCTCGGTTTCAAGCTACACCGAAGGAATCACACCATAAGGCTGTGAAGCATATTCTTCGATATCTAGCTCACACACCAACACTAGGATTATGGTATCCCAAGGGCTCGGATTTTGATCTCATTGGATATTCTGACTCTGACTGTGCTGGTGATCGTGTGGACCGCAAGTCAACATCTGGTACATGTCATTTCCTGGGACGATCTTTGGTCTGTTGGTCCTTGAAGAAACAGAACTGCGTATCACTGTCTACTACTGAAGCTGAGTACATTGCTGCTGGTTCTTGCTGTGCTCAACTGCTATGGATGAAGCAAACCCTCAAGGACTATGGCGTCAACGTGAAGAATGTGCCTCTCCTCTGTGACAATGAGAGTGCCATCAAGATTGCTCACAACTCAGTTCAGCACTCGAGACAAAGCACATTCAGATTCGTCATCATTTTCTTCGTGATCATGTGTTGAAGGGCGACATTTCTATTGAGCATGTGAAGACTGAAGAACAGCTAGCCGATATCTTCACAAAGCCCTTGGATGAGAAGAGATTTATCAAGTTGCGGTGTGAGCTAAATATCTTAGAGTCTTCGAATGTACTTTGAAAAAGGCACTCATCCTAATACTTATGCAAAATTGAAGACTTAGATGTGCAACACATGAAGAAACATTTTTCTTCAAACAATGAAGAATAACACTCTAAGTGTGAAGAAATTAATGAAGAATTTGATTCTCAGAACCCTATTGTACGCGGTGTCTGAAATCGTCATTCTTATACGGTGGGTCACGCCACCACAAAAGTTGAAAATCTTCAATTTGAGTTTTTCTTCAGTTTTGTGAAATTCCTCAGTTGTTCAAATTCTTCAACCTTTCAAAATCTTCACTTGTTCCGTCGTTTTTCTTCATTGGCTATATATATATATATATATATGAGTTTGTCCTCTACAACATTCACTTATGGTTATTTCTTCAAGTTGGTTTTTCTGCTAAGTGAATGTGATCGGACCCTTCCCCCTCTATGCTATACTCAACCCAATCTATTCAAAAATTCTTCATGTGCGTTCTATTTGAAACTCGTTCAAAATCTTCACTGTGTCCATGTCAGCTGAAGAAATTGCGAACGGAACGTTAAAACTAATCTTATCCAAATTTTCGGTTTTGCCGCTCAAACCGTTCTGCATCCCATGATACATTATTCTATTCATCCACGATCTTGCACGATCTCCACTTCATAGTACGTGGGTGACACATGTCGTGCGAAGGAGAAGGGTCAGGGGCACGTTCGTCCCAAATCTTCGGGCGAACAGATATTTCACCGTGGCTATAAATACCCTCGTCCCCTTCCTCACTTCCTTTACTCCGCTCGAACTCTCTCTCCCGCTCGAGCTTCCCAAACCCTAGCACTGCTGCTACTCCATCGTCGCCGGTGAGGAAGAGCTTCACTGCCTCGACCTCGTCGCCGTCGTACTCACGCCGGCCGTGGAAATCTTCACTCCACCGCCGCCGTAGCCGTCTTCCTCCGCCAAGTTAGGGCGTGGAAGATCTACACCGACGAACTTCACTTCTCCATCTCTGTGTTCGTCGTGTTCTTCATTCAGGGTAATTAAAAGTTACTTTTACTGCCCTCTTTGATTCGAAAGTTTTCTACAAAATCTTCAAAGGTGTTTACTCTTCAAATTCTCACACACAAAACACCTCACAAGTCATCTGTTCTTGATTCATTTCTCTAATCATCATTTTTCTTAAAGATTCCTCAATTGTGTGGATCTTCGGTCTATACAACTCTGGAACCTAAGACAAAATGCTTAGTGAAATTCTTCAAGACTCATCTGGTCAAATTCCTCAAACCTTGTTCGTTTTTTAAAACCTTCTGAGAACGCATATGACCTCTCCAAATTCCTCGCAACTATACTCTGTCCATAGGTACTCATGTCCGCTGCTGAATCACTAGGTTCTCATCAACTTAACTCATTTGCAGCATTCCTTGAAGAAAAGTTGCATAATTATTCAGAGAATTCGATTGTTCAAATTCCTCAACTGAAGAAAATGGCTGACGGTAAAAGGCCACAGAAAGGAGGAAAGAAGCCTGAGGTCATGACTACTTTTGAAATCCCTGTGGACATTTACAAAGAATACTGCACACCTAATGAGGTCAAGTTTGGCAAAGAAGATAAAAATCAGCGCAAGGTGCGCATACAGAGGATTGAAAGGAGATGGGCACGAGAATGGAGGGAGTACAGGTATGTAACTCCAAAGTATATGAAGAAATTCGCGCTTAATCCTCCATGCCCAAGAGCCCCATTGGCACCTGGCCAAGTAGCAGATCCCACCAGCATCAAACGCGGTGAGGACTTTCCTGAAGAATGGGCCAAGCGCCAAGCCAAGTTGGCCAAGCAAGCAAAAGAAGCAGTGAGAAAATTCAACGAAGACTCTGCTGCCGCTGCTGCCACTGAGGCCTCTGTCAAGCCAAAGAGATCTATGGCAAAGAAGCCTACGCGCAAGACAAGTGCTTCACCAACAGTGCCCTCACGGCCAAGTTCCTCAGCTGTGCCCTCACGGCCAGAATCTTCAAAGTCCTCAAGACCAATTCCTCATGCTGCTGCTGCTCCTCCGAAATCCTCAACTCCTCCAAAGTCCTCAGCTACTCCGACAAAGTCCTCAGCACCTGCGCATCTGGCCTCATGCCAAAGGACTGCGGGCATCTCCATTGCCTCTGGTGTCTCAGCAAGTTCCTCAGCTGCACCAAATTCTTCATCAGGCCCCATTCTGCTGAAGACCAAGGCAACTGCTGGACGAGGTCCTCGGCCAAGTCCTAAGAAGAAACAAGTCGCCTTCAACGTGCCGTCTGAAGAAGACGAAGCTGATGATGAAGAATTTGCTGGTATCATCAGAGACAGACAAGAAAGGGCCGCTAGAGCCAAAGGCACACATGTGCCACTGCTTTTGGATCCAAGGGCGATCCTCGATTACATTGATCACTGGCACAAGGACCCAAATACTCCTATGCCAGATTTCAAGTTGACCCCTGGCCAAAGTCACATGCTGACTCATTTCATCCAAGAGGAGAAATGGAAATATGAGCAGGCCAGGCAGATCAAGAAGGCCCAGTACAAGAAGGAAAAGCATCTGAAGACCAACGTTGTCAAAATGACAACTGATGAACTCATCAAGATTCAGTCTGAAATCAAAACCCTCAGCGACAACTTCAACGCCTACTATGCTGATTGGAAAGGAGCCAAAGTCAGGTTTGTTAAACTGACCGAGAAGTTCACCAAGGTTGCAGCTCCATCGCAACCAGAAGTTCCTCAAGCTGAAGCTTCTGCTCAGCCAACTGAAGAACATGCCAGCACCGCTGATAACTTTCAGGCTACTGAAGAAAATGCTAGTTCCAGGGTTGATGACTCCATTCCAGCCGCTGAAAAAATTGCTAGGTCATCCACTAGTGGTGCGCCTGAAGAAACTGAAGAAGTCAGGGCAACTGCATCAGCTGCGCCTGAAGAAATTCAAACAAATTCCTCAGCTCCTCCCGCGCCTACACCAACTCCTATCCTTCCATCTACATCAGATGTGAAAGAAGATTAAGGCTGCAGAGCGAGCTGCAGTGAAGAAAAGGAAAGCATCGGGTGCTTCAGAATCTTCAGCTCCAAAGAAGATGAAGCCTATGATTAGCTCGTTTGAAAATCCGATTGACGTTGTTCCGATTTCTACCATGCCATCAAAGGACCTTGTTCCTTTTGGTAAAGACTATGAGATCCCCAGCGGGTCTGATGAAGAAACTCAATCTGCTGCTTCGTCGGAGCAGATTGATGAAGAAATTGAAGGGGATGCGATCCCTTCTACACCTGTTGTATCCTCACCAATGCCTCAGTTCACTGCTGAAGAGGCTGGTGTTGAAGAATTAGAAGATGAAGACGTGGATATTGGAAGTACAACGCCAGTAATGAATGATGACTTTTGGGAAAGTCAGCACCCCAATTCTCCACTCTTCACCCCACTACAACAAATTCCTCAGTCCCCTGCACCAACAGTTCAAATGGGCTCTGAAGAAACTCACCCCACCTTGTCTATACGTGAAGATATTCCAGCCACTAGTGCTGAAGAAACTGATGTTGCTGATCATAAGACTGCAACTGAAGAGGAACCAGAAATTCCTCAGCCTGATGAACCTGAGATCGCTATTCCTAAGGTCGTGATGCAACTCACTGACACTCCTCTGCCAAAGCCAAATGATCCATTCTCAAGGAAGCAGAAGTTCAAGGCTGAAGACTTCTTTGGCGAGCATGTATTCTTCACTGACTACAACCCGTATGACTCTGCTCGCATAAGGAAGAGGCGTTTCTGGACGGCTAGTCAAGCAAATTTCTATTCCTCGGTGCTATACAACAAAGACAAAGTCTTCGATCATGCACATATTCCTCACATGGACATGGAGTCACTGTCGTGCTTCGAGCCAGTCCTCAGTGTTCTTCACGACGTTGGGCTGCTCAACTTCTGTACTGACATCTGCGATTGGAATGAAGAACTCATTCTTCAGTTCTATGCAACGCTGCACAACCAAGATGTGAACTCTTGGGTGTTGGACTGGATGACGGAAAATACTCACTACAAGGCACCAGCAACTGAATTGCTTCGTGCCCTACCACTCAGTCCTCCCCTTGAAGGTGCACGTTGTGTCTATAGTGATCCTGAGCTTACTGATCACTACATGCAAGTTTTGATGAAGCCTTTGAAGCCAGGACAGGCCCCTCGAACAAAATTCCTCGTCAAGGAACTACTGTATGTACCTCGGACTGTCTATCGCATTCTGTCGAACACAATGAGTCCTATCAAAGTCCATGACTCACCTGATGAAGAAGTCGTTGGCATCATGAAGAATCTGCTTTTCAACATCATTCATGGCGTTCCCGTCAACTTCCATGATTTCTTCATGAGGACTCTGGAAAATATTGCTATGTCATCATTTGAGCTGAAGCCTTATGCGCCGTGGATTATGAGATTCATCAGGACAAGGTCATCACTCAATTACAAGGCTGACACTCTGAACCACTGCAGCTACTTGCCTCCGATTGAAGTCCTCAAACGGACATTTTCCTCAGCCGATGACAAAGGCAAGGCACCTGCTATGATAGATGAAGGCATTTGTCCATTGGATGGTCAATTTCGCAAGGCTGCATCCTATTTCACCAATGATGACTCTGCCACACATGACTCAGCCGCCAACAACTCTGCCAAGCAAAATCCTCAAGCCACAGCACTGAGGGTGATGACTGATCGTGAGTTACTCCCCAGTCTTCATCAGAAGGTTGATCGCAATCATAAATGGGTCAAGCGTCAGTTTGGTTCAATTCTTCACACATGACCTCAACACACAATGCAGTGAAGAAAAACCAATACTACCTCCATGAAACCTTCAACCGTACCTGGGTTGTTTTGTCTCATGTCTACAGCGCTGAAGATCTGAAGAAAATGGGTCTCAAGGAAGAATTTAACTGGTCTGCACCTCCTCCGAAGAAATACAAGAAGGTCAAGGTTCCTTCCTTGGTGGCCAGCTCCTATTCTTCATCGCGTGACACTGATGAACATGAAGACTTGGACGACACAGCGGCCGGCCCTACTACAACGACCGACCCCGACAACGCTGGCGCTCCTTCGTCAACCTGATTATCTTCAGGGGTGTTAGTCCTCAGTTTCAATCCATTTGGTCATTCGATGACAAAGGGGGAGAAAATTGAGTTAGTCTTCAAGCGGGTCTATTATATGAGCGTTTTTTTGCTAAGTTACAACTCTCGTTCTTCTAAAACTTTTATTGGATCGAGTTGTACACTTAAACCCGATGGTGGTCCGATACTTCTGCTACGTTATTCTGCATGCTTATTCCTCGTTAATATTCTTGCACGCATGCTGAATTACATCAATCGCCATATTTCATCATGCAATTCAAATTCTTCATATTATATGTCAAATGCGTGTATGAATTACAAGATATAGGGGGAGATCTCCATGATTCTACTCTTCAAGTGTGCATTGCTTCGAAAAGCAAATTCCTCACTATGCACATCTTCAGGGGGAGTTCTTCTATATCTTGCAATCAAATTCCTCAATATCAGTATTTACACTTCATATGTTTATCCCCGTTGAAAACTTAACCTATATTGTCATCAATCACCAAAAAGGGGAGATTGTAAGTGCATCTAGTGCCCCTTAGTGATTTTGGTGTATTGAAGACTTATAGGTTAAGGATCTAATGTGTTTATGAGTGTACACAGGTCTATAAGTCTATGAGGAGTTTGATATTTACAGAGAAAGTCGACCCCTAAAAATGAAGTTCTTCAACTGAAGACTTTGATATTCTAAAGACTTTCTGAAGACTTTGAAAGTGAAGAAATTGGTGTGACCTTGAAGACTTGGTATTCATTCGAGGAATATGAAGCGTGAAGACTTTTGTTTTCGCAGTTTCATTTTCTCTTTGTTGAGTCATAAGAAACACCGTACTGTTAAAGGGGGTCGACGAAATACTAAGGAAAAATTTCCATGTGATGCTCAACTCAAATCCTACACCTACCAATCCCTTCGAGTGTAGCCATTGGAAATCTCATACAGTTCAGTCAACTTCTTCAGTGACAGAGACGCAGTTCTTCTGGTCGCCGAGGAATTTGTTCTGACTGAGGAGTTAAGAATTCGCCAGTGCGGATTGCCTACACTGTGAGGAACATGATAGCCCTGAGGAATTTGAAACAAATTTCCGACCGTTGTTGTGCTGCGCGCCAGCTGTCCCAAAATATCTTATCCACCTAACGGTCATATCATTGAAGGGCATTTATGTCTTATCATGTCGGGCTGCTCCCTAGGCTATAAATAGCTGCCCCCTACAACCACTAGCTGGTTGGCTGCTCCGCGAGAAACTGACACTTGTCATTTGAGAGCATCCCATCCTCCGAGGACTTTGAGCGAAAATCATCAAGTGAGGAAAACCCAAAACCCAAACCCAAACACCTACAAACCCAAAGTGATTGAGCATCACTGAAGAGATTGATCCTGCGTGGATCCGACGCTTGTTACCTTTGAAGATTGTGCTTCTTCCAGACGGTTAGGCGTCATGGTCTAGAGCATCCAAGAGGAATTGTGGATCGCCGAGTGACTGAGTTTATGAAGGTTCGGAAGTCACCTGAAGACTTACCACGAGTGATTGGACGAGGTCTATGTGACCTTAGTTCAAGGAGAATACGGTGAGGACTGTGTGTCCGGGACTGTGTGTCCTCAGGTTTAAATACCTAGCCGCTCCAACCAGATGTACAACTGAGACAGCAGTTGGAACTGGTCTACCAAATCATTGTCTTCACCAAGCCAACTGGTTCTATTTCCTCAACTCTTTCATTTCCTCAATATTGTGTTGTTCGCTTGTCATATCTATGTTTGAAGACTCTGAATGAAGACTTTCTCAATTTCCTCAGTTCAATTTCTTTAGTCTGTTTGTCTTCATCTAGTGTTATGCTGTGACTACGCTTTCTGTACTCTGTGCTTGTTTTCATTTCATCATGATGACTATGCTTGTCTTATGTTATGTTTACTTCTGAGTACTTATTCCGCTACAAGTAGTTCTTCACTAAGGAATTTCCTCACTAGCAAATTCCTTAGTGAAGAATTCATAAAAATCGCCTATTCACCCCCCTCTAGTCGATATAACGCACTTTCACTAAGGGGAATTCTGCCTGATGAGTGTACCCTTAAGCATCGGCACTTGACACAGATAGGACTTTGCAAAATATGCATGGCGATGGATGAGGACATGGAGCATGCTCTGTTGATATGCTCACACGCACGACAATTTTGGGATGAAGCTCAACAGCTTTTTGACTTCCATATGCCACGACTACACCCAGATACTTGGGCGAGAGACATAATCTGTGATGACAGATTCACGAGTAGAGACCGAGCCATCATAGTTTCAGTTATGTGGTCGGTTTGGCACTCTAGAAACAAGCTGACGCATGGGGAAGACACTTTGGATCCTGCTTTTTCAGTTCGCAAAACTAGGGAAACACTCTCACTTCTGGAGATCCCTCGGAGTCATGCAATCTTGTTGCCCGGACATGGATGGCGCCCCCCGGACATGGAATTTGTAAAAATCAACACCGATGCTACGATCCGTAGGGAGGACGGCAAGAGTGGCGGGAGCGGAGTTGCTCGATCAGCAAGTTCCTTTCAAGGTGCTTGGAGCAAACCATACCCGGGTGTGACTGACTCCCTCATCGCGGAGATGATGGCAGTTCGTGACGGCGTCATCTTCGCCAAGCTACTGGGTTTTTCGAAAGTCGTGCTCGAGACAGATTGCTTGGAGGTAGTCAACCTTTGGGCCGCTCGGCACAATTCTCGCTCTATTGTGGCACCCATCTTAGTAGAAATTGGAGAGCTAGCTAGCACTTTCACTTCCTTTGTAATTCAGCATGTACCCAGGTCAGCTAACGGTCCAGCTCATATATGTGCTAAGCATGCTTGCACGATTGATGGAACCGAGAGTTGGCTTGACAACACTCCTAGCTTCCTGATCAGCAGTCTATTGGTTGACTGCTCGGCGAACACCTTCGTTTAATAAAGCTCCCAAATTTTCCCCCGCAAAAAAAAAGAAACACCTAACGCTCCCCATATATGCAGCTTCCACCTCTCTTCACCGTTGTGTTCGCTTCCACAGCCTTAGCCGCATTGCCGCATTCATGCCCAAACCCTAGCCATCCACCTCCACCTCCCACCTCCATGGTCATGTGGCGCTACGACGGCGGGGCCGGAAGCGGACGATGACGCCACGCAACCTCAACGTCCAGGAGGCTGAGGACCTCACTCATTTCGGCACGCTGCCAGACACGCGCCTACCGTCAGGATTACATCTGAGCATTGGGGCGTTCCAATGGCGCCAGTCCCTGCCGTCGGCTCCGTCGCCATGATGTGCACCATTGCTGTGTATCAGGCGCGCCTGCCGTCAGCGGCAAGGGGGGATCTGGCCTACGCCCCCAGAACCCCCTTTGGCCGTAGATCCTCACCCACGATCACGTGGACCCGATCCAGCACTTCGACGACACGTACCCACCCATTTTGGGAGGGGCGCAATTACCATGACGTGGTGGCCGCGTACCGCGCACAAATCGGTGTCAGGGGCGTTCCGGTGACGCCGAGTGGTGACAGCGGCTCTATGCCGCGAGGCGGCATCTGCATTAATCCAGAATTGAGCTCCACGGCGCGTAGCACCCTCCGCGTCCCTAAGAAGGACCTGGTGCCACCTTGCCAGGGGACTATAAAGTGGCCAGCGAGCCTGGCGACCCGGAAGACTCATCGGGGTTCCTCCAAGCAATTCGTGAATCAAAGGTGCCGCAGCGCCACCCTGACAACTCGGCGGACGTGTCGGGGCTTCACGCCGCGCTTGCCACTTCGGTGGCCTCAGACGGCATCATCGACCTCGGGAGCGATGACTCCCTCAGCCTCGGCAGCTACGACGACGAGTATATGAGGATTAGGAATGTGACTAGTTATGTTTAGACTCAAATTTCATTTGAATCCTCTAATCATCCTAAAATTTAATAGAAAGTTGGGTTGTTTGAATCTTACTTGAATGAATTTAGATTTGTTTGAATGTTACTTGGATTGCTGAAAATTATTGAAAAATCCTAATAAATCCCTCCATCTTTCTCAATATCTAGGGTGATTTGACATCTCCTAATACTTGCCACGTCAGCTTGTCGCCCCCATTGCCCACCGCACCGCCCGCATGCAGTCGCCGCACCACCACCTGCACGCTGCCGTTTAGAGAGAGAGGGAGATGCCACATTGACAAGTGGGGGCAATATGTCAGGTTCAATACCGGGGAAGGGTTATTTTTTGTGGGAAACTTCAGAGAGCTTTATCCAACAAAAGCGGTCCTCGAACAATCAACTAGGAGGCCGCTGATCAGGAACAATGGTTCAACGTCTAGCTAGCTATCAATGACCGTCAGCGTACAAGCACGCTTTGCACAAAGATGGCCCGGTAAGTTTGCTGATGTAGGTACATGTTGAATGACAAAAAGAGTAAAAGATGAAGATAGCTCTCGAATTTCGGCAAGGATCGGTGCCAAAACGGAAAGATCATTGCGACGAGAGTTCAAGTGGTTGATGGGCCGTGATGAGGTTCATGCAACGATCTGATCTCGAGGCCAATACTCGGGCCTCGAGCGCCAGATTTATTGGAGCGGGGTCATATGGGGATACAGCAAATTTTGAGTGTCACGGGTGATTCTACCCACAGCTGTAGGGAGACCCAAATATCTGTCACTGAAGGCCACGACTAGAATACCCAACATCTGTTTCACAATCTATCGCACATTCCTTGGCGAGTTGGGGCTGAAGAAAACTGCACCCTTCAGTTTATTAACACTTTGACCTGAACAGACTGCATAAATCTGGAGGATCTCATTAAGTCTGTCCGCACTATGAATATTTGCACTGATGAAGATCAAACTATCGTTGGCAAAAAGCAAGTGATATACCCACGGTGGTCTCACTGAAACTCAAATACCCTACACTCTATGCTGATTATTTATTAAAAAAAATGCAGTGGGGTGTTTACCCTATTGTTTATAGTAAGAAAACTCAAATACCCATGTTCACATATGCACCACCATATGAATTGAGCAAGGAAGTGAGTCATTCGGTACACAGTAGGAAAAGAAAATGGTGACATGGGATCTCCCGCCGCAATCTCATGAGGGGGTAAAATGATGTAGTAACTCACCTTTCACTTGCACCGAAAATCTGACTGAAGACACACATTTCATAATCAGACGGATAAATTAATGTAAAGCCCATCTTCCAAATAATGTCATTTCACTTTATCATAGGCTTTCATGTGCCACATTGGAAATTGTTCTGCTGGACATGTTCTTCGGCTCACAAAGCGACTCTGGTTGCGATGGTGCTCCTTCGGATTTGGTTGTGATGGATCTTCATCTCCTTCCACTCCGGCGGTATTTCGTTGACAGTTGGTGACAATGGTTGATGGTTGCTTTTCTGTGCAGAGGGATCTTCAAGGACTTGATTGTAATTTTTTTATTTTGGGGTCCTTTCCACAATTTTACCGGGACAAATGTTCTTTTCGCTTTGTCTTCGTTGGGCGTATGTGATGTTGTAATCGTATATTCTTATTATGAACACGTAGCAACCATTTCTCAAAAAAAAAACGCAGCAGCATTATCTACCCCTAATAATAAAGCAGTGATTGCTTCTGGTCGTCCCTCGCGTACATTTTGCAAAAAGTCCCTTCACTTTCTTGAAATCAACCCGCGGTCCCAAATTAAGTGAGAGCAAAAAAACATTTCGTATTTTGCATAAAAACCCCATAGGTTTCGGTTAATTAACCCACAGTCCTTTTTTAAGTGGGACAGTAAACTCTTCAATTTATTCAGAAACCCCCCTGAGATTTTCGTTAATTAAGCTGCCATCCGTCTAGAAAATAACCTTTTTATATATATTCAAATGTTTTTTCAAATATTCATATCTTTTAAACCGTAACTCCAATTTTAGAATGTTATATATGAAAATTGATTAGAAAAAGTGTACAATATGAATATGATGTTATTTTTACCCGTTAACCATTTTTAAATGATGTTTAGGAACAGATTCAAATGCTGTAAAAATATTCATATCTTTTAAACCCTAACTCCAATTTTAATATGCTATATATGAAAATTGTTTAGGAAAATATATGTACAATCTGAATATGACGTTGTTTCACATGTCAATAATTTTTTAAATGTTGTTTAGGATGGAACGTTAATCGGTAGTGGATGATCCGTCTTTTTTTGTAACGGTGCCGATTCAAATTGAAAATGAACACCTTAACAAAAACAAATTAAAGACGAAAGAAACCATCTATAACCATGCATGTCCATCGGCGAGAGTAGGAATAAGGATAAATGGCAAGACTGGTAAGATGCCATGTTGAAATAAATAAAGGATGGACCTATTGGGGTCTTGAGTGATGGTTATTGTGTTAGGGCCGTGTGGTATTTTTTTCCTCTCATTGCAACACACGGGCTTTTTTGCTAGTATGTTATCATACGCCTTGGAACGTTGTGGAAGGGGTTATTGAGGATTTGAGAAAGCACCACACCTTTGCCTATCTTCATCGGCGTGGGTTGCTGTGTTGGTGCGCTGGTCCTTTGGGGCCTTAGCATGACGAATTCCCGACTGTCTACTACAACAAGGTTTGCCCGGCTCCGGTGATGGAGGGGCGATGACGGCGGCACGACTTCGGCTCATTCCAGTGCTTGTAGTCGTCGCTAGGTGGTCCATATACATGGTTGTAATTTTTATTGCCTCTTGTGTTCTCTGTACCGCCATGATTGATGAATAGATGGAAATTTCTCTCGCAAAAAAAAGGGAGAAAGGAGGATAAAAAGAACCACATCCAAAATAGGGGCGATGGTGCGAAACCCTGCACCCAAACTTGGAGGATGGCTTTGCATATGGAGCGAGGCAGCCAGAAAGAATTTCAAGGGAAAAGCAGTAGGATATCTTCAGAAATCGCTACAATAACAGTGGAAGTTAGATCATGCACATATTTTTTTGTTTGCAAGGAAGAGTGACCCTTATTCGAGGTTAGTAGGCAACAAATAAGACCACACACCTAATTATCCATGTTAAAAATTGTTGGCATGTCCCGCAGAAACGGAAAGAAAATTTTCAGTAAATGTAGTTTTTTCGAACTCTACGATGCTCTACAGTTGGCACTTCCCGTGATTTATAGGAAGCAATTACATAAAACGGTATTAACCAGTTTATTTTCTCGGTACTGACAACAATGAAATAGCTCCTGAAAGGGAGGAGGTATACAGACTTGGCAACCTAAGCTTTAGTGAACATCAACCTTCAGCGTGTTAGTGATCTCATGCAGGAGTTCCTCTGCACTTCTTTTCCTTCTTTTGGTGTGGAGCTGTCCACTCCTGGTACTTGTGCAAGCTGCCGGTGAAATCGGTGAACAGAGCGTCGACTCCGATCTCTCTGAGCCAGTACTCATATTCAGCATAAGGGTCTTGATGGAAGTTGAAGTGCAGGAATGAGTTCTCATTTCTGAATGTGTATGGATGCACCTACAACGCCACCATGATTCAGCATGGTACTGTCATGTAAGACCTAGAATATGTATATATGTACATGTATAACAGAGACAAATGTGTTGCTCACCTGAAGATTCAGAGCGTGTGCCCGTGCCACAAGATCGGTTGCAGGGCCTAGATGGTTATTCTTTGGGGGGATAATTGTATCCTTCCATGGCCCAATCCCAATTACATACTTCCTTATGAACGCGAGATAGCCGTTCGAAGTTATCTCATAGTATGACTGCAGGTTATAAATGGTCTTTGAAAACTAGGAGTTTTTCGGGTGATGAACTTGGTAGAAAAAAAATAGTGCTTACTGCTGATCTTACCTGGTTGGTATCTTGAGTTGGAACTGTGGTGTCGTATATTAGAAGCAGTTTTGGAGCATTTGTCATGTTTGAGATGTAAATTAGTGAAGTTGGAGCAAAGGATTGGATGAATAGTGGCTTCTTGAGCCAATCTTTAGACATATATTTGCCTTTGTAGCCATACTTGAGAAGCGTCCCGACAAACTTGTCCTCAAACTTCTTGCCACCTGACCACTTGACCTGCATGTTTATTTAGTAATCATATTGTGGGGAAAAAAGTCAAAAAATAGGTAGATATTAAAGTTGGTTCATTCTTAAGTAAACAAAGTGTTCCAAGGAGTTGGTCAGGTTGAAATCATCTACATGCTGGTTGATGAAAATAGGGTTCTTGATCTCTGGGTATATTCCGACCACCCTATCAGCATGAAGTGCAATCAAAATAAACTCATCAAATGTAAGAATATTATACTTCCCTGCAATATAGTAGGAGAAGATTATTAGCAGTTGCAAAGGGAAAAGGGATTATATATTTATAGGGACATTTAAATAGCAATTTATACAAATCAAGGCATCTGAGTTATACTGCATTTTGTTTCATTACTGATGAGATGTGAGCAGTATTTAAGAAAGCAGAATGCAATATGAAAAATTGAGAGATAGAGAAGACAAAAGTTATACAATTATACTGTTGATCCCTGAAATTGTAGCGCTGTTTCACCCTCAGGGATTTCAGTTCTCTTAAAGTAAAATCCACTGGAAGCAAGAAGAATTCCAAAAGTCAAAGTAGATTCACAGCCAAAAATGTCAGAAATAGCAAGAGCAAGAAAAGAAGCTTGAGACATGGTGTCGCATACCGATAAACCACCCAGTCAACTTAAATCCCTGGACATCATAAGTTCTCTTCCTGCCAGCAAACTCGGTACGGTTCGCGATGTCCGTCGTGGCATCCAGGATTACATCATGGAAACATATCAGATGTCCGTCCTTTGATGCAAGTATATCAGTCTCTATGAAGTCAGCACCTTCCTCGATTGCCCTCTGCCATAAACAATGCATATGTATATTCAGGTTTGCATTAAGATAATATTCGATTTCAGTCTTCAGAGAATCTCCATCAGTATAATAACAGCCTAATAATCTGGACATGACATGATCTTCAGGATATTGCTTCAGAGAATCTCCTTTCATTACGGTTGGGCATGTGAATGTGCTGCCCTAAAATTATAGTACTACTAATCGTGTACGTGCACGCACATCCAGTTTGAACGTAATATTATTTCCAACATTAACTACAATTAGTGTTTATTCCAAGATTAATTGCATTTAAGACAATTAATGTCATTTTTTAATTAAGATTAACGCAACTAACATGTTTCCAAATTATTGATGATGTGATGGATACATCATTGGATCAGCGTGAGACGTTGGATATAGGTGGTTGGATGGCTCGGATCATTTGGATTCACAGAACTCGTGCTTTTATAAGCATGATAAATAAATAATATATAATATTAATATGATAAATAATAATGAGTTCGGAGTAGATTATAACTTTCTTGGTTATTGTGGATTATTAGCATAAATAATTACTGATGTAAAAAAAGCATAAATAATCAATACTGATGTAAAAAAAGCATAAATAATCAATACAGTTGAACAACGTGACACTAGAAAATATCCATCTAAATCTGATACAGAATAGAAGGAGGGACAAATAATTGCAGGAGTAAACTGCTGGTTACCAAATATGCCGCAGCTGTCTCTTCGGGTATTTCGCCATTGGAACCCCTGTGGGCAATGTTGTAAGGTCTGGATGTCTGTAGTGGCTTCTTCTTGTGGTTTACATCCAGCTGACCGTGTCGACGGGCGGCTGGTTTGGCATCGGATCCTCCAAGGAATAGGAGCGCAAGGACAATGACGGAGGTGTGCCCTGTCAGAGAATGCATTCAGTTTACAGGATCTTGAAACTAAGTAGTATTAGTACTGAAGAGTCTGACGAACTGATACAGAATCCATCTTTGTCATATGAAGTTGCGCTACTCCGAGATTCAAAATAGCAAGATCATCAAATTCAGATCAAGTCGAGCTTAGCTTATGTCAAAGATTAAAATTCAGATCATCGAGATTAAAAACATACATCGGCGCTAACTTACATCAAATCTATGCACTATTCTATGAGAGAGAGAGAGAGAGAGAGAGAGAGAGAGAGAGAGAGAGAGAAGCCATGGTGTGGTACTTACAGAGGGAAACCATGGTGCTTCTGCTGCCTACCTCCTTTGCTTCCTTCTCCTCCTATCAGAGTAGCCTCCTCCACATATCGGAGGCGAAGCTATTTGGATTTGGATTTGGACATGGCGGAGCTTCTACCCCTGCATTTCTGCTGCTTGTTTCGGAAGGAGATGAAGTCAGACTGGAGTTGGAATTCACACTGGACAAACGGGGTGAGGGTGACTGACTGTCCCGTAGCCCGTACCTGTCGCAGAGTCGTCGCCCGACGCCGCGTTACAGCAGGGTTGCCGGTATCGACAAGTTTGCTGTCAGTCAACGATTTTAGCGGTCAACGCATCTTAGGAGAACATGCTGTGTATATCCGTGCTACCTTCGTCTCGGTTTATTAGTTCTTATAAGTATAATAAACCTCATAGTATTTAGGCTCATTTGATCACGTATTTTACTATCAAAATATTAATGTATGTCTAAAAATTTATACCATTGGATCCGTATTTGAATATATGTTTTAATGTTATTATTTTTGCTACATAGTAGAATTTGTATTTTATTAGTTAAAATTATAATTAAAATATGACCTGAAACTCGAGGAGGACTAGCAAATCAGGACAGAGGTAGTAGCTTCAAGACGGTGTAAGCGTACGCAAAATGATTTTGAGTTTTGTACATATTATCTGTCTCTACACATACGTACACAAGTAAAGATGCAAATATAAAATGTCAACGTATCGGGTGAAAACGCCTTCAGTGAAAATCTGAAAAGTTTGCCCCCTAACCATCAAATGTAAAATGAACGGATTAAATGAGAGGTGGGATCCTCTTAGCCACTTAATGAAGGAAATATGCCCTAGAGGCAATAATAAAGTTATTATTTATTTCCTTATATCATGATGAATGTTTATTATTCATGCTAGAATTGTATTAACCGGAAACATAATACATGTGTGAATATATAGACAAACAAAGTGTCACTAGTATGCCTCTACTTGACTAGCTTGTTAATCAAAGATGGTTATGTTTCCTAACCATGGACAAAGAGTTGTTATTTGATTAACGGGATCACATCATTAGTTGAATGATCTGATTGACATGACCCATTCCGTTAGCTTAGCACCCGATCGTTTAGTATGTTGCTATTGCTTTCTTCATGACTTATACATGTTCCTATGACTATGAGATTATGCAACTCCCGTTTACCGGAGGAACACTTTGTGTGCTACCAAACGTCACAACGTAACTGGGTGATTATAAAGGTGCTCTAAAGGTGTCTCCAAAGGTACTTGTTGGGTTGGCGTATTTCGAGATTAGGATTTGTCACTCCAAATATCGGAGAGGTATCTCTGGGCCCTCTCGGTAATGCACATCACTTAAGCCTTGCAAGCATTGCAACTAATGAGTTAGTTGCTGGACGATGTATTACGGAACGAGTAAAGAGACTTGCCGGTAACGAGATTGAACTAGGTATTGGATACCGACGATCGAATCTCGGGCAAGTAACATACCGATGACAAAGGGAACAACGTATGTTGTTATGCGGTCTGACCGATAAAGATCTTCGTAGAATATGTAGGAACCAATATGGGCATCCAGGCCCCGCTATTGGTTATTGACCGGAGACGTGTCTCGGTCATGTCTACATTGTTCTCGAACCGTAGGGTCCGCACGCTTAAAGTTACGATGACAGTTTCTTTATGAGTTTATGTATTTTGATATACCGAAGGTTGTTCAGAGTCCCGGATGTGATCACGGACATGACGAGGAGTCTCGAAATGGTCGAAACATAAAGATTGATATATTGGAAGCCTATATTTGGACATCGAAATCGTTCCGGGTGAAATCGGCATTTTACCGGAGTACCGGGGGGTTACCGGAACCCCCCCGGGGGTTATTGGGCCTTCATGGGCCATAAGGGAGAAGAGGAGGGCCGGCCAGGGCAGGCCGCGTGCCCCCTCCCCCCCTAGTCCGAATAGGACAAGGAAGGGGGGCGGCGCCCCCCTTTCCTCTTCCCCTTCCCCCTTTCCTTCTTCAACAAGGCAAGAGGGGGGGGGGGGGCGGCCGCACCTCCCCCTCCCTCCTTTATATACAGGGGCAGGGGGCACTCTAGGACACACAAGTTGATCTTCGTGATCGTTCTTTAGCTGTGTGCGGTGCCCCCCTCCACGATATTACACCTCGGTCATATTGTAGCGGTGCTTAGGTGAAGCCCTGCGACGGTTGAACATCAAGATCGTCACCACGCCGTCGTGGTGACGGAACTCCTCCCCGAAGCTTTGCTGGATCGGAGCCCGAGGAGCGTCATCGAGCTGAACGTGTGCCAAGAACTCGGAGGTGCCGGAGTAACGGTGCTTGGATCGGTTGGACTGGGAAGACGTACGACTACTTCTCTACGTTGCGTCAACGCTTCCGCTTCGGTCTACGAGGGTACGCAGACAACACTCTTCCCTCTCGTTGCTATGCATCATCATGATTTTGCGTGTGCGTAGAAATTTTTTGAAATTACTACGTTCCCCAACACTTAAACGTGTTTGACAGAAAACCCCCTGCCACGTCTTAATCTCGTTGTACAACTTCATCTCCTACCTCAGGCCGATCTAATTCCTGTCAAAACAAATCACCGCCGGAGCTCGCTAGAGACCCGGCGCTCGCGTCACCGGGCAATGTGCTCGAGCCTGCAACTTTTCAATCCTGCTTTTGGGGCTCCGCCTCGATGCCGACCAACTTGTAGAATGGCAATTCTTGAAAGCGGCGGTGGCCTGCGAGCAAGTGCTACATGGCGGGGTGTTCTATACGGCGAGTGAGACACGCCCTGACTGCTTTCTAGGGACACCATAGCAGGCCACTGCCTCACATGTCGCAGGGCACGAGACGGCTCAGGAACCCTCTAAAGAAAATTAGCTTAGTCGCTTTCTTTAGTTAGTTGAGATCTGCATCTAGAGTTCATATCTCTGCACAACGAGATTAAGATGTGGCAGGGTTTTTTTTCTATCAAACACGTTTAAGTGGCTAAGGGGAATCCGCCTCCCATTTAATCCATTCATTTTAGATCTGACGGATAGGAGGGAAAGTTTTTAGATTTTCGCTGAACAAGCGTTTTCACCCGATACATTGCCATATAAATTTGTGTGTGACCTGAACACACAAGGAGCATTCATTGTGTCTGGTATCTGCTACGCGTGAGTGTTGACCTGACAATGACAAAAAAGCCACCAATTAACGTAACTAAGGTCAAGAAAATCACGACTACAAATCCCATGTAAAAAAATTATGATAGCCGCTGCAGTTGATTTTCCTTTTCTATGGGTAATGATTTTTCCTTTTGATTGCAGCAAAATCCCCAAACCTCAACTCTTTGGCACCATTTCTTAGCAATGACTTTGAGACCCAAGTAGCCTTTTGCCTCGTAGCTGAAATCACATGTTTAACCCTCTTGAGAAAGTTCAGCACAAAGTGGACGCTGCAGAAAACTTTAACATAATTTTGACCTTATTTTCACAACGAAATTGCTTCATGCACGACATGAACTGCACGATCTACAGACGACATTTTCCTTCCCAACAGCGCTAGGCAACAGCTTAAAAAAAACGAATTGCGTGAAGCGTGCATGCTCGCTGTAGGTGCTGCCACGTTGGACCGTGCAGGTGTCGGGCACAGATGTGTCGTGTGTATAGCAACGCTGTATTTACAACGCCAATGTTGACGGTGTTGTTGATGCACTATGCAACCGCAATGTCATCGGTATTGCTCACATGTGCAACGCCAAGTGTTCTCTCTCATTGCATGCTGTTGTTAGTGCCTCAAGGTGGCAACGCCATAGTCTTTGCCTCTTTGGTGTTTCATTGCACAACAACAAAATCAGTGTGTTGGGGCGTTGCTAAAAGGGGGTAGATCGTGCTAAAATTTTCTACGGGAGCCATTTTTTGTTGAACTTTCTCAAATGGGTCAAAGCAATGATTTTGGTCTTGCACCGTGGAGAACAAAAGATTACAAAACTAGGGAAAACTAAAGGTTCCACGCTAGAATACTCGTTGTTGGCTAGATATCCCAGATGCTAATGGAAGTGCGAGTAACTACACGCGATCCTACAGATTTGATCTTCCGCATGACATTGTTACACATTGGGTACACATGGTCAACATGGTCTTCCAACCATGTAGAGCACAACAGACTGTCAGTTTTTGGTCATTTAAAAAATGAACATTTTTTTAAATATTGAATTTGTTTCTAAGACACGATTTTTTTTAAATTTCTGACCACCTTTTGGAAACATGAAACAATTTTTGAATATGTGAACACATTTTGAAAAGGGATAAAACTTTTAAAAATAAAATAAAATAGAGAATAAAAAGAAACAAAAAATGAAAACAGAAGGGAAAAGGAAAAATGAAAGGGAAACCCAGAAAAAAAAAACCCAGTAAAGAAACCACCCGAAAGAAAGAAAACCGGTTTAGGAACTTTGTAGAGGGTTTTCGAAACCGGGTTAAAATGGGCAGGCCCATCTACTCTTTCGTTCACCTAGGTGCATGACACTCGGGGACGACTAGTGTGCAAGACAGAACAAGGTCTCACCTGGAGCGGCCGACAATGGCCCGGCCTAGTGCGTCCAGTCCGCAGGCCTAGCGCTCGTTTTTTCACATTTTGTTTTTAGTTTTTTATTTCTTTTTTACTTATATATATATATATATATATATATATACACACATACACACACACATATATAGAGAGAGAAATACTCCAAATATTCAAAATTATATTTAGAAAATGTTAATCATGTCTTTTATAAATGATAAACGTATGTAAAAAATTGACATGTATAACAAAAATGTATAGTGTATAGAAAAAAGAAAATAGGCATCAAAATACTGAAAAATGTTAATCATGTATTTGAAAAATATTAAGTGTGTACAAAAATGTATCTGATGTATACTAAAAATGTTGACTTGTGTTAAAAAAACCAGAATAAAACCAAAAAAGAAAAAAGAAAAAGAAAGACATAGAAAACCGAAAAAGAAACAAATAAAAAATTAAAAATAAAAAAAATGAAAAAAAACCCGGAAACCTGTTGCAAAACAGTCGCAAATCGTGCTACATTACTTGGCTGGCCCAGAACTTTAGCGACTGGGAGAAGCTGCGGGAAAGGGGAGTGTACATCTCGCTATAAGCGAGATATAGCTCCGTGATGACACTCTGCCTCCCTGACTTAAAAAAACTCTGCCAGTCTGACTTCTCTCACAAATAGGTCCGCCGCGGCAACCTCTTCCTCCCCAATTCGCTTTGGTTGTTTGATTGCATCTCAATTTGATCTGGTCTTTACTACTTCGCCCGCACTAATCTCTCTTTGCATGTTTTTCTTTTCTTTTCCAACAGGGCATTTGCCCCTTTCCACTAATTTCTTAACAGAAATACACAGTCCGTCCAAGCGGCTCAAAACCAACCGAGTTCACCTTACAGAACCAACATGATATGATCAGCATAGAAGCTAGGAGACGGGGAAAAGGGAAAGCGGGTTGAGGCACTAACAGGAAACCTGCCACCTAGAAATCGCCATCGACCTCTAGGTTACATGGCGAAAACCTGCTACCACTTCAAAACCAGCCTAAACTATCAGAGTTCCAACCATAAACTTCAAAGGGAACTTAAGCACATAGCCATACAGTAACGAACGGCCACAGGAATTAGGAAGCTATCTTGTAGACAAAAAGACATGCAATCTGTGTTAGCGATGTGCTTTCAGCCAGCTCCAGCCCCTGCGGTAGACGAAAGCGACGATGCCAGGTGCGTAGTCTCGAGCATCAGTGCCTGCACCCTCTGTTGAAGCACCTTCTTATCTGGATCTTTCATAAACTCTTTTCAAAAGTAATTTTATTCCTTTCGGTCCATATACCCCATCAAACAGCAGCAATAGCAATAATATACTCCCTCCGTTCCTAAATATTTGTCTTTCTAATCATTTTAAATGGACTATCACATACGGATGTATGTAGACATATTTTAAAGTGTAGATTCACTCATTTTGCTTTGTATGTAGTCACTTGTTGAAATATTTAAAAAGACAAATATTTAGGAACGGAGGGAGTAAAATTTATCGCCTTGGGGGAAGGAAGCAAACAGCCAGGTAACACAGATTGCTGGGAGAACATGAAGCACCAACCACATTACCAAAAGTGCCCCAAACAGCTTTGGCCATATGACAACCGAAAAACAAATGATTTGCATTTTCATTCATGTGACAAAAAGGAGCATCTGGGTTCACTCAGCCATTTGTGTTTCTTTAAATTGTCTCTAGTTAGAACAGTGTTACGAAATAACTGCAACATGAAGATCCTAATTTTCAAAGGAATTGAAGCCCTCCATATACGTTTGTTATTAGCACCAGTCAGGTTATTATTAGCACCAGTCAGGTTACGCTCAGGAAACTGATAAACTGATTTCGTAGTAAACTCCCCTTTCTTAGTCAACGACCAAACTACCTTATCAGGAGAGGAATTCATACTGGTACTATGCACCAATTCAACTATATCAGCCCATTGTCTAAGCAAATCATCAGTCAAACGACAGACGAAAATGTAACTGAAAGTTACCAGCTACAAAACTCTGAAACAGTACAATTTTGTTTCTGACATATCTCAAATAAATGCGGCGTTTGGTCACAAAAAGGAGTGTTATTGTGCCAAGGATCCAGCCACAATCTAACTGAATTGCGACTAGTCATATTAATTTTTCTGCCAGCAAGGTAAACATTTTTCACTTTGAGAATATTTTCCCAGAAAGGAGAGTCATTAAATCCAGGTTTAACTACGTACACAAAACGAAATTAAAAGAAAGGTTCGGCACCCTAGCCGCCGCCGCCACCAGGCGACTAGGGCGAGGCGACTTTTTCCTCCGATCTCCACCAGCCGGTGCGCTGGCCCCCTCTTCCTTCGGCCGCTGCTCCGGCGGCAGGAGGGAGGGGGATCCCGTTCCTCCGCTCTGTAGTTAGGTTTTGGATTTGTAGGTCGTGGTGCGTCGTTGGGGTGGTGTGAGTGGCGCCCGGACGAATAAATCTGCCTCAACCCCACTCCCACACCGGCGGTGTCCTTCATGGCGGCGTCTCGGAGTTGATGGCATCGTGTCTCTGTCGATCCCTCGGATCGACAGCGTTAGGGTTCATGGATGGTGTTGGCGAGGCGGCGGCAGCGACTCCATCAGGTGTGTCTCTCCTTCTGCTCTGTCCCCGTTGTTGTGGCGTTGTCTCCGACGTCATGGTGGAGCAGGGAGGTTTTGTGGTTCAGGAGTACGCGCAGGCGGTTGTCTACGCAAGTGACAGCTGGAAGATGGAGTATCTTGTGTTGGGTCTGTGGTCGAAGGCGGCAGTTCTGGTTTCCTTCTCCGACGTCGTCGTCATGCGAGGGTGTCAGTTCTGAAGTTCGATGGCGTGTCCGGGTACATGTTGCCCCGGTCTGATTCTTTCGACGGCTATGGTTTTGCTTTTGGCAAACTACTTTGGAGGTCCTTAAAGCTGCTGATTAGCGATGGAGCCGCGTCGAGCTTGGGCGGAGAGGTGATCTGTCTTTTTACCCTTTGATGGCCGCTTCGGTGGTGTCGAAGGAAAGGGACATGCGCTGGTAATTTGCATAGGATTTTCCTATCTTTTCAGTCATATATGATCGGTGCTTCCTTGTAATTTGATCTTTATTCTATATAAATGAGACACGTATTACCATGCAAAAAAATCCAGGTTTAACTGAAGCCATAGTTTGGTGCCGGAAATACTTAGATTTGACAATCTGCCATAACCCCTCTTTGTGTTTCTAATTTCCACCACCACTTAGTCATCAAGTTAATGTTTTGTTTTTCCAAATCCAGAACTCCAAGACACCCTCTTTTTTTTGGATCTACTACAATGACCTTCCATTTCACTAAATGATACTTGCATTTGCCGCCCCCTCTCTCCCAAAAGAGACGTCTACGAGTTTTGTCAAAAAAAGTTAACAATGTCTTGGTAAAGTGCATAGACCTTGTTAAAGACAATTAAACAATGAATTATGTCTCCCAAAAGAGACGTCTTCAAGATTTCTCCTGTCTGTAATTCTCTGTACAACCAAGTTAGCTCTTCAGGAGCCACTAAAAGATAATTACAGACTTGCATAGACATAATTCATTGTGACATGAGTGGTAAGCTATCTCAAAAACAATGAAAAAAAATGTTGTTTGGTGATTGTGGCCCGCAGAGCCAATTTCCGGAAGCTTTAAACGGGTCGCAACAATCTACATATGCAGCATCTGTATGTTTTAAATAAATTTTCGACACAAGTGCTCTGGACATTATATGTTCTTACATAGCAGTATTTACCATGAATTTGTAGAGACAATCCATGCAAACAGGATGTGGTCCGATTTGATTCTGTTTCATGCCAATAAGTATGTTTCCTTTATGTGTACTAAGTACGTTCTCCTGGAATTGGTAACTATTTTTTTTTGTTGGCGGGGAGATAACTATAGTATATTTCTGTTGATACTTTAAAAAGTTCTGACATTATGCCTAACTCTTGGTTGCTTAATCTGGGTTGAGTTTTGTTATTAGCAATTAATACCCTCCCTGTATACCCTCTCGCAAAAAAAAAAAAACTCTCTGGAAGTCTATACAGACGAAATTGGATTAATAAAGCTTGGTGGATTTGGTGGAAAACCATGTGAAGCCATCTCGGGAGGAAATGGTGTTTATCCTGGTAGATAGATAATATTTTCATGTTGACCACATTGTCCGGTATGCACCTCTGGTCATTTGTTTTGCATGCGCATGTTAGTGCAAAATTATTAAAAATATTTTGGCAAATCTAATGGTACAATTGTTCATCTTATCAACATAAACATATTTTTATCGATCACTAATGAAGTTTGAAAAGGTTTATATGCACATTTTCGGAAGTCATTTATTTATGAATGGTAGATGTATGTAGTATTTGATTGTACCAAGCGTGCAAATTCAACATCATTATTTTCAATTCACATTGACAAATGAATTTTAATATTTACCATTAGTGTCCAACATGGTTCGTCAACAGAATTAGCGAAGGCGCATGTTAATGCAATTTATTAGTACTACTATCATGTTGCCAATATAAAGATATTTTTTATCAATTACTCCCTCTGTACCGAAATATATGCTCTTGAAGCAACTGTAGTTCAACTTGTCCAACGACATATATTTGGGTACGGAGGGAGTAGTAGTCAAAGTTTGAAAAGTTTTGACTGCACAAAGTCATCTATTTACATCCTCTAAAAAAACTCATTTATTTACACAGAAATTAAAAACCACTTTTAAAGTTTGCACTTCTACCGTTCATGTCCAGCATGGTTCTTCAACATAAGGTGCTAATTTTGTTCCAACAGGAAAACTTTTTCTACATTGACACATTCGAAAAATGAAAAATGTTTTACAGGGCATATTTTTCGTATTTAGAGTCGCCAAGAGCCAAGTATCGTTCATATGTCTTACATCGTCATTCTTCCAATTCACTTGATACCCCCTAATTAGAACCCAATAGAAAGAATGTAATTCCCTTTTTTTGGCCCATTGATAACCAGAATAAGTACTACATATTCTAATGTAAACCATTTAAAAAATATTCTTCGAAGTTTCTACCTATATTTTCATTCTTTTATGAAATTACATATATAGTACTCACCCCAATCCAAAATAAGTGTCGTGCCACGACAGTTTATTTTTAAACAAAACCACAACACTTATTTTGGATTGGAGGGAATACTATTCATGCACTTCAAGAATTGCTAGCCCATGCGGGCTGATGACTAGTACGCATAATTAGTGGCAACAGACCTGAGAAGCATTGGAACAAAAATATGCACGCGTGCGTGCGAATCCACCAGAGTACAAGAGCAACAAATTAATGAATCCAAATCGAATCTCACACAACCAATCTCTCAAGAATCCACTAGCTTATCGATCAACGAACAACAGAAAGATGAACAAAAGAATGAGAAGCCTATGCGCATGTATAGGCTCAGAAGAGTTTGTACGGGGAGGAGGCGTCCAACGGGTGGATGAGGTAGGTGAGCACCAGCGCCAGGATCATCAGAAAGTAGGCAACGCCTTGGTCGACCGAAGACGCTGCACGCATCGACGAGAAACAAGTGAGAGGAAATTCAGAAGGGAAAAGCAACCCAGAAGGGAAGATGCTAGAGTTTAATGACTCACCGTCGCTGGTGGGCGCCGGCGCGGGGGCCTGCGCGGCGGCGAAGGCCGGCATGAAGACGGCGAGGAGGAGCGCGGCGGCGGCGACGAAACCAAAGAGGGTTCTCGCCATGGCAGCCGCGTATCTTGTGAGAAAAGATGCCTCTATCTCTCTCCTTGACTCTTTGCCTTGTCCTCACGTTCTGCCGCCTCTTGTGCCCTTATATAACCTCCCTTGATAATTGATTGATTATATAACGGCTCTCTCCTCTTTGCCTCTCCTGGAATTCGCTGGACCTCGCTGGGATCGCGATGGCGTCTTGCGCCAGCGCCGGGGCCCGCCCACATGGGCGACCGTTGCCGGATTTCTTTTCCGTCTTTACAGTCTGGATCCTGGATTGAGATTGGCTGTCTATGCGTTCGGTTGTGCTGCGCAATCATCTGGCCGCAGAAACATTCCCGTTTGTTTACTGGTTTGGTTGGACGAGACGCCGAATCAGATTCACTGCATGCGAATAGAATTCAAGTTTTTATTAATGCGCATTATATTGCTAGCAAGTACCCACTCCGTCCGGAAATAATTGTCCTAAAAATGGATAAAATGGATGTATCTATAACTAAAATAAGTCTAGATACAACCATTTTTAGGACAAGTATTTCCGGACGGAACGAGTACTTGCAGCCTGGGAATACAAAAATAGGAAAATCAAATCACTAGGGCATGTTTAGTTGCCAACACGGTGGTAGATGCCAGGTCCTGCAAGACGCTCCTTGTGACAAAATTTGTACTAAATTCTAAACTTTTTTGAAATTCTGAAAGTTTTTCTTAAAGCAAACATTTTTAAAAATTTTGAACAGTTTTTGAAGAGTTTGAACATTTTTTGAAATTTGTGAATTTATGAAAATAGGAAAAAAAACAAAAAATAAAAGACTGGGGAAAGGGTAAAGAAAGCAACAACAAAGAGAAAACCGGTTTAAAAATCTTCTACGGTTTCCAAAATTACGAAAAAACGGCATGCAACCTTCGCACAACCGGAACGAGAACCCTCTGCTTACTTTGCTTGCCACTGCCCACTTGGTTGCTAACTCGTCCGTGTGCGTTGCAGCGACATTTTCCCACAACATGTGGCCGATGGGGATTTCCATGGTGGATAGGCTGCATGAAGTAAAATTCTTATAGTCCGCGTCGTGTTTGGTTGCGCTGGCCTGGCTGGGGAGCTTGGAATTCATGCGCCGCACACCACTTCAAGCAACATTGTCCTAGTTGGGAGGAATGGCCCAAATCCTCGTTTTCACTCGTGCAGGCTCGCGCATGTCAGAAGATGGCAAAGATTTTTTTTTTGTGGCATGTCACATGCTACTCTCACCAACCAATATGCATGCAACCAAAATACATATGTACGCCTTTTTTGCATGGTTTTTACTAAGTATGGATCTAATGAACATGCTTGATACGTCAATTTTGCATCATGTTTTTATATCGATATTTATTGCATTATGGGCTGTTATTACACGTTATGTCACAATACTTATGCATATTCTCTCTTATTTTACAAGGTTTACATAAGGAGGGAGAATGCCGGGAGCTAGAATTCTGGGCTGGAAAAGGAGCAAATATTAGAGACCTATTCTGCACAACTCCAAAAGTACTGAAACTCCACGAAATTTATTTTTTGAAATAATAAAAAATACTGAGCGGAAGAAACACCAGAGGGGGCCCACACCCTGGCCACGAGAGTGGGGGCGCGCTCCCCTGCCTCGTGGACCCCCTGTTGGGCCCCCGGTGCCCATCTTCTACTATATGAAGTCTTTCGTCCGAAGAAAAATCATAAGCAACCTTTCGGGACGAGACTTCACCGCCACGAGGCGGAACCTTGGCGGAACCAATCTAGGCTCTGGCGGAGCTGTTCTGCCGGGGACACTTCCCTCCGGGAGGGGGAAATCATCGCCATCGTCATCACCAACGCTCCTCTCATCGGGAGAGGGTCAATCTCCATCAACATATTCACCAACACCATCTCATCTAAAACCCTAGTTCATCTCTTGTATCCAATTCTTGTCTCTAAGTCTGGGATTGGTACCCGTAGGTTGCTAGTAGTGTTGATTACTCCTTGTAGTTGATGCTAGTTGGTTTATTTGGTGAAAGATCATATGCTCAGATCCTATATGTATATTAGTACTCCTCTGATTATGAACATAAATATGCTTTGTGAGTAGTTACATTTGTTCCCGAGGACATGGGAGAAGTCTTGCTATTAGTAGTCATGTGAATTTGGTATTCGTTCAATATTTTGATGAGATGTATGTTGTCTCTCCTCTAGTGGTGTTATGTGAACGTCGACTACATGACACTTCATTATTTGGGCCTAGAGGAAGGCATTGGGAAGTAATAAGTAGATGATGGATTGTTAGAGTGACAGAAGCTTAAACCCTAGTTTATGCGTTGCTTCGTAAGGGGCTGATTTGGATCCATATGTTTCATGCTATGGTTAGGTTTACCTTAATACTTCTTTTTAGTTGTGGATGCTTGCAATAGGGGTTAATCATAAGTGAAAGGATCGATATAGTTGACTAGAGGGGGGTGAATAGACAACTAACAATTTTTAACTTTTCTTTACCAATTTAAACTTTGCATCAAAGTAGATTGTCTAGATATGCAACTATGTGAGCAACCTATATGATGCAATAATAACAAGCACACAAGCAAGCAATAGACACAACACAAATAAGCTTGCACAAGTAAAGGGATGAGATAACCAAGAGTGAAGCCGGTGGAGACGAGGATGTGTTACCGAAGTTCCTTCCTTTTGAAGGGAAGTATGTCTCTGTTAGAGAAGTGTGGAGGCACAATGCTCCGCAAGAAACCACTAGGGCCACCGTATTCTCCTCACGCCCTCACACAATGCGAGATGCCGTGATTCCACTATTGGTGCCCTTGAAGGCGGCGACCGGACCTTTACAAACAAGGTTGGGGCAATCTCCACAACTTAATTGGAGGCTCCCAGCGACACCACGAAGCTTCACCATAATGGAATATGGCTTCACGGTGACATCAACCGTCTAGGGTGCTCAAACACCCAAGAGTAACAAGATCTGCTAGGGATTAGTGGGGGGAATCAAATTTCTCTTGGTGGAAGTGTAGATCAGGGCCTTCTCAACCAATCCCGAGCAAATCAACAAGTTCGATTGGCTAGAGAGAGAGATCGGACGAAAATGGAGCTTGGAGCAACAATGGAGCTTTTGGGGGAAGAGGTAGGTCAACTTTGGGGAAGAAGACCTCCTTAGATAGTGGGGGCAACAATCCAACCGTTACCCCCAAAACAGCCCCGCAGAGGGCGGTACTACCGCGGAAGACAGCGGTACTACCGCTAGGATGAGCGGTACTACCACTCCCTTCGGCGGTACTGCCGCACAGAAGGAAGGGGAAAGGGAAAAGAGAAACGGGCGGTACTGCCGCGGTGGAGGAGCGATACTGCCGCTAAAGGGCGGTACTGCCGCTGCGTGGTACCGCACAACCCGACACAGAAAAATACCCCTCGAATCGACGCGGTATAGGCAAGCCAGTGGTAGTACTACTGAGGAGCCACCGACTACCGCTGCGGAGCGGTACTACCGCTTGTGACCCCTAAGCGGTACTACCGCTGGGTACCGTGGTACTGCCGCTGGGTACCAAACAAAGCCCACAAGGAAGGAGAAGATCTCTCCATAGAAGCGGAAGGGCTCGGAGGGTGAGAAGCGGATGTGTATGTGTTGATTCCACCCAAGCAATGCCAAAGCGGACCCCCTCTTGATAGTACGGTGCGCTCTATGCAACTAGTCCACCGGAAAAAAAAGACCGAGCTACACCGTCTTGAATGACACTCCGAGGGGAAGAAATCGTCTCGTGCCAAGGACGAATCTCTGCAATGCTTGAAACACACGATTAGTCCGCAAACACGTTGTCATCATTCACCAAAACCACATCGAGATAGATATGCCTCAACAATCTCCCCCTTTTTGGTGGATTGATGACAACCAGGGATTTGCACAAGGATAAGATATGAAAGAAAGGATACTTAGGACTACAACATATAGACGGGCTCCCCCTGAATGTGTGCACCTAGAAAAGAGTAGCTTTGGAGAGCAAGATGCACACATTAGGATCAACACTCCCCCTATATGTTATAGTCCAACAAACTAAGCATATGAGAGCAAGGAATGTATAACAAGGTAAACAAGCAACTCATTGGATAACAGAGTACTAGCAAGACATAGATATAGGATAATAAGGTAGCATATGTCTCACACCATATGACTAGAACTTAGGTCTCACAGGCATAAAACCAAACAAAGCAAAGCAGACGGCGAACACAAACACACAGAACACAGCAGTGACACAAAACCACACAAATCCCTAAAACTCTCTCCCCCTTTGGCATCGAGACACCAAAAGGAGAGAGCGAAGCTACAGCTTCAGGTGATAGCAAGCTGAGGATCACGAGCATCACATCCCTGCGGGATCGTCTGCACCACCGTCATCGGTCGGGAACTGCTCGGCGTCTGAATCGGTCCACGGGCAATGCTGCTGGATCCACTCCTCTTCCTCAGTGATCTGACCCTCCGACCCACTGACAACGGTCGCACCCAACTGACGCATGAGCTCCTTGTGATGCCCCTGGCCTTCTTCTCCGCCACATGAGTCATGTATTGGCCATGAGACTCCATGCAGAAGAGCTTCTTCATCTTGTGCTTGAGCTTCTTTGCCCAAGAGGGCTCTGTCCCAGATGGCTCATAGTCCTCATCGTCATCATCAGCCTCAGCCTCGCCCTCTGGTTCCGTGGCAGCAGCAGTGGATGGACCCCCAGCTTTGGGAGCGGGGCACCCCAAGCGTCCTTCTTCCTCAGACTCTTGAACTTGTGAGACACCAAATCTCCTATTTCCAAACCAACCTTGGGATAGACATGAGCCCAAGCCTTCTCAATGAGCAGCATGATGAACGGACCATAGATCGGGCACTTGCGCTCAGAAAATGGCAGAAAGAAGCTCAGACCACATAACATGAGAGATGTCAAGGGACTCGCCAATGTTGGCTTCCTTCTCATGCTGGCAGAAGAGTAACATGTCCACAAGATAGGAGTGGACCATATCCATATTCCCGATGCGAGGGAAAGGAGTCTCTCAAAAGACACGATGAAGGATGTCGAGATAGGGAGACAACTCATAGGTGTCCTTCAGAGTCACAGGGTTGACTTTCACAGTGCAGTAGGGCCATAGAGCTTGCTTGTGAGTGGAGTTAGCATTGCGGTGAGGGCGGAAACCAATTGGAGTCTCAAGCCCTTGATCTTCCACATGAAGTAACTCCATGAAGGCCTTCCACTTGACAGAAAGCAGCTTGCCATTGGTCATCCAAGTCAGAGTCTTCTCTGCATCAGTCCCAAGATGGAAAGTGGCATAAAATTGAGCCACCAAATCAGCATCGAAATCCTTGTTGAACTGCATGATCCTGAGAATGTTCAGCTGGGTACACATCTGAAGAGCTTCACCAAAGTACTCCGGATCCTTTTCCATGGCATCCGTGTTGATGGAGCAAACATTAACATAGAGATTCTTCTTGGCCTTGATCACATCAAAGAAAATGGCATACTGAAAGCGGTTCTAGAACGACCAGTTGACCAAATTGGGTTCTTGGGCTTCCTCATAGGGGCTGCAGTGACGCTTGGCCCAGAACTCCTTGGTAGTCATCTCAGTCACAGTCTTGGCCCTAGGCTTCGGCCTGTTGGTAGGTTTCTTCTGGAGTTTTGCACTGGAGGAAGCACCCGTAGGCGGTGGTGGAGCACTAGAGGACCCAACTGCTGACTCAGAAGTGCGGTAGCGCTTTGAAGAAGCACGACCGGGGTTGATACGGCGGGCCTGCTGCTCAGGAAGTTCATCACCTGGAACCAAACACACACGCAACAGAAACAAACACGAAAGAGAGAGCATAAGCCACCAAACGAAGCAAAAAGATCAAAGTGTGGTAGAAAATATTGGAACTGGGCATCCGGCGGTAGTACCGCAATTTACCCGCGGCAGTACCGCTCGTGCAGCAGTACCGCTCAAGGTGAGCGGCAGTACCACTCAGAAAGGGGAACGGCGGTCCTCTACTGTCGTGGACAGATCCGGCACTACCGGGATGTCAAATTCAAAAATTTATCCTACCAAACATCAATCCAAAGGGCCTAGAAGCAAACTCCAACCTCCACAAGCCTCTTCATTGCCAAAAACTAGAGAACAATGCCTATTGCCCCTAAGAACTAGATGCAAGATCTAGGCAAAGAGAAACCGAGAACGGAGGCAATACCGGCATCCATGGCTGGAGGACATGATGGAGAACGGCTCCACCGGAGGAAATGGAGGGAAACGGCCGAAAAACGGCGGCCAGCCGGAGCCCTCCCGCGGCGAGGCGTCGCTGGAGCGACGAGGAAGACGAGAGCGTGGGGGCGAATGGGTATGGGGAGAAAATAACTCCCCCGCCCCGATATAACCCCCAGCGCCCGCCCCTCAGCGGTAGTACCGCTGGTGAGGGCGGTAGTACCGCTTAACCCTTATAAGCGGTAGTACCGCACTCGCAGCGGTAGTACCGCGCAGCCGCAAAAAGGACTAGGCAAAAAGGACTTAGCTCTCGAAAACAAATGAAGAGAAAGCGAGAACAAAACACACACACACACAAAACAACAAGGAGAACAAGAAAAACACACACCTCTCTAAGAGAGGGCGGTGGCCGAGGCCACCTATGTTTGAGTCAATTGGTATGGCACCACGAAGAATTATCCTTGGGCCCATGACCAAAACTCGTCTTTGAAGCACAAATGCCATAAAAAATGGCTCTTGTGGAAGAGTTGATCAATTTATGCATAATGGGGGGGGGGAGGGAGGGAGAGTTCATTGAGAGAACAACACTCCCCCTATGTCCATGCCTACACCTAGACAAGACAACAAGTTGAGTATGGTGGGGTGTGCACGGGTTCAAGCAACATTGCTCGAATCAATGATATTTAGCTCATGCCTTAACTCGCGAAATCTTGCTTCATCCAAAGGGTTCGTGAATATATCTGCAAGGTTATCATGGGTGTTGACGTAGTTGAGATTGATCTCCCCTCGCCTAATGTGATCCCGGATGAAGTGATACCGAATCTCAATATGCTTCGTCTTGAAGTGTTGCTCCGGGTTGAGAGAAATCTTGATGGCACTTTCATTGTCACACCAAAGAGGCACTTTGTCACAAATGACACTGTAATCCTTTAAAGTTTGCCTCATCCATAAGAGTTGTGCACAACAACTACCGGCCGCCACATACTCCGCTTCGGTGGACGAGAGAGACACACAACTTTGTTTCTTGGAAGACCAACTCAAGAGCAACCAAGGAATTGGCACCCTCCGGAAGTGGACTTCCTATCCACTTTGTCTCCTGCCCAATAGGAGTCAGAATATCCTACAAGCTTGAAGTTTGCTCCTCTTCGGTACCACAAGCCAAAGTTTGGGGTATGAGCCAAATATCGAAAGATTCGCTTGACCGCCACAAAGTGGCTTTCCTTCGGCGCGGCTTGAAACCGTGCACAAATTCCCACACTCAACATGATATCCGGTCTAGATGCACAAAGGTAAAGAAAGGATCCAATCATGGAACGATATACCTTTTGATCCACCGCTTTACCATTGGGATCAATGTCAAGTTGGCACTTGGTGGGCATTGGACTGGAAGCCGGCTTGACATCACTTAGCTTGAATCTCTTTAGCATGTCTTGAGTGTATTTAGCTTGGTTGATGAAGGTACCTTCTATTCTTTGCTTCACTTCGAAACTGAGAAAGAACTTCAACTCTCCCATGGAAGACATCTTGAACTTTGAGGTCATTAGTGCGGCAAATTCCTCATTGAAAGCTTTGTTAGGAGAACCAAAGATAATGTCATCAACATATAGTTGGCACACAAACAAATCCCCTTTGACCTTCTTAGTAAAAAGAGTGGGATCGATTAGCCCAACTTCAAACCCGCGATCTTGTATCAACTCGGTAAGGTGGTCATACCACACACGTGGGGATTGTTTAAAGCCATATAGTGCCTTATCGAGTTGATACACATGATCGGGAAAGTAGGGATCCTCGAACCCGGGGAGTTGTTTGACGTAAACCAACTCATTAATAGGACCATTAAGAAAATCACTCTTCACATCCATTTGTTGCAACTTAAAGTTGTGATGAGAAGCATAAGCAATCAACAAATGAATGGATTCAAGACGAGCAACGGGAGCAAAGGTTTCACCGTAGTCGATACCCTCGACTTGGGAGTAGCCTTGTGCCACCAATCTTGCCTTGTTGCGATTGATGGTCCCATGAGCATCTTGCTTGTTCTTGAAAATCCACCTGGTCCCAATGACATTGTGGTTCCCCGTTGGCCTTGGCACCAATCTCCATACCTTGTTGTACTCGAAGTTGTTGAGTTCTTCATGCATGGCATTAAGCCAATCCGGATCTTCGAGTGCTTCATATACCTTTTGGGGTTCAACACAAGAGACAAACGCGTGATGTTAACAATAGTTTGCCAATTGTCTACGAGTGCTTGCCCCCTTTTGAATGCTTCCAAGTACATTCTTCATGAGATGACCCTTGGTGGAGAGCTTGGAGGCAATCTTGGCGGCACGACGCTCTAATTCCTCCTCGGTGGTGAGTTGAGGAGCGGTCACTTGATCATCTTGAGCGTCGTCTTGAGCTTGTTCTTGATCTTGAACTTGCTCGGGGGAGAGAACTTGACCTTGGGCATCACTTGGTGTG
Source organism: Aegilops umbellulata (assembly GCA_032464435.1). Taxonomy (NCBI): domain Eukaryota; kingdom Viridiplantae; phylum Streptophyta; class Magnoliopsida; order Poales; family Poaceae; genus Aegilops; species Aegilops umbellulata. Next base: position 116,914,050 of record CP136054.1, on the reverse strand, counting down.
TCAACACCATCTTGAGCATGATCTTGCCCTTGGTCTTGTTCATGAGGTTGAGGGCCTTCACTTTGTTCTTCGGAAGCGTGTGGGCCTTGGATTGATGATGGCTCCACTTGAGTGGAGCATTTTCCTTCTCCTTCGGCCACAAGGGGTTCCTCAATGGGTAGGATAAAACCAACACCCATTCTTCTTATGGCTTGAGGAGGAATTTCATCACCTACATCACAAGTGCCACTTTGCTCCACTTGGGAGCCGTTATTCTCATCAAACTCCACGTTACACGTCTCCTCAATAAGTCCCGTGGACTTATTGAGGACACGGTAAGCATGAGAGTTTGTAGCATAACCAACAAATATGCCCTCATAAGCTCTAGCCTCAAATTTAGACAACCGAACACCTTTCTTGAGAATGAAATACTTACACCCGAATACCCGAAAGTACTTGAGGTTTGGCTTGTTATCGGTGAGTATCTCATACGGAGTCTTGTTCAAGCCTTTGCGGAGGTAGAGCTGATTGGATGCATGACAGGCGGTGTTGATGGCTTCGGCCCAAAAGTTGTATGGAGACTTGAACTCCGCCATCATGGTCCTTGCCGCATCCATCAACGTCCGGTTCTTCCTCTCCGCAACACCGTTTTGTTGAGGGGTGTAGGGTGCGGAATATTGATGCTTGATCCCCTCATCACTAAGAAACTCATCCAAGGTGTAGTTCTTGAACTCGGTGCCGTTGTCACTTCTTATTGTCAAGATCTTTGCATTGTGTTGACGTTGTGCTTCATTTGCAAAGTCAATGACAGTTTGTTGGGTCTCGCTCTTCCTCTTGAAGAAATACACCCAAGTATATCTTGAGTAGTCATCCACAATCACCAAGCAATACTTCCTACCCCCAAGACTATCAAAGGATGGAGGCCCAAAGAGATCCAAGTGAAGGAGCTCCAAAGGCCTCTTCGAGTAAATGATAGTCGTGGGGGGGTGAGCCTTCTCATGAAGCTTTCCTTCGATACAAGCACGATCTTTAGCAAAACTAACATTCGTTAGTCCACGGACATGGTCCCCCTTGAGAAGACTTTTTAAAGATCTCATATTGACGTGGGCTAAACGGCGATGCCAAAGCCATCCCACGTCCAACGTTGGCCATTAGGCATGTCGCGGTCTTAGTGGGTCGCTCCGAAAAGTTAATCACATATAGACCGTTCTCGACATGCCCAACAAAGGCTACTTTAAGAGTCTTGCTCCACAAGAGGGCCACGGTATCAATATCAAAGAAAGTGGCAAAGCCCATGATTGCAAGTTGACGAACAGAAAGTAAATTGTATGCAAGGGACTCTACAAGCATGACCTTCTCGATCGTGAGATCATGAGAAATGACAACCTTGCCGAGTCCCAATACCTTAGAAGACGAGGCATCACCCCACTCGACATTGGTGGGCATAGATGGAATCTTGTGCACGTCCGCCACCAAGTCCTTACTTCCGGTCATATGATTTTTAGCTCCACTATCAAGCAACCATGATCCCCCACCGGAAGCAAACACCTACAAGAGATCAATGCTTGGTTTTAGGTACCTGAGGGAGTCCCGGATTAGGGGGTGTTCGGGTAGCCGGACTATACCTTCGCCGGACTCCTGGACTATGAAGATACAAGATTGAAGACTTCGTCCCGTGTCCGGATGGGACTTTCCTTGGCGTGGAAGGCAAGCTTGGTGATGCGGATATTCAAGATCTCCTACCATTGTAACCGACTCTGTGTAACCCTAACCCTATCCGGTGTCTATATAAACCGGAGGGTTGTAGTCCATAGGACAATCATCTTCATACACAATCATACCATAGGCTAGCTTCTAGGGTTTAGCCTCCTTGATCTCGTGGTAGATCTACTCTTGTACTACCCATATCATCAATATTAATCAAGAAGGAGTAGGGTATTACCTCCATCGAGAGGGCCCGAACCTGGGTAAAAACATAGTGTCCCTTGTCTCATGTTACCATCCGGCCTTGACGCACAGATCGAGACCCCCTACCCGAGATCCGCCGGTTTTGACACCGACATTGGTGCTTTCATTGAGAGTTCCTCTGTGTCGTCGCCTTTTAGGCCCGATGGCTCCTTTGATCATCAACAACGATGAGGTCCAGGGTGAGACTTTTCTCCCCGGACAAATCTTCGTCTTCGGCGGCTTCGCTCTGCGGGCCAATTCACTTGGTCACCTGGAGCAGATCGAAAGCTACGCCCCTGGCCGTCAAGTCAGGTTTGGAAGCTTAAACTACACGGCTGATATCCGCGGAGACTTGATCTTCAACGGGTTCGAGCCACAGCCAAGCGCGCCGCACTATCTCGAGGGGCATGATCTAGCTCTGCCTCCGAACGGTGTCCTGGAGGCCGCACACGCACCGGTTCCGACCCCTAACTCGGAGCCTATTGCGCCAATTGAGGATGAGCGGTTGGACGTCACCTTGGGGGCTGCGATCTCAAAGGCGATCGAGCCGAACGCCAGCCCCGCACTCCGCGTGACCCGTGACTCCGAGGGTCCGGACTCTTCTCCGGACTCCGAAACCCCCGCGCCCCTGCCAATCGAATTCGATTGGGTGCCGATAATGGAGTTCACCGCCGCGGACATCTTTCAGCACTCGCCCTTTGGCGACATCCTGAATTCTCTCAAGTCTCTCTCTCTATCAGGAGAGCCCTGGCCGGACTACGGTCAGCAAGGATGGGATACAGACGATGAAGAAATTCAAAGCCCACCCACCACCCACTTTGTAACCACTGTCGACGATTTAACCGACATGCTTGACTTCGGCTCTGAAGACTTCGACGGTATGGACGACGAGGTAGGAGACGAACAAGAACCAGCACCTGTAGGGCGCTGGAAGGCCACCTCGTCATATGACATATATATGGTGGATACTCCAAAAGATGGAGATGGCGATGGAACAACGCGGGATGACACCTCCAAGAAACAGCCAAAACGCCGGCGTCGGCGGCGCCGCTCTAAATCCCGCCAAAGCAAAAACGGTGATTCCGATACGGCAGATAATACTACCCCGGATAGCGCCTAAGAACACCCACCCCAGCAAGATTCGGCGCAGGAAGGTGGAGAAGCCAGCCCTCATGAGAGAGCGGCAGACCGAGAGGTTGAGGATGATAACTATATGCCTCCCTCCGAAGACAAGGCAAGCCTCGATGACAATGAATTCGTCGTACCATCAGACCCCGCCGAACAAGAGCGTTTCAAACGCAGGATTTTAGCCACGGCAAACAGCCTTAAGAAAAAGCAACAACAGCTTAGAGCTGATCAAGATTTGCTAGCTGATAGATGGTCTGAAGTCCTTGCGGCCGAAGAGTATGAACTCGAACGCCCCTCCAAGAGTTACCCAAAGCGCAGGCCGCTACCCCGATCAGAGGAGGAAGCGCCTACATCACCAGCGCATGACATGGCAGACCGGCCACCTCGCGGCCGCGACAGAGAGGCCCCTCGGGCCTCCACCCAAGCCATGCCCCGACGCCGCTCAACTAAGGCATGGGAAAATGCGCCAGACCTGCGAGACGTACTGGAGGATAAGGCAAGACAAACAAGATCGATCTACGGATCACGCAGGCGCCCAACGACACGTGACGATGATCTTCACTCCGGATACAACAAATCCGGCCCGGCCGAACACAACAGACATAGCTCTTCCGAGCTGCGTCGTGACATAGCCCAGTACAGGGGCGCCGCACACCCACTATGCTTCACAGATGAAGTAATGGATCATAAAATCCCAGAGGGTTTCAAACCCGTGAACATCGAATCGTACGATGGCACCACAGATCCGGCGGTATGGACCGAGGATTATCTCCTTCACATCCACATGGCACGTGGCGATGATCTACACGCCATCAAATACCTCCCGCTCAAACTCAAAGGACCGGCCCGGCACTGGCTTAATAGCTTGCCAGCGGACTCAATCGGTTCTTGGGAGGACCTGGAGGCCGCATTCCTCGACAACTTCCAGGGCACCTACGTGCGACCACCGGACGCCGACGACTTAAGCCAGATAATTCAGCAGCCAGAAGAATCGGCCAGGCAATTCTGGACACGGTTCCTAACAAAGAAAAACCAGATAGTCGACTGTCCAGACGCAGAGGCCCTAGCAGCCTTCAAGCATAACATCCGCGACGAGTGGCTTGCCCGGCACCTGGGACAGGAAAAGTAGAAATCTATGGCAGCCCTCACGACACTCATGACCCGCTTTTGCGCGGGAGAAGATAGCTGGCTAGCTCACAGCAACAACTTGTCAAAGAACCCTGGTAATTCGGATACCAAGGACAAAAGTGGCAGGACACGTCGAAATAAGCAAAAGCGCCGCGTAAGCAGCGACAGCAATGAAGATACGGCAGTTAATGCCGGATTCAGAGGCTATAAATCCGGTCAGCGGAAAAAGCCATTCAAAAAGAATACTCAGGGCCCGTCCAGTTTGGACCGAATACTCGACCGCTTGTGCCAGATCCATGGCACCCCCGAAAGACCAGCCAATCACACCAACAAGGATTGTTGGGTGTTCAAGCAGGCAGGCAAGTTAAGAGCCGAAAACAAAGACAAGGGGCTGCATAGCGATGACAAGGAGGAGCCCAGGCCGCCGAACAACAATGGACAGAAGGGGTTTCCCCCACAAGTGCGGACGGTGAACATGATATACGCAACCCACATTCCCAAGAGGGAGCGGAAGCGTGCGCTACGGGACGTATACGCGATGGAGCCAGTCGCCCCAAAGTTCAACCCATGGTCCTCCTGCCCGATCACTTTTGATCGAAGGGACCACCCCACTAGCATCCGTCATGGCAGCTTTGCCGCATTGGTTCTCGACCCAATCATCGACGGATTTCATCTCACAAGAGTCCTAATGGACGGTGGCAGTAGCCTGAACCTGCTTTACCAGGATACAGTGCGGAAAATGGGCATAGATCCCTCAAGGATTAAGCCCACAAAGACGACCTTTAAAGGCGTTATACCAGGTGTAGAGGCCAATTGCACACGCTCAGTAACACTTGACGTGGTCTTCGGATCTCCGGATAATTTCCGAAGCGAAGAGTTAATCTTCGATATAGTCCCGTTCCGCAGTGGCTATCACGCCCTGCTCGGACGAACCGCATTCGCAAAATTCAATGTGGTGCCGCATTACGCATACCTCAAGCTCAAGATGCCAGGCCCTCAAGGAGTAATTACGGTCAAAGGAAACACCGAACGCTCCCTCTGTACGGAGGAGCACACGGCGGCTCTCGCAGCGGAAGTACAAAGCAGCCTTCTTAGGCAATTCTCCAGTCCGGCCGTTAAAAAGCCAGACACTGCCAAGCGCGCCCGGAGTAACCTACAACAAGACCGCCTGGCATGTTCTGAGCAGGCATAGCAATGCAGCCCCAACCCCAGCCCTTGCGATATACCGAAACCAGTGCCTCGCGTACATAACTACGTCCTTGAAATACCATGGGCACAGGGGAAGGGGCACAATAACGACACGCCCAAAATACGGCTTAAAACGTACTAGGGGCTGCCAGATTCTTTTTTCTTACTTTCAGGACTCCACATTTCGGACGACCTGTTCGGCAATTCGACTGCCGCACAAACGATGCAAGATCCAGGGAAGCAGACAAAGCCATGCCGCATTATGGAACTCCCAGGTGGTCCCTTTTACGAGCGGTATACCTGTTTCAAATACAATTCCGTGGCCTGCCCCTGGTCAGGACATGTTAAATAGTCCAGTATATTTTTGCTTATCGCACTACTTATATCGTTCGACTTTGATAAATAGCCTCTCTATAAACAATGCATAGCTTTTTGTCTATTTTTTGCATTATCCTATTTTCATATATATGTTTTAACATAATTGCACCCGTACACTATGGTACGGCCAACACGCCAGGGGCTTCATGTAACACCCCGGATGTAACTTGCCATAATTGTAACCTCAACTCTTGCCATTTTCGGCATTGTGATATAATATTTCCTCCGTGGTTGGGTTTTCCTTCTTTTTGCATTTTGGTCATGTCATGCATTTCATATCATGTCATCATGTGCATCGCATTTGCATACATGTTCGTCTCATAAATCCGAGCATTTTCCCCGTTGTCCGTTTTGCAATCCGGCGCTCCTATGTCCCCCGGCGTCCCCTTTTACCTTTTTCCGTGTGCGGGTATTAAACCTTCTCGGAATGGACTGAGGTTTGTCAAGCGGCCTTGGTATAGCACCGGTAGACCGTCTGTCAAGTTTCGGGTCATTCGGAGGTCGTTTGATACTCCAACGGTTAACCGGGTAACCGTGAAAGCCTCTTTTGGGTTGCAGCACAAAACCCCTCCAAATCAGCCCAATAACCCATCTAAGTCACTCCTATGTCCATCGCCGTTCGATCACGATCGCGTGGCCGAAAACCGCACTCCATTTGGAGCTTCCTAGCCCCCTCTACCTATAAATATACCCCCCCCCCATTTCCAAATCCCGGGTCTCCTTCCTCCCCTAACCCTAGCAAACGCCTCCCCGCCGCCACCGGACGCATCCGGACCGGGCCGGACACGTCCGCCGCCGCGCCCGGACCAATCAGGGGCCGCCACATCAGCGCCCGCCTGCGCCCACTTCGCCGCCGCCGCCTCCCGCGCCGCCGGCCCGCCTGGGCCCGAGGCCGGCCCCCGCGGCCCGCCGCCGCCGCCGCTCCCGCAGAGCCGCGCGCCCCGCGCCCGTGCACCCGCACCCGCGCCGGTGCGCCGCCGCCGCCATTCGCCGTCCCGCTCGCCGGCCGTCCCCGCCTCACCTCCTCTCGCCGCCGTTGCCCGCCGGGAGCCCCGCCGCGCCCCCGCCGGCGAGCCCTGCCGCGCCCCCGCGCCGTTCACCGCCGTCCCCGGCCGGATCCGGGAGGGAACCGGCCGGATCCGCTCCGGCGAGCGCCGCCCCGGCCATCTCCGACCGCCCCGGCGTCGTCTCCGGCGAGCCGCCCCGATCCGACCTCGGTCCGCGCACCTTCGAGGGTTGACTTTCTCCTCCCCCGAATATTCTAAGTCCTGGAGTTTCTGCATTATTGTCGCATGCTCAATGCATCATATCTCTGCATCCGTAGCTCCGTTTCGGGCGTATAATATGTCAAATTGTTCGCCTCGATGAGTACATCATTTCATCTCATTGCATCATTTTCATTTGAGCTCATCTTGATGCCCGAAATTCTGTTAGAAGAGGGCTATGTGATGTTAGTTTCAGATCTGTTTCAGAACATGCACTTTTGTCATTTTTGCCATGATTGATGTGTGCATCCTATGAAGTTGAGTCCTACATGTGTTTTGAAATATGCCATGCTATATTTCCAGGGGTATATGCCATGTATTTTTGTGATCTTTTTGGTGACTAGCACAAGCATGCAAACTAGGGTATATAATGTTGCTGATTTCAGAGACAGTATTTTCCCAAGTCATGTTCTGCTGTTATTTTTATGCCATGTGTTCATGTTGTTTCCGAGAGATCTATGCCTTCTTTGAGCATGATCAGTAAGAGTGTTTTGAGAATATGGATTTGCTCTATCCATCGGTGTCTTTGTTTGTAATTATGGAGTGCCATAACTTGAGTCAATCGAGCTCTACTCTTGCTATAAAATGTTTCCTGGCAGATTGTTTACATGTTATTCGATTTTGCCAAGCTTGTTGTAGTTGATCCTTGCATGCTATATTGTTGTTCTTGCCATGTCTAGCTTCTATGCCATGTCTTCTTGATGGATGTATGCTTAGTCTATCATGCAATGCTCTGTAGTGAGTGCATAGAGCTCGTAAACATGCCTACTTGTTATCTGTTTTTGACATGTCCAGTTTTCTGCCAAGTCTGAAATCTGTAACGAAACTTGCTTAATGGACATGGGTGTTATTATATTTTCTGATCCTTTTTGGCTTATGATCAGTAAGGGACTTTTGTTAAGTGCTTTGAGTAGATTTATGCCATGCCTTGTTTTGCTATGTCCTGATCCTGTAGCATGTAGTTTCATTGCTCTAAACATGTCATCCTGATGTTAATTTCTGGCATGTTGTTATCTTCACCAAGTCTGTGAACCTGTTATCTTTTGCACTTTTGCCATGCTTGTTTGAACCTGTTATGATGTGATTTAGCTGTAGCTCAGTGTTCATCTTTTGTCAAGCCTCTTGAGTAGATTACTGTCGTATGCTTTGTTGATATGTTTGGGTGCAGTAGCTTAATTTCTTGTGGCTTGCTAAGTAGCATCATGCTGTTAATGGCAGATTATCGTCGTTCTTGTTTTGCTTGTCATTTGTAAACCGTGCATCCGATTCTGGTGATCTTTATATCGATTTCAACCGAAATCACCTCATCTTTCCAGCGGCCTACTTGGTTTGCCAAGATTATGCCTCGTTCATCTTTTCCCTTCCGGAGCACGCATATGCATTGCATATCACATCTCGCATATCATGCCATGTTTTGCATCATGTTGTTTGTGCATTGCATCGTGGTTGATAGTTGTTCCTTTGCTTGTGCTCTTGTTTTGGGTAGAGCCGGGAGACGAGTACGTGAACGAGGAACCTGTTGAGAACGCTTACGAGGATCAAGCCTTCGACAACTCTGAGAACCTTGCAGGCAAGATGACCATACCCTCGAAATCACTTCTATCTTTGCTTGCTAGTTGCTCGCTCTTTTGCTATGCCTATGCTGCGATACCTACCACTTGCTATATCATGCCACCCATATTGCCATGTCAGCCTCTAACCATCCATGTCCTAGCAAACCGTTGATTGGCTATGTTACCGCTTTGCTCAGCCCCTCTTATAGCGTTGCTAGTTGCAGGTGAAGATGAAGTTTGTTCCTTGTTGGAACATGGAGATGTTGTTCCTTGTTGGAACATATTTACTTGTTGGGATATCACAATATCTCTTATTTAATTAATGCATCTATATACTTGGTAAAGGGTGGAAGGCTCGGCCTTATGCCTGGTGTTTTGTTCCACTCTTGCCATCCTAGTTTCCGTCATACCGGTGTTATGTTCCTTGATTTTGCGTTCCTTACACGGTTGGGTGATTTATGGGACCCCCTTGACAGTTTGCTTTGAATAAGACTCTTCCAGCAAGGCCCAACATTGGTTTTACCATTTGCCACCTAAGCCTTTTTCCCCCGGGTTTTCGCGAGCCCAAGGGTCATCTTTATTTTAACCCCCCCGGGCCAGTGCTCCTTCGAGTGTTGGCCCGAACCGAGCAACCTGCGGGGCCACCGCGGGGAAACTCGAGGCCTGGTTTTACTCGTAGCTTGACTTATCCGGATGTGCCCTGAGACCGAGATATGTACAGCTCCTATCAGGATTTGTTGGCACAATCGGGCGGCTTTGCTGGACTTGTTTTATTACTGTCCAAAAGTCTTGTAGTTCGGGATTCCGAGGCTGATCGGGTCTTCCCGGTAGAAGGAATATCCTTCGTTGACCGTGAGAGCTTATAATGGGCTAAGTTGGGACACCCCTGCAGGGTAATATCTTTCGAAAGCCGTGCCCGCGGTTATGAGGCAGACGGGAATTTGTTAATGTCCGGTTGTAGAAAACCCGAAGTTGACCTTAATTATAACACATCAACCGCGTGTGTAACCGTGATGGCCTCTTCTCGGCGGGGTCCGGGAAGTGAACACGGTGTTGGAGTTATGTTTGACGTAAGTAGTTTCAGGATCACTTCTTGATCACTTCTAGTTTCCCGACCGTGCTTTGCTTCTCTTCTCGCTCTCTTTTACGTTGTAGCCACCATATATGCTAGTCGCTTGCTGCAGCTCCACCTCATACCTTTTACCCTACCTATAAGCTTAAATAGTCTTGATCTCGCGGGTGTGAGATTGCTGAGTCCCCGTGACTCACAGATTCTACCAAAACAGTTGCAGGTGCCGACGATGCCAGTGCAGATGATTCAACCGAGCTCAAGTGGGAGTTCGACGAGGAACGTGGTCGTTACTATGTGTCTTTTCCTGATGATCAGTAGTGGAGCCCAGTTGGGGTGATTCGGGGATCTGTGTAGCATTTGGGGTAGTCTTATTTCATTTTGGTTCCGTAGTCGGACCTTGAGTGTAATCTGGATGATGAATGTTTATTTATGTATTGTGTGAAGTGGCGACTGTAAGCCAACTATGTATCTTTTTCCCTTATGTATTACATGGGTCGTGTGAAGATTACCTCACTTGCGACATTGCTTTCAATGCGGTTATGCCTCTAAGTCGTGCTCCGACACGTGGGAGATATAGCCGCATCGAGGGTGTTTCACTTCAGTACCCCTTAATATGGTGTGAGAAGTCCGTGCACTTTAACAAGTGCGGCACCCCGAACTTATAACACTATATGCATCGGCTCCGAATCATGATTTGGGTCAATAGTTGGGTTTGACCGGCTCCTATGTTTCGGTGCCTTACGTTCCGCTATATCGGCTAAGGTAGCACTAGGAGAACCACTGCGATTGTGCCCCGGTTCAGCTGGGTTAAGCACCTCAGTGGAGAAAGCTAAAACTGACTGTCATGATGGGGCGAGAGACCGGTCGCTGTTCGAGAGGTTTTTCGAGTCCCTAAAGACTTATGCCGCTTCGAGCGAGGAGCTGGCTTTGTCCGGCCAAAGGCGTGGATAGCGCCCCGAACTCGGTCTTCCGAACTAGGGGCTTTGCCGAAATTTAAAATTATAAAGTTCTATGGCTAAGTGAGAGTGTTAAAGCATTATAGTCTGATTGCCTGGTTCGTTGTGCTGAGCGCCTCCCTCGAAGGACCCAACCATGGGAAAAAGAGCGCTCAGGTTTATCCCGAACACCCCAGCACTAGTGGCATGGGGGCAGAAGCCGACGACTGGCCATCTCTCAAATTTTTGATAAACGGTCGCACAGAAAATAATATTTTAAATTCAGTAAGCATTGCTTAGCGCATATGAACAAGTTTTCAGCGCACAGGATAAACACGAGCGAGTTCATTCAAAAATTACATCCTTCGTACATTCATCCGCCACAAGGCGGGCACCTGCAAGAACATCCTTGTAGTAGTTCTCAGGCTTGCGATGCTCCTTACCCGACGACGGCCCGTCCTTCACAAGCTTCTCTCCGTCCAGCTTACCCCAGTGCACCTTTGCACGGGCAAGGGCCCGACGGGCACCTTCGATGCAGACAGAGCGCTTGATGACCTCGAGCCTTGGACAGGATTCCACCAGCCGCCGCACCAGCCCGAAATAGCTCCCAGGCAGGGCCTCTCCGGGCCACAGCCGAACTATGAAGCCCTTCATGGCCTGTTCGGCCGCCTTGTGGAGCTCGAGCAGTGTTTCAGCTGGTCGCTCAGGGGTACAGGGTGTCCGGCCTCAGAATACTGAGACCGGAACACACTCTCCGTTGAGCTGCCCTCTTCAGCTCGGTAGAATGCGACGGCGGCGGATACGCTGCGGGGAAGATCTGCGAATGCCCCTGGAGAGCTCCGGATTCGGGTAAGTGACAAGTAGTTTACTTTTATATTTCTGCTTTGCATTAAGAATGCCTTACCCGCTGCTATCTTTTTCATCTCCTCCAACTCTTGGAGGGCCTTTTGGGCTTCGTCCTTGGCACCCTTGGCGGTCTCAAGGGCCGCCGCGAGCTCGGATGCTTGCGCCTTTGACTCAAGCTCCAAGCTCTCATGTTTTTCATGAGAGCCTGCAGCTCTTGGTACACCTCGCCGACCTGAGCCCCAAGTCTCTCTCGCTCGGTGCGCTCCTCGGCCGTTTTCTTTTCGGCCTCAGATAGCGCCTGCTTGAGGGTCGCCACCTCAGTTGTGGCCCCTATAATAAGCAGTACGATCCTGTTATTTTTTGCAATCACGCCTCTCTATAGGCACCTTTTTCTATAGGGTATTTCTTACCTTCCTTTTCCTCGAGCTGCCGTTTGGCAAGGCCGAGCTCTTGCTCGGTCCGCCCGAGGTCCTGTTTCAGGACATCCACCTGCGCAGTTAGTGCGGCGATGGATAGCAGCGAAGCTTGCATACGCATATTGACTCTTTATTGTTAGACTCCTGCGAAAATTAATAGATCCTCTATTTGGCTTTTCTTTCCGAACGCCAAACAGAGCATCAGGGGCTACTGTCTATGTGGTAATATTTTGACATATTTTTACTTACCTCGAAGCCTGTCAGAAGGCTAGCGCAAGCTTAAGTCAGTCCGCTATTGGCGGACTGAACCCTCTGGATCACCGTACTCATGATAGTACGGTGCCCCTTGTCGATGGAGGCGCCGTCAAGCACCTCCAGCAGATGGTCCAGCGACTCCGGTTGGACGGAAGTTGCTGGCTTAGAAGGCTTGCTCCTTTTGGAAGGAGTTCGCCTACCGCGGCTTGGAACTGTTGAAGATTCCGGCACGGTGTCCGGCTCAAAGCCGGACTTGGAGCCCTGGGGGGTCTTGTCCCCTTCACTCCTGGAGTCCGGGAGGTTGCCTTGCGGCTCCTTCGGGACCACCTCCTCCTGCCCTGGAGCTTGTCACGACGCCACTTCGGCGTCATCCGCAGTGCGGGGGGAGACAGCGGGTGGAACGGTGTTCACGTACGATGAGTCCAGGGAGCCGCCCGACGATTCATTATATTCGGCCTGGGGCGGGCTGCATAATTACATTCGACATTAAGGAAAGCTGTGCAACAAAGGAACATCATGAGTTACTCTGATATCCGAACTTACGATTTCGCCGGACGCTTGGCCCTGTTCGGCCACTCCTCTTCGCTCTCTTCGGCGTCATGGGAGTAGTCCGGCAGAGGGGTCTTCCTTTTCCTAGACCCCTCGGCCTCCCCTGATGGGGCGGCCTTCTTCTTCTCTCCTCCCTCCGCTGGGGAGGGAGAGCTTTCTTCTTCCTCCTCCTCGTTTTCACGAGAGGAGGGCGTCTCAGACTCGTCAGATGACGAGTCCGACACCACCACGTTACGGGCACTCTTTCGAGTCCCCGTGGTCTTCTTCTTCTTGACCTTCTTCTCCGGCACCACATAAGGTGCCGGAACCAGCAGCTTCACTAGGAGCGCAGGGGCTGGGTCCTCGGGCAAGGGAGCCGGACAGTTAATTGGTCCAGATATCGCCTGCCAAGCCTGTCAAAGGTAAGGGAGTTTAGATCCCGCACAGAGTCAAAACTGTGAAAGGAAAAAAGAGCTTAGTATCATGTAAAAGGCGAAGATAGCTTACCTCGCTAGCGTGACGCTGCGAGCTGTATCCGCGGTCCTCGGAGGCGGATGCGGGAGCCTCGGCGCCCTTGAAGAGCACCTTCCAAGCATCTTCGTACATCGTGTCGAAGAGCCTGTTAAGGGTTTGGTGCTGCGCCGGGTCGAACTCAAACAAATTGAAGCCCCGTTGTTGGCACGGGAGGATCCGGCGGACGAGCATAACCTGGACTATATTAACAAGCCGGATTGGCTTGTTCACCAGGGTCTGGATGCAAGTTTGCAATCCGGTCACCTCTTCTTCGTTGCCCCACGACAGGCCCGTCTCTTTCCAGGACATTAGCCGCGTGGGGGGTCCGGATCGGAACTCGGGGGCTGCGACCCATATCGGATCGCGTGGCTCGGTGATGTAAAACCACCCTGCTTGCCACCCCTTTAGGGTCTCCACAAAGGAGCCCTCGAACCATAGGACGTTGGCCATCTTGCCCGCCATGGCGCCTCCGCACTCCGCTTGGCTGCCGCGCACCACCTTGGGTTTGACGTTGAAAGTCTTAAGCCAGAGGCCGAAATGGGGGCGGACGCGGAGGAAGGCCTCGCACACGACGATAAATGTCGAGATGTTGAGGATGAAGTTTGGGGCCAGATCATGGAAATCCAGGCCGTAGTAGAACATGAGTCCCCAGACGAATGGGTGGAGTGGAAAACCCAGTCCGCGGAGGAAGTGGGGAAGGAAAACTACCCTCTCATGGGGCTTTGGGGTGGGGAGAAGCTGCCCCTTCTCGGGAAGCCAGTGCGGGATGTCCTTGGACAGGTATCCGGCCTTCCTCAGCTTTTTCACTTGAACCTCCGTAACGGAGGAGACCATCCACTTGCCTCCCGCTCCGGACATTGCTGGAGAAGGTTGAGGTGGGAAGAGCGGGCTTGGGCGCTGGAGCTCGAGTGTGCAAGAGATGGATTGGCAAAGGAGGAAGAAGGCGTAGGTAAAAAGATGGATCCTTATCCCCTTATAAGGGCGGATGCGGTTATACGTCCCCACCTGCCTAATAAAACTCGCTTGCCTCCCAAGCGCCGTGGTAAATGGCGCGGTTGGGTTACCCACGTCCGTATTGATGAGAATCCCGTAAAAAGGGCACACGATCTCTGCTTTGACAAGACGTGCCAAGGAAACCGCCTCGCTAGACGTGTTGAGGTGGAAAACTAAAAACGATTTATGTAAAGAACTTGGCCATAGTGCGATGATGCACTGCGGGGTACGTTAGCAGATTTGATTTGTGTTAATATTATTCTCTCTATGGCACTATGTGGAAACTTATTTTGCAGAGCCGAACACTATTCTTGGTGTTTACAATCTTCTATGAAGGACTTGGAGGAGGAACCCGCCTTGCAATGCCGAAGACAATCTGCGCGCCGGACTCGTCGTCATTGAAGCCTGGTTCAGGGGCTACTGAGGGAGTCCTGGATTAGGGGGTGTTCGGGTAGTCGGACTATACCTTCGCCGGACTCCTGGACTACGAAGATACAAGATTGAAGACTTCGTCCCTGTCCGGATGGGACTTTCCTTGGCGTGGAAGGCAAGCTTGGCGATGCGGATATTCAAGATCTCCTACCATTGTAACCGACTCTGTGTAACCCTAACCCTATCCGGTGTCTATATAAACCGGAGGGTTGTAGTCCGTAGGACAATCATCTTCATACACAATCATACCATAGGCTAGCTTCTAGGGTTTAGCCTCCTTGATCTCGTGGTAGATCTACTCTTGTACTACCCATATCATCAATATTAATCAAGCAGGAGTAGGGTATTACCTCCATCGAGAGGGCCCGAACCTGGGTAAAAACATCGTGTCCCTTGTCTCCTGTTACCATCCGGCCTTGACGCACAGATCGGGACCCCCTACCCGACATCCGCCGGTTTTGACACCGACAGTACCCATTTTGTAATGGGTCCTTTGATGTTAGTAACAAGGGTCTTAGGAACCAAAATAGACCATTCAATGTATTCATGAGGAGAACCAACAAATTTGGCATAAACATGCCCATCACTAGCATGGCATAACACATAAGAAGGATTAAAGTCGCCGGCTTTGTTGGAAGGGATGGCATCGCCCTTCTTGACACCGCCACCCTTCGCATTGTTCTTCTTCTCCTTGGAAGCACCCTCTCCCTCCTTCACAAAAGTTTGCTTGAGAGGAGGAGGTCGTTTGGTCTTATCATTCTTCTTCTTGTTCTTGGGGTTGGGTGCGAACCCAATCCCCACCTTGCCCACAACTTCCTTTTGATTGCTCAAAAGGCCGTTGAGGTTGTTCTCACCTTGTATGCATGTCACAAGGCCTTTCTCAAGTTTCTCCTTCAACTTCGCATTCTCCTCAACAAGATGCATATGCTCACAACAAGGGTTAGTAGCATTTGTATTATCAATCAATATCATATGAGGAAAGGTGGCTTTATCCTTGGTTAGCTTTACTTGGAGTTGATCATGAGACTCTTTGAGGCTAGCATGAACACCTTTCAAGACTTTGTGAGCCTTGTCGAGGATGTCAAACTCCTCTTTGAGTCTAGCAAGATCAACCCCAAGCTTTGCCTTCTCGGAGTTGAGCACATGTGAAACAACAAGAGCATGATCAAGATCTTTCTTTAATTTAGCATGATCATCGTTGTATGACTCCTCAAGAGCCAAACAAAGACCACGCTTTTCCTCAAGAGCATTGGAAAGATCCGAAATCTCATCGGCATAGTCACGACTATGCCCCTCCATCTTAGAGATGGTATCTTCGTGAGCCTCGATCATGTCATTGGCTTCACCAAGTTGTTCCAAGAGAGCAACGAAGTGCTTCTTGGTTTTACCCTTGAGTTTACCCATAAAGGCCTCAAACTCATTCTCCTCCACATTAGTTCCATCATGTTCATCAATGCTATCCGTCGAAGAAGGATGATTAATGATGGTAGTTTTGATGTTGGGGTTACCTTGTTGGTGGCCTTAGCCATGAGACACTTGGCGGTGATGCTTTCATTGAGTGAGTCGAAGAGAGACACCCGTGGAGTCGTCGCAACGGCAACGGAGGCCATGGCAACCGACTCACCATCTTCTTCATCATCATCATCCTCATTGTACTCTTCTTGTACCACCAATGCCTTGGGAGGAGTCTTCTTGGTGAAGTTGCTCTTGTTGGGGAACGACTTGGCCTTGTTGAGGGAGTCCTGGATTAGGGGGTGTTCGGATAGCCGGACTATACCTTCAGCCGGACTCCAGGACTATGAAGATACAAGATTGAAGACTTCGTCCCGTGTCCGGAAGGATCTTTTCTTGGCGTGGAAGGCAAGCTAGGCGTGCGGATATTCAAGATCTCCTGCCATTGTAACCGACTCTGTGTAACCCTAACCCTATCCGGTGTCTATATAAACCGGAGGGTTGTAGTCCGTAGGAGAGAACCATCATCATACACAATCATACCATAGGCTAGCTTCTAGGGTTTAGCCTCCTTGATCTCGTGGTAGATCTACTCTTGTACTACCCATATCATCAATATTAATCTAGCAGGAGTAGGGTTTTACCTCCATCGAGAGGGCCCGAACCTGGGTAAAATAAAGTGTCCCTTGCCTCCTGTTACCATCCGACCTTGACGCACACTTCGGGACCCCCTACCCGAGATCCGCCGGTTTTGACACCGACATTGGTGCTTTCATTGAGAGTTCCTCTGTGTCGTCGCTTTTAGGCCCGATGGCTCCTTTGATCATCAACAATGATGAGGTCCAGGGTGAGACTTTCCTCCCCGGACAAATCTTCGTCTTCGGCGGCTTCGCTCTGCGGGCCAATTCGCTTGGTCGTCTGGAGCAGATCGAAAGCTACACCCCTGGCCATCAAGTCAGGTTTGGAAGCTTAAACTACACGGAAGATATCCGTGGAGACTTGATCTTCGACGGGTTCGAGCCACAGCCAAGCGCGCCGCACTACCTCGGGGGGCAGGATATAGCTCTGCCTCCGAATAGTGCCTTGGAGGCCGCACACGCACCGGCCCCGATCCTCGACTCGGAGCCCGCTGCGTTTTTTGAGGATGAACGATTGGACGTCACCTCGGGGGCTGCGATCTTGAAGGAGATCGAGCCAAACGCCAGCCCCGCACTCCGCATGGCCCATGACTCCAAGGAGTCGGATTCTTCTCCGAACTCCGGGCCTCCCGTGCCCCTGCCGATCGAATCCGATTGGGCGCCTATAATGGAGTTCACCGCCGCGGACATCTTTCAGTACTCACCTTTCGATGATATCCTGAATTCTCTCAAGTCTCTCGCTCTATCAGGAGAGCCCAGGCCAGACTATGGTCTGCGAGGTTGGGATTCGGACGATGAAGAAATTCAAAGCCCACCCACCACCCACTTAATAGCCATTGTCGATGATTTAACCGACATACTTGACTTCGGTTCCGAAGACTTCGACGGTATGGACGACGAAGATGGAGACGAACAGGAACCAGCACTTATAGGGCGTTGGACCGCTGTAACGCCCCGGACACACCCGCCGGTGGTCGTTACTCCTGGCGGGATCTAGACTGGCCCCACAGATCAATACTAGTCTTTTCTGCGCACTTTGTCCTCACTCGTGCGCACCCGGGAGCAACTTCCCGGTCGGTCACCCATCCTGACACTACTCCAAGCTGAGCACGCTTAACTTTGGAGTTCTGTCCGAATGGGCTCCCGGAAAAGAAGGAATTCCTTATTGATATGAGTAGTCTATCATCCCTAATAAGCCAGGCTATCACATACACCCCCACTCAGAGGAACCGACGTCCTCGTCGGGCCACAGGAACGTTCCCTCTTGGCACAAACGTCTGTGCTTCCAGTCCGGTACATGTGCCATGCCGGGTGCCACGACGGGTCACAAACGTCATGAACAACATGACCACGCACCTGTCCGCAACCATCCGTGTAACCGCGAGGGTCGGCTCTGATACCAACTTGTAACGCCCCGGACACACCCGTCGGTGGTCGTTACTCCTGGCGGGATCTAGACTGGCCCCACAGATCAATACTAGTCTTTTATGCGCACTTTGTCCTCACTCGTGCGCACCCGGGAGCAACTTCCCGGTCGGTCACCCATCCTGACACTACTCCAAGCTGAGCACGCTTAACTTTGGAGTTCTGTCCGAATGGGCTCCCGGAAAAGAAGGAATTCCTTATTGATATGAGTAGTCTATCATCCCTAATAAGCCAGGCTATCACAACCGCCACCCCACCTAACGATGTATTCATGGTGGATACCCCTAAAGGAAACGACAACGAGGAAAAAGGGGACGGAAAAAGGGATAAACCCTCCAAAAAGCAATCAAAGCGGCGACGAAAACGCCGAGCCAAGCCCCGCCTCGATCAAGACCCAGCCATAGAGCAGGATGAGCCGGTAGACGACGAGCATGCCTCAGAGCAACCGTCCGAATAGGGCAACGCGGATAGAGAAGACAGACAGCCCTCCCCCGGCCATAACAGAACTCCGGACGATCTCACGCCGGATAAAACCACGGAGCAGAAGAATGTCCACGAAAGGCTCGTTGCCACGGCACGCAGCCTAAAAAAGCAGAAGCGGAAGCTAAAGACGGCGGAAGATGCACTCAGGAAAAGATGGAGCAAGGTAATCAAGACCACAGACAAATACGGCGGCAGCCGCCGCACTAAAAGCTATCCGAAGAGAAAACTACTGCCCGAATTCGACCAAGAGGCCCTAGAGCCCTCGCATTCAAAAAATAAAGCCACACGGTCGGATAGACGACCCCACGGCCACCATAAAACGGCAAGCGGCGCCGCACTCAATGCGGCATGCGACCCAATTAAAGACTCGCATCATGGCCCAGCCAGGTCCATTTACGGGCCAAGAAAGCAAGCTCAAGCAAGCAAGGCAAAAAAGCCATCATCAGAATCCGGCACGCCCAAATACAGGGGCGCCGCACACCCCCTATGTTTCACCGATGAGGTCCTGGAATATGAATTTCCAGAGGGATTCAAACCCGTCAACATAGAGGCGTACGATGGAACAACAGACCCCGGAGTCTGGATCGAGGATTATATCCTCCACATACATATGGCTAGAGGAGATGATCTCCACGCCGTCAAATATTTACCCCTTAAGCTTAAAGGGCCAGCCCGGCGCTGGCTTAAAAGCCTTCCCGAAAACACAATTGGAAGTTGGGAAGAGCTTGAGGATGCTTTCCGAGCAATTTTTCAAGGGACCTATGTCCGCCCCCCGGACGCAGACGATCTCAGTCACATAACTCAACAGCCCGGAGAATCAGCTCGGCAGTTCTGGAACAGATTCCTTACTAAAAAGAATCAGATAGTGGATTGTCCGGACGCCGAAGCCTTGGCAGCTTTCAGGCATAATGTCCGAGACGAATGGCTCGCCAGACACCTCGGCCAGGAAAAGCCAAGAACAATGGCCGCACTCACAAGCCTCATGACCCGCTTTTGCGCAGGAGAGGACAGCTGGTTGGCGCGATGCAGCCCCAGCGACCCAAGTACATCCGAAATCAGGGATGGAAACGGAAAACCGCAACGAAATAAGGACCGTCGCCAAACCAAAGAAAAAAGTCCGAAGAGCACGGATGCCGGATTCAAAAGCTCACGGCAAAATCAGACAAAACCACCCCTTCAGGATAATAGGGACAATCCGTCCAGCTTAAACAGAATCCTGGACAGAATATGTCAGATACACGGTACTCCTGGGAAGCCGGCCAATCACACCCACAGAGACTGTTGGGTTTTTAAACAATCCGGAAGGCTTAATGCCGAACACAAGGGGCTCGATACACCAAGCGAAGACGAGGACGAGCCCCAGAAGCAGAACACCAGGAAACAAAAGAACTTCCCACAAGAAGTTAAAACAGTGAACTCACTTCATGTAACAAAACGTGTGGCACCCATAAAGGTACGCACAATAAAACCCATCCCTCAGGGGTCCCGCCACTAGTTATTAAAACCAATCATTTTTGATCAGCTAGATTATTCTAGAAATATCAAAAACGCAGGCCGGGCTGCCCTGATACTCGATCCAATAATCGACAGATTCCAGTTTACCAATGTCCTTATGGACGACGGCAGTGGACTAAACCTGATATATCAGGATACAATCCACCGCATGGGTATAAACCCAGCAAGAATCCGCCACAGCAAAACCTCCTTTCAAGGGGTACCACCGGGCCCGGACACCCATTGTAAGGGTTTTCTCCGGCTCGCAGTCATATTTGGCTCTGCCAATAACTTCCGTCACGAAAAGCTGACCTTCCATGTCGTCCCGTTTTCAAGTCGCTATCAAGCACTAATGGGACGCGGAGCTTTCGCTCGCTTTGACGCAATACCGCACTATGCATCTCTCACGCTTAAGATGCCCGGTCC
Source organism: Aegilops umbellulata (assembly GCA_032464435.1). Taxonomy (NCBI): domain Eukaryota; kingdom Viridiplantae; phylum Streptophyta; class Magnoliopsida; order Poales; family Poaceae; genus Aegilops; species Aegilops umbellulata. The sequence goes on along the minus strand of CP136054.1, from coordinate 116,893,576 downwards.
ACGAGGCATCATCTCTTTAAAGGGAGTGCACTAAAATACGCCTCCTCCAAACAGAGGATTGCGCGGCCGCTTAAACAGCTGCACAATAAAGTGTCCTCGCCAGCCAAAAGACTTTTTCGATATAAGTCATCAAAGGCCACAGACCCGGACTAAATGAGTTCGGCACAAGTCCATCATCAACGCAGGCTTAAAACGCCATATACCCCCGTACCAGGGGCTATACACAGAGACAATAAAGCTCAACTTTATGTATTTTTTACTTTATATTTTGTTTATTATCTTTTTGTTCCGCACGACCCATTTTCAACTCAGTTCCTCTCTTTTACAGATGAACATCATGTGGCGCCCGTCCAGGACACGGCACAGCGGAGACACAGGCGCAGACGTGCAGTAGGGACCCGTCCTAAGGATTCTTTTTAGATTAAGACCCTGCGTAAACCTTTTTTTACTGTCTCTTGCTGCTATACATCCCCTGGTTTTTTCTACTATAACCAAGGAGGAGGCTGGCGTTTTGGCATGTGGCCACGTCAGAATATTTGCTCGTACCTGGACACTAGGGGCTCTTTTTTTAGGGTGTTGTTTCACCCGCATTCATAAAGACCAAACACCTTAGGGAGTGTTCAGCGTCGCGAGTTTTGGCACTATATGCATCAGCTCCGAATCATGTCTTTGGTCAAAAGTTGGGTTGCCCGGCTCCTGACTTCGGCTATCTTACGTTCCGCTCTATCGGCTAAGGTAGCACCAGGAGAACTACTGCGATTGTGCCCCGGTTCGGCCGGGTGAGCACCTCAGTAGAGAAAGCCGAAAACTGATTGTCATGATGTAGCGCGAGACTGGTCGCCACTCGATGACTTATAGGAATTTATCGGATTCCTCCGCTTTGACGAAGGGTCGTTTCCCGGTCAGGCACGTATGCGCCCCGAATTCGGACAAGCGCAGTCGCCACTAAGGGGCTACCTAAAGAGTCCCACTGTCAAGCTCCTATGGCTAAGTGAAAGTGTTAAAGCATTATAGTCCGGTTGCCTAGCCCGCTGCGCTATCACCTCCTTTGTAGGACCAAGACGTTGGGTCAAGTGTGAAAATGCGTCTTCTGCGTGCACCCCCGCACTATGTGCATGGGGGCTGAAGCCAACGACTGCAATCTTTCAGAATTTATATATTAAAACGGCCGCACAGGAGGTGTTCTTAATACTTGAAGGCACAAGTCTAAAAAATGCCACTACAATTTATCAAAATATTGTTTTATGATTACATATGCTATCATAATATAGCATCCTTCGAGCACTGCGTCTCTATTACGCGAGCGCCTTCGAGGACTTCCTCAAAATAGTGCTCGGAAGGTATTCGACTTTTATCTGAATCCCAGGACGCAACAATGGTGGGCTCCATATCTGCCCAGTATGTCTTGACACGGGCAAGAGCCAGCCGAGCGCCCTCTATGCACGCTGACCTCTTCATAGCATCGACACGTGGCACCACGTCTAGCAATTGCTGCACCAAGCTGAAATAACTCTTCGGTTTCGATCTCCCCGGACACAGATGATCCATGACGTACTTCATGGCGAGTCCGGACAACCTATTCAGTTCGGCCCATTGGGCGAGGCGATCGTCCACTGCTAGTGGACGCTCTGGATTGATGAATTGCGACCAAAAGAGCTTCTCCACTTCATGATCCTTTTTATCTCGAAAGTGTTCGGTCGCATCAGCAGCACTAGCCGCCAAATCCAGATAGGTGTCCTCTACACTCCACATCCGGTTTAACGGGGCAAACTTCGGATCACAAAATTTTCTCTGCAGCGAGAAGGGCTTTCCATCCGCAATTTGTCCGGCTTGACGCAGCTCTTCCTTTGCCGCTCTCATTATAGAGCGGGCGTCCTTGACGTCAGCAACAGCCTTCTCTAAGCTCGTTTGCCTCGCCCGACCCTCTTCTTCAAGAAGCTTGCAACGGTCATTAGCACTCTTTAACTTTACGGCCATATCGGCCATCCCCTCCTTGCTTCGGCAATGGGCAGCCTGTTCGGCTTTCAGCTCTTCAACGGCTTTCACGGCAGCCGCATCGCTTTTTCTGGCTTGTTCCTTCGCTCGGGCGAGTTCGGCCCTAAGATCCTCCACGGCGGCAGCACCATCTGCGTCAAGCATATACACAGTAAGATATTGACATAAAGCTCCTCTTACTAACCATCGCCCGATGGTTTCAATACCTTGAGCATCATCAAGCCGCTTGTTAACAAGTGCAATGTCGGCTTCTGCCTCATCAAGTTGTCGCTTCAGTTCGGCAAATTCACGAGTCCGGCTTGACTCCGGACAATCTGCCACCTACATATAAAGGTGCCACTTAAAGGACCTGGGATTAAGATCCTCTGCGCGCCGTCAATTTTAACGACGCACAGAGTCTCAGGGGCTACTATCTACACAGGGTGCACTTTATTTATGCGCAACTAACACAAGTGTACATTATTTAAAACGTACCTCAAGGCCTGCCAGTAAACTTTTGACGGCCTCGTGCAATCCGCTTTCTGCGGATGACATCTTTTCAATCACCGTGTTCATCAACACACGATGCTCCTCTGAGACAGAGGCTCGCCCCAGCAGAATCTTTAGCTCCTCCGGCCGAACACCAGATGGTGCCAGACTCGTCCCATGGCCTCCCTCAAAGGCCGGACGCGGAGAACCTCGGGGGGCCACATGGCCACCTTCCGCCCCTGTCATATCCGGAGAAATCCTCCGGGATGACACTTTAGCATCGCCCGCCTTGCTAGGCGATACAGAAGGAGGAGGCGACCCGCTCTCCATCATCTCCGGAAGAAGATCCCCCGAGGACGAGTTCTGCTAAGAAGGGCTGAGGTCCGAACTACAAAATAAGGTTTCGGTTAAAACTTCTCAGATATAAATCAAGAATTTCTCTTAAAATAAAAACTCTTCTTCTACTTACGGCTGGCTAGAGAGCTGGTCCCTTTGAGGGTTTAGTTCGGCCGAGGGGCTCCCCGGCGTCGGGCCCTCTGACAAGGATTCTTTCCCCCGCTTCGAGGCTACGGTCTCCGGGTCGTCAGAGGCGGCCCTTTTCTTTCTCTTAGGGGAGGAATTATCGATTCCCCCCTTCGGAATGGCCTCTTTTGAGGAGGCCATGGTTTCCTTGTTTTCCCCCTTATTTCCCTCCAAAGGCACTACCTCCAGCATCCTGACTAGCACGGGATCCAGCCTGGTTTCGGGAAGGGGAGCCGGACACCTGATCAGCTTCGCCTTCGCTATCCACTCCTGCTTAAAAGGAGAAGCGCTGTTAAGAGCGAGTCAATTATGCGGATAGATGGTCCGGGCACAAGGTCACTTACTTGAGTATCCGGGTGATTGCGGCTTAAACCCACATCCTCGGTCAAATCCGGACTCACTTCTTGTGATCCAAAGAACAGTTTATACATCTCCGCGGGTGTCGTGCCCATAAAATCCCGGAGAACTCGCGGTCCCTCTAGATTGAACTCCCACAGGCGAAGGGGGCGACGTTGGCCGGGCAGTGTCTGGCGAATCAGCATGACTTGTGTCACCTTGACCAGGTTGAGGTCTCCTTCCAAGAGATCCTTAATGCGGCCCTGCAGTAGAGGTACGTCTTTGGGCAAGCCCTGATCTAACCCTGTGTTGATCCACGACGCTAACTGTGGTGGGGGACCCGAGCGAAAGGCAGGAGGCGCCACCCATGCGGTGCCCTGAGGAGCGGTGATATAGAACCACTCCTGTTGCCATAAGCCAAGCTCCTCTTGAAAAGCGCCCTCGGGCCATGGAGCATCGGCATTTCTTTTTATAGCAACGCCTCCGCACTCTGCGTGGCGCCCCTCGATCATCTTCGGTTCTACTTTGAAGGTCTTGAGCCATAATCCTAAGTGAGGGGTAACACGGAGGAACGCTTCGCACACAACAACGAACGAGGAAATATGGAGGATGGACTCCGGAGCTAAGTCATGGAATTTCAGCCCGTAATAAAACATCAGCCCCCTTACAAAGGGATCCATTGGGAAGCCTAATCCCCGAAGGAAGTGGGATATGAATACCACACTCTCACCGGGCTGAGGGCTAGGGATCACCTGTCCTTGAACAGGCAACCTGTGCGAAATTTCGCCGGTCAGGAACTTAGCTTCCCTCAACCTTAATATGTCCTCCTCCGTAACGGAGGAGGGCATCCATCGGCCTTGGAGGTCGGAGCCGGACATTGTCGAAGGTCCGGTACGCCTGAAATCTGGAAGCCTAGCGTGTTGGAACTCGAGGCGACGGGCGAGCTCGTTTTGAGAATAGAAGAGGGGAACAGGTTCTTGGTCTATTTATAAGAGGCAGAATACCAAGAGCCCTCCCCGTAACCGTCTTGGACTAGCCTTTAATTAAGGGAAAACGTGCTAACGGGCATGACTGGGTTACCCACGTCCGTATTAATGAGAATCCCATTAAAAGGGGCACACGATCTCTGCTTTGACAAGACGTGCCAAGGAAACTGCCTCGCTAAACACGCTGAGGTGGAACAATGAAAACAGTTTATATAAAGAGCTTGGCCGCAGTGTTATGACGCACTGCGGAATACGTCAGCAGATTTGATTTGTGTTAATATTATTCTCTATATGGCAATATGTGGAAACTTATTTTGCAGAGCCGGACACTATTTTTGGTGTTTGTAATCTTCTTGAAGAACTTGGAGGAGGAACCCGCCTTGCAATGCCGAAGACAATCTGCGCGCCGGACTCGTCGTCATTGAAGCCTGGTTCAGGGGCTACTGAGGGAGTCCTGGATTAGGGGGTGTTCGGATAGCCGGGCTATACCTTCAGCCGGACTCCAGGACTATGAAGATACAAGATTGAAGACTTCGTCCCGTGTCCGGAAGGATCTTTTCTTGGCGTGGAAGGCAAGCTAGGCGTGCGGATATTCAAGATCTCCTGCCATTGTAACCGACTCTGTGTAACCCTAACCCTATCCGGTGTCTATATAAACCGGAGGGTTGTAGTCCGTAGGAGAGAACCATCATCATACACAATCATACCATAGGCTAGCTTCTAGGGTTTAGCCTCCTTGATCTCGTGGTAGATCTACTCTTGTACTACCCATATCATCAATATTAATCTAGCAGGAGTAGGGTTTTACCTCCATCGAGAGGGCCCGAACCTGGGTAAAATAAAGTGTCCCTTGCCTCCTGTTACCATCCGTCCTTGACGCACAGTTCGGGACCCCCTACCCGAGATCCGCCGGTTTTGACACCGACACTTGTCCTTACGGATGAGCTTGCCACCGTCGTCTTCCCTCTTCTCATAAGGGCACTCCGCAACAAAGTGACTCACGTTGACACAATTGAAGCAAGTCCTCACTCGTTGCTTGCCCTTTCCACCACTTGAGTTGTTCTTGTTGAAGTTGGGCCTTGAGTTCTTCTTGCTCCAAAATTGCCTTGAAGCAAGTGCCATGTGTTCATGATAGGCATACTTCGTATCTTCGAGGTTGCTCTCCTCTTCTTCCTCCTCTTCCTCTTCCTCGACATGAACCTTGGCCTTCAATGCAAGGTTGGGCCTTTTTGCTCTTTGAGACCGAAGCACCGCGTTGTCGTCGGTCTTGTCCAATATGCTCATAGCCACAAGCTCATACAACACCTCACTTGAGGTCAAGGTGTGGAAGTCTGGCCTTTGACGGATGACGGAGGACATGGCTTTGTGGTAGGGCATCACTGCCTTGAGGAATTTGTGCTTGATCCAATTGTCATCCGTGTCCTTACTTCCATGATCCCGGAGAGAGACCGCGAGCTTGGTAACTCTCCGATAGAGCTCACGAGGTTCTTCATCTTCTTTCATTGCAAACTCATCGGCTTCATCTTGTACCACTTCATAGTTGGAACGTTGAGTGCTTGTGCTTCCCCGATAGAGGGAAACCACTTTGTGCCAAGCATATTTGGCCAATGAGTAGGGCCGGAGATGCGGGAGGTCTTCGGGAAGGATTGCTTCTTGGTTGATGAAGAGAGCATTCTCATTGAATTGATTCTCCACGGCTTCTCTAGGAGTGAAGTTGCTCCGGTCATGCGGATAAAAGCCTTCTTCAATGATTCTCCAAAGGTTAGTGTTCACATGATTTAAATGACGCTTAAAACGGTAAACCCAAGAATCAAAATCCTCCTTTTTATCAATCTTGGGTGGAGGACCGGCATGATTCAAGTGAGTAGAAGGAACCTGTCCACCATAGACAAGTGGAGGTTCCACATGGGCAAAGATGTCGGTGCCACTTTTACCACTAGAAGGAAGGGCTTTCTCGCTAGTAGCTTCCCCCTTTGTCGGAGGTAGCATCCGTCACCCTGTTGGCGGGATCACCCACCTTCAACGGTGCGGTGGAAAGTTTAAGCCCTTCTAAGAATACCTTAAACATGTCTTTGACCTCGGTCGTCATGGAGGTTTTCAATGTGTCCAATGCCACATTACATTCCTAGCGTGAGATCAAGTTACCCCCATCTCCCATAGACGATATCGGATTCGCACCGGAGTGCTCCCCCACATCGTCTTCGACGTCAACCATACTCTTCGGACGGTAAAGTCCTTAAAAAGAGACGAGGCTCTGATACCAATTGAAAGGATCGATATAGTTGACTAGAGGGGGGTGAATAGGCAACTAACAATTTTTAACTTTTCTTTACCAATTTAAACTTTGCATCAAAGTAGATTGTCTAGATATGCAACTATGTGAGCAACATATATGATGCAATAACAACAAGCACACAAGCAAGCAATAGACACGACACAAATAAGCTTGCACAAGTAAACGGATGAGATAACCAAGAGTGGAGCCGGTGAAGACAAGGATGTGTTACCGAAGTTCCTTCCTTTTGAAGGGAAGTACGTCTCCGTTAGAGCGGTGTGGAGGCACAATGCTCCCCAAGAAGCCACTAGGGCCACCGTATTCTCCTCACGCCCTCACACAACGCGAGATGCCATGATTCCACTATTGGTGCCCTTGAAGGCGGCGACCGGACCTTTGCAAACAAGGTTGGGGCAATCTCCACAACTTAATTGGAGGCTCCCAACGACACCACGAAGCTTCACCATAATGGAATATGGCTCCACGGTGACCTCAACCGTCTAGGGTGCTCAAACACCCAAGAGTAACAAGATCCACTAGGGATTAGTGGGGGGAATCAAATTTCTCTTGGTGGAAGTGTAGATCGGGGCCTTCTCAACCAATCCCGAGCAAATCAACAAGTTTGATTGGCTAGAGAGAGGGATCGGGCGAAAATGGAGCTTGGAGCAACAATGGAGATTTTGGGGGAAGAGGTAGGTCAACTTTGGGGAAGAAGACCTCCTTATATAGTGGGGGGAACAATCCAACCGTTACCCCGCAAAACAGCCCCGCAGAGGGCGGTACTACGGCGGAAGACATCGGTACTACCGCTGGGATGAGCGGTACTACCGCTCCCTTCGGCGGTACTGCCGCGCAGAATGAAGGGGAAAGGGAAAAGAGAATCGGGCAGTACTGCCACGGTGGAGGAGCAGTACTGCCGCTAAAGGGCGGTACTGCCGCTCTACTGCCGCTGCGCGGTACCGCACAATTCGACACAGAAAAATACCCCTTGAATCGACGCGGTAGAGACCTGGCAAGCCAGCGGTAGTACTGCTGAGGAGCCACCGGCGATACTCCCGCTGCGGAGCGGTACTACCGCTTGTGACCCCTAAGGTACTACCGCTGGGTACCGCGGTACTGCCGCTGGGTACCAGACAAAGCCCACAAGGAAGGAGAAGATCTCTCCATAGAAGCGGAAGGGCTCGGAGGGTGAGAAGTGGATGTGTACGTGTTGATTCCACCCAAGCAATGCCAAAGCGGACCCCCTCTTGATAGTGCGGTGCCCTTTACGCAACTAGTCCACCGAAAAAGAAACGACCGAGCTACACCGTCTTGAATGACACTCCGAGGGGAAGAAATCGTCTCGTGCCAAGGATGAATCTCTGCAATGCTTGAAGCGCACGATTAGTCCGCAAACACGTTGTCATCAATCACCAAAACCACATCGAGAGAGATATGCCTCAACAATAAGTGGGATGCTTGTCCAAATAAGGACAGCACCCAAGCACCGGTCCACCCACATATCAAATTACCAAAGTACCGAACGCAAATCATATGAATGTGATGAAAACTAGCTTGACGATAATTCCCATGTGTCCTCGGGAGCGCTTTTTCTATATAAGAGTTTGTCCAGGCTTGTCCTTTGTTACAAAAAAGGATTGGGCCACCTTGCTGCACTTTATTTACTTTTGTTACTTGTTGCTCGTTACAAATTATCTTACCACAAAACTATCTGTTACCTATAATTTCAGTACTTGCAGAGAATACCTTGCTGAAAACCGCTTATCATTTCCTGCTGCTCCTCGTTGGGTTTGACACTCTTACTTATTGAAAGGACTACGATAGATCCCCTATACTTGTGGGTCATCAAGACTCTTTTGTGGCGCCGTTGTCGGGGAGTGAAGCGCCTTTGGTAGGTGGAATTTGGTAAGGGAAAATTTATATAGTGTGCTGAAATTTACTGTCACTTGTTACTATGGAAAGTAATCCTCTGAGGGGCTTGTTCGGGGTATCTTAACCCCGCACAGTAGAGCAAAGAGTTGCTCCTTGAAAAGGATAGAGAAGAGGTGTCTAGAGGGGGGTGAATAGACTATAATCAAGAAAAGTTGAAGTTTTTAATTTCCTTTAGTTGATGTGGAGTTTGAGCACAGGTTTAACCATTCACAATACATATCAAGCAAACATGCAAGCATATAAAGAGTATATGAGCAACGGAAAGTAGAGCATACAAGTTGCAAGAATGTAAAGAGATGGGATTGGAGTGTGCAAACGCAATTTGGAGACACAGAGATTTTTTATCCGTGGTTCTGATAGGTGGTGCTATCGTACATCCACGTTGATGGAGACTTCAACCCACGAAGGGTAACGGTTGCGCGAGTCCACGGAGGGCTCCACCCACGAAGGGTCCACGAAGAAGCAACATTGTCTATCCCACCATGGTCGTCTCCCACGAAGGACTTGCCTCACTAGGGTAGATCTTCACGAAGTAGGCGATCTCCTTGCCCTTACAAACTCCTTGGTTCAACTCCACAATCTTGTCGGAGGCTCCCAAGTGACACCTAGCCAATCTAGGAGACACCACTCTCCAAGAAGTAACAAATGGTGTGTTGATGATGAACTCCTTGCTCTTGTGCTTCAAATGATAGTCTCCCCAACACTCAACTCTCTCTCTCATAGGATTGGATTTGGTAGAAAGAAGATTTGAGTGGAAAGCTACTTGGGGGAGGCTAGAGATCAAGATTTATGTGGTTGGAATGGAATAGCTTGACCTCAACACAAGTGTAGGTGGTTCTCTCTCAGGAAATATGTATTGGAAGTGTAGGCATGTTCTGATGGCTCTCTCAATGAATGAAGAGTGGGTGGAGGGGTATATATAGCCTCCACACAAAATCTAACCGTTACACACAAATCACCAAACTCGGTCGGACCGATTTAGTTCAAAATGTGAACGTTAGGATTCTCGGTGGGACCGACATGTCAACTCGGTGGGACCGATGTCATTAGGGTTAGGGCATAACATAATCTCGGTGAGGCTAATTACACAAACTCGGTGAGACCGATTTTGGTAATAGCCAAACAGAGAGTTGGTCAGGCAAACTCGGTGGGACCGATTCGCTCATATCGGTTGGACCGAAACGTTACGAAAAGGAAACAGAGAGTTTGCATTGCAATCTCGGTGGGACCGATCTCTCATCTCGATTTTACCAAAATGTTATGAAGGTAAATGGAGAGTTTGCAATCCCATCTCGGTGAGACCGAGATCCCATCGGTGAGACCGAAAAGACTAGGGTTTCTGGCAGTGGCTATGTCAACTGAACTCGGTGGCTCCGGATGGAAAGAATTGGTGGTGCCGAGTTGGACTTTTTGGTTTAGGATATATGTGGAAGTGAGAAAGTGGTTGAGGGCTTTGGAGCATATCACTAAGCACTTTGAGCAAGCACGCCCTTAAGCAACACCTCATCCCTTCTTAATAGTGTTGGCTTTCCTACGGACTCAATGTGATCTTGAATCACTTAAAATAGTAAATGTAGAGTCCTGAGTTTTTAGCTTGAGCCAATCCTTTGTCCTTAGCATCTTGAAGGGGTTCCACATCCTCTTGTCCATGCCACTCCATTGTTGAACTTATCTGAAACATACTAGGTAGAAGCATTAGTCCAACAAGAGATATGTTGACATTAATTACCAAAATCACCCAGGGAGCACTTGTGCTTTCAATCTCCCCCTTTTTGGTAATTGATGACAACATACATCAAAGCTTTAGACAAAGATATAGAGAGCAACAAGTAAAGCTTTGGAAAGACATGTAACATGCATAGGCCCCCCCTACATGTATGCAATCATATAAATATGAAACATAGGAGCATGTGAATGCATAAGCATGACAGAGTAATCCATGTGTTACATGTATCTTGGCTATATGCATCAGAGCAAATGATGTGAATATAGGAAATGTGCCTTCATGCCCATGAGTCCTTCTTGCAAACAGTACGTACATCAACAAGAAATCCTCATACACATGACTGTGATGCATATACTTACCTTGTGGTCTTGAGTTGGCTTAGGAAGGAATGAACCTAAGTAAACAAGGTTAGACAACACAGATACACCTACTAGCCAGAGCAAACAAAAGAAACCACAAGAGAACCAAGACTGGGATGACATGTAGAGAGTGAGTACTGAGTACCCCATTGGGTATAGACATGTCCCCAAAGGTAAAGATATGCAATGAAATCAGAGATTTCCTTCCCTATGTCTTGCTCCCCCTGAATCTTGCATTGGGATATTGGGAGAAGATAGGGAACAGAAAATCAGAGCAAAAGAAAAAAATAGAGCTTGAGCTTAATGCAAGCAATCAAATATGATCAAATATGAACAACAGAGCTTGAGCTTAATGCAAGCAATCAAATATGATCAAATATGAACATCTATTTCCCCTCTTAAAGACATGTAACTTCTCTCCTCTTGATCACCAAGCATCTGCGGTTTCTTACACACTCCCCCTGAGTATCCTCTCCCCCTATAGAAATGATTAAGCATAGAGCTTTGATGTGATCTCTCTCTCCCCCTTTGACATCAATTTCCAAGAAGGGCTCTTCTGGATTTTTGTGTTATTGCAGAAGGGTTTGGTCCTTGAGTCACAAAGCAAGTTGAATGTGATGCTGGTAGAGGACAAGAATCATTGAGTGGAGCTGGAGCAAAAGGACTGCAGGAATAAGTGGCAAGTTGTCTTTCCTGTAGTGAAATCGATAGCACCGAGTTGTGTACTTCGGTGGCACCGACAGAATTTGGTGGGGCCGAAGAAAACAGACCGGTGTGACCGAGTTCATCACAGTAAAACACTTGTCACCTCAGCTCACTAGGTACTTTAAGATCTCACAAGGATTTGCAAGGAATTATCTAAAAGATTTGCAATGAATTGGATGCAGAAAATGCAGAACAAGAAGAAATAAAAAGATCTAGATGAAGAACAAATATGCAAGAGACAAAAGCAAAAGGGAACACAAGAGAACTTCATCTAGAAGTGGGCAGTGACAAAGTCACCTATGTTAGAGTATATTGACTTAGGAGTCAAGTGATATCACTTGATCTTTGGTCATACTCATCGTTTAAGCTCAAAATGGGGTCACCATTTTTCGTTTAAGCTTCTTGATGTATTCACATCTTGTTGAGTTGCTTTATCCCATGACTTGGAGTAAAGCTTCTCTAAGATGGAATATCATACCTTGGGTGGTGGTGGTGTCAATCTTGATCATGTAGTCGAACTTGTGTGGGTTGCTCAAGGTTGATGTAGCTCATCAAGAGTTGGGAGCATCACTTGGAGTTTGAGTTCATCTTCCTACATGGGTTAGCTTTGCAAGGAAGAGCACTTGTGTATCCAAAACGACAATCATACAATTTAACATAGAATGAGTGAAAGGATATTTTTGAGGGGTTTTGTGCTTCGTTGACTTCAACCACCATTGTATAGAGACTTGATGATGTAGAGATTGCTCAAGATGTGAGTGAGTTGCAATCTCATGGATTTAGTTTCATCCAAGTACCTACAAGGGTTAGATAGGATGCAAGGGTGCAAAAGTATCCAAGACATATAGGTAGCATCATGAAAGAAATATCAAGGATTAGTCAAAGACTCATGCCTTGCATGTATCCAAATGGAGTTCCTACTCCAAGTTTGAAGCATCAATGATGTTCAATTCACCTCTTAAACGGCAAAAGACTTTCTCATCAAGCGGTTTGGTAAATATATCCGCTAATTGCTTATCGGTGCAGACATGCTTAAGATTAATGTCCCCTTTGGCAACATGGTCTCGAATTAAATGACGACGAACTTCAATATTTTTAGTTCGAGAATGTTGCACGGGATTGTGAGCAATCTCAATAGCACTTTCATTCTCACACAACAATGGAACATGTTTCACATATACCCTATAATCTTTAAGAGTTTGGGTCATCCAAAGTAATTGAGCACAACATGAACCAGCGGGAATGTATTCCGCTTCGGCGGTGGATAAGGATACCGAGTTTTGTTTCTTGGAGGACCAAGACACAAGAGATCTACCAAGAAATTGACAAGTACCCGAAGTGGACTTTCTATCAACCTTGTCTCCGGCATAGTATGAATCGGAGTAGCCAGCAAGATCAAAGGAAGACCTCTTAGGATACCAAATGCCAAAATTTGGTGTATGTATTAAGTATATCACTATCCTTTTCACAGCCTTAAGATGACATTCTTTAGGTGCCGCTTGATATCGTGCACACATGCACACACTTAGCATAATATCGGGAGAAGAGGCACATAGATATAACAATGAACCAATCATAGAGCGGTAAATTTTTTGATCAACCGGTTCACCATCTTTGGTCAAATCAAGATGTCCACTAGTAGGCATGGGAGTAGTCATACCTTTGCATTCTTGCATATTGAACTTCTTGAATAAGTTCTTGGTGTACTTTGTTTGAGAGACAAAGGTACCTTTCTTAGTTTGCTTGATTTGCAAACCGAGAAAGAATTTGAGTTCACTCATCATAGACATCTCAAACTTCTCCGACATTAGCTTTCCAAACTTCTCACTAAAATGAGGGTTAGTCGAACCAAATATAATATCATCAACATAAATTTGGCACACAAATAGCTCTCCATTGACCCTCTTAGTAAAAAGGGTAGAATCAATTTTACCAATTTCAAAGCCTTTTTCAATAAGGAACTTGGTCAAGCATTTATACCACGCTCTAGGAGCTTGTTTAAGACCATAAAGGGCTTTGTGAAGTTTGTAGACATGATTAGGTTTCTTAGGATTGACAAAGCCGGGAGGTTGCTTAACATAAACTTCCTCCTCAATTTCACCATTTAGAAAAACACTTTTAATGTCCATTTGGTACAAGGTCATATCATGGTGATTAGCATAAGCAAGTAAGATGTGAATGGACTCGAGTCTAGCAACGGGATCATATGTCTCACCATAGTCCATACCTTCGACTTGACTATAGCCTTGGGCGACTAGGCGTGCTTTGTTGCGAACGACTTGACCATCTTCATCTTGCTTGTTGCGAAACACCCATTTGGTACCAATGATGTTGTGGTTGTTGTCGGGCTTCTCGACCAATGTCCATACTTGATTTCTCTCAAAGTTGTGTAGTTCTTCATGCATAGCGTTAATCCAATCCGGATCTTCCAATGCTTCTTCAGCCTTCATAGGTTCAATGCTAGAGATGAATGAGTAATGTTCACAAAAGTTAGCTAAACGAGTTTTAGAGCGAGTGATTCTCCCGGTTTGGATATCATTGTAGATTTGCTCGACGGGATGATCTTTGGCGATTCTTGCTCGAACTCGTGGGAGCTTTGGCTTGGCTCGGGGTGGAACATCTTCTTCATCTTGTTCTTCTTCTTGGCCTTATTCATTGTTGACGTTGTCATTCTCTTGTCGTGGTGGAGAAGGAGGTTGTTGATGTTCATCTTGGTGTGCTTCCTCGTTTTATTCGTCTTGGTGTGTCCCACTTGTGGATGCTTCCGTATCAATTCTTGGTTCACCTTGTCGTGAGGTAAAAGCTTCCACTTGGACGGATGAGGTACTCTCCTTCACCTCCGTTGGACGAATCTTGCCAATAGACAAGTCTTGTATTGCTTCCGAAGGGTCTTTGTCTCCTACATCAATTGGCAATTGCTCTACTTTTGAGCCGTTAGATTCATCAAACTTCACATCTACCGTCTCTTCAACCTTTCGGGTGAAATTGTTGTAGACACGGTAAGTGTGAGAGTTTGAGCCATAACCAAGTAGGAAACCTTCATGAGATTTAGGAGCAAATTTAGAACGACGATGCTTATCAAGAATGTAGCATTTTGAGCCAAATACTCGAAAGTATCCAACTTGGCGTTTGTTACCGGTGAGAAGCTCGTATGCCGTCTTGCCGAGTAGCTTGTGAAGATACAAGCGATTTGTTGCATGACAAGCTATCTCAACCGCTTCCACCCAAAAGTGTTTTGGAGTCTTGTACTCATCAAGCATCGTTCTTGCCATCTCAATAAGAGTCCGGTTCTTCCTCTCAACGACTCCATTTTGTTGAGGTGTGTACGTAGCCGAGAACTCATGTAAAATCCCCTCTTCGTCAAGAAAGGTATCCACATTTGCATTCTTGAACTCCATTCCGTTGTCGCTCCGAACCTTCTTGATCTTCACGTCAAATTTATTTTGGGCCCTCCTAGCAAAGTTTTTGAAGATCTTTTGGACCTGCGATTTCTCAACAAGAAAGAACACCCACGTAAATCTTGAAAAATCATCAACTATGACTAGTCCAAATGAATTACCACCGAGACTCTTGTAGGCATTGAAGGAAATATGCCCTAGAGCAATAATAAAGTTATTATTTATTTCCTTATATCATGATAAATGTTTATTATTCATGCTAGAATTGTATTAACCGAAAACATAATACATGTGTGAATACATAGACAAACAGAGTGTCACTAGTATGCCTCTACTTGACTAGCTCCTAAATCGAAGATGGTTATGTTTCCTAACCATGAACAAAAGAGTTGTTATTTGATTAACGGGATCACATCATTAGAAGAATGATGCGATTGACATGACCCATTCCATTAGCATAGCACCCGATCGTTTAGTTTGTTGCTATTGCTTTTATCCATGACTTATACATATTCCTTTATCTATGAGATTATGCAACTCCCGTTTACCGTAGGAACACTTTGTGTGCTACCAAACGTCACAACGTAACTGGGTGATTATAAAGGTGCTCTACAGGTGTCTCTGAAGGTACATATTGGGTTGGCGTATTTCGAGATTAGGATTTGTCACTCCGATTGTCGGAGAGGTATCTCAGGGCCTTCTCGGTAATGCACATCACATAAAGCCTTGCAAGCATTGCAACCAATGAGTTAGTTGCGAGATGATGTATTACAGAACGAGTAAAGAGACTTGCCGGTAACGAGATTGAACTAGGTATTGGATACCGACGATCGAATCTCGGGCAAGTAACATACCGATGACAAAGGGAACAACGTATGTTGTTATGCGGTCTGACCGATAAAGATCTTCGTAGAATATGTAGGAGCCAATATGGGCATCCAGGTCCCGCTATTGGTTATTGACCGGAGACGTGTCTCGGTCATGTCTACATTGTTCTCGAACCGTAGGGTCCGCACGCTTAACGTTACGATGACAGTTATTATGAGTTTATGCATTTTGATGTACCGAAGGAGTTCGGAGTCCCGGATGTGATCACGGACGTAACGAGGAGTCTCGAAATGGCCGAGACATAAAGAATTATATATTGGAAGCCTATGTTTGGACATCGGATGCATTCCAGGTGAAATCAGGATTTTACCGGAATACCGGGAGGGTTACCGGAACCCCCCGGGAGCATAATGGGCCAACATGGGCCTTGGAGGAGAGGTGAGAGGGCTGCCCTAGGGGCTGCGCGCCTCCCCCCTTTCCCTAGTCCTATTAGGACTAGGAGAGGTGGGCGCCCCCCTCTCTCTCTCTCTCCCCCTTGGAAAATCCTAGTCCAACTAGGATTGGGGGGGGGGGGAATCCTACTCCCAGAGGGAGTAGGACTCTCTGGCGCGCCAAGGCCTGGCCGGCCAGCCCCTCCCCCTTGGCTCCTTTATATACGGGGGCAGGGGGCACCCCAGACACACACAAGTTGATCTACGGATCGTTCCTTAGCCGTGTGCGGTGCCCCCTTCCACCAAATTCCACCTCGATCATATCGTTGCAGTGCTTAGGCGAAGCCCTGCGCCGGTAACACATCAAGATCGTCACCACGCCGTCGTGCTGACGGAACTCTTCCTCGACGCTTTGCTGGATCGGAGCCCGGGGATCGTCATCGAGCTGAACGTGTGCCAAGAACTCGGAGGTGCTGGAGTAACGGTGCTGTGATCGGTTGGATCGCGAGGAGAACGTACGACTACTTCCTCTATGTTGTGTCAACGCTTCCGCTTCGGTCTACGAGGGTACGTAGACAACACTCTCCCCTCTCGTTGCTATGCATCACCATGATCTTGCGTGTGCGTAGGATTTTTTTTTGAAATTACTACGTTCCTTACAGTGGCATCCGAGCCTAGGTTTTTATGGTATGATGTTATTTGCACGAGTAGAACACAAGTGAGTTGTGGACGATACAAGTCATACTGCCTACCAGCATGTCATACTTTGGTTCAGCGGTATTGTTGGACGAGACGATCCGGACCAACCTTACGCGTACTCTTACGCGAGACCGGTTCCCTCGACGTGCTTTGCACATAGATGGCTTGCGGAAGACTGTCTCTCCAACTTTAGTTGAACCGAGTGTGGCTACGCCCGGTCCTTGAGAAGGTTAAAACGGAGTCTATTTGACAAACTATCGTTGTGGTTTTGATGCGTAGGTAAGATGTGTTCTTGCTTAAGCCCGTAGCAGCCACGTAAAACTTGCAACAACAAAGTAGAGGACGTCTAACTTGTTTTTGCAGGGCATGTTGTGATGTGATATGGTCAAGACATGATGCTAAATTTTATTGTATGAGATGATCATGTTTTGTAACCGAGTTATCGGCAACTGGCAGGAGCCATATGGTTGTCGCTTTATTGTATGCAATGCAATCGCGATGTAGTGTTTTACTTTATTACTAAGCGGTAGTGATAGTCGTGGAAGCATAAGATTGGCGAGACGACAACGATGCTACGATGGAGATCAAGGTGTCGCGCCGGTGACGATGGTGATCATGACGGTGCTGCGGAGATGGAGATCACAAGCACGAGATGATGATGGCCATATCATATCACTTATATTGATTGCATGTGATGTTTATCCTTTTATGCATCTTATCTTGCTTTGATTGACGGTAGCATTATAAGATGATCTCTCACTAAATTATCAAGAAGTGTTCTCCCTGAGTATGCACCGTTGCGAAAGTTCTTCGTGCTGAGACACCACGTGATGATCGGGTGTGATAGGCTCTACGTTCAAATACAACGGGTGCAAAACAGTTGCACACGCGGAATACTCAGGTTTAACTTGACGAGCCTAGCATATAACAGATATGGCCTCGGAACACGGAGACCGAAAGGTCGAGCGTGAATCATATAGTAGATATGATCAACATAGTGATGTTCACCATTGAAACTACTCCATCTCACGTGATGATCGGACATGGTTTAGTTGATTTGGATCACGTGATCACTTAGAGGATTAGAGGGATGTCTATCTAAGTGGGAGTTCTTAAGTAATATGATTAATTGAACTTTAATTTATCATGAACTTAGTCCTGGTAGTATTAGCATATCTATGTTGTAGATCAATAGCTCGCGTTGTTACTTCCCTATGTTTATTTTGATATGTTCCTAGAGAAAATTGTTAGTAGCAATGATGCGGATTGGATCCGTGATCTGAGGTTTATCCTCATTGCTGCACAGAAGAATTATGTCCTTGATGCACCGCTAGGTGACGGACCTATTGCAGGAGCAGATGCAGACATTATGAACGTTTTGCTAGCTCAATATGATGACTACTTAATAGTTTAGTGCACCATGCTTAACTGCTTAGAATCGGGACTTCAAAGACGTTTTGAACGTCATGGAGCATATGAGATGTTCTAGGAGTTGAAGTTAATATTTCAAGCAAATACCCGAGTTGAGAGATATGAAGTCTCCAACAAGTTCTATAGCTAGAAGATGGAGGAGAATCGCTCAACTAGTGAGCATGTACTCAGATTGTCTGGGTACTACAATCGCTTGAATCAAGTGGGAGTTAATCTTCCAGATAAGATAGTGATTGACAGAATTCTCTAGTCACCATCACCAAGTTAGTAGAACTTCGTGATGAACTATAATATGCAAGGGATAACGGAAAATATTCCCAAGCTCTTCGCGATGCTAAAATCGGCGAAGGTAGAAATCAAAGAAAAAACATCAAGTGTTGATGGTTGACAAGATCACTAGTTTCAAGAAAAGGGTAAAAGGAAAGAAGGGGAACTTCAAGAAGAACGGCAAGCAAGTTGCTGCTCAAGTGAAAAAGCCCAAGTCTGGTCCTAAGCCTGAGACTAAGTGCTTCTACTGCAAAGGGACTGGTCACTGGAAGCGGAACTACCCCAAGTGATTGGCGGATAAGAAGGATGGCAAAGTGAACATAAGTATATTTGATATACATGTTATTGATGTGTACTTTACTAGTGTTCATAGCAACCCCTCAGTATTTGGTACTAGTTCAAGTTGCTAAGATTAGTAACTCGAAACGGGAGTTGCAGAATGAACAAAGACTAGTTAAAGGGCAAGGTGACGATGTGTGTTGGAAGTGGTTCCAAGATTGATATGATCATCATCACACACTCCCTATACTTTTGGGATTAGTGTTGAAACTAAATAAGTGTTATTTGGTGTTTGCGTTGAGCATGAATATGATTTGATCATGTTAATTGCAATACGGTTATTCATTTAAGTAAGAGAATAAATTGTTGTTCTGTTTACATGAATAAAACCTTCTATGGTCATACACACCAATGAAAATAGTTCATTGGATCTCGATCGCAGTGATACACATATTCATAATATTGAAACCAAAAGATGCGAAGTTAATGATGATAGTGCAACCTATTTGTGGCACTGCCGTTTAGGTCATATTGGTGTAAAGCGCATGAAGAAACTCCATGCTGATGGGATTTTGGAATCACTTGATTATGAATCACTTGATGCTTGCGAACCATGCCTCTTGGGCAAGATGACTAAAACGCCATTCTCCGGAACAATGGAGCAAGCAACAGATTTGTTGGAAATCATACATACTGATGTATGTGGTCCGATGAATATTAAGGCTCGCGACAAGTATCATTATTTTCAGAACTTCACAGATGATTTAAGCAGATATGGGTATATCTACTTAATGAAACATAAGTCTGAAACGTTTGAAAAGTTCAAAGAATTTCAGAGTGAAGTGGATAATCATCGTAACAAGAAAATAAAAAGCTTCTACGATATGATCGCAGAGGTAAAATATTTGAGTTACGAGTTTTGGCCTTCAGTTAAAACCGTGTGGAATAGTTTCACAAATTCATGCCACCTGGAACACCACAGCATAATGGTGTGTCCGAACGTCGTAATCGTACTTTACTAGATATGGTGCGATCTATGATGTCTCTTACCGATTTACCGCTATCTTTTTGGGGTTATGCTCTAGAGACGGCCGCATTCACGTTAACTAGGGCACCATCAAAATCTGTTGAGACGACGCCTTATGAACTGTGGTTTGGCAAGAAACCAAAGTTGTCGTTTCTTAAAGTTTGGGGCTGCGATGCTTATGCGAAAAAGCTTCAACCTGATAAGCTCGAACCCAAATCGGAAAAATGTGTCTTCATAGGATACCCAAAGTAGACTATTGGGTATACCTTCTATCACAGATCCGAAGGCAAAATTTTTGTTGCTAAAGTCGGAAACTTTCTAGAGAAGGAGTTTCTCTCGAAAGAAGTGAGTGGGAGGAAAGTAGAACTTGATGAGATAACAGTATCTACTCCCTTATTGAGAAGTAGTACATCACAGAAATCTGTTTCTGTGACACCTACATCAAATAGGGAGGAAGCTAATGATAATGATCATGAAACTTCAGATCAAGTTTCTACTGAACTTCGTAGATCAACCAGAGTAAGATCCGCACCAGAGTGGTACGGTAATCCTATTTTGGAAGTCATGTTACTAGACCATGATGAACTTGCGAACTATGAGGAAGCGATGATGAGCCCAGATTCCGCGAAATGGTTAGAGGCCATGAAATCTGAGATATGATCCATGTATGAGAACAAAGTATGGACTTTGATGGATTTGCCCGATGATCGGCAAGCCAAAGAAAATAAATGGATCTTGAAGAGGAAGACGGACACTGATAGTAGTGTTACTATCTACAAAGCTAGAATTGTCGCAAAAGGTTTTTCGACAAGTTCAAGGTGTTGACTACGATGAGAGTTTCTCACTCATATCTATGCTTAAGTCTATCTGAATCATGTTAAGCAATTGCCGCATTTTATGAAATTTGGCAAATGGATCAACAAAACTGCATTCCTCAATGGATTTATTAAAAAAAGAGTTGTATACGATGCAACTAGAAGGTTTTGTCGATCCTAAAGGTGTTAACAAAATGTGCAAGCTCCAGCGATCCATTTATGGACTGGTGCAAGCCTCTCGGAGTTGGAATAAACGCTTTGATAGTGTGATCAAAGCATATAGTTTTATACAGACTTGCGGTGAAGCCTGTATTTACAAGAAAGTGAGTGGGAGCACTACAACATTTCTGATAAGTATATGTAAATGACATATTATTGATCGGAAATAATGTAGAATTATTCTGTGAAGCATAAAGGAGTATTTGAAAGGAGTTTTTCGAAGAAGGACCTCGGTGAAGCTGCTTACATATTGAGCATCAAGATCTATAGAGATAGATCAAGACGCTTGATAAGTTTTTTCAATGAGTACATACCTTGACAAGATTTTGAAGTAGTTCAAAATGGAACAGTCAAAGAAAGAGTTCTTGCCTGTGTTACAAAGTGTGAAATTGAGTAAGACTCAAAGCCCGACCACGGCAGAAGATAGAAAGAGAATGAAAGTCATTCCCTATGCTTTGGCCATAGGTTCTATAAAGTATGCCATGCTGTGTACCAGACCTATTGTATACCCTACCCTGAGATTGGCACGGGAGTACAATAGTGATCTAGGAGTAGATCACTGGACGGCGGTCAAAATTATCCTTAGTGGAATAAGGATATGTTTCTCGATTATGGAGGTGACAAAAAGGTTCGTCGTAAAAGGTTACGTCGATGCAAGTTTTGACACTAATCTAGATGACTCTAAGTCTCAATCTAGATACATATTGAAAGTGGGAGCAATTAGCTAAAGTAGCTCCGTGCAGAGCATTGTAGACATAGAAAATTGCAAAATACATAACGGATCTGAATGTGGCAGACCCGTTGACTAAATTTCTCTCACAAGCAAAACATGATCACACCGTAGTACTCTTTGGGTGTTAATCACATAGCGATGTGAACTAGATTGCTGAATCTAGTAAACCCTTTGGGTGTTGGTCACATATCGATGTGAACTATGGGTGTTAATCACATGATGATGTGAACTTTTGATGTTAATCACATGGTGATGTGATCTAGATTATTGACTCTAGTGCAAGTGGGAGACTGAAGGAAATATGCCCTAGAGGCAATAATAAAGTTATTATTTATTTCCTTATATCATGATAAATGTTTATTATTCATGCTAGAATTGTATTAAACTGGAAACATAATACATGTGTGAATACATAGACAAACAGAGTGTCACTAGTATGCCTCTACTTGACTAGCTCATTAATCAAAGATGGTTATGTTTCCTAACCATGAACAAAGAGTTGTTATTTGATTAACAAGATCACATCATTAGTTGAATGATCTGATTGACATGACCCATTCCATTAGCATAGCACCCGATCGTTTAGTATGTTGCTATTGCTTTTATCCATGACTTATACATATTCCTTTATCTATGAGATTATGCAACTCCCGTTTACCGTAGGAACACTTTGTGTGCTACCAAACGTCACAACGTAACTGGGTGATTATAAAGGTGCTCTACAGGTGTCTCCGAAGGTACATATTGGGTTGGCGTATTTCGAGATTAGGATTTGTCACTCCGATTGTCGGAGAGGTATCTCAGGGCCTTCTCGGTAATGCACATCACATAAAGCCTTGCAAGCATTGCAACCAATGAGTTAGTTGCGAGATGATGTATTACAGAACGAGTAAAGAGACTTGCCGGTAACGAGATTGAACTAGGTATTGGATACCGACGATCGAATCTCGGGCAAGTAACATACCGATGACAAAGGGAACAACGTATGTTGTTATGCGGTCTGACCGATAAAGATCTTCGTAGAATATGTAGGAGCCAATATGGGCATCCAGGTCCCACTATTGGTTATTGACCGGAGATGTGTCTCGGTCATGTCTACATTGTTCTCGAACCGTAGGGTCCGCACGCTTAACGTTACGATGACAGTTATTATGAGTTTATGCATTTTGATGTACCGAAGGAGTTCGGAGTACCGGATGTGATCACAGACGTAACGAGGAGTCTCGAAATGGTCGAGACATAAAGAATTATATATTGGAAGCCTATGTTTGGACATCGGATGCATTCCAGGTGAAATCAGGATTTTACCGGAATACCGGGAGGGTTACCGGAACCCCCCGGGAGCATAATGGGCCAACATGGGCCTTGGAGGAGAGGTGAGAGGGCTGCCCTAGGGGATGCGCGCCTCCCCCCTTTCCCTAGTCCTATTAGGACTAGGAGAGGTGGGCGCCCCCCTCTCTCTCTCCCCCCCTTGGAGAATCCTAGTCCAACTAGGATTGGGGGGGGGGAATCCTACTCCCAGAGGGAGTAGGACTCTCTGGCGCGCCAAGGCCTGGCCGGCCAGCCCCTCCCCCTTGGCTCCTTTATATACGGGGGCAGGGGGCACCCCAGACACACACAAGTTGATCTACGGATCGTTCCTTAGCCGTGTGCGGTGCCCCCTTCCACCAAATTCCACCTCGATCATATCGTTGCAGTGCTTAGGCGAAGCCCTGCGCCGGTAACACATCAAGATCGTCACCACGCCGTCGTGCTGACGGAACTCTTCCTCGACGCTTTGCTGGATCGGAGCCCGGGGATCGTCATCGAGCTGAACGTGTGCCAAGAACTCGGAGGTGCCGGAGTAACGGTGCTGTGATCGGTTGGATCGCGAGGAGAACGTACGACTACTTCCTCTACGTTGTGTCAACGCTTCCGCTTCGGTCTACGAGGGTACGTAGACAACACTCTCCCCTCTCGTTGCTATGCATCACCATGATCTTGCGTGTGCGTAGGAATTTTTTTTGAAATTACTACGTTCCTTACACCCCTTCCTTCCTTCTCCTTTGCCCTTCCTCTTTTCCTATTTCATATGGGAGGTGGAATCCTACTAGGACTAGGGAGTACTAGTAGGACTCCACACTTGGCGCGCCCCCTCCTAGGGCCGGCCTCCTCCTCCCTTGCTCCTTTATATACGGGGGGAGGGGGCACCCCAAAGACACAACAATTGATCCTTGAGATCTATTAGCCGTGTGCGGTGCCCCCCTCCACCATAATCCTCGATAATATTGTAGCAATGCTTAGGCGAAGCCCTGCGACGGTAGAACATCAAGATCGTCACCACACTGTTGTGCTGACGGAACTCATCCCCGACACTTTGCTGGATCGGAGTCCGGGGATCGTCATCGAGCTGAACGTGTGCTAAAACTCGGAGGTGCCGTAGTTTCGGTGCTTGATCGGTCGGGCCGTGAATACGTACGACTACATCAACCGCGTCGTTATAACGCTTCCACTTTCGGTCTACGAGGGTATGTGGACAACACTCTCCCCTCTCGTTGCTATGCATCACCATGATCTTGTGTGTGCGTAGGAAAATTTTGAAATTACTACGTTCCCCAAAAGTGGCATCCGAGCCAGGTTTTATGCATTGATGTTATATGCACGAGTAGAACACAAGTGAGTTGTGGGCGATATAAGTCATACTGCTTACCAGCATGTCATACTTTGGTTCGGCGGTATTGTTGGATGAAGCGGCCCAGACCGACATTACGCGTACGCTTACGCGAGACTGGTTCTACCGACGTGCTTTGCACACAGGTGGCTGGCGGGTGTCAGTTTCTCCAACTTTAGTTGAACCGAGTGTGGCTACGCCCGGTCCTTGCGAAGGTTAAAATAGCACCAACTTGGCAAACTATCATTGTGGTTTTGATGCGTAGGTAAGAATGGTTCTTGCTCAGCCCGTAGCAGCCACGTAAAACTTGCAACAACAAAGTTGAGGACATCTAACTTGTTTTTGCAGGGCATGTTGTGATGTGATATGGTCAAGACGTGATGAGATATAAGTTGTTTTATGAGATGATCGTGTTTTGTTGAAGTTATCGGCAACTGGCAAAAACCTTATGGTTGTTTCTCTATTGCATAAGATGCAAGCGCCAAATAATTGCTTTACTTTATCGCTATGCGATAGCAATAGTTGCAAGAGCAATTGTTGGCGAGACGACCATGTGACGACACATTGATATAGATCAAGATGATGGAGATCATGGTGTCATGCCGGTGACGATGGAGATCATGATGATGCTTTGGAGATGAAGATCAAAGGCACAAGATGATGATGGCCATATCATGTCACATATTTTGATTGCATGTGATGTTTATCTTTTATACATCTTATTTTGCTTAGTTCGACGGTAGCTTTATAAGATGATCTCTCACTAAATTATCAAGGTATAAGTGTTCTCCCTGAGTATGCACCGTTGCGAAAGTTCTTCATGCTGAGACACCACGTGATGATCGGGTGTGATAGGCTCTACGTTCAAATACAACGGGTGCAAAACAGTTGCACACGCGGAATACTCAGGTTAAACTTGACGAGCCTAGCATATAACAGATATGGCCTCGGAACACTGAGACCGAAAGGTCGAGCGTGAATCATATAGTAGATATGATCAACATAGTGATGTTCACCATTGAAACTACTCCATCTCATGTGATGATCGGACAAGGTTTAGTTGATATGGATCACGTGATCACTTAGAAGATTAGAGGGACGTCTGTCTAAGTGGGAGTTCTTAAGTAATATGATTAATTGAACTTAAATTTATCATGAACTTAGTCCTGGTAGTATTAGCATATCTCTGTTGTAGATCAATAGCTCGCGTTTAGTTCCCCTGTTTTATTTTTGATATGTTCCTAGAGAAAACTAAGTTGAAAAATGTTAGTAGCATTGATGCGGATTGGATCCGTGATCTGAGGTTTATCCTCATTGTTGCACAGAAAAATTATGTCCTTGATGCACCGCTAGGTGACATACCTATTGCAAGAGCAGATGCAGACTCTATGAACGTTTGGCTAGCTCAATATGATGACTACTTGATAGTTTAGTGTACCATGCTTAACGGCTTAGAATCGGGACTTCAAAGACATTTTGAACGTCATGGACCATATGAGATGTTCCAGGAATTGAAGTTAATATTTCAAGCAAATACCCGAGTTGAGAGATATGAAGTCTCCAACATGTTCTATAGCTAAAAGATGGAGGAGAATAGCTCAAGCAGTGAGCATGTGCTCAGATTGTCTGGGTACTACAATCGCTTGAATCAAGTGGGAGTTAATCTAACAGATAAAATAAGTGATTGACATAATTCTCTAGTCACCGTCACCAAGTTAGTAGAACTTCGTGATGAACTATAATATGCAAGGGATAACAGAAACAATTCCCAAGCTCTTCGTGATGCTGAAATCGACGAAGGTAGAAATCAAGAAAAACATCAAGTGTTGATGGTTAACAAGACCACTAGTTTCAAGAAAAAGGGCAAAGGGAAGAAGGGGAACTTCAAGAAGAACGGCAAGCAAGTTACTGCTCAAGTGAAGAAGCCCAAGTCTGGACCTAAGCCTGAGACTAAGTGCTTCTACTGCAAAGGGACTGGTCACTGGAAGCGGAACTGCCCCAAGTATTTAGCGGATAAGAAGGATGGCAAAGTGAACAAAGGTATATTTGATATACATGTTATTGATGTGTACTTTTCTAGTGTTTATAGCAACCCCTCGGTATTTGATACTGGTTCAGTTGCTAAGAGTAGTAACTCGAAACGGGAGTTGCAGAATGAACAGAGACTAGTTAAGGGTGAAGTGACGATGTGTGTTGGAAGTGGTTCCAAGATTGATATGATCATCATCGCACACTCCCTATACTTTCGGGATTAGTGTTGAACCTAAATAAGTGTTATTTGGTGTTTGCGTTGAGCATGAATATGATTTGATCATGTTTATTGCAATACGGTTATTCATTTAAGTAAGAGAATAAATTGTTGTTCTGTTTACATGAACAAAACCTTATATGGTTACACACCCAATGAAAATGGTTCGTTGAATCTTGATCATAGTGATACACTTATTCATAATATTGAAACTAAAAGATGCAAAGTTAATAATGATAGTGCAACTTATTTGTGGCACTGCCGTTTAGGTCATATTGGTGTAAAGTGCATGAAGAAACTCCATGCTGATGGGCTTTTGGAATCACTTGATTATGAATAACTTGATGCTTGCGAACCATGCCTCATGGGCAAGATGACTAAGACTCCGTTCTCCGGAACAATGGAGCGAGCAACTGACTTATTGGAAAAAATACATACTGATGTATGCGATCCGATGAGTGTTAAGGCTCGCGGCGGGTATCATTATTTTCTGATCTTCACAGATGATTTGAGAAGATGTGGGTATATCTACTTGATGAAACATAAGTCTGAAACACTTGAAAAGTTCAAAGAATTTCAGAGTGAAGTGGAAAATCATCGTGACAAGAAAATAAGGTTTCTACGATCCGATCGCGGAGACAAATATTTGAGTTACGAGTTTGGTCTTCAATTAAAACAATGTGGAATAGTTTCACAAATTCGTGCCACCTGGAACACCATAGCATAATGGTGTGTCCGAATGTCATAACCGTACTTTATTGGATATAGTACAATCTGTGATGTTTCTTACCGATTTACCACTATCGTTTTGGGGTCATGCATTAGAGACAGCTGCATTCACGTTAAAAAGGGGCACCATCTAAGTCTGTTGAGACGACACAATATGAACTGTGGTTTGGCAAGAAACCAAAGTTGTCGTTTCTTAAAGTTTGGGGTTGCGATGCTTATAAGAAAAAGTTTCATCATGATAAGCTCAAACCCAAATCGGGGAAATGTGTCTTCATAGGATACCCAAAGGCGACAGTTGGGTACACCTTCTATCACAGATCCGGAGGCAAGACATTCGTTGCTGAGAATGGATACTTTCTAGAGAAGGAGTTTCTCTCAAAAGAAGTGAGTGGGAGGAAAGTAGAACTTGATAAGGTAATTGTACCTTCTCCCTTATTGGAAAGTAGTTCATCACAGAAATCTATTCCTGTGACTACTACACCAATTAGTGAGGAAGCTAATGATGATGATCATGTAACTTCAGATCAAGTTACTACCGAATCTCGTAGGTAAACCAAAGTGAGATCTGCACCAGAGTGGTACGGTAATCCTGTTCTGGAAGTCATGTTACTAGACCATGACGAACTTGCGAACTATGAGGCAGAGATGATGAGCCCAGATTCCGCGAGATGGTTTGAGGCCATGAAATCTGAGATAGGATCCATGTATGAGAACAAAGTATGGACTTTGGTTGACTTGCCCGATGATCGGCAAGCCATAGAAAATAAATGGATCTTCAAGAGGAAGACGGACGCTGATAGTAGTGTTACTATCTACAAAGCTAGAATTGTCGCAAAAAGGTTTTCGACAAGTTCAAGGTGTTGACTACGATGAGAGTTTCTCACTCGTATCTATGCTTAAGTCTGTCCGAATCATGTTAGCAATTGCCGCATTTTATGAAATCTGGCAAATGGATAAACAAAACTGCATTCCTTAATGGATTTATTAAAGAAGAGTTGTATATGATGCAACCAGAAGGTTTTCTCAAATCTAAAAGGTGCTAACAAAATATGCAAGCTCCAGCGATCCATCTATGGACTGGTGCAAGCATCTTGGAGTTGGAATATACACTTTGATAGGTTGATCAAAGGATATAGTTTTATACAGACTTGCAATGAAGCCTGTATTTACAAGAAAGTGAGTGGGAGCACTACAGCATTTCTGATAAGTATATGTGAATGACATATTGTTGATCGGAAATAATGTAGAATTATTCTGCAAAGCATAAAGGAGTGTTTAAAAGGAGTTTTTCAAAGAAAGACCTCGGTGAAGTTGCTTGCATATTGAGCATCAAGATCTATAGAGATAGATCAAGATGCTTGATAAGTTTTTTCAATGAGTACATACCTTGACAAGATTTTGAAGTAGTTCAAAAATGGAACAGCCAAAGAAAGAGTTCTTGTCTGTGTTACAAGGTGTGAAATTGAGTAAGACTCAAAGCCCGACCACGGCAGAAGATAGAAAGAGAATGAAAGTTATTTCCTATGCCTCAGCCATAGGTTCTATAAAGTATGCCATGCTGTGTACCAGATCTACTGTATACCTTACACTGACTTTGGCAAGGGAGTACAATAGTGATCTAGGAGTAGATCACTGGACATTGGTCAAAATTATCCTTAGTGGAATAAGGATATGTTTCTCAATTATGGAGGTGACAAAAGGTTCGTCGTAAAGGGTTACGTCGATGCAAGTTTTTGACACTAATCCAGATGACTCTAAGTCTCAATCTGGATACATATTGGAAGTGGGAGCTCTTAAGCTGGAAGTAGCTCCGTGCAGAGCATTGTAGACATAGAATTTGCAAAATACTTATAGATCTGTATGTGACAGACCCGTTGACTAAAATTATCTCACAAGCAAAACATGATCACACCTTAGTACTCTTTGGGTGTTAATCACATAAGAGATGTGAACTAGATTACTGACTCTAGTAAACCCTTTGGGTGTAGGTCACATGACGATGTGAACTATGGGTGTTAATCACATGGTGATGTGAACTATTAGTGTTGAATCACATGGCGATGTGAACTAGATTATTGACTCTAGTGCAAGTGGGAGACTGAAGGAAATATGCCTAGAGGCAATAATAAAGTTATTATTTATTTCCTTATATCATGATAAATATTTACTATTCATGCTAGAATTGTATTAACCGGAAACATAATACATGTGTGAATACATAGACAACCAGAGTGTCACTAGTATGCCTCTACTTGACTAGCTCGTTAATCGAAGATGGTTATGTTTCCTAACCATGAACAAGAGAGTTGTTATTTGATTAACGGGATCACATCACTAGAAGAATGATGTGATTGACATGACCCATTCCATTAGCTTAGAACCCGATCGTTTAGTATGTTGCTATTGCTTTCTTCATGACTTATACATGTTCCTATGACTATAAGATTATGCAACTCCCGTTTGCCGGAGGAACACTTTGTGTGCTATCAAACGTCACAACGTAACTAGGTGATTATAAAGGAGCTATACAGGTGTCTCCGAAGGTACATGTTGGGTTGGCGTATTTCGAGATTAGGATTTGTCACTCCGATTGTCGGAGAGGTATCTCTGGGCCCTCTCGGTAATGCACATCACATAAGCCTTGCAAGCATTGCAACTAATGAGTTAGTTGTGAGATGATGTATTAGGAACGAGTAAAGAGACTTGCCAGTAACGAGATTGAACTAGGTATTAAGATACCGACGATCGAATCTCGGGCAAGTAACATACCGATGACAAAGGGAACACCGTATGTTGTTATGCGGTCTGACCGATAAAGATCTTCGTAGAATATGTAGGAGCCAATATGAGCATCCAGGTTCCGCTATTGGTTATTGACCGGAGATGTGTCTCGGTCATGTCTACATTGTTCTCGAACCCGTAGGGTCCGCACGCTTAAGGTTTCGATGA
The DNA here is from genome assembly GCA_032464435.1 of Aegilops umbellulata. NCBI lineage: Eukaryota > Viridiplantae > Streptophyta > Magnoliopsida > Poales > Poaceae > Aegilops > Aegilops umbellulata. The sequence continues at coordinate 116,863,569 of CP136054.1, read as the reverse complement.
CAGTTATATTATGAGTTTATGAGTTTTGATGTACCGAAGGAGTTCGGAGTCCCGGATGAGATCGGGGACATGACGAGGAGTCTCGAAATGGTCGAGATGTAAAGATCGATATATTGGACGACTATATTCAGACATCGAAAAGGTTCTGAGTGATTCGGGTATTTTCGAAGTACCACATAGTTATGGGAATACGTATTGGGCCTTATTGTGCCATACGGGAAAGAAGGAAAAGGGCCTCTAGGGTGACCGCGCCCCTCCCCTTGGTCTGGTCCGAATTGGACTAGGGAAGGGGGCGCCCCTTTCCTTCCTTCTCCTTTTCCCTTCCTCTTTTCCTATTCCATATGGGAGGTGGAATCCTACTAGGACTAGGGAGTCCTAGTAGGACTCCACACTTGGCGCGCCCCCTCCTAGGGCCGGCCTCCTCCTCCCTTGCTCCTTTATATACGGGGGGAGGGGGCACCCCAAAGACACAACAATTGATCCTTGAGATCTATTAGCCGTGTGCGGTGACCCCTCCACCATAATCCTTGATAATATTGTAACAATGCTTAGGCGAAGCCCTGCGACGGTAGAACATCAAGATCGTCACCACGCCGTCGTACTGACGGAACTCATCCCCGACACTTTGCTGGATCGGAGTCCGGGGATCGTCAGCGAGCTGAACGTGTGCTCAAACTCGGAGGTGCCGTAGTATCGGTGCTTGATCGGTCGGGCCGTGAAGACGTACGACTACATCAACCGCGTTGTTATAACGCTTCCGCTTTCGGTCTATGAGGGTACGTGGACAACACTCTCCCCTCTCGTTGCTATGCATCACCATGATCTTGCGTGTGCGTAGGAAAATTTTGAAATTACTACGTTCCCCAAAAGGCATTTGGACAAAAGAGATCCATGTGAAGTAGCTCGAGTGGTCTTCTCGTGGTCATGATGTTCTTCGCGCGATGACTTCCCAAGAGATCCATGTGAAGATCACCTCTACGTATACCGGTAAAGACCATTTTATGATTGTCTCTACAAAACACTTGGCAATCTACTTCAGTAAATAGAACATTGAAACCGAAATCAGAAAGTATAGAAACTGAAAGTAAATTCTACCCAAGAGATTCAACGAGCATGACATTTTGTATGGAGCTATCATGTGAGATGACCACCTTACCGAGGCCAACTACCTTACCCTTTGAGTTATCACCAAAAGTGACATATCTTCAAGGGTCGTTGTTTTCAGCAAGCTCATGGAACATATCTTTATCTCGGGTCATATGATCAGTACATCCACTATCAAGGACCCATTCCTTTCCTCCGGCCATGTAGCCGCGAAGGTTTGCCATAAGACCAAAGTGTCTCATCGCATCATCAAGATCATAGTCACTATCATCATCCTCATCATAGTATCCATGTTCAACATCATCTTGTGATTGATCAATTCCTAGATAGGGTAATTCATTAGACAAATGATCATTTCTATGATTATGTTTATGAATTCTAATAACTTCGGAAATAATATTGCTAATGATCCCAACATCTCCTATGGCACGCATGAGATTGGTAAGCTCAAATAAACAAACACCAAAGCTAGCTAATCCTTTTGCAGGAGATGGAACATTACATCCTGATGAGCACCTAATATATGTGGATGAAGTTTGTGGATTATTTAAACTTGCAGGTATGCCCGATGATGTTATTAAGAAGAAGGTCTTCCCTTTATCTTTGAATGGAGATGCATTTACATGGTATAGGCTATGTGATGATATGGGATCATGGAACTACAAGCGATTGAAATTGGAATTTCATCAGAAGTTTTATCCTATGCATCTTGTTCATCGTGATCATAATTATATATATAATTTTTGGCCTCGCGGAGGAGAAAGCATCGCTCAAGCTTGGGGGAGGCTTAAATCAATGTTATATTCATGCCCCAATCATGAGCTCTCAAGAGAAATGATTATTCAAAATTTTTATGCTCGGCTTTCTGATAACAATCGCACCATGCTTGATACTTCTTGTGCTGGCTCTTTTATGATGAAGACTATTGAATTCAAATGGGATTTATTGAAAAGAATTAAACACAACTCTGAAGATTGGGATCTCGACGAAGGTATCTCCTAGTGATCCTTTAGAACAATATTTGCTAGAGCATGAAAATGATATGTTTATGAATGAAAGAAGGGAAATAGATGAAGTGTTCTTTAAACAAGGACCTATTCTGAAAAACATCTTGCCTTTTGAAATCTTAGGGGATCCTCCTCCACCCAAGGGTGATCCCGTGTTTGAGCTTAAACCATTGGTGCTAACCTTTCAGAGAAGGAGGAAGAAAAATTATTGAAAACTCTGAAGAAGCACCGTGCTGCTATTGGATATACTCTTGATGATCTTAAGGGCATTAGTCCCACTCTATGTCAACATAAAATAAATTTGGAGAAAGATGCCAAACCAGTTATTGATCATGAACGACGGCTGAATCCTAAAATGAAAGAAGTGGTAAGAAAGGAAATACTAAAGCTCCTTGAGGCAGGTATAATTTATCCCGTTGCTGATAGTCAGTGGGTAAGTCATGTCCATTGTGTCCCTAAGAAAGGAGGTATTACTGTCGTTCCTAATGATAAAGATGAATTAATTCCGTAAAGAATTATTACAGGTTATAGGATGGTAATAGATTTCCGCAAATTAAATAAAGCTACTAAAAAAGATCATTACCCCTTATCTTTTATTGATCAAATGCTAGAAAGATTATCTAAACATATACACTTTTGCTTTCTAGATGGTTATTCTGGTTTCTCTCAAATACCTGTGTCAGCTGATGATCAAGCTAAGACCACTTTCACCTGCCCTTTCGGTATTTTTGCTTATAGACGTATGCCTTTTGGTTTATGTAACGCACCTACTACCTTTCAAAGATGCATGATGGCTATATTCTCTGACTTTTGTGAAAAGATTTGTGAGGTTTTCATGGACAATTTCTCCGTTTATAGATCCTCTTTTGATGATTGCTTAAGCAACCTTGGTCGAGTTTTGTAGATATGTGAAGAGACTAATCTTGTCTTGAATTGGGATAAGTGCCACTTTATGGTTAATGAAGGCATTGTCTTGGGGCATAAAATTTCTGAAAGAGGTATTGAAGTTGATAAAGCTAAAGTTGATGCTATTGAAAAGATGCCATGTCCGAAGGACATCAAAGGTATAAGAAGTTTCCTTGGTCACGCCGGTTTTTATAGGAGATTCATTAAGGACTTCTCAAAAATTTCCCAGCCTCTGACTAATTTATTACAAAAAGATATACCGTTTGTCTTTGATGATGATTGTGTAGAAGCATTTGAAATACTTAAGAAAGCATTGATTTCTGCACCTATTGTTCAGCCACCTGATTGGAATTTGCCTTTTGAAATTATGTGTGATGCTAGTGATTATGCTGTAGGTGCTGTTCTAGGGCAAAGAGTTGATAAGAAATTAAATGTTATTCAATATGCTAGTAAAACTCTATACAATGCCTAGAGAAATTATGCTACTACTAAAAAAATTCTTAGCAGTTGTATTTGCTTGTGATAAGTTTAGACCTTATATTGTTGATTCTAAAGTAAATATTCACACGGATCATGCTGCTATTAAATATCTTATGTAAAAGAAAGATGCTAAACCTAGACTTATTAGATGGGTTCTTTTGCTACAAGAATTTGATTTGCATATTATTGATAGAAAGGGAGCTGAGAACCCTGTTGCAGACAACTTGTCTAGGTTAGAAAATGTTCTTGATGACCCACTACCTATTGATGATAGCTTTCCTGATGAACAATTAGATGTCATAAATGCTTCTCGTACTGCTCCATGGTATGCTGATTATGCTAATTACATTGTTGCTAAATTTATACCACCTAGTTTCACATACCAGCAAAAGAAAAAGTTTTTCTATGATTTGAGACATTACTTTTGGGATGACCCACATCTTTATAAAGAAGGAGTAGATGGTGTTATTAGATGTTGTGTACCTGAGCATGAACAGGAACAGATCCTACGCAAGTGTCACTCCGAGGCTTATGTAGGACACCACGCCGGAGACAGAACTACACATAAGGTATTGCAATCCGGTTTTTATTGGCCTACTCTCTTAAAGGATGCCCGTAAGTTTGTCTTATCTTGTGATGAATGTCAAAGAATTGGTAATATTAGTAGACGTCAAGAAATGCCTATGAATTATTCACTTGTTATTGAACCATTTGATGTTTGGGGCTTTGATTATATGGGACCGTTTCCTGCCTCTAATGGGTACACTCATATTTTAGTTGCTGTTGATTATGTTACTAAGTGGGTAGAAGCTATTCCAACTAGTAGTGTTGATCATAACACATCTATTAAAATGCTTAAAGAAGTTATTTTTCCGAGGTTTGGAGTCCCTAGATATTTAATGACTGATGGTGTTTCACACTTTATTCATGGTGCCTTTCATAAAATGCTTGCTAAGTATGATGTTAATCATAGAATTGCATCTCCTTATCACCCACAGTCTAGTGGTCAAGTAGAATTGAGCAATAGAGAGCTCAAATCAATATTGCAAAAGAGTGTTAATAGGTCTAGAAAGAATTGGTCCAAGAAACTTGATGATGCATTATGGGCCTATAGAACTGCATATAAAAATCCTATGGGTATGTCTCTGTATAAAATGGTTTATGGAAAAGCATGTCACTTACCTCTCGAACTAGAACATAAGGCTTATTGGGCTATTAAAGAGCTCAATTATGATTTCAAACTTGCCGGTGAGAAGAGGTTATTTGACATTAGCTCACTTGATGAATGGAGAACCCAAGCCTATGAGAATGCCAAATTGTTTAAAGAAAAAGTTAAAAGATGACATGACAAAAGAATACAAAAGTGTGAGTTTAATGTAGGTGATTATGTATTATTATGCAACTCTCATTTAAGATTTTTTGCAGGAAAACTTCTCTCTAAATGAGAAGGTCCTTACGTTATCGAGGAGGTCTATCGTTCCGGTGTCATAAAAATCAACAACTTCGAAGGCACAAATTCGAAGGTGGTGAACGGTCAAAGAATCAAACATTATATCTCAGGTAATCCCATAAATGTTGAAACCAATGTTATTAAAACCGTAACACCGGAGGAATACGTAAGGGACACTTTCCGGAACGTTTCAGACTCCGAAAAGGAATAGGTATGTGGTACGGTAAGTAAACCGACTCCAAAACAGTTCTAATGGCAATTTTTATGCGTTTTGGAATAATTAGAAAATTAGAAAAATAAGAAGCAGTCCGGGAAGGACACAAGGGCTCCACGAGGGTGGAGGGCGCGCCCTAGCCCCTGGGCGCGCCCCCTGCCTCGTGGGCACCTCGTGTGCTCTCCGGACTCCGTTTTCTTGCACGACACGTATTTTAGTCAGTAAAAATTCATTATATAATCTCCCGAAGGTTTTGACTCATGTATCACGCTAATATCCTCTATTTTTGTTTCGAGTTGTTGATGATGCAGATTAGAGCAAGATGTCTTCTCAAGAGTCAGTCGGGGAGAGCCGGGTGTCTCATCCGGCATCGAGATCAAGGACAAACAGCGATGCTGACCACTTTGGGCCAGTAACGGAGGAAGAGATGGAGGCTGATTTGAAGAGGATAGACGCCATGGAGGAGGATCAAGAAGTCACTTCTCGCTTCCGAGCTGGATTCACAATGGGGGAACTACAGAGCTCGGCTATTCCAAACTTGGTTATCCATTCCAATGTTAGATTTCTTCCTTATGAAAATATGAAGAAGAGTGTAACTTTTTCTCCCGCAGCTATGCAACACCCTTGGGTGCAAGGAGCTTTGGCCGTTACAGGAAAGCTTCGTAAGGAAATAATGGACCTCAAGCAGCAAGTCAATAAGCTCGAGGAGGAGAATCGTATCCTGAGGGGCATCATCGCCAAGAATATCTCATCACCATCTCCAAAGAAGGAGACATAATCACATGGGTATGGGCACTCCCCTTGGCATCTGCCAAGCTTGGGGGAGGTGCCCCGGTATCGTATCACCTTCACATTTCTATCTTTACCATTTTTCTTAGTTTGATCCCTTTTAGTAATATCTTGATCTAGTAGAATAAAGTTTCGGTATGATCTAGTTTTGAGTTTTGCTTTATGATCCCTCTATCTAATCGAGTTTGTGAGCTATATAATAAAGATTAGTGTTGAGTCAAGGGCTTGATTATGTTGCTACGATCTTGGGTGAATAAAAGAAAAGAGAAAAGAATAAAAAGAAACAAAGAGATCATATTGATCTTATGGAGAGTAATGACTCCACATAGAAAGAGTATGATGATTAAAAGTTGTTGGGAGTTGACAAACATAGCTTTGGTCATCGTTGCAATTAATAGGAAGTAATAAAGAAAGAGAGGTTTCACATATTAATATACTATCTTGGACATATTTTATGATTGGGAGCACTCATTAAAATATGACATGCTAAAGAGTTGATGTTGGACAAGGAAGACAACGTAATGGGTTATGTTTTCTTATATCTAAGATAAAGTATATTGTCATGGGTCATCCAACATGTTGAGCTTGCCTTTCTCCCAAATTCTTTGCACCAAGTAGAGATACTACTTGTGCTTCCAAATATCCTTAAACCCAGTTTTGCCATGAGAATCCACCATATCTACCTATGGATTGAATAAGATCATTCAAGTAAGTTGTCATCGGTGCAAGCAATAAAAATTGCTCTCTAAATATGTATCATGGATTAGTGTGGAGGAAATAAGCTTTATACGATCTTGTGATGTGGAAGAAATAAAAGCGACGGACTGCATAATAAAGGTTCATATTGTTGGGGAATGTAGTAATTTCAAAAAAATTCCTACGCACACGCAAGATCATGGTGATGCATAGCAACGAGAGGGGAGAGTGTGTCCACGTACCCTCGTAGAATGAAAGCACAAGCGTTAGCACAACGCGGTTGATGTAGTCATACGTCTTCACGATCCGACCGATCCAGTACCGAACGCACGGCACCTCCGAGTTCAGCACACGTCCAGCCCGATGACGTCCCTCGAACTCCGATCCAACCGAGTGTTGAGGGAGAGTTTCGTCAGCACGGCGGCGTGGTGACGATGATGATGTTTTACCGACGCAGGGCTTCGCCTAAGCACCGCTACAGTATTATTGAGGTGGACTATGGTGGAGGGGGGCACCGCACACGGCTAAAAGATCAAACGATCAATTGTTGTGTCTCTAGGGTGCCCCCTGCCCCCGTATATAAAGGAGCAAGGGGGAAGGTGCGGCTGGCCTAGAGGGGGTACGCCAGGAGGAGTCCTACTCCCACCGGGAGTAGGACTCCCACCTTTTCCTAGTTGGATTAGGACTTGGGGGGAAAGAGGAAGGAAGGGGGGCGCCGCCCCCCTCTCCTTATCCTATTCGGACTAGGGGGAGGGGCGCACGGCCCAGCCCTGGCCGCCTCTCCTCTTCTCCGCAAAGGCCCACTAAGGCCCATTAACCCCCGGGGGGGTCCAGTAACCCCTCCAGTACTCCGGTAAAATCCCGATTTCACCCGGAACACTTCCGATATCCAAACATAGGCTTCCAATATATCAATCTTCATGTCTCGACCATTTCAAGACTCCTTGTCATGTCCGTGATCACATCCGGGACTCCGAACAACCTTTGGTACATCAAAACACATAAACTCATAATATAACTATCATCGAAACGTTAAGCTTGCGGACCCTACGGGTTCGAGAACTATGTAGACATGACCGAGACACGTCTCCGATCAATAACCAATAGCGGAACCTGGATGCTCATATTGTCTCCCACATATTCTACGAAGATCTTTTATCGGTCAGACCGCATAACAACATACGTTGTTCCTTTGTCATCGGTATGTTACTTGCCCGAGATTCGATCGTCGGTATCTCAATACCTAGTTCAATCTCGTTACCGACAAGTCTCTTTACTCATTTCATAATACATCATCCTGCAACTAACTCATTAGTTGCAATGCTTGCAAGGCTTAAGTGATGTGCATTACCGAGAGGGCCCAGAGATACCTCTCCGACAATCGGAGTGACAAATCCTAATCTCAAAATACGCCAACCCAACATGTACCTTCGGAGACACGTGTAGAGCACCTTTATAATCACCCAGTTACGTTGTGGCGTTTGGTAGCACACAAAGTGTTCCTCCGGTAAACGGGAGTTGTTGGGGAACGTAGTAATTTCAAAAAATTTCCTACGTACACGCAAGATCATGGTGATGTATAGCAACGAGAGGGGAGAGTGTTGTCTACGTACCCTTGTAGACCGAAGCGGAAGCGTTGACACAACATAGAGGAAGTAGTCGTACGTTCTCCTCGCGATCCAACCGATCACAGCACCGTTACTCCGGCACCTCCGAGTTCTTGGCACACGTTCAGCTCGATGACGATCCCCGGGCTCCGATCCAGCAAAGCGTCGAGGAAGAGTTCCGTCAGCACGACGGCGTGGTGACGATCTTGATGTACTACTGACGCAGGGCTTCGCCTAAGCATTGCGACAATATGACCGAGGTGGAATTTGGTGGAAGGGGGCACCGCACACGGCTAAGGAACGATCCGTAGATCAACTTGTGTGTCTATGGGGTGCCCCCTGCCCCTGTATATAAAGGATGGAGGAGGAGGAGGAGGCCGGCCAAGGCTTGGCGCGCCAGGGTGTGGAGTCCTACTAGGTCTCCAAGTCCTAGTAGGAGTCCACCAAGAGGGGAGGAAGGGAGAACGAATAGGAGGAGAAGGAAAGGTGGCCGGCCCCCTTTTCCCTAGTCCAATTCGGACCAAAGGGGAGGGGGGGCGCAGCAGCCTTTTTCTCTTCCCACTAAAGCCCATCAAGGCCCATTACTTCTCCCGTAATCCCGTAACTCCCCGGTACCTCCGAAAATACCCGAACCACTCAGAACCCTTCCGATGTCCGAATATAGTCGTCCAATATATCGATCTTTACGTCTCGACCATTTCGAGACTCCTCGTTATGTCCCCGATCTCATCCGGGACTCCGAACTCCTTCGGTACATCAAAACTTATAAACTCATAATATAACTGTCATCGAAACCTTAAGCGTGCGGACCCTACGGTTCGAGAACAATGTAGACATGACCGAGACACATCTCCGGTCAATAACCAATAGCGGGACCTGGATGCCCATATTGGCTCCTACATATTCTACGAAGATCTTTATCGGTCAGACCGCATAACAACATACGTTGTTCCCTTTGTCATCGGTATGTTACTTGCCCGAGATTCGATCGTCGGTATCCAATACCTAGTTCAATCTCGTTACCGGCAAGTCTCTTTACTCGTTCCGTAATACATCATCTCACAACTAACACATTAGTTGCAATGCTTGCAAGGCTTATGTGATGTGCATTACCGAGAGGGCCCAGAGATACCTCTCCGACAATCGGAGTGACAAATCCTAATCTCGAAATACGCCAACCCAACATGTACCTTCGGAGACACCTGTAGAGCACCTTTATAATCACCCAGTTACGTTGTGACGTTTGGTAGCACACAAAGTGTTCCTACGGTAAACGGGAGTTGCATAATCTCATAGTTAAAGGAACATGTATAAGTCATGGATAAAAGCAATAGCAACATACTAAACGATCGGGTGCTATGCTAATGGAATGGGTCATGTCAATCAGATCATTCAACTAATGATGTGATCTCGTTAATCAAATAACAACTCTTTGTTCATGGTTAGGAAACATAACCATCTTTGATTAATGAGCTAGTCAAGTAGAGGCATACTAGTGACACTCTGTTTGTCTATGTATTCACACATGTATTATGTTTCCAATTAATACAATTCTAGCATGAATAATAAACATTTATCATGATATAAGGAAATAAATAATAACTTTATTATTGCCTCTAGGGCATATTTCCTTCAGTCTCCCACTTGCACTAGAGTCAATAATTTAGATCACATCACCATGTGATTAACATCAATAGTTCACATCATCATGTGATTAACACCCATAGTTCACATCGCTATGTGACCGACACCCAAAGGGTTTACTAGATTCAGTAATCTAGTTTACATCGCTATGTAATTAACACCCAAAGAGTACTAAGGTGTGATCATGTTTTGCTTGTGAGAGAATCTTAGTCAACGGGTCTGCTACATTCAGATCCGCATGTACTTTGCAAATTTCTATGTCAACAATGCTCTGCATGGAGCTACTCTAGCTAATTGCTCCCACTTTCAATATGTATCTAGATTGAGACTTAGAGTCATCTAGATTAGTGTCAAAACTTGCATCGACGTAACCTTTTACGACGAACCTTTTTGTCACATCCATAATCGAGAAACATATCCTTATTTTACTAAGGATAATTTTGACCGATGTCCAGTGATCTACTTCCTAGATCACTATTGTACTCCCTTGCTTAACACAGTGTAGGATATACAATAGATCTGGTACATAGCATGGCATACTTTATAGAATCTATGGCTGAGGCATAGGAAATGACTTTCATTCTCTTTCTATCATCTGCCGTGGTCGGGCTTTGAGTCTTACTCAATTTCACACCTTGTAATACAGGCAAGAACTCTTTCTTTGACTGTTCCATTTTGAACTACTTCAAAATCTTTTCAAGGTATGTACTTATTGAAAAACTTATCAAGCGTCTTGATCTATCTCTATAGATCTTGATGCTCAATATGTAAGCAGCTTCACCGAGGTCCTTCTTCGAAAAACTCCTTTCAAATACTCCTTTATGCTTCACAGAATAATTCTACATTATTTCCGATCAATAATATGTCATTTACATATACTTATCAGAAATGCTGTAGTGCTCCCACTCACTTTCTTGTAAATACAGGCTTCACCGCAAGTCTGTATAAAACTATATGCTTTGATCAACTTATCAAAGCGTATATTCCAACTCCGAGATGCTTGCACCAGTCCATAGATGGATCGCTGGAGCTTGCATATTTTGTTAACACTTTCAGGATCGACAAAACCTTCTAGTTGCATCGTATACAACTCTTCTTTAATAAATCCATTAAGGAATGAAGTTTTGTTTATCCATTTGCCAAATTTCATAAAATGCGGCAATTGCTAACATGATTCGGACAGACTTAAGCATAGATACGAGTGAGAAACTCTCATCGTAGTCAACACCTTGAGCTTGTCGAAAAACCTTTTGCGACAATTCTAGCTTTGTAGATAGTAACACTACTATCAGTGTCCGTCTTCCTCTTGAAGATCCATTTATTTTCTATGGCTTGCCGATCATCGGGCAAATCCATCAAAGTCCATACTTTGTTCTCATACATGGATCATATCTCAGATTTCATGGCCTCAAACCATTTCGCGGAATCTGGGCTCACCATCGCTTCCTCATAGTTCGCAAGTTCATCATGGTCTAGTAACATGACTTCCAGAACAGGATTACCGTACCACTCTGGTGCGGATCTCACTCTGGTTTACTTACGAGATTCGGTAGTAACTTGATCTGAAGTTACATGATCATCATCATTAGCTTCCTCACTAATTGATGTAGTAGTCACAGGAACAGATTTCTGTGATGAACTACTTTCCAATAAGGGAGAAGGTACAATTACCTTATCAAGTTCTACTTTCCTCCCACTCACTTCTTTCGAAAGAAACTCTTTCTCTAGAAAGTTTCCGAACTTAGCAACAAAAGTCTTGCCTTCGGATCTGTGATAGAAGGTGTATCCAACAGTTTCCTTTGGATATCCTATGAAGACACATTTCTCCGATTTGGGTTCGAGCTTATTAGGTTGAAGCTTTTTCACATAAGCATCGCAGCCCCAAACTTTAATAAACGACAGCTTAGGTTTATTGCTAAACCATAGTTCATACGGTGTCGTCTCAACGGATTTAGATGGTGCCCCTTTTAACGTGAATGCAGCTGTCTCTAATGCATGATCCCAAAATGATATTGGTAAATCGGTAAGAAACATCATAGATTGTACTATATCCAATAAAGTACGGTTATGACGTTCGGACACACCATTATGCTGTGGTGTTCCAGGTGGCATGAATTTGTGAAACTATTCCACACGGTTTTAACTGAAGGCCAAAACTCGTAACTCAAATATTTTACCTCTGCGATCATATCGTAGAAACTCTTTATTTTCTTGTTACGATGATTATCCACTTCACTCTGAAATTCTTTGAACTTTTCAAACGTTTCAGACTTATGTTTCATTAAGTAGATATACCCATATCTGCTTAAATCATCTGTGAAGTTCTGAAAATAATGATACTTGTCGCGAGCCTTAATATTCATCGGACCACATACATCAGTATGTATGATTTCCAACAAATCTGTTGCTTGCTCCATTGTTCCGGAGAACGGCGTTTCAGTCATCTTGCCCAAGAGGCATGGTTCGCAAGCATCAAGTGATTCATAATCAAGTGATTCCAAAATCCCATCAGCATGGAGTTTCTTCATGCGCTTTACACCAATATGACCTAAACGGCAGTGCCACAAATAGGTTGCACTATCATTATTAACTTCGCATCTTTTGGTTTCAATATTATGAATATGTGTATCACTACGATCGAGATCCAACAAACCATTTTCGTTGGTGTGTATGACCATAGAAGGTTTTATTCATGTAAACAGAACAACAATTGTTCTCTAACTTAAATGAATAACTGTATTGCAATTAACATGATCAAATCATATTCATGCTCAACGCAAACACCAAATAACACTTATTTAGTTTCAACACTAATCCCGAAAGTATAGGGAGTGTGTGATGATGATCATATCAATCTTGGAACCACTTCCAACACACATCGTCACCTTGCCCTTTAACTAGTCTTTGTTCATTCTGCAACTCCCGTTTCGAGTTACTAATCTTAGCAACTTGAACTAGTACCAAATACTGAGGGGTTGCTATGAACACTAGTAAAGTACACATCAATAACATGTATATCAAATATACTTATGTTCACTTTGCCATCCTTCTTATCCGCCAATCACTTGGGGTAGTTCCGCTTCTAGTGACCAGTCCCTTTGCAGTAGAAGCACTTAGTCTCAGGCTTAGGACCAGACTTGGGCTTTTTCACTTGAGCAGCAACTTGCTTGCCGTTCTTCTTGAAGTTCCCCTTCTTTCCTTTTGCCCTTTTCTTGGAACTAGTGATCTTGTCAACCATCAACACTTGATGTTTTTTCTTTGATTTCTACCTTCGCCGATTTTAGCATCGCGAAGAGCTTGGGAATATTTTCCGTTATCCCTTGCATATTATAGTTCATCACGAAGTTCTACTAACTTGGTGATGGTGACTAGAGAATTCTGTCAATCACTATCTTATCTGGAAGATTAACTCCCACTTGATTCAAGCGATTGTAGTACCCAGACAATCTGAGTACATGCTCACTAGTTGAGCGATTCTCCTCCATCTTCTAGCTATAGAACTTGTTGGAGACTTCATATCTCTCAACTCGGGTATTTGCTTGAAATATTAACTTCAACTCCTGGAACATCTCGTATGATCCATGACGTTCAAAACGTCTTTGAAGTCCCGATTCTAAGCCGTTAAGCATGGTGCACTAAACTATTAAGTAGTCATCATATTGAGCTAGCAAAACGTTCATAACGTCTGCATCTGCTCCTGCAAAAGGTCCGTCACCTAGCGGTGCATCAAGGACAAAATTCTTCTGTGCAGCAATGAGGATAAACCTCAGATTACGGATCCAATTCGCATCATTGCTACTAACATTTTTCAACACAATTTTCTCTAGGAACATATCAAAATAAACACAGGGAAGCAACAATGCGAGCTATTGATCTACAACATAGATATGCTAATACTACCAGGACTAAGTTCATGATAAATTAAAGTTCAATTAATCATATTACTTAAGAACTCCCACTTAGATAGACATCTCTCTAATCCTCTAAGTGATCACGTGATCCAAATCAACTAAACCATGTCCGATCATCACGTGAGATGGAGTAGTTTCAATGGTGAACATCACTATGTTGATCATATCTACTATATGATTTACGCTCGACCTTTCGGTCTCCGTGTTCCGAGGCCATATCTGTTATATGCTAGGCTCGTCAAGTATAACCTGAGTATTCCGCGTGTGCAACTGTTTTGCACCCGTTGTATTTGAACGTAGAGCCTATCACACCCGATCATCACGTGGTGTCTCAGCACGAAGAACTTTCGCAACGGTGCATACTCAGGGAGAACACTTCTTGATAATTAGTGAGAGATCATCTTATAATGCTACCGTCAATCAAAGCAAGATAAGGTGCATAAAAGATAAACATCACATGCAATCAATATAAGTGATATGATATGGCCATCATCATCTCGTGCTTGTGATCTCCATCTTCGAAGCATCGTCATGATCACCATCGTCACCGGCGCGACACCTTGATCTCCATCGTAGCATCGTTGTTGTCTCGCCAATCTTATGCTTCCACGACTATCACTACCGCTTAGTAATAAAGTAAAGCATTACATCGCGATTGCATTGCATACAATAAAGCGACAACCATATGGCTCCTGCCAGTTGCCGATAACTCGGTTACAAAACATGATCATCTCATACAATAAAATTTAGCATCATGTCTTGACCATATCACATCACAACATGCCCTGCAAAAACAAGTTAGACGTCCTCTACTTTGTTGTTGCAAGTTTTACGTGGCTACTACAGGCTTAAGCAAGAACTCATCTTACCTACGCATCAAAACCACAACGATAGTTTGTCAAATAGACTCCGTTTTAACCTTCTCAAGGACCGGGCGTAGCCACACTCGGTTCAACTAAAGTTGGAGAGACAGTCTTCCGCAAGCCATCTATGTGCAAAGCACGTCGAGGGAACCGGTCTCGCGTAAGCGTACGCGTAAGGTTGGTCCGGATCGTCTCGTCCAACAATACCGCTGAACCAAAGTATGACATGCTGGTAGGCAGTATGACTTGTATCGTCCACAACTTACTTGTGTTCTACTCGTGCAAATAACATCAAACCATAAAAACCTAGGCTCTGATACCACTGTTGGGGAACGTAGTAATTTCAAAAAAATTCCTACGTACACGCAAGATCATGGTGATGTATAGCAACGAGAGGGGAGAGTGTTGTCTACGTACCCTTATAGACCGAAGCGGAAGCGTTGACACAACGTAGAGGAAGTAGTCGTACGTTCTCCTCGCGATCCAACCGATCACAGCACCGTTACTCCGGCACCTCCGAGTTCTTGGCACACGTTCAGCTCGATGACGATCTCCGGGCTCCGATCCAGCAAAGCGTCGAGGAAGAGTTCCGTCAGCACGACGGCATGGTGACGATCTTGATGTACTACTGACGCAGGGCTTCGCCTAAGCATTGCGACAATATGACCGAGGTGGAATTTGGTGGAAGGGGGCACCGCACACGGCTAAGGAACGATCCGTAGATCAACTTGTGTGTCTATGGGGTGCCCCCTGCCCCTGTATATAAAGGATGGAGGAGGAGGAGGAGGCCGGCCAAGGCTTGGCGCGCCAGGGTGTGGAGTCCTACTAGGTCTCCAAGTCCTAGTAGGAGTCCACCAAGAGGGGAGGAAGGGAGAACGAATAGGAGGAGAAGGAAAGGTGGCCGGCCCCCTTTTCCCTAGTCCAATTCGGACCAAAGGGGAGGGGGGGCGCAGCAGCCTTTTTCTCTTCCCACTAAAGCCCATCAAGGCCCATTACTTCTCCCGTAATCCCGTAACTCCCCGGTACCTCCGAAAATACCCGAACCACTCAGAACCCTTCCGATGTCCGAATATAGTCGTCCAATATATCGATCTTTACGTCTCGACCATTTCGAGACTCCTCGTTATGTCCCCGATCTCATCCGGGACTCCGAACTCCTTCGGTACATCAAAACTTATAAACTCATAATATAACTGTCATCGAAACCTTAAGCGTGCGGACCCTACGGTTCGAGAACAATGTAGACATGACCGAGACACATCTCCGGTCAATAACCAATAGCGGGACCTGGATGCCCATATTGGCTCCTACATATTCTGCGAAGATCTTTATCGGTCAGACCGCATAACAACATACGTTGTTCCCTTTGTCATCGGTATGTTACTTGCCCGAGATTCGATCGTCGGTATCCAATACCTAGTTCAATCTCGTTACCGGCAAGTCTCTTTACTCGTTCCGTAATACATCATCTCACAACTAACACATTAGTTGCAATGCTTGCAAGGCTTATGTGATGTGCATTACCGAGAGGGCCCAGAGATACCTCTCCGACAATCGGAGTGACAAATCCTAATCTCGAAATACGCCAACCCAACATGTACCTTCGGAGACACCTGTAGAGCACCTTTATAATCACCCAGTTACGTTGTGACGTTTGGTAGCACACAAAGTGTTCCTACGGTAAACGGGAGTTGCATAATCTCATAGTTAAAGGAACATGTATAAGTCATGGATAAAAGCAATAGCAACATACTAAACGATCGGGTGCTATGCTAATGGAATGGGTCATGTCAATCAGATCATTCAACTAATGATGTGATCTCGTTAATCAAATAACAACTCTTTGTTCATGGTTAGGAAACATAACCATCTTTGATTAATGAGCTAGTCAAGTAGAGGCATACTAGTGACACTCTGTTTGTCTATGTATTCACACATGTATTATGTTTCCAATTAATACAATTCTAGCATGAATAATAAACATTTATCATGATATAAGGAAATAAATAATAACTTTATTATTGCCTCTAGGGCATATTTCCTTCAGGAGTTGCATAATCTCATAGTCATAGGAACATGTATAAGTCATGAAGAAAGCAATAGCAATATACTAAACGATCGGGTGCTAAGCTAACGGAATGGGTCAAGTCAATCACATCATTCTCCTAATGATGTGATCCCGTTAATCAAATGACAACCCATGTCAATGGCTAGGAAACTTAACCATCTTTGATCAACGAGCTAGTCAAGTAGAGGCATACTAGTGACACTCTGTTTGTCTATGTATTCACACATGTATTATGTTTCCGGTTAATACAATTCTAGAATGAATAATAAACATTTATCATGATATAAGGAAATAAATAATAACTTTATTATTGCCTCTAGGGCATATTTCCTTCACATATCACAAGTGGCAATATAAAGTGGCATTCTTTCGCATTAAGATTTTGTGCATCCAACCCTGAAAGCGCATGGCAACCTCTGCTTCCCTCTGCGAAGGGCCTATCTTTTATTTTTATCTTCTACCTTATGCAAGAGTCATGGTGATCTTCACCTTTCCTTTTTACATTTTATCCTTTGGCAAGCACAGTGTGTTGGAAAGATCCTGATAGATATATCCAATTGGATGTAAGTTAGTATGAACTATTATTGTTGACATTGCCCTTGAGGTAAAAGGTTGGGAGGCGAAACTATAAGCCCCTATCTTTCTCTGTGTCCGATTAAAACTCCGTAACCACAAGTATTGCATGAGTGTTAGCAATTGTGGAAGACTAAATGATAGTTTAGTATGTGGACTTGCTAAAAGGCTCCGGCATAGACTCTTTCTGATGTTATGATAAATTGCAATTGCCTCAATGACTGAGATTGTAGTTTGTTAGTTCTCAATGAAATTTCTGATTCATACTTTGCATTGTGAATAGATTATTACTTGAGCATAAGAAATCATATGACATTATACATATATGTTGCTATTATTAAAATAATCATGATGCCCTCATGTCCGTATTTTATTTTATCGACACCTCTACCTCTAAACATGTGGACATATTTATCGTTATCGGCTTCCGCTTGAGGACAAGCGAGGTCTAAGCTTGGGGTTGATACGTCCATTTTGCATCATGCTTTTATATCGATATTTATTGCATTATGGGCTATTATTACACATTATGTCACAATACTTATGTCTATTCTCTCTTATTTTACAAGGTTTACATGAGGAGGGAGAATGCCGGGAGCTGGAATTCTGGGCTGGAAAAGGAGCAAATATTAGAGACCTATTCTGCACAACTCCAAAAGTCCTGAAACTCCACGAAAGTTATTTTTGGAAATAATAAAAAATATTAAGCGGAAGAAACACCAGAGGGGGCCCACACCCTGGCCACAAGGGTGGGGGCGCGCCCTACCCCCCTGGGCGTGCCTCCTGCCTCGTGGGCCCCCTGTTGGCCCTCCGGTGCCCATCTTCTACTATATGAAGTCTTTTGTCTGAAGAAAAATCATAAGCAAGCTTTCGGGACGAGACTCCGCCGCCACGAGGCGGAACCTTGGCAGAACCAATCTAGGGCTCTGGCGAAGCTGTTCTGCCGGGGACACTTCCCTCCGGGAGGGGGAAATCATCGCTATCGTCATCACCAACGCTCCTCTCATCGGGAGAGGGCCAATCTCCATCAACATCTTCACCAGCACCATCTCATCTAAAACCCTAGTTCATCTCTTGTATCCAATTCTTGTCTCTAAGTCTGGGATTGGTACTTGTAGGTTGCTAGTAGTGTTGATTACTCCTTGTAGTTGATGCTAGTTGGTTTATTTGGTGGAAGATCATATGTTCAAATCCTATATGCATATTAATACTCCTCTGATTATGAACATGAATATGCTTTGTGAGTAGTTACGTTTGTTCCTGAGGACATGGGAGAAATCTTGCTATTAGTAGTCATGTGAATTTGGTATTCGTTCGATATTTTGATGAGACGTATGTTGTCTCTCCTCTAATGGTGTTATGTGAACGTCGACTACATGACACTTCACCATTATTTGGGCTTAGAGGAAGGCATTGGGAAGTAATAAGTAGATGATGGGTTGCTAGAGTGATAGAAGTTTAAACCCTAGTTTATGTGTTGCTTCGTAAGGGGCTGATTTGGATCCATATGTTTCATGCTATGGTTAGGTTTACCTTAATACTTCTTTTATAGTTGCGGATGCTTGCAATAGGGGTTAATCATAAGTGGGATGCTTGTCCAAGTAAGGAAACATCCAAGCACCGGTCCACCCACATATCAAATTATCAAAGTACCGAACGCGAATCATATGAACGTGATGAAAACTAGCTTGACGATAATTCTCATGTGTCCTCAGGAGCGCTTTTTTCTATATAAGAGTTTGTCCAGGCTTGTCCTTTGCTACAAAAAGGATTGGGCTACCTTGCTGCACTTTATTTACTTTTGTTACTTGTTGCTCGTTACAAATTATCTTATCACAAAACTATCTGTTACCTATAATTTCAGTACTTGCAGAGAATACCTTGCTGAAAACCACTTATCATTTCCTTCCGCTCCTCATTGGGTTCGACACTCTTACTTATCGAAAGGACTACGATAGATCCCCTATACTTGTGGGCCATCAATGCCCGTTCATCACATCCGACCTCTCAAAATGCATGCAGATAACCAAGCAGGTCCTAAGCGCCGGAACACCTGCCTTTCGCCTCACGGTCAAACAAGTCCATTCGTCTGATTTTCCTTGTTTGTTGTTCCCACAATTCATATCCAGATCGACACACTTCACATGGTTATATAGTTGTTGACGTATAAATGTATTGCCTACTCTCTTTCATTCCATCAGTCTTTTGATTGTATTGAGTAAAGCATGCACTTCTACATGGTATCAGAATTAAAAGATCTTGAGTTCAAGACCCAGCTGACCCAATTAAATTGCAGTCCTATTTCAGTCCATGTTTAGGCCACGTGAGGGAGAGTGTTGACGTATAAATGTATTATCTAGTCTCTTCCATTAGGTCGATCTTTTGGTTGCATTGGCTACAGCATGCACTTCTACAGAGGTAAAAAAATTATGTGAACCCATTTACAAATTCGTACAGTTGAACTGGTATGGTATTAAACAATCCTTCACGATGTTCGATGGTGGAAATCGAGAGCGGTGAATGGCAAATGAACAGTCATATTGATTGATGAGTTTGGTTAATATATAAGCCTCCAAGAGGCCCGTCACACAAGAGCAACAGTATGCAGCGATGTGCTCGTTCTATTTCCCTCCATCCCATAATATAATAGCGTTTTTAACACTAACTATACGTTTGTTTGTACACACGTAGATTTCTCTTCAATTAATCATGCTTAATTAAGTCATAACACTCCCCTAATCTATGCTTGTCCATATGCCGTCATCCTCTTGAAAGGATTCTTCTTCAAAAAGTCTTCATTAAAATCCTTGATGAGAACCTAAACATAAAACTCACAAAGGAAAAAATTGTTTTATGGCGCTTTGAATAAAAACAGTTTAGGAAGATACATCCCTGATTCTTGCATGTCTTGAAGTCGTCACATACTAATTTCATGAACATAATTTCTGAAAATGTAGAAGCTGGTAGAGATTTGGCAAACAAATCAGCAAATTTTCACATGATTTAACTTGCAAGATGCTTATTTTCCTGTTTTTCTAGAGTTCATGAGGAAACAACTTAGTAGCAATATGCTTAGTGATATTGCTCTTGATATCCTATTTGCATATGTGCAACACAAGCTGCATTAGCTTCATAGATAATTGTAGGTGATTTGATAGAACCAAGTCCACATGACCGTTGTCTGTGGTTTGTTATTCTGCGAAACTATACACATTCGTTAGAAGCCTCATATAGTGGGTTTTCTCATATTGATTAGCGAATGTTGCCGCAAGAGTATGTTTGGAAAACTTGCATGACATGGCAGTTCCATCATGTAGGAACAGAAAGTCATTTTGCGATCTGGCATTATGGGAATCAGATAAATAGTCAACACATGTGTATCCAATCATATTAGATTCATGCTTTCTCACCAAATAGAAAGTAGTCCAAGATCCTTTGTTCCTTAAAGATATCAAAAGATATTCTTGAAACATGGACGTTGGCATTTGTTGGGAGACGCACTATGTCTAGCAATAGATCTCATCTCGTGTGAGGTAATGCTGCCACTTAGAACTAGAAGTGCACCTCGATGGAGGTAATTTGTCCCTCTCCTTTCTGACTCCTCCTCGCTCCTCGTTCCTTGTTCTACTGTACTAACATGGAGTAGAGCGATCCATCAGAGCCTGGGTTCCTCTTGTTCGTGTCGAACCCTAACCTGCTTGAATTGTTTCGGTCTCTCACTTCCTCCAGGATACCTCTCCGAATATTTCTCCGCCAACCCTTCCAGTTTGTTGGGATGTGAGGCTTTAACACCAGTTAACTAATTTCCCAAATTTGGCGGTGGTTTAACTGAACCTATATCCACCAACGCTTGGTCCACCCGCACAATGGTTGTTGAGTTCTTTGTACCGTTTCTGTTTCTTGGATTTAGTTTCAGTTTGGGGATTTTATTCAGTGGTCAATTGATTTCGTGTGCATCATTAAACCATGGCACTCATGTCAATGTTTAGCAAGATAGGGATTTATACATGCTGATTTAATATTTGTTCTTCTTCACTTCCAAGCATATGGGGTTTTGAATTCCAGTTCAGCACGCAATCTGACTTGTGGAATGGACCTTTGTGGTCCAATGATTCATGCTTGCATTAATTTTAGAGAAAGGAACCAAGCTAAAAACACAGGTATGTCCCATATCCCGCGTCTTCGCATTGGACACCATATCCGATACAGATTTGAATCCGATGCGCCTCAACACGTGAAACGACCGAAGGCGTGTGTTTCAAGCTGTCCTATAATAAGAGATTGCAGAAGCGAGCCTCCAAAAAAAAAGCGAGCCTATTCACAAAACATATTTCTACGCCGGTTCCCAACCCTAGCCACCACCGCCATAACTTTTGTATCCGTCACTGCCTCGACCCTCCTCCAGTTTCCAGTTCGACGACCTATCCAGGCTACAAGAGGAGTGGGGACCCATTCATCTCGTTTTATTTGTTCTCGGTTTTTTTTTCGATGACATCGACGAGGTGGTGGCGGTGATGTTTCGTTGGAATAAGGTCCCTCCCTATCTTGACTATGTCCGATCGGGCGCCGACGAAGGGCCCGTGAGAGTTTGTATCCTAGATTTGTTGGTTCCCTTCAGATCTTTACAATTCGTGTGTCTTTTAAGGAGAGCTATTAGCTGGCTATTGGTCTAGCGACTTCGACATCTTTCCGATTTTTCGAACCATCTAAATCGATAGTGATGTATTGCAAAGATCTGGTCACAAAGGAAGAGTGGCTATTGCGGTCTTCAAAACCTGATATGACGAGGGCGTTTGCCGACATCGCTTTCCTTTACTATTGGTTCGGTATAATTTCAATTTTCAACAATGAAAGGGTGAAAAACTAGTATGCCTTTCGATATAATTTTGTTATTACTGGTTATTCTACGTCCAATTGTCTATCTACTGTAGTTTTTTTTAACAAATATCTCCTCCTTTATTCATCGATCAAAATAGTGGCATCGCTTACAAGAAAGGGAATAACCGCACTAGAGGCAGTATCCATCCAACAACCAGGAGAAGAAAACTTAGCTAACCTAGCCAATTCGTGAGCTACTTGATTGCTCTCTCCATTACAATGTTCATAAATGACTTGATTGAAATCTAATGACATAAAATAACAATCATCGCATATAGCACTAGCAACTGAAGATATTGTCCAGTTGTCTATGTATTGTATAGGCTTATTTTCCTTAATACTTAAAATATTAATCAGTGAACTAAAAAGTATATAAAAAAGAAAAGAAAAGAAAAAGTGAGCCTCCCCTCCTCGAGCGGACGACCAGAGTCCTTCCCCGAGCGCGAGATCTAGGGTTTATAGCCACCGCCGGCCCACCGCCGCGGCTCGCGCAGTCGGCCGAAGCCTCCGCTGCCCGGCCGCAGGTACAGGATTCCAGCAGCGCCTCCCTCCGTCGGGCAGCCGTTCCCGCCAGCAGCGCCTCCCTCCGTCGGGCAGCCGTTCCCACCAGCAGCGCCTTCCTCCCTGGAGCAGGCGCTCCCGCCCTGCAACGCCGCCGCCCGGAGCAACGCCGCCGACCAGTCCATAGGCAGGCAGCCACCAATCCTTCGTCCTTCCTCCTTCCTCTTGCATCCTCTATTTGTTCAAAAAAAAAAAAATCCTGATTTTTGTATTGGGTGAGTACTTGCTGTATACTGTATTTGATATTGCGACAATAGAACGATGATTATTTCTAGATGACTACTTGCTGCATAATTTTTCTAGTGCATGTTCAAGTTTACATGTGAAAGGATTTTGCTTGATAGGTGTTTGTGCTAATGCTGGTAGGGGCAAATTTTTAGAAATTGTAGTTTGAATTTTTTTCCCGATGAGCAAATGTTTTGGTTTAAAAGTGTTAGCAGGGAATCATGCAATGATTGACGATATATGAAAAGGAAAAGATTAAGTTTATTTATCTGCACCGACTTGACCTGAAATCGAAGTTTTGTCTTGGTTATACTGGCCGAAATTGGTTAACACATTAGTACTAGTGGCATTGTTGGCATGATAGATGTCCCAAATCTTGTTTATGAGTTGGGAATATAGTGGTACTGTTACGCTGTGTTGTTGATTTTAACAATCAGACCTAAATTATTTTGCCGTTTAAAGTGATTGTTTCTCCTTTTGCATGTAGACTGATTGATCTTCAGGTTCCACCTTTCATGTTATGCCATGATAGATGTACAACTAACTAATGATT
Source organism: Aegilops umbellulata (assembly GCA_032464435.1). NCBI lineage: Eukaryota > Viridiplantae > Streptophyta > Magnoliopsida > Poales > Poaceae > Aegilops > Aegilops umbellulata. The sequence continues at coordinate 116,840,040 of CP136054.1, read as the reverse complement.
TGATGTGATGCTCCATATTCATTTTACACTTACTAAAAATCTAATTCTACCCCTTTGGAACTTGGAGTTGGAACAGGGCATCAACATTGTCAATTGGAGGGGCTTGGAGCTGCTTCGGCATCCACAGTAGAGCAAACAAGAAGGTAGTCTGCTGTTCCTAGCTTCTATACATATACATTTTTGTGAATTAAAAAATAGTAAAACTCATCACAGTATTGGCTCCTTTCCAAAATGCCGAATTGATGTATCCGTATTGGCCTGATACTGATACATGTATCCGTCGGTGAATTTTAGGAGCCAGGTGTTGATTGGAGATGAATGCCCCTGACCGCTATGAGCGCTTCGTCGTGCCTGAGGGCACAAAGAAGTGAGTCTACTCTAACAACACACTTTCTCCAACATTTTTCTAGAAAATGCTTCAATTGTGTTTTGTCAGGTATAGACTTTTTTGTGAAAAAGAAGAAGCAGTGGGATGCAACTTCCTTAAAATAATTAAAGATTTAAATTCTGTCATTGATAGCCATTTTGCGCCTGTTCATGTGATCCTTTTGGCATGTAGTTATGAAAATCTGATGCTTTAAACCTTTTTTTACTTTCATTACAATTGAGGCTTGTAGTAGTCTCTACCTGCTGCTCTGTGACTCAAAAGATTATGGACGTAATCCTTACTGTTATGTATTTATGTAATGCAGGGTGTCCTTCGAGAAGGATACAAAGATCATGAATGCTGCATCTTTCACAATTGAACGTGAGGACCATACCATCGGCAACATCCTCCGCATGTAAGTGTAGATAAACTGTGTGCCTTTTTTTCCTCGGTTATGTTCATCAGTTCACACCTTATAATTTCTTCTATATCTATGAGATTCTGCAGGCAGCTGCACAGGGACCCAAATGTTCACTTTGCTGGCTATAAGCTCCCTCACCCCCTTCAGTACAAGATCATTGTTAGGGTAGGGTGCATATTTATGTTTGTTCCATTGCTTCATCGGATTAGAGTTTGCTTAGCCTCACGTTTTATTGTTTGGGCAGATCCATACTGCAAGCCAATCCTCCCCAACGCAGGCGTATACCCAAGCAATCAATGATCTAGACAAGGAGCTCGAGAACCTGAAGCAAGCTTTTGAGGTATGTTTCTTGTCCATAGTTCAATAGTAGCTACTCCTTGTAGCCAATATGGCATTGAAGTGCGGGCCTGTATAAAAGCTAGCCTTATGCTATTAAATTTTCATTTTCATAGCCAGTTCTTTGATAGCTTGATTTGAGATTTGTGGATTGAGTTGGTTTACTTTGATTTTTACACAACAAAGTTGATGAAGTGAGTGTATTTTATTTTTCATGCTGTTGTGCTGAGATAACTGTGATGTATGCTGCCATCTAATGCTTGTTTTAATGTTTGCTACAGGCCAATACATTTGAGTAGAGTTAATACAACGTAATTTGTTTTATTGTACTGTCATGGGAAAAATGTCCAAGCAAATATGCTGCTTTTAGTTCTGTACTTTCTCTCGTCAAATGAGTAGTCATGGAAGCAAAACATAAATTAAGTAGTGCAAACATCTCACAACCAACCACTCCTTGGAAAAAGAAAACTAAATATAGCTAAATGCCATTATTATTTCATAGAATACTGTTAATTTTAAAATCCATGACAAGTCATTATTGATCTTCAATGATTTTTGGCGCCGATTAACTGTTTACTGTCTCTTCCCAGACATGGAACAACCATTCAGAAATAAGTACCCATGTTTTGGGCAAATAATGTTCCTTTACACTAAGCTTCCTACAGCATCGTGCTGTTTTTTTTGACCCCCCCTCCCCCCCGGCCCCCGCGTCGCTCCCAGGTGGCGACTCGGGTGGCGAAACCCTAGCCGCCGCCCCAAGCCCCCCTCCTCCCCTCGCCGTCGCGGGAGGATGCTGGTGGGCGAAGCCCTCGCCGGTGGACGGCGGCGGCGGGGCCCTTGTTCGTGGGCTCGCGCACTGCTCTTTGGTGTGCTGGAGCAGCGGGAGCGCGCGGTGGCGAGGCAGGTGGTTGTCTGTGCTCAGGGGAGGTCGTGATGATGTGGATCGCGCGCGCGGTGGCGCTGCTGAGGCGGCGGCCGGCCGCTGCTGCGAGCGGCAGAGATGAGGGCGCCCAGATCTGGGCCGCGCGGGCCCGCCCTGGCCTGCGATTCTCTTTCTGCCCCAACCCACCCGTCCCCCTCCTTCCACCCCTCCCGGCCGCTGCCGGTGGTAGCCGCTGGGTGGGTGTGCACGCGCACGGCGGTCTTTGATGGCTGCTGTTTGCTGTGCCCCGGCGGATGCTGCGGGCCGGCGCGGCGGCGGCGTGGTGCAGGTGGCTGTTGTTGCCTGCTCGTCGCGCTCCCGGCGATGTCCGGCCTGCTGGCGCTGCACCGGTCGGTGCTCCTCCAGTGACGACAACGTTCCTAGGCATCCCTCCATGTGTGCTGGTCTTCTCCGACGTTCTTCGCCAAGTCCGGTCTGCCATTGCATCTGAGGTCTTTGTTCATGGGTCGGGGCGAAATCCCCGCGCGGCGACGGCCTGCGCTGTCAACGGCGACGCCCGAGGGTGCCGTCACCTCCTTGGAGGCGTTGGCATGACCCTGACCAGATCTCCTCCTCGAGCACCAGGAGAAATCCCAGGTCCGGCCTCCCAGACCGGGCAGCGGCGGCGTCTCAGCGCCGTTCCCCTCTTGAAGGCGCTGCTTTGGCTGCAAGTGGAGTTTGATGCGGCAGATGGAGGCTGGTGATGCATCGCTCTGGTGTAGACTGCTACACAGGGAGCAGATCGCAATGTATGCCAGCGCCCACGCTTCCCCAACGATTGTTTCACCCGTTCCTGTCAGGCGCTGCCCTTTGCCCGCCGACTCTCTAGGCACATGGGTGCGAGGTACGTTGGCCTGGGCAGTCCTGGAGCTGCAATCGGCCCTGGAGGCGTTTGGCAATGGCGCTGACGCTGCCCTGCTGGGAGAGGCCTAACGTCGTTGGTCTGTAGTTGAGGGCACCTCCTCACCTAGTTGTAGTCGCTTGGTGAGGACGGTCGTGTGTGTGTGTGTGTGTGTGTGTGTCCCTCCTTTCTGGAGGTTGTACCCCCGATGTCTTCCTGTTCAATGAAATGAAACGCAAAGTCTCTTGCGTTTTCTCGAAAAACATCGTGCTGTTTTCATGTGCATTGCTCTTTAGGCCGCCAGTTGACTTGCTACTTACAGTGCCACTAAGCGTAAGTTAACCTGTCGGAAAGACACCTTATTCTTTTTTCGAAACGGAAGGCATAAGATTTGCCTCATCCATTAAATATGTGAGTAAAGAGTTTAGAGTTTTACAAGACACCCCACAAAACTGCTTACTCACACAAAATAACATTCCCTAGTTTCTTGGCGCCAGTTGTGATCCATAATTTGGCCTCCTCGATAATGAGTGTAAGTACAATAGGCGGTGGCGCATATTTTTGGCGGAAAACCCTAGCATTCCGCTCGTCCCAAACGGTCCATGAGATAAGCATGGTGAGGGATGCCATGGCATGCCAGTTTGGAGTGCGGTTGTCGGTCTGTTTATCCCACCACTGATTGACGGATTCATGAAGATGCCACTCAGAGGTGTTGACGTGAGGCAAACCAAGCTTGTCGATGATTGCTCTCCAAAGCCTAATTGTGTATCGACACTTGAAGAAGAGATGGGGTCCCGTTTCTTGCTCTCTCTTGCATAGCGGCCATAGGCCACAATTTGCCCAACCGTGCCACTCCGGCCGATCGGCAGTCCAAATTCGATCTTGCAGGGCTAGCCAAGCAAAAAAAATCGCCTTGGGGGGTGCCCAAGCCTTCCAAATCATGCGGTCCATGGGGGAGAGAGTCAAGCCAAGGAATTGCGCCTTGTATGCGGTGGCCGTCGTGTAGATCCCATCATTCGCGTGCTTCCAAATAATCTCATCCTCGGTTTGCTCATCAAGGTGGAAGTCATGCACCAGCATCCACAAGGTGAAAAATTCGTGAATGTGGCCAACGGTGTGACGCCCCCGATTCAATCGAACACTAATCATGCACGCAAATGTGTACGATCAAGATCAGGGACTCACGGGAAGATATCACAACACAACTCTAAAACATAAATAAGTCATACAAGCATCATAATACAAGCCAGGGGCCTCGAGGGCTCGAATACAAGTGCTCGATCATAGACGAGTCAGCGGAAGCAACAATATCTGAGTACAGACATAAGTTAAACAAGTTTGCCTTAAGAAGGCTAGCACAAACTGGGATACAGATCGAAAGAGACACAGGCCTCCTGCCTGGGATCCTCCTAAACTACTCTTGGTCGTCGTCAGCAGGCTGCCGGTAGTAGTAGGCGCCTCCAGTGTAGTAGGAGTCATCGTCGAAGGTGGCGTCTGGATCCTGAGCTCCAACATCTGGTTGCGACAACCAGGTAGAAGGGATAGGGGGAAAAGAAGGAGAAAGCAACCGTGAGTACTCATCCAAAGTACTCGCAAGCAAGGAGCTATACTACATATGCATGGATATATGTGTAAAGGGGTATATCAGTGGACTGAACTGCAAAATGCCAGAATAAGAGGGGGATAGCTAGTCTTATCGAAGACTACGCTTCTGGTCGCCTCCGTCTTGTAGCAGGTAGAAGAGAGTAGACTGAAGTCCTCCAAGTAGCATCGTATAGCATAAACCTACCCGGCGATCCCCTCCTCGATGCCCTGTTAGAGAGCGATCACCGGGTTGTATCTGGCACTTGGAAGGGTGTGTTTTATTAAGTATCCGGTTCTAGTTGTCATAAGGTCAAGGTACAACTCCGGGTCGTCCTTTTACCGAGGGACACGGCTATTCGAATAGATTAACTTCCCTGCAGGGGTGCACCACATAACCCAACACGCTTGATCCCATTTGGCCGGACACACTTTCCTGGGTCATGCCCGGCCTCGGAAGATCAACACGTCGCAGCCCCACCTAGGCACAACAGAGCGGTCAGCACGCCGGTCTATACCTATGCGCGCAGGGGTCTGGGCCCATCGCCCTGAGCACACCTGCACGTTGCGAACGCGGCCGGTGAGCAGACCTAGCAACCTCCAGTACAACGGAAGTCACGTTACGCGGTCCAACCCGGCGCGCGCCGCTCAGTCGCTGACGTCAAGAAGTGCTTCGGCTGATACCACGACGTCGGGATACCCATAACTACTCCCGCGTAGATGGTTAGTGCGTATAGACCAAATGGCTAGACTCAGATCAAATACCCAGATCTCGTTAAGCGTGTTAAGTATCGCGAACGCCGACTAGGGCCAGGCCCACCTCTCTCCTAGGTGGTCTGAACCTGCCCTGTCGCTCCGCCACAAAGTAACAGTCGGGGGCCGTCGGGAACCCAGACCCACCTCTACCGGGATGGAGCCACCTGCCCCTTCAGCCCCCATCTCCGAACAGTATCACAGGTAATGTAATAGTGTAAAGTATAAAGTATATGCCCGTGATCACTTCCCGAAGTGATCACGGCCCAGTAGTATAGCATGGCAGACGGACAAGAGTGTAGGGCCACTGATGGAACACTAGTATCCTATACTAAGCAAGTAGGATTGCAGGTAAAGGTATCAACAGCAGTATCAAAGACAGGCTATGCATCAGGATAGGAATAACGAAAGAAGTAACATGCTACACTACTCTAATGCAAGCAGTATAGAGGAGAGTAGGCGATATCTGGTGATCAAGGGGGGGGGGGCTTGCCTGGTTGCTCAGACAAGAAGAAGGGGTCGTCGTCGACGTAGTCCAACACAGTGGCATCAGCGGCAGTCTCGGGGTCTATCGGAGAGAAGAGGGGGAAGAAACAGTAAATACATAGTAAGCAAGAGCATAACAGGACAACAAGCAGAGCTAGGCGTGTTCTAACGCGGTGCTACACGTTACCGGCGAAGGGGGATAACATCCGGGAATGTTTCCCCAGGTTTAGCATTTTCGGGCAGAGGAGCCGAAGGGGGAAAGTTGCGAGTTCGATAGGTTAGGGAGGTGTGGCGGACGAACGGGTTGCGTATCCGGAATCGTCTCGTCGTTCTGAGCAACTTTCATGTAGAAAGTATTGTCATCTGAGCTACGGTTTATTTTCTATTAATTTTAAAAGATTTAAATCATTTTCAGGATTTATTTAATTATTTTAATGCAGCATTATCCAGAACAGTGTTTGCTGATGTCAGCATGACGTCAGCAGTCAACTGTGACCGTTGACCGGTCAAACTGACTTGTGGGGCCCGCTGGTCATTGACTGCTCCTAATTAACATATGATTAAGGTTAATCAACAGGTTAATTAAGTGTAATTAGTTACTAAATAGAATTTGTCAAGTTAATTAATTAATTTTATTATATACCTTTTATTTATTTTAAATTTTTTCTTTCCTTATTAACAGGGGCGTGGGGGGGCCACTGGGCAGTGGCCCAAGGGCCAAACCGGGTGCGGGCGTGCGGGTACCGGGCACAGGGGCTCGCGGGCGCCTGACCCGTGCAGAAGCCGTGTGGGCATGGCTGGGCGCCGACGCCGAGCGCCGGAGGCGGCCAGGGTCAGCAGCGGAACGGGGGGGGGGGGGGCGGTGGCGCCGGCGAGGCAACGGCCGGGGCGGCGCAGGGATAGCGGCCACAGCAGGGGAGGCAGTGCATCCGCGGGAGGTCGGGGCGCGACCGGCGCGGTTCGACGCGGCCCGGCGGAGGTGGGGGTGGCCTGGAAGAGGCCGGAGAAGGCGGCGCGGCAGGGGCGAAAGTGGGAGGAGGGGCGCGCAGCGGCGAGCATCGTCGGGTCGTGCGGGGAGGAGGCCAGGGCGCGCGGGGCACAGACGGAGCGCGGCCGTGGACGCAGTGACCGTGGGCGCGAGCGGGGCATGTGCACGAAGAGCGGGGGGAGCGGAGGGAGGCAGGGCCTCACCGGCGTGGCCTGGACGCGTGAAGGGGGCCCGGCGCGTGCAGTCGAGCGCGGCGACGGAGCGGCCCCCGTGGGCGGGGCGAGCATAAGAAGTGGTCGGGCGCATCCACTACGTGGCGAGCATGGTGGAAGCAGCAGACAGTGGCGACAGAGCAAAGTAGTAGCGGGCAGAACAACAGAAGCAGCGGCAGAAGACGCGACGTGCGGCAAAGCAGGATGCATCGCGGGCGTGGGTGCTGGTTCGTGCCGGCGAACGCGCGTAGGAAGGCCAAGGTCACGGTCGTACGCGGACAAAGGCGAGGGAGCGCGGGGCGCAGAGAGGAAGAGAGGCGGGGCTCACTGGGGGCGTAGGGAACGGGGCAGCGGTGCTCGGGGTGGTGGTCGGAGACGACGGCGTCGAGGAGGCAGGCCGGCGGGGAAGTCTGCGAGGCCCAGGCGGGGGTGGGGGCGATGGCGTTCGGCGGCGACGTTCTCCTCCCTCGATCCCGATCCAGTCGGGGAGAGGGGAGGAAGATATTTTTGGAGAGGGGGGGAAGTGTCGGTGGGGGTTTAGGTCACGGGGGAGAAAGGGCCATATAGGCCAGATGGTTGGGCTGGCCTGGTGGCCCGTTGGCCAGCTGGGCCGAGGCCTAATGGAGGGGGGGGTCCTCCTCTTTATTTCTGTTTTCTGATTTGTTCTTTTCTCTTTTTTTGTTATTATTCTTTTCTATTTATTTTTTAGTTTCCTCTTAGTTTCTGTTTTATAAAAATTATCACTAGTACCTAAACTTGCATTTATAATTATACTACTGCCGTAGTAATTAATAACCCAAAACAAAATAGTTTAATATTTAATAAAATCCAATATGTATTTATTTAATTGTTTTAACTACTGTTTTAATCACCTGAGTGCATTTAAACCTTTTATAACAATGTGGTTTCTCCACCATTACTACTTATGCATTATTTGGCTCACTCCGAACATTTTAGTTTTAATATTTGAAAACTTTTATTGTTTGCTTGGTTTTTTTTATTTGAATTCGAATCGGTTTTGAACTAATGCGATATTAACAACAGTAACCGTGGTGATGTGGCATCATTAGCGGAGGTTCACTTTAGCTTAATTGTCTGGGCGTCACAATTCTCCTCCACTACAAGAAATCTCGTCCCGAGATTTAAGAGGGGAGTAGGGGGAAGTTCTGGTTACGAAATTCTAATGTGTCTTCTCGGTCTTGGTTGCCCTTCTTGAAGAGGTTGATCCATAGGTTGATGTCTTCATTTCTCTTCTTCAGGTCATCATGATGAAGTCGGCATCCTTTCTTCGGGAACTCCATCGTACTTACGAATAGGTAAGGGGCAGCTCGGCTACAACAGAATGCTTATGAGGGAATCAATCTTGGGGTTAACCCATGAAGGAGCATACGATTATCTCGCGAGTTGAACATATAGCATACATCAAGAGTAAGGTACGAAGGTACAATAAGAGGTTCCAAGCGGATAGATAGTTGCTCGAAGTCTGAACCAGAGTGAGAAAGGGGTTCAGAGCAGCGAGAGTAAGTATTGCGTCTGATACCAGAATAGATCACTAGGAAGGTGGCCCGTGAATTAAATTCGAAGCCAAGCGCGAGGAATAACCATTAGAAACAGGGTTGTTCAGGAGAGTCAGGTTTCGATCCTGTGGAACTGTGGGTTATGGGCCCACCATGTGGGTTAAAAGTTGGAAGGGTGGAGATGTCTTGCGTGATCATGCAAGCAAGGCAAGTCAGAGGCTAGCATGTCGATTATGTCGGCAACAACGACGGTACCAAGGGCGAGGGACGAAGAGAACCATTTTCCCGCTCGTTGAACGAGGCGGACCAATAGGCAAGGTTCTCGTCCATCGGTGGCTACCAGAATGTCATCAACAATAGTAACAGGGTCTTATTGACAGAGTCGTACAGCCGAGGTGTTTATATAAGCAGCGAATCATTACTGCTTAGATCATATAAACCACGAGAAAGTTTAAACAAGACAATTGAAAGGAAAATGTGATCATCAGATTTAAACAGAACAATGGAAAGAAAAATGTGTTTAAACACATATGTCAGGGGTATATCCTTCCCAAATTCAAGCAGAGCATGATATCCAAGACAGGATATAAAGTAGAAAGCCCTTTAGGTAAGGGGAGAGAGATTTCATGACATTACCCATACAATGGTGTTTGGATAATTGATAAAGAAACATTTAGCATTGGGCTTTAAATGTTCTTGTTGAAAATCGGAGTATCACAGACATGCTTCGAGATAGCATTAACATGGTCTGCAAGCAAAGGTCGGACTTGGATATACAAAGGATTCATCATCATTAACCCAAGGAGAGGATGAGGGGGGTGGCTGATGGAATCAGCGGCAATTTATCGAGATTAACAAAGATGGATTTCCACAATTATGTGAGCAAGGAGATAACATTTGTCAGAACAAATGGTATAATGATGTATGCTCGAGGAAAACATACACAATTAAACATTGGTTGAAAGGTGCACCCGAATATGGGCTGGGTTGCACGACCAACGTCGGAATGGTGATTCAATAATCAATAGTCTAAGAATGAACATCCGACCATTAACTTCAAAGCAAGAGGGTTGCTAGAAGGGCAGAATCCAAACAGCACCGCTCACTTGTTGGTACCCCAGTTGGAATCAACACGAGGACCAAGAAAGAATGGTGATGGTGAGAAGTATCACTTGTATCTAGAATTCTTATTAGGTGGTGAAATTCTCACGTCGTTCTTGACATAGAAGATGGTAATATTTCAAGGTAGAACATAACATAAGTCGGTTAATAAGGGACTCAAGGTATAGCCACAACACGAACAAGTTTGTGTTGGAAAGAAGGCAAGGAAGTAGTCGATGACAACACAAATCATCGAGGGAAAAGATGGTATTTCTCATCATGAATTCAATGGATACCCTGGAAGAGCTCTGAATGCTGATGATGATCATGACACATTCGTCGAGAGATTTCATGAAGATGTAATCAATTGGTGATGACATCAAGTTAAAGGAATGATGAAGCAAGAGGTTATTGGAACCATGGGTACGACACAACTCGAAACCAAGCTTGTTGTCTGAGCTGGAATGATAAGACAAGGAAATCAACGTAAGCTTAGCTCAGCGTCAAAAATTGTGTTCCGGGAAGAAGGACCAGGTAGCACAGTTAAAATTCAGCACAATAATGATATAGCCAACCGGGCTAGGAATGACTTGAAGGATTATTAAACTCATAAGCAATAAAAATTACTTATAGTTATTGAATCGGAGTACATACTCGATTCGCTGTCGGTGTCCTTGAGTGTCTAACAACTCAAAACCCGGGGAAATTTTGGAATCAGTGCGAAATAATACTTGAAGAATAACTCATAAGAAGTTATGCAGTTCCGTGATAATCTCGAGATACCAGAGGGGGTAATACTCGATGACGGACCAAAGTAGAGGTTGGATTGGGGTATTGCTATGCAGAAAACAGGTGCTTAAACTTGCACGAGAAATGGTATTTAAAGGAGAACATGGTCGAAATCCATGATCATAAAGGATCGAACCACGGATACAAGATGAACTTATAACAAGGGGGTAATTATTTTTACGAGCAGCTTCCATGATAAGTTATACATCGTGTCCCTGGGCATGAACGCAAGGTTCAAGGTCGACTCCCACTTCTTCAACGTATAACCTTCCATTCACTTTTCGCTTTGATAAAGGCATTAGTGTTGAAAGTTTTACCTGGTGAAATACCAGATGAGTATGACTCGTGAAAACTTCCGAGTTCACACATATAAAGGAAGGCATAGGTTCAACCCGTTAGGGTACCGTGGAAACATATACCACAAGCTTCAATAGTAAATACCACCAGCTCGGAAGCAGAGCATGGTTGGCCAAGCAGATGATACAATTTACCAAGGGCATTATGTATCAGGTAAAGAACTCACAAGAATTTTGGTTGTGAAGGACATTGTCGGATAATAAATTCAACAAAGGATCTGACATTCCATAACGGAGCTGATGTGAGCATCGACACACCATCAGAGGAAGAAAACAATGCAAGGGCATTGGTTTATAGAAACAACTGACTAATCCAAAGCTCAAATGCCAAGGAATTATTATGATCACCAGATCAAGGGATCAGAAGCAATCGTTCTGATCGAAAATGAACAAGTTCAATAGACTTGGAAGCACCAACGATCAAGGCATTGATTGGTCAAGAACCAGCTCATATCCAAATGATGTCTAAGCCGGAAGGATGAATCCTAGGAGTCGACTGAGGAATGCGAGTATCCTCTACCTATTGAATCAACGGACTTAAAATGATAAAGACAAGGGAGGCCAATAAGATTACAAAACTTATGGGATTAAACAGAATGCAAGCAAGCGAGAATTTCAAGAGCAATAGGCTGCTCGGGATTTTCGGAAGATCAAATGATAATTTTGAAGTCTTTGGCGAGACACCTGAACAACTGGAAATAAGAAGATACCCGATAAGTGCGAGAAATTATCCGTAGGGGTATTCATGAGGCAAGAACTGTAAAGCAGTAAGCTCAAAGGATTCTTGGAACAACGGCGAGTATTTCAGGGTATCTTGTAATAACAAGACCAACTGGGGATGAATGTAGGAATAACAACTTTAAGTAGTTATCCTTAAGGGTTTACAGTGGAAGGGGAATTGCAAGAGGGATGGCACAAAGTATCGAGGGAACATCCGAGAGTATTGTCAGAATCTTCCGTTGAAGCAGTCGATCATCCGTATTAAAGGGCTCTCCGGCAGGAAGTGGTAAGGAGAACCTAGAGTTATATTTTAGCAAAATCATTTAACTCGAATAGAAGAGATGTCAGAGTCCCAGAGTATAGGTCAAGGAGTAAAAGATCCTACTACCACCCGATGGCGACGTGTGCCCGTAAAACACACAGCCAAGTTAGTAAAAGTTTTGCAATACCTGGACTCGACTTCGGCCAAGGAGTTGGAAAGGGGGATTCCTACAGGCAGTCGGCTCTGATACCAACTTGTGACGCCCCCGATTCAATCGTACACTAATCATGCACGCAAATGTGTACGATCAAGATCAGGGACTCACGGGAAGATATCACAACACAACTCTAAAACATAAGTAAGTCATACAAGCATCATAATACAAGCCAGGGGCCTCGAGGGCTCGAATACAAGTGCTCGATCATAGACGAGTCAGCGGAAGCAACAATATCTGAGTACAGACATAAGTTAAACAAGTTTGCCTTAAGAAGGCTAGCACAAACTGGGATACAGATCGAAAGAGACACAGGCCTCCTGCCTGGGATCCTCCTAAACTACTCTTGGTCGTCGTCAGCAGGCTGCCGGTAGTAGTAGGCGCCTCCAGTGTAGTAGGAGTCATCGTCGAAGGTGGCGTCTGGATCCTGAGCTCCAACATCTGGTTGCGACAACCAGGTAGAAGGGATAGGGGGAAAAGAAGGAGAAAGCAACCGTGAGTACTCATCCAAAGTACTCGCAAGCAAGGAGCTATACTACATATGCATGGATATATGTGTAAAGGGGTATATCAGTGGACTGAACTGCAGAATGCCAGAATAAGAGGGGGATAGCTAGTCTTATCGAAGACTACGCTTCTGGTCGCCTCCGTCTTGTAGCAGGTAGAAGAGAGTAGACTGAAGTCCTCCAAGTAGCATCGTATAGCATAAACCTACCCGGCGATCCCCTCCTCGATGCCCTGTTAGAGAGCGATCACCGGGTTGTATCTGGCACTTGGAAGGGTGTGTTTTATTAAGTATCCGGTTCTAGTTGTCATAAGGTCAAGGTACAACTCCGGGTCGTCCTTTTACCGAGGGACACGGCTATTCGAATAGATTAACTTCCCTGCAGGGGTGCACCACATAACCCAACACGCTTGATCCCATTTGGCCGGACACACTTTCCTGGGTCATGCCCGGCCTCGGAAGATCAACACGTCGCAGCCCCACCTAGGCACAACAGAGCGGTCAGCACGCCGGTCTATACCTATGCGCGCAGGGGTCTGGGCCCATCGCCCTGAGCACACCTGCACGTTGCGAACGCGGCCGGTGAGCAGACCTAGCAACCTCCAGTACAACGGAAGTCACGTTACGCGGTCCAACCCGGCGCGCGCCGCTCAGTCGCTGACGTCAAGAAGTGCTTCGGCTGATACCACGACGTCGGGATACCCATAACTACTCCCGCGTAGGTGGTTAGTGCGTATAGACCAAATGGCCAGACTCAGATCAAATACCCAGATCTCGTTAAGCGTGTTAAGTATCGCGAACGCCGACTAGGGCCAGGCCCACCTCTCTCCTAGGTGGTCTGAACCTGCCCTGTCGCTCCGCCACAAAGTAACAGTCGGGGGCCGTCGGGAACCCAGGCCCACCTCTACCGGGATGGAGCCACCTGCCCCTTCAGCCCCCATCTCCGAACAGTATCACAGGTAATGTAATAGTGTAAAGTATAAAGTATATGCCCGTGATCACTTCCCGAAGTGATCACGGCCCAGTAGTATAGCATGGCAGACGGACAAGAGTGTAGGGCCACTGATGGAACACTAGCATCCTATACTAAGCATGTAGGATTGCAGGTAAAGGTATCAACAGCAGTATTAAAGACAGGCTATGCATCAGGATAGGAATAACGAAAGAAGTAACATGCTACACTACTCTAATGCAAGCAGTATAGAGGAGAGTAGGCGATATCTGGTGATCAAGGGGGGGCTTGCCTGGTTGCTCAGACAAGAAGAAGGGGTCGTCGTCGACGTAGTCCAACACAGTGGCATCAGCGGCAGTCTCGGGGTCTACCGGAGAGAAGAGGGGGAAGAAACAGTAAATACATAGTAAGCAAGAGCATAACAGGACAACAAGCAGAGCTAGACGTGTTCTAACGCGGTGCTACACGTTACCGGCGAAGGGGGATAACATCCGGGAATGTTTCCCCAGGTTTAGCATTTTCGGGCAGAGGAGCCGGAGGGGGAAAGTTGCGAGTTCGATAGGTTAGGGAGGTGTGGCGGACGAACGGGTTGCGTATCCGGAATCGTCTCGTCGTTCTGAGCAACTTTCATGTAGAAAGTATTGTCATCTGAGCTACGGTTTATTTTCTATCAATTTTAAAAGATTTAAATCATTTTCAGGATTTATTTAATTATTTTAATGCAACATTATCCAGAACAGTGTTTGCTGACGTCAGCATAACGTCAGCAGTCAACTGTGACCGTTGACCGGTCAAACTGACTCGTGGGGCCCGCTGGTCATTGACTGCTCCTAATTAACATATGATTAAGGTTAATCAACATGTTAATTAAGTGTAATTAGTTACTAAATAGAATTTGTCAAGTTAATTAATTAATTTTATTATATACCTTTTATTTATTTTTAATCTTTTCTTTCCTTATTAACAGGGGTGTGGGGGGGCCACTGGGCAGTGGCCCAAGGGCCAAACCGGGTGCGGGCGTGCGGGTACAGGGCACAGGGGCTCGCGGGCGCCTGACCCGTGCAGAAGCCGTGCGGGCATGGCTGGGCGCCGACGCGGAGCGCCGGAGGCGGCCAGGGTCAGCAGCGGAACGGGGGGGGGGGGGGGGGGCGGTGGCGCCGGCGAGGCAACGGCAGGGGCGGCGCAGGGATAGCGGCCACAGCAGGGGCGGCGCAGGGATAGCGGCCACAGCAGGGGAGGCAGTGCACCGCGGGAGGTCGGGGCGCGACCGGCGCGGTTCGACCGGCCCGGCGGAGGTGGGGGTGGCCTGGAAGAGGCGGGAGAAGGCGGCGCGGCAGGGGCGAAAGTGGGAGGAGGGGCGCGCAGCGGCGAGCATCGTCGGGTCGTGCGGGGAGGAGGCCAGGGCGCGCGGGGCACGGATGGAGCGCGGCCGTGGACGCAGTGACCGTGGGCGCGAGCGGGGCATGTGCGCGAAGAGCGGGGGGAGCGGAGGGAGGCAGGGCCTCACCGGCGTGTCCTGGACGCGTGAAGGGGGCCCGACGCGTGCAGTCGAGCGCGGCGACGGAGCGGCCCCCGTGGGCGGGGCGAGCACAAGATGTGGTCGGGCGCATCCACTACGTGGCGAGCATGGTGGAAGCAGCAGACAGCGGCGACAGAGCAAAGTAGTAGCGGGCAGAACAACAGAAGCAGCGGCAGAAGACGCGACGTGCGGCAAAGCAGGATGCATCGCGGGCGTGGGTGCTGGTTCGTGCCGGCGAACGCGCGTAGGAAGGCCAAGGTCACGGTCGTACGCGGACAAAGGCGAGGGAGCGCGGGGCGCAGAGAGGAAGAGAGGCGGGGCTCACTGGGGGCGTAGGGAACGGGGCAGCGGTGCTCGGGGTGGTGGTCGGAGACGACGGCGTCGAGGAGGCAGGCCGGCGGGGAAGTCTGCGAGGCCCAGGCGGGGGTGGGGGCGATGGTGTTCGGCGGCGACGTTCTCCTCCCTCGATCCCGATCCAGTCGGGGAGAGGGGTGGAAGATATTTTTGGAGAGGGGGGGAAGTGTCGGTGGGGGTTTAGGTCACGGGGGAGAAAGGGCCATATAGGCCAGATGGTTGGGCCGGCCTGGTGGCCCGTTGGCCAGCTGGGCCGAGGCCTAATGGAGGGGGGGGGTCCTCCTCTTTATTTCTGTTTTCTGATTTGTTTTTCTCTTTTTTTTGTTATTATTCTTTTCTATTTATTTTTTAGTTTCCTCTTAGTTTCTGTTTTATAAAAATTATCACTAGTACCTAAACTTGCATTTATAATTATACTACTGCCGTAGTAATTAATAACCCAAAACAAAATAGTTTAATATTTAATAAAATCCAATATGTATTTATTTAATTGTTTTAACTGCTGTTTTAATCACCTAAGTGCATTTAAACCTTTTATAACAATGTGGGTTCTCCACCATTACTACTTATGCATTATTTGGCTCACTCCGAACATTTTAGTTTTAATATTTGAAAACTTTTATTGTTTGCTTGGTTTTTTTTTATCTGAATTCGAATCGGTTTTGAACTAATGCGATATTAACAACAGTAACCGTGGTGATGTGGCATCATTAGCGGAGGTTCACTTTAGCTTAATTGTCCGGGCGTCACAAACGGTGACATCACTATTGGGGTTGATTTTCAGAATCCACGCATCCCCCTTGAGGGCCTCACACACCTTCTGATTTTTTCTTCTCTATGCCTCGTAGATTAACGGTGCTATGTCCTTGGGCTTGCGTCCGAGGAGCCAAGGGAATCCCAGAACGGTGTTTTGGCACCATCCCCAACATTGATAGTTGTAGAGGCATAGAAGAACTCAAGGTCCTCGTCGGTGCAAGGGTTGCCAAACCCCACCCAAAGTTTTCGGGGCTCCTTCCATTCATACCAAAGCCATCGAAGGCGCAAAGCACTCGCAAACTTGTCAGTATTGAGAACCCCTAGGCCACCATACTCCTTTGGTCTACAAACCGTTTTCCAATTGACTTTGCACTTGGCTCCAGTTGTCTTGTCCGTGCCGGACCATAGGAAAGCCCTCTCCAATTTGTTTAAGCTGTTTAGAGTGCTTGGCGGCACGATGAGAGGCGTGATTGAGTAAACCGTTTGGGAGGAGATGACCGACTTGACGAGCGTTGTGTGCCTGATAGTGGTGATGTTTTGGCCGTCCCAAGTGACCAATTTTCCAGCCGCCTTGTCCTCAAGGTATTGAAGTCCACCTTCCTTAGCTGCCGAACAGATAGTGGCAAGCCAAGATACTTCACCGGGAAGGTGGCGCAAGTTAGTATCATCTTTAGCTTCCCAGGTTGCTTCACCTTTTCTGAATTAGTGTTTTGCTAAATAGAGGCAAATTTTATCTGTTTGCGTGCGATGGCACTACCTTCCTGTTTGTTTTTAATGCTGACATAACACAAGGGATAAAACATATAATGGAAACTTTCTTAAATTACTGTTAGCTTTATAGAACTGTGTCATTCTGAAGGCTTTGAATCTGGAAAAATGTCTGTCTTGAGGTCTTCAATAGTTTCTGACTTGGCCATTCCTTTTTCGATCCAAACAGTCGTGTCTTTTGGGGAAGATTTTTCTTTTAGAAAATGTGATGGCTGCTAAATAAGGGCAACAATGCCTAGTGTATTTATTTGGTAGTGATGATTGATAACTTCTTGTTGATTAGGAGACACTAAGGATAGTAGAGTACATGTGATTTGCTCCTTTTATTTGTATAATTGAACTGCCTATAGAAGGACTGCCTAATTCAATTGCACAGGGTGCTCTGCCGCCGTACTCCATTCCCAGTGCACCTTCTCTTTTTCAGGGGATAGAACTTTCAAATGATATGGCATGTCTCCATATTCGTTAGATTGAATGTATGGATTTGGGTTTAGAAATTCCTTATGTTGCCAACAACAGGAGCTAAGAAGATGTTAGTTAAAATATGATGTTTTGCCTAACATCTCTCAGGTTTCTTGTTAGTTATAGTACGACTACCAGTGCCTGTACAGTGTCAGCCATCCTCCAAACTGATCTGGATATGGTTGTTCCAGTTGAATTAATTGCTGCGGATGCATATGAAGACATGACGAGATATGCCACTGACATTTTGAGATTTCTGTTTACAGGACGAGAAGACGCGATTCGAAAGGATGAAGCAGGGCTACTAGGCCGCTGGTGTTGGATGCTAATTAACGTGAAATCCTTGCTAGTTTATATCTGATGTCTGAACTGCGGTAGGAAAAAGAAAATACTCAAGGATCGTCGACGAGTCTGAACTCGTAGAGCGTCTGCATGTGCGGCCGGGATTGCGTATGATTGTATGGTTGTTAAACATGCGTTGGCACTTGATACGCCTGCTAGTTGAATTGCTCGCTCTTGTGAGGTTGGATAGAAGGTATGGACCGAGTTTGAAGCTAGTCCTTGGATCATTTTGTACTGCATGAATTTTATGCCGATGTATTGTAACCAACTTAAACAGACTGTTCGTCTCGTGGTCGGACTTTGTTTGCCCAGCGACCCCAGCGGACCCAGCGCCGGCGTGAGCAAAGGCCGCCGGGGCGAAGATCTTATCTGCTTGGCCTGGATCACGAAGGCGACACAATTTTGATCTCGGCTGCTGGTGAAGCAACGCTCGTTAAGACATCCCGCGCGGTTTATGGAGCATAGATGGAATCGTGGAAGCAACTTATCTTGTTCCCTGCAATCTCTTTTCACCTCCACAAGAAGAAAAGCCCCTTCTCCCGTCGGCGCCGCCGCCGTTGTGCCCCATCTTCAATGGCCTCTTGGGCATGAAGGCGCGTACGATATTGGCCCTCTGTCAGCAGGAGGGACCCCGTTCTCGTTCTTGTTAGGTTTTGTGGTTGGGGTTGCGTGCCTGTGACGATGTCTCTTAGGAATAATGTCTTCCATGTTCTATCTCTGTCTTGATGGTCCGTCTAGCATCATCAGAGGGCTTGTGGAGGTGTGTCTTCGTCGGATCTTATGGGATTCGACCGATGCTGGTCTTCGGTGGATTTGATTGGATCCGGTCTTTGTTCATCTTCGTTTGATTTTTTTGGTCTATGACTTTCTTAATCGGCGATGGTTACTGATCTGATGCGCTAGTCCTATGAGTCCTTAGCAACGACTGTTCGTCTCGTGGTTGGACTTCGTTTTCCTAGCGGACGCGCAGGGCGTGAGCAACGGCCGCCGGGGCGAAGATCTCGTCTGCTTGTCCTGGATCACGATGGCGACACAAATTTGATCTCGGCTGCTGGTGAAGCAACGCTCGTTAAGACATCCCACGCGGTTTATGGAGCATAGATGGAATCGTGCAAGCAATTTATCATCTTGTTTCTGGCAATCTCTTTCCTCTCCCACAAGAAAAGCCCCTTCTTCTCCCGTCGGTGCTGTCGCTGCCTGTCCCATCTCCGATGGCCTCTTGGTCATGAAGGTGCGTAGAATCTCGGTCCTCTATCGGCGGGAGGGACCCATTCTCGTTCTTGTTAGGTTTAGCGTCTTAGTTGGGGCTGTGTGCCGGTGACGATGTCCCTTAGTAGGTGTAATGTTTCCCATGTTCTATCCCCGTCTCGATGGTCTGTCTAGCATCATCGGAGGGCTTGTGGAGGCGTGTCTCCGTCAGATCTCGCGGGATTCGATCAGGTCTTCGGTGGATCTGTTTGGATCCGGTCTTCGTTCGTCTTCGTTTGGGTGTTTACAAGTTTGATTCTTTTGATCTACGACTTTCTTCGTCGGCGATGGCTGCTCTGGTGGGCTGATCTTATGAAGTCTTAGCACGACGACTTCCTGACTGTCTACTACAACAAGATTTGTCAGGCTCTGGTGAGTGAGGGGCGATAACAGCGGCGCGCCTTCGGCTCGCTCCTGTGCTTGTAGTCGCCGATAGGTGATCTACAGACATGGTTGTATTTTTTTACATCTGTTGCTCTTTGTACTGTCATGATTGAATATGATTAGATTGGAAGTCTCTCGCATCTTGTTTTTCAAGAACTTCTCGTCTTGTTGGCACAAGATTTCTTTTACACTAGAACAATCAAACCAATAATTTGAAACAAACTTCAGTTGCACTGGAAAAACACAGCATCCTTTCGAAAAAAAAGTTTTATAACATCGATCATGAAGATTACAAGTTATTTGCTACATTAAATAGTTGATATAATGCTTGATTTACATGAATAGTTCCTAAAAAGTACGTTACTCCCTTCTATTCAAATTAATTGACGCAACCTCTATACAATGTAAAATGGACATTCTATAGAGGCCGCGTCAATCGAAAGATTACTAGTTCTGTAAACCCTTAGAGCATCTCCAGCCGTTGCCCCCCCTCCCCCCGGGCTCGAAAAATCGCCGCCTGGGGGCGACCCGGCGATAAAACTCGGCTTGGGGCCGATCGAGTTCCCAGCTGCTTGCCCCAGGGTCGCCCCAGAAGGCTGTTTTTTCTAAAAGACATTCGACTATAATTCGGCAAACGGGCATAAACTTCGGCGACTTAAACAGTTTTTACATAGCAAACTTAAAATTTACTAAAAAACAAAGGCCTAGACTACAGAAAGAACGCGCTGAGCGCGGCGAAGTCGCCGCCATCGCCGTTGTCCTCATCATCCTTCTCCTCCTTGACGCGGCCGCCCATGCTGGACCCCTGCCCGGGGTCGCCCTGGCAGACTGGTGGCGGCGCGTCGTCGTCGCTGTCGTCGTCGAGAACGACGACGCCTCCCTCGTCGCGGCCACGGCGCTGAGCGGCGAACTGCTCTAGGGCGCGACACTAGCGCTCTAGCTCCGTCCGCGCCGAGTCTTCGCGCGCCCACTTCAAGGCCGCCTCGTCGAAGAGCCCCGGCTCCGTCTTCACGGCGGCGAGTGATAGAGGCGAGGGTGTCTCGATCTTTCGATGAGATGATAACTATCGATTTGGTGGAGACGACTTTGACGATCCGACTACAAACGTGCACGACGTTGCGCCTTAGCAATCGCTAAACCAATCTCCCGAGGTTACTGACGATGCTGGAAGCATGATCAGCCTGACCATGAAGGTCTATTCCTGCAAGCAATCGAAGAACATGCAAGAATATGATAAAGCAATCTGAATATTGCGAATATGGATGAAGTATTGATAATGCTGGGGATCCGAAAGCGGTGTTGATCTGGTCGTTGGACACAAACGAAGTACACGAAGTTGCGTTGGCTAACTTTTAATTAAACAAATCCCAAGGAAAAAGCTACTAGATGGATCTACTTATATAGGAGCAAGGGGTGGCGGCCAAGGAGGTGGGAGGACGTCCCAAGACAGCCTAAAACCAACCCTAGGTCGCACAAGGCTCATGGGCCCAAGTGGAGGTGATGCAACACCGTTGGACATGTTGTTTGACTCGGATTCTGCTGCAAGGTAGATTGTTTCGTCCATATCTCAACGCTCCGGACGAATTTAAAGGTGAATCCAATTGGGTTGGAAAGAGGACGAAATCTACTTTCCAATAAAAAAGAATCACCCAATTCGGAGTCCGTATGAAAAAGTTGTTGGCGTTTTGAGTCAGGTATGTCTGTGCAGTCCGAATCTGAATCCAGAACGTGAGAGACTTGGACTCTATCTTTTTCTTGGCCCAAAAGTGACGTGAGAGGAATTTTTGAACAGAACCTAAACTTCTCCTTTTCCCCTATCTTCATATGTGGATTGTACAAATGTCTCATACACCTGCAATTAGACAAAACACAAAAGTGTGTGAAGTATTTTTGTTCTGGATAACATGAATAGATTATTGAATAGTTTGCACTAGAAATCACCTGACAAATATGCATGTAAGCAATATTTTTGGTCGTATCCAAGATAGTCATGTCCTCATCATCCTCCCCTTCTTGAAAATAAAGCCGTCCTCGGCGTTGCTTAACCTGAAATGTGACTAACAAAAAAGATAAGGTGTACATGTTATATATGTATATGTCATCCATTTTTACTTCCCGTGGATTTTGCACATATGACACATGTATACATGAGTAACTTTCATAGTCAATAAAATATAAAGCCAAAATATTATCACAAGAAGTAGAAAGCATGAAAGTATTGCAACTCAGTTTGCACATATAAGTGAAGCTCTTATTCATATTAAAAGATTGACAATATTCATCATTAAATCATCCCAACATTGGTGAATAAACTTTACTTGCATTAAATTTACATGCTACAACATGCTTAAATAAGCAAACATGCAATAAGTCATTTGACACAGAATAATCACCAAGATTAGAGGTCATATCAAAATGTTAAACATTGGTTCTTTTGCATCAATAATTAATTCATTGGGTGTACTCAAAATTGTTGGTATTTCAGTTGTTTGATCACATGACGCATTCATGACAGTAACATAATTCTCTAAAATAGGTGATGCGCTCAAATCAACAGGTAACTCAATACATGATGTATTCAAGTTAACTAGGCATGTATCATTCTCATGTGAAGTTATATCATCAATACCTTTATAGTTACCTTGTCGCAAAGATGTAGCTGATGTAGGTACAGATGATGGCAATGTACCATGCTCTTGAGATGATGTCGCGCTCACAATCTGAGGTGTAGCTGCTCTAGTAGGTGCAACGGTGGAGGAACCAAGCGGAGGTGGTGAGCATGAACTAGAATAGTAGTTGTTGTAGTCACCCAATGCATCCTCCTGTAACTGTCTCTTAAAGGTACAAGCACGAACATACATACCAGTAATGCAACGAGGAATATACTGAAATCATGCGTGAATATCATAGTTCAAACTACCAAAAAATCTATTCATTGTATCATCCTCAGATTCTTCTATGTCACAATGATGCATATAAGATTTGAACTCTTGGTAGTAAGCATGAACAGTGTTGTTGCCTTGTTTAAATTGTTCAAAATTGCGAAGTAATTCACGACGATAGTAAGGAGGGAAAAATTGTTGTCTCACTACATCTTTCAAATCTTTCCAAGTTGTGGGTTGGTTATCAATGTTTTTCTTACAATGCATACTCCACCAAACAGAAGCAAAACCAGTAAATGCTCTAGTGGCAGCTCGTACTCGTTCAAGTTCAGAAAAGTCATGGTGACTAAAAACTTGTTCTACTTCAAGCTCCCAAGCTAGATAAATAGCAGGATTAAATCTACCCTCAAATGACGGTAAAGAGATAACCTGACCATGTGCTTGTGTGTGTTGTCCCAACTGTCGTGATGGTGAAGATGTGTCCGTCGTCGAAGAACTTCTATCTTCGGAACCTTTCATGATTAGTAGAAACAAGAGACGAAATTCGAGAATAATGTTCCTATGAACTACTAGGATGTGGTTGTAAAGTGCTCACAGTAAAGCAAATATCAATATCTTACAAATTCTTACCATGCGGCAGGTGGTGACAGGCAACCAGCGGTGTCAAATAACTCCGAAGATTGTGTAAAGCGATTGCCAGGGAAACGTATGTATACACGGTGTAGAAATATGTGGAGCTGGGTTGGCTATATATGGTAGCAAAAAATTAGCAATAATCAATTCAAAAATGCAATGTTGAATAAACGCTCAACGACGGTACTGTGCTGGTTCTAGGCTAGACCGGACTAGAGAAGCGAGCCTAGAACACTAATGAGGTCACGACGTAACACAACTAACATCAATGAAGGATACTAAGTAGCTCTGGACAGCAAGATATAAGTGAAGATCACAACGGTAGTAAAGATAATGATGAAAAACAACTGCCAAGCAGGATATACAACAACTCTCTCTCCAACTTTCCTTTTGAAAAGTTTGAGCCAATTTTCTGATAACTTTTTCCAAAGAATTCTACTAACTCAAGCTTTCCAATGCAAAAAGAATCACTCAATTCCGAACTGATATGAGGAGTCAAAGAATTCTAAAACTGGACTGAAAACCTGGAATAAGCAGTGTCCGCGAACTTCGGAGGGCAAAAAGACCTATTTAGAAGCCGATTTTGAGGTGTCCAATATTGAACTAGCCTCTGCAACTATTTAGATGCGGCTCGTCGCTAGTTTTCATTTGAGTACTCGTGGAGCCAAAACGGACTTCGTATGAGGAAGTTATGTCTGTTTTACTGAACAGTGCACAAAACAGATTTCAATTCGAATTCAACTACGAGATTGAGTCTAGATATATCCGAATTTTATTTTTTTTCTCTTTTTTTCCTCACTCTTTTTTTTATTTTTCTTTCTCTCTTTTTTTCCTCTGACTTTTTTCTTTTTTTTTCTCTGTCTTTT
This sequence comes from Aegilops umbellulata, assembly GCA_032464435.1. Taxonomy (NCBI): domain Eukaryota; kingdom Viridiplantae; phylum Streptophyta; class Magnoliopsida; order Poales; family Poaceae; genus Aegilops; species Aegilops umbellulata. The sequence continues at coordinate 116,816,503 of CP136054.1, read as the reverse complement.
TTTTCTCTCCCTCTTTCCAAGACAAACTAGATAAGATGCATATTGGATCAAGCGAAGATGTGAACGACCTCAACTATGATGTGACAATGAACTATGGGTAGCACGTGGTGGAAATTGATGGATGATGTGGTGGACATAACGATGCAGCGGCGACGTGACTAATGTGAACAGAACTCGAAACTCTAAACGAACTAGACACTAAGACCAGCAACTCGACACGACGATGCAACCGATAATTCAACTATGCAAGCAATGAAAAGAAAATTGCAAAGGCTCAGATTGACTTGGACAAAGGATGAATAGATCTAACTTTTTTGTGGCTTTTTCTTGGACAATACGTAAGAAAATAAATCTAATCTATGGGAAACTGGAAATTCTCACCGAGCAACCTGAAAACTGATACCACTTGATAGAGGCGAGGGTGTCCCAATCTTTCGATGAGATGATAACTATCGATTTGGTGGAGACGACTTTGACGATCCGACTACAAACGTGCACGACGTTGCGCCTTAGTAATCGCTAAACCAATCTCCCGAGGTTACTGACGATGCTGGAAGCACGATCAGCCTGACCACGAAGGTCTATTCCTACAAGCAATCGAAGAACATGCAAGAATATGATAAAGCAATCTGAATATTGCGAATGTGGATGAAGTATTGATAATGCTGGGGATCCGAAAGCGGTCTTGGTCTGGTCGTTGGACACAAACAAAGTACACGAAGTTGCGTTGGCTAACTTTTAACTAAACAAATCCCAAGGAAAAAGCTACTAGATGGATCTACTTATATAGGAGCAAGGAGTGGCGGCCAAGGAGGTGGGAGGACGTCCCAAGGCAGCCTAAAACCAACCCTAGGTCGTACAAGGCTCATGGGCCCAAGTGGAGGTGATGCAACACCATTGGACTTGTTGTTTGACTCGGATTCTGCTGCAAGGTCAGATTGTTTCGTCCATATCTCAACGCTCCGGATGAATTTAAAGGTGAATCCAATTGGGTTGGAAAGAGGACGAAATCTTCTTTCCAACAAAAAAGAATCACCCAATTCGGAGTCCGTATGAAAAAGTTGTTGGCGTTTTGAGTCAGGTATGTCTGTGCAGTCCGAATCTGAATCCAGAACGTGAGAGACTTGGACCCTATCTTCTCTTGGCCCAAAAGTGACGTGAGAGGACTTTTTAAACAGAACCTAAACTTCTCCTTTTCCCCTATCTTCATATGTGTATTGTACAAATGTCTCATACACCTGCAATTAGACAAAACACAAAAGTGTGTGAATTATTTTTGTTCTGGATAACATGAATAGATTATTGAATAGTTTGCACTAGAAATCACCTGACAAATATGCATGTATGCAATAATTTTTGGTCGTATCCAAGGTAGTCATGTCCTCATCAGCGAGTCCTGCCTCTGTCTTCATGGAGGCGAGCCCGGGCTCTGTCTTTGGCTTGACGAAGTGGGGAGGAGCCGAGGAGGAGGCGCGCCCACCCTCGTTGATGACGATACTGGCGCTGCGGGTGCGCGGGCCGAGCCGCGTCTCCGCAGGCTCGGCCTTGACGCTGAACAGCGCCGGCGACCCGGAGAAGGAGAAAGAAGAGGACGATGTCCTCCTCGACATCCATTGGCTGCCGCTCCGAGCCGGGGCGGCAGGGTACGTCAATGGCGGGTTGTTGCCACCCTTGAGGTGCCGGAGAACGTCGTGAAGCAAGCGGGCGGGGGCGCCCCACCACAGGCGGCACCCCTCGTTGTTCTTGGTGCCCCGCACCATCAGCACCCCGTTGGTGGAGGCCAGCCGCTGCGCCTGCCAATGCTGGAAGTACGTCGCCCACGCCTCATGGTTGTCGGCGTCGTACTGTGGGAGGGCGCGCTGCTCCTCCATCAGCGATGCCCGCACGCGGCCGACCTCGTCGGCGAAGTATTCGGCGCATGCGTTGATGTCCGGCAGTGGGGGAATGGAGACGCCACCAGCGCTGAGCCTCCACCCCCCGGCCCTGCGCGCATGTCGGGAGGCGCCGGGATGTTGGCCTCGAACAACAAGTACGCTTCCCACTCGTGCAGCGAGCGGCGTCCGAAGCCGTTGGCCGCCGCCCCATCATCGGGGAATCGCTCGCCCATCGTCGCGGCTGGGCTTGGGGAGAGAGGGGAGGAACATCGGCGGCGGCTGCGCACGGGAGAGAGGCAGAGCACGGCGGCTGTGGGCGGGTGTGGCCAGAGGCGAGGGGGAGGCGTTGCTTTTATAGTGGCCGGGCACCATGTGTACGCGTGACGGGAGGGGAGCGTCGCCGCGCCGCCCGTGGGGAATCAATGGAAGGCTGACTGGCGGCAGCCTCGGCATTGATTCCCCGCGGACCGAGGCGTTGTGAGGACGACGAGGTGAGTGCCGCTGACTCGGCGGGCCCGCAGGTTCGTTCGCACCAAAATCGCTTGCCCCGGCCTGAGTCTGTCGGCGCTAATTTTGGGCCAAACCGGCAAAAAACAGGCTTTTGGGGGCGCGACTGGGCCGATTTTTTGGCGCCGGCGCGAAAAAATCGCGGGGTAGCCTGTTGGGCTGGAGATGCTCTTATGGCTCAAGACATCATGCTTCGTGAGTGTCAAAAGTGCTCTTTTTAACTAGTTTGGTCTGATTTTCAGAGGAAGATAAAAACTACTCCGTCTGTCTCGTAATATAAGACGCTTTTTGATATTAGTGCAGTGCTAAAAAATGTCTTATATTATGGTACGGAATGAGTAGTTTGGATTTGAGATTCCGCGATTGGGATGTCCTTAGATACTTTATATATGTTGCAGATTGGCACGTGGGTCGCTTTCATCTATAAAAGAATTTCGTCGTTTCTATGCTTATATTTCCTGTCAGCTAAAAATCAGGCTTTTGCAAGCTTGTACCCTTGGATTAAAATCTCCGCAAATGTCGTGAAAACCACTAGAACTGATGCTTTGGATATCAGCACAAGAGAAACGGAGCAGGATCCCCTGACGTACGGCCCCCTGCCGTTGGGCCGCTGACGGGTGGGTCCGGGCCCACACGTCAGTGTGTGGGCCGTACGTCAGACGAGCTGCGTCCAAGAGAAACCAATGCTGAAGTTCAGAAGATAGCCGATTACAAATCTGAGGCAAATCAACAGTCTGACAATCATCTTGAAGAGCGTGACAAAGTTGCAACGCTGCTCGGCTGATTGTAGCACGAAATGGACTATGATTTCCCCAAACCAAAAGGATTTGATCATCATCGGCAACGCGACGCCAAAGATTTGTCATCAAAAACACACATGGAACCAACCTTGAAGGAAAAAGGTGGCGCTGAATACCCACTTCTCCTTAACCCGCGACTATATACATGGTGGACTTGGTGAAATCTTATATGTACATGTAGTTAGAGAATGACATGATCGCCATGGCCATGAAACTCAGCTGCTCAGGTGTTTGGAGTCCTGGATCGGGACATGCTGGGTTTCATAAACCGGATGAATTCATCCAGCACCATCTTCCCGCCATTTACAGGGTCAAAGCTGCACCTGTAGAAACTAAACATGCCACACACACAAAAAAGACCGATGCAGTTAGTGAAAATCAAATCCCAGCATATGCAAGTACAAGATAATGCATTAGCTAACGAAGAATAAGTCATCAAGGCCCATCTATCGCCACGACTTATGCCGCTGTGGAAATTATTTACCCACCAGCTAACCTAAATGAGATCTAGTACACAGTTAGATTTTTTTTCCCAGAAAGGGGGCTGTCCTCCTTTTCGAAAAAATCTAACTACATGGTGCTATGTCAATTTATGATCATGAATGTCCAAGTAGAATGACTTCACGCACATCATTTTGAATTAGAAGAAAACATCAAGGTGGCGTCAAATTGGTAGAAATTATATAGCTCTTAGCTTCTTTTTTCCTTGTAATCATGTCTTTTTAGAAATAAGCAATGCCACTAATAGAAAAAGAGGCATATGGAACCAATCTTATTTGGTTAACAGTGTTGGTGAAAATGCTAGTTTTCTTGTACTTCGTTAAGTGAAAAAACAGAGTACCTGCCATCCAGACCGATCATCATCACAGTGGTTTGATCTCCAAATGCTGTAATATAGCGTGTGACTTCGGGTAAACGGAACTGAGCAAATGACCATTCTGAACTGAAATATTTAGGGAGAATCCCTGGAAAAATTCGATGTCAAGATAAGATGGGAGAGAGCAAAATATTCTCAGTTTCAATGCTGATTTTCTCTTTCACAGGCTATCATGCAGATGTACATGCCATGCGATTGTTCCCTGCTACTTCAAGGCCAACGTACAAATATCAGTTAAACAAAAGGGATTCATTTGTACAGTAATGTACCAAATATAACACAAACGGCTGCCTGCCAGATCATGTTGGGTACGACAACAAATGCAGGACACGATGGACTCCACCTAAGCCTCAGACGTTGAAATAGCATGGCGTGCCTTTGCTATGCTTATTTGTCATTATCCATGTCTTAAATCAGAAATATTGACGTCTATAGATGCCATTACCAGTCCAAACAAATGGGAACACACAGCTAACACAACATATTACAAGAACACAAGCAAACTGCTAGGCTCCATTTTGATTGAAATGAAACAAGGAGAGCACTGTTCAAGAATCTGGTGAGCTAAGAACAGAACGGGATAGAAAATTGCAGGAAGTACTGTGCCTATCCTTATATAATCACATATAGTGACCAGCAAGACTCAAACAATAGTTTTACCAATTGGCACAACATTTTGATGGCATCGAGATCTTAGCAAATGAAAACAGATGTGCCACTTTACCAATTAGAATCTAGGATCATGCTAAGTTAGCACCAAAAGACAGATCGACTTTGCTATGAGGTAAATAAATGCATGATCCCAGTCTTGAAAGAATACTGAAAGTGCAAATTTATATATATTCACAAAAGGCTAGTGAAAATGATCAATTGAAAAAGTAATAATGCGTATTTTCAAAGTGGTTTAAATTTTGAGAGAATCTAATACTCCAGAAGATTGAAATCAAATCAACTAGAAAGGTTCACTAGAAGAAGCAGAGTATCCTCCCACCTTTCATGAAAGATAATGATGAGCTCGCATTGGACCCAACAGAACCAGATGAGTAACTACGATCCATTTGTCGACCAGCAATTGCAGATTTCCCATTACTTGCATCTTTCCCTCTAGGCCTCACTCTCAAACTGAAAATATGCATTGTGCCTTTGTCACTAGACACTGCCAACCACTGCAGGTTTGGTGATAGTGCAATGCTATATATCTCAGCTTTGTCCACTCCTCTGCGCACCTAAATATTAAGACAAGAAAAATCATTAACTTCCCATTGCTGAAACATATAAAGTAAATAGATTATGCACAAAACGCAAGCCACAATTCAAGAGAACTCAAAAAGATGATACTGAACAAAGATCTCATCCTACATAGATGAAGCACTAAGAGAAACTAACGGAAAAAAGAAGAGTATTCTGCAGCCTCACCTCCTGCAGACAAGCACCGTCCATTGTGTTGAATATTCTGATCAAAGTACCCCTAACACTGGCTGTTGCTAAGAGGAGCCCATCCACGGTGAGTGTCATGCATGAAATGTTGGAGTCATGAGCAGTGATGAACTTGGTCTCCTTCGACCCAAAATGCTCAACCCGAACAATTCCTTGGCGCGTCCCAGGGCAGGCCATCACTGAAATGTCTGCATGATGCGAGAGGCAGCACAATCCTTTCGGGTTGGACGTGGTATCAATCAGATGGAGGAGCTTCAGAGTCTTAAAACTGTAAACATATATCTCGTGCTCGAGAGCAACCACAAAATAGTCCTTGGACAATTTGACAGCTCGGATGTTGGACTTGAATGAGAAGTCACCAATGAGAAGGTTACGGCAATCATCCCAGATGGTGAGTTTGTTTTGTTGATACTGCTTGTCGGCTCCCTGACCCACAAGGCCAAATATGTTGGTGCGGAACAGCATCTCGACAATTCGAAACCCTCCGTCCTCCTGAATCCTCCTTAATTGCTCCTTGAATGGTTTGCAACTAAACATCCTGAGGCCATTGGCTGTGGCAGCACTGAAGCAACTATGGTCCTGGTTCCAATTAACCGAGAACAGCTCAACATCCTCGTCCTCGACGTCGCTGCCACCTGCGCCCTGTGACGGGGATACCTGCGATGTCATGATGACACCAGATTGTGCAGGTGCCCTTTTTCGGAATATCCCGGTTTAACACCTGCAGCAGGTGTTTGGTTCTCTCAGGACCTCAAAATAGATGGCAAGCATGAACTGGATTCTATCAGGAAAAACAAGCAAGAAAGCACTGCTAGGAATATTCTGTGGGTTGTATAACACTGCAATAGTCATTCAAAGGCACTTCCTACTGCGACTGCGATTTGAAGTTAATCTAACTAGCAAGCAAGACCCCCCCCCCCAACCCCCCCAACTAACTGAATTCCAAAGCGCAGCACAACGGTCGGCAGAGTATGTATGCAGTATGCTGTCATGGTTGCTATGCGTTGTGGAAAAAATTAAAACCCACGGTAGCGTCCCTCCCTCCCTTGGGATGAAATGCGCGAAATTTCGAAATCTATTTTTAGCTATGTAACCCGGTATTACGGGTTCCTAATTTCAGCGCCTCGCGGAAAAGAATCAAGCTTTTTCATGTCCCCCTGAACCCCCGGTGGAGCGGAGCCGCCCTAAGAAATCCGCCGGGCCGCCGCGGAGTAGCCCGCGAAAGCGGTCTCTAGCGCCAACCCAAGTCTGAAAAACGGCCGGCGACACAGTGGCTTCGCCTGGGACCTCTCCCCGGCCGGCGTGGAGCCCCCGAGTGGAGAGGTAACCCCGCGCGACGGCGCGAGAGAGGAATACCTGCCTGAGCGAGACAGCACAACGGGGCAGAGAGAGAGAGAGAGAGAGAGAGAGAGAGAGAGAGAGAGAGAGAGAGAGAGGGTACCTGGAGGCTCCGACCACCGTGGAACGAGCGAGGGGAGAGGCAGGGCGTCGACGTCGGTGCGCGAGGCGGAGAAGAAATCGAACGAGGAAGCAACGACGGAGCCCTTAGTGGGTTGGATTGGGTCCTTTTCGGGCTTGGGTTCCGGGTTTCCGTTGAGTCTCCGGGTCCCCTGCGGAGACGAGACGTGGAGGACTACCAGTTGAGTGCACCCACGACTCGACTCACGAGTGTCGCCTCCGTGTACGGACCGAGTCCTAGTGCGGTAACCTCAACGCACACACAAGTTAGGCGTCCAAGGTCGAAGACTTCACGGGTCGTGATTCATCATCATCTGATTGGCGGGCGTCATTACCATAGCTCGATGCTGTCTCTGAATCTTCGCCTCAGTGGAGATTTTTTTTAAACTCAAGAGCTTGTACAAACAACGGTCGGGAAGTCATCGATACAAACCAAGAGACGGTTGTCGATGAAACAACCTTTGAGCTCCTCCACAAACAGGCTGCCCCCAATCAGGATCTCTCCGCCATCGTCGGCGCCACATGGTCATTGTTCGGCGACGCGTCCTGGCGACGGGTGAGAGGGGGAGTAGATGGAACGACAGCTTGGGTTTCATTCACCTCTAGTCTCACGAAACGGTATGTTATCGACAAGCCCAGTCTGATCAATCTTTGGCTCCAGCAACCCATGAATGAAAGTGGTTAGATGGATGTCGAGCCAACGTGTAAATATTGATCATACTTAAATTCATATGGTTGCGTCATCTTGATCGGAGTAAGATCATGTGGTTCACGGTTCACCTGATGACTCTTCTCGACAAAGAAAAAGCTAAGCCTGAGGCCAATCAACGGGAAACGTGATGCTCATGATCCATGAACCCGTGCTCAGCGCCGTCGCCATGGTCGTGCGGCTGTGACAGATGTTCGACTCGCAAGGTGCACACCTTCATCCTAGGGAGAAGTAAAGCGCTGGAGAGTTGGGACGATTACGTTGTTATATCTTTAGGTCATGGAGGAACAGTGGAAGCGGTGGCGAAACGGAGGTGGGTAAGATTAAAGTAATTTCAAGTTGATCATCATAAAAAGTCTTTCATTCCACTTTATATATAAAGCGACAACTGAGTAACATACAGAGGTAGCGCCCACACACCAACCCCATGGGGATACTCCCTCTGATTATACAAGGTCACTTCGTTCTTCGTGTCAAACTTTGACTTATAATTTTGGTCAACAAAATATGGATTATATGTCATAAAAAATACATCATCGGAAAGTTCTTCGAAATGTGCATCAAATGACATGTTTTTTTTCATATAACTCATTTTTTTGTTGGTAAGATTGATGGTCAAAGTTAGATATAAAAAATATGAAATGGCCTTATATAAGGGAATTGAGGGAGTACCGGTTATACAAGCGAAGCTAAAAAAGTGCAAAACGGGGACCCAAAGAAAGAAGGACTAAGCGAAGCTAAGTTAAACACAAGAACAAAGGGAGCTTGCTTGGGCCACATGAACCTTAGACTAGACACACCTTGCCAAATGGGTTAAGGCTCACTAGGGAATACATGATAGTAAGGGGGGCAAAATAAATGAATCCTCCAAGGAGGAGAACGACGGCCGCAAACATCAACAGCCTAACCAAGGTGATGCAAGGGCCCACCCTCCAAGCCCAGAGACCATCGTTGACAACTGTAGATCACACCCATGGACAAGTGCAAATGGATACTTCTGTTAGCCTGTTGGCATGACGTTGATCCCAGCAAACCTCCGCCAGCAATGGCCAAGGCCTTGCGCAGCTTTCGCTGGTGACCCATCCTCCCTAGGCACTACTATGTTACTGCAAATGTCGAGGTAGAGTGCATAGCTCGCCACCCCGAGAAGACCTTCGGCCCCTGCCAAGCCCGATGGCCTAAGCCGGCAGAGGACCCAATGTTAGGAATCGTTGCATGGAAAACAAAAAAAATTATACGCACACGCAATGATCTATCCATGGAGATGCATAGCAACGAGGGGGAGAGTGTGTCTACGTACCCTCGTAGACCGTAAGTGGAAGCGTTTTACAACACGGTTGATGTAGTCGAACTTTCTTCACGATCCAACCGATCTAGTACCGAATGTACGACACCTCCGTGTTCTGCACACATTCAGCTCGGTGACGTCCTCCGCCTTCTTAATCCAGTAAGACATCGAGGTAGTAGATAAGTTCGGACAGCACGACGGCGTGGTGACGGTGATGGTGAAGTGATCTCTGCAGGGCTTCGCCTAAGCACTACGAAAATATGACCGGAGGTGTAAACAGTGGAGGGGGTGACGGTGTCCTGGACTAGGGGGTACTCAACACGTCGTCTCCCGAACAGGTGTATCGGGCCGAGGACCACCATGGCGGTTTACTCATGGGCCACTTCGGACAGCCCATGCCGCGTACAAGGAGGATTCCACAAGACTTGACGCCCAAGACAAGGACTCCTCTAAACCCTAGGCCTCAGGTGTGTTATATAAACTGAGGCCAGGCTAGTCAATAAAACATCTTATATTCATTAGATCAATCTCGTGGTAAATACATGTACTCTGTACTACGCCTCATATGAATACAATCAAAAGCAGGGCGTAGGGTTTTACCTCCATCAAGAGGGCCCAAACCTGGGTAAAATCCCGTGTCCATGTTACCATTGCTCCAAGACGCCTAGCTTAGGACCCCTACTATGAGATAAGCCGGATATAGAACCGACATTGGTGTTTTCATTGAGAGCCTGCTGGCGGTCGCCACGGGGCGATGGGAATTTGGATCGTCTCCGGCGCGATCTACGCATCGGAGCCGAGCTTTATGGTCGATGTCGGCATCTTTTGTCGCCGGCTCGACTGGTCACCTTGGTTTAACCGAGGACTGTGCCCTACCTCCAATCATCATGTTCGGACGAGGGACTTCATCAACATCAACTCCGATCTCTATCAAGATCATGGAGGAATCATCCATGGAGCTCGGGGGCTCGACGTCAACATAGCCCTCAGGCGACCGTCCTGTTTTTCCGAATAGCAAACTTGTATCCGCTACCACCACCTCCTCGAGCATCGCTTTGATGATTCCTTCGGTGAAATTGTGCGAAATTGAGTCTACAACAACACTGTAAAATTTCGTCGCGTTCCGATGGAGCAATCTCCGCCGGTCTTCGATGTACCGGAGCCCCATCAAATCTGGACGGGAATCTGGACGAGTTTGGAGCGTGGTGTACAGCATCTAGCTCGGAAGTCCTTTGAAGGATCCAACCGTTGATCGACTGCAGAATTCCTATATCTACCACTCCTCAAAATTTCAGCTCGATCCGACCTTCCAAACTCCGGGAACCTTCTAATTAGTGCATCACTTTTCATATCTGTTTTCTGCGCGAGAACGAATCCGACCTGAGTTCATCTTTTTTATGAACGGGATTTCGGACATCCTTTTTGAAGGAAGTTTTGTATGGGGTATTGCGTTTTGTTCCCAAACACATCCCACTAATTTTAAAGTCTTTTCCAATATGATCTTCACCATCGCTCCGGTGTCAAACCAGCCCGACAACGTTGCTCTACGGCTGCCGACCTGCGCTAGACACGTCGTCGCTTTGTTGAGCCGAGCTCAACTTCTTCGGATCATCATCTCGGCAAGCCGAACAAGAGTTCTGCATTGCGAAGGATAAATCATCACCAACATCGCCGCCCCATGGATTACACGGAGCGGGCACACCGGCATCGCCGCACAGTCACTTAATTCAGCCAGCATTGACCACGTCACGAGTTACGACCTACATCGGCATGGCCGCACCGTTGCTTCATCGAGCTGATGTCCATCACGCCGAACTACTTCAACACCTCAGCTGACATGGCAGCTGCAACATCTCCTTACGGACCTGCTCCGTCTCCTCGTCTGGACCGGGAGCTTCGCCATCAACCTACTCCGGAGACTTCGGCGTCGTCAACCGACCAGCTTCGTCACGTTAGCTGGACCGGGGGCTTTGCCTCGGCGAGCCAACCTTTACCAGCATCGCCATGCCGTCGCTTCACGCCCATCAGGCAATGGGCATGCGGATCGAGTCTCAATTTTGGGAGTCACTTTTCTTCGGACTGCTACAACAAATAAACCAGATGCTGTTAATCCTAGCAATTTTTGCTTGTTTGGGTTTACTTTCCCAAGGAATTATTACTCTGGTTTGTTCCATCATCTGTACACAGATCTATCAAATGGTGGCCGCATTAACAACGGTCGCGTGGTGGTTCGGTTAGTTTCCGTACATAGTTCTGCGAACGCCGCATCCAGAACTCGGACCGACCTGTGAATTCAGGCTTTGCCACGCCTTTAACGCATCACGCCGACGCCCTGCATGGACATTGACTTCGGCGCCAGGCCACATATCTTTAAATAAATTATTTTGCGTAAATTAATTACGCGAGGATTTTTATATATTTATATTATTATTGTTGGTCTGCACTATTTTACATGTGCAGGTAATGGACTTCGACTGCGTCACGTGGTCTCTTCGGCAAGCCGACGCTGTCGTCCCAATCGGCGTAAATCGGCTTGCGTGATCACCTTGTTGGTCGTGTTGCCATACCGACATGTTTAGTTGCCTCGGGGACTTCGACATCACCGAGAGAGCTCTACCTCATCGAGTGTTCGGCGCACAGGCCATATTTCCTTTATCACTCACTTTGCATAAATTATTTATTATGCAACAATTTTTTTAATTTATTATTATTACTATTATCTTCGGTTTGCACTATTTTTTGTGCATACGTAAATGATCCGGGTTGGGCAGTGTTGTCACCTCGCTGGACGGGGGGCTTCGTCAACACTTCATTAACCCACGCCGGGGACTTAGGCGTCACTTTGGGCCTGCATTGGCCGTGCTATGTCACCACTTCGGAGTGCCAAGCTCTTCGCTCCGCCACCTCGGGACCGGCTTGGGGAATGGAACCTTGTCCCACATCAACTCAGACCGCGTCATCAACGCCAAACACATTAACTAGCTAAGTTGCTTTCATGCTAAAAAACTTTCAGTTTTAAATTTTGTTCGGTTCGACCAAGCATTATACTTTTTTTGGCAAAAAGTTGTTTATGAAAAAACTTCCTTGTCAAAACTTTGTTTGTGACACACAAATTCAAATACCCCGTCTACTTGGGGGCTTCCTTTATGAAGCTTTTCCTTTTGCATATGATTATACTTGTATGACTTCGTTCCTTGTTCGTGTATTACGCCACAATATGCACCATGTTGACTTAAGTGTTTCGCAAACTGGGTTGCCTTGCTCCTGTGTTTACCCCTACGTTCCCGATTGTTCGGCTAGGGAGTAAAGGGAGCACCTCTGCGATTGTCACGATCAGGTCATCCGAGCTCGGACCTCAGACTGGGTGAAGCCGAAAGCTAGCGTTCTTATTGTTTTCAATCATGGTCGGCACACAACGGAACTCATGAGTACAAAAAATCTGTTGCACAAGTCTCATAGTAACAATGAGCAACCGAAGAAAGGTATCAGTGGGGGTACTATTTTCTTCGAAGATGCTTCTTACACTTCGTCAGTAATATAGCATAAGTTCCCTGAGCGTGCTTTGTCTATTACAGCCTTATGGCCTGATTGCCTGGTTATCGGAAACACCATCGATATTCTCAACAGGTGGAGTACATAACATTTTTCGGCCCCTGACCGAAGAGGGAGAAGCCGATGGTCGGTTAAGACGCGTTTAAAGTTCGGGTGAATACATATATGATATAAGTACTTCGGTACATACAATCATTATACATAAAATTCTTTTACCCAAGTCACTTGGGGGCTCTTAAATTAGTATGAGCCGTTTTATAGTAAATGTGTTTTCTTCTTGGTCGTTGCAAAGTCTTTTTCTACCGCTCATTTTTTGACTCGAGTGTATGGTCAATAGCAGGATAGCCTAATTTCTCTCTCAAAGCCGCTAGAGTTTAGTTTGCTAAACTGGCCTAACAAGGAGTAACCCGCCTTTAGCATAGGAGGTTGAAGCCGTAGGCTGACCCGCTTGAAGTCTTGAGATAGGATGTGTCATGTTAAAGCACGACAGAAGCACAATTTTTTTAAGACCAATTTTCGGATTGGCACCGAACACTTGATCTAGTTCGGACATCAAGTTTTTACTGAAGTTTTTTTGGTTTTCCAAGCCTATGGAACTTTTAAACTATTTGTGTGTTTCCAGCATAAGTCTCGTAGTGCAACGCCGGACACCTTTAGAGATTCGACAAAAACATTCTCGGATATTGCTATATATGCATCGGTTTCGAATTGTGTCTTCGGTCAATAGTTGGGTTTCCCGGCTCCTGTGCTTGCCTCCTACGTTCCGCTTTGTTTGGGTAGGTATGCAAAGGGAGAACCACTGCGATTGTGCTTCCAGCTAGTATGGTTAAAGCACCTTAGTGGAGAAAGCCGAAAATTGACTGTCACAATAAGCGCAAACTGGTCAGCGATCCGATGAGTATGTTAAACTATAAGATCGATAGAGGTCAGACCGTGTTAAATGATGGGTCGTTCATAACATTGGCCGAAGTGTTTACGACTTGACCTCGACTGTCGCCGAACACTAACCGGGGGCTAGTAACCGGCCTTCCAACTTTAAACTCCTATGACTAAGTGACAGTTATAAAGCCCACATATCTGATTGCCTCATTTCCGCTAACACAACCGCCTTCGGGCACCGAGACGTCGACTAAGGGTTGTCTTGTTATTGCGAAAACACCCTGCGTAACATCTACAAGGGGGCGGAAGCCGACGATGGGCCACTTTCAACTGATAAACGGTCGCAACGGAGTCAAAATAAACATATCATCGGCTTTTGTATTTAATATACGAAGGCTGCCTTCCGCAGTCATCGTTATAAAGCCATAAATATGCATCAATTTGACTTAAGATTTCGGCCAAGCTGGGTTGCCTAGCTCCTGTGCTTACCCCTACGTTCCCGATTGTTCGGCTTGGCGGTAAAGGGAGCACCTCTGTGATTGTTACTACCGGTTCGTCCGAGTTAGTACCTCAGACTGGGTGAAGCCGAAAGCTAGCGATCTTAAAGGATATAATTGGTCGGCAACGACGGAAGTGAAAATTTTGGTTCATTAATAACATAGAGTTCGGGAACTTTCCCTGAACTAAATCCTCAATATTTTCCTCCCACATTGATAGGAGGTGAGGTTTCATGATCATTATTAGCATGACAACCCAAAGAAAGGAACCGATAGCAGGACTATTTTCTTTGGAAGATGTTTTTTACATTTAAAGTAATATAACATATCTCTCTGCGTACCTTTGTTTATAAAACTGTATGGCCGGATTGCCTTGTTTGTCGTAAATCTTTGCCCTCATAAAGGCTTTATAAAGTAGGCCAAACACTCCTCGGCTGCTAGCCGAGGAGGTTGAAGCCGATGGTCGGTCAACAAAGTTTTGTACAATGCGGATCCGAGCATTAATGATGTAAAGTACTTGGATACATAGAATCATTACACATAATTTGTGATTTTACTTCAGATATCGATCCTTAATTCGGCCACCCGTGCCCACATTAAGGCTCGGGGGCTACTAGGCTTCGGGCTTATCATTTACTAATATTAAAGGGGCACAACGATCCCCTGATCTGGTGTTGCCACCCGACCAGTGTCTCGGGGGCTACTGCATTGCCTGTTCAATGCAGAAAATTCAAAGTGCTCAGTGTTTGGCTGGACCTGACTATGCGCAAACGCGTCTTCGGACAACGATAGGTACCATCTGGGACTTATCCGACATCAAGCTAATATATTACGGCGACTTCTCAAAACCCTCTCTCAAGGGCCCGTTCGCCGATCACTATTTCCTCTAATATATTACACCGCGTTTCTATTCCTAAGTATGCTGCCGAGCTGGGAATTGATCCTCATGCTGATTTTACGAATCAGCCTGAGTCTCAGGGGCTACTCGGGTCAGCGGTTTGATTTTATTCTTTAGGTGTATCCCGGATATTAGGCCAACACGCACCTTGAGGGCTACTGGCAATACATCTCGGCGGAAAATACATTGCACAATTCGGAATCAAATTCCTAACAATCAGCCCATGGCCGGGGTGGTGCACCGCCTTGGATACAGTCCGGCGTTGGTGCTTGACCGCAAAAGATACCTCGGAAGCAGTCCAGCATAAAGCTCGGTTGCAAGTGGCTGGCTCCATAGAGGGCTTCTCCGGCATTAAGCTCGGTTTAACCTCCTTCAAACTTTTTCAAACTAAGGTGATCTATGACACCTCGGATATAGTCCGGCATTGGAGCTCGGATACAGTTCGACGTTGGTGCTCGGCTGCAAAAGATACCTCGAAAGCAGTCCGGCGTTGGAGCTCGAATGCAAGAGGACACCGCCGCACGGGAACAACTTCAAACTCAAGGTGTGGCGTAAAAATAACTAGGCATTGATAAAGGCCGAAAACTTAAAGGGGCTCCTCGGATACCCGACATGTAAACTCTTCGGATTCACTTCGGCGATCCTCAAGATGGAAGATGAGAAGATTTGTTGAACCAGTTTTCAAGACCGACGACCGAAGATGAAGAACAGTTCGGAAGAATCGAGGAGCGTCCCCAACTTGAAGACCGTTTCAGGGGGTTACTAACGGTGTCCTGGACTAGAGGGTACTCAACACTTCGTCTCCCGAATAGGTGTATCGGGCTTAGGACCCCCCATGGTGGTTTACTCATGGGCCACTTCGGACAGCCCATGCCGCGTACAAGGAGGATTCCACAAGACTTGGCGCCCAAGACAAGGACTCCTCTAAACCCTAGGCCTTCGGTGTGTTATATAAACCGAGGCCAGGCTACTCAATAAAACATCTTATATTCATTAGATCAATCTCGTGGTAGATACATGTACTCTGCACTACACCCCATATGAATACAATCAAAAGCAGGATGTAGGGTTTTACCTCCATCAAGAGGGCCCGAACCTGGGTAAAATCCCGTGTCCATGTTACCATTGCTCCAAGACGCCTAGCTTAGGACCCCTACTACGAGATACGCCGGATATAGAACCAGCAGGGGGCGCCGCACACGGCTAGGCAATTGATTTGGTGTGTGCTAGAACCAGCAGAGTACATGTATCTACCACGGGAGGGAGCGAGGAGCAGCCAAAGGAGGCACCCAAGTAGGAGGAATCCTACTTGGGGTCCCTCCCAAGCCGCCCCCCTTTCCTTATTTGGAGTGCGGGGAAAGACAGGGGAGGGTGGAGCCCCCTTTCCTTTCTCCCGTGAGAGGGAAAGGCGGGAGGGGCTAGCCCTCCCCCTTTTCCTTCCCTAGGGCTGGCCAAACAAGGGAGGGGGCACACCAGCTCCCTTGTGGGCTGGTCTGTCCCCTCCTTTGGCCCATAAGGACCATAACTTGCCGGGGAGGGGGCCCGGAACTGTTGGGGAACGTAGCATGCAATTTCAAAAAAATTCCTAAGTTCACGCAAGCTCTATCTAGGAGATGCATAGCAACGAGAGGGGGAGGGTGTGTCCACGTACCCTAGTAGACCGAAAGCGGAAGCGTTTGACAACGCGGTTGATGTAGTCGAACTTCTTCTCGTTCCGACCGATCAAGCACCGAACATATGACACCTCCGAGTTCTGCACACGTTCAGCTCGATGACGTCCCTCAAACTCTTGATCTAGCAAAGTTTCAAGGGAGAGTTTCGTCATCACGACGGCGTGGTGACGGTGATGGTAAAGTGATCCGCGCAGGGATTCGCCTAAGCACTACGTGAATATGACCGGAGGCATAAACTGTGGAGGGGGGCCCGACCACGGCTAACAATGTTTGTTATATGTTCTAGCGGTGCCGCCCTTCATATATATAGGTTGGAGGGGAGGAGAGGCAACCAAGGGGGCGCCCAAGTAGGAGGAATCCTACTTGGGAACCTCCCAATTCGGCCTCCCCCCTTTCCTATTCCTATTCGGAGTAGGAAGGGAAGAGGGGGAAGGGGGAATCCTATTCCCTTTTTCCTTTCCTTCTCCAATTTGGCCAGCCCATATGGGGGGGGGGGGCGCACCAGCCCCTTTGTGGCTGGTGTGTTTCCCCTCTTGGCCCATAAGGCCCATATAGTTTGCCTGGGGTAGCCCGGAACCCCTTCCGGTGACCCGATACGTACCCGGTAACCCCAGAACACTTCCGGTGTCCGAATACTATCGTCCTATATATGTATCTTTACCTCTCAACCATTTCGAGACTCCTCATCATGTTCGTGATCTCATCCAGGACTCCGAACAACATTTGGTCACCAAATCACATAACTCATATAATACAAATCGTCATCGAACGTTAAGCGTGCGGACCCTACGGGTTTGAGAACTATGTAGACATGACCGAGACACCTCTCCGGTCAATAACCAATAGCTGAACCTGGATGCTCATATTGGCTCCCACATATTCTACGAAGATCTTTATCGGTCGAACCATTATGACAACATATGTTATTCCCTTTGTCATCGATATGTTACTTGCCCGAGATTCGATCGTCGGTATCTTCATACCTAGTTCAATATCGTTACTGGCAAGTCTGTTTACTCGTTCCGTAATGCATCATCCCATAACTAACTCATTAGTTACATTGCTTGCAAGGTTTATTATGATGTGCATTACCGAGAGGGCCCAGAGATACCTCTCCGATACTCGGAGTGACAAATCCTAATCTCGATCTATGCCAACCCAACAAATACCTTCGGAGATACCTGTAGAGTATCTTTATAATCACCCAGTTACGTTGTGACGTTTGATAGCACACAAGGTATTCCTCCGGTATCTGAGAGTTTCATAATCTCATAGTCAAAGGAATATGTATAAGTCATGAAGAAAGCAATAGCAATAAAACTTAACGACCATTATGCTAAGCTAAGGGATGGGTCTTGTCCATCACATCATTCTCCTAATGATGTGATCCCGTTCATCAAATGACAACACATGTCTATGGTTAGGAAACTTAACCATCTTTGGTTAACGAGCTAGTCTAGTAGAGGCTTACTAGGGACACTGTGTTTTGTCTATGTATCCACACATGTATCGAGTTTTCGATTAATACAATTCTAGCATGAATAATAAACATTTATCATGATATAAAGAAATATAAAATAACAACTTTATTATTGCCTCTAGGGCATATTTCTTTCAGTCTCCCACTTGCACTAGATTCAATAATCTAGTTCACATTGCCATGCGATTTAACACTAATAGTTCACATCTTTATGTGATTAACACCCATAGTTCACATCGCTATGTGGTCCACACCCAAAGGGTTTACTAGAGTCAATAATCTACATCGCTATGTAATTAACACCCAAAGAGTACTAAGGTGTGATTATGTTTTGCTTGTGAGACAAGTTTAGTCAACGGGTCTGCCACATTCAGATCAATATGTATTTTGCAAATTTCTATGTCTACAATGCTCTGCACAGAGCTACTCTAGCTAATTGCTCCCACTTTCAATATGTATCCAGATTGAGACTCAGAGTCATCTAGATCGGTGTCAAAGCTTGCATCGACGTAACTCTTTACGACGATCTCTTTATCACCTCCATAACCGAGAAATATCTCCTTAGTCTTCTAAGGATAATTTTGACCGTTGTCCAGTGATCTACTCCTGGATCACTATTGTACCCCTTTGCCAAACTCATGGCAAGGTACACGATATGTCTGGTATACAACGTGGCATACTTTATAGAACCTATGACTGAGGCATAGGGAATGACTTTCATTCTCTCTCTATTTTCTGCCATGATTGGGTTTTTAATCTTACTCAACTTCATACCTTACAACTCAGGCAAGAACTCCTTCTTTGACTGATCCATTTTGAACTCTGATGACCCACAAGTATAGGGGATCAATTCTAGCTCTTTTTGATAAGTAATAGTGTCGAACCCAACGAGGAGCAGAAGGAAATGGCAAGTAGTTTTCAGTAAGGTAATGTCTACAAGTGTTGAAATAGTAAGTAGCGGAGTAGTTTGGTAGCAAGGTAACTTGTAACGAGCAAGTAATGATAGTAGTAACAAATATGCAGCAAGGTAGCCCAATCCTTTTGAGGCAAAGGACAGGACAAAACGGTCTCTTATGATAAGCAAAGCGTTCTTGAGGGTACACGGGAATTTCATCTAGTCACTTTCATCATGTTGGTTTAATTCGTGTTCGCTACTTTGATAATTTGATATGTGGGTGGACCGGTGCTTAGGTGCTGTTCTTACTTGAACAAACCTCCTACTTATGATTAACCCTCCCGCAAGCATTCGCAACTACGAGAAAAGTATTAAGAATAACTTCTAACCATAGCATTAGACTCATGGATCCAATCGGTCCCTTATGGAATAGCGCATAAATTGGGGTCTAAGCTTCTGTCACTCTCGCAACCCATCATCTAATTGCTACTCCACAATGCATTCCCTTAGGCCCAAATATGGTGAAGTGTCATGTAGTCGATGTTCACATGACACCAATAAGGGAATAACAACATACACACTATCAAAATATCAAACACATATCAAATTCACATGATTACTTGCAACATGATTTCTCGCGTGACCTCAAGAACAAAAGTAACTACTCACAAATGATAAACATGCTCATGATTATAGGAGTATTAAATAGCATAATGGATCTGAACATATAATCTTCTACCAAATAAACCATATAGTAATCAACTACAAGATGTAATCAACACTATTAGTCACCCACAAGCACCAATCTATAGTTCCGGTAACAAGATTGAACACAAGAGATGAACTAGGATTTGAGATGGATGGTGCTGTTGAAGATGTTCATGGAGATTGCCCTCCCCAAGATGGGAGAGTTGTTGGTGATGATGATGACGATGATTTCCCCCTCCGGGAGGGAAGTTCCCCCGGCGAAATTGCACCACCTGAGGGCAAAAGTGCTCTTGCCCAAGTTCCGCCTCGAGACGGCGGCGCTCCGTCCCGAAAGTCCTCCTCTTATTTTTTCTAGGTCAAAATAACCTATATACCAGAAGATGGGCACCAGAGGTGGGCCGAGGAGGGCACAACCCACCAGGGCGCGCCTGGGCTCCTTGGCGCGCCCAGGTGGGTTGTGCCCACCTAGTGGGCCCCATCTGGTAGTTATTTGCTCCAATAATTCTTATACATTTCATAAAAAATCTCCGTGAAGTTTCAGCTTGTTTGGAGTTGTGCGGAATAGGTAGCCTAACGTACCTTTTCCAGGTCTAGATTTCCAGCTGCCGGAATTCTCCCTCTTTGTGTGTACCTTCCAAATTATGAGAGAAAAGGCATTAGAATTACTCCAGAAAGCATTATCATGGATAAAAACATTATAAATAAGAGTAAGAAAACATGATGCAAAATGGACGTATCAACTCCCCCAAGCTTAGTCCTCGCTTTTCCTCAAGCGAAAACCGAAATCGAAAAACATGTCCACATGTTTTGAGGGAAAGGTGTCGATAAAAACAAAATACGGACATAGAAGCATCATGTTGATTATTATAACAACAATAAATTTAAACATAGGACTTTTATCAAAGAACTTGCATCATATACTTCTCATGAATAAGTAACAGTTCATCACACAATCGAAGTGTAAAGCAAAAACTCTATTAGAAACCAACAAACTATGTTCTCAGTCAACTTTGCAACAACAATCCATCATCTTTCCAGGAAGAGTCACGTGTTGGAGCCTTTAGGCAAGCCTACATACTCAACCATCATATAGTCTTCTATGATTGGTAACACTCACCTCGTACACATGAGCAAAACGTTTCAACTGGACACATAGAAAGATAGGGGCTTATAGTTTCGCCTCCCAGCATACTCACCTCAAGGGTGATGTCAACAATAATAACTCATGCTATCTATATTCAACTGGACATATGTGCCTAGATCTTTCCTCACCACATGATGCTTGCCAAAGGAGAAAAATAAAAAGGGATAGAAGGAAAACTTTGACTCTTTGCATAAAAGTAAATACATAAAAGTAAAAGATAGGCCCTTCGCAGAGGGAAGCAGAGGTTGCCATGCGCTTATTTGTTTGTATGTTCAATCCCTTAGTGCAAGAGAATGTCATGTTGTATTGCCCCTTAAGATGACAACCTTTATTATGCAGTCTGTCGCTTTTATTCTTTGTCATCCAAGTTCGTACAACGCTCAATTTTCTCTTACACTAAATGATCTCACACATTTAGAAGCAATTTTTATTGCCTTTTTGCACTGATGACAACTTACTTGAGGGATCTATGGTGGACACTTGAAAATAATATTTGGGTTTAAGGGTTTTTGGATGCACAAGTAGTATCTCTACTTGGTGCGGAATTTTTGGCTAGCAAAGATAAGGGCAAGCACCACACGTTGAAGGATCTATGACAATATGACTTGTATGTGAATATAAACAAACATAAATCATTAAGTTGTCTTCCTTGGCCAACATCAACAATTTTGGCATATAATATTTTGACGAGTGCTCACAGTCACAAAAGATTTCTAGGATAGTATATTTATATGTGAATCTTCTCTTCCCTTATTAATTCTTTCATGAGTTGCATCATTGACTAATGCTATGTTTGCCAATCTCTAATAAAATTTCCTACTTATACTTTTCCTTATGTGGTGCCATCACCTACCATACGATTAGTATATGATCTTATTGATTTATTTCCTTTCTTTTAGTTACTTTCTATTTTTCCTTTTTTTCTTTTCTTTATTTGCAACATGAAAGTAAAGAAAGCAAAAACTCAAACTAAACTTTATTATATAACTTGCACACGATTACAAGGATAGATCACTAAGCAAACTCTCAAATAGGAAAGGATCGAACTAACTTTATTTCATATAAAGCAAAAAGATCGAACTAGGATAAGTAAAAGCAATGGATGATACGATACCGGGGCACCTCCCCCAAGCTTTGCGGAAGCCAAGGGGAGTGCCCATACCCGATACTTAGTTCTCCTTTGGTGGTGAAGAAGATGGTGGTGGTGATGAAGAAGAGATCTTGTCCTCGGATTTCCATGGAAATGGTCCATCATCATAAGAGGAGGCGTGAGTCTCACGGGTCCTGCAACTAGCAGCCAAACTCATACCTTTAAACCTTGCCTCATATTCAAAGACTTGGTTTTGAAGATCATAGATCCGGCTTTGGAGGAAATTGATTTGCTCGTTGAGGGTGAAGACGATGTCCTTCATGGGCTTGCCATCCACCTTGAGATCACGGGAGAGGTCCGTGATCATGAGGTGATTGGCATGGAGTCCACGCTCCACCACCCCCTTGCACGGGAAGACATCTTGCTCCATAGCTTCGAGCCTAGCCTCCACGGTTCCTGTCCCCTTGGGACAGGGCACATCGCGAAGGTGAAGCACCCCACTCATGCATCTCAATGACGTGAGGGTGCCGCACCACCTCCCGCAGATATGGGTTGATGACGTTCTTGAAGAACTTGTCCTTAGAGGAGCTTGAGGCAGCCATGGTAGATGGGATCTGACAGAAAATAACAAGGAAAAGAGAACATAGGATTTCCCCGCGATACGGTGGTTAACAGGTTCGGGAAGTATATATAGATTTTTTTATCTTGGGAGACAAGCAAGTTGTAGAAAAACGGAGTCCGAAAGGTGTCCCAGGTGGGCACAACCCACCTGGGTGTGCCCACCATGGGACGCTTCCTGGAAGTTTCTTATTTCCAAAATTGTAAAATATTCTAAAACTGATAAAAAATATTTTTGCGGATTTTTTGGAGTCCGTTTACTTACCGTATGACATACCTCCTTGTTTTCACGATTCTAGAGTGTTCCGGAAGGACTTTTTTATCCATTCTTCCGGCGTCAAAGTTTGGATAATATTACTTTCAACATTAATAGGCGTACCTAAGATATAATGTTTTATTCATTGCCCATTGACAACCTTCGGGTTAGTACATTCGAAATTATTTATTTTGATGGCTCCAAACCGGTAAACCTCCTCGATAACATAGGGGCCTTCCAATTTTGAGAGGAGTTTTCTTGCAAAGAATCTAAAACGAGAGTTGTACAAAAGGACGTATTCTCCGACTTTAAACTCACGCTTTTGAATTCTTTTGTCATGCCATCTTTTAACTTTCTCTTTGAATAATTTTGCATTTTCATAAGCTTGGGTTCTCCATTCATCTAATGAGCTTATATCAAATAACCTCTTTTCCCCAGCAAGTTTGAAATCACAGTTGAGTTCTTTAACTGCCCAAAATGCTTTATGTTCTAATTCAAGAGGCAAATGACAAGCGTTTCCATGAACCATTTTATAAGGAGACATACCCATTGGGTTCTATTATATGCTGTTCTATAAGCCCAAAGTGCATCATCAGGTTCTTAGACCAATTCTTCCTGGACCTATTGACATTCTTTTGCAAAATTAATTTTATTTTTCTACTGCTAAGTTCAACTTGACTACTATACTGAGGATGATAGGTTGATGCAATTCTATGGTTAACATCATACTTGGCAAGCATTTTACGAAAAACACCATGAATAAAGTGTGAACCACCATCAGTCATTAAATATCTAGAGACTCCAAACCTTGGGAAAATAACTTCGTTAAGCATTTTAATAGAGGTGTTGTGATCAGCACTACTGGTTGGAATGGCTTCTACTCATTTAGTAACATAATCAACAACAACCAAAATATGTGTATGCCCATTAGAGGAAGGAAAATGTCCCATATAATCAAATCCCCAAACATCAAATGGTTCAACAGCAAGTGAATAATTAATAGGCATTTCTTAACGCTTACCGACATTACCTATTCTTTGATATTCATCACAAGATGAGACGTACTTACGGGCATCCTTGAAGAGAGTAGGCCAATAAAATCCAGACTGCAATACCTTATGAACGGTTCTATCTCCAGCAAGATGCCCTCCATAAGCTTCAGAGTGACATTTCCGTAGGATTTGTCCCTGTTCATGCTCAGGTACACAACGTATAATAATACCATCAACTCCTTCTTTATAAAGATATGGGGCATCTCAAAAGTAATGTCTTAAATCATAGAAGAATTTTTTCTTTTGTTGATATGTAAAGCTAGGTGGCAAATATTTAGCAACAATGTAATTAGCATAGTCAGCATACTGATACGTCTCCAACGTATCTATAATTTTTTATTGTTCCATGCTGTTATATTATCAATCTTGAATGTTTTATAATCATTTTATATCATTTTTTGGTACTAACCTATTGACATAGTGCCAAGTGCGAGTTGCTGTTTTCTGCATATTTTTTACATCGCAGGAAATCAATATCAGACGGAGTCCAAATGCAATGGAACTTCATGGAGATTTTTTATGGACCAGAAGACACATAATGGGCCCTGGCTGCACCTGGGGATGCTCCGAGGAGAGCACAATCAACCAGGGCGCGCCAGGAGGCCCAGGCGCGCCCTGGTGGGTTGTGCCCAACTCGGGTGCCCCCCGGACCGCCTATTTGCTTTATAAATACCCCAATATTCCCAAAACCCTAGGGTAGTCGACGAAATATTCATCCAGCCGCCGCAGAGTCCAGAACCACCAGATCCAATCTAGACACTATCTCGGATGCGGTTCATGTTGGGGACACACATAACAGGTAGGCCCATGAAGGGTTAAAATATCACAAAGCATGGGGTCCACACATGAGGTGGGTCCAAATAAATCTCATTCATACATACTATCCATTCGGACATATCGACGTACCATCCACTCGGATGGTAGGCAACCACTCGGCAGTTGATTCACTCGGATATGCGAAGATCAACAGTCGGCAAGGCAGTTGAGGCATCATACTAGTAGTAGGCTAACATTCATTTATGCTCCACCTTGTAACATATGGGGTGAGGGGATGGCGCACTCTATATAAGCCACCCCCACCACTAGACTCGGGGGAGGCCCTCATTCTTCTCCTCCTAGCTCTCTCTCTCTCTCTCTCTCTCTCTCTCTCTCTCTCTCTCTCTCTCTTTCTCTCGTCACTAGTCTCAGGACTTAGCTCAGGCATGGGGATCCGTTCTCCTCTCTTTTTCACATACATTGTAATCTCCGGATACATACTCAGATAAACAAAGCCTCTCCAAAGCACGAGACGTAGGGTTGTTATCTCCACTGTGAGAAGTCCGAACTCGCTAAAACCACTGTGTCACCCATTTGCATCTCGATAGATCATGCTCCTTTACCCTATCCCTTATTATTGTCGGAATCGTTTCCACGACAGTTGGCGCCCACCATGGGGCTTGGCGTCTTTCGAGCCATTGATGCAAATGGTTTTATTTCTTCAATCTTCGTCCTTCGATAAACAATCATCCATGGAGAATTTGATTCTGGATGTTCCAGACATCCCTCCGTTCACTGGAGAGACATGATATTCTTTGTATAGAGGAATCAGGAAGTTCCATTCCATCCTGTCATTTTCTTTACAATTGATCTCTAATCTAACAATGGTTACTTTTTCCGTATGTACACGCGCTCATGCGAGTCCCGTGGAGTTTCGATCCAATAAAAAAGAAAAGAAGATACAAGGCGAGGAGGACGGCCGCACCATCTTCTCCGCATCGAACAATCGAGGAGGACAGCCGCATCATCTTCTTCACATCAACCAGAAAGTGCGAGTAACAGCGGCAGCACCGCCGCGCCATCAAGCACCGTTCGGACGAGCGTCATGGAGGCCGAGCCCCCGACCTATGTACACGCAGACCTGGCACGGCGCAGAAATAGGAAGCCGGTCACGTCTCCGGCGCTGCGGTTCTTCCCTCCGTCGCCGACTGCTGGCCATGGCCCTTTCTCCTTTAACCATGCATGCAAGGTGAGTCGGCCATCTCCTCCTTGATTACCTGCATGCAGGTTAATGCGTGCAAGTACAGGCAACGGAAGGGCGTGGTGATCTCCAACGTCAAATTAATTGGCTGCCTCATTAAGCGGCCAATTGATGGATTACAAACGCCACTTTTCTAATTGCTGCAGCCCGAACAGGCCAACTGTTTCCACTACTTCCGCCGGTTCCGCGCCAGTTAATTCGTGCATGCATGCATGTATGACTGACCATTAGGCCTTGAACTTTCTGGCCATGCTCGTTAGTAACATGCAGGGTCACCCGATGGATCTTTCACTCGGACAGCTGCAAACATAATTCATCCAGAGTTCACACAGATGAATCCACTCGGATACAGACTCAAGTTCACTGGGCCACGGACCCTAGCTCACTCGGCCGCCTAAGCGTCGTAACTCAGCTGGACGCGTCTCATCACTCAGCGGCCCGCGCATCGTTACTCTGCGGGACGCGTCTAAATCACTCGGACGCTCGCGCGTCGTCATTCGGCGGGACGCGTCTACTTCATTCGGACAGCCCGTGCATCTTCACTTCACGGGACGCGTCTACTTCACTTGGACGCCCCGCGCTTCGTCACTCCGCGGGACGCGTCTACTTTATTCGGACGCCCCGCACGTCGCCATTCCGCAGGACGCGTCTTCATCACTCGGACATTCCGTGCGTCGCCACTTCATGAAATGTGTCTACATCACTTGGCCGCCCCGTGCGTCGCCACTCCACGGGACGCGTCTATATCACTCGAACGCCCCGCGCGTCGTACTTCACTCGGATGACACACGGATCATCACTCCGCGGGACGCGTCTACTTTATTCGGATGCCCGCGCATCCTCACTCCGCGGGACGCCTCTAATTTACTCGGACGCCCCGCGCATCATCACTCCGCTGGATGCGTCTTCATCATCCGGACGGCCCGCGCGTTGCCACTCCGCAGGGCGCGTCTACTTCACTCGGACGCCCCGCACATCATCACTCCGCAGGTCGCGTCTACTTTACTCGGACGCCCCACGCGTCTTTGTTCGGTTGGTCACCTCATCACCACTCGGCCGCTTCGCACATCGCCACACGGTTGGTCACCTCATCACCACTCGGTCGCCCCGCGCATCGTCGCTCGGTTGGTCACCTCATCACCACTCGTCCGCCCTACGCGTCGCCACTCGGTTGGTCACCTCATCACCACTCGGCCGCCCCGCGCGTCGCCACTCAATTGGTCACCTTATCATCACTTGACCGCCCCGCGCATCGTTACTCGGTTGGTCACCTCATCACCACTCGGCCGCCCCGCGCATCGTTACTCGGTTGGTCACCTCATCACCACTCGGCCGCCCCGCGCGTCGTCACTCGGTTGGTCACCTCATCACCACTCGATCGCCCCACGCGTCCCCACTCGGTTGGTAACCTCATCACCACTCAGCCGCCCCGCGTGTCGCCACTCGGTTGGTCACCTCATCACCACTCGGCCGCCCCGCGCGTCGCCACTTGGTTGTTCACCTCATCACCACTCGGCCGCTCCGCGCGTCGCCACTTGGTTGGTCACCTCATCACCACTCGGCCGCCCCGCGCGTCGCAACTCGGTTGGTCACCTTATCGCCACTCGGCCGCCCCGCGCGTCGCCACTCGGTTGGTCACCTTATCGCCACTCGGCCGCCCCGCGCGTCGCCACTCGGTTGGTCACCTCATCACCACTCGGCCGCCCCACGCGTCGCCACTCTGTTGGTCACCTCATCACCACTCAGCCGCCCCGCGCGTCGCCACTCGGTTGTTCACCTCATCACCACTCGGCCGCTCCGCGCGTCGCCACTTGGTTGGTCACCTCATCACCACTCGGTCGCCCTGCGTGTCGCCACTCGGTTGGTCACCTCATCACCATTCGTCCGTCCCCCGGGTCGCCACTCGGTTGGTCACCTCATCACCACTCGTCCGCCCCGCGCGTCGCCACTCGGTTGGTCACCTCATCACCACTCGGCCACCCCGCGCGTCGCCACTCGGTTGGTCACCTCATCACCACTCGGCCGCCCCGCGCGTCGCCACTCGGTTGGTCACCTCATCACCAGTCGTCCGCCTAGCGCGTCGCCACTCGGTTGGTCACGTCATCACCACTCGACCGCCCCGCGCGTCGCCACTCGGTTGGTCACCTCATCACCATTCGGCCGCCCCGCGCGTCGCCACTCGGTTGGTCACCTCATCACCACTCGGCCGCTCTGCGCATCGCCAGTCGGTTGGTCACCTCATCACCACTCGGCCGCCCCGCGCGTCGCCACTCGGTTGGTCACCTCATCACCTCTCGGCCGCCCCGTGCGTTGCCACTCGGTTGGTCACCTCATCACCACTCGGCCGCCCCGCGCGTCGCCTCTCGGTTGGTCACCTCATCACCACTCGTCCGCCCCGCGCATCGCCATCGGTTGAACACATCTTCACCACTCGTCCGCCCCGCGCATCGCCATCGGTTGAACACATCTTCACCACTCGGCCACTTGCGCGCCTTCAGACAGCTAAGTCATTCTACATGCACTACATTCTATTATTTTCGCGTTCCCGAGTATCTCGTAATTCACACATCACGTTCACTCGGAGGCCACGCCACCGAGCATACCTCTACACTCGGTTACTTATTTTCACATACTTGCTTAGTGCTGGTTATTTGACTCCCGAGTTCAAATTCCATTTTAATGCATACGTCACTCATGAACACCATGTGTTCTTCATACCGAGTTTGCATCAGTCCTCGGGGGCTGCAACTCAGTCGGAACACTGCACTTCCGTTTTATTTGAGCCAGCACTCCAACATGTCCGGTTGGATCATTCACTTCGTCAAGTTCGATCTATTCCTTTGCTCTTCTAGACTATTGTTCGTTCTGAACCAGCAAGCCCCTTGCACACCCAGTGGGTGTCTATGGGTGTCACTTACACAAATCATTTCAGCACACATCAAATTTCCTTGAGAAATTGTTAGGTTGGCTTGTGCTATTTTTCTTACACAAGTTACGCGATCACTCGACGGCCCTGTACGTCAACTTCATCATATTCGGACTCGGTCACCGTTCCGACCTTAGCGCACCGCAACACCGACCATGTCGCTCCGTTGACTTCGAACGCATCCAGTCAACCCCTCCGTGGAGCCTTCTTCATCGTATCAATGACATAGACCTCGTAGTCTCGTTGGACATGAGACAGATAAATCTCTTTTATAATCAAACTGCATACTTCACTCCTTTGCGAGCTTGCATCTTTCGAGCATCACTCGGAAGCTTCTCCTCACCTTTACCCAAGTCTGACTCAATGAATTAAAATTTATCCATTCAATATTGATCGTGTTCCGACAGGACCACAGTCGAAGCCTATAGTATGCTCGGGGGCTACGCCGCACTCGGGGGCTGCAGCTCATTCAGAATCACACTCCCCTAAGTGGTCGAGTACATCGACAACAGTCAGATCCTTCACTTCAATGAGTGCACTTGGACCCGCCACTTGGTTAAGTTGCATGATCACTCAGACGCTCTGCGTGCCATCTTTGTTCCTACTCAGAATCAGTTGGCACACCGATCTTCTCACACCGCAACCACGTTACACCAACCTTGTCACTGCATCAGCTTCGAAAGCATCCGACTAACTCCTCTGAGGACCATTTTCGCCGTTCGGTGGCACACGCCTTCGCCTCCCCGCTCGTCGCCACTCAGCTGTGCACGTCTTCACTACTCGGCTGCCCCGCACGTCGCCACTCAGTTGTGCATGTCTTCACTACTCAGCCGCCCCGCGCATCGCCACTCGGTTGTGCATGGCTTCATTACTCGGTCGCCCCGCACGTCGTCGCTCGGTTGTGCACGTCTTCACCACTCGACCGCCCCGCGCTTCGTCACTCGGTTGTGCACGTCTTCACCACTCGGCCATCCCGCGTGTTGACGGTGTCCTGGACTACGGGGTACTCACCACGTCGTCTCCCGATCAGTTAGATTGGGCCGAGGACCCCCATGGCCGTATACTCATGGGCCAGTTCGGACAGCCCATGCCGCATACAAGGAGGATTCTACAAGACTTGGCGCCCAAGACAAGGACTCCTCTAAACTTACAAACCGAGGCCAGCCTAGTCAATAGACAATATCATGTTCATTACTACAATCTCGTGGTAGATACATGTACTCTGTACTACACCCATATGAATACAGTCGAAAGCAGGATGTTGGGTATTATCTCATCAAGAGAGCCCGAAGCTGGGTAAAACCCCATGTCCATGTTACCATCGCTCCAAGATGCCTAGCTTAGGACCCCTACTACGAGATACGCCGGATATTGAACCGACATTGGTGCTTTCATTGAGAGCCTGCTGGCGGTCGCCACGGGGCGATGGGAATTCGGATCATCTCCGACGCGATCTACGCATCGGAGCCGAGCTTTATGGTCGATGTCGGCATCTTTTGTCGCCGGCTCGACTGGCCACCTTAGCTTAATGAAGGACCGTGCCCTACCTCTGACCATCATGTTCAGACGAGGGCCTTCGTCAACATCAACTCCGATCTCTATCATGATCATGGAAGAATCATCCATGGAGCTCGGGGGCTCAACGTCAACATTGCCCTCGGGCGACCGTGCTGTTTTTTTCGAACAACAAAATTGTATCCGCTGCCACCACCTCCTCGAGCATCGCTTTGACGATTCCTTTGGTGGAATTGTGCGGAATTGAGTTTACAACAACCATGCCAAATTTCGTCGAGTTCCGATGGAGGAATCTCTGGCAATCTACGATATACTGGAACCCTGTCAAATCTGGATGGGAATATGGGCGAGTTTTAGGGCATGGTCTCGGGAGCCCAGCTCAGAGATCCTTTGGAAGATCCAATAGTTCATCTGCTGAGGAATTCCCATATCTACCACCCCTCCAAATTTCAGCCTGATCCGACGGTTCAAACTCCGGGAACCTTCCGATGAGTGGTCCAATTTTCGGATATGTTTTCTACACGAATACGAATCCGGCCCGAGTTCATGTTTGTTCATGAACGGAATATTGGACAACTCTTTTGAAGGAATTTTTTTCTAGGGTATTGTGCATTGTTTTTAAACACGTAGCCATAAAATTTTGAGCCTCCTCCGAGGTAATCTTCACCATCACGCTGGTATCAAACCCGTCCGGCAATATTGCTCCACGACTGCCGACCTACGCTAGACACGTCGCCGCTTTGTTGAGCCGAGCTCAACTTTTTCGACCATCATCTCGGCAAGTCGAACAAGAGTTTGGCATCGCGAAGGATAAATCATCACCAACATCGCTGCCCCACGGATTACACAGAGCGGGCACACCCGCATCGCCGCATGGTCACTTCATCAAGCCGGCATTGACCGCATCACAAGTCACGACCTGCGTCAGCATGGCCGCACTGTTGCTTCTTCAAGCCGATGTCCATCACGCTGACCTGCTTCAACACCTCGGCTGACATGGCAGCTGCAACATCTCCTCACCGACCTACTCCGTCACCGCGGCTGGACCGGGGACTTGGCTATTTCTTCATCAACATACTCCGGTGACTTCGGCGTCACCAGCCGACCAGCTTCGTCAAGCTGGACCGAGGGCTTTGCCTCAGCAACCCAACCTTTGCCAGCATCGCCATGCCATCGCTTTATCGCCCATCAGACAACGGGTGTGCAGATCGAGTCCCAATTTTGGGAGTCATCTTTCTTCGGATTGCTACAACAAATAAACCAGGTGCTATTGATCCTAGTAATTTTTGCTTGTTTGGGTTTATTTTTCCCAAGGAATTATTACTCTGGTTTGTTTCACCATCTGTACGCAGGTCTATTAAATGGTGGCCGCATTAACGACGGTCACATGGTGGTTCGATAGTGGACTTCGACTACGTCATGTGGTCTCATCGACAAGCCGACGCCGTCGTCCCAATCGGCGTAAATCGGCTCGGGTGATCACCTTGTTGGTCTTGTTGCCATACCGACGTGTTCGGTTACCTCGGGGACTTCGTCATCAGTGAGAGAGCTCTACCTCATCGAGTGTTCGGCACACAGGCCATATGTCTTTTATTGCTCACTTTGCATAAACTATTAATTATGCAACATTTTTTTAAATTTATTATTACTATCTTCGGCTTGCACTATTTTCTGTGCATAGATAAAGGATTCGGATCGGGCAGCGTTGTCACCTCTGCGTACCGACGTACCACGTCACCTTGGCTGGACCGAGGGCTTCGTCATCACTTCATTAACCCACGCCGGGGACTTTGGCGTCACACTGCGGGCCTGCATTGGCCGTGCTATGTCGCCACTTTGGAGTGCCGAGCTCTTAGCTTCGCCACCTCGGGACAGGCTTGGGGGCTGGGACCTTGTCCCACCGTATGCTCGGGCCGTGCATCGACACCGAGCACATTAACCAGCTAAGTTGCTTTTATGCTCAGAATTTTCAGTTTTAAATTTTGTTCGGTTCGACGAAGCATTATACTTTTTTTGGGCAAAAAGTTGTTTGTGAAAACTTCCTTGTCAATACTTTGTTTATGACACACAAATTCAAATACCCCGTCTATTTGGGGCTTCCTTTATGAAGCTTTTCCTTTTGCATATGATTATACTTGTATGGCTTCGTTCCTTGTTCGTGTATTACGCTACAATATGCACCATGTTGACTTAAGTGTTCTGCAAGCTGGGTTGCCTTGCTCCTGTGTTTACCCCTACGTTCCCGATTGTTCGACTAGGGAGTAAAGGGAGCACCTCTGCGATCGTCACGAACGGGTCATCCGAGCTTGGACCTCAGACTGGGTGAAGCCGAAAGCTAGCGCTCTTATTGTTTTCAATTATGGCCGGCACACAACGGAACTCATGAGTACAAAAAATCTATTGCACAAGTCTCATAGTAAGAATGAGCAACCGAAGAAAGGTATCGGTGGAGGTACTATTTTCTTCGAAGATGCTTCTTACACTTCGTCAGTAATATAGCATAAGTTCCCTGAGCACGCTTTGTTTGTTACAGCCTCATGGCCTGATTGCCTGGTTATCGGAAACACCGTCGATATTCTCGACAGGTGGAGTACATAACACTTTTCGGTCCTTGACCGAAGAGGGAGAAGCCGACGGTCGGTTAAGATGCGTTTAAAGTTTGGGTGAACACAGATATGATATAAGTACTTCGGTACATATAATCATTATACATAAAATTCTTTTACCCAAGTCACTTGGGGGCTCTTAAATTTATATGAGTTGTTTTATAATAAGTGTTTTCTTCTTGGTCGTTGCAAATTCTTTTTCTACCGCTCCTTTTTCGACGAGTGCATGGTCAATAGCCGGATAGCCTAGCTTCTCTCTACAGCCGCTCGAGTTTAGTTCGCTAAACTGGCCTCAGAGAAGCACTCCGCCTTCGGGATCAGGAGCTTGAAGCCGTAGGCTGACCCACTTGAAGTCTTGAGATCAGATGTGTCATATTAATGCATGACAGAAGCACCCATTTTTTTTCTAAGACCAATTTTCGGATTGGCACCGAACACTTGATCTAATTCGGACGTCAAGTTTTTACTAAATTGTTGGGTTTTCCAAGCCTATGGTACTTTTAAACTATTTGTGTGTTTCCCGCATAAGTCTCGCAGTGCAACGCCGGACACCTTTAGAGATTCGGCGAAAATATTCTCGGATATTGCTATATATGCATCGGTTTCGAATTGTGTCTTCGGTCAATAGTTGGGTTGCCCGGCTCCTGTGCTTGCCTCCTATGTTCCGCTTTGTTCGGCTACGTGTGCAAAGGGAGAACCACTGCGATTGTGCTTCCAGCTCGCATGGTTAAGCACCTCGGTGGAGAAAGCCGAAAACTGACTGTCACAATAAGCGTAAACTGGTGAGTGATCCGATGACTATGTTAAATGACGGGCCATTCATAACATTGGCCGAAGTGTTTATGGCTTGACCTCAGCTGTCGCCGAACACTAACCGGGGGCTCGTAGCTAGCTTCCCCAGTTTAAAGCTCCTATGACTAAGTGAAAGTTATAAAGCCCGCATATCTGGTTGCCTCGTTTCCGCTAACACAACTGCCTTCATGCACCAAGACGTCAGCTAAGGGTTGTTTTGTTATTGCGAAAACACCCTGCGTAGCATCTACAATGGGGCGTAAGCCGACGATGGGCCACTTTCAACTGATAAACGATCGCAACGGAGTCAAAATAAACATATCATCGGCGTTTGTATTTAATATACAAAGGCTGCCTTCCGTAATCATCGTTATAAAGCCATACATATGCATCAATTTGACTTAAGATTTTGGCCAAGCTAGGTTGCCTGGCTCCTGTGCTTACCCCTACGTTCCCGATTGTTCGGCTAGGCAGTAAAGGGAGCACCTCTGTGATTGTTACTATCGGGTCATCCGAATTAGTACCTCAGACTGGGTGAAGCCGAAAGCTAGCAATCTTAAAGGATCACATTGGTCAGTAACGATGGAAGTAAATTTTTTGGTTCATTAATACCATAGAGTTCGGGAACTGTCGCCGAAATAAATCCTCAATATTTTCCTCCCACATTGATCGGAGGTGAGTTTTCATGATCACGATAATAAAGACAACCCAAAGAAAGGAACCGATAGCGGGACTATTTTCTTTGGAAGATGTTTCTTACGTTAAAACGTAATATAACATACCTCTCCGTGTACCTTTGTTTATAAAACCGTATGACCAGATTGTCTTGTTTGCCATAAAACTTTGCCCTTGTAACGGCTTTATAAAGTAGGACAAATACTCCCCAGCTACTGGCCGAGGAGGTTGAAGCCGATGGTCGGTCAACAAAATTCTTGTACAATGCGGATCTGAGCATTAATGATGTAAAGTACTTGGATACATAGAATCATTACACATAAAAATTGCGAGTAAAATGCATTTACCGCATTCCATCTTTTAAACCCTTCGGGGCCTACCTTGGCGAGCTCGGATTTCGACCAGCTCTTAGCTTTTTTAAGAGATCTTTATTCTCTTTTCGAGAAGTTTGTGTTAAACACAACAAAATTTTCTGTCAAACGGACTTCGATCCTTAATTCGGCCACCCGTGCCCACATTAAGGCTTGGGGGCTACTGGGCTTTGCGCTCATTATTTACAAATATTAAAGGGGAACATCGATCCCCTGATCTGGTGTTGCCACCCGACCAGTGGCTCGGGGGCTACTGCATTGCCTATTCAATGCAGAAAATTCAAAGTGCTCAGTGTTCGGCATAACTGAACTATGACAAGTATGTCTTCGGACGACAATAAGTATCATATGGGAATTATCCGGCATCAAGCTGATATATCGCGGCGACTTCTCACGACCCTCTCTCAGGGGCCAGTCCGCTGATCACTATTACCTCTAATATATTACACTGCGTTTCTATTCCTATGTATGCTGCCGAGTTAGGAGTTGATCCTCATGCCGATTTCACGACCTGAGTCTCAGAAGCTACTAGGATCCGCGGTTTCATATTTTCCTTCAGGTGCATCTCGGATTTTAGGCCAACAGACACCTTGAGGGCTACTGGAAATACATGTTGACAACAAATAAATTTACATGCATTGGAAATAAAATCCGTAAACAATCAGCCCAAGCCCAAGGTGGTGCATCACCTCGGAAGCAGTCCGGCATAAAGCTCGGATGCAAGTGGCTGCCTCTATAGAGGTAATTTCCGGCATTAAGCTCGGCTAACTTCCTTTAAACTTCTTCAAGCGAAGGTAATCTATGACACCTCGTATACAGTTCGGCATTGGAGCTCGGATACATTCCGGTGTTGGTGCTCGGCTGCAAAAGATACCTCGAAATGCAGTTCGGCGTTGGAGCTCGGACGCAAGAGGACACCGCCACCCGGGAACAACTTCGAACCCAAGGTGGGCGTAAAAATAACAAGGCATTGATAAAAGCCGATAACTCAAAGGGGCTCCTCGGATACCCGACATATAAACCCTTCGGATGTACTTCGGCGATCCTCAAGATCGAAGATAAGAAGATTTGTTGAACTAGTTTTCAAGACCGACGACCGAAGACGAAGAACAATTCAAGGAGCGTTCCCAACTTGAAGACCGGTTCAGGGGGCTACCGACGGTGTCCTGGACTAGGGGGTACTCACCACGTCGTCTCCCGATCAATTAGATTGGGCTGAGGACCCCCATGGCTGTATACTCATGGGCCAGTTCGGACAACCCATGTCGCATACAAGGAGGATTCTACAAGACTTGGCGCCCAATGCAATGACTCCTCTAAACCCTAGGCCTACGGTGCATATATAAACCGTGGCCAGGCTAGTCAATAGAAAATCTCATATTCATTACTACAATCTCGTGGTAGATACATGTACTCTGTACTACACCCATATGAATACAATCAAAAGCAGCATGTAGGGTATTATCTCATCAAGAGAGCCCGAAGCTGGGTAAAACCCCGTGTCCATGTTACCATCGCTCCAAGACGCCTAGCTTAGGACCCCTCCTACGAGATACGCCGGATATTGAACCGACATGCGTCGCCACTCGGTTGTGCACGTCTTCATCACTCGGCCGCCCTGCGCGTTGCCGTTCGGTTGTGCACGTCTTCACCACTCGGCCGCCCCGCGCGTCGCCACTCGGTTGTGCACGTCTTCACCAGTCGACCACCCTGCGTGTCATCACTCGATTGTGTCGTCTTCACCACTCGGCCGCCCCGCGTGTTGCCACTCGGTTTTGCACGTCTTCACCACTTGGCCGCCCTACGCGTCGCCACTCGGTTGTGCATGTCTTCACGACTGGGCCGCCCCGCGCGCCGCCACTCGGTCGTGCACGTCTTCACCACTCGGCTGCCCCGCGCGTCGCCTCTTGGTTGTGCACGTCTTCACCACTCGGCAGCCCCGAGCGTCGCCTCTCGGTTGTGCACGTCTTCACCACTCGGCCGCCCTGCGCGTCGCCTCTCGGTTGTGCACGTCTTCACCACTCGGCCGCCCCGCATGTCGCCACTCGGTTTTGCATGTCTTCACCACTCGTCCGCCCCACGCGTCACCACTCGGTTGTCCATGTCTTCACCATTCGGCCGCCCCGTGCGTCGCCACTCAGTTGTGCACGTCTTCACCACTCGGCCGCCCCGCGCGTTGCCACTCGGATGTGCACGTCTTCACCACTCGGCCGCCCCGCGCGTCGCCACTCGGATGTGCACGTCTTCACCACTCGGCCGCCCCGCGCGTCGTCACTCGGGTGTACACATCCTCGCCCCTCGGCCGCCCCGCGCATCACCATCAGTTGGACATGTCTTCACCACTACACCCCAACACGGGAACGACTAAGTTACTTATATGATCAAATCTCATATCGCACTCTGTAACAAGCTTACCTCTTTCGAGCATCACTCGGGGGCTGTGCACAGCCCTGGGCCACGCCGCCCTCAGGGGTTACGCCCATTTGATCAACCTGTTGACCACATCAGGAATATTTTTCTGACCATACATGCTCGGTCCGCGGAAGATCTATAAGCATAGCATCGTCCACTTGGATGATCTCCCAAATCATTACCTGGAGTCATCTTCAAGACTGCAAAAGGGTGAAAACGACGCTCCTCTACGGATACACTTGGCCCTTATTCTAGGCTCCAAGGCGTCAGTTTCACAAACTTGGACTCAGAGATGGCATGTGCTGGTGTTCCCCCGGGATAATGAGTGGCCTCTCTCCGGAGAGTTAGCCCACACACTAGCCTCGTCACTCGGGTTTCATGGCACGTCCATGTCAGACCACTAGTCTATCTCCTCCAGGAGACATACGAGTGCCACCAAGTTTTTCCTTGCTGTCAACATACCTGATCAATCGGGAAGCACGTCAACTCAGACAAATACCCCTTTCATGCAAAAGGGTGAAAAAGAAGCTCCTCTATGGATACAATGTACTATTACAAATACCCCTTTCATGCAAAAGCTAACGGTCAATGTAAGAAGTACTACTGGACCGATTACTCCCTGGAGTGTCCAGCTTTTTGCTACAGTCGGCAGTTTCAAGGCCGAATTCGTTCATCATGTCGAGTGCACGAAGATTTGCTTGATTGATCCAGTTCCAGGTTGAACTTATTTACCATGCTAAGTGCATGAAGATCAGTCTGACTGAATCAGCTCTAGGCTGAGGTTATTTACCATGCCAAGCGCCTGAAGATCCATCTGATTGACTCAATTTCAGACTAAAAGATATTTACCGTGCCGACTGCATGGAGGTTTACCAGGAGACTTAAACCCTTTGCCCGACTCATCTTGTCCGACAGAGGCTCGAGGACTACACCCAGTGGGTGCACTCAGCGTGCCCCGACTGGAAGAGAACTCAGAAAGAAACATTTTGCTCGATGCAAGACCAGCTCCAGATCACTCAAGTACTACTCGACTTCTGTGTCAAGGAGAAACAAGCTAGACAAATACCAGATCCTCAAGTACCACTCGACCTCCAAGTCATAGAGGAACAAGTTCGATCAGTACAAGCTAAGAAGATTTTTAGTTCTCTCAGACCCCCGCCGACTGCCCGCAGTCGACAGCGGTCTCGGGGACTACACCCAGTGGGTTCACTCAGCGTGCCCCCACTGGAGTAATCTCCACTCGGTACAACCTGACCAGTCCGAGTGACGAACAACAAACAAACAAGTTCTAAGGCTCCCGTCGGCTACCCAATTTTTTTGCTATAATTGAGTTTAATGCTCCTCCGTGGACCTGTTCTGAGCCTTCTTCTAGGACTCAAAGCGTGAAAATCATAAGTTTGGATCTAGAGCTGACTCGTCTTGACGTTCCTCCGGGATAAGAATGTCATCTCTCCTAGAGAGCAGTCCATGCGTTGATCTTGTTGCCCGGATTTAATGACACATCCATACTCTGATCACGAGTTAACCTCTTTCGAGGGATGATCGAATGTCACCAAGTTGCTCCTCGCGGGCACTTACCCCAGATCAGTCACGAAACCCAGTGCCAAAATCCATTGAGATTTTGTTCAAACCTTGGTTTTCTGAAAGAATGATGACAGGTACTGAGTATTTCCGTAATCACTCAGACCAAATTGTGTCTTCCACAAACTCATTCTGGAAAATCACAACCGATTCGGGGGCTAATGTAGGGGACACACATAACAGGTAGGCCCATGAAGGGTCAAAATATCACAAAGCATGGGGTCCACACATGAGGTGGGTCAAGATAAATCTCATTCATACATACTATCCACTCGGACTTATCGACGTACCATCCACTCGGATGGCAGGAAACCACTCGGCAGTATGATTCACTCGGATATGCGAAGACCAACAGTCGGGAAGGCAGTTGAAGTATCATACTAGTAGTAGGATAACATTATGGCATTTATGCTCCACCTTGTAATATATGGGGTGAGGGGGTGGCACACTCTATATAAGCCATCCCCCACCACTAGACTTGGGGAGGCCCTCATTCTCCTCCTCCTCCTCTCTCTCTCTCTCTCTCTCGTCACTAGTCCCAGGACTTAGCTCAGGCATGGGGGTCCGTTCTCCTCTCTTTTTCACATACATTGTAATATCCGGATACATACTCAGATAAACAAAGCATATCCGGAGCACGAGACGTAGGGTTGTTATCTCCACTGTGAGCGGCCCGAACTCACTAAAACCAATGTGCCACCCATTTGCATCTCGATAGATCATGCTCCTTTATCCTATCCCTTATTATTGCCGGAATCGTTCCCATGACAATTCACCATCTCCATTGGTGCCTCTCCGATGATGCGTGAGTAGTTCTTTGTAGACCTTTGGGTCCGTAGTTAGTAGCTAGATGGCTTCCTCTCTCTCGCTGAATTTTCAATACAATGGTCTCTTGGAGATCCATATGATGTAACTCTTTTGCGGTGTGTTTGTTGGGCTCTGATGAACTTTGAGTTTATGATCAATTATATCTTTTTATATCCATGAAAGTATTTGAGTTTCTTTGATCTCTTATATGAATGATTGCTTATAGCCTTGTATTTCTTCTCCGATATTTGGGTTTTGTTTGGCCAACTTGATCTATTTATCTTGGAATGGGAAGAGATGCTTTGTAGTGGGTTCGATCTTACGGTGCTTGATCCAAGTGACAGAAGGGGAAACGACACGTATGTATTGTTGCTACTAAGGATAAAACGATGGGGGTCTATATCTACATAGATAGATCTTGTCTACATCATGTCATCGTTCTTATTGCATTACTCTATTTCTCCATGAACTTAATACACTAGATGCATGTTGGATAGCGTCGATGTGTGGAGTAATAGTAGTAGATGCAGGCATGAGTCAGTCTACTAATATTAGACGTGATGCCTATATAATGATCATTGCCTGGATATCGTCATGATTATTTGAAGTTCTATCAATTGCCCAACAGTAATTTATTCACCCACCGTTTGCTATTTTTCTCGAGAGAAGCCACTAGTGAAACCTACGGCCCCCGGGTCTCTTTCTCGTATATTTTCCTTTGCGATCTACTTTTCTTTTGCATGTATTTTCAGATCTATTAAACCAAAAATACAAAAATACCTTGCTGTGTTTTATTTTATTTGCGACCTATTATTCAATATATTACAACTTTCTCCCGTCTACACGTCGTTTCTGGCGCCGTTACCTGAAAGGGATTGACAACCCATTTAACATGTTGGGTTGCGAGGTATTGTTATTTGTGTGCAGGGGCTGTTTACATTGTGTTTCTTGGTTCTCCTACTGGTTCGATAATATTGGTTTCATATCTGAGGAAAATACCTACCGCCGCTGTGCTGCATCATCCCTTCCTCTTTGGGGAAATACCGACGTAGCTTCAAGCGACATCAAAAGGAATTTCTGGCGCCGTTGCCGGGGAGGATCTTCAACATATACCAGGTTCCTAATCACAAATCCCATCTCCTCGAAATTTACATTATTTGCCATTTGCCTCTCGTTTGCATCTCCCCCACTTTAGAAAAATTTGCCGTTTTATTCGCCCTCTTTTTTGTTTGCCTTTATCTCGTCAGATCTCATGTTTGTTTGGTTCCCATGTGCCTTCTATTTGCTTGCATCTTCGCTTGCTAAAAATCTATTGATATGGATCCCCATCCACTTGCTATTTTTTTCAAAAGATCCAATCATGATGAATCAGTTTCTAGTGAGTTGAGTGCACTAGATTATCTTTATGAAATTTTGCTTGAGAATCGTGAATCTGAAAATTGTGATGAAGAAATTTATGAAGTGATTCATGATAGCTCCTTGAACCAAAAGCATGATTGCAATGATTTTACTATAATTTTATTAATGTAAATTGTGCTAATAATATGCAAAACCACAAGCTTGGGGATGCTATTTTTTATATGTCCACTACTTATAGCAATGATCATGATTGGGGCGATTCTTTTTATCATCTTGAAATTTTATTTAAGTCTCATGATGAATATGTTAGTGATAATAATGTTCGCAATAATATTGAAAGTGGGTTTGGAAGAGCGTCAACTTTAGGTAAAAATAGTCCCACATATTTGGAGAGTGTTCAATCTTATGAAATTTTTCATGAAAGTGGGTTTGGAGAGGTCATGACTTTAGTTGATGTTAATCCCACTATTTTGGAAGATTATAAAAACTTTTATGCATGCGAATCATGAAGAGAAAATTTTATATGATAGCTATATTGTTGAATTTGATTATGATCCTACATGTAATTATTATGAGAGAAGAAAATATGGTTATATAAATTTTCATGTTACTAAATTACCTCTCGTTATTTTGAGATTGCTATTGTTTCTTCCCTTTTCCTTGCATATGCTAGTTTTTGCTTGTCTTGATAATTTGTTTGCTTATAAAATGCCTACGCATAGGAGTTATGTTAGACTTAAACTTGTTTTTCAGATGCTACATGATGCTCTCTTCATGTTTCAATTGCTATCTTTCATGTGAGCATCATTAAAATTATCAATGCCTAGCTAGGGGCATAAAACGATAGCGCTTGTTGGGAGGCAACCCAATGAATAAAATATTTTTTTGCTTTTTGCTTTCTGTTCTTGTGTGTTTTCATAATTATGCTACTGTTATTATTGTGTTTTTTATGTTTTGATTAGTGTTTGTGCCAAGTAAAGCCTTTAGGATCTTCTTGGGTGATAGTTGTTTGATCTTGTTGAAAAACAGAAACTTTTGCGCTCACGAAAACAATTGTTGAAAATCACCAGAACGTGATAAAATGCCAATTCATTTTGAAGAAGATTAATATACAAATTACCTAGGTCGTCCTAATTTTTCAGAATGTTTGGAGTTACAAAAGTATTCAAAATAGTCAGATTGCTACAGACTGTTCTGTTTTGACAGATTCTATTTTCTTTGTGTTGTGTGCTTATTTTGATGGCTCTATGGTTTTCTTTGATGAGTTTTTGCCATAGAAAAGTTGGAATGCAGTAGATATAATGCAAAAATAAAATATGAATCGGTTTCATACAATACTTATAATAGTTGTTTGCTTTCTTATACTAACGGATCTCACGAAGATTTTGTTGAGTTTCGTGTGATTGAAGTTTTCAAGTTTTGGGTTATCTTACGATGGATGAAGGAAGGATAGAAGAGCCTAAGCTTGGGGATGCCCCGACATCCCAAGCTATTATCCAAAAAATGAGCAACCAACTAAGCTTGGGGATGCCCCCGAGTGGCATCCCCTCTTTCTTCTAACGACCATCGTTATTTTACTCGAAGCTATATTTTTATTCGTCACATATTATGTGTTTTGCTTGGAGCATCTTGTATGATATGAGTCTTTGCTTGTTTTATTTTGTGTTTTAAGTCATCAATCCTTGCTGGACACACCTATTTGAGAGAGCCAAAATAATGTCATGACTTGTTAGAATTGCTCTCTATGCTTCACTTAAATTTTTATGAGCTATGGACTTGCTCTAGTGCTTCACTTATATCTTTTTGAGCACGGTGTGCTTAGTATTTTTCGAAGAAATGCTGTCTTGCTTCACTTAGATTTATTTGAGAGTTAGTAAAAAAATTCAAGAAATTCTCTCTTGCTTCACTTAAATTAATTTGAGAGAAAGAAATTTTATACTCATGATCTTCACTTATATTTGTTTGAGCTTATGAAAAGCAACACATGAAAATTAGTCCCAAGGTGATAGATATCCAAGAAGGATATAATAAGAAATTTCACGAAGATCATTGGACAAAATAAACTTGATTCTTAGTAATAGTTTTGAGATATGATGATGTGATATGTGATTTGTGTTGATGAGTAATTATGCTTTAGTAAGAATATTGGTGTTAAGGTTTGTGATTCCCTATGCAAGCACGAAAGTCAATATTCATGCAATGAAATTACATCCTACTTGTGGTGCATTAATCTGTGTTAATTATGCTTAATGCTTGCTTACGAGATTATTTGTTTCTTGGTTGGTCACTTCTCAATCTTTTGCTAGCCTTCATTTTGCAGCAAGTATGATCTCTACTTGTACATCCAAAATCCTTTAAACCAGTTTTGCCACATGAGTCCACTATATCTACCTATATGCGGTATTCTTTTCCTGTTCTAAGCAAATTTGCATGTGCCATCTCTAATTTTGAGAATAAACTTCTCTTTTGTGTGTTCGTTTCGCTCGCGGAGCGGTGAGGGGTGGCTAATATTTTCCATGCTGGATGTGTTATTCTCACGATGAGTGTTTATTCACTTGTCATTGCACGAGAGTAAGGCAAAAGTTTTAGGGATGCCTAGTCCTGAAATGAAAAAATGAATTTACTTTATGTTGTCAAATAATAAATTCCTTGGAAAGTGTTGGTATGGAGGGCAACCGTGGATATGGCTAGCCATGGAAAGTGAAAGTATGGTGGAAAAGGAATACAATTTATTTTGTTTTTGGGAACCGCCTATGATATATCTAGCATGGAAAGTGTTGGGAACTCTAAGTCGTTTTCGTTGCTGGGATGGATACACCTCCCAAAATGTTTTTATCTCTAAGTTTTTCGCTTTGAGCTCTAGGACCTCTACAAATCCCTACTTCCCTCAGCGAAGGGCCTTTCTTTTGCTTTATGCAATTTTTATTTTGAATTTGAGTCTCCATCTTGTCTTATAAAAGCACCAACTAGGAGGCAATATGATCGTACTTAAGCATTGGGTGTAGCTAATATGCGAGTGTGTTTCATGAATGGATCAATGGTTGAGCATGACGGGCTAGGGATAACTTATTTTAGCGTTGATATTTTGAAAGACATGGTTGCTTGTTGATATGATTGAGTATCTAAATTATTATGTCAAAACTAGACTATTGCTTTGAATCACATAAAGTCCAATTGTCCATGCTATAAAGAAAAGAATATGATATGACATGTTAGGCAGCATTCCACATCAAAAATTATGTTTTTATCACTTACCTACTCGAGGACGAGTAGGAGTTAAGCTTGGGATGCTGAT
This sequence comes from Aegilops umbellulata, assembly GCA_032464435.1. Taxonomy (NCBI): domain Eukaryota; kingdom Viridiplantae; phylum Streptophyta; class Magnoliopsida; order Poales; family Poaceae; genus Aegilops; species Aegilops umbellulata. The sequence continues at coordinate 116,772,455 of CP136054.1, read as the reverse complement.
ACGTCTCCAATGCATCTATAATTTTTTATTGTTCCATGGTTTTATATTATCAATCTTGGATATTTTATATCTTTTTTGGTATAACCTATTGACATAGTGCCAAGTGCGAGTTGTTGTTTTTTCCATGTATTTTACATCACAGAAAATCAATATCATACGGAGTCCAAATGCCACGAAACTCCATGGAGAATTTTTATGGGCCAGAAGGAACACAACGGGCCCTAACTGCGCCTGGGGGGGTGCCCCGAGGAGAGCACAACCCACCAGGGCGCCAGGAGGCCCAGGCACGCCCTGGTGGGTTGTGCCCACCTCGGGTGCCCCCAGGACCGCCTCTTTGCTCTATAAATACCCCGATATTCCCAAAACCCTTGGGGAGTCGACGAAATATACATCCAGCCACCGCAGAGTCCAGAACCACCAGATCCAATCTAAACACCATCTCGGATGGGGTTCACCACCTCCATTGGTGCCTCTCCGATGATGCATGAGTAGTTCTTCTTAAACCTTCGGGTCCGTAGTTAGTAGATAGATGGCTTCCTCTCTCTCGCTGAATTCTCAATACAATGGTCTCTTGGAGATCCATATGATGTAACTCTTTTGCAGTGTGTTTGTTGGGATCTGATGAACTTTGAGTTTATGATCAGTTATATCTTTTTATATCCATGAAATTATTTGAGTTTCTTTGATTTCTTATATGCATGATTGCTTATAGCCTTGTATTTCTTCTCCGATATTTGGGTTTTGTTTGGACAACTTGATCTATTTATCTTGCAATGGGAAGATGTGCTTTGTAGTGGGTTTGATCTTACGATGCTTGATCCCAGTGACAAAGGGGAACTGACACGTATGTATCGTTGGTCTATCTCTACATAGATAGATCTTGTCTACATCATGTCATTGTTCTTATTGCATTACTCCGTTTCTCCATGAACTTAATACACTAGATGCATGCTGGATAGCGGTCGATGTGTGGAGTAATAGTAGTAGATGCAGGTAGGAGTCGGTCTACTAATCTTGGATGTGATGCCTATATAATGATCATTGCCTGGATATCATCATGATTATTTGAAGTTCTATCAATTGCCCAACAGTAATTTGTTCACCCACCGTTTGCTATTTTTCTCGAGAGAAGCCACTAGTGAAACCTACGCCCCCGGGTCTCTTTCTCATATATTTGCCTTTGCGATCTACTTTTCTTTTGCATTTATTTACAGATCTGTTAAACAAAAAATACAAAAATATCTTCTGCATTTTATTTTATTTGCGACCTATTATTAAATCTATTACAACTTTCTCCTGTCTACACGTTGTTTCTGGCGCCGTTACCCGAAAGAGATTGACAACCCCTTTAACATGTCGGGTTGCGAGGTGTTGTTATTTGTGTGCAGGGGCTGTTTACGTTGTGTTGCTTGGTTCTCCTACTGGTTCTATAACCCTGGTTTCATATCTGAGGGAAATACCTACCGCCGCTGTGTTGCATCATCCCTTCCTCTTTGGGGAAATACCAACATAGCTTCAAGCGACATCACATACCAAGGAGTACTATGAGAAACATTTATTGCAGCTAACTTCTCATCAGGAAAACTATCATCAATAGGTAGTGGGTCATCAAGCACATTTTCAAGCCTAGACAAGTTATCAGCTACTGGGTTCTCAACTCCTTTTCTATCAATGATATGTAAATCAAATTCTTGTAACAAGAGAACCCAACGAATAAGTCTAGGTTTAGCATCTTTCTTTTCCATAAGATATTTAATAGCAGCATGGTCTGTGTGAACAGTTACTTTGGAATCAACAATATAAGGTCTAAATTTATCACAAGCAAACACCACTGCTAAGAATTCCTTTTCAGTAGTAGCATAATTTCTTTGAGCATTGTCTAGGGTTTTACTAGCATAATGAATAAAATTCAATTTCTTATCAACTCTTTGTCCTAGAACACCACCAACAACATAATCAATAGCATCACACATAATTTCAAAAGGCAAGTTCCAATCAGGTGGTTGAACAATAGGTGCAGAAATAAAGTCTTTCTTGAGTGTTTCAAAGACTTCTAAACAATCATCATAAAAAACAAAAGGAATATCCTTTTGCAAAAGATTAGTAAGAGGCCTAGAAATTCTGGAAAAGTCTTTGATAAATCTCCTATAGAAACCAACATGACCTAGGAAACTATGAATACCCTTTATATCTTTAGGACATGGCATTTTCTCAATGGCATCAACCTTAGCTTGGTCCACTTCAATACCTCTTTTAGAAATTTTATGACCCAAGACAATGCCTTCATTAACCATAAAATGGCACTTATCCCAATTCAAGATAAGATTTGTTTGTTCACATCTCTGCAAAACTCGATCAAGATTGCTTAAACAATCATCAAAAGACTTCCCATAAACTGAAAAGTCATCCATGAAAACCTCAACAATCTTTTCACAAAAATAATAGAATATAGCAGTCATACATCTTTGAAAGGTAGCAGGTGCATTACATAAACCAAAAGGCATACGTCTATAAGCATAGGTTCCAAAAGGACAAGTAAAAGTGGTCTTTTCTTGATCAAGTTGAGAAACAGGTATTTGTGAAAAGCCAGAATATCCATCAAGGAAGCAAAAGTGTGTGTGCTTAGATAATCTTTCAAGCATTTGATCAATAAAAGTCAAAGGGTAATGATCTTTTCTAGTTGCTTTGTTTAATTTCCTAAAATATATTACCATTCTATAGCCTGTGACAGTTCTTTGTGGAATAAGTTCATTCTTATCATTAGGAACAACAGTTATACCTCATTTCTTAGGAACACAATGAACATGACTTACCCATCTACTATCAGCTATAGGATAGATTATACCTGCTTCCAGAAGTTTTAGTATTTCCGTTCTTACAACCTCTTTCATCTTCGGATTTAACCGATGTTGGTGATCAACAACTGGTTTAGTATCAGGTTCCATATTACTTTTGTGCCGACATAGAGTGGGACTAATGCCCTTAAAATCATCAAGAGTATATACAATAGTAGCTCGATGCTTCCTTAGAACTTTCAATAATCTTTCTTCTTCATGTTCTGAAAGGTTAGGACTGATAATAACAGGATATATTTTCTTTTCATCAAGATAAGCATATTTCAAAGTGTCCGGCAATTGTTTTAATTCAAACACAGGATCACCTTTAGGTGGAGGAGGACCTCCCAGAGTTTCAATAGGCAAATTGTGTTTAAGTAGAGGACGTTGTTCAAAGAAAATCTTATCTATTTCAATTCTCTCATGCATATGTAAATCATTTTCATGGTCTAGCAAATACTGTTCTAAAGGATCAGTAGGTGGCACAACAATAGAAGCAAGACCAATTAATTCATCCTTACTAGGCAATTCTTTTTCATGAAGATTTCTACTAAACTTGGAAAAATTAAACTCATGAGACTCATCACCAAAACTAACACTGACAGTTTGTTTCTTACAATCTATCTTAGCATTAACGATGTTCAAGAAAGGTCTACCAAAGATAATGGGACAGAAATCATCTTGTGGGGAACCAAGAACAAGAAAATCAGTAGGGTATTTTATTTTCCCACACAAGACTTCAACATCTCTAACAATCCCAAATGGTGATATGGTGTCTCTATTAGCAAGTTTAATAGTAACATCTATGTCTTCCATCTCTACAGGTGCTATGTCTTTCATAATCTCTTGATATAAAGTGTAAGGAATAGCACTCACAGTAGCACCCATGTAACATAAACCATGATAACAGTGATCTCCTATTTTAACTGAGATGACAGGCATGCCCACAACGGGTCTTTGTTTATCCCTTTTATTAGGTTTAGCAATTCTAGTAGCTTCCTCAAAGAAATAAATAACATGCCCATCCATATCTTCTTCCAAGAGATCTTTAACCATAGCAATGCTAGGTTCTACTTAAAATTGTTTATCAGGTTTAGGTGTTCTAATATAGCTTTTGTTAACCACAGTTGAAACTTTAGCATGTTCCTTTATCCTAACAGGACAAGGTGGTTTCTCAATATAAGCAGAAGGGATAACTGGATCAAGATTATAAATTATAGTTTCTTCTTTAACTGGTACCGGTTCTTTAATATCTTCTTTAATAGGTGGGTGATATTTAAACCACTTCTCTTTAGAGAGTTCAACATGAGTAACAAATGGTTCACAAAAAGAGGCTACTATCTCAGAGTCAAGTCCATATTTAGTGCTAAACTTTTGAAAAGCATCGGTATTCATAAAAGATTTAACACAATCATACTTAAGCTTAATACCTTACTCCTTACCTTCATCGATTTCCCAATCTTCAGAGTTGCGTTTAATTCTTTCCAAAAGACCTCATCGGAATTCAATAGTATTCTTCATAAAAGAACCAGCACAAGAAGTATCAAGCATGGTTTGATCATTACAAGAAAGCCGAGCATAAAAGTTCTGGATAATAATTTCTCTTGAGAGATCATGATTGGGGCATGAATATAACATTTACTTAAGCCTCCCCCAAGCTAGAGCGATACTTTCTCCTTCACGAGGCCAAAAATTATATATATAATTCCGATCACGATGAACTAGATGCATAGGATAATTTTTTTGGTGGAACTCCAATTTCAAACGATTCCAATTCCATGATCCAATATCATCGCATAGCCTATACCATGACAATTATTTTCCCTTCAAAGATAAAGGAAAAACCTTTTTCATAACTTCATCTCCAGGTAAACCTGCAAGCTTAAACAATCCACAATTTTTTTCTACATATATCAAGTGCATATCAGGATGTTCGGTCCATCTCCTGCATAAGGATTAGCTAGCAGTTGTTCTATCATACCCAAAGGAATTTCATATTCAATATTTTTAGTAGGTGCAGCAGGCTGAGGGGTAGCTAATTGTGGTTTCTGACAAGGTGAAGATACCCCGAACAAACCCCTCAAAGGATTGTTTTCCATAGTAACAAGTGACAAAAAATTTCAGCACACTATATAAATGTTTCCTTACCAAATTCCACTTACCAAAGGCGCTTCACTCCCCTGCAACGGCGCCAGAAAATAGCCTTGATGACCCACAAGTATAGGGGATCAATTGTCACTCTTTTCGATAAGTAAGAGTGCCAAACCCAACGAGGAGCAGAAGGAAATGACAAGTAGTTTTCAGTAAGGTAATGTCTGCAAGTACTGAAATTGTAAGTAGCGGAGTAGTTTGGTAGCAAGGTAATTTGTAATGAGCAAGTAATGATAGTAGTAACAAATATGGAGCAAGGTAGTCCAATCCTTTTGAGGCAAAGGACAGGCCAAAGCGGTCTCTTATGATAAGCAAAGCGTTCTTGAGGGTACACGGGAATTTCATCTAGTCACTTTCATCACGTTGGTTTAATTCGTGTTCGCTACTTTGATAATTTGATATGTGGGTGGACCGGTGCTTAGGTGTTGTTCTTACTTGAACAAACCTCCTACTTATGTTTAACCCTCCCGCAAGCATCCACAACTACAAGAAAAGTATTAAGAATAAACTCTAACCATAGCATTAAACTCATGGATCCAATCGGCCCCTTACGGAATAGCGCATAAACTGGGGTTTAAGCTTCTGTCACTCTCGCAACCCATCATCTAATTGCTTATCCAAAATTCATTCCCTTAGGCCCAAATATGGTGAAGTGTCATGTAGTCGACGTTCACATGACACCACTAAGGGAATAACAACATACATACTATCAAAATATCGAAAGTCCTCCTCTTATTTTTTTTCTATGTCAAAATGACCTATATACCAGAAGATGGGCACCGGAGGTGGGCCGAGGAGGGAACAACCCACTAGGGCGCGACTGGGCTCCCTAGCGTGCCCAGGTGGGTTGTGCCCACCTGGTGGGCCCCCTTTGGTAGTTATTTGCTACAATAATTCTAATATATTCCATAAAAAATTCTCTGTGAAGTTTCAGCTTGTTTGGAGTTGTGCAGAATAGGTAGCCATTGCCAGCAATACTAGCATCTTGGCCTGAGAATGATGCTGGGCAAACCATCTATATACAGTAAGACAACGCTAAGCCTCATATCTTGCCTAATGACCCAGAAATTGTAGCAGCTGTGGAAAGAACTGGACTCGATATCAGACTAATTCAACAACCTGCTAATAGCCCTGATCTGAATGGCATTGACCTTGGGTTCTTCAACTCGCTGCAATCTCTAACAGATTGTCTAAGCCCTAGAACGCTTCAGGATCTTATCAAGGGTGTGCTAGATGAATTTGAAAACTATGAGGCTTACAAGCTAAACAGAGTTTTCCTATCTCTACAAGCTTGCATGATTGAAATCTTGAACCATGTAGGGGGCAATGGGTATAAAATACCCCATGCGAACAAGGAAAGGCTAGAGAACCTTGGGATGCTACCTCCAAGACTTACATGCCCTCAAGAGGTATATGCAAATGCCCTGCACAATCTTGGGATAATGGAGAGAGTTGGTTGTTGAGATGCTTGTCGAGATGCTTGAGGAGTTGCTTGTTGAGATGCTAGTTGAGATGCTTGAGGAGTTGCTTGTTGAGATGCTAGTTAAGATGCTTGAGGAGTTGCTTGTTAAGATGCTTGTCGAGATGCTTGTTGAGATGCTTGAGGAGTTGCTTGTTGAGATGCTAGTTAAGATGCTTGAGGAGTTGCTTGTTGAGATGTTTGTCGAGATGCTTGTTGAGATGCTTGAGGAGTTGCTTGTTGAGATGCTAGTTAAGATGCTTGAGGAGTTGCTTGTTGAGATGCTTGTCGAGATGCTTGTTGAGATGCTTGAGGAGTTGCTTGTTGAGATGCTAGTTAAGATGCTTGAGGACTTGCTTGTTGATATGCTTGTCGAGATGCTTGTTGAGATGCTTGAGGAGTTGCTTGTTGAGATGCTTGTCGAGATGCTTGAGGAGTTGCTTGTTGAGATGCTTGTCGAGATGCTTGTTGAGATGCTTGAGGAGTTGCTTGTTGAGATGCTTGTCGAGATGCTTGAGGAGTTGCTTGTTGAGATGCTTGTCGAGATGCTTGAGGAGTTGCTTGTTAAGATGCTTGTGATTATTTGTGTGGAGTATGTGTAACTCCTTGTTTGTGTGGAGTATGTGTAACCCTAGAGATGTGGCTTGTGTGGAGTATATGTAACTCCTTGAGAAGAGACTTGTGTGGAGTGCATCATTTGTATGCTCATTTTCGGAAAACCCCATGTGAAATTCCTCCATATGTTTGCACAAGGATTCTATGGACTGGATTTTACTCCATATATATGATCATCTGTGATCTGTGTTTAATTATGAGAGAAGAGGAGAGGGCACTAGAAGAGAGAGAGAGAGAGAGAGAGAGAGAGAGAGAGAGAGGGGGGGGGGACTGGAAGATAATCCAATTTCATTTGATTTCATTTGAGTTCATTTGATTTAGGTCTCATATTGTTGCACTATTGTAAGAGGGCAAAAGAGAAAGAAAATAAAGAAGAAAGAGAAGAGAGGAGAAGAGTAGTTTAATTTAGTTTAGTTTTAATTAAATGAAAAGATTTAATTAACCAAGAACTACTCCTACTCCTACTCCTACTCCAAGAACTATTCCTACTCCTATTTTTAATTAAAACTAAACAGCAAGTCCACATGATTTTAATTTTAATTTAAGGAAAATTCCACACGATTTTACTTGTATGGCCTATCGCGATTTTACAGAAACTACTCCTGATTTTATAGAAACTACTCCTATCATGATTTTATAGAAACTACTCCTATCATGATTTTGCTGTCATTAATATGCAAGCAACAATTAAATTCACAATATTATGCAAGTTAACAAGCTTCAGTAGCCCAAGTTTCAGTAGATAAGTTAACAGAAGCTACAGACAACAACTTTTAAAAGAAGCTACTCTGCACTCTACCTGCAATAGATAAACAAACTGTATACAGGGAGTATGTACTGAGATTGCAGTGAAAACAAACAAGAAGAACACATTTAGTCTGATTGTGTTATTGACAATTTAAAGCATTTTTTGCTACTCGCATTGTGAATGATGGCATGATCTTACAGTAGCCGGAGCTTCCAAGACACTCACGGCATTCCTCTGCAACTTCACCTCCACACCATTCTTCAAAACCTGCTTTTAAGATAATATCTCAGGAATTAGAACAAGATACCACATTTGGTTGCTTCACTAGCTAATTTCTGAAAAGAAAAGTGAAGTCAAAAGACATTATTTCTTTCACTCCATTGCAATTGTCAATCATTATAGAGAACCAGCCACTAGCTAAGCAGAGTTTCAGTGGGATGCCCAAATAATAATTGGAAGCAAGAATCACTTTATAAGCAGAGTTTCAGTAGAATCTCAAGATTCATAGCAGAGTGAGAATCCAGCATCTGATATCTGGAGGATTGGTGAACACTGAACATTTTGATGCAGTTACATAAATCCAAAGCTATACTAAGGTACCAACAGCAAGAATCACTTTATAACATAGCAAAAAATTGCAGCACAAGGTAACTACTCCAAGACTGAACTTAGCGCAGTAGGTGAAGCTGCCTCAGACATCATAACAGATGGGATATCACTTCAGCAAGGTTGATAACAGCCTGAACTTAGCGCAAGACAACAAAGGTTCTTGGCACCGAAACAACCAAGACTGGATGTCCTGCTGCAATGGGGATAAGACTGGTTCTTGGCACCAAAACAAGACGAATCGCTCACCTGCAGTAATGGGACAGGAACTCCATGGTGAACCGCTTCATCTCCAGGTCGTCCCTGTAGTCCGGCGCCGCCGCCACGGAATTGTCCGCCACTAGTTCGTCGCCAGGTCGTCCCCAAGCACGGCGGCGGCACCTCCCGCGCCTGCACAACCCCCGTGTCGCCGGAGGCGGGTACATGACCCGCCGCGCCAACTCCTTCAAGCGCTGCCCTGGCGGCGAGATCGAGCTCCAGATCAGCGGCTCCCCGCGCTTGCCGTGGACTGACGGCCTGGGCAGCCCGCCCAAGGACGCGGCGGAGGCCTTCTCCTCCAGCGCCTCTCCCAGGGGCCTCCACCACCACTAGCAGCTCCGGTTCCGCCTCTTCAAGCGCCCGGGCGCTGGCGGGGGCGCCGACGACGTCGTGCTGGGCCTGGGGATCCGGGAGAGGAGGAAGCTCGGCAACCTGTTCTTCTTCGCCTTCTGTAGGGGTGGAGGTAGGAGCTGGGGAGGGATGGATCCACCAGCGCACGTAGATCGAGCGCCCGCGCGCCTCCACCGCATAGAAGCTCGTCACCGGCGGAAAAAAATCAATTTTTTTCAGCGGCGCATATAGACTGAGTGGAGGCGGGGTGGTGGAAGAGGCCGGCGACGTCGAGAGGGAGAGGCAGAGGGGAGACCGATGTCGAGGGGGAGTGGCAGAGGGGAGGCTGGCGATGGGAACGCGGGCCGCCGGTGAGCGGATCTGGGAGAGTGACAGGGAGAGCGAGTGGAGCGACTAAGCGAGCGAGCGGTGCGGACAGTGAACGAGCGATGCGGGAGGGCAAATTGGGAAAGTGAAAAAAATTCGTAACATGACGAAAATTACACTACGATCGCTTAAACGACCTACATTTCGGAACAGAGGGAGTATAATTAATCGTTCAGTTACCACTCTTTCAACATAATCTTTTTTATACATTAACTATTTTCAATCTTCATCTCTATTTAGGCACTAACACATGGACGAGAAGGTATAACCAATCGATGGTTCAAGAAGCACCAGGATTTTCTCAGATCCCATGACATTCGTTTGAAGACAGTAACGCTAGAAGGATATGCATCCAACAGTGCAAACACTAGCTTTGTCACATTCTTCATGTTGAATGCGAGGGCACTATTGTCCGTGAGGATTAAGTTTTTCAACGAGAAATTTCTTACGGTTGCAAGTGTTGAGCAACATAAAAATAAGTTTCAGGTGTACCTAAGGGCTTCTGATCATGCTCGGCTTCTATTTACGACAACTTGTCATCATGGACTAGTAGAATTTCTGGGCCAGGATCTTGATTTTATGGATAAGACCTATCCATTTCATTGGGACTGCCAAACAGTTTGGTTGAGTTAGATGCCATTGTCCTGTTCAATCTGGATTTTGTCTAAACCTGGTGAGCAATTACTCCTTGTGCTTTTGTATTGCTTGTTAGCTGGAGTTAGATATTGTTTCCCTTTTCAACTCAGCTTTGACCCATATTTTCTTTCATACTGGGCCAATGGCTTGCCATTTCTTTAATTAAGACATAAATATTATAAGCATTCACAACATAGGGAAAGAACATCACTCTTGCGGGATCCTTGAGATCTTTGTTCGTTATAGAACTGCAAGTTCTTAGCGCCCACTAGCACCCACAAACTTATTTTCAGCTTGCACACCAAATGGGCTGTAATTCTTAAAAACAAAAGCTGCATGGTAGTCACAGATTTTGATTTATCATTTGGGCCCCATGAGGAAAAGGCCTATCCGGGGCGGTGCCGACTCGACAGTAAACATTGAAAAACCTGGTTTTAAAATTACTGTAAATCCAAAACTCGCCTCAAAATCATGAAACTTGGCATGGTGTTATGTCATAGCACACCAACATGTTGTGGTAAAAAATTAGTCCAATTTGGGACAAGTTTTGGTACAAACTTCTTACAAACTGGAGCTTCTCTCAAAAAGGCTCATGGTTCTGAGAGGGACCTTGTCACCTATGTGTGCGAAACGACATACACTGTCTCTTCCCACCTTGATTTATTTTACAAAGGCAACATGCAACTATAGTAGCGTCACCCTAAAAATATGAAATTATTCATGGTTCGTTTTGCCTTTTTATACATTATTTGAGTTTCCTAGGCATTTTGGAACATACTTTGGTGTGTGCAAATGTCATGTGTATACTAACCACATATGTAATTCGATGTTCAATCTGTTTATGGAATCAAGTCCTTATAAGTTATAAGTACATATGCTGTTGTTCTGTGTGCAATGACATTTCTGATTACAGACTTGTTTGCCGCGTATCACACACATCTTGTTGTATTGAACTGTTTCTGTTCTCTTGGCTCAAAGCAAACAATTCATCCGAGTGAACCGCATGCCGTATATCGCACACATCTTGATCTGGCTGACCATTTCTTTTGTGTTTCCTAATCACAAATAGTTCATTCGAGTGAACCGTATGTTGTATATCGCACACACCTTCATCTGGATGCCCGTTTCTTTTGTTCCTCCTCATCGCAAAAAGTTAATTGAACTGAACTGTATGCCCTGCATCGCACGCGCAAGAAAACTCGGAACCGTGTTTGATGCATCCGTCATCGCAAACACTTTACACCTTTTTTGACGATTTTTTTACACCACTGTTTGCGATTAATGCATCACACACAGTTCCATCGAAGGGTCTCTGATCGTAGTGTCGCATTAGCAGCATCCTGCAGTAGTGAAAGGACACATTCTTAGCAACAAAATATCTTTCCTTCGGATCTGTGGTAGAAGGTGTACCCAATAGTTTCTTTAGGGTATCCTATGAATACACACTTCTCTGATTTAGGTTCGAGCTTATCAGGCTGAAGCCTTTTGATATAAGCATCGCATCCCCAAACTTTAAGGAACGACAGCTTAGGTCTCTTGCCAAACCATAGTTCATACGGCGTCGTCTCAACGGATTTAGATGGTGCCCTATTTAACGTGAATGCGGCTGTCTCTAATGCATAACCCCAAAATGATAGTGGTAAATTAGTAAGAAACATCATAGAATGCACCATCTCCAATAAAGTACGGTTATGACATTCGGATACACCATTACGCTGTGGTGTTCCAGGTGGCGTGAGTTGTGAAAGTATTCCACATTGCTTCAAATGAAGGCCAAACTCGTAACTCAAATACTCACCTCCGGGATCAGATCGTAGAAACTTTATTTTCTTGTTACTATGATTCTCCACTTTACTCTGAAATTCTTTGAACTTTCCAAATGTTTCAGACTTGTGTTTCATCAAGTACATATACCCATACCTACCCAAATCATCTGTGAAGGTCAGAAAATAATGATACCCACCGCATACTTCAACACTCATTGGACCGCATATATCAGTATGTATTATTTCCAATAAGTCAAGCTCGCTCCATTGTTCCGGAGAACAGAGTTTTAGTCATATTGCCCATGAGGCCTGGTTCGCAAGTATCAAATGATTCATAATCAACTGATTCCAAAAGTCCATCTGCATGGAGTTTCTTCATGCGCTTTACAGCAATATGACCAAAACAGCAGTGCCACAAGTATGTTGCACTATCATTATCAAATTTGCATCTTTTGGCATCAATATTATGAATATGTGTATCACTACGATCGAGATTCAATAAACCATTCACATTGGGTGTATGACCATAGAAGGTTTTATTCATGTAAACAAAACAACAGTTATTCTCTAACTTAAATGAATAAACGTATTGCAATAAACATGATCTAATCATATTCATGCTCAACGCAAACACCAAATAACATTTAATTAGGTTGAACACTAATCCCGAAGGTAGAGGGAGTGTGCGATGGTGATCATATCAACCTTGGAACCAGCACGCATCGTCACCTTGCTTTTAACTAGTCTCTGTAACTCATGTTTTGAGTTACTAATCTTAGCAACTGAACTGGTATCAAATACCTAGGGGTCACTATGAACACTAGTAAAATACACATCAATAACATGTATATCAAATACACCTTTGTTCACTTTGCCATGCTTCTTACCCGCCAAGTATTTGGGGTAGTTCCACTTCCAGTGACCATTTCCTTCGCAGTAGAAGCTCTCAGTTTCAGGCTTGGGTCCATCTTTGGGCTTCTTCATGGGAGCGGCAACTTGCTTGCCATTCTTCTTGAAGTTCCCTCTTTTTCCCTTGCCCTTTTCTTGAAACTAGTGCTCTTGTTAACCATCAACACTTAATGCTCTCTCTTGATTTCTACCATCGCCGATTTCAGCATCGCGAAGAGCTCGTGAATCATTTTTGTCATCCCTTACATATTATAGTTCATCACGAAGTTCTAGTGTCTTGGTGATAGTGACTAGAGAACTTTGTCAATCACTATCTTATCTGGAATATTAACTCCCACTTGGTTCAGGCGATTGTAGTACCCAGACATTCTGAGCACATGCTCACTGTTTGAGCTATTCTCCTCCATCTTGTAGGCAAAGTACTTGTCAGAAGTCTCATACCTCTCGACACGGGCATGAGTTTGAAATACTAATTTCAGCTCTTGGAACATCTCATATGCTCCATGGCATTCAAAACATTTTCAAGTTTCGGTTCTAAGCCGTAAAGCATGGTGCACTAAACTATTAAGTAGTCATCTTGCCAAACATTCATAGTGTATGCATCTGCTCCAGCAATAGGTCTGTCACCTAGTGGTGCATCAAGGACATAATTCTTCTATGCTGCAATGAGGATAATCCGCAGATCACAGACCCAGTCCCATCATTGCTACTATCATCTTTCAACTTATTTTTCTATAGGAATATATCAAAAATAGGGGAGCTATATTGGGGAGCTATTGATCTACAACATAGACATGCAAAAACTATTAAGACTAAGTTCATGATAAATTTAAGTTCAATTAATCAAATTACTAATGAACTCCCACTTAATTTAACATCCCTCAAGTTATTTAAGTGATACATGATCCAAATCAACTAACCCTTGTCCGATCATCACGTGAGATAGGGTAGTCATCAATGGTGAACATATCTATGTTGATCATATCTACTATGTGACTCATGTTCGACCTTTCGGTCTCTAGTGTTCTGAGACCATGTCTTTACTTGCTAGGCTCGTCAAGTTTAACCCAAGTATTCTGCATGTGTAAAACTGTCTTACACCCGTTGTATGTGAACGTAGAGTCTATCAAACCCGATCATCACATGGTGTCTCGAAACGATGAACTGTAGCAACGGTGCATACCCAGCGAGAACACTCTTATCTTGAAATTAAGTTAAGGGGTCATCTTATAATGCTACCGCCGTTCTACGCAAAATAAGATGCGTAAAAGACAAGCATCACATGCAATCAAAATATGTGACATGATATGGCCATCATCTTGTGCTTTTGATCTCCAACTCCAAAGCATCATCATGATCATCATCACCGGCTTGACACCTTGATCTCCATCATAGCATTGTTGCATCAAGGTCGTCACGCCACTATTGCTTCTACAACTATCGCCAACGCATAGTGATAAAGTAAAGCAATTACATGGCGCTTGCACTTCATACAATAAAGAGACAACCCTAAGGCTCCTGCCGGTTGTCGATATTACAAAACATGATCATCTCATACATCAACATATATCACATCATATCTTGACCACATCACATCACAACATGCCCTGCAAAAACAAGTTAGACGTCCTCTACTTTGTTGTTGCAAGTTTTACATGGCTCCTAAAGGAAATATGCCCTAGAGGCAATAATAAAGTTGTTATTTTATGTTTCCTTATATCATGATAAATGTTTATTATTCATGCTAGAATTGTACCGGAAACATGATACATGTGTGGATACATAGACAAAACACTGTGTCCCTAGTAAGCCTCTACTAGACTAGATCGTTAATCAAAGATGGTTAAGCTTCCTAACCATAGACATGTGTTGTCATTCGATGAACGGGATCAAATCATTGGGAGAATGATGTGATGGACAAGACCCATCCATTAGCTTAGCATATTGATCGTTCAGTTTTATTTCTATTGTTTTCTTCATGTCAAATACATATTCCTTCGACTATGAGATTATGCAACTCCCGGATAGCGGAGGAATACCTTGTGTGCTATCAAACGTCACAACGTAACTGGGTGATTATAAAGATGCTCTAGGGTATCTTTGAAGGTGTTTGTTGGGTTGGCATAGATTGAGATTAGGATTTGTCACTCCAAGTATCTGAGAGCACTACAAAAAAAAGACACATCCATGACATTTTGGGTCGAACGAAATTTTTTTCTGTCATACATATGACACTTCTATGACGATAATTGTGACAAAACCCGGTATCATCATAGATGTGGTGGGCTCCTACTTCTATGACAAAAAATCATGACAGAAAATGGGCTTTTCGTCCTGGGCGGGCTGGAGACGCAGCTGCATGACATTCTTTGGGCCGTCCATGACGGAAAAAACCGTGGTAGAAGCGAGGGGGAGGAAAATTTCAGGGAGTTCCTGGTTATGGTGGGAGGTCGGGGGCCGAGCGATGCGCGTTTCTCTCGTACACGTACATGCGTGTGTGTGAGGCGTTGGCTCTAACTGAACCCGAGCAAGGCGTTGGGGTCTAACTGAACTCGAGTGATTGCACTGCAGGCTACGCGCTACTGGACCCGAGCGATCGATCGATGGCTGTTAACTGAACCCGATCGAGCGATTCCTTCGCTACTGCTGCTAACTAAAGCCGATCGATTGGATGAACAATGAGTGTTGCGGGGGTGGGGGGGGTTGGATGAACAGTGAGCGGTGGCATTGCCTCTAGATGAACAGGACCCCGTGGTGTGGAGGGCTGGATGAACAGTAGACGGTGGAGGGGTGCCCGACTGCCCGTGGAGGGGTGGTTGAACAGGACCTCGTGGTGTGGAGGGCTGGATGAACAGTAGACGATGGAGGGGTGCCCGTGGAGGGGTGGTTGAACAGTAGCCGGTGGAGTAGCGCGCGGTGGAGGCTGGATGAACAGGAGCCCGTGGAGGCTGGAGGAGGTCGACGGTAGCCCATGGAGGCTGGAGGAGGTCGACGGTGGAGATGAACAGTATCCCGTGGAGTCTCGTTTTACAGTACGCCACACCCCTCCCGATGAATAGGACCCCGTTTCGACCGTATGAGGTCCGTTTCATCCGTTTTGCGGTACGCCACACCCCTCCCGATCAACAGGACCCCCGTTTCGACCGTAGGAGGTCTGTTTCGTCCGTTTTGCGGTACGCCACACCCCTCCTGATCAACTGGACCCCCGTTTTGACCGTAGGAGGTCCGTTTCCTCCGTTTTGCGGTACGCCACACCCCTCCCGATCAACAGGACCCCGTTCCGAACATAGGAGGTCCGTTTCCTCCGTTTTGCGGTATGCCAGGCCTCGTTTCCATCGCCTGTTCCGTCCAAGCCCTCCCGATGAACACGACCACGCATTCCGTTCCGACCCAGTCGGTTGGCTCCCACGCGTTCCGTTGCCTCCCGATGAACACGACGCATTCCGTTTCCTCCCCATGAACACGACGCATTCCGTTGCCTCCCCATGAACACGACGCATTCCATTGCCTTCCCGTGAACACGACGACGACGGTGTTTCTCCGTTCCAACCCAGCCATGTACACGAGCCCTGGCCGTATGTATGCGCGAGTAGGCGTTCGAGACCCCGCCCGTATGTACACATACGTGGCCGTATTTTCTTTCTTGCACCCTGGCCGTTGTACGTACATGTACATGCTACGTGCGCACCTCTACTACGACACGTGCGCGCCTCTACATCGACTAGTATGTACATACATGTTCGCGACCAGAATGACAACGCTACGTACGCTTCGACCAGGTGGGTCCCGACTATCAGGCACTTCCTTGCCTGCGAAGATGTAGCTGGTGGGTCCCAGCAGCCAGGGGGAAATGCTTTTTTCACAAAATACGGTGGCTCACCTGGTGGGTCCCCGCTGTCAGGTGGAGGAATAATTATTTTGCACGTAATAAGGAGGCACTTCCTTGCTGCGGCCGTGGACCCAGCTGTCAGCCTCTCCACGTACAATCCACGTCCGATGGAAGCCGTTCCTTGACCACGTTGACCACGCCGCACCGAGAGCACCAGGGCGGTGGACGACGGCGAGGCCTAGGAAGGGGACGACGCAGAGCCGGAGAATACGCGGCAGTGGATGCCCACGCGTAGAGGAGTACGAGGGTTCACTGGTTCGCTGCGGTGTGAGGCTGCCGTTGCCGCAGAATAACAGGGGGTGTGGGTGAGTAGAGGGATGGCCTGGCCAGCGGTAGGAGTAGTACGGGGCGGTGAGGCCTCCGCCGCATCGCAGCCGGCCACGGGAGGCAAGAGCACGAGGCGCGACCGGCGTTGGTTTGGGCGGCTGGAGCAAGAAGACCAGAGGTTGAAGAAGCACTACGGCCGTTGGATGGACATCGTACGGTCACTGGAGCTAGAATCGTGCATATTGACTAAGTTGACAAAGCCCTCCGTCCCCGTCAACTTAGTAGGCCCACAAGTCAGCCTGCCACTATACTGGGTCCCAGCTAACAGGGGGAGTATTCATTTTTTTGTGCGTAATAAGGAGGCACTTCCTTGCGTGCGAAGATATAGCTGGTGGGTCCGAGCTGTCAGCGGCGGTAACATTTTTTTCACGAAATACAGGGGCCCTTTCGGTGGGTCCCTGATGTCAGGTGGAGGAATCATTATCTTGCGCGTAATAAGGAGGCATTTCCTTGCGTGCGGCCGTGGACCCAGCTGTCGGCCTCTCCACGTACAGTCCACTTTAGATGCATGTCGGTCGTTGACCACGTTGACCAGGCCGCGCCGAGAGCACCAGGGCGGTGGACGACGGTGAGGCCTAGGAAGGGAACGACAAGGAGGCAGGGAAGACTCGGCAGTTGTTTCCCACGCGGAGGGGAGTACGACTGTACGAGGGTTTACTGGTTCGTCTGCCGTCGCCGTAGAATAACAGCAGGTGTGGGTGAGTAGAGGGATGGCTAGGCAAGCGATGGGAGTACGGTGGGGCGGTGAGGCCTGCACGGCAGCAGTGCCGGCCGCGGGGAGGAGGGAGCAGGCAGTCCCGCCGACGCTTGTTTGAGCGGCTAGAGCAGGAAGAGCAGAGATTGAAGAAGCACGACGGCCGTTGGATGGCCATCCAACAGTCACTGCTTGTGCGTCAACCTTTTTTTAGGAAAGCCTCAAATCTGTGGAAAACAGCATACAATCCATCTGCCATTATTTCTAATAATTTACAGCCCATTTGCTAATTATTAAGGTTTTTTTGGAGCCCATATTCTTTTTGTTAGCATTACAGCCCATATTGTGGCCACGGTTAAAAAATTATACGGAATTTTGCATATTTCGGTGCGGTCCGAACTGTTTTTAATCCCGAAATTTAGACTCACATTCAAACTGATTTTAAAAATAAATGTATATCAATATAAAATCCAACAAATTCTCCACGCATAAAAATTAATGTAATTTAAAATCTCGAAATGAAAAAAAGATATTTGAAACTAATTGCCGGTTTGATGTGTTTTAAAAATGTACAACCCATTTCTCATTACTGATGGGCCATTTTCTCGGCCAGCCGAATGAAAGCTCTCCTCGTCTTAAAAGATTTGCAGCCCAACAGGCCTGACAAAGCGACTTACTTGGCAAATCACAAAAAAACTGGGCTGTGGCCATGGACCCAGCTGTCAGCCTCTCCACGTACAGTACTCTTCCGATGGAATGTCGTTGACCACGTTGACCACGCCGCACCGAGAGCACCAAGGCGGTGGACGATGGCGAGGTCTAGGAAGGGGACGACGCGGAGCCGAGGAAGACGCGACAGTGGATGCCCATGCGGAGAGGAGTATGAGGGTTCACTGGTTCGGCTGCAGTGTGAGGCTGCCGTCGCCGCAGGGCCTGGCTAGCGGTGGGAGTAGTAGGGGGCGATGAGGCCTCAACGGCAGCACAGCCGGCCATTGAAGGCAAGAGCAGGCGGCCTCCCCGGCGCTGGTTTGGGCGGCTGGTGCAAGAAGAGCAGCGATTGAAGAAGCAGCAGGACCGTTCGATTCAAATCCAACGGTTACTGCTACTAGAATCATTTGTTGACTAAGTTGACAAGCCCTGCGTACGTGTCAACTTAGTAGGCCCACATGTCAGCCTCCCAACTGATGCGCCCCAGATGTCAGTGGGAGGAATCATTTTTTTCGCGTAATAAGGAGGCGGTTGATTGCGTGCGGCCTGGCCAGCGGAGGGAGTAGGGTGGGCCGGGGAAGCCTGCGCGGCATCACAGCGGGCCACAAGAGGGAGCAGGCAGTCCCACCGGCGCTAGTTTAGGCGGCTGGAGCAGGAAGACCAGAGATTTAAGAAGCACGTCGGCCGTTGGATGGACATCCAACAGTCACTACTGCTAGAATCGTGTGTTCACTGACAAAGCCATGTGTAAACAAGTCAGCCTCGAAATCTGTAGCGTGTACAGCCCATTTGCTATTATTTTTATAATTTTTACTCATTTTCTAATTCATATGGAATTTATTGCAGCCCGTTTTCCATTTTTAGAATTGCTGACCATTTTCTAGTGAGTACTAGGGTCAAAATATTAACTAAATATGTGGGAAATTTTGAAAATTCGCAAATTTTTGCTGGGGAATGAAATATTCTTAATCCAAAAATTAATAGCCATACTAAAACAAATTTAAAAATAAATTAGTACTATGTCATGTTAAATCCAATGAAATACGTATAAGATATCAGTGAAGAACAAAAACAAAAAAAGAAACTTATATCCCATTTGCTATAATTTTTTTGGAATTTTTAACCCCTTTTGATATTACTTTTAACAGACATTGACCATACTCTTAAGCCAGGCCGGAATGCATCCCTCCTCGTCTTGAAAGATTTGCAGCCCAGTAATTCGGAGAAAACAAATAGGCCTAGCTTGGGTATTCTTCAAAAAAGAAATACTGGGCTACCTATTTTCCCAAAGAACTGGTGCATGAGCATTTAGCTTTATTTATTTATTTACTTATTTGTGTTTAGGGGACCATGAGCATGTACCTGGGCCAGATTCATGTGAGAGCCTCCCTTCCAGTTAATTATGGGCTTCTATATTGGGCCTTCATCAGTGGGTTGCATGTTATCAGCAAGTGGAAAATGTGTTCCGTACGAAAAATAGTATGCGCTACGTACGGTACATGGCACTAAAGGATCGAACCGTGCAACGACTTCCAAAACATTGTGTTTGTCGTTCTAACAACACATTTATTCAACCAACAGACGAAATATACTACTGGTTGTACATTGAAAACAGCAGCAGCAACAACCAGGGCTGGGGGTGCAACAGAAGCAGTAAGCAGGCCAGAAGAGTGAAGACGCAACTCTCTCTTCCAAACCAAACATCGACCATCATTACAAAAGGGCTACCAAAAAAGAAAAAGTGTACGCATCAAACTAAATAAAGATCCTACTACACCAAGTGTACGCATCTAACTAACTGGCTCAGTTCGACGTTACTATTTATTAAGCTGTGGAGATTGGCTGACGGCTTGAACCAGGTGGGTGCCTGACGGGGGAAACTCCAGCCAGCAGGTCGAAGTCTGATACTTGCGACCCTCTCTCCTACTTTGGGCTGCAGAGCGTGGCGGCACATATCAGGGTATGGTGCATGCAGAGACGCATGGTACGCTGTGTACACACAGTTTTTCCCTATGAACGAAACCGCGCTGCCATCATGATCCTTGCCATTGGTTATCCCCTGGTTAATCGGATAATTTAGTCCGACAAACAGAGAGCGTGTACCAAGGCTACTTACTAGCCTCCAATCAAAAATTCCTAAAGGCCCAGAGAAGCCGGGATCCTGCTCAAAGACCTTGCAGTGACTGTGATTGTATTCCGCGAAACAACACGTCTACGTGCGAACAATCATCAATGTTTCGCCGTCGTCTGATCGAGCCAGGAACCACCTGCAACTGCCATGCCACTTTTCTTTGAAAGGTTCTGGGATTAGGAAGGGTAGGGACACCAGGCGGCCTACAACATCATATCAAGTTGGAGTCAAATAAAAAAGGGCTCTTGATTTAGTCAATCTTAAGAACAACATGTTATGAGCATGAATATTTTTTCAACAAATGTTGACAGTAATATAAGCAAGCCATCATGATATCATAGGAAAGTAACATACTGCTGTAACAGCCGTTTGTAGCGATGACTGGAGTAGGCCAGCAATACGTCCAGCCATAGAAGGAGTCGACAGCGTAAATGAAGCCCCTGTGTTCAATGGCATCAGAGAACCATGGAGGATGTTTGATCCTGCGATGGACGTGCAGATTTATCCACTTACCGCAGTGACCTGTCAGATAGGCGAGACCGCGGTTGAAGAACACAATTAGCCTAAAGTCTTTATAATTCGCAGATCTTGTGGGCACTTGGCAGATTACAACCTTGAGCAAATCAAACTTGGTATCATGTTGGCTACTGTAAGATTCCGAGTATTCTGGGCCGCGGTGCAAAAGCAGTGCAGTGTTAATCAAAGGAAGGGGGATCAATCGCCGGGTGTACACCTCCACGAGCATCCAGCTGCCGCGACCGTCGACGAGCACCATCCAAGACGTGTTCATGCCGACCCAGTACATACCGTTAATGTAGTTGAGGCTGATGAGGATCGGATCATAGTCAAGGGGGTTGATGCTCGCCACCCTATGATCGTTATGCTGCGTGACACGTCGTTTCTGAAGATCAAGAGGCATCAGCAAGCAAGGAGCTGTCTTAAAAAGCTCCGGCCTGAGGGCTTTGAGTAAACGGTACAACCCCGACGAGCACGCGGCGAGCGGCATGGTACTGAGATTGTCCACACACGAAAAAATGAGCTTGATTACCTCTGTGGGGAGCGAATTCCAGCCACTCTTTCGGCGGACGCTGCTCGGTTCTGCCATTGTTAGTGCTTGGGTTTCGGACGAGGGGGGAGGCGCCTTAGCGGGGATGGAACATTGGACGAGATTATGTGCGGACAAAGATGGAGAAGCGAATATGTGCTGCGGGAAGTGGACAGGTGATGATGACTACAGCATGTCGCTTGACTTACGAGACACATACCAGCAGCGTAGGGTCATGTCGATGCCAGACAACTTGCTTGAGTGATCACAGTATTGGTACTCCCTATAGTGCTATGCCCTAACTTGCTTGAGTAGAGTAGTAGAGTAGGACTCTGCTCTACTACTAGAACCGGAGGAGTAGTATATTCTAATCTAAAATAGTTACAAACTTCAATGCCCGAGCGTGGAACGACTACAAACCGTGCTCAAAGACCGTGTCTACGTGGTGTTTGGACATGGGCGACAACCTCAACGCCAACGGTGCTGCTCCCGTTGCACCGTATGTGTTTCTGTCCTTCCTGTTCGAAATCGTGGTAGAATTCATGTTTCTACTCTGTATCCTACTACTATGCTAATCCACATGATTAGTTTCATCTTTGTTATAGCCGTCATGATTTATTTTGTGCTTATTCGGATTAAATCTCGTAGTAACTTGCTCATATATTCAACTGGCGCAACGTCCCCTACAGCCACTCCCGTTTCATGGACGGCCTGGTCGACGCCTCCAAGGAGCCCTTCGTCCACTGATATGAGTGCCCGATGCCATTTTGTGGCTCGCCGGCGGACATGGTGCATCACCTCACGGATGCATGCAGCGGTCACTGCTGGCCCTTGGCAGAGAACATCAAGTACGAGACGTGCTACCCGTTCACCATGACGGAGTTGCTGGAGGATCACCGCCGCCTGCTAGTCTCGGAGGAGGACGGCAGCGTCTTCCTCTTGATCATGGGCACCGGCGAGGCCCGCGCAGGCCACCGCCCCGTCTCTGTAATGTGCGTCAGGGGCGACGCCGCTCACGCTGACACTGACACGAGGCCGATGTACGGGTGCATGGTCAGTGTTACTACCCCTCCGGGTCACGTGGGCGGCGACACCGGCCTCATCGAACGGACCTGGACTCTAGGGAGCTGGGACTATCCCGCCAATGTGGACTTGGAAAACCCATGGCATCCTTTAGCCGTCGACGCGGTGCACGGGGACTCCAAGGAGGTTCACATGGACATACGCATTATCAAGTTAAATGTTGATCATTAGTCTTCGCTCAATGTAATCCGCTGTCTAAGCATGTGGAGACTTCCATGCAGGATCTTGCTCTATTGGAGTATCGCGCATGAATAAAAGTGTATCCGTTTATGGTTTAGTCTAGAATCTTCCATGTATGAATTTTTACTACAGTACTGGTGAAAGACTTACGATGAACCATTTCTTACATCTCCTCTGCCCGCTTGCAAGTCATCCTGATTTAATCCCTCCATCTAGGTGTATAAGGGCATAGTTAATATTACTTAATAGTATAGCCAACTGTTGACTATAAGAAAGTGCCATGTCATCTGTAGCCAACATGTATAACAATCGATACTCAAAAACTAATTCTTAAAGATCATTTCTTGCAAAGCACAATAAGTGTTATTTCTTCACAAGTTTTGGATGCAGGTTGAACAGTTGAACGCTTTTGTTTGCAAAAGATACCTTTTTATCTATTTCACCTGGATGTTTGTGAGCTCTAGAGATGAAATAATATCTGAAGAAACCTATCGATACCCGTTACACATGAGATGACCCCCACATCCTTTGTCAAAATAAACAACTCCCCGATCAATGCATTTCACTCTTCGGTGCAACGCACGGGCATCTTACTACTATAGATTAGTACGACCAAAAATTGAACTAACATTATATATAGTACGATAAATGCTGATGCATGTCACCTAAAATTATATCATTCAAAACTATATTCAAATACGAATCCAACGATATAGTTTTTGTTGACACGCACTAACATTTTGTCAGTTAAATCTTCACTCAAATTCAATGGGGGACTAATAAACCACGACCGATGTAGTACGTGTAGAGGGTGGCGCTACACGGGAGTCTCACCTCTCACCCCGCTCGTGGCGCGACAGTAAAGCCGTCATATCACAAAACCCAACCACTCCTAGTAATAAGTGGCCTGGTAAAATAAACGGACAAGCAACCATCACATCCCTCCGTCTTTTTTGCATTTCATCTCTCTGCATTTACTTTCTCCGGTTCATCTCGCACACTCGATCCCTAGCTACTACTCCTAGGGCCAGTTCTTTTGGCGGCTTCCCCAGCTTTTCCCACAAGACTAGTCATAGTGGAGAGTAACAATAAGACGCCTCACTCATTTATTTGGGCTTCTAAACTACTACTCCGTCCTGGTTTATTCCTCACCATTGTAACTTGTGCTAAATTTTGACCAAAGATTTAACTGGTTTATTCCTAAGCATTGTAATCCCTTCGTCTAGGTGTGTAAGTCATCTTACGAAAACCAAATAATCCCAAAACACTTAGGCGCGATGAATTAACTTCTACCTTGTTTCTTGTTTCTTGACATATCAACCAATAAGAGATAAAGAGTGTGCATGCTTTTAATGACTTGAGATATCAAACACGACTTGCAATGGTTAGTTCATTGCATGCAATACTATTAATTAGCAAATAAACATTAACGTTTCTCGTTTTCTCCTCCTCCTTGGTCACGGTGCACTGCCTAAGATGACTTACTCACCTAGACGGATGGAGTAGTGCATGTGACATGCACTAACATTTCATTAGTTAATTTTATGATCAAAATTTGACACAGATTACAATGGGGACCAATAAAACAGGACAGAGGTAGTAGTTATGGGATTACTAATCTAGAAGCCTAAAAGAACTGGCCCCTGGTACTCCTACTAGTAGTAGTACTCAAGTTGGAATTCCAATTGCGCGACACAACTTGTTAGGCAAAAAATTCGATACAGGGTTGTCGGGGTGGACGGCGTCCCCCGCGAGCACCTATGGGGCCGGAGCCCCTTTCGTTGTCCGGTGAGGGGGGCGGAGGGAGCACGGAGAGCAGATCGAGGCGAGCACACGGGCGGTTTACCCAGGTTCGGGCCGCGATGGACGCGTAAAACCCTACTCCTGCTTGGTTGTATTAAGCTGGGGAGCTCGGGAGCTTGGAGAGCTAGCTACACCGAGCGTATGGCTGTCTGGATTCCGAATCTCCGAACCCCCTCTACGTTGCACACGGGCCTCCTTTTATAGCGCAAAGGGGTCACCGACAGGTGTCAACGTAAGAGAAAGGGGTAAAAGTGTAAAAGGGGTGGAAGTTGTAACAGTGCGGGAACAGTGGCGCTACAGTGCGGCACAGTGTTATCATACCTACTTCTGACGGTAGGGGACAAGGGCATTAAATGCCCGTCACGGTCGCCTGGACAGCACCGAGGCGGACCGTTAGGTGCGCCACCGCTCGCCACGGTGGTGGCTGCATGCCACCGCATACCCCAGGCTGCGCGGTGCCCCGCCACGTGCCCTTGGGGGAAACCCCGGAGCGACGCGTGGGCGGGTGAGCTGGAGCGCAGTCCTGAGGTGGCGATTTGCCGCGGCAAGTGGCTTGCCGCGGGGGTCGTCTTCCTGTGCCTGATAGCTTGCCGGCTATCAGGCCTTGCCGGGGCGCATGGCGCGCCGTGGCGGGCTTCTCTTGTGGTGCCTGGGTTCGGCCTTCCCGACAAGCTCCTCTTGTCGGGGTCTCGATCTTCTGTCTCGTATACTTTGTTCTTGGATGCTATTACATGGGCTTAGTCGTCCCGGCAAGCTCCTCTTGCCGGGGTCTTGTCTTCTTGGCCCGGCAAGCTCCTCTTGCCGGGGGCCTTGTCTTGAAGGCTTGGTCTTCTCTTGGCGCTTCCTGGGCGGGCCTCGCCGCAGGGTGCTACAACTGCCCGTGCACAAGTCTGGGGTACTAAGGTACCCCTACTTTAGTACACCGACAGGAGCCCCCGGGCCTGGGCCACACACGGTGCCGAGCGTCGTTGGGCCAGGCCCCAACAGTGCACGGGCA